>JAUDYJ010000001.1:222440558-223935558 GCA_030761175.1 Masticophis lateralis
CTTTTATGTTATGCTTTTTGAGCTAACATTTGTAAAGGTTTTCTGGACATTACTGTAGGAGATGACTTAGCCTAAGGGCGGGGTTAAACACATCATCAGTTTGGAATCTCTACACTCCCATAAGAGACCTAAGTCCAGCTTGAAATCTTTTGACTTTTATCAAGACCAACTTGCCTTACCTTGCCTGCTAGCAGTTCAGATTCTTGTGTACAGGTTGCATGAAAAATTTGTAGTACTTTTGACATCTCTCCTGATTCCTGTGTGCTGACATCCTGACTTCTTGCATCTGGCCATAACCTGGGTTTATGTCTATTCCATATTGTCTTTATCATGCCATAATTTTATCATACCATAAATACTAATGTCGTCCAAAGCTCAGGTTGTTACTTTCTAAGTGAAAGTTTCTTATTTTTCAATAATATCCATTCTTTCATCCAGACCAAACAACAAGCAACGAAATAGAATTTAAAATCCGGTAAACACAACCATCCTCTTTTCAGATTTAACTTGTGGGGTTTTTTTTATTTGCCGCATAAATTTAGATATGTCTTTTTGCCATTATTTAAATGGAACATCCATTGTCAAAAAAATATACAGGTAGTCCTCAATTTATAACAGTTTGTTTAGTGACTGTTTGAAATTACATCATCACTGAAAAACATGACTTATGACTGTTTTTCACACTTGCAACTGTTGCACAGCCCTGTTGTTGCATGATCAAAATTCGGATGCTTAGCAACTGGCATCTATTTATGATGTTGTAATGTACAGGACCATGTGATCCCCTTTTGTGATCATCTAACAAGCAAAGTCAATGGGGAAGCCAAATTCACTTAACAACTGTGCTACTAACTCAACAATTGCAGTGATTCATTTAAAACTGTGGCAAAAAAGGTTGTAAAGTGGGGCAAAACTCACTTAACAACCATTTGCCCAAGGAGCTGCTGATACAGTTTTACAGAGGAATTACTGAGTCTGTCATCTTCACCTCTATAACTGTCTGGTTTGGTTCCGCAACCCAACAAGACAGACACAGACTTCAAAGGATAATTAGAACTGCAGAAAAAAACAATTACTACCAAACTGCCTTCCATTGAGGACCTGTATACTGCATGAGTCAAAAAGAGGGCTGTGAAAATATTTACAGACCCCTCACATCCTGGATATAAACTGTTTCAACTCCTACCCTCAAAACGATGCTATAGAGTACTGCACACTAGAACACCTAGACACAAGAACAGTTTTTTCCCTAATGCCATCACTCTGCTAAACAAATAATTCCCTCAACACTGTCAAACTAGTTACTAAGTCTACATTACTATTAATCTTCTCATCATTCCTATCACCCATCTCCTCCCACTTATGACTGTATGACCGTAACCTTGTTGCTGGTATCCTTAAAATTTATATTGACTGTTTCCCTATGACTATCATTAAGTGTTGTATCTTATGATTCTTGACGAATGTATCTTTTCTTGACCGAGAGTGTATGCACGAAGACAAATTCCTTGTGTGTCCAATCACACTTGGCCAATAAAGAATTCAGTTCTGTTCTATTCTATTCTATTCTATTCTATTCTATTCTATTCTATTCTATTCTATTCTATTCTATTCTATTCTATTCTATTCTATTCTATTCTATTCCATCTTGCTTAGCAATAGAAATAGTGGGATCAATTGTGAACCTAATTTTCTGACCTAGGCTTCCCGAAAAAGCACAAAACAGAATCCTGGTCCCGACAAAACCCCTTTTATTAAACAAACAGTGAATTTCTCTCATTCACCTTCAGCAAAGTCTTTTAAGGGAGAATTTAATCACAGACCTTATCTGGCTTGGAGAGCTGCCAGGCTGATATCTTCAAAATTTGGCAAAGAGTCTTGGAGAGTCACAAACCAATTAGGCAAACTAATTATCTCCTGCAAACTCCACTCCCCTTTTGCTCATCTTTTATTCCCTCTGGGAGAGGCCATTCATCATCCACCTGTGGCCTTACTCCCATGTCAACTCTTGTTCTTTAGCTACTTTAGCTTCATCTGCAATTCTGCACATGCACACACTGGGAACAGGCCCCAGCTGTTCATCTGCCTCACTAAAGTTTGACTCTGAAGGCAGCTGATAACTGGCATCCAGCTCTGGCCCCCTCTCTGCCTCCAATGCAGAGCCCTCATCAGAGCCTTCCCCAGACTCCAGGACTGGCCCATGTTCCTCCCCAACCTTCTCACTGTCCTAATCTGCTGCCAGCTCCGCTGGCCACTGGGAGGCAACAGCACCTAAAATGAGGACTATCTGTATCATCTGAAGCATTCTTGGCAAAACTTTCATTTTTATCACAGAAATTCCCCTCCAAACAGTGACATAAATGAATAAACAAACCTTGATGGAATTCTCTTTCTGTTAAATTAAGTACATATTTATGCCATTTTTCAACTTTTAGCAGTCTCAGTTGATGCTATCTATATATTTTTATGCTAAAATCATTAACCTTGAATCATTTGAACTAGGCTGGCATTTGTGACTATTCATTCTAAAAATATATATTCACTAACAAGAGGCTTTCTATATATATAATTAAGATCTTAATGTAATATTATATATTCCTCTAGCTAACTCTTGCAATGAACACATTTATCCATATACCTGAAAAAAGATAAAAAATGAATTATTTAAGAAGATAGATATTAATTTCTTCCTGTTGAGTAGTACTGATATATAATTCCATCTCTGAAAGGAGACCCAGTGCTCATTCAATTTGTACTTACTGAATATTATTTCATTTCTACCTGAGGCGGTGGTGAGGCCTCTCCTCAAGATGCCTTCCCTGGATCCAGCAGTATTAGCCAACTATCGTCCTGTCTCCAACCTTCGCCTTGTGGTGAAGGTTGTTGAGAGTGTGGTTGCACGACAGTTTCCGCAGTACCTGGAGGAAACGTCTTATCTTGATCCGTTCCAGTTGGGTTTCAGGCCCGGGTACGGTATGGAAACGGCATTGGTTGCATTGGTAGATGATCTCTGGAGGGCTCGGGACAGGGTTGTTCCTCTGTTCTGGCCTTGTTAGACTTCTCAGCGGCTTTTGATACCATCGACCATGGTATCATGCTGCACCGGTTGGAAGAGTTGGGGATGGGGGGCACCGTGTTTCAGTGGTTCTCCTTTCTCTCCGACCGATCACAGTTTGTGTTGGCAGGGGGGGCAGAGGTCAACCTCAAGGCCTCTCGTATGTGGAGTGCCTCAGGGGTCAGTCCTCTTGCCCCTTCTGTTCAACATCTATGTGAAGCCGCTGGGCAAGATCATCTGTGGCTTTGGGGTGAAGTACCACCAGTACGCTGATGACACCCAGCTGTACATCTCCACCCCTGGCTACCCCAATGATGCCCTTGAAGTAATGTCCCGGTGCCTGGAGGCTGTGCGGATCTGGATGGGGAGAAACCGGCTCAAATTTAACCCTTCCAAGACTGAGTGGCTGTGATTCCCGGCATCCCAATATAGTCAGATGACTCCACCTCTGACTATTGGGGCGAGTCTTTGGCCCCCTCAGAGAGGGCTCACAATCTGGGAGTCCTCCTGGATACGCAGCTGTCCTTGGAGGATCATCTGACGGCTTGGCCAGGGGGACCTTTTGTCAGGTTTGCCTGATACACCAGTTGCGGCCCTTGCTTGATCGGGATTCCCTGTGCACAGTCACTCATGCCCTCATCACCTTGCGCCTGGACTACTGCAACACTCTCTACATGGGGCTCCCCTTAAGGGGCACCCAGAGGCTCCAACTGGTCCAGAATGCAGCTGCGGGGGAAGTTACGGGAGCTGCTTGGCACTCCCATACAACACCTCTCCGGCGTGAGCTGCACTGGCTCCCAGTGGTCTTCCGGGTGTGCTTCAAGATGTTGGTTATCACCTTTAAAGCACTCCATGGCATAGGACCTAGTTATCTTCGAGACCGCCTGCTGCTACCAATGACCTCCCACCGACCCGTGTGCTCCTACAGAGAGGGCCTCCTCGGGGTGCCATCAGCCAAATAATGTAGGCTAGTGAACCCCACGGGGAGGGCCTTCTCTGTGGGAGCACCTACCCTCTGGAACCAACTGCCCCCAGAGATAAGGAGAATCCAAGACCTCGGTACCTTCCGCCGTGCCCTTAAAACTATTTTTTCAGCAAGCCGGGCTGGCTTAATACTTTGAAATGTTTTAATTGGTTTAGTACTGTTTTTTAATTATGGGGCCAAATTTAAATATATCTTTTTAATCGTATTTTAATGTTTGTACTCTATGTTTTTACTTGGCAGTACACCGCCCTGAGTCCCCAGGGAGAAGGGCGATATATAATTAAAATAAATAAATAAATAAATAAATAAATAAATAAATAAATAAATAAATAAATGTAAACTGCCTTAGTTAAAATGTATGAACATGTTTCAATTAAAATAAATAAATAAATAAATAAATAAATAAATAAATAAATAAATAAATAAATAAATAAATAAATGTAAACTGCCTTAGTTAAAATGTATGAACATGTTTCAACCAAACATGGTATAGCAATACCATGTGGTATTGCTATAGTATGCAGGTCTGTTTAATCATTTAAGTTTTAGAGTTACATATAGATGAAGAAAAAAGCTTATTTCCCACACACAAAATCATGGAATTGGGAATGTTTGAGACAAAATAGAATTTTAGGAAATATAGTCATTGTTAACTTAGAAATTCTACTGAGCAATGATAATACAATATACTGTATATATTGCCATGATTTAAGTTACATTCTAATCTTGCACAGATGATGCTCATTAGGTTGGTTTTAATTGGTGCCAATCCCTTACAATAATTATTCCTAATATTTAAATCCCCCAAAATTAATGGGATGCCCTGAAACTTCTTGAAACTGTTTCTGTAATTCTTTGTTGATGTTAATTAACACAGCACAAGATTTATCAAAGTTAAGGTGCTACCAAATGCAATTTATTCAAATGGCACAAGAAACACCATGGTATATCTTTATTAGGATTTTTAAGAGAAATGAGGAAAATGTTTCCAACCGGATTAATTACATGATAATTAGAAGAATTAATATTCTGCACTAAAATATCTATAAAAAGATTGAACAAAATAAGTTGAAAGTGAGCAAACATGCTTCATTTATTTGAAAAAAAACCTATGCATTAGATATAGGCAATAATTACAGCCTGTGCCACTGAATATTCTTGATTAATTAAAAAGAGGAGTTTGTGTCCGAATCTGGTTCCAATAATAATGTTTATAGGAATGAATTTTCTACTGTATCAACTATTTAAAAACATCTGTCTGAGGGCAGCACCTGGAATGAGAAGCTAAACAGAATTGGAAGTGGTCAGTATTAGGAAATCCCAGAACTAGACTAGGATCAAAAAACAACGCAGAAGAAAGCAATAGGAACTATTTTTATATTTAATATGTTACCTAAGGAATCTGCATTAAAGCATAAATGAAGTGATCAGTAATTGAGTTTGAATCAAAGGAGACTTAAATAAACAGCTTTTGAGAAATCTACGTGGTTGTTTCCTGAGTTTGCCAGACTCAGAATTGTCTGAGAATTGATATCAATTCAGCTATCAATGAACAGAGCTACAATTTCATTACTTCCTCTTACAGAGTAGTACAACCAGTAGAAACTATTCACAAAAAAACTACAAATACAGACACAATACACTACACTACACAATACAGATTCACAAAAAAACTACAAATACAGACACAATACACTCACCATTAGCTCCAATTCAGTGGGATTTGTTTCCACTTCAGCGATCACTGGAAAAACCAGTGAGCGAGTCATATTCAGCAGATTTTTTCCCCAAAAGATTGATACTTAACAGAATCGGACAGAAAATTAACGAACAAATACCGATTGAACAGGCTGGGTTTAGATCTTATCGGAGCTGTGTTGATCAGGTCCTTAGTCTTACAAGCCATATTGAAAGCAGCTATCAGAATAAATTGAAAACATCTGTTGTATTTGTGGATCTCACAGCAGCATACGACACAGTATGGAGGGAGTCCAAAATCAATAAGCAAAGACACCTGAATAACGGGCTCCATGCTGGCTCCATCTCTATTTAATCTATACATTTCTGACATACCATCCACGCTATCAAAAAAGTTCTCTTATGCTGATGACCTGGCATTAACATATAGCCACCAGGATATCGAAGCTACAGAAGGCGTACTTACAGCCGACCTTACAACTTTGAGCACATACTTCCAAAAATGGAGGTTAATCCCAAGTGTAAGTAAAACAGTTACATCATGTTTTCACCTCAACAACAAATTGGCAAAAAGAGAACTCAATGTATACCTAAATAACAAACTGCACCGATATGAGGCAACACCAAAATACCTGGGGGTTACCTTAGACAGGACCCTGTCCTTTAAGAAACATATTCAGAATATGATGGCCAAGGTTAACAGCAGAAATAACATCCTACAAAAACTATGCAGAACAACTTGGGGAGCTTCAGCCACAACTGTCCGATGTGCAGCCCTCGGGCTTTGCTGCTCTGCAGCGGAATTCTGTGCACCTGTATGGATAAACAGCTCACATACAGGACTTATTGATGTTCAACTTAACCATACGATGAGGCTAATTACTGGGTGCATAAAATCTACACCTAGTTACTGGTTACCAGTTCTTAGTCACATACTCCCCCCGCACTTACAACGACAAGAAGCTCTCATTCGGGAGTATAGTAAGATCCTGTTAACTTCTTCTCTACCCATACATGGATACATTCCAGATCTCCTAAGATGCTGATTAAAGTCAAGAAATCCACCAATCTTGACAGTGCGTAAGTTGATGACCGATCATCAGAACACCACACAAAAGTGGATGGAGGCGTGGAGTAGCTGTTCCCCCCAAGATGTCTCAGAGCATATCAGCCCTAGTAGTATACCTCCAGGATTGAGCCTACCCCGTCACATATGGGTGACATATAATAGAATTAGAACAACTCATGGGGTGTGTGCTGACTCCCTATATAAATGGAGAAAGACACCTTCAGCACAATGTGATTGCAGGACCCCTCGACAGACTACCCAGCATATAGTGAGGGAATGCCCTAACAGAAGGTATCCAGGAGATTCTAGGGACTTTCTCTGCATAACAACGGCAGCTACTGACTGGATCTCCAAACTCGACATTAAACTTTGAAATGTTATTTCTGTTTTTCTTTTAGGTTTTCTTACTGCTTTTTTATTGTTTTAATTGTTTTTAATGTGTAAAAATGAAGTGTTTTAATATTGTGTGTGACCAGCCATGCGCTAAATAAATAAATAAAATAAATAAATTCCCCAAATATTTTATTAAGAATTATACATGTAAAGAACAAAAGTCCACAAAACTAGATAAACTATAAAAAATACAAAACAAGGAATATATTAAAAAAATGAAACGGGGGTGTGAAAAAAGCAAAAGAAAGATGAAATAACTTTATCTTAGCAGGTGAAAATAATTAGAATAGAATAGAATAGAATAGAATAGAATAGAATAGAATAGAATAGAATAGAATAGAATAGAATAGAATAGAATAGAATAACAGAGTTGGAAGAGACTTTGGAGGTCTTCTAGTCCAACCCGCTGCTTAGGGAAGAAACCCTACACCACTTCAGACAAATGGTTATCCAACATCTTCTTAAAAATTTCCAATGTTGGAGCATTCACAACTTCTGGAGGCAAGTTGTTCCACTGATTAATTGTCCTGTCAGGAAATTTCTCCTTAGTTCTATATTGGTCCTCTCCTTGATTAGTTTCCATCCATTGCTTCTTGTCTTTCTTTCAGGTGCTTTGGAGAATAGCTTGACTCCCTCTTCTTTGTGGCAGCCCCTGAGATATTGGAATACTGCTATCATGTCACCCCTAGTCCTTCTTTTCATCAAACTAGACATATCCAGATCCAGAAACCGTTCTTTATATGTTTTAGCCTCCAGTCCCCTAATCATCTTTGTTGCTCTTCTCTGCACTCTTTCTAGAGTCTCAACATCTTTTTTACATTGTGGCGACCCAGAGGTCTTCTGTGTTTCAAAGTGAAAATCTTTAGAATTGTAATAGATTTCTCTTGTTTCCATACATAAAGTCTACCTTTTGTTTGTCACTTCTAAAAATGTCCTTCCAAATCTTAACAAAACCTTTTGTATATATCCGGGTCGGGTGGGGTTGAGTGGGCAGAATATCCAAATCAATCTTCTCATTTACTCTCTGTTCATCTCCTGTAGGGAGTAAGTTCTCCAAAAGATTAATTTGTACTGTTTTTAAAGTCCTCCTTCTAATTAATTTCATAAATACGTGTTGCAACTCATTCTTGTTTTACAATTCCATAGGAACATGCTTGGTCAATTTTACCAAGCATCTGATCCATTCTGTCCAAACACTAGACTGAAAGCTATTCAAAAATTTTCACCAAGAATTTCTATTACAATTTCTTTATCCTCTGGCTCTAGTATCCAGCCTTTAAGGTCTCCTTTCATTAAAAAAATCATAACCGAGACAATCTCTATTTTCCCTTAAGAAAGTATATTCTAAATAATTCAAAGCTATAATTCCAGATCCCTCTGTCCCCTTAATCCATTATTAACTTTCCAAAATCCATACACCAAGCACTCTTTTGCTGCCTAGTCCAATACATCATCTATTTTTAAAACTTCAGAATCAAATCAAATATATACAATCATTTTTTAAGGAGAGGAAAACTTGCACTGAATATAATATAACTTTGCCAAGCCAAATGATCTTAATCTCTCTAATATGCAAAGAATAAATAAAATAATCCAAAACTGAGGAAACGTCTTGGATGAGAAGTGAAACATTTTCAAGAAAAAAACCCAAGAAAGTCTAGATGCCTTTTTAAAAAATCATCTTTGGGATGAGCTTGAGAAATGTGACGAAGGAAGGCTGCTGACAAATATAGGTGTGTACTGGAAGGCTTCCTTCAACCATCCTATGCGCATGCAAAGATATGTTAGCTTTCCCCATCCTAGTATCCTATAGATGTTCCTCAAATGTCCAATCTGCATGGCCAATAAATGGAAACCCTGCAGATTCGGAGAAGGTTGGCATTTATCATCTCTCCTTCCCACGCTTAAGTATTGTTAGCTCCTAAAACAACCAATGAAGTATGTAATGTTCAAAGAACAATAGCTGCCTTTATTGGAATTCCATTTTTCTTGTCTTCTTCACTGCTGGCTCCTCAAGCAGGGCTGGGCTGCTGGGGGTTCGCAGGGGTTCAGGAGAACCTCTAACTAAGATTCTGTGCAGTTTGGAGAACCCCCAAATCCCACTCCTGGCTGGCCCCACCCACCCTGCTCTGTCCCTCCCAGGAGTCCCCACCTGGCCCATTTTGGATGCAGGTAAGTGCTGGGCGTGCACGGAGGCTCGGGGTGGGCGAAAAACAGACCTACCGGAAGCTCAAGAAGGTCAGAAACGGGCCCCTTGCTAAAATTTTTAGTAGAGAACCCCTTGCTAAAATTTTTGAAGCCCACCCCTGTCCCCAAGTATATTTTGGGCCCTTTTTGCTTGAGGAGGGGTTGTGTTCTGGCTGTGTCAATATTACAACACAGAGCTTCCAGAAGTCCAGAATTTCTGCCCTAAAAGACACATTATTAAGCTAATAATATAAAACAACGAATAACAGAAATAAATTAAAATATGTGCAAAACAGAAAACAAAAGCTTATTCAACAGTCTACCATATCTCTTATTAGAAGAGTGAAAAGAAAAGCCATCTTTTGGGGGGGGGAACCTGATTTTATTTTAATAAACTAAGGTTTGTACAGACTTTGTGTGTGCTATGTTGTTTGGGGTCCATAGCTGGGGCAGAACAAGGTGACAGATATTTCAGCTGTATCTTTCTTTCTTTCTCTCTTTCTCTCTTTCTTTCTTTCTTTCTTTCTTTCTTTCTTTCTTTCTTTCTTTCTTTCTTTCTCTTTCTTTCTTTCTTTCTTTCTTTCATTTTAAAACAAAACTTTATTAAATCTTAAAAAACATTTAAAATATACAAGTTTCTCTTAATCAAAAACAAATTTACATATACAGTACACAACTTCACCTACTGACTAATTTTTTTTTATTATTATATATACATATATAAATACACACAGTGACTTATTACCTATTCTATCCATCTGACAATGCTGCTTTTAATTGTGCGGATTTCTTCTGGATTTTATCTTTACCCATTTTTTTCCCCTCCTCTGATTTGTCCACTGGTACCATCTATTCCATATTGTAAAATATTTTGAGTCTTCCTTGTCCTTTAACTCTAAAGTTAATTTGTCCATTTCTGCGCATGTGTAGATTTTTTGTATTAGTTCCTGGTCGGTTGGCAAACGATCTATTTTCCACAGTTGTGCTAATCTTAAAGTGTCATTTGATCAAAAACAGAGCCATCTTTTTTATTTCTGAGGGAGTAGAAAATTTTGTCTCTAAGAAGAGAGTTCTTTGGGGAAGACAGCATAAGGATGTTCTCCAGATGTTGCCCAATTATGCTTCCCAGGACATCTCACAATTAGACTGCTGCTGGGGACTGCTGGGAATTGTAGTTCAGCAACATATGGAAAGTCAGCACTGCTCCCTGGAAAAATGAGAGATTCAGGGGAGAGATGCAGCTTTAGTTCTTAGAAGCAGAAAAGAACATATGTGAAGTAACAATCTCTGTTGTGATGATCAGTGTAATTTAGATAGTATCTCTCTCCCTCCGCACTACAATCATGACAGAAAGAAAAACTTTCTGGGGAGAGAGTGATTGGATTCATTTTTGTATCTGTTTGAAGGCATTCATCACCATAAAGTAGCCTTATCTCCAGGTAGATCAGTTAAAGAGAAGTTATAAGGGATCTTAGTGAAGCAATTTGCATAGAAAATCTTTCTCCCAGATACTTGAGGGAAATCAGAATAATTTTGGAGGGGGTGGCGGTGGGAATTTAAGAGCCTGCTTTAAAGCGAACTGCTCTCTTCACGCACACACACAATTTTTTGATTGAAAATTACATCCCTTTCTTTTTTAAGACAATGTACCCAGGTGTCTTTTTTTTCTGCAAAAGAGACAAGATGAGCTCGGCAACTTAAAAAGTGTGACATTGACAACATTGCCAGAATTACAGTTTGTTTTCTTTTATGTTGTAAAAGAGAGAGAGAAAAAAAAATCAAGAAGGGTCGGTCTTTAAAAACAAGATTGCTAAAACAGCTTTTGACAACTTGCAGATCAACCTTCCTGCCCTTCCCACCTACATTAGCTTTACTGGGGGAATAGCATATCCCCAAGTCTTTAAAATACAGATATTCTCTTTCTCTATTTCAAAAAAGAGTACACCGTTTTTACCTTCTTAGGGAGAAAATAGTAGAAAATATCAAACACATGATCTCCATACATCAAATTGTTCCCTTTAATGGTGCAGAATAGAGATCACCTGGTGGCCTATTTTCCTTTTCTATACTGCTGATATGATGTAAAGAAAAAGAAAAAGAGTTAAGAAGACTGGAATGGATAAAGACCCCAGTCTTTGGGACTGTTCATGTTCATTAACCACATTATTATTTCCACCTGCTCTGTAAAGTTTAGTGCCTTTTTCATACATAGAAAAATAGAGTTAATTTAAAGTCTTGCAAGCTATTCATCTCTCTCTCCCTATTTTGCTATGTGTGCATGTTCACTATTGACTCCTGACAATTGCCTGCAGTTTTCTTGCCAAGATTTTTGGAAACAATTTGCCTGGGGTGTTTTTCCTAGGGCAGAGAAAGAATGAATCCACGCAGGTGAGGCTGAGAGGGAGCCAGAAAGGACAGATGAAGTTGCCAAAGAACCTTTTCCTGGGCTCCCTGGTTTACTGGTCACCTGGCATCACCTCTACTGTAACAGCTGGGAAAATGTAATAGATTTTACACACTTTAAGTTGCCTGATGGAGAAGCACTGTTTTTCTTCTGCTGCAGCTAAGGACGGCTGAAGCTGTTTGGATGAAATGAAAACAAAAACATGAAAATATGGTGATGAAACTATTAATGAATCCTCAATCATTTAAAAACTCACTGGATGTTTTTGGCCAGTCATTATTCTAATATCAACCCACCTTGTTGTTATGGGGAGGAAATGAACACACATGAACCGCCCCGAGCTCCTGAAAGACAGTTGAGGTCTTGATAGTCCCAATCAGTGCTATGTCATTAGCATACCCTAAGACCAGATATAATTCTTTCTACTTTTTCTTTTTTTCCCCCTAACCCTTTCCCAATTCCCTACATCAGGATGTTCTGATGATATTTCTCCTATGGGAATTTACTCCATACATCTCAGGAAGTTGACTTATCAATTTAAGTTTATGATGTAATTCTTTCCCTTTTTCCTTCCTTCCTTCCTTCCTTCCTTCCTTCCTTCCTTCCTTCCTTCCTTCCTTCCTTCCTTCCTTCCTTCCTTCCTTCCCTTTTCTCTATCAAGACTGGAAAAAAGAAGATGAAAGAATCAGAATGCAGAATAATAGCAAATTCAGGGAAAGCCTTACTCCCAAGCATCGGTATGCAGAGAGGCAGTTTCATCTTGGTGACTGCACTGACAGCAGACAGGATACCTTATGCTCTCAATACATCCAAAGAAGAAGAAGAAAAAAATAGAGGCCAGCTTGTTCATTCAGGAACAACTGCCAAGCCTACCTAGGTTGTCATGTAAGACTGTCATGCTACAGGGAACTCTATGTGACTAGACATATTAGAATTGATTAGCATGGACCTAACTGTTGTACAAGAGCCAGAAATGAATTTTAACAGTGAAGAGAGGAGGAGGAGGAGAAGACAAGCACTAGATATAAACAAGTTGTTCCTGTGCTGCTGTCACATGCCCATAAGGACAGAGCCAATATCAGCATTGAGCTCTATGAAGATATCTTGGTTTCCAAGCATTTGGCAACAAGCAGCTTTTTCTGAAGACCGGTATGAGACAGCCCTGCCTGGCTGAAGTCCAAAGCCTTTCCCTCCTTGGAAATCAGTTAGATAGAATTTGCAAGGCTTCCTTCTGGGTAAAACACATATTGGATTGTGCTGTCTGTTTCAGTTCAGTTACAGAAAATTACAAGAATCAAGAATGATCCTGCCACTCCAGGAATCCTTTGGTAAAGTAAAGGAGCTGTAATTAATCATTTATCCAAGCTATGTTACCTGTAGCTCAGAGAAAAAAAAAAGAGCTACGTAGTGAACAATCAAGGGGAGCTAAGAACAGTTTGGTTGAAGAGTTTAGTTCAAACGGGAAGTTCATCTCCAAATTCCTTTTCCCAGACGGGCCTTAAGCAGTTTGTCTCCCAGGCCAAATTGGCTAGAAATGAGTCTGGTTTAAGAAAAACTACCCTGGTTTAGGTTTGATGGAGAAAGAGAGCTTGAAAAAGAATTTGGAATTTTGTTACAAAGATGGAAAGACACATTCATTATTCCCATACTGGAAGATGCTAAAGGTGGTAAGAGTTGTCAGAGATGGCAAAATTGACTGTTCTATTGAAAGAGAAGAATCTATTTAGTTTTGTTTCCATTTGGACTTCTGGATACTAAAAAAAATGAAATGTTTTAGGTGAGGACGGGTAGAATGATTTTGTTGTTATAGAAATGGCTTGAGCTTTTTAGAAATGTAAAGCAAAAGGCAGAAGCTACAACTTTCACTTTTTCGACTCTACTGCATAGGGGCAGTTAAAGCCACTGAACTTGTCAACTGGCAGCCTGGGTTTGAGACAGTGGTGAAATCTTACTACTGGTTCTGTGGGTATGGCTTGGTCGGCGGGGCTTAGTTGGTGTGGCAGGGGAAGGATAGTACAAAATCTCCATTCCCTCCCCACTCCAGGGGAAGGATATTGCAAAATCTCCATTCCAATCCCAGTGTGGGACCAGCCAGAGGTGACATTTGCCGGTTCTCCAAACTACTCAAAATTTCTGCTACTGGTTCTCCAGAATCTGTCAGAACCTTCTGGATTTCACCCCTGGTTTGAGACCCAAGCTTCGCAAAACAAGGTGAGTTCCTGTTACTTGCTGCAGCTCCTGCCCACCTAGCAGTTCAAAAGCATGCAAATGCGAGTAGATTAATAGGTACCATTTTGCTTGGAAGATAACAGCATTTTGTGTGCCTTTGGCTATACAGCCATGCTGGCCATATGACTATGGAAATTGTCTTCAGATAACGCTGTCTTCTTCAACCAAGAAATGAAGAACGATCACCCCGTCAGTCAGTTGGACATGACTGTTAGAGAAACCTTTACCTTTAGTCTACTGCACTAGTAGAAAAAATCAGAAGTCACTACTTTTTTCTTCCTTTTGTTTTACTTGTTTCTACACGTCTACCCTTCTCTCTTAGTAGAGCTACTTAAAGAAAAAGTCAGCGGGTTGTAGTATCATTTCTGCACTCTCTCGTATCTTATTGTAAAATTAATGCTATTCATGAAATTAATATTAATACACAACAAAGAAAGTGTTTGCTGGTCTCAAGACAAGGTGATTATGTTCAATACTTTTTTTTCCCAAAAAATTAAAGATTAAAAAAAATCATGGAAGTATTAATTGAAAGGATTGCTAATGAGCTTAGTTGCTTTTTATTTTGACCCTATAATCTATTGGATTGGTGATTTAGAAGTTTGATGAGAGAAATCAAAAAGTCCCTTGTCTTCCTTCTCTTAAAGGATAGAATTTATTTTATTTTGAGTTTGGTTTTTTTAAGAAACCACATACGGTATTTTAAATTAAGATGTTTCGATCCGTGAAAGCAAAGTTATGGTTATTATTGTTTGCTATCAGGATATATATGAAAGTTTAAAAAATTGTTTATTTTGCTATATTTTCTGCAATTCCAGGGGCAGTTAGCATTCACCATAAACTAACATAATGAAAAAAAAATGTGTGGGGGGATATGAGCATTGGGTTTCAAGTTTCTATTGTTTCCTAGAATTAGAATGCTCAAAACAGTGAGTGAGTGAGACTTGTTCTGATGCAACACAATACATTCCATATGTTTGAACTAAATTTATACTTGAGCTTTTCTATTTTGTGCTTTACCTGAGAGATTTTTAAAACAGAGCAAATGATCTGTAAAGACCTTTTTTTTAAAAAAAAAGTAGTGATCACCAACAGATAGCATGGGATTGTTAAAAATAAGTCTAGTTAGACTATAATAGTAGTTGTCAGGTAACTTACTTTTCTAGACAATGCTATGTATAATACCTTGGTTTCAAAAAAAAGCATTAACACAGTATCTAGTGTTATTCTGATTAGCAGGCTAGTTAAATATGGACTACATATACATGGAGACGCAGTGGCTAAGTGGCTTAAAAGATACCAGGGAAGATCTTTATTTCGGCAGTTCCACCCCTAACTCTATGCAACGGGGTGAGCTCTAGTTCCTTGCCTCAGCTCCTGCCCATCTAGAAGTTCGAAAGCATGCAAATGCAAATAGATAAATAGGTGCCGCTTCAGTGGGAATGTAGTAGCATTCCATGTTTTGTTACATGCTCGGCGCTGCAGCATGATGTCATGTTGGCCACATGACCACAGAAACATCTTCAGCATTGGCTCAGTGGCTTAAAAAAAATGGAGATGAGCAGCGTCCCCTAGAAGTAGTAGTTGGCTACTACTAGTGGAGTAAAACCTGCAGGGTCTCCTTTACCTTTTACATATGTAGTGCTAACCCTCGTAAGGGTCGCTGGAGTCTGGGTTCTCATGGCTCTCTTCCTATGGTCGGCCCTGGTCCCTCTCAGATGCACCTCTACTTGCCAGGGTAATGTGATGGTCAGCAGGTAGGTCATGTGGTGGGGTGGTATTCAGGTGGCTGGCTGATTGGACCTTCTTCCTCTTTCTCTCTTTTCATTCTCTCTTGAACTGCCTGCTGGGCTCTCCTTTCACAGCCTCTGCTCCTTCGTTGGGTCCTCTGCTTGCCTCTTTCACTCAAACTCTTCTCTTCCTCAGGCTTGCCTCACTGAAGCCTCACCTATCCTATCCTCTTCTCTCCCTTTGGCTTGCCCCACAAATACCTCTCCTATCCTATCTCCTTATTTCCCTCAGGCTTGGCCCACAGAAGCCTCTGCTATCCTATCCCCTTATCCCTCCTTTTCTCCAGGTATCCCTTCCTATCCCTAATCTTCCCGCATTTTTTTCTTCTTTTTTTCCAGCCAAGCCCCTTCTTCCTTCTCTTGCACTCCCTCTGTCTCCTCCCCTTCCTCCCAAACCCTCCTTTTATTCCTTCCTCCTCCCTGCGACACACACATATATATAGCTGCTTCAGAAACTACACTCAGAGATTGCCCATCAATATTACTTTAGAAAACTAGATAGAGTTACTAAATGGGATGTGGCAAGTTTCAGTTTTGGGTACTCTACATTTCAAATTTCTGTTAAGGATGGGTGATGAGGTAAGGAAAATACTAATTGTATAGCAAAAGTTACAAAATTGGATGGAATAGTTAATGCCTGCCAAATCGGAAATAAAATTACAAAGCCCTTGATAGTTTCACAAAATGGGCTGGAAATAACATGAAGTTATTCAAAACTGAATGAAGTTTATTGGAGACAAATGAAAAATTCTTTGCTTAGAAAAGAGTAATCAGATACAAATTTTGTATTTTTTGAAATAGTACATCTTATGAAATAAATGGGATTCACTGAAGTTCCCTCTACTTTTGCTTCTCTGTAAATGCCAGTTGTTCCCTTGACACCTACAATGGTTTTATACATAAAGGCTGTACAACATTTTACTGACAATATTTGCATACAAAGGAAGTTCTTTATTGTGTTTGGAAATGTCATACAGAAGCTCTTAAAATGGAGGGCCTCCTGGGGACCACACCACAGTCCCCACTAACTATACTCCTTAAACTGAAGCAGGTATGGACAAGGTGAGAAATAGGGACTAAATGTACTCATGCAACCAACTTAGGGAGTCTACGCAAGGTTGGTTGGGTTCTGTAGTCATGGAGAAACTTCTGGGGAAAAAAACTCTTATAAAAGCAGTAAACTACAAACTGAATTTGATCAGCAATGTGATATACAGATTGTCCTCACTTACTGTCTGACTCATTTAGCAATCATCCAATCTTATGACGGGATAAGAAAAGTAGCTTTGTAACCAATCCTCACATTTATGACTGATGCAACATCCCCCAGTCCTATAATCACTACTTGTGCGCTTCACAACCATCTTGAGACATGCAGAGTTAATAGAGAAGGCAGAAGTAAAATTGTAAGTTGCAATCACATGGTTTTTCATTTAGCGACCCCTTAATGCGAAATGAGGTCATAAGCCCACCATGGTCGTACATATCTTTTCACTTGATGACTGTTGATCCCAGTTATGGTCGTAGGATTACAATCCTACAAAATAGGATTACAAAAATTGTGTATAATTTTGGGCTACAGCCACAGAAGTATAAATCCCAAATTGTGGGATGTTGTATTTTCACTTTGCTGAGCATTGATCAGATCGTACCTTACATTCTGAGACCGCACATTAATAATTGCTCGGAGAAATAGAACCAATCTAGAGAGAGGCAATGAGGATGTTCAGGGAACTAAAAATAAATTCTATGAAGAGGGGTTGAAGGAACTGGAAAGGCTTGCCCTTGAGAAGACGGACGGTGATATGTTAGAATTTTTGAAATCTATGAAAGTATGTCATAGCCCCCAACCACCCCGAAATGCCAGTTTCTTTATCATCTTAGTGCAGGACATGGATTTAAGTTACAAAAGGCAGCATCTGGCTGAATAGTGGGAGAAGAAAAAAACCAAGAGCTATTCAACAGTGGAACCAATTATTGAAGGAAGACTAGAGCCCTTCACTGGATGTGTTCAAGCAAAAACTGGAGAACCATCTGCAGGGGTTGCTTTCACTTAAACTCTAGCACTGAGCAGGGAGTTGAGTTCAATTGCCTTAATGGCTCTTTCCAACTGGATGTTTCTATTAATAAATATGCCCCATGTATTCTTTAAATTTCTAGTACTTCCCTATTTCCACTAAGCAAGTAGCAAAAGTGGTATCTTGTATAACCATCTACTATATGAGAATCAGTGGTGGGATTCAATTTTTTTTACCACCGGTTCTGTAGGCATGGCTTGGTGATTGTGGTGTTGCTTGGTGGGTGTGACAGGGAAAGGACACTGCAAAAATCCCCATTCCCTCCCCACTCCTGGGGGAAGGATATTGCAAAATCTCCATTCCCATCCCACTCGGGGACCAGCCAGAGGTGGTATTTTCTGGTTCTCTGAACTACCCAAAATTTCCACTACCGGTTCTCCAGAACCTGTCAAAACCTGCTGAATAGCACCCCTGATGACAATGTCTTTATTTCCACCTGGTGTCAAACATTCATTTATATATATACACACACCATGTTGCCCCCAAAATAAGACCTGATCTTGTTTTCTTTTGGGCTTGAAAATAAGTACTAGGGTTTATTTTCAGGGATGTTTTATTTTTTTTAAGTGCAGGAAGCAGCGAGTGCGGGGGCTGCTGGGAGTGGGAACACAGCTACCATTGGCCCTGCCCTCTCCATCCCAGTGTCTGCTTGCCCACTGCTGCAACAGGCCAAGCGCTTGGCATGCCCCGGCCTCCACCCACCCTACCTGCTGGCCCAGCTACTACCAGGACAATTCTTGGCCATAGCAGGCACTATGCTGGCCGCCAAATGGCTGCCTATGCTGCTGTTGGCCTAGCAGAGGCTCTTCGCCTTCTTGGGAGGGTGGGCGGAGGGCTGGGAGTGCCGAGAACTTAGTCCTGGTTGAGACCGCGGGCAAGCAGACAGTGGGATGGAGAGGGCAGGGCTGGTGGTAGCTGCTCAAATATTTTTTGCCCAGAGGGAGGCATATTTTTGTCTGCTTGCAAAGGGGATGCTTTGAAATGGAGCTAATTGCTCCATTTCAAACCATCCCCGTTGCAAGCACACAAAGCTTTGAGTCTCCATTATTTCTCCATCTGGACGAAAAGTGTTTGGTCACCCATGGGAATGGAGTGATTTGCTCCATTACAAGCGCCCCATAGGTGACCCTCTCCCCCCACACACATACATATACATACATGCACCCCTTTTATACTGTATATATATAAAACAACCCACCTCACAAATATGACTCTGCACAGAATAAAACATAAACCCATAAAAAAGAACAACACTAAAAATATTCCATGATTCAAAAACATCAATATTAAGAGACATAGAAGAGAGAGTCTCATACAATGTAACCATCTTCTGATTCACCTTGAGAGTCCAGGTTTCTTGACCCAATCATGTTTTGAGGCATTTTGTGAAGGATGTTAAGGATGGAGCTAGTCACATCCCCAGGAGAATGACGCTCAGGACAGGTGTTAAAACACAAAAGGATTGTCTGTGAGGTCCCATCAGATGTGATTCTTTACCAGATGGAATCCACAACTTATTTCTTCTGCCAGATCAGATGAGACAGTAAGTGGGAAAAGGTGGTCCCTTAAATAACCCAGAAAAATAACTAATTGGCTCACTTGAGTGTTTAATCATTCTCAATCTCTTCACATTCATTAGCTTTTGAATTGACAACCCATGCACACATGAACTGACTTACTCATGGATGAAACTTTAGTCCTTTAGCTAAACCTTCCAAATTATAGTGAATTTATGTAGTTATGCCACAATCACAACAAGGATATTGCACATTGATTATGTCTGGTGTGAGCAAGCAAAAACCTTTTGGACATGAGTTTTTAATATTAATGGTGGGCCAAAAAACAACAACAACCCAACAAGAACCTGGTTGTCTTTAAATCCTACATATCATCCTTTCTCCGTGGTATATTTTACAAACAGCCACCTCCGTTCCAGAACAAAGGTAGATAAGGCATCTTTAATTGCATTCTCTCTTTGGAAAGTTAAGGAGACTCCCAGCTGAAATTATCTTTCTTCTGTTTACCAAATTAGCGGTGGATTTATAATCCTCAACTTCAATAAGCCTCTGTTTTTGTGGCAGAATCAAAACGTGTGCCATCTGGTGGCCAATTTGTTCTTGCATGCATTGTTCTGGATTTTTTGTTGTTTCCTTTTTTTCATTAACCGGAACGGAGTCTTCCCCTTAGGAAAGCAGTCTAAAGAGTTTTCCTTGACTCCCTTTCCTAGGACAACTGGATTTCAAATGCCTTGAACCATTGCAAGCTAAACCTTCCTTTTCCTTTCCCTTGCCCCTTTACAGAATTTCCAGACTGAAAACTGGCTTTTTTTTTTTTTTAGAGTTATGAAAATTGCAATCTTCTAGGCAATTTATCACAAAATTAATATCCGCTTCTGCTTCTATTTCTATTGCAGCTACCACAGCTTGTAGCTGGAGTTTAAAATGAAGGCAACCAGCTTTTCTTCCTGTTTAGTCGCTTAAGCTGACTTGCAGTGTATTTTATTTGATGTAGATGTGGATCCCACTTCTTCCAGGTACCAAATATTGCAAAGATTTTTGAAAGATACTGTACACTTTTTGAAGAAGCTGGCTCTTTTCTCCTGTATGTCCAAGAGGGTTTTCTAAATGTCCCTGGCTTGATCTATTCCTTTAAATGCACCATAGCAAAGTCATTCATTCTTTTGTTTGCAACGTCTCAGGGTGTTTGCCTCTGACCTTCTTCTGTAGGTCCCACTTCATCTGGCACAAAAGGGGTTCCTTAAAATTTCAGGAACATGAAGGGAACCAGAGGGAGAAATCTGTTCTTTCGTTTGTTTGTTTGTTTGTTTGTTTAACAAATTTATACAACCACCTAAATCACACATAAGTAATTCTAGGCGGCTTACAAAATTTTAAAAATCTGTCATATAGTCATATCATATGATAAAAACCCATCCCACACGCCATGGCAGAAAGAACACAGTCAAATTAAATGCCCCATCTCCATTCCTGATCTCCAGGCCCACTGACAAAATAATGTTTCTGGTCCTTTTGGAGAAGCAGAGGTGGGGGTAAACATACTTTGGGGGAAATGATATTCCTTAAAGAAGGGCCACCACCAAAACCACCTTTTTTTGTGATCCCATCAGATGACAATCCCCAAACGATGGGGCCCATAATATATCCTATCTTCCCGTCCTGGTGGGTGGGTTGATGTAATGGTGGTGGGAAGAAGTGGTGCAATGCCACTTTCCTGAGTCCATTTCTGAGAGTTATCTGGATTTTTATTCTTATCTGCTGAGAAGACCCCTGCCTCCAACCACTCTCTTTTACAGAATCTTTTTACACATTTCTTCAGCCACTGGAGCCCATCACTTGCCTAGAGGTTGAAGTCTCCTAGGGTACATATGAGTCGGAGTGGGTTCTACCTACCTTTACTACTGGTTCGCAACAGGGCCGCCCGTGTGCTCTTCTGCACATGCACAGAAGCATTCTGATGACGTCGGGGTCGGTGGGTGGAGCCTCCTGCCAGTTTTACTACCGGTTCTATAAAACTGTCCCACCACTGATATAAGTGCTCCTAAGAGCAGGATTCAAAGATGAGCAAATGATGACTGAAGCAGAAAGAAAAAGGAACTTTCTTTACAGAATACAATTTAGCTAGCTGTTTCCTACCAGGAGAAGAATTTAAGAATTTACATTTGGTGTTTGTTTTGCCTGGGAAGAAAGGTAGAGGAAGTGATCTGAGTCACTAGCAATCTCTAGACAAAGAAGAGATAGGGTGATCAACAGAGCAAATCTTTCATTCACCATCTTTAACTGTGGTCCCTTTGTGGCCAATAGGTTAGGAGGTGCTCGGGAATCAGTGCCATTGGATTTGGACTTGCCACAGAAAATTACCATTGAAACAGATAAAAAAATAATGCTAGTCATTATTTTCAAGACTTCAATAACATAAAGTTTCCCACAGATAAAGTTGCATTCTTTCAGGAAATCAGTTTGATAGCAAAACAGGAGCGCACTTGACATCCATCTGAAGTTGTCTATCATTCCTTGTCTGTAAAGTAGGGGAAAGGAGAAACAAAATCATGGGTTTCCAATCTTCCCATTTAGCCTCAGGGGGAAAGTGCCGTAAGATAAATTAGGAGTGATACCCGATTTTTAATCTATATTGCCATGTCTATTCCCTTCCACTGCAGGCTTTTTCCATTGGGTAAGAAAGTTCAGTTGGGGAATGTGAAGAAGAAGAGAAGGAAGCATTTGGTGAAAATAACAAGGCAGAACGTATTGAAATAATTACCAGTGAGAACCAGTTTGGTTTAGCGGTTAAGGCACCAGGCTGGAAACCGGGAGACTGTGGGTTCTAGTCCTACTTTAGTCAGGAAAACCAGCTAGATGACCTTGTGCCAATCACCTTCTCCCAGCCCAACTCACCTTACAGGGTGGACTGGTGGGGAAAATAGGAGGAAGAAGTCTTAGGTGCATTTGTTGCCTTGAATTATTTATAAAAATAATAAAGGCGGGATGCAAATAAATAATTTTATAAAGTAAGTAAATATTTGGATAAAGTAAGTAAATTCTTTGGCATTTCAGTGACTATGATGATTAAAAGCTACTGGGTATTTAGGCAATCCATTCATAACCATCATTCAGTAGCTTAGTGAGCATAAGGTAAATTGATATTTGTCACTAACTAGAATATTTGTTAAAAGAAATATTCCAATATTCAATATTGATTTCCAAGTAGCGCCTATTTCTGGCTTGTTAAAATGTGATCGCGATTATTTTCGCTTTCTTTGGTGAGCGAAAATGCTGATAGTTGCTTCATTTAGCCCTCGCTATGCTGTGCTTCAACCCCCTGGAGCAGGTTTGTAGCAATTCCGGATTCACTGACTACACTCCTTAGCTATGAATAATGGGACTATTGGAACTTTGCTTCCAAATAAACTTCTTGCTGTATTCTCAAGGCAATTCCTTTCTCTCCATTTAAATATAATGAAGGCGGCAGCCGCTAAATATAGCTTCTAAGATTCCATCTTCTTTCTGGTGGATTTTTGAGCTGGGCTGTATAAACATGCCTGCTGCATTTTTTGTTCATAGTGCATCATAAATCACAAACACAGCCTAGAACTAGGTTATTGGGAAGGCCACGCTTACAAAGACTGCAAAACTCTGTTATTATTTGACTAAGTTTAAAGCATTTCCGGCCTTTCTCTTAAGTGTTCAGTCTTAACTTAAATTTTGTAAGATTCATTGAAATATCACAGCAAATTGATACAAAGCCTAATGGGAAACACTTCACAGCATCATTTCCAAAACTGATTTAATGGAAAGGCCCGTTTTCAATGTTGTCAGCTGCCTTGATTACCAACGAGATAGAAAGGATGGGTCTAAATCCAAAAACAAAATAAATATAAATGAATTTATGACCAATATTGCCTTGGCAAGCTGGCAGGGTCATAAGAATTAATTGAGGCCAGATTTCCCACATTTTTGTAGCTTGAATCGCTTTTCTTATCAGATATCTTTTTAATATACCAGGCTGGGAATTATGGAAATTGAAGACTAACGCTTGTGGAATATACTAAATGCTTCAGGGATAATTCTTGTCTACATTGTGGGTATAAAAACAAGCTCTCAATTGCAGATTCGGAGGTAAGTAAAACATGCATGTATTTTATGTCACTCACTTAAAGAAGACTTCTAGGCTATTTAACAAAATTATGAAGCAATTAAATGCAGCCATCTAATCCTAATATTAAACAAGCTAAGCCAATATTAGTCCAGGTATCAGGAGGGAGTAAAACCTTCCATAAATCACCTCAAAGTCAGCATAGCTACTTGTATCATTGACCTTCAAATCAGCAGTGAAGGAAATAATTCATTGGTTTTTAGTTCACTAAGGTGCACGTCAAAACTTTATAGCCCCTTATTGCTTGCTTGCTGTATTTCAGCCTAAATTGTTTTTAATTATTATTCTAGTATCAGTTCCTTGAATTCCAGCCAGGAAAATGGTTTCTGTTTAGCCAAGAAATATTTAATAGACATGGGGGGGAGGGGAAAAATCATCTTTAATTTTGTAGTGATTAGGATGCAGAAATAGATAACCTCCTACAGATTTAAAAATTCAACCAGTGTGGAATTTTCAGCCTTGTTTCATCAGAGATCCCAAATGTGGTATCTGTACAAGTAATGACAACTGAAGCAATTTCAGCCATTTCTGCCATTTAAAAATGTTTTTTGGCAGGCACCACCCACAGGACAACCTGGCAACACAGTTAAGGCCTAAGAATGGAATTACGGTAGTCCTCAATTTATGAATATAATGGAGCCTGCCCATTATGGCGACCTAAAACAGTCATAAAACAGGCGACCTATGTGACTGACCTGATTTTTACAACATTTTGGGAGGCAGTCGTTAAGCAAACCAATTGTTTGCTATGGGAAATTTTTGCAAAAAAACAGACATAAATGCCAGTTTTGGGCAAATACATCAGAAAATGTAGTCATGTGACTGCAGGTTGCTGCAAATGGGCATAAATGAGGGCCAGTTGCCGAGCACCCAAAATGCATTCATGTGATCACATGATCACACCATCTGAATTTCAGAACTAGATTATTGTATGTGTACCTTTGGGGAGGTCCATTATAATTTCAACTGGTTGCTAAGCAACCAGGCATAAGTCAAGGACTGCATTTACTGCATTTCGTATTTCCAGAGATGGAAGATTTGCTTGCTTCATCTTCCCAACAAGCTTTGGAAAAATTCCTGGTCCAGGCAAACCCTAATTTTATATTTAATAGGCATCATTTTGCATGTTAGCCCTTTTTGTCCACAACAAAATCTAAGATAGTCACCTGATCCAGATGTTACTTAAGTTTCCAAAATATTGTGCCTCTTCCTTTTTCTCCCAATGTTCAAAAATTGTTTAAACTTTTATTAGCAGTTTTCCTGATAAAAAGGATTGCCTTTGTATGGATTTTTCCTTTTCCATTGTTCTTCTTGGTTGGTTGGTTGGTTGATTGGTTGGTTGGTTGGTTGGTTGGTTGGTTGGTTGGTTGGTTGGTTAGTTAGTTAGTTAGTTAGTTAGTTAGTTAGTTAGTTAAACTTGTTTGCCGCTCATCTTGCCAAAGACTGCTCAAGGAAGACATAGAATAAAATGCAGAATAAAATATTAAAAAAATAAAGATCTTAAATTAAAAAAAATAAATAAAACTAAGCAGTATGGAGAGGAAAGGAGCAAAGTCCACACAGAGAGGAGGTGGGGACTGATGAAGCAATGCCAACAAACCACACCTCCATTGAGGCCCCAAGCTAGTTGGCATTGCCATAAATCGTTGCTTCATCTATGTTTGACTATACTTTTGAATATGGTTTCTAAATCAGCTCTGCCAGTCGGCCCTCTTTTTCCCATCTCTTTTTCCTTTCAGCTTCCTAGACTTTGTGAATAAAAATTCTTTTACCATTTGAATTTGGCCTAAACTTAAGACACTGCATAGAAAGTGGACAGTCATTATCAACCTCATTAATTAACCATCCCCAACCCCTGAAAAAGGAAATAACTAAATTACATACATGTCCATTCAGCCAACTGCTGGGCTTAGTCAGCTTGTTTTGTTCTCCTGGTCTATTTAGTCTCATTTTGTAAATGGCAGATTATTTCCAGGCCAAATACAATAATACTGAAAATAAAATGAAGTTCATTTCTTGCTCTCCCAATTTAGTTATTTACCATTAAATAGGATGTTGTAGTTTTATAGACCAGACTTGAAAAGCAGACATTCATTTCCCAGTATGGGTAAAATTCTTGAAATATTTTCTTTGAGCACCAATCTGCAGCTAGTACATTGATTTGAAATGAGAATTTAATGATAACACTTAAAAATGTTTTACTGTTCTGTACTGTACTGCCTTACTGTAAAAATACATTAGGAAATTAAGAGAATTATTATGCTGGATTTGCTTAAAATGATTTATTAACAAAGAAAAACTGCTGCTTTTCTTTCTTTTTTCTTTGTTTTTTGACTGCCATCTAAACAAGTGCAGTGATATTATTCACATCTTGGGTTCCTGAAGAAAACATTTGAGCTAATATTGAGAAACTCTTATAAACCACCTGCAGGCATGCAGACAGGATATGAGAAATAATTTTATGGTCAGATTGATGAAGCATAGACATCAAATAATAGAGTTGGAGGGGAGTTCTTGGAGTTCTTTTAGTCCAGGGGTGTCAAACTCGCATTGTCACATGATGTATCACAACTTTTTTCCCCTTTGCTAAAACGGGCGTGAGCGTGGCCAGCGTGTGACGCATCCGACCTGAGTTTGACATACCTGTTCTAGTCCAACTCTCTGCTCAAGCAGGAGACCATATACCATTTCAGATAAATGGTCCAGTCTCTTTGAAAGCCTCCAGTGATGGAGCACTCACAACTTCTGAAGGCCATTGGTTGATTGCTCTCACCATTAGGAAATTTCTCCTTAGTTCTTGATTGCTTCTCTCCTTGGTTAGTTTCCTTCCATTGTTTCTCGTCTTGCCTTTTGGTGTTTTGGAAAATAGTTTGAGCCCCTCGTCTTTGTAGGACGAATATTTCAAATATTGGAACACTGCTATCACATCTTCCATAGTCCTTCTTTTCATTAGACTGGACATATCCAATCCCTGTAGTCGTTCTTCGTATGTTTTAGCCTCCAGCCCCCTAATCATTCTTGTGGCTCTTCTCTGCACTCTTTCCAGAATCTTGACATCTTTTTTATATCGTAGTGATCAGAACTGGGTGCAGTATTCCAAGTGTGGTTTTACTAAAGCTTTGTAAAGTGGTAAATCAATAGTTTACTTGCTTTTACTTACTTAATTTTCATTGCATGTATTAAGCTGCTTTGTCATCTTTCTTCCAGGTTGCAAGAATTCTGGGACTAAAATCCTGGTTTTCATCCTCTAAACTGTAACAATGATAATAAGGCGACATGCTACTACTTGCTACTCTGACATGTCACCGCAGAAAAAAATACAAGTAAACTTTGACATGCTTTGACAACTTTGACAACTCCGACACAGCACTACAGGAAAAAAAAAGTAAGCAAGTTCAGGAGTTCTTTTATTTACTATTTAGTCCATTTAAAGACCACCTCATTTGCAGAAATAACTCTAGGTGATACAGAATTCATTAAAAACAGATCCAGAGAAAACAATCAACCCCTAACAAGAACATTACTAATCTGTCAAATGAGAGAAGGAGAAAACACTAAGTAAGAAAAGTATAGCAATATCAGGCAATAGTTGTAAGTTCCCTTACCTTGGAGCCAGTTGGAAAAGGCTCTTTTTAAAGAAAAATCTAGCCTGTCATGAAAAAAAGGGGGGAGGACATAACTTTCTAAGAGAGACATAAGATTCACGCATTGTGCTAAAGCATAATATAGTTGATTCAATGGAATTCAAACCAAACAGCCTTCCTATTTGCATTTTTTAAAATTCTTCGTTTAAATGGCTAGGTTTACAATTACACAGAGATGTTTTTTTTTATTACATCTTGTTTATTGAACAAGCCATAGTGGATTGCTTTGCATATAATACTATGCTGTAAACTATGGGTTGCAAACTACATCTGGGGACAGGTACTGAGCTGCAAAGATACAAGCCACAGTATGGCTTAGCACAGGGGTCTCCATCCTTGACAACTTTAAGCCTGGCGGACTTCAACTTCCAGAATTCCCCAGCCAGCTTTATTGTAATCTTTAAGTAATCAGGCTTAAAGTTGCCAAGGTTGGAGAACCCTGGCTTAGCAGACAGTGTGTGTCTGGTTTATGTCAGAAGTCAACCTTCTTTCCCTTTCTTTATGATTGTAACAACATACATTGAAGAATAAGATCGCTGGTTATCATGCAGCTTACTTCCAAGTAAATAGATGTATAATTACATTATTTATTTTCCTTTGTATTTCAGATTAGAAACTTCAGAATACAGTTAGTGCTCTTATTGAAGATCCTAAATGCTTGCTGCTCAACACAGTCAATTGAATATTAATAGCAAGTTTCATTTCAACTGAAAGATTTGGTGAAAGAATTGCAGAAATTTGTCCAGCATCAGTGTCCAAAACTTATTCTAGCTATATGGTTGGCATCACTTCTTTTTGGGTGATGACTATCTGTCTGTCCATCCATCCATTTCTATTGGAAATATTTGATTTGAAGAGATCAGTATAAGGTTAATTTACAATTACTTTTACTCTGATTCTCTCTTTGCCATCATTCTGTAGAACAAAATAAATTAAAGAAACAATGCTATTTTCACCTCTCCGTGATAATATATACGAAGTGATAACTAATCAATATGAAATGATTCTTCAGAATATTTTTAAAAGCTATTGGAACGCAGAACAATGAGGTTAAGACATTTTATATTGATTTGTCCTCTCCTATTGATTGTTTGTAAGGAATTTTTGCATTATCCTGTTAACATTCATCAGGATCATTTAATTGCAAGGTTCTTTTAAAGTTAAATTAAACTAGTACCCTCATTCACATAAATACACAAAGCCAGTGCAATGGAGTATATAATGCAACCATTTGATGATGCGATTGCATGAAATTATGTCTGTAATGTGTTAGTGGAAGATTTAATACTACTTAATAAGTATTCCTCTTCTGAAGAATTATTCAGTAAACATTTGCTTTGGTGACCATTGTATTTGTGATGTCTCAATACATTGCCATTAAAGCTATAAACATAAAAGTAGCCATCAGCAGATAGCAATCAAGAGGCTTTTGAGAGCACATTCAGAGGAGAACAACCAAGATAATAAGAAGCTTTGAAGGAAAAATGTGCAAGGAACAGTTGGAGTCATTGAGTAGACAGAAATTGGAAAAGGAAAGGCTGCAGGAAGTCATGATAGCTGTTTTCAAGTAGTTGATGGATTATCAGTTAGAAAGCAGGATAAAGTCTTCAGAGGTGTTCAGAAGCCAGGACAAGAAAAATAGGTTTAAATTGGAAGGAAATAGATTTGGAGTAGACAACAGGGAAAAATATCTAATGATAAAATCTGGCTAAGAATGGAACCTACTGTGTTTAAATAGAGACTGGGAGATCATGTGTCAAAAATGCTACACTAGTGGATTCCAACACTGGTTAGACCCTTATGTTTTAGAATTGTCAAAAGCTCTCCAGTTAATTGTTTATTTACGCATCATACAACTGTGATTGTTATAGCTGTTTACCAAAAGTATGTGTTTCACATAATGGATGCAAAATGAATGCAATGAAAACAGAAAAGCACTTACTTTGTGACATCCTACTATTAATACAGCAATAAGACCTGTCTCTAGAGAGGACTTCCTAAAAGCATCCTAGCCCTAATCCAGCATTTTATGGAACAGGATAAAGCAGATGAATATAAACTCCAATTCCTAGAATTGGAAGGCTGAATAGCTAACTGGAAATTGTAACCCTAACCTTTCTACAGGTTATAGAAAGTTGAATTACAGTGTTACATGCTAGACCTACCCACAATGTTTTCCCTTGTGTTAGCCTCGTCCTTAAATATCCCAACAGCCTAGTGCTGAATGGAAACATTACTAGAAGATTTCTATCCATATTCTCTTGATAGGAGAGAACTAACTTTTTGCTTTAATGTGTTCATGTAGATTTTTGCAGCCCAGATCAGGAAGCCTTAATCCAATCCCAGTATGCTAGACATGGGTCCAAGAAAATAGGTTGGAGCCATTGTTGTTCACAGTAGATGATAGCATCTACAGTAGCTGACTGGATGATCTCCAAAAATGCTAAGCTGAGTCAAACTTGATTGGTACCTGGATGGGAAGTAGTAAGACTGTATGCTTTTTTAAGAAGGTCAAAAAACATATCTGAAGAAAGTAATGGCAAACTATTTTCACTCTGTTGCCAATACAATTGCATCAATAGGTCAATAGAATCACCTGGAGTCAAGTCTGACTTGATAAAAACATTATCTTTTTACATGTCAGTTTTATCCTGTGACAGAGATAGACAATTTGATGTCCTGCATGTGTTTTGACTCTAATTCCCATCTTGTCCATCAAGTATGACCTATGGATCAGTGATTCTAGAAATTGTACTGCAAAAATCTGGAAGAAGAGGATTGTCTACTCCTGCTTTAGGAGTTCTCTGTGCATATCAATCACAGCATCTCTATTATAATTTGGGGAAAGGAAGCTCATTTTTCTATTCTTCTGTAGTAGAGATCAAATGATATTGCTCAGGATCCAGCCTGGAGTACTCATCCTAGGGCAGAATATAGATTTTTAAGTGACTCGTTGATGGCTTCTATCGTCTCTAGTAAGAGCCCATATTTCAGTTTTAATGACATTTAAGAATCACTTCTAAAAATTCCTATGAACTTAGCCATCAGCTCACTTGTAAATCATCTCCCCACCCCACCCCCATTTTCAAGCTTCATTTCCAACAGTCTGAAACTTCTTCAAAGCTGACCTTTTTACCCGATGTTCCTCCTCTGCCGGTGAAATCTCTATTACGTGTGGACTAGCTATCTAAGCGAAGGCACTTCAGTGCTTATGGTAGAAGAAAACAAAACTGAAATAACAATCTTACAAATTACTACCCAATTCAACATTAGACCTTAAAAGCAGCATTTAGTACTATATGGAGGGCTTTCTGTCTCAGATTTCTTTGAAAACTTCTTTAGAACTTTTTTTTCCCCACAAAGTTTATTGGAAGCTCAATATTGTCAGAAGGTTTCTGAATTGAAAAGAAAGTAGCCGCTTTTGATATATTCATTAATGGAGTAGATCTCATTCTTCAATGTTGATAAAGAGGGGAGGGGAGATAGATCGCCCCTTTTATTATTCATGTAAATCACTAGCATTCTCGACAGAAAGAAGAAAATAAAGAGCCTTGGTGGCGCAGTGGACTAAACTACTGCTGTTAAAGTAATACTTAGCTGCCAGCTGCCTGCAATTACTGCAAGTTCAATTCTCACCAGGCTCAAGGTTGACTCAGCCTTCCATCCTTTCGAGGTAGGTAAAATGAGGACCTGGTTTGTGGGGGCAATAAGCTGACTTTGTATAAAATAGAACACTGCTCGGGGGGGCGGGCAAAAAGCCCTACTAAGCAGGTATATACAAAAGTATGAAGGCTATTGTTTAATGCATTGTAAGCCGCCCTGAGTCTCCGGAGAAGGGCGGCATATATAAATTGAACTAATAAATAAATAAAATTCCATATATTTGTTAGGATGGAATAGCACATGTCTATGATATTCATTTATCCGACATGGAGTCATAGCTTACTTGCAGGAAAAGTCAGTAAAATAATTTATGTCACTATTAAATGACCTCCACGCTGGAAGCATTGCAACCTCAGCACATTAACTATATTTACATCCAAGATACAGAAACAAGTCTGTCTTTTTTGACAAGGAGGAAATAAAATTATAGTTAAACTGAAATAAATCAAAGTGCTTTTTCCCACTCCCCCCCCCCCCCCTCTCTGTGCTAATTTTTGGACTGACGTTCCCCATCTTATTCTATATATTTAATTTTCTGCAGAAACCTATTTTGCATTCATCACTCAACAGAATTTTGAAACAGATCGTAAGGTATTAAAATATCAACTTTAAAGCGTTACCAATTTTTGTGTCCGTCTCTGTCTGTGTTTGTGTGTGTATATGTGCACCTGCACTGGTATAATAAAGCCTCAGTTTAACAAGCCTGAATTTACTAGACTTCCATTTCGGTGAACAAAATCGGCAACCAGCCATCATCTCAAAATAAAGTCCATTTGAGTCACGTAAATTAATGTTACTGCATTGATTTACATCCTATGCACAATTATCTACTTGCATAAATAATATACATTCAGATTTAATGAACATTGGAGTCTACTGGATGCCTCTTTCCCCAACTACTCCATTAAATCAAGGTTTCATTGCGTGTATATTGCGTTCAAAGAAACACATTTTTATTTTGACAAGAGGAAAACTGTCTGGACATGAAAAATAAATGACTCCTTTTTCATCTTTTCTAGGAGCAATACTATGGGAGTTGCTGAAGAACTAACCAGTTATCCTTCAGAAGTGTGCTCGAGCTTAAGAATGCAAGGAACAAAGGAACAACTTTCCAGTGTAACTCCTTATATCTTTCTTGGGAGCGTGACCCACTGACTAGAGTAGGTGGTATTCCAAGTAGACATGCATAGCAATAGCAATAGCATTTAGACTTATATACTACCCCATAGTACTTTACAGCACTCTCTGGACATTTACATTGAAAAAACATTTTTTGCCTATTGCCCCGAACAATCTGGGTCCTCATTTTACCGACCTCAAGAGGGTGGGAGGCTGAGTCAATCTTGAGCCCCATCAGGATCGAATTCCAGGCTGTGGGCAGAGTTAGCCTACAATACTGCAATACTGCGCCAAGTCTGCAAACCAGTGCTTCAAAACGATTGGAGGCATCGGATTGAACCAGTTGCCTTCAAATCACTTTGAGTTTACATAGATTTCCTCTAAGCTTTTTCGCCTTCACAAAATTGTAGACCCTTTTGCTGCCTTCCTTCCACATATGGACAAAGCTGAGGGTGAGTGGTGTGATGGCATTGTAATACGTTAACAAAAATAGCTGGCTAATGAGCCGTGAAAAGAAGCCTGGCAGCACAGAAAAGCAAGTGATCCAAGGCTGTTTGGCCTCTTCCATTTTTAGCAAGAGTTGAGTTTTTGAAGAATGTAGGTCTTTTATTTATATTTATATTGGTTGTTTTTTTTATATATTTTTGAAAGTAGAACACTTTCTATTTTGATCCAGGACAACCTCTTCATTGGCTCTTTGGTGTACAACCAGAGAGTGAATATTTGAAAAAATTACTTCAGAGCAAGCCTTAAAACTATCCAGTCGTAAATGTGCTGGATTAAGGTAAAGGTCTACAATCCAGAGCATCCCTAGGGGTGTGGGGTCAATGACATTGAAGCAGTGGGCACAACCAAGGAATTGAAGTCCTTTCGTTTTTTACATGCTGCAATTTTGGGCTTAATTGTTGCCGTAAATTGAGGACTACCCGTATTTTGTGTATTTAACAATCTCAGATACCAACTTCCTTATTGGCTAGAATAAACTTCCCTCCACCACAGCTCCACTGAAAACTAAGTACCGTATTTTCCGGCGTATAAGACGACTGGGCGTATAAGACGACCCTCCTCAGAGCCATTTAAGGCTCGTCAGAGCCTTATGGGCTGGCCTGCCTGGTTACAGGAGAATGAGACCCGGCGTATAAGACGACCCCTGACTTTTGAGAAGATTTTTGTGTGTTAGAAAGTAGTCTTATACGCAGGAAAATACAGTATGTTGCAACTCAGAAACGTAAGATTGAAGGAGGTAAGTGGAAAAGACAACTCTGCTTTCTCTGATTCTCAATTGTGTTGCTATAAAATGTTAGGATTCTCTACTTCTATTGAGCTTTCTGCATGGGAAACACTTCAGAAATTCTAGAAATTTATTCTAAATAAAAGAAATGATAAATAAATCTAACTATCCTTCTTTGTGGCAAACAAACTGCAAACATTAATTCAAGAAAAAAAAAACCTCACATTTTATTTTGCCTCTGTTAAATACACTGCCAATCAGCTTCATGGAGTGACCTAGTGTTCTAGTATTATGAGAAAAGAAGTAAAAAAATTAAATTCTCCCAATTCTGCATAGTTTTCAGTACAACCTGTCCTCCTGAAATTTACTTTGCCTAAAGTAAAACCTTCAATATTTTAGCCATCTGACCCCAATTCCAGATTTGCTAATTGGCTGTCAATGGGGTTAGATTTGAATGCCTTTATCATCAAGGGCAGGAAGCAAGTCCAATTCTTCTTGTTGAGTTCTTTTCAAGCAACTGTTGGTTTTCAAACATCTAAGGAGGGATACTACAGCTCTTATTTTAATAGGGGAGGAAAATGGATGACATTTCTCCAAGAAATGTAAAGTGTTGCCAGATAAGAAGACCTATCTAGGAACACCTGGACTATCCATTCCAAGAGAATTTTAATCTAGGAATTTGGTTTGCTTTGCAATGCCAGTGGCTTACCTGTATTACAATTGTTCAGGTTAGATCTGAAGTGAAGGTAATTCCCATGCCTTTACATTACCATTGCTTAATTGTAATGGCCTGTGAGAATAACCTTGAGAGACAGGAGGAAGAGCCACAACCTAGACAACGGACTGATAAAATATCTGAATCCAAAGCAGGAATAGAAATGGAAAAAACATCTCAGAAGAGACTGTCTCTCTCTCTCTCTCTCTCTGGTTCTCTGGAATGTAAAGGCAAAAAAGAGGGAAGCACTCTCAGACTTGCAAGATTCTGTTACTGTAACTTTAAAATAAATGTATTATTAGTATTCCTGATTTTGGTTTCCTGGTGTGGGCTACCTTGAAGGGCTGGCACTATTCTACTCATCATGGCAATGCTATAGAACACAGGTATCAAACTCAATCGCATTACATGACATATCATGATGTATCGTGACCTTTTTTGCCTTTGCAGAGCCAGGCTGGGTGTGGCCTGCGCATGATGCATCTGGCCCCCGCGCCACTAGTTTGACAGGCCTGCTATAGAATCATATTCTTGCAGATCTAATCAAGCCTCCACTTGGTGATCTAGTTCTATCCAATTTCTTTGATCAGTGACCTGATGTGATATCTTCAGTCACTGCAGTAGCAACGGGGAAGGTTCTGTGTGATCTTTCTTTTTAAATAAACTATCATTGTTGTTGTTTTTATAGGAGTGTGATGTCTCCCCTGGACACTTCCCCAGATATCAGCTTGAAGGAAGATGAAACAGTTCCAGGTATCTCTGGAGGGGAGTTGGTTAATGGCGCCAAGCTGCCATCTGAGAGAGATTTGGCTGAAGCACAGCTGCAACAGGACAGCCCTGAGGCTTCAGGTGGAGAAAACATACAGCTGCAGCCAGTCAGTGATGAGGAAAGGAACTGCCTTCTGCACTGATCCAAGAACAAGTAGAGAAAAGGCAAGAGCAGAGAAGGTCAGCTAGATTAGTCATGAGGAGAAAGCCTCACCTTTTTTGATAGGCTGCACCAGAAGCTGGCTGTTTAGCACAGCAGACAGTTGGAAGTGGTGCTGGGAACATGTTCATGTCCTAGCTGTGTGTTTTCTAGTTGTTGTAATTCTTGCCTTGCTTTGGATTGACGCCTTGACGTGGATTGTGCCTTGTGAACTCTGGACTTTTTTTGCCTCATGAACGCTCTTGTGTTGTGGATTTAATTTTGCCTGCTGGGTTTATTTTGATGGGGAAACTGCTCTATGGACTAGCACTGGACTGCTTGTGGCTGGACTTAATTGGGACAATTCTGGGTTTTTGGTGAAGAGTGTTGCTGGGGAATATTAATAAACAGTTATATGTGTGTGAGAGAGGGGGGGGGACAGCATAAGGAATAACAAAGGAAAGCTCTCGAGTGATTCTTTCTTCTCCACACAGTACTGTAACCTTGAAATTGGAATATTTTGTTTATCCTATACAAATAACCACCAATCCACATATCAATAAAGTCAAAAGCTGGAAGAATTGATAAGCAATGAATTCTAAACGCCAGACTGAGAAGAAAATGGTTTCTTGTATAATATTAATTCAGGACAATCAAAAAAGGAGAATTTCATCTTGATTTCTTTATTCTCCCTTCCTACAAAATACAAAACATTTACTCCTCCCACTACTATTTCTTTAAATATCCATCTTTAATCTGTTTATATATTTCTATGCAATGTGCACAAATGCATGTGGAAATAAATGCAGAATTAAATACAACTTGCACCTGTATGTCAGGAAAGATAACAAACATTTTGTGGATGCAATCCATTTTCTGGCATTTTGAATGAAGACTTTATTGCTACTCCGTCTGACATTAATAGGCAGGTTACATTCACCCACATCCTCATAATTACTTGTCGAGAATACAAAACGTTTTGGGCTAATCTTCACAAAACTTAAATAAGCCATTAAGCTTTCCTGTGGCAGCTAGGCATTAGCTTCCCCTCATTTAGGGTACAAAATTAAAACTCAGTGTCCAGATCATAGGTCTCTGAATTCACTGATCAATCGTCACTCATCTGTGACATAAAACTGGAATATTGTACTTACATATAAGATGAACTAATTTTCCCAATGTAGGAAACTCTCCTGATTAAAACTGAACATCCATATGAAGTCCCCGGGTGAGGTCATCCATCTGTTTGGGATGAATTGTCAGCAGCAGTCAGAAATTCTATTTTCTATTGCTTCCCTGGGCCAAGATGGAGATTTTTGGAAAGGTTGAACAAGAGACTGGAAGCTGTCAGGTTCAGAATGGTGAAAAACGGAGCTCAATTAAATCGCTAAGTTGTTGAATATCAGTAAAGGTCCAAGAACGTTGATTTTAATAATTATTCTAGGTAAGACTGTGTTCGTTCCGAATATGTCAGTTTGTGAGTTAGGGCTCCTCCAAGTATTAGGGCTGCTGCTAAAATAGCAGCAAGAGGTTACAGCTGCTAGAAGGACTTCACTCAGCTTTAGATGGTATGCCAATTATTGATTAATGTATTTAAACTTATTCCTATGCTGCTGCAATCAAAATTGTTTGGGTGACTTAGATAGAAGAAAAAGAAGAAGTTAAAACATCCATGGTAGGCAGATTTAAAACAGCCAGAATACAACTGCCACCATAAATATATTTGTTCAATCTGTGAAGAGGCCTTATAACTTGTTAAGGGAGCAGTCATCCCTGCTGTAATTTCGTCACCATCATGCAATAAAGGACAATGTATACAGGTAATCCTCGACTTACAACCACAATTGACCCCAACATTTCTGCAGCTAAGCAACGCATCTGTTAAGTGAGTTTTGCTCCATTTTATGACCTTTCTTGTCACGGTTATTAAATGAATCACAACAGTTGTTAAGTTAGTAATAGATTTGTTAAGAGAATCTGGCTTCCCATTGAATTTGCTTGTCAGAAAGTCGCAAAAGGTGATCACATGACCCTGGGACACTGAGACCGTCATGAATATGAGCTAATTGAGAAGCGTCTGAATTTTGTTCATGTGATCATGGGGATGCTGTTAATGGTCGTAAGTATGAAAACCCATCGTAACTCACTTTTTTTCAGTGGTGTTATAACTTCGAACGGTCATTAAATGAACTGTTGTAAGTTTATTTATTTATTCATTTATTTATTGGTTTGATTTATATGCCGCCCTTCTCCGGAGACTCAGGGCGGCTTACAATGCGTTAAGCAATAGCCATCATACTTTTGTATATACCTGCTTAGTAGGGCTTTTGGCTCCCCCAAGCGGTGTTCTTTTTTATGCAAAGTCAGCTGATTGCCCCCACAATCCAGGTCCTCATTTTACCTACCTTGGAAGGATGGAAGGCTGAGTCAACCTTGAGGCTGGTGAGATTTGAACTCGCAGTTCAAAGTTGAGACCACCTGTATTACAGATGAGCAGGCTGCAAAGAAAAAGGCTGGGCTAAAGAAGGGTCACCTCCAGTGGTGGGATTCAGCCAGTTCGCACCACTTCAGGAGAACCGGTTGTTAACTTTCTGAGCAGTTTGGTGAACTGGTTGGAAGAAATCATTAGGGCAGAGAACTGGTTGTTGAATTATTTGAATCCCACTACTTCGGTCATTGAACAAATGGTTGTAAGTAAAGGACTACTGCACTTATACAAATCTAAATTGCCTCTGAGCTTTGAGTTACCTTTTTGTAGGGTTCCTGAATATTAAAGCTATTGTTTTAGATCTCTCTCTATGTGTATGTATATAAAGAAAGGGCTTTTAGTTTGTCATCACTCTCTTCTGTAGTCATCTCACTGTTCCTTTTTTAGCCCTTCACTCTTGGCTAACTCTCCGTTGCTAACTCAATTCTGCTTTCTTTACCAGGGTGCTCAAGGAGTTATGAAAAAGGGAGATTCCATTCACATTTGGCTATCCTCAAAAACTATTACCTCTCCCCTAGACTATAGCCTAGGCCATTTGGGTCAGAAAACACTGGAGTAAAAATAGCAATAGCAATAGCACTTAGATTTATATACCGCTTCACAATGCTTTACAGTGGTTTTCAGAGCCAGTATATTGGCCCTGTGAGAAGCCACCCCCCCTCCCCACTGAAGAATGAAATATTTTGGGAAATATTAAAAGAGGCAGAATATTATATATTTCCTTAAAGGAGAAGTGGAGAAACATGCTCTTAAAGGCAGAAAGCAGAGTCAGGCTTTCTTAATAGCCCCCAGAAGATATTTTGTGCCCATTAAGAAAGATTGGGCCAGCCGCCAGCCTATTCAGAAACCAAAGACCTTCACCTCCAGCAATGGGATTAAAATTTACATTCTCCTCCATCCAAAATTCTAAGAACAGGGCATGGCCATTTAGGACATAATAAGATTAACCCACTACCATTTAGCAGAAGACACAGAGCTCACTACATTGCACAATTTCCTAAGGGAATTTCAGACATTGCATAACCCACCTACCCCAGTAGCATCTCAGAACTTGTATAAAAAGCACTCATCTAGCTAATTTGTCAGATGTCCCAGAATCACACACTGTTGGTGGTCCTGCTTCATCAATAAACCCACTTTCTTTCTTTCCAATCAGCCTCCATTTTATTTCCAGCGCCTTTCTCCCAGCTTGGAACTGAACCAGATGGATATTTCTTCCAACACCCCCAACAATCTGGGTCCACATTTTACTGACCTCGGAAGGATGGAAGGCTGAGTCAACCTTGAGCTGGTGAGAATTGAATTGCTGAACTGCTGGCAGCCAGCAATCAAGTAGCCTGTAGGACTCCATTCTAACCACTGCGCCAGTCACTTTTTCTCAAGGCGATGCAGACTTGCTTACCCAGAAGTTTCCTTTGATTTTTACTTGCGGCATTACATGTTGATCAGTTTTTCTTCTTCCATGGAGCAACTGCTGACCTTTATCTGAGCAAAGTCGCCAGTACAGGCAGGTTCCAAGAACAATTTCTTTGAGTCATCGTTTTCTCCATTGGAATGCGATCATATTAAACCGAACCCTAAATCAGCCAGGGACAGAATAGGAAACAAGAGAAAAGGAAACGGAGCTCGGGGAGGCGAGCAGCAGATTTTTCCAAGATTGCCCAATGCCAGACAATGTACCCAGTTGAGGGACCAGCAGGAAATTAGGCTGGTGCAGTTGCACGCTTGGGCAGCCTTTCCCAGGTATGTCACCTCCCAAAGAGAAGTGGCCAACAGATGAATAACAGGTGAGCATGTTTTCCCACCTCCATTTAATTTTTGCCAAAAACAAAAAAGGAGAAAAGAATGGGCCTCCCTCCATCCCTTCATAACTGCCCTCCTTTATTGATTGCCTTCCATGCTGTGATGTGTGCATTTGCACAAATCTATAAAACAGTTTCAGGCAGGCACAAAGCATGGCAGAGGCTTCCCTATCTGTTCCTTTCCGAGCAAAGAAACATCTTCAGTTTCAGAAAGATCTCTGCTTTTAACATGCCTTTTCGTCCTGTTCTTCAGCAGGAGGCAGAAGAAAAGAGGCTTGCCAAAGAATGATTGAAACCTCTTTCATGGGGGGAGAGGCGGTTGTTAGCCCTTTTGCAGGAGGCCAGGTGAAAAATAAACTCAGCAGGGATTCCACAATTGCTCTCTTTTGCAGTAAGATAGAATTACAAAATCTTGAAAGCATCTTCTTCTTCCAAGTTTCTTTCTAACTTCCCCTTCTACCAAACAAGGTGATCTGAATTCCTCTCTCGTGCTTCTCTCTTTCTCACAGTTGTGTAATTTTTTTTTGTGTGTGTGTATGTGTGAGTCTGTTCTGTCCCCTCCCTTAACTGTTCTCTCATATCTTCCTCAAGGTCAGCTCTACCTTCCTTTTACAGTTCCTGTTTCAGAAATATAATGGCTAAGGGGATAAGCCCACAATTATCAAAAGCTAAGATGCGAAGGCTTTCTAACCACTGCGCCAGTCACTTTTTCTCACTCCTGCCACACAGGTTTCCCACCAACATGCTCAGCCAAAGCAATTCAACACAGGAGTTTCAATTACAAGTTGGTTACAAGTTAAGAGTAGCCCCACGGCAAGATGGATAGCAAATAAATAAATAAATAGACTTATTATCAAAACTAGCATGGCAATAAACTTCATTATCAAAATGTAATAATGATGTGTAAACAGATCAGTAAAACTTATAAGAGCAGTCAAGATGTTTTATATTGTTTTTATTTATTTATTTATATCCTGCCTTTATTCTTTTTACAAACAACTAAAGATGGGGAACACATTAACACACCTTCCCTTCCTATTTTCCTCACAAGTGAGATGAATTTGGCTGAGAGTGAGTCACTGGCCCAAAGACACCCAGTTGACTTTTATGGCTAAGGAAGGACTGGAACTCATGGTCTCCTGCCTTCCAGCCTATTTATAAATTCTTTGGCCTTGGTAGTCTATGAATTAGAGCTTTGTGAATTAGAGGCTCTAGGGGAGAAATGTAAAGTAGGGATGTCTATGGAGATTCTCAGTCATCCAGGTCATGGTTGTCCCAAAGGTGCTCAGCTGAAGAAACTTCTTGGATGAGAAGTGAAACGTCTTCAAAGAAAAACAAGAAAGTCCAGTTGCCTCTTGAAAAAAAAAACACCTTTGGGATAAAGTAGGGATCTGTAGAGTTTTAAGAACATGGTTGCTAAGTGAATCTGACTTCTCCATTGACTTTGCTTCTCAGAAGATCAAAAAAGGCGATCACATGACCCCAGGACACAGTGCAACTGTCATGAATACATGCCAGTTGTCCATCTGAATTTTGATCACATGACCCTGGGGAAGCTGTGACAGTTGTAAGTATGAAAAAGGGTCATTAATCACTTTTTAAAAATGCCATCACAACTTTAATCACTAAATGAATGGTTGTAAGTCGAGGACTACCTGTATGCAAAACCCTAAATCACAACTTGCAAGCCATAATAGCAGGCTTCCCACTTCATGCTAAGTGAAAGGAAACAAACCACATTCTGGATCAACGCAATGTGCAAAAACAGTCTAATGTTTTTTTAAAGGATTGTGAGGAGATGGTTAGAAATCAAACAGTCTGACAGTGTCACAGAATAAAAACCTAAAAGTAATTCTTTGTCACAGATTTCATTATTAAACAATGAACTTGTCTCTGGGGATATTAGATACTGTAAATGATTTTGCTCATTGAATTTTCACCTTTAAGATACTGTTATTGAATCTTAATCTTCAATCTACATTCATCTTATTTTTGTGTTGCAATCAATAAAATATGAATTGTCTTTCCCCCACTCACCCTCCACCCCCCAGGATCTCTGCTCACTCTTATCCACTACTTTGCAAGGAGCTATTGAACCTTTTTTCAGTTTCAATTGGCAATGATATTCATGAAGTCATTCAAAAAAAAAAAAAGAAAGAAAGAAATGGGGAAAAGAAGACCAATCCTTGGCAACCAGCAATGTAGGCTTGAATATCAAGCTTCTGCTTTAAAAGTCTCTTAAACTTCAATCCTTGACAAATTTGCATGGAAATAAGTCCCATTGATTTCAAGAGGACTTATCTCCAACTAAGCATGTTCCTGGTTGATGGCGAAGCTGAGTTTTTGTTCAAATAATTAGCCACTTCATATTAATAGTTGCAGTTTCTAACTTTTTAGAATATTTAATTGGCAACAACTTTAAAAAAGAAAAGAAAAGAAAAATTCTGTGGATTGGAAAAATCACCTGAAGTGAATTGTTAGGGGGATGTGAGTTACATAGATTTTAACAATAGTGGAAGAATAACTATACATCATGATTTCATGGATGAGAGCTTCAGTTGCAATCTTATTAAAATCCAGCGTTGTAATTTATAATTAATTACCAAGTTTTTTATAATTCACAGTAAACGTGTCCTGTTTAAGATGTTAGAATCTGTTAACACATACAGATTCACATTAACAATTTTAACAGTTCAAGCATAAAATATTTTTAGGAGGTACTGTTAAAAAAAATTGGGAGCAAATAAAAGCCCAGTGATTTTTTTTAAAAAGTTTCTACTTTTTTTAGGATAACAGGAAACTTTTTAAAGAATTATTTTAAGCTTTAGTCCTTCAATTTTAATTTATATTTTTCTTTTTTGTTCTTCAAGGAAGTGTTGACTCCAAACAACTCCTAATTTTATGTTATCTCTAAAATTTTCTTGGCAAGATTTTTTGCAAGTGATTTGTCATTGCCTGCTTCCTAGGGCTGAGAGAGAGTGACTGGCACAATGTTACTCAACTGGCTTTGTACCTAAGATGAAACTAGAACTCAACATCTCCTGGTTCCTAACCAGCATCATCATCTGACACTTACATTTACCTGTTTTAGTCGTATTTGTTTGTTTGTTTATCAAATCTGTATGTTGCCACATCCCAAGACTTTTGGTGGCTTACAAAATATAGAAATATAATAAATATATTTTAAAAAGACAAATAAAATCCAATAAAGTAGGTGGGACTAGCCCCACCCCCACCCCCAACTTTCCTCTGGGAAAGTTCCATTTTGCCTTGCCTTGCCTTGGTCACTCATGCCTTGGTCATCTCCTTTTTGAATTACTGCAATGTGTTCTACATGGGGCTGCCCCTTGAAAATCACCCAGAAACTCCAAATGGTCAAGAATCCAGCATGTGTGCATAGTAATGGGAGCCCCAAGGTTTGCTCATGTGACATTTCTGTTGTGTAAGCTGACCTGGCTTTCAGTTTCTTTCTAAGTGCAATTCAAGGTGCTGGTCATCACCTTTAAAGCCCTGTATAACCAGGCTACTGTATCTGCAGGACTACCTTTTCCTAAGGAGTTAGATAGGGTGGACATGCTCCTAGTCCCTTCCCCTAAACTAAAATTGCCATCTGGAGCAAGGAAGGGTGCCTTTTCTATGGCAGCCACTACTCCATGGAATACTCTGCCTCCTGAGGCCTTCTACTCTCCATCCTTTTAACCTTCCATAAGGCTTTGAAGGTCTGGGTCTCTCTTCCCACCCCCACGCCCCAGGAATTTGGGAGAAGATCAGATGATGGCATGTAAGCACTGATTGGTGCCTGTTTTTTGTTGTTTTTAATGTTTTAATTGTTGGAAGGAAAATCCATCTGGTTCAGTTCCAAGATGGTAGAAAGACGCTGGAAACAACATGGAGGCTGACTGGAAAGAAAGTTTAATGATGAACAGAACCAACAGCAGTTCTGGGTGAGCTGAACAAATGGTTGAATGACTGGATGGATCTTTATAGGTTTCTGTGACTTTGAAGTTTGAACTGTTCTGGGGGTGGTGGGGCTTGTGTTCTGAAAGGATGTTGGGCAATTCCTATTGTGGCTAATGGCTTTTGTCCCGTGTTGGATCTTGAGTGAGGTGCTGATTTCTAATGCCACCATTTTGCCTTTGTTAGCTATCAAACTTTTGTTGCAAGGAGTTTTGAAATATCCTGTCTTGAATGGATTTCTGCCTGCAGTATTTGCTTTGCTTATGAATAGAGCTATCTAGATAGTTGGTTTCCTCTTTCACTAAAGCTCTTTATTTCCTTAAGTGCTGGCATCTGCTGTGGGCTATTAAGAAGGACTGGGAGATGCTTTCTGCCTCTAAAGACATGTTTCCCCATTTCTCCTTCAGAGAAATATAATATTCTGCCTTTTTAATATTTCCCAAAATATTTTATTCTTCGGGGGGTGGGCTTCCTACATATGTTTAGTTGGGTATGTTTTATGTTTTTTTTAAAAAAATAAATGATTTTATATGACTTTTAATTTTTGATTGGGAGCTTCCCAGAGTTGGCTGAAAGATGGTGGGTGGGTGGGTGGGTGGGTGGGTGGATAGATAGATAGATAGATAGATAGATAGATAGGTAGATAGATAGATAGATAGATAGATAGACAGACAGACAGACAGACAGACAGACAGACAGACAGACAGACAGACAGACAGACAGACAATATTTCCCACAAAGCAGACAACTTTGAGAAAAATGGCTCTCCAGTGAGGGGTCGTTCTAGGTGGCCATAAATGAATATTTACATAAGCATACATAATGTTTATGCTCCCGTATCAATACTTCTAGATTAATGTAGATTTATCCTGTCCATTCCCTGACCATCCCTCGTAATTTCTCGGGTAATTACTACTGAGTTCATTCATACTGGAAGCGCTTCCGAAGTGACAGTGGGAACATTCATAATGGTGATTTGTACTCTGGCAGTCCTTCTAACAATTTTCCCTCTTAAAGCGTATGTAATAAAACCACACCTCATCATTAAGTGATTATTTTTAAATACATTGTGCATTATTTATTCATTTGTCCTTAATAAGAAAACTCACCCATTACCGAAAAAAAAAGAAAAGAAACACAGAGTAATAAAATGTAATATTGGGACAAGTAGCACGACACATAAATGCCTGCCTGGTTTAAATGGCCCCAATTGTTTCATCCTAGCTTAATTAAGCTTATTGTCAAAAGTGATTGGAAGACTGTTGATGGCAGGCAGAGAGTAAATAAGAAACAATTTGAAGCATCTCTGGAGAAGCTTTTATAGAGCTTCTTTTATATTGACTCATTTCCATATCATGTAAGGAGGATGTCATCCATGGCCCTTTGCCCTAACCTACTATGGGCATACAAGTCGAATAACTAGAAAAAAATACATATATAAATAATCCTTTCAAATCGATGAGGACAGTTATGGGATAAGAAAGATGGGTCGAAGGTAGCCATTAAAATTAAACCCTTTTAGGGTTATATTAAACACTGTATTCTACTTATTGTACGTTGGAGGGTACCCATGTTTCCTACCAAAAATAGAAATGAGAGCCAGGCAGAGTTTTAGTTCCTCTCTTTCCTCTAGATTTCATTTCCCACAATCATGGTACTTGGACTTGGTCTACTTACCAAATTTCCCTCCCTTAGCCCCAAATTGAGCAAGCCTCAGATTGAGTTTTGCCCTCTATGGTGTCTTCTACACTGTAACCATGAATTGACATTTTGTGTGGAAAAAGTGTGAAACTTGGTTTTTTGAGCTTTTTGTGGCTGTGTGAGGTTCCTGATTGTTGCAGGGGCCATTTTGGATCAAGTGCAGCTGCTTTTACATTGTGTGTGAGTCAGTTGTGTTGTGTCATGTTATGTTATGTGTGTGTAAAGTATAAAAGTTGGTTTTTGAAGTTTTTGTGGCTCTGTGAGGTTCTTGCTTGTTGCAGAGGCCATTTTGGGTCAAGTGCAGCTGCTTTTATATTGTGTGTGAGTCAGTTGTATTGTATTGTGTGTGTGTAAAGTGTGAAAGTTGGTTTTTGATACCTCTTATTGTTTTGTGTACTTTGTTTATTATTTTTATTATTTATTATTATTGGCCATGCCCACCCAGTCATCTGAACACCAAGCCACGCCCATCAATTAAGCCACGCCCACAGAACCAGTAGGGAACATTTTTAGATTTCACCCCTGAACACTACCAAGGTTGGGAATCAAGCTCAACATGTAGGCATTGCAGTCTTAAATTATTTTTAGGGAAGACCTGCAATGCCTTCTATTTTAAGGAGCTGGTCTAACCTCTGGACCTCAAAAGAACTATTAAATAGCTTATGGATCAGAGGGCCAACATACAAAATGTGCTCCAACCCTCTCTTTCAGTTTCTAGAAACCACCTCCTATTCAGAACAGTTTTCCTAATAAAGAGCTTACAACCAGCTTGAATGAAAATAGGCCTTTTGTCTGTTTCATAGTGGGTAACTAGCTGTTTGAATGTGTTGGAGTAGGGGAGAAAAAATTCACTGGCTTGTGCAAAGTGTTAAATTATCTGCTTTCAAGTTAAATAAATATCCTGAATAGGGAGAGACTAATAAACATGAAAAATCATTTCTAATAGAAACGATCAAACTGTAAATAACAACCTAATTAAAGAACTACCAATAAGAAAACAACATTCCCACTAACACTAACAGGGCGAGCCACTTGCATATAAACAGAGCAAACCCCACCTGCTTCTAGCACTGATGAGGTTTCCTAGTTGGGTAATGAAAAGCAAACAAACTTGGAGAGCACCAAGGACTTCATAGTTCAACCCTGAGTTCCAAATATTTTCTTCTGTTGATTACTAGTAACAATTTAAGTTGTTTTTCAGCTTTTATGCTTTAGCATTTCCTCCTTATTTTCAGAGCTGCATCCTTTTTCAAATACAGCACTTACATCAAATGTGCCATAATTTCAGGCCCTTCCTTGTCATGTGTACATTGCATATCCTGTTGCTTCCAAGGTACATGCTCCACAAAGCTTTTTGGAGACTCTCAGAAATCATTTTTATAGTCAAAATATGTTACTGAGCTTTCTTGATGCATTAAGATCTGAATTCCATGTTATATAAAAATCAATGCATACATCTGAAAAGAGTCAGTCAGGTTGTCTGGAAGTTACTGTCAACCTCATTAAACAATGATCCTTTTTATGACCCTGTAGTCACTATTCAGGGAAAAGTCAGGGAGACTGGATGGAGCCGAATGTTTACTGGCTGGATGCCCTTCCTGATGCCTATATAGAGTTCACAGCAGAAATTTTTTTTCTTTGCACCCTGGGAGAGAGAAACATCTGCCACTACCTAGGATTGAACTCTCAACCTTCCAAATAAAGGTGAGCATCTTTACCATTAAATCACCATGTGACTCCACTGTCCAACTTCATAAGTTGTTTTTAAGAAAGTGGATTATCTGGACCTTTTCAATAAAGATTTAGGCCTGGACATGGTAGGGACATGCCTTTGGTGGTGCTTGTGAATGACATTTGTTAGGAATAAGCCCTTGTTAGACCTGTCAGTTGCCTTTGATACCACCAAACATGGTTTCTTGCTGGACCACCTGCAGAAGAAATGAGATTATTTTATGGAGGTTCCCTTTGTTCCCCCTTTAGCAGTTCCTGTCCAGTGATTGGAGAAAAGAGATTATCTTCATGGTCCTTGTGAGGTGCCTCAGAGCTTGAGGGGGGACATCAATCAGTTTACAGGGCAATATCATTAGTGTGATGATACCCAGCCATACATCAGTCTCTTACCATCCCATATGTGTTTGGAGGGGATAAAAGAAATTTGATTTATTTATACCTATCACCAATATTTTAATTTGTTCTATGGATTTGGGGATGGTGACTTCAAATTAGTATTGACTCCTGGCAACTGCCTAGAGTTCTACTCCCACCTTGCTGGGTGACTCTGGGCCGGTTACTCTCTCTCAGGCCTAGGAAGTAGACAATGGCAAATCATTTCCTAAATCTTACCAAGAAAACTGCAGAGACTAGCCTAGGCAGTAGCAAGAAGTCAACACTGACTGAAAGGCAGATACACCTCTAAAATTGAGGACATTTTTACTACGGGTTGTTTTGTAAACCACCATGGGGCTTGTAATTGATTCAGCGGTGTAAAGTGGAACAACTGAACAAACAAAAAAAAAGCAACAAATGTGGGATGTAAAGAAGTGAAATGATCAAATCTCATCTAGGAGAGCACCATTTATTATTTATTTATTTATTTATTAGTTCGATTTATATGCCGCCCTTCTCCAGAGACTTAGGGCGGCTTACAATGCATTAAGCAATAGCCTTCATATTTTTGTCTATACCTGCTTAGTAGGGCTTTCGGGCCCCCCCTAAGCGATGTTCTTTTTTATACAAAGTCAGCTTATTGCCCCCACAATCCAGGTCCTCATTTTACCTACCTCGAAGGATGGAAGGCTGAGTTAACCTTGAGCCTGGTGAGATTTGAACTTGCAGTAATTGCAGGCAGCTGGCAACTAAGTGCTTCTTTAACAGCACTTAGTCCACTGTGCCACCAGGCTCATTCTATTTAGGAAACAGATACATTTGTACTATTTTACTTTGGTGTATATAATTTAACGTATTTATTTTTAAAAAAGAAAAACCAAAGAGGTCTTTCTTCTTTGTTTAAGCCTTTGGGAATGGCAAATCATCAAATAACGTATTTGCACTTGGAAAAGAAAACGAAAGTTGTATCTGCTCAGGGGATGCAGATGTGATTTTGAAATCAAATCTGCAGAGCCATGATAGAATTACTGAAGTAGAAAGGGCTCCAGAGAAATTAAATGGACTTGCTAGGATTATTGATTCTGTCTGTTGTTGCTAGTTGTGAAGTCATGTCCAACCCATCGCGACCCCATGGACAATGTTCCTCCAGGTCTTTCTGTCCTCTAGCATCTCCCGCAATCCATTTAAACTCACACCTATTCCTTCAGTGACTCCATCCAGCCACCTCATTCACTGCCGTCCCCTTCTTCTTTTGCCCTCAATTGTTCCCAGCATTAGACTCTTCTCCAGTGAGTCCTTCTTCCTTCTCATTAGGTGGCCGAAGTATTGATTCTGTCTACAGTACTCCAGAATCAGCATATTTGAGCCTATGAAAACTTGCTATTTAATTGAGTTTACAGGGGAAATGCAGATGCAAGAAACTTCCATCATCATTCTGACATCCAAACTGAATATGCAAACCTGTACTGATCAGCAGTCTATTTGCTCATTCTTCCCACAAAAGACATTATATTTGGTTGATTAAACAGCCGGTATAAATGTCTGTCTGGTAATAATCAACATAACAGATTCTGCTGCAAATCAGAGTTCATCATAGCTGAGTAATCCTTAAAGGGGGGGGGGAGGGAGGGAAGAAGGAAGGAAGGAAGGAAGGTTGGTTGAGGATGTGAGGAAAAGTCATATTTTTTAAAAAAGTTCCCAGAAGGGATGCAGATCCCTTAGTGAACCCATAACGTCATGAAACTCATCAAAATGGACTTCTCCAACAATTGTCTTTGGTTGTAACCTTTGCTGATTATGCTACATAATTGAAGTAGACCATTAAGAAAAGAAGTCATGTGAATTCTCCTATGTACTATTAACCTTAAATAGGGCCTTATTTTGTTTTAGGTACATGTCTTCACTGAGAGTAGATGGGACAATTAACCAAATGGTTTTATTAATTCTTACCTCTATGCCATGTTTAGTGGTATATTTTGAATAGCCAGCCTATCATAGCTAGGCTGCAAAAATCTGTAGGGCCATGGAAGGATTGCAAAAAATTAAGAGTTTTCTGCCAACTAGAGGTCATCTGGTTGTTTTCAGTCCAGCTGGTAGATTTATACTGTATATAGGTCCACTGAATGGGTGCATTTCTTTGTACCCATTTAGCTGGAGAGACTCAAATATAAAACAAACTTTAGTTAACTTCGTTTATGGGATACCATTAAATATTGTTCCAAGTTGTACCAACCTCCCCTTCAAATGCCTACCGTGTTTCCCTGAAAATAAGACCTGGTCTTATTTTCTCTTGACCCCCAAATAAGCACTTGGCCTTATTTTCAGGGTTTTATTATTTTTGAGGTGCAGGAGGAGACAAGCGTGGTCACCTCATGGCTGCTGCTGACTCACCGCTCGTCAGCTGTTCGCCCCTGAGGCCATGCATGCGCTTTGGCTACTGATTTTGGCAACTGATTTGGCAACTGATTCATATTTATGACGGTTGCAGTGTCCCAGGGTCATGACAGTTGCAGTGTCCCTTTTGTGAACTTCTGACCAGTGATTCACTTCACAACCCTGTTACTCACTTAACAACTGCAATGATTGACTTAACAACTCTAGCAGAAAAGGCCGTAAAATGTGGCAAAATTCACTGAACTGTCTTGCTTAGCAATGGAAATTTTGGGCTCAGTTGCGGTTGTAAGTCGAGAACTACTTGTAGTATTCTTTTTCCAAAGCAGACACATTTTTCAGTAGACTCCCTTGAAATAATGTGATACGTAGGACATTCTAGGAAAATTAAGCAGGGACCAACTGAAGTGACTGCCGGTGTTAGTTTCCTTGCTATCGTTACTTCTACAAAGTTCCACAACAAGAAAAGAGATGAAGAAAAGTACTGAAAGAAACCTGATGAATGTTTAATGGCTATATACCATGCAGAACCACTTTGTATGAGATGGGCAGCCATATCAATTTACTAAATGAATACACCCACTAAGTAAAAAAAAAAAAACCCAACACTTCTCATTGTTGCATTACAGAGTAATGTGCAAGATGTTTATAACGAAAATGAATATAAGGTTTAAAAATGGTATATTTCCCATTTTTTAAAGGATGTAAAAGAGAGAGAAAATGATGCTGTATTTGAATGTTATTTTGGCTCTCCATATTTGAAGGACCCATTTATTCATTTAACTGCATAAAACACGGAGCAACTTACAGTGTTAAATGCAGTAAACAATAGAACCACAAGAATAGAAATCACCTGCCTGTAGAAAAAGAGAAATTGTTATGCATAGAAGTTTACATTGGTTATAACCAAGCTCCTGCGGGAACAGTGAGGTTTTCAAAGTCTTCCTGAACTTCATCAGGCCAGGTGCCATCTAAATCTCTGGGGAATTATGCTCCAGAGGGCAGGCTTTGCAAGAGGAAGGGGGAGGCCTTTGCACCCCATCAAGTTAGGGGAAGAGTGGCAGCCCTGGGCTACTCGTTCCCCCCTCACTTTCTTATTTATTCTATAGAAATATTGGAGATTTTCTTGACTTTGCCTTCTGTTTCAAAAAAACTCTGGGCTCTTTATGGATAATAGAAGTGGTGAAATCCAATTTTTTTTACTACTGGTTCTGTGGGCATGGCGTGGAGGGCTTAGCAGGGGAAGGATACTGCAAAATCCCCATTCCTACCCCACTCCAGGGGAAGGATACTGCAAAATCTCCATTCCCACCCCACTCCAGGGGAAGGATACTGCAAAATCCCCATTCCCACCCCACTCCAGGGGAAAGGATACTGCAAAAATCCCCATTGCCTCCCCACTCCAGGGGGAAGGATACTGCAAAATCTCCATTCCCACCCCACTCTGGGGCCAGCTAGAAGTGGCATTTGCCGGTTCTCCAAATTACTCAAAATTTCAGCTACCGGTTCTCCAGAACCTGTTGGATTTCACCCCTGGACGATAGGATCGGTGGACAGAAAACAATAACTTAAGTAATAACTACATTTTTCTAATCTATTATTTAATAAAACACTATAATCCTGGCCTGAAAAGGGTTGCATGTTCTAAACAAGAGTCTGTCCTGGAGCCCTACACTCTCGCGTATCCATTATCCGCATTGTAGCTTTAAACTGATGCTGGCTGGACTCTAAACTGGATTCAGGACATTCTGCCCCAAAATAAGATTCTGTGGTAGGGAGTTGGCAGCTCGCTCTGGACTGGCAGCTCCTCTGTTCCTCCATTTGTCAATTCCCTTGCTGCTGTACCCTGCCTAGTTTCCACATGAGAAAAGTGAATGCCAATTGTCTTCTTACATGCAGGCCTTCTGGACAAATACACATTTGCACATCTACCCTTTCTTGTAATTGCATGCCAATGCCTCATCCCCAGCCCTACCCCCACGCCCCCCTGGCAAGTTTGTGTAGCTGCAGTTCCATCCACCATTTGTTTCAATGTGCTTTTCATCCCAGCTGGCTGAGTGAGAGGGACATCTATTTCAGGTTTTATTTGGGGGAAGGGGGGTTAGCCTTTTTTATGTTTTGTTCTTCGAATTCATTTGGGTTATTTATTATATTCTTTTATGTGTGATGTTGTATATCCTCTTGAGTCCTTGGGATTGGAACAGGTTACAATTACTGTGCAATAAATGCACACACACACAAAGCTAAACCATCAAAGTGCACATATCTGCATTGGGAAAATCACTGTGTATCATCATATAATCAATATGAATGTAAATGTGTTGCTGTGAGATTCACAGTTTAAACAGAGAATGTATTATTGTAGAAGTATTATTTATGCATTCACTTATTTTATTTGGGACAGTTTAATATTTGCTTACCTAATTCTCTCAGTTAAATTGCAAATCTGTATGTCTGCAGCTTACTTCAGTAGCCTAGGCATAAACAAAAAGAGCAATATAGTATTATTGAGTGAATGCCATATAGCAATAGCACTTATATACCGCTTCACAGTGCTTTGCAGCCCTCTCTAAGCTTTTTACAGAGTCAGCATATTGGCCCCAAATAATCTGGGTCCTCATTTTACTGACCTCGGAAGGATGGAAGGCTGAGTCAACCTTGAGCCTGTCTGGATTGAACTGCTGGCAGTTGGCAGAATTAGCCTGCAATAGTGCACTCTAACCACTGCACCACTATGGCTCTTCATCAAGCCCACACACTTAGAAAATGATATACTGTTAATATACATGGAAAGCTGACCTGATGACAGGCAGTGAAGGATTCCAGATAAAACATAATCTCTTTGAGGCTATATGGCTCATTCAGAAATCCCAACATATTCCCTCCCTAAGATCCACCACTACTACTTACCAGTGGTGGGATTCAGCCAGTTCACACCACTTCGGGAGAACCGGTTGTTAACTTTCTGAGCAGTTTGGCAAACTGGTTGTTGGAAGAAATCACTAGGGCAGAGAATCAGTTGTTAAATTATTTGACACTGCTACTTACCCAATACAAAATGGGGACTTTATTAATTGCAAAGCCCAGTGAAGTGACAGGATCTCTTAAGCATTCCTTTGACTTGAAGCTGCAATGATTGAATTTTTTTCAACACAAAATGAAAGAACTGTTCCCTGTTACTGTAGCTGTAAGCATGGCAACAGATCAAAGCCCAACATTTTGTTTGATTTTTGTTTTCCCTAGGTCTCAACACTTAAACATTAAAAAGATATTTTTTCTTTCTTCCCTGATTAAAAAAAAATGAATTTGATTGCCGTGATTTGTTACCACCATGTATATAAGATATTCAAAACAGAGTTCTGGAAGTTGAATTTAATTTCTAAAAATAAAAATAAAACAAAAGAACAATTATAATAAATAATCTAAGGTCATAACTTTTTTTAAAAAAAGAGGATGGATAGACGGATGGATAGATAGATAGATAAATAGATAGATAGACAGACAGACAGACAGACAGACAGATAGATAGATTTGGAAAGGAAAATACCAGTATGTTTAGGTGAAGCAAACTCTGCAGGGAAAAATATGGACGGATTCTAGATTTATAGAATAGAATAGAATAGAATAGAATAGAATAGAATAGAATAGAATAGAATAGAATAGAATAGAATAGAATAGAATAGAATAGAATTTTTTATTGGCCAAGTGTGATTGGACACACAAGGAATTTGTCTTGGTGCATATGCTCATAGTGTACGTAAAAGAAAAGATAAGTTTGTCAAGAATCATAAGGTACAACACTTAATGATAGTCAGAGGGTACAAATAAGCAATCAGGAAACAATATCAATATAAATTGTAAGGATACAAGCAACAAAATTACAGTCATACAGTCATAAGTGGAAGGAAATGAGTGATGGGAACGATGAGAAGATTAATAGTAGTGCAGACTTAGTAAATAGTTTGACAGTGTTGAGGGAATTATTTGTTTAGCAGGGTGATGGCATTCAGGAAAAAACTGTTCTTGTGTCTAGTTGTTCTGGTGTGCAGTGCTCTATTTTGAGGGTAGGAGTTGAAACAGTTTATGTCCAGGATGTGAGGGGCCTGTAAATATTTTCATAGCCCTCTTTTTGACTCGTGCAGTATATAGATCCTCAATGAAGGCAGGTTGGTAGCAATTGTTTTTTCTGCAGTTCTAATTATCCTCTGAAGTCTGCATCTGTCTTGTTGGGTTGCAAACCAAACCAGACAGATATAGAGATGCAGATGACAGGTTCAATAATTCTTCTGTAGAACTGTATCAGCAGCTCCTTGGGCAGTTTGAGCTTTCTGAGTTGGCGCAGAAAGAACATTCTTTGTTGTGCTTTTTTGATGATGCTTTTGATGTTAGCTGTCCATTTTAGATCTTGCAATATGGTAGAACCTAGAAATTTGAAGGTCTCTACTGTGTTGTCTAGCGTTGTGAGAGGTGAAAGTATGGAAGGGTTTCTCCTAAAGTCTACCACCATTTCTACGGTTTTGAGTGTGTTCAGTTCCAGATTGTTCTGATCATACCACAAGGCTAGTTGTTTAACCTCCCATCTGTATGCAGATTCATCATTGTCTCGAATGAGACCAATCACTGTTGTGTCATCCAAACACAACAATTTAACAGAACAACAACTTAACTTCCAATTTAACAGATGGATCGTTAGAGATGCAGTCATTTGTATACAGAGAGAAGTGGGGAGAGCACACAGTCTTGGAGGGCCCCTCTGATGCGATTCTGCTTAGCTTCACCTGCTGCTTCCTATTTGTTAGGAAGCTTATGATCCACTTGCAAGCGCATTCGCAGAAGTGGTGTGTGCACAGAAGTGGTGTGTGCATGAGCAAAGCAAATGCACACAAACCGGTAGCAAAGGTAAGTAAAAACCACCACTGGTATCAGCCTACTATATTTTGGGGAGATGATATTTTATTACAGCCCTCTCCATCTCATTTCAGATCTGTTGAACTATCATAAAAGTTAGAATGGACAAAAAACTGGGAAATCAAGTTCAGCATATCTGCAGGGAACCCTGTTGAGAAACACTGTTTTGAGATGGTGGTGGTGGTAGTGGTGGTGGTGAGGATGATGATGATGATGATGATGATGATGATGATGATGATGATGATACAAATAGGGGACAACCCAGAAGAAAAATATCTGCTGAGAATAATTCAGATATTTGGTTTGGTGAACACAAGATTGTGGAAAAGACTATTCTTATTTATTTTCAGTCAAACAACAGGCCAAGGAAATCTTCAAGCAGAGAGCCTTGAATGTCAGTGCTCAAACTGACATAGAGTTGCTTACAAGCACTAAAATGGTTGACTAAGGACAAAAGAGAAAAATATTTGACTGTGAGACTGACACAGGATCAAAGAGGAGCTTTACCAGAGCAAGTTTCAAACTGCTGGACTCTATGGTAAAACATGGTGAAATATTTCCCAAAAATATAATATCAGAAAATGGGGTCATTTGTTGTTCACGCACTATAGAAAACATTACACCCATTATGTTTGATTGCTAGGAGTGATGTAGTGGCCTAGAGGTGGAGCTCTCACCTCACAATCAGGAGGCTGTGAGTTCAATCCTAGGTATAGGCAGGTATTTCCCTCTCTGGGAACACTGAGAATATATCTGCTGAACAAAACTCCGCATTGGCGACAGGGAGGGCATCTGGCCATTAAAACACTCTGCTAGCTCCATTCAGTTGCCCAGACTCCACCATGCAAGGGATTATGGGGTTGTTAAAAGAAGATGATGATTAGTTTGATTGTTATTTATATGCCTTGTCAAGGACTTAGTATCTAGATTTATTAATAGTTAATAAATCTTCTCTCCTTTGCAGGTAAATATAGTTAGCAGTACCTCCAAGTGTATAGTTAAGACTGCCCAAATCAGAATTCATTTTTTTAGGGCAGATTGAGGTCACTTGCAAAGTGATGAATTTATTTAAACTTATTTTAATATGGTAAAATAATTCTACCTATTTTGACTCACATTATGTTTTGTGCTTGAGTATCTTCTCACTAATCAATTATTATGGTTGATTGTACAATTTGCCAAAAGTTTTCACTGGGTTTTAATCCACCTTTTGAGCCCAAGGACCTGGGATAGGCTGGTGTTGCTGTTTGATGGTATTACTGTCAAGGAATGTAAGCTGTTCCAGATAAAGCTGCCTTTTGCAATTGACTCATGGTGATTTTGTCAGTGCTGATAGTGTTCAAGTGGTGCATCCACAGCAGAGATGGGATTCAGCCGGCTCTGTCTGATTCAGGCAAACTGGTAGTGGCGATTGCGGGAGGCTCTACCCACCAGCCCGGATGTAATGTGTGAGCAAAGAGCATGCATGGATGGCCATGTGCATGCGCAGAGGAGGCACATGCGCTCACATTTGCATACCGGTAGGGAAGGTAAGTGAATCCTACCTCTGATCCACAGTACCCATCGCTATTGGTACCATCTTTGCTTTCTTTTGCCACAGTCATTCTCCTTCTGTTTGCAGATCTTTATATTTTGCAATTTTCTCCAGTTCTTTCTCTTCTATTAGGATTAATATCAGTATCTGATTAGAGATTGGTAGAATTCTTCTCTCTCTTTGTCGCGGTTTTATTTGCTGCTCTTAATTATTTTCCTTATACTATTATGAACTTTTAAAATTATCAGCCAGTGAGGTGCTATACATATATTTAAATACACATTAAGCAATATTTCATATGTGAAATAATTCTGTCTATACAATGCCTTGATGTTGCTCATGTGCTAAAGATAAAAGAGTCTACAGACTATGAGGCATGACAGTTTTAGTGTCCTGGATATAGACTGTATACTGTAGGTTATGATTAGGTTTGACTGGTTGGTATTTAAGACTGCAAAAAAGGATGGTTCTATGAGAAATCCACATATTTCAAGAAACCAATCTAATACCCATGATAAGCTGAATTTCAGATAGGTGGCATAGTATCTGAGGTTTCTTCTCTCTATTACAGGATCACAATTTTGGAAATAGCGTTAGAAATGAGAAAAACAATCTGCATCATGTCTCCATCTAATAGTTATGAAAAAAGATACAATGGTAGAATGGCAACCTGCATTCAGCCATGGTTTTGTGCTAGCTGTTAATATATCTACATAAAACCCAAACGAACACTTTGTGGATAATTAGAGGCAGACTATAAATAGATAACATTGTTTCTCATTGGAAAATGATGCCATTGGAGGAAGGAAGAGGTAGAGAAATGAGTCTCAAGAACATCACTGGGAAGAATTAGGAGATGTTATGGTGGTTGATACAGCCTAAAATGGACCTTGACAATGGTGGTTCTTGAAAATGCTGTGTTGGTTTCACTAAAGAATAATGCTGGTTGGTTAGCAAGGTGCTTATTGTCCCAAAAGTGTTTTTTCAAGAGTTAAGTGGACTTTCTTCATTTTTCTTTGAAGACAATTCACACAACACTGTCAAACTATTTACTAAGACTGTATTACTATTATTCTTCTCATCCTTCCTACTACCTGGATGCCCATGCTTCACTACGAAACTATGTGCTCAGGCTTGATAAATTGACACTTACAGCCTGAAACCTAATGTAGAATATGTAACTCCATAGCATCAGAGTATATTAATATTATGCAGCTGGCAGTTGGAACAAAGGGGGAGTGGGAGTAGAATGTCCCAGCCCACAGCATCCATCAGTATTCATCTGGCTAGCATCCTGTCAGTGTGAGAGAGAATTGAGGGGTGTTTGGAAACTCAAACAGTATTTGCTGTGTGAGCAAGAAGGAGACAGGAAGGAGGCTGGACATGGCTTAGCTCAGGGGTCTGCAACCTTAAATACTCAAAGAGCCATTTGGACCCGTTTCCCACAGAAAACACCGGGAGCCATAAAACCTGGGTGGGTGGGTGTGGCCAACTTGATGTCACTCACTTCCACCAGTCACATGACCCCCCAAGCTACACCTACCCATCTGGTCATTAGGGTAGAGAACCAGTTGTTCTCAGGGAACCACAAAATCCTTTTGACATATCTCTCTCTCCCCCCTCTCTCCCTCTCCCTCTATATCTCTCTATGTCTCTCTCTCTCCCCCCCTTTCTCTGTATGTCTCTGCCCTAGCCACTTCTCCATCCCTCGCTATCGCTCTTACCTTCTCAGGCCAGGCAGACAGAGACTAGGAGGGGAGGGCGAGGGGTGGGGCCAGCCAGTGGTGGTATCACCTGACAGGGAGCCACAGCAGAGGGCCCAAAGAGCTGCATGCGGCTCCGGAGCCATAGGTTGGTGACCCCTGGCTTAGTTCAACTCCAAATGGCCTCAATGACTCTCAGAAAGAGTGCTGATGACTAGATGTCTTCAAGGAATATAAATCCTTCAATTCCCCACCATTCTAGGGAAGCTTCTTGGATGAGAAGCAAAACTTCTTCAAGTAAAAATAAAGTTGCCTCTTGAAAAAACACCTTTGGGACCTGACCTGGATGACTGAGAATCTCCATCGACAAGATGCTTTTTGGTTCAAAGACATTCAGGGAAGACTGCTGAAGAGAGTTGTTGAGTGAAATCTGGAGAAAGATCGATTAAAGACCTGAAGAAAACATGTCAGGGAACTTGGTTTGTTCAGTGGAGATGGTCACTCAAGGACTGAAAGCAATTGGAAGAGAAAATGTTCTGCAAGCCAGAAAGAGAAAGCCTGTGTCAATCTGACAGAGAAAGCCAGAGAATATATATTTATCCATTTTCTTATCTCTAAAACATGACATAAATAGAGAGTAGGATAATTAGAAATAATCATGTTCAGCTACATGATAGAGCAAATTATAGCTTGCTAATATGTATGCAGTTAGAGAAAATTTAAGCTCCGGTATTCAGTAGTAGAGAAAAATAAAAGTTCTGTCTACAAAACAGTTTTAAAAGTCAAGCAGAAGCATTAGCAGGGGGAAAAGGCAAGGAGGAAGCAAGCTTTGGAATGCAATTAGCCAGAGGTAAATTCTGCTTGCAGAGCCAGACTGGGGAAAATAAAGCTAACTGATGCCATTAGCTTTGATGTGTTTTCTTAATACATGGCATATCCAAAGTAAAGAAACATCCAAATAAGTAATTGCACTGTGTCATTCATCAAATCCTACGAGCCCAGGAAAAACGTCAGTCACAAGCAGCCAACAGCCCAGAATCTACACCCAGAGTTGCTTGATAGGGAGATAAATTTAATAAATAAAGGGTATGTATTTGACTATCCATCATTTGATACAAGTACAGGGCCAGACCAAGACAATGGCAAATATAAAGTACAGAGCCTTGTGATCTACCCCAATGTTTCTCAACCACAACAATTTTAAGATGTGTGGACTTCGACTCCCAGAATCCCTCATTCTCCCAGAATTCTGGGAGTACATATATCTTAAAGTTGCTGAAGTGAAGAAACATTGCTCTACACTATTGTGCTTAGATCAGGGGTGTCAAACTCAAGGCCCAGGAGTACTTAGATCTGGCCTGCAGAGCCACCCTGGAAACAGTGAAGGATCGGCCCATGGTGCTTCTGCCAGCAAAAATGGGCTCCTGAACTCCCTTTTCACTGGCAAAGGATTGCAGGAGGGCATGGTAGCTGATAGCCCATTTTTGCTGGCAGAGCGCTTGGGCCTGCCAGCGAAAGGCCCAAGCGTCACAAGGAGTGACATCAAGCTGGCCACGCCCACCCTGGCCACACCCACCCTGGCCCACTGAGGTAAAACACAACCCTGATGCAGCCCTCAATGAAATTGTGTTTGACAGCCCTGGCTTAGATGATATATCAATAACAAAGGCACAGCCCCACACAGTTGGTTTGGAAGAGCAGTGTTCCATGACTGAGACATGCTTACACTGATATCCACCACTTCATTTTGCCAGTGGGTTCTTAAAGACACTGTAATAAAAGCCAACTCTGAGACAGTATCATGGTGGCATACAGTAGCTGTTGCAGGCAGATGCGGTACATCTGAAATGACTGATGTGTTCTGGATTGTTTTGATGTTCATTGGGCAATGTAATTTTGAAGTGGGCAACACTAAAAACCACATTTACAATAGGCTTAACATGTTTTGGGGAAGGTGAGAAAGAAAACTTCAGAAATCCAAGGAGAAAATCCTAGAAATCTTATGCCAAGTTTACATAATGGAGCCATGAAATGGAAATACTTAGCTTGGTCAGCGAGATTTTGAGGTTATCTAAAATTGCACTTAGGGAAAATAATCTTCACGATACAATATCCTGCTTGCAAGCAAAGTCTTCATTCTTAACCTATATTCTAGCAGCAGCACCACTATAATTGATGTTGTTTCTCCAATTGGGGCCCATATTTATCAAGCCTTGCTGGCTAAATCTTTCTGTTGTCAAATTTACCCCGAATGATATCCCTTCACTCTGTTGCATGGCAGAGCCAGACTGCTTCTCCCCCAGATCCAAGATTCCACACCAAGAGCAATGAGACTCTGTTTGAAAATGGCAGGCACAATCAGACTAGCCCCATCCCTCTTGACACAGGTGCCATGTGGGCAATGTTTATTTAAAAGGGGCAGGGCTTTGATTGCTTGGTTGCACCCACTATTTGGAAAGCAGTGATCATCACCAGGACGTTCTCTGTTGTGGCCTTCCAGTGGCCAATGGAGCTGGCAGCAGACTTGGACAGTGAGGAGTTTGGGGAAGAACATGGGCCAGTCCTGGAGTCTGGGGAAGGCTCTGATGAGTGCTCTGCATCGGAGGCAGCAATGGGGCCAGGGCTGTCTGACAGTTATCAGCTACCTTCAGAGTCAGAGCTGAAGAACAGCTGGAACCTGTTCCCGATGTGTTCATGCACAGAGCTGCCAGGAGAAGAGAACAGTTAGGGAACAAGGGACGACTCCAGAGTAAAGGTACAAATGGACAGTGAATGGCCCCTCCCCTAGGGAATAAAGAGGAGCGAAAGGGGAATGGAGTTTGCAGGAGACACTTAGTTCATTTCATTAGTGTGAAGATCTGTTCAGTGACTCTCAGAGACTCCTTGCCAAATATTTTCTTGTACAGCATTGCGTTTGGAAGATATCAGCCTGGCAGCTCTCCAAACCTGATAAGGTCTGTGGTTGTAAATTCACCCTTGAAAGACTGTTTCCCGGGACTTTGCTGGATGTGAATGATAGAAATTCACATTAGCTTAATAAAAAGGGGTTTTATCGGTATAAGGAGTCTGCTTCGTGCTTTTGTGAAGCCTAGGTTAGAACTTTCTCGCTTCACGGAGAGTCCTTATCCACTACAGCAGATGAAGCACTGTGTAGAAGTAAACTAAACATTGGCAACTCATCTCTTCTTGGGAGAGGAAATGATATTGTCTTTCAGGCAGGTGACAAACTCATGATCCTTATCCACCCTTCCAGAATCGGACAAACACAAACCACTTGGGATGAATATCATAAGAATTATTCTGACTTTTAATTTTTTTTCATTAGCTTATCAAAATATAAAATATAAGAAAAATGAAAATAATGGGAAGGTAAGGAAGGAAAAAAGGCAACAAAAAAGGTGCAGGGGAAAAAGAAAGGAAAGCATTGACTTCTGACTTTTTTTAGCGCAGTAGAATAAGATAATAATATACAGCCTTAACTTTTTACTTTTACATAATAATATATACTAGCCAAGGAAACCAAACCCCCAAAGAACACAGTGGCTGGACACCATCAAAGCTGACCCGAACCAGAGCATAGAACAACTGAAAGAAGTAATGCAAGACCAGGAAATGTGGAGACTTGCCATAAAATCACCAAGAATCAGACAAAAATGAATGGATGACATGATCATCATCATCATCATCATCTAGCTATTTATATAATAACAAACCTATCTAATCTAATAATTTCAAGCACAAAATCCAGAAGCATTATTTTGACTAAAACTGTATCACTGGATGAATACTAGGATGGCCAAGATAGGGTTCCAAGAGATGCAGAAACAGGCTGCCACACCTGGATTGAGAATCATGAGTGAAAATCAGATGCTTGGCTGAGTTCAAGTGGTTATGGTGGATGCCTATGTCAGATTGAAGTACTTTGAGATGTATTTTGGGGAGGCAAAATGAGAGCAATATGAATATGTGCCCAATATGTAATAAATAAATACGTGTTGCCTTGCTTCCAGTTGATGTGTGCGTGTGCATGTAAAACATAGACATAGCCTAGTTGTATACATTTCTAATACTTTATCCATTTTGCATTACTTTTTTTTTCTTTTCAAAAAATCAATTGATAATAACTGATGATTGCATGCATGCTGGAATAAACAGCTTGACGTAACTTCCATTTCTGGCATATACAAATTTATAAGTCCATCTCAGACAACTTAAGATTTAATGTGCTATGATATAGCCTCTGATTCTGTGTATCAATACATTCCTTCGTTTATTCAAATAAATGCTCGTGGTACAGAAGAAGAATACCCCTTTCTTCTAGCAAATACAAACCAGGAAATGACAGGCTCAGAGCAGCATTAGCTTCCCCTGTGGAAAAGCATTTCACTTAACCAAACATTTATTTTCAACACAGCTTATGTGGACATCACTTTTTATGACTGCCAAAAAAGCTCACTCTGAATTTAGAAGGGAAAAAAAAAACTTCCTCTGAGATGTTTCATCCACCTTCACTCTTGCAAAGAGGAGGGAAGCACTTATAACATTGATCACAGAAACTTGTTAGATTTACAAAGTTGAAAAGAACAACCACCGGGAGAAAAAAACATAGTGGGTGTAGAAGCATAGCTAAAAGATCCCATGGAAACTGTGCCTTTAAAGCTACTTGAAATGCCCTTTCCAGATGGGCTTCTTTGGCATCTATATCTTTCTAACGTTTCTAATGCCAAAATAAAAAGAACTTTTTTAAAAAAGCAAAAAAAAACCCCATATGTTTTTGAAGCCTTTTTAAAAATATGAAACGTTATGTGTTGACAAGTTTCTTATGACTGAATGTACTATATTTCATTATTAGTGGTGGTAGTATTGTTTTTGTGTTTTTACACTGTGTGGTTTAAGCAGTTTTGTCTATCACCAGAGGATCAATGGTTGTTGGATAGTTAAGAAATGCAAAAGAATGGAGGGGAAAGGAGGAAAGGAAAGGAAAGGAAAGGAAAGGAAAGGAAAGGAAAGGAAAGGAAAGGAAAGGAAAGGAAAGGAAAGGAAAGGAAAGGAAAGGAAAGGAGGAAGCAGTTTGCCTCAGAAATTCATTACTGTGAGGAAAGTCTGGTTCACCTAGTGAAATTCAAAGAGAATTTCATATTTTTAGGTGAACAGACATTTTTTTTATTCTATGTGTGTATTTGCACCCTCTCACAAACATTACATAATTGCATGTTTAACCCCCCAAAGCCATTGCTTTTCTTTCAGTTTTAGTGAACTGTGCCAGATATCTATGGCAGTTGACTAGCTCAATGCAGATCAGTTTTTGTTTCTGGAGGTCTTTTGTTTTTTTCAACTGGAAAGCATCTTGATCTTCCTCTAACCCAGAGGTTCCCAACATGCGGCCCACGCAGGGGTGAAATGCTCCCAGTTTGGACTGGATTGCCTGATCCGGTAGTGATGACAGCGGGTAGTTCAGAGAACTAGTAGCAAAAATCCCTGCCCACCCACCCCCATGCCCAGCTGAGCCGTGCGATTATCAGAGGCTTTTTTTTATACTTTTACTTGAGGATCCCAGCTGAGTTGCCTGATCATCAGAGCCTTTTAAAAATATTTATTTACAACCTCTTCAGCCGAAGAGGTTGTAGAAAAAATACTTTTAAAAGTTAAAAGAAAGAAAAATTGGCCACGCCCACCCAGTCACATTACCACCCCCACCCCTACCAAGCCACGCCCACAGAACCGGTAGTAATAAATTTTACATTTCACCTCTGGGCTCACGCCCCACAGGGGCGCAATTTGATTTTTAATGGGAGCAATTTGAACCTTGTTTAAACCAAGTTAATGGCCTTTTAGGCTTCCCCACGGGGGGGGGGGGCATCAGGATTTTATCCAGATGCTTAGGTAGGGCATGTCCAAAAAAAGATTGGGAACCACTGCTCTAACCCATTTCAGGATAATTGGACTCCTCTTTTCTCCATATGCCTCTGTTTCCCATATTATCCTGTCTGACAGAACATGCAGTAGAGGAGCACTAACTGGATGGACTGGGCTACCTCGTGTATAATGCCACCGTGTGCCATTGGCCTACCTGGCATAATGCTCTCCAGCTGTGGTTGTTGTCCACATAGGCATAAATAGATGAAGCCATTACTTAATCACTATTATGTCTTATGCACACAGATGCACCCCTACATAATAATACATAATAATGCACAGTAGAAAATCAGTTGCCTATTTTTACTGTTTAAATTTCTGTAAAAAGGCTTTAAACCAGGGGTGAAATCCAGCAGGTTGTGACCATTTCTGGAGAACCAGTAGTGGAAATTTTGAGCAAGTCGGAGAACTGGCAAATACCACCTCTGGCTGGCCCCAGAATGGGGTGGGAATGGAGATTTTGCAATATCCTTCCCCCAAGAGTGGGGAGGGAATGGAGATTTTGCAGTATCCTTCCCCTGCACATCCACCAAGCCACGCCCACCAAGCCACACCACACCCACCAAGCCATGCCCACAGAACCGGTAGTAAAAAAAATTGGATTTCACCACTGCTTTAAATCTTTTAAAGAAGAATGCAAATGAATGCTTGTGTGTAGGTGTGCGTAAATTTATAGGGCGATCTTAATTAATCAGTGATGCAGTATCCTAGTTTAATTATGATGAACAAAACAACTGGAGTAAATCGTTTGCAGAGGCTTTAAGGAGTCGCACATTGTTTCTAATTCTTTCTTTTTCTCTCTTTCAATCAAAACAATTTCCCAAGCTTTAAAAAAAAACACCTCAGTTTGAGAAAGGAACATTTGCTTTGCAAATCTTTCTTTCTATTTCCACCACCACCACCCTATGAGCATCTGGTGTGCCCTGAAAGCACTTTGAGATAATTTTCTAATGTGAGTAGCTGGATTCTCATTTCAGTCCTCATTTACATGAGATGGGGAAGTTAAGATGTGAATGGTACAGCAGGAAGAGAAAAAGTTAGGCTTTTTTTTTTTTGTAGTTTACAATTTTCCTTGCAATGAAAGTTGCTCGTTAAGAGGCAGCATGGCTACATAATTAGCATACCCTACACTGTCATATTTCTATTGCCAATGGGCCAAGACAATCAGCAGCATGATTTCTACTCAACAACAGAGAATCTTTTTCAAGCATAAATCTTTTGAACTTCTGAAGATTATTTTTGGAATATATGTTCTACTCAAAAGAAATGCTGTTCAAAATTCCATCCTTTGTGTCGCAAAGATCTAAAACGTTCCTTCATCACAACCACAGTGAAGGGAATTGTAGTAAAAAGTAAGGAAAGAGTTATGTATAAACCCTCATTTATTTCTCCAAACACTTTCCCTGGAATTTTTTTGTTTTGTTTTTCTGATTGAAGTTACTATCAAATCCAGCAGGTTCTGACAGGTTCTGGAGAACCGGTAGCGGAAATTTTGAATAGTTCGGAGAACCGCCAAATATCACCTCTGGCTGGCCCTAGAGTGGGGTGGGAATAAAGATTTTGCAGTATCCTTCTCCTGCCACGCCCACCAAGCCACACCCACAGAACTGGTAGTAAAAAAATTTGGATTTCACCACTGTATCAAACTACCATATTTTTTGGAGTATAAAACGCATCAGAGTATAAACGCACCTTAGTTTTCAGGGAGGAAAATAAGAAAAAAGCTGATTGGCAGGTGGATCGGCCTCCAGGAATACCCCCAGTCAGCTCTTCCCAGAGGTAAATTTTAGCAACAGGTTACTTGGTTGTGAGCTCTGCCTTGCTTTTTTTTTTTTCCCCTGAAACTTCTGAAACTCCATTTCAGAAAAAGCTTTTTCCTGCCTCTGAAAGCCTCTGAAACAGATCTTCAGAGCTTTTTTTTCCCTGGATCTCTGTTTGGGGGCCTCTTTTCTGAAGCTCTGTTTGGGGGCTTTTTTTCTGAAGCTTCGTTTCTGATGCTTTTCTTCAGCCTCTGAAACCTCAGTTTGAGAGGTTGGGTGGGGTTACATTTGGAGTATAAGACACACCCAGATTTTCACCCTCTTTTTTGGGGGAAAAAAGTACATCTTATACGCTGAAAAATACAGTATTCAATATATTCCTATCTTGGTATCATTGATCAATATTAATAACAAGTTTTTAAAAATGAAATACTCTGAAACTTTCTCTTGTGTTATCTTGACTAAAGTTAGCACTGGAATAGGATGCCATTAAGAAACTCAAGGTTTAAGAGGCTAGACTGGGAAGTTGAAAACAAGCATCCTGAAAGAGGCAAATAAGAAACCACTTGTGTACCAGTTCTAAGAAAATTAGATCCATACATGAATTCAGTGAAAGATGGCTTTATCTTTGTTAAACTTATGGTTTTTTTGCCCTATTACTCATTGCAGTAAAGGCACCTGAATAAAGCCAGACATGTCTAGATGCAAGTAGTGAGAAGATTACATAAGTAACCATTCAGGTTTTTTTTAAAGAAACAAAACCAGTAAATTAATTATATTTGCATGAAAGCCAGGTGGGTGGGTGATTTTGGGTCAGTCACTCTCTTTCTCTCTCTACCTAACCCATCTCAGTTGGTTAAAAATAGGAGGAGGAAGGAATATTAGGTATGTCCCAAAGGTGCTTTTTCAAGAGGCAACTGGACTTTCTGGTTTTCCTTTGAAGACATTTTGCTTCTCATCCAAGAAGCTTCTTGGATGAAAAGCAAAATGTCTTCAAAGAAAAACCAGAAAGTCCAGTTGCCTCTTGAAAAAGCACCTTGGGACAACCATGACCCATGAGTATTAGGTAGGTTCTCCGCCCTGAGTTATTTATAAAAGAATAAAGGTGGGATAAAAATAAATAATACATTTGTGCAGATGTACATTCAAGTCATGACTCCCAATGTCTCAATCTTCAAGACTATTTGATATGAAGAAGATGCTTCATAAAGTAGTCCTCTTGTAACTACTTCGTCTAGCACGCAAGATCAAAATACTTCGTTAGTTATCTGGAACTGCACTGAATAGAGCAACTTATAGACTTTGCATATGTTCATCGACATTTCTTTGCATTTAAAGAGGATGAGAAAATTGGTAGGAGTTCCTTAACTAGGAGAAAGAAAAAAGTTTCTTCTAATAAGGCTCCAACTGGGAATGAAGAACAGAAAATAATGAAATGTTGAGTGAGGCAACAAAATTCAGCTCTTGCCTTGCACTACTAAAGTGTATTCTTTCAAGTCTAGCACTGAGATTTCAAGGGACTGAGGCAGCTGCTCTGCCCTATCAGTAAGACTAAATAAATTTAATTTCTTTATTAAATTTATTGATTTAAATAAATTATTTATTAAATTTTTCTATTTATTTATGTATTCAAAAGATTTTATACCATTTCAGCCAATAGGACTCTAAATGCTATCCAGGAGCCTGGATAGCTCAGCAGACTAATGTATTGTAATTTAACTCCAGCTGTCTGCAATTAGTAAGTTCGAATCTCACCAGGCTCAAGGTTGACTCAGCCTTCCATCCTTTCTAAGGTAGGTAAATTGAGGACCCGGTTTGTGGGGGCAATAAGCTGACTTTGTAAAATATACAAAAGTATGAAGGCTATTGCTTAATGCATTGTAAGCCGCCCTGAGTCTCCAGAGAAGGGTGGCATATAAATCAAATTTTTAAAAAATGCTAAACAATAAATCTGGGGGGGAAACCCATTAATACTTCCTTGTATTAATGAAATAAATACAAGGAAGAAGATAACAGTATGAAACAACTTTTTTACATTCTGGAACTGACCACATTTAAGACTAGTCCCTCTCTGAAGGCCTTCTAGAAAAGCTGAGGCCTGACAAATCTCTAGAAGACCTTGCCTTGAGTAGAAAAATTGTTCCAGAAGGAGAGCCCACCAAAATTGTCTGTTTCTGTCATTGTTCTTGCTATCTGAGGACCATCAATGGATATTCACTATTTATCCAGACTGCAGAAGCTATGCAAATACATCTTTCTTTTTTCTATATGCTTTCATACTACAGGTAGTCCTCCACTTATGACCACAATTGAGCCCAGTTGCTCAATTCTGTTGCTCAGCGAGACAGTTGTTAAATGAATTTTGTCCCATTTTACAATCTTTCTTGCCACAGTTGTTAAATTATTAAGTTAATAATATGGCTGTGAATCTGGGTTCCACACTGACTTTGTTTGTCAGAAGGTAGCAAAAAAAGGTGATGACATGACCAGTAGTGGGTTGCAAAACCCGTTGCTATCGGTTTGCTCGTGCGTGCAATGCTTCTGCGCATACGCAGAAGTGTCTGGTGAAGGTGGGTGGAGCCTCTCGCTGCCACCGCTACCCGTTTGCTGATCCGGGTAGAACTGGTAGAAACCCACCACTGGACATGACCCCCAGGACACTGCAACCCTCATAAATAAGAATCAATTGCCAAGTGTTTGGATTTTTGATCACATGACCACGGGGAAATTACAATGGTTATAAGGGTAAAAAATGGCCATAAGTCACTTTTTTCAGTGCTGTTGTAACTTTGAACATCACTAAATGAATATTGTAAGTCGAGGACTACATGTAAAGAGTTTGTGAACCTCATTGGTTTGGGCCTCACGCTGTTATCATTTTCTTGTATTAGCTAGTGACCAGTGGGACACACTACACAATCAATTCCATTCTCATTGGGAGTCTTAGGGTGCAGTTATATTCCATATTAGATGCTCTATGTTCAACCCTTTAATGGGATTTAACCCACACACGTTGCACTTGATGAGTATACATTGGTTTTAAAAGTATCCTGACCTGGCTAATAAAAGCTACACATACACCACCTCCACCTTCTTCTCTTATAGAGAAGGAGTCTTGAGGGTTCTAGCATTAGGCCCAGACCAGTGATGGCTAACCTTTTTGCCATCACGTGCCAAAAGTGAGGGGGGGAGTGTGGTGGGATCACATGCACGTCTGCCCACATTCATAATTCTATGCACCCTGCCCCCCCCAAGCTCCCCCCCACTTTTGGCACGCGATGGCCTTTCTAGGAGCCTGGGGAGGACAAAAACGGCCTTCCCCACCCCCCAGAGGCCCTCTGGAGGTCGGAAACTGTTTCCTGACTTCTGGTGGGCCCAGAAGGCCTGAAAATCAGCTGGCTGGCGCACACATGCGTGCTGGAGCTGAGCTCACATGCCCATTGATATGGCTCTGCGTGCCACCTGTGGCACCCGTGCCATAGGTTCACCATCACGGGCCCAGGCCAATTAAAAAAAACAAAAACCCACAAAATTCCGTAGTATGAGAACATGTGAGGGGTGGGGGGAGAGAGAAGGCAGAGCTATTTTTCTTCTATAAGATTTCTTTTCCTGCAAACTACTGACACTCAGGCCAAGATAGCTCTAAAACTAATGCACTGTATAGCCATCAATTGCAAGGCCTGTTAAAGGGTTTTAGATAAAACATCTAGCATGGCAGATTCCTATGCCTGAAGTGTCCCAATAAAGAGAGAACCAGTTGTGTATTATCCCCTACTGGTCATAGCTATTTTAACTTCATCCCAACAGGGAGGGTGGAATTTATTTGGGGCAAGCCAGCTCAAAAACAGGGCCTGAGCCGTAGATGCATGGTGGCTGATCTTCAGCATCCATAATTGCATTCCGAAATAAATCAATAGTCATTGAATGGTAATGATTTCATATGGTAATCGGGAGATTGACTAGTAAGCTCATGAGCAGCCTCATTTTATACCGACTGAAGATTTCAAGTAGTCCTAAAATATGTCCCCATACGGTATGAATTACAAGAGTATGAATAGAGATTATATCAGTATTCTAGGAAAGACTGCAACTGGTGTACTGTATTAGTTCAGCTGGGAAGTGTCCTTTCTCACTGTGAGGAGTAAAACTCAACTCCGAAGTTGTTGGAAATGTAGGAAGTCAGCACCCACTCCTCTCCTAGAAAAATGAAATATTCTAGGAAATATTAAAAAGACAGAATATTTCCCCTAAAAGAGAAATAGAAATCTTAAGAGAGAAACTCAGCCCTAGCTCCCTGTCCCCAGCAGATACTTTAGTTATTCATAAGACAAAAGGCTGGGCCATCTTATCTACAATACAAAAGACCTTCACCCTTAGGAGATAATAGGATTAGCCCTCTAACCATGTCACCTCATGGCACCTGGGAAGAATACATCACCCAGCAAGATTCAACCAAGCATGGGAGTGTGGCAACCAATCAGGATACATTCTTTGCCACAGGAACAGGAAGCAAGTTCAAAGCCCAACAGAGGGTATAAATCTCTCTCCCTCTCTCACCCATGTGACTGTCCTTTTTGCCCAGAACCTCAAATCACATGATCCTGTCCATTAAACCATCTTTCCAAGCAGTCTCCATGTTTCCAGTATCTTTCTTCCCACTTGGAACTGAACCCAGATGGACATTTCTTCCAACAGAAACAAAACAAAGATTTTTATATGAAGCTTTTGCAAAGGCTGGTGGATCTCAATACACACACAGACAAGAAGCCACACCAGTTTCAGATCTCAGCATATTTTATACGTTTCTATCACGTCCCCTTGTCCATCCTTCCCAGGGCCAGTTGATAGGCCCAGGCCAGTCACACACTAACAGTCCGCCTATCATCTCCTGTCATACCTAAATGTTTAAAGTTTATTTATTTATTAATTAAATAAATAATTATATGCTGCCCTCTCTCTGGAAAGGACTCAGGTAGGCGCGCTCACAGAGAAAGCCCATTCCCTAGGAGTTGCCAGACGACACTGCCTGGCCATGGCACTCCAAGGAGGCCCTCTCTGTGGGAACGCACTGGGCGATGGGGAGCTGTTGCTGGCCACAGATGGTCTGTCAGATACCCCAGGCCTAAGCCATGTAGGCAGTGGTGGGATTCTGCCGGTTCTAGGGGGTTCGGCCGAACCCTTTGTTAAATTGCTGGCTCGCCCCGCCCCTTGCCCCGCCCCTCCGCACCACTATTTATTGCCAATAAATAGTGGTGGGCGAGGGGTGGGCGAGCCAGCAATTTAACAAAGGGTTCGGTGTTTTTTTGTAATTTTATTGACCTGCGGAGTTTTAGCATAGGCTAATTAGCCTTTGATTAGATCGGTCCCGACTCTCAGCTGATTTGCTCTCAGCTGTTTTGCGCAGGCTCTTTTGCAAGCTCTTGTTTTGCAAGCTCTTTGCTTGCTGCAGCATGCTGGAGAAGTTTTTTTTTCCCTAGCTGAAACAAAACTGAAAGTAAAGCAGGCTCTGCTGCAACCTGACAGAATGAGGCAGGGAGAGAGATTTCTTTTTCTTTTTACTCACCACAAAAGGTAGGTGCAAACAATGGGAAATTAGGGCAAAGAGGAGAGTTCAAGATTTTAAAACACACACAAAAAAAGGTCTATTTATTGTATATTGTGTTGAAAGCAGAAATGGTTAAATTATGGTTTGGAGGAATATATGGGGGAAATTATTTGGTTTATTATTATTGGTAAATATAATTAATTGATTTGTAAGAAATTGGATTGCATGGAAATAATTGGAATATTGATGTTCATATTGATTAATATACAAAAAAGATAGTTATAACTGGTTTATATAAAAATGTTGAATTTGTATTAAACAATTGTAATATTAAATAATTAACCAATGTGAGGATGGATATAAAAATAGATGACAATGGGAAGGGGTATAATATAGAATAGAAGGGAAAAATTGAATTTGATTAAGATTAGAGATGAGGATGAAGGGTAATATTGGTTTTTTACAAAAATAGATGAGGAATAAATATGACAAAAAGGAAATATAGAAATTGTAAATTTAATTGAAATGACTAAACACTGTTTAAATTTGTGAACCGGCCAAACACTCTGTTCAAAGAAAATACATTGTATGTTTGTATGTGTGTTTCTAATTATTGTTATTTATTCATATTTGTTCTCTTTTATTCTTTAAAGTTTAACAATTCATTCTTTATCTTAATATCTTTATATTTGTTCGGGGTTGGCTTTCTTCCCTTTCATCTTTTTTTATTGTACAGCAAACTTTCTCCTCAAACCTACCACCTCTCTCTTTTCTTTCCTTCTTACTTTCTCTTCCTCCCCCTTTTCTTCTCCTCCCTACTTCCTCTTCCTTTCTCTTTCTCTTCCTCTCTTCCTCCCTCTCTTACCCTCACTCACTCTAATTTCCCTTCCCTTCCTTCATCCCTCTCTATTGCATATGGACTACTCAGAGGGCTGAAAATGTTATTTCTGACTGGTCCTCGCACTTTTGACCAGTCCTCAAACTTACGACTGTCCTCACTTTTTACATTTTTTGCCCTATCTTATCACCATGGAGTAGAGAAGCAGTTGTGAAATGATGACATGGTTGTTAAGAATGCTACAATGGGCATAAATGATGACCAGTCATAAGTGCAAAGACCAGTCAAAAGTGCAAGGGCCTGTCAGAAATCACTATTTTCAGCCCTCTGGGTAGTCCTTTTGTGCATATGTACTACTCAGAGGCCTGAAAAAGTTATTTTTGACTGGTCCTCGCACTTTTGACCAGTCCTCAAACTTACGACTGTCCTCACATTTTACGTTTTTTGCCCTATCTTGTCACCATGGTGTAGAGAAGCAGTTGTGAAATGACTGACACGGTTGTTAAGAATGCCGCAACGGGCATAAATGTGAGGATGGTCATAAGTGCGAGGACCAGTCAAAAGTGCGAGGACCAGTCAGAAATGACTTTTTTCAGCCCTCTGAGTAGTCCCTATGCACATAGCCGCGCCCACCAGGTCACATGACCAATTAGCCACGCCTACACAGTCACATGACCAGCTAGCCACACCCACCCAGTCACATGATTACCAAGCCACACCCCCAACTAAGCCACGCCCACAGAACCTGTTGTTAAAAAAACTGAATCCCACCACTGCACATAGGGCTTTATACGTGATAATCAGCACCTTGAATCTCACCGGGAGGGCAACCGGTAGCCAATGCAGGTCGCGCAGGTGGGGTGTAACATGAGAGTGTCGGGACACTCCCATCACTACCCGCGTAGCCGCATTCTGCACCAGCTGAAGCCTCAGAGTGGTCTTCATGGGTAGCCCCATGTAGAGAGCATTGCAGTAGTCAATCCGGGCTTATACATTTCTATCACTGGCCCCTTGTCCATCCTTCTCAGGCCCAGTTGTTAGGCCCAGGCCAGTCACACACAGTCTGCCTATCATCTCCTGTCACACCTAAATGTTTAAAGTTATCTAAGCCCTTATTGTCACCCAAATTTGCTAAGCACTCACCCCCCCCGCCCCTCACCCCATCATTTCTCACCTCTTTGATATTCCCTTATCACTTCTCTTGTTTCACAAGAATTACAGCATAGCCATAGAAAAAAAGCATTGTAAAAGTAAAGGAAACATTTGAAAAAAACATCAAAATAGGTTTGAGTAAGATATGTTCTCAGCCTTTCCCAAAGTTGGCTTGACTATTTTCTTTGTTCATGGAGGTTTGAGAACAGCTAAAAATGCTACACTGTATTAAATGCTCTCCTGCCGGACCTGGTCTTCGAAAGTTAAGGCTCATGGGAAATTATCAGCAATACAATTGAAAAGCAAATTTAAACATAGCTGTACCTTGAATATATAGTAGTGTGACTATGTGTTAAAATACTATCTCTAGGTAATTTGAACAAAGGATAAACCCTAAGAAGTGCTATTTCTTAAATGGCTATTAAGAAAGACTGACTCCGCTTTATGTCTTTAAAAGCATGTTTCTCCATTTCTCTTTTAGAGAAATATAATATTCTGCCTCTTAATATTTCCCCAAAATTTTTCATTCTTCTGGGATGAGAGAAGTCACCCCTCCTAGAAGAATGAAATATTTTGAGATTTTGATGTTAAAAGGCAGAATATTATATTTCCCTAAAGGAGAAACATGATTCTAAAGACAGAAACTCAGAGCTTCAGCTCCCTGCCCCCAGCAGATATTTGATGCCCGTTAAGAAAGACTAGGCCAGCCTATCTACAAGACAAAAGACCTTCAGCCTCAAGATGATGGGATTAGCCCTCACTCAAGATCCAAACCACGACAAAGCTATTAATAGGAATTGACCAAAGAACACAAGCCTCTTCATTACATCATCACCATCCAAGTTTCAACCAAACTTAACTCGGACAACTTCAGCTATGACCCCTGCATAGCCCCATGGGAATCTGAAAACAATCAATAGAATGCATTTCTTGCACAGGAACAGGAGGCTCAAGGGCAAGGCCCAAGAGAAGGTATAAATAACCCTCACTCTCCACTTCATGTTGTCCAAAATCACACGTGCTTGGTGGTTGTGCTTCACCATTAAACCATCTTTCCAATCAGCCTCCATGTTTCCAGTGGCTTTCTCCCCACATGGAACTGAACCAGATGGATATTTCTTCCAATGGGGAGGAGAGGAGGGGTTTCCCACAAGGGTCCCCTGCTTGAGCAGGGATTGGAGTAGAAGACCTCCAAGGTCCCTTCCAACTCTGTTATTCTGAGGGTTAGATCAATTCCTCTTTTGAGGCAACTGGCTTCCTTCTGCAAGGAAGCATCGGCCTCAGTCAGATTCCAGCTCCTTACTCCCACCTTGCCTACTTGAACACACATGCCCAGCTAACATCAGCAAGCGCTCTGCCCACGTCTTCAAAAATTACATTCTTTAGCATGTTGTAAGCGTAAAAAGTTGGATTTCCTCCAATAAGTTAGAGAATTCTAAGCACACCTCATTTTTTATTCTGAACAATATGCAGAGTTGGAGCAAATTGCAAAAGTTGGGAGAATAGGATTGTAACATCCTTGAGCACTAAATGAAGTCAAATAAACTTGTTATAGGATTGCAAAAAGAAAAAAGAAAAAAAAAGATGAGGAACTGAAAGAAGATAATCTCGCTTCTCGGGGGAGTTAACAGCACATTCATGATGAATAATCACATGCTGAGAGTGTTTACTATCCAAAGGATCTTTGAAATCCTTCTTCTTAGTTACTGTTAAAGCTGACTCATTCATCTCATTTTTAATACCTTATTTTTATAGAAAACCATTTTCTCCTTAACTTTTATTACTGCTAAGCAATTTTCTTCCCCAGGGGATTTTTTTTCCCTCCGTTTTCAAAAAAGGGATATAAACCTTACAAGAGTGCAAGTACAGGTAACCCTTGACTTACAGCTACAATGGGGACCAGAATCTCTGCCACTAAGTGAGTCACATCTAATTTCACAACCATTTTTTGCCACAGTCTTAAGCGCATCACAGGGTCAGTAAGTGTATCCCTATTGATTTGGATTGTCAAAAACCCCTTGAAAAGTCATAAATGGTGATCATGAGATTCTAAGATACTCAACTGTCATAAATGCAATTTTGATTGTGTGACTGAGGACACGTTGCAACAGTCATAAGTGTGAGGACTGGGCATAAGTCACTTTTTTCAGCACTGTCATAACTTTCAATATTAGTTAAATGAACATTCGTAAATGGAGGACTACCTATACTCTATATTTTCATCTTGTTGTTGCACTTCACTTGCATGGTAAGGGCTTATCAAGTGCCCTACACACAAACACACATAGACACACACATATACAGCAGAAGTGAAATGTAAAATTTGTTACTACCAGTTCTGTGGGCGTGGCTTGTTGGTGATGGTAATGTGGCTGGGTGGGCGTGGCCAACTTTTTTTTTTAACTTTTCAAAGTATTTTTTTTAATGCTTTGAAAAGCCTCTGCCGATCAGGCAACTCAACTCGTCAGTGACTTTTTAAAGCATTTTTTTAACCACCTCTTCAGCAAAGAGGTTGCAGAAAAAAATTCTTTGAAAAGCCTCTGATGATCCCAGCTGAGCCTCGCCATCATCAGATGCTTTTTCTTTTTACTTTTAAAAGCATTTTTTCGTCAGAAGAGGTTATAGAAAAAATGCTTTTTAAAGTAAAAAAAAAAAAGCCTCTGATGATCATGTGGCTCAGCTGGGCATGGGGGAGGAGGCGGAGGGATTTTTGCTACCGGTTCTCCGAACCACCCACCACTGTCACTACCGGATCAGGCGATCCGGTCCGAACTGGGAGCATTTCACTCCTGATATACAGGCAAAAGAGAAAGAACTTTAAAAATGACAAAATAAAATGAGATCAAAGGGAGAAAAAAATCAATCTATATTACAACCGATATAAAGAAGCCAAGAGGACATTATTGATAAGGTTCTAACAATATCCATAATATTGCTTAAATATATTCATTACACCTGGATTATAAGCATGATGGCTCGAGTCCTCTGCAAATAAGTGAATGTGAGAAGTGAATTCAGACTTTTATTATGCTGGAAATGTTACAGTGCAGTCTGTCAAAGCCACCTTGATAAAATTCTATTTTGACATGTAGCACATTGGAGCCAGTTTGGTACAGGGCAGGACTGTCAAACTAGCAGCCTACAGTTGGATATGTCACACACTAGCCACGCCCATGCCTGGTTTAGCAAAGTCATGATATGTCACATGACACCACTGTGATGACGTGGGTTTGACACCTCTGATGTAGGGGTTAAGGTGCTGTCCTAGAAACCAGGAGATCGTGAGTTCTTGCCCTGCTTTAGCCAGGAAAGCCAGCTAGGTGATTTTGGACTAGTCACTCTCTTTCAACCCAACTCACTCCCAGGGTTGTTGTTGTTGTTGTTGCTGTTGTGGAGAAAACAGGAGGAAGAAGAGGTACGATCGCCACCTAGAGTTATAAAGTAACAAAGGCTGGATAAAATAAATAAATACATAAATACACCTGCTTAAAATAAAAAAACCCAGTAATCATCAGAATTTATATGAAACCAGTAATCAGAACTTATATGAAAGTCCTTGCCTAACAACTCTGCTCGGTCACTTCTCAACCAAGGCTATATGTGTATAAGCTTTTCATACCCTTTTCCTTGTGAACTATTCCAGTTATTGAATTGGCTAAAAATCCTTTGAAATCATTGCATCACAACCCATCTCCCTTTGAATCAATAAAGCAGCCACCTCTCCCCCCGCCCTTACTTTTTCTATGTTACTTTTGCAAACGAAGACAGTCTAAAGCAATGCATATGCCTAGAATGTCTGGCTCTCTATGCCTGGCCCTGATTCAATATCCAACCTCACTCTAGGTTTTCCACTGCGTTTCTTCGGGTGTAAAATAAAATAAAATAAACCTAAACCTTGAAAATCAATGGGATCGGTCTTCTTGCTTTCATCCTTCGGTGCGTTTGTGATAGAATGAACTTTTTTGGGTTTACTTTACACGATATTGGTTACTTTCTAACTGCCAATACCTTCTGCTATTTTTGAAGCTCTGTCGATAATTTTACTTATTCTCTAGAAGTTATTTCACTTGCGTGGCTAATTATATGAACTGCATGAATGGATTATGCAGATTGATTTTGGTTGTTTCTTTGCTCAGTGAAAACAGTGGTGAACTAGAGAAAGTGCAAAGATGCACTTGCAGCACTGGAGAAAATCAGCTGTGCAAAAGTTGGATTATCAAATATTCACATGACTTTTTACACTCATTCCACTTTTTTTTTTTTTTTTTTTTTGGTAGCTTCATGTTTTGTGAAACTTTTCCTGCAACTTACATGACTTGGAGAAACATAAACGATCATCTATGTCCAGACTTCAATTTAATTCTTTTAAATGTTTGGTAGGAATACTGTTCTATTGCTTTTAAGGCAGAAGCTAGAATTTGGAGATGTCTGGTGGGCTTTCTCCTAGTGCAACATTGAAGTTTTCTGCAAACATGACCTATCATCTGTGACTTTTCCATTTCCAACAATAGCTCTCTTGCCTTCAAAATTTTAATGTTGGTCATTACCTTTAAAGCCCTTTATGGCATGGGTGCAAAAGATCCCAAGTATCTGAGGAGTCGTCTCACCCCAATGTTAAGACTAGCCTGTCCCACTCGTTCCAGTGGAAGAGGCCTATTTTGGATCCTTTCTGTCAAAAATTTTTGGCTGGTGGAATCCAGGAGAAGACCCTTTTCTGTTGTGTCCCCTACCCTCTGGGATATTCTTCCTGTGGAGGTGAGGTCGGCCCCCACCTTCCTGGCCTTCTGGAAGAGCCTGAAAACCTGGCTGTGCCACCTTGGCCTGGGACCCCAATAGGGACGTTCTTTGCTGGGGGGTGGCTGATGGGATAGCGAGAAGATCCTCACTCCCATTCCACCCAGCCTCTTGAGTTTTAGATTCCTATTTAATTCTCTTAATTTTAATTGTTTTGTATTATCTTTTCTACCTTTTTATTATATTTTAAGCCATACAGAGCCATTGTAATAGGCAGCATAAGCATAAGCAATAAATAACTAAATAACTAAATGAATGAATGAATGAACGAAAAATAAATAAATAAATAAATAAATACTCTAATTCCCAATCTGACCGGGAGCGGGGGTGGGGGAGGTGGAATGTTCATTTTGGGCTATAAATGCTGCTACTGATGTTGACAGTGGTCAGGACTGATGGTTCTTATAATCCACAACTAGCTGAAACAACTGATTCTCAAGGCATCAAGTGATAAACCAGCAAGTGGTTGTTGTAAATTAAGCCCATGGAAACAATGCTGAATCACCAGTCTTTGGGCACTGCTGAGTGACCTGACACACACCTGGAAGTGAGACATGATTTGATTGCCTGTGGATTACTGAATAAAACGTAACTGACTGCACTGACACAACACTCAATGTTTTGGATAGTGAGATAAAAAATTAATAAATAAATACCATAACTAAACACCCCAGAACCATCAAAATATGCTAAGTCAAACAAATCGTATTCTGGTTCAGAGAGGGGCAAATTCAGTCCATCCCCCCCCCCCCCCCCCATCAAGTAGCAGTTGGCTCTCTGAGACTGTGTCTGTTGAGAAGTAAAGCTTTTGAAAAAATGTGAATTATTCTGTGTGCAATAAGCCATTGATTTTACAAACATTGCTTTAAGCAACTTCAGAATTAGCAGATAAAATCTGCTGTATGCAGCAGCTGAGGAGAGGGAAAGGAAAGGAAAGGAAAGGAAAGGAAAGGAAAGGAAAGGAAAGGAAAGGAAAGGAAAGGAAAAATCAAGCTGGGTGGGGTCTCACTCTGAAGCTATGGTAGTGGCTGAGGGCAGAAAGAGAGGGAGGGAAAGAATTGGGGTCAGTGGTGAAATCCAAAGTTTTTTTACTACTAGTTCTGTGGGCGTGGCTTGGTGGGCGTGGCAGGGAAAGGATGCTGCAAAATCTCCATTCCCACCCCACTCCAGGGGAAGGATACTGCAAAATCTCCATTCCCACTCCACTCCAGGGGAAGGATACGGCAAAATCCCCATTCCCTCCCCACTCCTGGGGGAAGGATATTACAAAATCTCCATTCCCACCCCACTTTGGGGCCAGCCAGAGGTGGTATTTGCTGGTTCTCCGAACTACTCAAAATTTCTGCTCCAGAACCTGTCAGAACCTGCTGGATTTCACCCCTGGTTTGGATGATTGATGGGAAAACAGGCTGGTGGCATGATGATGATGATGATGATGATGATGATGATGATGATGATATGTTAGGTGTATAAGGCCAACAAATCAAAGGTGGCGTATAATTTGCAAGTCAGTTAAAGACAAAGAGTCAAATGCTGAAAAGAAAATAATAATGTTAGAACTACCTAAAAGACAGTGTTAATCAAATCTCATTGCTTGACATCAGAATCACTAAAGCGCTTCAGACTGGTTTGAAAAGCCACTTTTTCACTGCTTTTGTAAAGCCACTTTTTCACTGCTTTTCTATCTCCAAACAGACCTCTTCTTCAGAGACAAAGGTGGGATATACTGCCCAGAAGGTGAGGAGGAAAGAGAGGAGGTCATGTGGCCTAACTTCCTGTACCCATTGGAGTTATCGTTGTTTGGGTAGGGTAAGCCTCATATTAATGGGTGTTCAGTGGTCAAAAACACTCTTTTCCCCGTTAGTCTATTAAAATTGAGGGCATAATGTTTCTGTGTTTGCTATCTGATCTGCTAAGCCTCCATTCCTTTCAGCAACACTTTGGGCTCACTGAGATATCAATACAAAAGGAAATATAATAAATACTTTAAAACGATGCTGTTTGAGATCTTTATTAGGAAAATTGGAATATTTACATAATATGGGGAAAATGTTCACTAAGTGCTGTGATACGCAAGGGAGAGTTTGTTTTTTCCTATTTGTAATTCCTTCACCTTATCAGTTTTCTTCTTTTTGGTGAAGTGTTCTTGCCTTTCTTTGAAATTAGCCTGGCTACTTTTTGTAAAGATCCAACAGTGAAATGAACAAAGGATTTATTCCTTGCAGACCTTTTAGAGCCAGCCTTCAAAGAGGGTGTAAAATAATGTGTGCATATATTAACAGGAGTGTTGCTTTTTATGGACATAAAAGCATTATAAAAAAAAAACACACCCATGTCTCTGGTCTTACAAAATTTTCTCCGCTGTACAGGTAGTCCTCAACTTACTACCATGATTGACGCAAAAACTTAGGTTGCTATGTGAAACAATTTTAATTAAGTTTTGCCCCATTTTCTGACCTTTCTTGCCACAGTTGTTAAGTGAATCACTGCAGTTGTTCAGTTAGTAACAGTGTTGTGAAGTGAACTCTGGTTTCCCCCATTGACTTTGCTTGTCAGAAGGTCGCAAAAGTTACAGAGGTGGTATTCAGCCAGTTCGTACTGGTTTGGGCGAGCCGGTAGCGGAGATCACAGGTGGGTCTGCCCACCTGCCACACCTCTATGCCATCCTGTTTTGCACGTTTTCAAGGCTGGGTGCATGTGCAGAAGGCCCGCAAGCAAGCAAAGAGCATGCGTGGAAAGCCGGGCGCATGTGCGGAGAGCCCGCAGGTGCATGAAGCAAGCATGTCCGCGCCCGGTGAACCGGTGGTAAGAATATTGGAAACCCACCGCTGAAAAGCTGATTATGTGACTCTGGGATACAGCGACTGTCATAAATATGAACTTGTTTGCAAAGCATCCAAATTTTGATCACGTGACCAAGAGGATGCTGCAATGGTTGTAAGTGGGGAAAACGGTTATAAGTCCTTTTTTTTTCAATAGTGTTGTAACTTTGAATGATCAGTAAATCTAGAACTATTTGCAATTCATTTTCACAAGCGACAGATTTCATCCTAGGTAAGTGAGCAAGGATGGTTGTGTTTTAACAGAGTCTAGGCCAGAGAAACAGTATTGCAGCAGGATAAAGTCGAAGTCAAAATGAAAGCAGAAAGTAAGAGCAAAGGGAAGTGTGGAGAAAAAGGGAAAAAATGACAGAAGAGAAACCTGGTTATTCACATTTGCAGCAAGGCCAGCTGAAAATTTTCTTCATCTTCACGTAACACATAATAATGGAAGTCTCTACAAGATGTGACAATCACTGTCATTGCTGATGGATTTCTTTTTTAAAAAATCTGATTATTTCAAGAATGATGATCCATCAATAACTGTTACACATTCTACATCCAAGTAGAACTTCCTTGCTTGGAAACATTTTGCTTAAAAAAAAATACTGGGGATAAAGAATATGGAACAAGTTTCCCCATCATAGTTTATAGCTATATTTAAAGAATATTACATTACAGGCAACCATCAACTTGACCACAATTGAGTACAAGATTTCTGTAGCTAAGCAAGGAAGTTGTGAACTGAGCTTTGTCCCGTTTTACGATCTTTCTTGCCATAGTTGTTAAGTGAATCACTGCAGTTGTTCAGTTAGTAACACAGTTGTTAAGTGAATCTGGCTTCCCCATTGAGTTTGCTTGTCCGAAGGTCGGCAAAGGTGATCACATGACCCCAGGACATAAATACATGCCAGTTGCCAAGCATCCGTGGGGATGCTGCAATGGTCATATAAGTCTGCAAAACAGTCATAAATTACCTTTATCAGTTCTCTTATAACTTCAAATAGTCAGCGAAAGGATGGTTGTAAATTGAGGACTACCTCTACTACTGAACTAAATGAGTCTTGTGTGAGTCTTGATGCATAACTGCAGAGGGAATAAGAAAAACTTTTTTTTCAGATGTGAGTAAAGTCTGGCCCTCCTTAGAATGTTAAACTCCATTTCCCATCAGCCTTAGCTATTATAGCTCACAGGAAGGGATGGCGGGAATTTTAGTTTATAAATATCTAAAGGATTATACTTCATCCACTTTTCCTTCAGTGATGTTGTGGCCTGCCAGCAGCCAGCAGAGCTGGCAGCAGATTCGGACAGTGAGGAGGTTGGGGAGGAACGTGGGCCAGTCCTGGACTCTGGGGAAGGCTCGGACGATGGCTCTGAGGCAGAGGGAGAGAGGGCAGTTAGTAGTAGTTCTTTGCTGCTTCTGGAGTCTCTGGAGTCTGACATCAGTGAGGCAGAAGAACAGCGTCAGCCTGTTCCCAGTGTGCACATGCGCAGAGCTGCCAGGAGACAGGAACAATTAAGGAAACAGGGTCGACTTGGGAGTAAGGCTTGGAGATGATTGGTCCCTCCCATAAGGCATAAAAGAGAAGCGAATGGCAGGTGAGCTCTTGCAGGAAGCAATTAGTGGCCAATTCAAGATTTGAAAATTCTGTTTGTGACTGTGCCAAGTTTGGCCTTGCCCTGCGTCTGGAAATTAGCTCTTTGGCAGCGTTCCACATGAGATAGGTGGGTGTTGATAACCTTCCTCTGAAAGACTGTTTATCAAGCCTTGCAGACTGTAAATGAAAGTAATTTATAGTCATATGAATTAAAGAGTTTTGCCAGGACTAAATTTGTGCTGTTTAACTTCTAAGGAAGCCTAGGTCAGAACAAGTGAATTCTGAAACCATAATGTGACACAGAGCTCAGGTCCATCCCAATCATTAGGCCTTCATGCTCATATCCATCCCAATCAATAGACCTACATATGCAGGTCTGTAAGGGATAGTTGTCATCCTTTTGTAATGATTAAGTGATATTCTTCACTTATTAACCTTTCTGTAAGGATGAAGTGACATTTGTAAGTTCAAAAGAGTGCTTTCTATCTGACTGGGTGAAACTGAAGGAAGGTTTCCACAATGTGTTAGTAAAGTAAATGTACCATACCATTTATTTTCTTCCTTTTTAAAAAAAAATCATTCCACTAATCCATTTAAAAAAAAAATCAGTCCCAAAAGGGTCAAGCGAGAAAACAGTATACTGGTTGTAAATCAAAGGCTATCAGAAGAATTTATGTCTTTGTCAGATTTGATAGCTGTGATTGGATTTATGCAAATTATGAGGTTAAAATAATTAGAATTAGGTCGAAGGTATAAATCAAACACCCCCAAACTGACATTTCTAACATTTTGCCTCTTAAGACTCAGGGTAGTTAAATTGCAAGTATGTCCTAGTGTTACTTGGTTATATTGGATGGCAGCCAATAATGAGTTAAGAATACACAAATGTTACCGCACAGTCAAATTGCTCTCTGGGACCCTTTTTATTATTCTTCCTTCTACCTATTGTTTTTTTCCAACTCTGTTAGAATTACACACGTTGTTTCCTAAAGATTCTCTTCCAAATTTGCAAATCTCAGGACTCTGACAGGAGCTTCCTCCTTCTTCCCTCCTGACCATAATCACTGACCTTTCCACACTCAGCATTATGTCCTGTAACACTGATCACATAATTCAGATGCATTGGCTATGTGACAAGTCCCAATCCACCAGATTTAAACAAAGCCAAGGACCTAAACAGCCATACATTGAATCACACCTGGGTAAATTGATTACTACAATGCGATCTACATGGTGCTGCCTTTGAAGACTAGTTGTAGCTGCATTTCAACCAATGACTCTGGGCCACTTACAATTCCAAAACTATCAAAACAATTAAAACATTAAAAAAAAATTAAGGTGAATATACATGTCCCAGGATAATGCTGCAGGATCCAATCTTGGTTGATCGCTGGGACCACGGGCTTTACTTTTCTGAGCTTTTGGACTCGTGCTGGAGCCCATCGTCAGGGAACTACTCAAAGCTGGCTAGAGAGAAGTTCCCTGAAGATGGGCCCCAGCACAAGTCCAAAAGCTTAGAAGACAAAACCTCTTGCCCTGGTGACTGACCCAGATTGAGCCACGGAGGCACAGTGGTTAGAGTGCAGTACTGCAGGCTACTTCTGCTGCCTGCTGACTGCCTGCAATCTGGTAGTTCAAATCTCACCAGGCTCAAGGTTGACTCAGCCTTCTATCCTTCCAAGGGGGGTAAAATGAGGACCCAATCTGTTGAGGGCAATATGCTGATTCTGTAAACAGCTTAGAGAGGGCTGAAAAGCACTGTAAAGTGGTATATAAGTCTAAGTGTTATTACCTGGGCGATAAACTTTGGATACCCCATAGAACTAAACAAATGGGAAAAAATATGGAAAACCAATAGTAAATTAACATTATCAGTACCGTATAAAGAAAATATCTACAAGATGTTTTATAGATGGCATCTCCCACCAGCACAAATTTCTAAAATGTTCCCCATCACCTCTTCATTATGTTGGAAGTGTAAAGCGCAGAAAGGGACATACTACCATATGTGGTAGTCATGTCCCAAAGCCAAACAATTCTGGAAAAACATCAAAATTCAATTGGAACAAATAACAACCCAAAAAGTATCACTAAGACCGGAGACATATTTAATAGGCATATTTACAAGTAAATACGATAGAGAAACAATATACTTGATGACCCACATTTTGACTGCCGCAAGGATTACTTACGCACAGAATTGGAAACTGGAAGAAGTCCCAACACAAGATAGAATAATATCTAAAGTCATGGAATGTGCTAAGATGGACAGACTTACCTAGGAAATTCAAGGAAAAGAAGAATTGGTGTACTTCCTGGCACCAGGTAGTGATACCACCTTGGCAAAGGTGGTATCAATGGTTAGAAGGGGAAAACAAACCAAAAGAGGATCCTAAAAGAGTAAAATAAAATTTTGCACCAAATAAGACACAACAACGTATAAATAAAGATCAAAACAATATTGTTATATAAGGTGAAATGGAAAAATATATACTGAAGAATTTAGGTTATTGATGTCAGGAAATTATATGCTAAATTTAGATTTTATTTATGTTATTAATGTTGTATTTGTTGTATGTGTATGTGTATGTTTCATTTTTCTGTTTGTGTGTGTTTATCAAATAAAAAATAAATAAAAAGTGGTATATAAGTCTAAGTGTTATTGCTATTGGATCCTGCCACGATAAAAAACATTTAAAATCAATAAAAACATCCAAAATAAATATACACAGTAGTTGAGATAGTTAAGCAGTCAACAGTAAAGGCAAGAAATGGGGCTCTTAATATATTCAGAGCTCCAGGCATGGGAACACAATCAAGTTTTTAAAGCCTTATGAAAGGCCAACAGGATTGGGGCCCTTCTCATCTCCACAGGGAAGGATATTTCACAGAGGAAAGGCTACTGCTGAAAAAGCCCATCTACTAGTCTCCACCAGCCGATCCTCTTTGGCTGATGAGATCCTGCAACATGCCCAGTCTGCTAGATGAAATTGGAAGGATGGAGACTCTTGGAGTTTTGCATTGGCTTCTAGTTGGCACCTGAAAACATTCAAAGTGCTGTTTTGAAAAGATAACGCCTTTGCAGTTCAACATCTGGGCACTTGTAGGATTAACTCTTTCAGATAAAACTAGGCTGTCTGTATGTCATGAGCTCAGAATTTAAAAATTACCACCACTGGTTGGAATAAAGGGAACAGGATTTGTGCTTTTCTGCTTATGGCCCCACAGCTTATGGAGTTCCCAGAGAGATCCAGATGACATTCCTTTTTAAAGATATTCAGAAAGGCAGTCCAAAACAAACTTTTCCACAGAGCTTTGAAATATTGTTAAATATGTAGGTTTTTAGAATTGGGCAGGAGGAAATTTGGTGGAAAAGAAGGTATTTGGGAATTGAGGTTGATTTGATTAGTTTTCATGGTTTTATGCCAGGTTTGTGAATTACCAAAGCCCTTGAGGAGTTGATAGTCTAGAAATACAGTACTACTACATACTGCCTTTGGTAATACAAAAGCTATGAGTGGCACAAAGAGCCATGGAAAGATACATGCTCGGCATTACAAGACAAGATAGAAAAACCTGCACATGGATTAGAGAACAAACAAAACTATACAATATCATCAAGAGAGTAACAAAATTGAAATGGAAATGGGCTATAGCAAGAATTGATGGAAAGTTGACCAAGGCAGTCATAGAATTGATCCCACTTGATAAAAAGTTTCCATGAAAGAGACCTACTGTATTTTTTGGAGTATAAGACACACGTTTCCCCCTCCTAAAAGGGGGTGAAAATTTAGGTGCATTTTATACACCAAATGTAGCCCCACCCACCCACTGGCCCCCACCCTTTGACCTCTGCCTCCGAGCAGTTACCTCCTTGCATGCAAACAGTAAGAAAAAACAGCCCCTTTCAGCTTCAGCACAGGCTAATTAGGACAAGTTGATTGGATCGGCCTCCCGACTCTCAGCTGATTTGCTCTCAGCTGTTTGCAGGGTTCTGCTACTTGCTGCAAAGAGGTAAATTGCTGGAGCAGATTTTTTTTTCCCTTGTGCTAATCAAGCTATGCTGAAAACAAAAATGAAAGTAAAGCAGGCTGTTTGCTGTTTTCTGCAACGAGACAAAATTACCCAGAGGCAGAGGCAGAGGGAGATTTCTTTTTCTTCTTTTCCTCACCAAAAAAGGTAGGTGTGTCTTATACTCCGGTGTGTCTTATACGCCGAAAAATATGGTAACACAAGATGGATTGACGACATCAGCAAATACTGTGGACCCAACTGGCAAAAGAAAGCTCAGGTCCACATTGGTTGGAAACATGCGGAAGAGGCCTTCATCCTGCAGTTGGATAGACAATGACTAAAATGATGATGATGATGATTTTTAGAATTGGGTGGGAGGGAATTTGGTGGAGAAGAAGGTATTCGGGAATTGAGGTTGATACAATTAGTTTTCATGGTTTTATGCCAGGTTTGTGAATTGCCCAGATCCTTATGGAGTTGATAGTCTATAAATACAGTACTACTACATACTGCCCTGGTAAGACCAGACTTCTAGGCACCAGGATACAACAAAGATGTTGAGATTCTAGAAAGAGTACAGAGAAGAACAACAAAGATGATTAAGGGTCTGGAGGCTAAAACATATGATGAACAGTTGCAGGAATTGGGTAAGTCTAGTTTAATGAAGAGAAGAACTGCAGGTGACATGATAGCAGTCTTCCAATATTTGTGGGACTGTCACAGAGAAGAGGGGATCAACCTATTCTCAAAAAAAAAAAAAAAAAAAAAACACCTGAGGGCAAGACAAGAAGTAACAGACTGAAAGTTATCAATGAGAGATCCAATTTAGAATTAAAGCAAAATTTCCTGAAAGTGAAAACAATTAATCCAGGCCTGTCAAACTTGCATTGTCTCGGCGTTGTCACGTGATGTATTGTGACTTTTTCCCCTTTCGCTAAACAGGTCATGGGTGTGGCCAGCACATGATGCATCCAGCCCATGGCCCACGAGTTTCACACCTCTGAATTAATCAGTGGAATCACTCCATCACTGGAGATTTTTTAGAAAAGTTTGGACAGCCATTTGTCTGCAAGGGTATAAGGCAGGGGTGAAATGCTCCCGGTTCGGATTTCCAGCATAATAAAAGTCTGAATTCACCTCTCAGATGCTTATTTTCAGAGGACTCGAGCCAGCATGCTTATAATCCAGGTATAATGAATATATTTAAGCAACATTAGGGATATTGTTAGAACCTTATCAATAATGTCCTCTTGGCTTCTTTATGTTGGTTGTAATATAGATTGATTTTTTTTCTCCCTTTGATCTCATTTTGTTTTGTCACTTTTAAAGTTCTTTCTCTTTTGCCTGTAAATCAGGGGTGAAATGCTCCCAGTTCTGTCCGGTAGTGATGGCGGCGGGTGGTTCGGAGAACCGGTAGCAAAAATCCCTCCCCCACCCCCATGCCCAGCTGAGCCGCACGATCATCAGAGGGTTTTTTTTTTAACTTTTAAAAGCATTTTTTCTACAACCTCTTCGAACGAAAAAATGCTTTTTTGTCAGAAAAGCATCAGCTGGGATCGTCAGAGGCTTTTCAAAGCATTTTTAAAAAAGCCTCTCTGACGATCCCAGCTGAGCTGCCTGATCGTCAGAGGCTTTTCAAAGCATTAGAAAAAATGCTTTGAAAAGTTTTTTAAAAAAAGAAAGTTGGTCACGCCCACCCAGTCACATTACCCCACCACCACCAAGCCACGCCCACAGAACCGGTAGTAACACATTTTACATTTCACCCCTGGTATAAGGTCTCCTGCATAAATAGTGGGTTGGACTAGAAGTCCTCCGAGGTCTATTCCAACTCACTTAATCGGTATTCTATATTCTAAACTGGATAAAGAGACAAAGTGATTCTGTCAGACAGACAGATACACAGATTATATACTATCAAAAGGTGAGTGAATCCCTGCTGGGATTCATAAAACCAACCTGCATCTTTTAAGGCTGAAAAAGACAAAAAGTCACACCCTGGAAAGTCTGTATAGAAACATCCCAAAATAAGGGTGATTGGAATAGCCCAGGCTTTATCATATGTTAAAATGCATAGCTTTATATCACGGCCTATATTTTTAACATACGCTGTTTCATGGCATCTTCAGACTCTTTTTTTTTTCTAGAAATGCAACCTTTGCTTATCTCAGTGATCCTGATAAAGGGAAGAGAAGGGAAGAAATGACTTCTTTTCTCTGGCATACTTTTTTTTTCCTTCTTTTCTTTTCTTTTCCTGACAGACTATTAGAGACATTCTTGACAGATAACGAATCACATATCATAGCTGAGAAACAATGTCTAAAAGAAAAAAAAACCCCGAACTGGTGATGTTCATTAGATTTGTTTTTTTCTGGCAACCCTGCAGCTAGTAGAATAGAGAGAGGAAAAAATCGCTTCTCGTGACTTTTCTTTTTCCTCATTTTGTTTTGATAATTTTCCATGCTCCCTTTTTCTTTTTTTTTTCTTTTTTTAAAATAATTTTTATTGAACATTTGACTTTTAAAAACAAAATAAAGAAAAATACAACAAAAACAAAAACACATTAAAAACACATAACAAACATAACATTACATCATATATTATTTTACACTTACTGTATTGACATATATATATATATATTCACTATTTTTATTCAATTGTTCATCTACATACTTATATTTACATTTGTATCTATTTACACAACCATCACTGTCAGATTAACACTTTTCAGTAATTTATACTTCCTAGTTTTAACCCGATTAATTTATTCTATTTTTTTATTCATTGCCTTTGCCATTGTTTTCTTTCCTACTTCATTAATAAGATCTTTCTTTCTTTTCTTTTTAAAAAATTTTTTTATTGGTTTTACCCAGTGGTGAAATCCAATTTTTTTTACTACCGGTTCTGTGGGGTGGCTTGGTAGGTGTGGTATGGCTTGGTGGGCATGGCAGGGGAAGGATACTGCAAAATCTCCATTCCCACCCCACTCCTGGGGGAAGGATATTGCAAAATCTCCATTCCCACCCCACTCTGGGGCCAGCCAGAGGTGGTATTTGCTGGTTCCCCGAACTGCTCGAAATTTCCGCTACTGGTTCTCCAGAACCTGCTGGATTTCACCCCTGGTTTTACCACAACACAACACAACACAACACAACATACAAAACACAAACACATGATATGATAATAAGATCTTTCTTAATAAGGTATGTCCTTATAATTCATACTTTTTTTGAGCTTCTTTTTTATCACTGCAATATTTCTAAGGGGCCTTCTCATATTATTAGTTTCACAGAGACATAATCTATTATCTTTAATAACTGCAAAGATTACACTGGAAGTTCACAGCCAAAGCTCTAACTTGCATTTTAAAAAAGGTCAGGAAAGTTAAACTGACCCACCAGATTTCCCTACCTGACAACACCACACAGGGTTTATATAGTCTGTAAAAACAGAGAAACTACCCCACTCAAAAAATATAAAACCTCATACATGGAGGCCTGAATAATGTAACCTCTCTCAGTGTATGTTTTCTCTCTGAGAGCTTAAGGAAAGGTGGACGGTATATCCCTTCGTGATAGCATTGGAAAAGTCAACCAGTGCTACAAAAGGTATGTCCCTTGTTGAATAGAATAATGCTGTCTCCAGGGTACAATGTTTGATTTATGTGGCTGCCAAAAAAAAAAAAAGTAGATTGCAACAAGTACTTGTTTTTTAAAAATGGCATTTCTTTCTACCGGGCTTGTTTGCAAAGAGCTTATTTTTAGCATCTTATTCCTTCCTTGTCATTTCCATCCTTCTTGACAGTGAATATGGGAAATGTTCACTTCAGAGAGTTTTTTTTTTTCTTCTCCTGACGGTAGGAGTGGGCTGGAATTCTTATGTTTATCAAATGCCGCTTACATGATTTGTTCCGTTGGGTTATAATTGGTTTAGCTGGGTGTAGAATTCTAGGGAATACAGACATTTGGAGCAGGTACTAGGAGCAGGTACTTTACCACGCGACCGAGGAGAGGCTGATGTGTGTGTTAGGTGGCACTCTTTTATACAGACAGGCCCTTTTGTCCTCTTTTCATAGTGGCATCTCACTCAAATGAAAGCCAGCAGTCTCTTTCTTTGGCAAGGCTCGTAGACCTACCTTCAGAAACTGCCTCTGGCTTTTCCGGCATTGCGGCTTTCAAAACGATGTCGCTGTTTTTATCAGTCAAACTCAATGTTTTATTTGTACTTTGCCTTTGCCCAGCTCTAATGATGTTTTGCCCAGCCCAAAAGAATATGTTCCGCAGCATATGGACAATAAGAAATAACTGATGGAGTTAGCAGAGGTGTCTATTTGACCGCAGTGATAAAAGAAGAAAAAAAACTCAAGTACTTTTGTTTCTTTTCTGGACTTTGTGCTTGAAGTGGGGGGAAAAATGAAACTTTGATTTTGGGTTTGACTGATTAGATCGATCTGTTTTAACAGAAATGGCTAGTTTATGCTGCTATGAAAAAGTAAAAAGCTGAAGTTCGATGTTACTTTTTATTCTACTGCACCAAAGGGAATCGGAAGTCAATGCCTTTTCTTTCTTTCCCCCTTCTTCTCTACACTTTTCTCTTCCCTTTTCCCTCCCCTATTTTCCTATTATTTGCTTTGGTATTTTTGTATTTTATATTATAAACTAATAAAAAAAGGATTGACATGGAAAGCTAAAAAAAGAGAAATAACTAAATTTATTTCTCTTAGGCCTTCAGATTAGGCAGAATCTCAGGCTAAATTGGGTCTTTTTCAAAAGCAACAAAAAACACAGGATGTGGTTACTGCACACTCCCTAAAATAGCCCATTCTTTTGCAACAAGCGCTTGGCCTTATTGCCATGTGCTCAAAAGCCCGATTGGGGCTTATTATCAGGGGATGTCTTATTTTGGGGGAAACAGGGAAACAGGGATACATACACACACACACACATATAATTTATATTCCACTGATAAAGAAATAAAGGGAGACTAGTATAGATCTATTTCAAGCTATTTAGCTCTCATCATCATACCCTTACTTGGATTCCAACTTGGGCTGCCTGCATATTAGGCAGTTGTATTAACCTCTGAGCCACAAGTTCTCCTCCCAGTAAATAGCATGAGGTCCACAGAGGCCTTCAGCTGATAATTCAAACCATTGCCAACCTTGTTTGTTGGGAATAGATAAGATTAAACTTTCATTTTTGTGGGCATATTTATCAGACAAAACACCAAATGAGCCATGGTGGCACAGTGCTTAGAATGCAGTACTTCAGACTACTTATGCTGATTGCCAGCTGATTGCAGTTTGGAAGTTCAACTCTCACCAGGGTCAAGGTTGACTCAGCCTTCCTTCCTTCCTTCCGAGGTGGGTAAAATGAGGACCCAAATTGTTGGGCTCCATACGCTGACTCTGTAAACCACTTAGAGAGTCTGTAAAGTACTGTAGTGCTATTTTGGTGACCATGATACTAATCAGAAAAACCACATGGGAAAATTGTTACTGCTGTAGGTGTTTCCCATTGGATCACCAGCGATTCCCAATGTTTTTTTAACCTAATTTGCATATTTAAAGGGCAAAATTGTGCATTACATATCAAAGTCTTCAAAGCAGCAATCGAAAGTATGTTAGATTTATACAATTTAAGTAAATTATGTGTAAACGTCCTACAGCAAATTAGGGATTCTTGTTTGTGAATGTGTGTGTGTGTGTGTGTGTGTGTGTATGTAATTCTATTTTTGCAGACTGTGATTACATACATAGAGATAAAGATAAGATAGAAATTATATACCTTGTCTTTCAACCAGTAGTGAATTCTGTTTTGTTCTTTTTACTGCACACATTTAGAAAAATATATTAATCATATACAAAAAGTGGCTTTCTTTCAGCACTTGTGGCATTCTTTTATCGGCTTTTATTTTTGTTTTCTGTATTTTCAACTTCATTTAAGGATACAATTACTCAGAAGGATGGGGGAACCAGATTATTGGTCAGGAATAAAGTATACTAAATGAAGTCAGGCTTATTTTTTTACCCAGCTTCTGTCTTGTTGTATATGTTCTTCTCAAGAAAGAAAAAGGGAAAGTATATCTCTACAGAAGAGAACAATATGAAGAGCTTTCAGAAAAGCAGATATCATATACAGTATCTCCTTTTGTGACTCTTCAGTAGAATGCAAGAATGGATGAAGAAGCATCTTAAGGAGGCAGAAAAAACACTCTCTCCCAGAGGATCTCTGAACCAGCTGTACACTCAGGGACACAATCAATTTTTCCAACATTTTAGAACCTATTTCACCAGCATCTGTTCTTGAAAATACCTCAGAATTTCAGAATAAAATGGCCCCAAAGCAACCACAACTAAAGTGGCAAAGAACTGTAAGGTTTCAAATGGATCGCCTTGGGAATAATTGCCTATTGGGAGTAAAGACTGTGCTCCCAAAGAGCTTATGAATACTAGATGAGTTTGGGTGAAATCCTAGGCTGCCTCTGTATAAATGATTTAAATAGAAGATAGAAAATAGAAGGCTAAAATATATGAAGGATAGTTGCAGGAATTGGGTATGTCTAGTTTAATGAAAAAGAAAGACTAGGGGTAGTGTGATAGCAGTCTTTCAATATTTGAGGGGTTGTCACAGAGAAGAGAGGGGGTATTCCTATTCTCCAAAGCACCTGAGGGGCAAGACAAGAAGCAATGAATGAAAGGTAATCAAGGAGAGAACTAACCTAGAAGTAAGGAGAAATTTCCTGATGGTTAGAACAATTAATCAGTGGAATGGCTTGCCTCCTGGAGTTGTGGACATTCCATCAATGGAGGTTTTCAAAAAGAGATTGGACAGCCATTTGTCTGAAATGTGGATTGGATTAGAAAACTTCCAAGGTCCCTTCCAATTAGTGGTGGGTTGCTCCCGGTTCTGTACGGTTCTTGTGAACTGGTAGTAAAAGCGGCGGGAGGCTCCTCCCACCCACCCAGATGTCATAATGGACAATCTGCACATGCGCAGAAGTGTGCATGCTCCCATTGCGAACCGGTAGTAAAAATAAGTAGAACCCATCCCTGCTTCCAATGTGTTGTATTCAGAGGTATTCAAAGGGAATACTGAATATGTCTTTTTCTTTTTTGTGTGGTCAACTTTTTCAGCAGAACATCAGTCTACTTGAATATATTCTATGTCTGCACTTGTGATCCTGGGGATCTCCCTCTCTCTCTCTCTCCCTGCCTCCCTCCCTCCCTCTTTCTCTCTCTCTCTCTCTCTCTCTCACACACACACACACACTTTATTCCTCTGCTTTGAATGCTTCTTAGTTTCATTTATTGATTCCCCATTGGACAGGACAACATGGATTTGAAGATGAGTATGTTAACTTGGAAAGGATGCTTGAACCATAATGTCTGTTTGTTTGGAACTGCAGCAAAAAATAACTCCGTGAACGAAAAGAAAAAGAATGGGAACACTTTCTGTCGTTTATGAAAATGGTCATAAAGGAAGAAGAGGGGATGAAGAGAATCAAGGAGTTCCTCCAATCAAAGCACAATGAATTTTCACATCACACCATGTGGAAAGATCTTGATCATTAACAAAAATATTTAATTTTACTATTTATTCCTTCTCACTAATGCCCATATTCTGACCAAATATGGGGAATGTTTTGAGGCCTGTATTAACTACTCTACTGGTTTTCCCTGTTTATGTATTAGATTTTTATCTCCCCCCCCCTTTTTTTTTACTTTAAGAGTAACTCAAGGCAGCAAACTTACCTAGTACTTCATCCTTCTCCTATTTTCCCCACAAAAACAACCCTGCGAGGAGAGTTGGAATGAGAGAGAGTGACGGGCCCAAGGTCACCTTGCCAGCTTTCATGCCTAAGGCAAAAACTCACAGTCTCCTGGATTCTAGCCTGGAGCCTTAAGCACTATAAGAAGCTGATGAATGAATATATGTTAACATATAACAAACATTACTCCATACACACTACTGAGGGTGAGCTAGTTTACACCAGCTGAGTAGTGGCTCTTGGGCTACTGGCTCTTCATGGCTCCTCCACCGTTCTCACCTTGCCTTGCCTTGTGTTGCGTTGCCTCACATTTGCCAGGTCCAGAGCTGGCTTCTGCTCTCCACACATACAAACACAGCTAGGTTTTTCCCACCAAAGTGGGAAAAACCCACTTTTATCTTCTTCCAATACTGCATGCTTTTGAATGTTGGAAAGAACCAGGGAGCAAGCGGCAGTAGCTCACTCCATCTCCCAGAGCTGGGCTTGAACCGGTGGAGTACAGATCATTTCTGGATGGCAGTTCCAGCATCATTAAGCGTCTGTGCCACTGTGTCCCCATCTTTCTTTCTTTCTTTTTCTTTTTTCCTTCCTTCCTTCCTTCCTTCCTTCCTCCCTCCCTTCTTTTTTTTCTCTCTCTCTCTCCTTTCCTTCCTTCCTTTCTCCCTCCCTTCCTCCTTCCCACCCTCCTTCCTTCCCCTTCCTTCCTTCCTTCCTTCCTTCCTTCCTTCCTGTCATATAACTATGCAGTTTGCATTCTGGAATGCAATAGCTGACACATAGATGGATGGACATTAGCTCAGACTCTATTATTTATTCAGTAACTGCTTCATTTATTCCTCATCTCCTTCTACAATTTACATTTGAGAGACATTTCATATCTTAAATGCTTTGGCTACAGCTGAAAAACAGATACACTGAACTGGGATGCTCAGCATTCGAAGAACGTCTGAGGAGAAGGGGAAAATGGCACAGCTGAGAAATGAAGGAAAGGTGGAGGAAAAAAAGCAAAGCATTAATCAGAATGTGAGCTAATTCAAGAGTTGTGCTACCCAGAACAGGTCAAAACACAATTCATTTTAATTAAAGCCAGGATTTTTTTTTGATGGGTGGGTGGGAATAGAGAAAAGAAAATGCTAATCCAAGCAACCAGATGATCAAGAAAATGGCTAGGAATTGGAATAAATCAGATGTATATTTGAATAACCAGGATGCGAGTGAGGAAGAAATGTCACTGCTAACAGCCTTTGTGCTAACTTTGATGGTGAGTTCCAATAATGAGACATTTTGCTAACAATTTACAGGAGTTCAAATGGGAAACCTAGTAGTTGCCTTTACGGAGACATAAAAGTTATGGGTTCAGAATATAACAGCTTCAATTCCTCCGTTTGCCAGGTTGTTTGACCTTCCAACAGCGACATGTCTTTTTCCAGAGCTTTTGTTACAGATGCTATTTGTCTCTTCTAAACTGACAGGACCCATTCCTCAGACCTCAAGACTCAGGCTCATTTTGACTATATTTCATGGGGACAAGTTGGGTTTTCTTGTTAGGGAGGGGGGAATAAAATGTCAAAGTTGTTGCTTTGTTTTGGAAGGAAATCCCATGTTAAAGTTTTTATATACTTAAAATGTATGAGAGAGAGGGAGAGGGAGAGGGAGAGGGAGAGGAAGAGAGGGAGGGAGAGAGAGAGTCCTCGTATACACAATCTGGAAACATTTTAATGAGTGGGTGGCTATTTTTCTTTCCTGCAAAGCTGATGTTATATTTTATTTGAGATTTGAGCTCTTAAATGTCCTCTGAAGAAAAGAGCAGTGATTGAAACAGACTTGCTAAAGTAACAATTGCAAGACCCTATACAACTCTAAAGGCCAGGAAGCAGTTGTTGATTTATTTACTCCATTTCTATAGTTGCCCATCTCAACAAGTGACTCCTGGGCAGTGTACATCACAGACCATTAAAAACAAATTAAAAACAAATTAATTAAAACAACACAAAATATGTACGGCACCAAATAGAACTGTAATCAAGGATGTTAATTCAGCCAAGAAATCGGGTCTTAAGACACCCTATCCATCACTTTCATCATGACCCCTTGATGTCACTGAAATAAATGACATAATTCATATCATTTTCGTAATGGCCTCAAGATGCCAGTGATACGGCTCCTGCCATATACAGTACCTATTCTCTTAGGTGTGAATCAAAATCAAATATATATTAAAAATATCCTTCCCTGACTGCAGTGGGATTATTCTTCTCAATTCTGTTTCACTGAAGACCTACCAACCAGCACACGGTAGCTGTTACAAGGGCTAGTTACATATTGCAAACCTAAGACGTAACCTTTTTTTATTCTATTTGTCTTCCACTCAAGCATGTGCTTGAAGACACAGCTCTCAGCAGGAGTTGCTGGAAAATCTATCCCACGTATTGTATGAAGCCATTGAATAGTGAGATGGCCTAGAGAGGCAGGAACGTTTTGTAAAAATTGTGCCTGCTTGTTATGTAAACCAACTTTGACTGACTCCAGTTCATCAAGGTTTACCAGCAAAGGTTAACCTTTGAACTGGAATTGGTACAATCAACTGACTGTGTCATCTCCTGCAGGTTTCTTTACCTGCAAGGCTCTTCCCCATACATCCTTCCTTCTATTAGTTATCTTACTTTAGCTTCAATTATCGTAATCTGCACCTGTCCATCAGGTTGTTGTTGTCATCCTCATAGAATCCACACATTAGCAGAATTGAGGGAATTATTTACCAGCTGCCTTTGGTTTATCAGGAAAGAAGCTGCAGATTGTATTTGGACCTATCTCTTCCTCAGTATTTGATCAGAAGGGAGACTTGCTACATGGCAAAATCGCATTAGGTAGTCTAAACAGATTTCCAGGTTTTAAGTTATTTTCAAACTCAATTATTCTCTCCCCTATAAGCTTTATCTACGTCATGGTTGCTTCGACGGTCACCAAAGTGCCGTCTTAAGAAATGTATTTCATGCTAGCCTCCAAATAATAATAGGAATAATATAAAAAGATACAACAAAACACTGCTGGCGGAAGAAGCAATTTGAATTCACTGATGGAAAATATCGCCCTGCAGCCCTAGCAATAGTCTGCTGATAGGCTGTTTATTTTATGCTTTTATTCTGAGTTCCTGTCGCCCATTTTTAACAATCCCCCAAATAACGGAGGAGTTCTTTGTGACTTGAAATATATGTTGCACGATGCAATTTGCTAATCTGTAGGCTAAGTTCCATTGGCCAAACCTGCTTTTTTAATCAAATGCTTTTGTTATTTCATAATTCAAGGAAGGGCAATCTTTTTAAGCTTAATCCTATGCCTTAACTTAAAAAAAAAATACCTTCTGCCTCAGAATAACCCAGGTGATGTCACTGGAGAAGGGATGTCACCTCTTCAGCCTGTCTTTGTGGCTTTCAGAGGAGCATGGGGCATATGATATATAGCACTTAGCAATAGCAATAGTACTTAGACTTATATACAACTCCATAGTGCTTTTCAGCCATCTTTGAGTGGTTTACAATCAGCATATTGTCCCCAACAATCTGGACCCTCATTTTACCAAGGATGGAAGGCTGAGCCTACCATGAGCCAATCTGGATTGAACGGCCTGGCTCTGGGCAGAATTAACGTGCAATCTTGCTTTCTAACCACCGCACCACCAGGGCTCCAGGATATAGATGACTGACTTTTTTCTCTCATTGTTTAAAAGGTAAAATTACCATGTGCCCAGAACTCCCAACAACCGGTAAAATCCCACAGAGTTGGTCTCCTCCAGGTCCCGTCAGCTAAACAATGCTGGCTGGCGGGCCCGCAAGGGAGGGCCTTCTTTGTAGCTGCCCCAGTTCTCTGGAACCAGTTACCTCTTGAGGTCCGGACCATCCCCACCCTATTGGCCTTCTGAAAAGCGGTGAAGACCTGCCTTTTCCGGCAGGCCTGTGGCCGTTGATCTCGCTCTTGCGATCCGGCGAGATCTGGCCATGAATGGTGTGAATGAGTTTTAATGTTTTTAATGTTTCTAATTCTTAAATGGTTTTTATAATGATTTTAAAGGCATGTGATCCGCTCTGAGTCTTTGGAGAGGGGCGGCATACAAATTGAATTAATAAATAATAAATTGAATTAATAATAAAAAGAAAGGGTTTCTTTCCAAAGTTGTGATTTGGGTATTGCCCATTCCATTTTTGTTCAAGAAATGTTCAAAATTTATTTATTTTACTTTATATTTATTTTATTTTAATGGTTTATACGGCCACCCATCTCACAGCAATGACTCACAGGTTAAACAACAACCATGCCACAATTCAAACCACAATATGTGAGGTTAAAACAATAGTGTTGGCTTGTTTCAAGAAAAAGCTGTAACCAAGAAAGTTTGCTGCACTTTCTGAACCAAACAGCTGAGGAATTTGAGGCAAAAATCTTCAATGCCTTATCAAAGGCTAGGAGAGTGGGGGGGGGGGGGGGGGGGGCATCCAGATTTCCAGAAGGGTGACACAAACTGCTACAAGGAAGGGGTCCAAAACAAGGACATTGTTCAATAGAAGGGACTCGCACAACAGGTGCTCCCTACCAAATCTGGTGCAGGTAGGCTCTCCTACAGATAGCCTAGCCTTTTTCTCTCTAGGGCTTTAACCAGCACCTTAAATTAGTCTATAGAGATTCACAGCCATCCAGGTCATGGTTGTCCCAAAGGTGCTTTTTCAGGAGACAACTGGACTTTCTTGTGTTTTTTTTTTTTTTGAAGATGTTTCGCTTCTCATCCAAGAAGCTTCTTCAGCTCTGACTGAATGCTCTGATCCTTCCATTCCCCATCATCCAGTCAGAGCTGAAGAAGCTTCTTGGAAAAACAAGGAAGTCCAGTTGCCTCCTGAAAAAGCCCCTTTGGGACAGCACCTTGAATGGGATCTGGAAGACCACAGGAAACCAGGGCAACTGTGGAGAAGTAGCACGGCTTGGGTGCAACAGCAAACAAGCCAAACTGCTATTGCTGCTGCTGCTGTATCTGGACCAGCCATTGCCTCCAAGCACTCTTCAAAGGCAGGCCCATATAGGGCGTGTCCCAATAATCTGAAAGAGTTGTGAATAAGGCATGAGTCACCAGGCAGAGATGCAATTGATGCCCAAGGTGAACCTGTACGAAAGTCATGGTTGCCACCTGCTCTTTCAGCCTGCTCCCCAAAAGTCCAGGAGGATTCCCAAGGTTAGTTGCTTCGATCTAAAATAGATCAAACATTATACAAACACCGACCAAATCTGACTCTGGTTCTAGTCATGCCCTTGCCCATGAAACCAAATTTTGATTCTTTGGCATGCCTGCAATAGCACTGGTTGCTTTGAGAAGACTGGCGAGTGGCACAAAGGAAATTTATCTGAGCCAGCAACTGAGTCAGTTGTAAAAATCAGTCAAGAGATCAATGAAGTTCTAAGACGCAATGTTGCTATATTCAACTTATCCCATCCAGGGCAGTCTTTTGTCTCTCTGGAAAAATAATCAAACAAAATGTCCCAAAGGTGCTTTTTTTCCCCCAAGAGGTAAGTTGAAGTATTATGGAATTCTAGGAACTGACACGGAATTCCAGGATCAAACAGAAAAGGGTTTTTTTTTGTTTTTTTTAATTGAAAAAGTTTTACAAATACAAATTTTCCCCTCTTCCCCCCCTTCCCCTCCCTAACCCTCCCTAGCCCATCCCTCCCTACCCATGACTTCCCTTATAACCTTAAAAAAAATTTACAATTCATTTTTAACTCCCTAAATATTAAAAGGTGAAATCCAAATCATATCATGTCATAAAATTCCCCCCGTTAATCTACCCCCTGTCAATATTAAAAGTTTCTACATAACTTTCAAATAGTAGCTATCTGATACTTCCTTAATTTATATTTATTCTACACATAGTCTATCCCAAATGTTAAAAAGTAAAATCCAAATCATATCATAATTCCCCCCCCATTACTCTACACCCTGAATATACTATAAATTTCTACATAACATTCTCCACATAACATTTTCTACATGACATTCTACATAACATTTTCTACATAACAATTTCTACACAACATTCAACTGAAAGCTATCTGATACTTCTTAGTTTGGTATTTGTTCTGCACATAGTCTATCCATTTCTTCCATTCCCACACAAAAGTTTCTTGAGTCCTATCTTTTAGATATGCTGATATCTGTGCCATTTCTGCAAAACCGGCCACCTTTAAAGTCCATTCTTCAATAGTAGGTAAAATATCTTTTTTCCAGTATTGACCAATCAATAACCTAGCTGCTGTAATCATATATAATATCAATTTTGTTTCGTTCAGTGAAAAGACCTTAACTATACCCAATAGAAACAATTGTGGAGAAAATTGAAGTTTCTTCTTCAAAACATTTTGCATAACCCACCAAATTTTGATCCAAAAAGCCTTCACTTTCCTGCAAGTCCACCATATATGGTAATATGTAGCATCTAAACAATCACATCTCCAACATTTTGGCTGAACATTAGGATACATACACGACAATTTCTTAGGATCTAAATGCCACCTATAAAATATTTTATAAAAATTTTCCCTCAAATTCTGTGACTGAGTAAATTTAACATTCTGGATCCATATCTTTTCCCATGTTTCCATCATAACTGGTTCTCAAACAGAAAAGGTTTATTGTGCAAGGTTCAGTGCAACACAAGAAGCAAAGACTGAACCCCAAAGGATTCTGATGAAGTTATTCTTATACATACTTTTGACATGTTATGATTGGTTATAGAGCTGACAGTCCACAGCGACACCCCTCCCCTTTTCCAGCTGCCCCCCTTACTGCTATACCGTACAAACTTACTAACATGTGTTCCTTCTTAAGTAGGTCACAGGTGTTCTTGCAAACTTATCTAAGTTCCTGCCTAAGTGTCTGCGGTTACCTCTGCTCGGCTAGGTGTGATATTTTGCTCTTGATGGTGTTTGTTGAACTTTCCAGAGGAAGAGTTTGACTTTTTGAACCTACTAGTGAAAGGGGCCCTTCAGAGATCCTCTAGGCTGACTCCGTATTATTTCACTTTTATATCCAATTTCATTATTCTATCTTAGAAGGAAGCTGTCTGCAAGGAGTATAAATCATTCAGTTCCCCACAATCCATCTGAGCTGAAGAAGCTTCTTGGATGAGAAGCAAAATATTTTCAAAGAAAAACCAGAAAGTCCAGTTGCCTCTTGAAAAAAGAAAAAAAAAAAGCATCTTTGAGACAACCATGGATCTGGATGACCGAGAATCTCCATAGACCAGTGTTTCTCAACCTTGGAAGCTTGAAGATGGGTGGGACTTCAACTCCCAGAATCCTCCAGCCAGCAGGAATCCTAAATGAATCCAAAGTAACACCCCAACTTTTTCATTTTGTGTTTCTCACTCATACGGCACAATGTTAGTTTGGAAATCTCCTGCTGGAGACGTACCTTCAGATAATTGTTTGTGGACAAGCAATCTGAGATTCTTCTTTTTCCTTCACTATGTTTTCCAATTTTTTTATTAGATTTCTATTTTTTATTAGGGTTTTTTTTTATCCCCCACCCTCATCCCTTTATTACTTTAAAAGCAACTCAAGGCAGCAAACATATATAAAATTCCTTCCTCCTCCTATTTTCCACAACGACAACTCTGTGATGTGGGCTGGACTTAGAGAGAGGGATTGATTGATCCAAAGTAACCCACCTTCCTTTCATACCTAAGGCGGGACTAGAATTCAGTGTTTCCTGATTTCTAACCTGGTGCCTTAACCAGTAGACCAAATTGTGTCTTATTGTAGAAACAGACTGTATTTGAGGTTTGCATTTCAAATAAATAGCCTTCTTTCATCGAAAACACACTTCCACCATTTCAAGTATTTTTCCTCATGTTTCTATGTTCCATCCAAACTCCATAAGCAAACTGATTGCTATTTTCCACCACAAAGAAAGATACTCTTTCCTCTCCTGTGGTAAACCTAACAAAACAAGAAAATACCCCAGGGGGGTTATAGAAATGTAAGCTATTATTCCATGTAATTTCCATTTAATCTATAGCTAACGTTAATGTGCTACAGCGCTTTTGTGCCACGGGCCTAATCACCCTGGTATTCCGACAAAAAAGATTACTCATGGTATGGTTTGAGGGTATCCTAACTATTTTGCTATCCTATTATTTCTAACTACTCACAACTTCACAAAGGCACTTGCGAGGAAGGCACTTTAAAGTGAAGAATTAAAATGTAATAAATGGAAATTAGTTTTCTCACAGCTGTGTTTATTTCTATGAGCCTGTGGAGAGCCATGGGGAGCGTGCCGCAGAAGCACCGTAGGAGTTGAAAGGGTGAGTTTTCATAATCAGTTATTAATGGTAGCTTAATGCTCACAGGCAGACTTCATGATCCGTGTGCCTCTTTACGTCCTGCGTATTTACATTCTTCAACATAGTGCCGTGTACTTCTGCTAAACAATGACTAATCAATTGTGGGAACTGGAGGGTTGATTTGGAAGTGTGTAGTAGCATACAGCAATCCTATAATGTACTTCCCCTGCTATTGCCTAACATCATATTCTTTCCAGCATCTGGTGAAGCTATTAGTGTTAGTATACTTCCAAGAATTTTCTAATGCCATCTTTATGTTACTGAATTAATTTTATTGGTTTGTTTGCTTATGTTTATAAGCTGCCTGCTCACTGTTTTGCTTTTGGTTTTAATTGTGATTTTTGTCTGCTTCTCTCTCTCTCTTTTTTTTTTTAAAGTTGCTTTTATCTCTACCGTACTACAATTTTTCTGGTTTTGGTTTGTTTGGAGAGCCTATCTTTTTAGCAATTTGCTTACTGTCTGTTGGCCTGTGCTTTAATTAGACAGAATAGGAAATAAAGACATGTAAATAAATAGTTAATAAATACTGCTTTATTATTGCCCGCCCCCAGTAGAATTCTCACAATTTGGCCTGAATTGCCACTAGTATCTTCTAATGCAGGCACATTCAGTGATATGATAGGACTCACGTCCAAATGGAATACTTCTTCCTACATGGAGCAAGAATTAGCAATAGCAATTAGATTTATATACCACTTTACAGTGCTTTACAGCCCTCTCTAAGCGGTTTACAGAGTCAGCATATTGCCCTCAACAATCTAGATCCTCATTTCACCGACCTCGGAAGGATGGAAGGCCGAGCCAACCTTGAGCCAGTCAGAATCGAACTGCTAGTAGTCAGGCAGAATTAGCCTGCAATAATGCATTATAACTGCTGCACCACTGTGGCTCATCAATTAGTAGCATTATTCCTGGGATCAACCTTGGCTGACATGAGTGCCACCCAAATAAGTGTGCTTTAATTTCCAGAAGTGCTGAGAATTATGGGAGTTGGAGTTTTCATGCTTGGAAGTCCACCAGCCTGGGAAAGCTCCCCTAGATTTTGGGTCTCCACTATAGATTTGGATTAATGCTTTCAGTTCCACAGCTGATGCAGGATATTAATATTGAATTAGGTATTAAATTTTTAATGTGAAGGAAAAACTGGAACCCTTTCCAAAAATAAGACAAGGATCTCAACAATAATAAAAACCATTACAATTTCTCAGTTATGTCTACCTTAGGTCAATTGTTTATTCCCAGAAATATGCTGGCACTCTCAGTACAATTGGGATGATTTAAGTCCTCTGGCTGAATTCCAGAATAGACCATTTCTGCTCATCAATAGAGTTCCACTTAGTTGGAATACACCAGTCAAATTGGGTCTTTCGTTTCCAGGAAGACAATGAAACATTCAAAGCTGCCTCTCGTGCAAAAGGAATGACTGTAATCAGATTCACTCCAGATGTGTGGGCTTCAAAAAAAAAACTGGGGTGCACAAAATGAAAGCTTCTAAAATTGCAACACCTACCCACCTTGTCTGGGGATATTAATAATGGCACTAAAAAAAAAACCTCACAGCATTATAAATTCCCCTATGAATGTGAGTAGAAGGAGAGGAGAAAGAAAAACAAAGTAGGTCTTGACTTATGACCAGAACTGAGCCCAAAATTTCCACTGGTAAGTAAAACAGTTGTTAAGTGAGCTTTGTCCCATTTTATGACCTTTCTTGCCACAGTTATTCATATTAATTGCTGCAGTTGTTAAGATAGTAACCCAGTTGTTAAGTAAATCTGATTTCCCTGACTTTTCTTGTCAGATGGTTGCAAAAGGCCCCAGGACACTGAAGCTGTCATAAATACATGCCAGTTGCCAAACACCTGAATTTTTATCATGTGACCATGGGGATGCTGCAACAATCATAAGTGTGAAAAATGGTCATAATCTGCTTTTTTCAGTGCCATTATAAGTTCAAATGATCCCCAAACAAATGGTTGCAAGCCAATGACTCCCTGTATATTCTAGGGTGCTCTTTTCTCTACAACCCTATGTTTCTTTCTTCAAGAACAAGTCACTTAGCATTTACCAGAATCTTTGTTCAAACAAGCAGGTGGAAAGTGTAGCATACGTTTGCAAAGTGATGATGTAAGCTAGTTGGATAATGAAACGTCTGCAAGGAATCAGCCAAGTTCTGAGAGCACCAAGAACCCCACAGATCAATCCTGCACTAGTTATTCTCTTCTATCGGTTTACCTTCCGGTTGTGAATAGGGATATTTTTCATTGATGGAGGTTGGAGCAAACACCCCCCCTCCCAAAAAAAGACTTATTGAGGCAACCCGGAAGACCAAAAAGAGAGGCGTCACGACTCCTCTTTGATTTGCTTGGCTGCTGTCCAGTGGTGAGGTTCAAAAATTTTTACTACCGATTCTGTGGGCCTGGCTTGGTGGGTTTGACATGGCTTGGTGGGCGTGGAAGGGGAAGGATACTGTAAAATCTCCATTCCCACCCCACTCCAGGGAAAGGATACTGTAAAATCTCCATTCCCTCCCCACTCCAGGGGAAGGTTACTGCAAAATCCCCATTTCCTCCTGATCAGCTGGGACTCGGGAGGCAGAGAAAATATGGGGGCGGGGCCAGTCAGAGGTGGTATTTACCAGTTCTCCAAACTACTCAAAATTTCCACTACAGGTTCTCCAGAACTGGTCAGAACCTGCTGAATACCACCTCTGCTGCTGCCCCTTAATATACCCTGGGGCTATCAACCCAGAACAGATTCTACACAAGTGCCAGGCCTATGTAAAAGCTCCTTCCCAGCTACTTCAAGGTACAGATGCATGAGGCGATCTATAGGTTTAACCACGGCCCCTCTTTTCCTGTTGAAGGAAACCATACGGATTCTGTCACATAAAGCTACAGAGTGAAGCAAATCGCCTAATTGAAAATGCGTACATTTAAATGAGAGGCAGGTAGCTCTGGGGAGGAAGAGGAAATCTAGAAGCTGTCCCAGGAATGGCTTTTATAAACATTTCTTTTTGTGACATATCAAGAAAAAAAAAATCAACCTAATTCTTGGCAGCAGATGTGCACTAATCTGCAGTCAATAACCTCTTTACTACTGTGACCAACTTTCTTTCCCGGGGCATTGTTGAAGCTAATTTTGAGCTCATTGAGAAGTATGATTAGTGCAAATTATTCTTTCAAAGCACATTACTTTCCAGACCAAGAACATAATGGCATCTTGCCCGGCTTGGTTGCGGTTTCTTTCAAACACACACAATCTTCTCGTCATCTCCAGTCTAACCCCAGATAGTTAACAAATTGCTATTTTCCAGTTCATTAATACATTTCAAAGTACAGGCTCTTAGGTCACAAAGCTATTACCCTGATTCCATATTTATTGATTTTCCCAAACAGTTTCTGGTCTATTAAAAACATCTAATACACTAAGAAAACACTACACGCCCTTACAACTGTTTGGGCAGCAGCTGGTTCAAAGCAAAGGTGAGGAGGCTGCTCAACACTTGTTGCCATTTTGCATCAGCCAAATTGTATAGTTTGCTGTTCAATTCATTTTAGTTGTAACTCTGTAAGTAGCAGTGTTGTTAGGATTAATCATGCACTTGCCCATCTCATCTCCAAAATAATAAACATCTAAATGCACCAATTTTTTTTTGCCAGTTATATTTTTGAGGAATTGCTTCCAGAAACCTAATTAATTTTTGGATGATTCAGTGATATTATTCTATTTTAACCATCACCATATAACAGAATAACAGAGTTGGAAAGAAATTTGGAGGTCTTCTAGTCCAACACTCCGTTCAGATAGAAAATCCTATCCCATTTCAGACAAATGGTTGTCCAATCTCTTCTTAAAGACCTTCAGGGTTGAAGCACCCACAATTTCTGGAGACAAGTCATTAATTAATTGTTTTAATTGTTTGATTAATTGTTCTAACTGTCAGGAAACTTCTCCTTAGTTCTAGGTTGCTTCTCTTTTTGTTTAGTTTCCATCCGTTGCTTCTGGTCCTTCTTTCAGGTGCTTTGGAAAATAGGTTGACTCCCTCTTCTTTGTGGCAGCCCCTTAGATATTGGAACAATTGCTCTCATGTCATCCCTACCAGTTATCATGTTCTAGTTATCCAGTTCAACTCCTTTAAATATGTGTTGAATGGGACTTAAGGGAACTGCTAGCCCAAGCACCACTGGCATCTTAAGCTCTCATCTATCTAAGTAAATCCCGAGATAATCTTGCAAGAACCACCTCCTGCCGAGCTGCTGTTCAGAAGAAATCTTCCTGCATATGTCACTTATCTGCAACCTGTTTTCAGTAGTTTTATTTAATGCGTTCCTTCAAACGGTCAAAGTTTAAATATGTTCCATTATTAATTAGGCCCTGGGGCTAATACGAAAGCTACTGCCACTTGACAGAAAAGCAGTCAGAGCTTGCCTAAGTCTAGACAGCTGCTTTTGAAAAATGTGTAGTTCTTCCAAGGGCCTAGCCAAGTGGGAAAACCTAACTTGTAAGAATAATAATCACATCATAGAAACATAACATCAATAATGGAGATCTGTAATGGGAACACCAATTTTTAATCTGCTATTCTGGTTCAGGCATCTACATGTAACTCAGCATGATCAGGGTGTTTGTGACTTCTGCAAAACATGATGCTCCTGACCCTGTTTGTTAAACAAGAGGAATTTAATAACCCAAGAATTATTAATAAAATCAATTACATAAAATTGCAAAAGAATGCAGTTTCTCTTTCTAGCAGGCTCCCGTCTCATCTCTTGCCACAAATGTACTAAAGCTCCATCTTGTTTGTAATTACCATGGAGATTTTTAGAGGTTTTATGGTGCTTGCTCACAGAAGGTCTCACACAGGATGAAAATTATAGCAAACAGGAGTTATATTGACTTGTTCCTAGGTCTCTCCTTACACTCTTTTTTGGATCCAAGACAAAGCCCTGCTACCTTGGACGGAACTCTGTTATGGATTTAGCATTTTCAGCACTGGGGAGCCATTAATAATTCTGAGAGCATAAGGCTTTGCTTCTGGCCTTACGGGCACATTGCAAGCCCCATGAACACCATATATTAGAAATATGCCAGTGTAACTGTAAAGACAAATATTTGGCTCGCAGCAACAATTGCGAGAATGCTTCGGGTAAAGCATCTTTTATTTTGCGAGGCAGCTTGAATGCAAGAGGTATACAAAAATCTGTTAAGCAGTGACACTTGTGAGGTTTATTGGCTAATCTACTCCCAGACTTCAGGGTTAAGATGAATTGGATTCCTTTCCACTCTTTCTGAATACAGAGTTTCCTCGTGGTATGTATTTTGCTTTTGGCTACTTTTAGGGAAACAGTAATGATCAAACAGAGACAAAATAAAGTCAGATAAAATTAAACTGCTCTAAGTTAGCAATAAGAGTCCAGCAGGTAAAAATATTGGCATAAAGATAAATTATTACTGATCGGTTTCCGGAGAGAAGATCAATTGATAATAAATATAAATGAAAATATAACTACATCTTATTTTTGATACAATTTTCAGGATGACATGGCACTTTTATTATAAGATTCTGTCCTCTGTGTTTAGCCACAGCTTCTAACTTTGTCTCCTGTGTAAAGATTAATATCTTTTATCAACAGAATCCATTCATTTCACCAGGTAGAAAATATAACAGTCAGTGCAAACAATTGCTTTGAAAACATTGATTTAAAAACTGAGGCCCTAATCTCAATCTTTTAATAAAAGCTACATCCTGTAAATACATTTGTTGGCAATTACATCCTTCCTTCTGAACTAGATCAGACTTATTTTCACAAAAATATTTATTTATGTATTAAATTTATATGTCACCCATTTTGTTGTTAAAATGACTGTGGGTGGTATACTTAGCAAGATAATTGTTAAGTGATTCCCACCCTCCCCACTTTAAAACCTTTCTGGTCACAATTAAAATAGAATAACAGTTGGAAGGGACCTTGGAGGTCTTCTAGTCCAACCCCCTGCTTAGGCAGGAAACCCTACACCACTTCAGACAAAAACTTCCAGTGTTGGAGCATTCACAACTTCTGGAGGCAAGTTGTTCCACTGATTAATCGTTCTAACTGTCAGGAAATTTCTCCTTAGTTCTAAGTTGCTTCTTTCTCTCCTTGATTAGTTTCCACCCATTGCTTCTTGTCCTGACCTCAGGTGCTTTGGAGAATAGATTGACTCCCTCTTCTTTGTGGCAGCCCCTGAGATATTGGAACACTGCTAGTCTTTGTTAACTGTCAAACTTTGTTGCAAGGAGTTTTGAAATATCCTGTCTTGAATGGATTTCTGCCTGCAGTATTTGCTTTGCTTATGAATAGAGCTATCTAGACTCTTGTCTTTCTTTAGGGAAATAAAATATTCTGCCTTTTTAATATTTCCCAAAATATTTCATTCTTCTAGGAGGAGGGGGCTTCCCACAGTAGCAAAACATGATCACATAATCCTGAGACATTATAACCATCATAAATACATGCCAGTTGCCACACATTCTACTTCCAAGTAGGACTTTCTTGCTTGGAAACATTTTACTCAAAACAAATACTGGGGATAAAGAATAGGGAGCATGTTTCTCCATCCTAGCTTATAGCTAGAGTATATCTATAGACTATTATATGACAGGCAGTCCTCAAATGGCAACTACAATTGAGTCCAATCTTTCTGTTGTTAAGCAAGGTAGTTATTAAGTAGGTTTTGCCCAGTGGTGGGTTCCTCCCGGTTTGGCCCGGTTAGGCCGAGCCGGTAGCGGTGACGATATGACATCACTGAACCGGTTCTCTTTGTTTGGGAGCTGGGCCCTCACACCCCTCCCCCCCGCATTATTCTTACCTTTTATTTGGCCCCACCCCCAATTTTTCGCTGCCTCCCGAGTCCCAGCTGATTGGCTGGAAGGAAAAAAACTGTTTAAACTCGTGCCACGCGGAGCTTCAAAGGGCCGCCCCTTTAACACTGAAGTTGATCAGTGTTAAAAGGCAGTGTGGTGGTAGACCAGTGCACTTGAAAAACAAATGGGTAGACCGGTGCCTCCAAAAACAAATGAGTAGACTGGAACGCTCCTAGAACAAATGGGTAGACCAGTACAGCTCTTCAAGCAGTTAAAAACCTGGTAGACCAGTATCTCTGCTACATCCTAAAGAATTGTCACATGACCATCAAACCACGCCCACAAAATAAGGCACGGCCACAGAACCGGTAGTAAAAAAATTTAGAATCCACCCCTGGTTTTGCCCCATTTTACAAGTTTTCTTGCCACAGTTGTTGTTAGGTTTGTAATACGGTTGTTAAGTGAATCTGGTTTCCCCATTGACTTTGCTTTTCAGAAGGTTGCAAAAGATGATTCCATAACCCCGGGTCATAAATAAATGCCAGTTGCCAAGTATCCGAATTTTGATAACGTGACTGTAGCGATGTTGCAACAATTGTAAGTGTGAAGAGCAGTCACACGTCATTTTTTTCAGTGCTGTTATAACGATCATTACACAAATGGTTGTAAGTTGAAGACTACCTCTTCAACTCTATATCCTTAGCACTCAGATGATCAAGGAAAGCCGAGTACCTCATAGCCTGAGTGGCGTAGAAGGCTAATGCCTCCTATAAAGGCAGCATTTAACATCCAGCTGCCTGCAATTACACTAGTTCGAAACTTCCCAGGCTCAAGGTCGACTCAGCCTTCCATCCTTTCTAAGGTGGGTAAATTGAGGACCCAGTTTGTGGGGGCAATAAGCTGACTTTGTATAAAATATACAAAAGTATCAAGGCTATTGCTTAACGCATTGTAAGCCGCCCTGAGTCTCCGGAGAAGGGCGGCATATAAATCAAATAAATAAAAAAATAAAATAAATAAAATAAAATAAAATAAAATAATTAATATAATATAATATAATATAATTAATATAATATAATATAATATAATATAATATAATATAATATAATATAATATAATATAATATAATATAATATAATATAATATAATATAATATAATAATATAATATAATATAATAATATAATATAATATAATATAATATAATAATATAATATAATAATATAATATAATATAATATAATATAATATAATAATATAATATAATATAATAATATAATATAATATAATATAATATAATATAATATAATATAATATAATATAATATAATATAATATAATATAATATAATATAATATAATATAATATAATAAAATATAATAAAATAAAATAAGCTTCTTATACCAAGTAGGATCACGCTAAAAGACTATCACTTTAATAAAGGCAAGGCCTCGTAGGAAATGGGACAAAACCCAGAAAAAACTGCAAGCTCAAATGGACGGCTGAGCAGGTGATTCAGTATCATTGTTTTTTTCAGCCAAAGAAACAGCGCAAATGTAATATTACGAGAAATGTGCCTTTCTGAGCTTAGTGAGTTAATATTTTTGTACGATTTTGTGCTCTCTCAAGAAAAAATAACAGGCAGGGAGGGGGCCCTTGTTAAGAACTCAGTAGAATTCAGTTATGAAACCCATCTTGCTAATCCACCCATGCTGTTTGTTTGACCAGTTCTCACACATAGAACGACCCCTGTTATTTTCTCGGCAACACTACAAGAAAACAAGAAAACAAGTTTGTGTTGCTTTCTTATCCCTATAGAAATAATTTGGGTCATGTTTACAATCTCACAGAATCATCACCCGGAATGATGGTTCAGCTCTACCGTTTTTGACAAAGAGAGCAAAGAATTGTGGATTAAAGGTAGCCTTTGACTTACGACCGCAATTTAGCCCAAGATTTCCATTGCTAAGCAAGACAGTTCTTAAGTGAGTTTTGCCCCATTTTATAACCTTTCTGGCCACAGTAGTTAAGTGAATCACTGCAGTTGTTAAATTAATAACAGGGTTGCTAACTCTGGCTTCCCCATTGATTTTACTTGTCCAAAGGTTGCAAAAAGTCATCCCACAACCCCGGGTGAAACCGTCACAAATATGAATCAGTTGCCAAGCGGCTGGATTTTGATCATGTGACCATGGGGATGCTGCAACAGTCGTAATTGTGAAAAAGGGTCATCAATAATTTTTTTTCAGTGCCCTTGTAACTTTGAGTGGTCACTAAACAAAATGTTGTAAATTGAGGACTACCATTGGTCCCTAAACATAGAGGGAATTGTTGAAAGAGTTAAAGATATATGTAAGCAAGTGATTTGGTATTCCTTCCTCAAGTTTGCAATCTGCAAACATTTTTTAGCAGAAAAACTGTTGTCCGTCATCTCCAATTTCAAATAAACAGAAATTGCAATTTATGTTTTATAACTGAGATATATCATATCTACAATTTACTACAGTTTTCACATTATTATGCTCATGTTCTTTTTTAATGTTTTTTTTAATAGGTCATTTTACCAAAAGTCCTTCTTAATTGTGATCTATTATTATGCTGCATCCAAGGTCTTTCGGTGAATTCAAGGATGAAAGGAATTTGAATTCACAGCAAACAGCCCAACATACATACTTTTAACTGATTTTAAAAATATACTCATAACACCACAAAAAACATTTGCAAACGCCACATGTTTTGTTTTCTTCTCTAACACCTCACCAGGACTGTGACTGAATTCCTCCCGATTATTAATTATAGGGATATTAAATTTAAGCTTTGTTAATTTATTGATTTGGAAGCAATGTGCAGTGCACAGCCTGATTCAAGACGTCAGCGATGTTACAAAAGACGTATTATATTCAACTGCTTGAGCAGCTTATTTTTCCTGGATGTTCCCCATTGTTGTCGCTGGCTGGAGGCCTTCTCTCCTTCTACTTTAACTAGCATCGAGGTGGGCAATTATTCAAGCGAACAGCTCCCTCATACAATGGAGACTAACAAAAGGCATCCCTTGCTGTCAGAAGTGTTTGGCTACAGGAAAACAAACCTTTCCTTTTGTATGTTTTAAAACAGATTAACTTTCCACAAAGTCTTGCTTTTCTGGGTAAATTAATAGCACTCATCGTTTCCCCCAATTTAGGCTGTGTTAACTACTTCCTGCCACCCAAAATGGTTATTGCCACAGCACATGGATTTGAGAGACTCTGATTCTTCACAGAAACAATATGGTGATAATCTTTAGCTAAACACTTGGAGAATTACAGTATATTAGTGTAAAACGGCAAATGCCTAAATGAGTCCCTAGAAATGCATCCATTGTTGAACAGTTCTTTACAACCAATTACACACAATGCAACTTCTCTGAAAAACCCAGATTTGATTTGATTTTCTCTCCATCCTCGTAAACCTCATAGGCCTAGGAAGCTGACATAAAAGTAACTGCCCACCCCACCCAAAATCGATGGAGGTTTTAGAACTTAAAATCCAAGGGAGATTATAGGAACAGAAACATAATGCTGGCCTATCCATTTTGCCACAGAACTTAGAAAATGAAAGACGAGGTGTTTTTTTTTTTTAAAGTGATAGTTACACCAGAAGGCACCACGTGACTAGATTCATGGGGGGCTCCTCAGACATGGGTAACTAGATGTTACTTCATGTGGCTCAAACTCTTCATTGGAAAATGAATTCATAGAACTTTACAATTTAGATGTCTACACACAATGAACTGGCTTTAGGAAATATCCAGGTCCTGGCACTCTGTTGTGTGAGTTCCTTCACCACCACAAGATAATGATCCATAAAGGAAATACGTTCTACCATTGAGTTACGGTTAATCCCCTATTGTGCCGAAGCTGATACATGGCATGGAGCAATATACCTATCAATGCAAGAAGTGTTTTACTCTTTTCTCAGCAGTGACTTTCAACCCTTGAAGTTTATTACCCATGACTTCCCACTGCAGCAACTTAAAGAACTAGAATTTTTTTGTTTGTTTGTTTTTTTGAGAACGTGGGTTTCAAGACTTCAATGGCCAAATATTGTTGAGGTAATACAAATTTGGAATTGGGTATACTAATTGCATCCTGAGGTGTCTCTGAAATATCTGGGGTCCCCCAAAAAACTTAGGTTAAAATCCCAGACCTCCTTCAGAGGTTGCTAAATTCTTGTAGAATTTAAAAATTCTAAAAGTGAAAAAAGGAAGAAAATAGCATAAGTTATCTAAAACTCAGATCATATGAATCGTTTCTCCTGCCACATTGTCCTGCCCTTTTGTCCTACTCATTCTTTGAACTATGTCCCTGGCATGACATTATGAAACTGGATCAGGTCCTCAGTTCAGAAACATTTGTGCCCCACCAATAAGAACAAGTTGAACAGTTCCAATAGAGCCTTGGTGGCGCCGCAGATTAAAGTGGTGTTAAGTGACACCAGCTGCCTGCAATTACTGCAAGTTCGAATCTCACCAGGCTCAAGGTTGACTCAGCCTTCCATCATTTCAAGGTAGGTAAAATGAGGACTCGGATTATGGGGGCAATAAGGTGACTTTGTATAAAAAAAGAACACCACTGGTGTGGGGGGCAAAAGCCCTACTAAGCAGGTATATACAAAAGTATGAAGGCTATTGCTTAATGCATTGTAAGCCGCCCTGAGTCTCCAGAGAAGGGCGGCATAGAAATTGAACCAATAAATAAATAAATAAATAAATAAATAAATAAATCCGATAGAAATAAAAAGACCTTCTTCACATAGTACATCTTTGTAAGTTTCTGTATTAATTGCCATTTACCTGTTTCATCCTTAAAACCTTACAGGCGTGATAGCGAACCTATGGCACAGGTGCCAGAGGTGGCATGCAGTGCCCTCTCTGATGGCACATGAGCCGTTACCCCATTTCAGCTCTGCTGTGCATCACACACGCATCCCACTGGCCAGCTGGTCTTTGGGTCTCTGCCACGCATGCACGGGGCATGCACATTTGTGGGGGTGGGGCACATGTAGGGGGACGTGCATGCATACATGTGGAGGGGCTCATGCAGGGGGGCCATGCACGGGGCTGCAGGTACATTGGGCACTCGGTCCGGAAAAGGTTAGCCATCACTGCCTTACAGGATTTCTTGCCTGAACAGGAGGTTGGACTAGACGACGTCCCTTCCAACCTTGTCATTCTATGAAAGGAAGAAAGAAAGAAAGAAAGAAAGAAAGAAAGAAAGAAAGAAAGAAAGAAAGAAAGAAAGAAAGAAAGAAAGAAAGAAAGAAAGAAAGAAAGGCTCCTCCCTTATGTTGGATTTGATATTTCATGTGCAAAACCAGAATTTTAAATATGAAAAATACAAGTTTCCGCATAATTTGTCCCTTTGGCTGATCATCCTGAAGATTGTCTCTTGGTATGTGGTACTGAATATAATCTACCAGATGGTGAAATTTCTTGTAAAGACATTTCTTCATACCCCATAAAAAAATCCCTTACAATTGGTACCTTTATATTAATCATGGGAGCTCTATAAAGATATTGACATTCTTATGTTCCAGTATTCCATCTTTAAAACACTTACAAGCCCATGACTCAACCATCTAAGGGATTTTGCGTACTGTAAAAGGAAAAACAAGTTTTCATTTACCACCAATGAAGAAAATAAGTTTTCATTTGCCACTTGTCAGCAATAACTTTTGGACAGTGAAATAACACCAAAGTTATTTGTAGCCAGTCTGATAGATGTCAATCAGGATATCTAAATTTCAAGGTTGATGCCTGCTTTTAATCAATGAAATCCTTGTTTCTAGTTATGATGGACTCACATTGAATTATTGGGGGGGGGGGGGTTTGTCTCGATGTACACACACACAGAGAGAGAGAGATTCCAGGGTTTGTTTTATTATTGTTTTGGGGGTTGGCAGGAGAAATAAACACTTTGATTTAGAGAATGAGTAAAAATGAAACGGATAACAGCTGACAACCTGGAACTAGATACCTCAAAGAGATCATATGGTTGTTGCTGTTCCCAAAATGTCAGTGACCAGGCAATACATGCAATCAAATATGAAAACTGTTCACAAATTATGCCTAACAGTTGCTGATAACCTCAAAGATGCTTTTTCAAAAAGCAAGTGGACTACCTTTGTTTTTTTCTTGAAGATGTTTCAACTCTCATCCAAGCAGCTTTTTCAGTTCTCAGTTTCTTGGATAAGAAGTGAAACGTCTTCAAAGGAAAAAAACAAAGGAAGTTGCCTGTTGGGAAAAAAAGCACTTTTGGGACAACCATGATCTAGATCAGTGATGGCTAACTTTTTTGCCATCGCATGCCAGGGGGCACCCATCATTCTATGCGCCCTGCCCCCGTGCATGCGTGCGCGACCCCCAACACCCACTCCCGGCACGTGATGGCCCGATAGGCCTATTTTTCTTTCTTACCTGGCTCCAGGGCCTCTCTAGAGGTCTGGGGAGGATGAAAATAGCCTTCCCTACCCCTCAGAGGACCTCCGGCGGGGGGAGTGGGGAAAGCCGTTTTCGCCCTTCCCAGACTCCTAGAGAGGTCCTGGAGCTAGGTGAGAAAGAAAAACAGGCCTTCTTCACCTCCCACCCCCCCAGGCCCTCCAGAGGCAGGAAACAGCCTGTTTCCCTACTTTTGGTGGGCCCAGAAGACCTGAAAATCAGCCGGAGCTCAGCTCGCATGCCCACTGATATGGCTACGCGTGCCACCTGTGGCATGCTTGGCATAGGTTTACCATCACGGACCTAGATGGTTGAGAATCTCGATCGACAGTTGCTGATAACCAAAAAGCAACTCTTAGTAGGCCCAGGACAATAGAATAGAATAGAATAGAATAGAATAGAATAGAATAGAATAGAATAGAATAGAATAGAATAGAATAGAATAGAATAGAATAGAATAGAATAGAATTAGAGTAGACATCATTAGATTCCTCCACATTTTTATTACATTTATGTGTCATGCATTATTGCAGTGTTAGACTATTATCAAATTTGAAGAAACTAGTGTGATTGCCGAAAGAAACTTTACCACCTGTTTATTCACAAATATCTAAAATTGGGAACAGGGTTTTAGATATATAACTCCTTCCAGATAACCAAGGATCCTGAAAAATAAGATTAAGAGGCATAAGATAATATATGTATTGCTTCATACCCTCTTAGGAGAAAGCTCTCCATAATGAGTTGTTCCATTTCTAATTTTCTTGACTGTAAGCTTGTGCAATTCAGTGGCTGCAGCAAAATCAGTGGAGCCAGGGCAGGTTAAAAAATAAGCTAAACAGCAGGATATAAAGGGGAAAAAAACCTAAGAGCTGGATTGCCCTCCCTGTGAGAACTGCTGGTTCAAGGTTATAGTTTTAACTAAATTTAAGTAGGTCAGCTAATAGAATGGGGGATAGATGAAGGGTAAAGAAATGAATGTTGTGTGTTATGTCCTTATAAGGACACCCGCCTGGGATTGGCTGAAGATCCTTCGGCGGGAGATTTGAATCCCTGTCAGGGGGCGGTGCGTCTGCCGGAGCAAATATAAGGAGAGCTCCAGCAGCGCTAAGCCAGTTCAGTTCTCGTTAATAAACGTTGTTACTTGAACTCCGCTGGTCACTTTTTCTTTCCTGCGCCGATCTAACACTGGCGACGAAGGACTAGAGAAGAACCTCCGCGTGGCACTATCGCCATAACGAGCTGAAGTCACTCAACGCGGTCTGAGACATGGCAACGCCGCAAGCGCCGTTCGCCTCGCTGGCTCCTTTCAACCCCAGCAGGGAGAAATGGAGCTCCTATATGATACGTTTCCGCCAATTCCTCCGGGGAAACGGCTACAACAACCTAGACGATGAGAGGAAGAGGGCTCTCTTCCTCGCTCACTGTGGCACCGACGTTTTGGAGCTCGCCGTCAACCTCGTCGCACCCAGGGACATTGAGGTCATGTCCTGGGTAGATCTCCAGACTGCCCTGCAAGACCACTATGCACCAACGGGCACCCCCATATCAAATCGATTCACCTTCCACCAGCGTAACCAGAAGGAAGGCGAATCCCTCAAAGACTTTGTGGCAGCATTGCGTCAAATCGCAGCAAACTGCGAGTTTGAGAACGTTGACAATGCCTTACGCGACGGGATCGTCTTCGGGATGAGAGATGCAAACCTCCAAAAGAAGTTCCTGAGCAGAAAAAGACTGTCCCTGAAGGACGTTCTTGAGGAGGCTACGGCTGCTGAAACATCCGAGACCGCCGCCGCTGCCATGCTCCAATCCCGAGGGATCCATAAGATCCGCAAACCGTCATCTGAATCGTCCGATGACTCTGCCACACCAACCGACTCAGAGGGGGAGTCGACCGTTTTGAAAGTTTCCCGCCCATCTAGGCGGGAAATTCAAAAAGATGGCCGCCGCGCCGCTCAGTGCGGCAGTTGCAAGGGACACCATCCCCGCCAATCCTGCCACTGGCGTGATGCAACCTGCAGACACTGCCTTAAGAAGGGGCACATCGCTGAGGCATGCAGAGCCTCTGATCCGGTTCCAGAATCAATCAAGCCCCATAATCCGGAAAATCGCCGCGACTCCCAGAGGTCATCCAAACGGTCCCCACTCCAGCATAATCGCGACGACCGCAACGGTTCTCATGGCGGCGCTGTGAACCAGACAACGATCGCCCTCACCAGCAACAACAGTGCCACGAAATTCCATGTGACACTGTTGGCAGAAGGCTTGCCATGCACGATGGAAGTCGATTCTGGCTCCGTCTATTCTATCATCGACTGGCACCAGGTAAAGAGGCTGAAGCCGGCACTCACCAAGCGCCAACTTGAACCCCTTCACTCTAAGCTGGTGGATTTTGGCGGCAATCCCATCGGCGTCATCGGAAGAACCAACCTCCAGATCGCCTTCAAGCAGTTCCAAGGCCAGCTCCCCATAACCGTCGTGGAGCATAGCCGTCCGACCCTGCTGGGCGTGGAGTGGTTCCAGCCGTTGGGGCTTTCCATTGGAGGCATCCACCAGATTAGTTCAGGCGAACTCGACTCACTCATCGGAGAGTTCCAAGAAGTCTTCGATGGTAAGTTAGGGACCTTTTCAGGGAAACCCATCTCTTTTAATCTGGACAAGGGGGTAACCCCAATTCGGCTCAAGCCCCGCCGGGTTCCATTTGCCTTGCGGGCTAAGGTAGACGCTCAGCTGGATAAGCTGATTGCCCAAGGCATACTGGAACCCATCGATCATGCTTCCTGGGAAACTCCCATTGTGACCCCCATGAAGCAGGATGGATCTGTGCGCATCTGCGCCGACTACAAAGTGACCATCAACAAGGCGCTGCCGCAGAGAGCATACCCTGTGCCAGTAGTGCAACATTTGCTGCACTCACTCGGCAAGGGCAAAATTTTTGCGAAACTGGACCTGGCCCAGGCTTACCAGCAATTGCCAGTGGATCAGGAAACGGCGGAGGCACAGACTATTGTCACCCATAGAGGCACGTTTAAGTGCAACTGTCTCCAGTTTGGAGTCAGTGCAGCCCCAGGCATTTTCCAATCCATGATGGAACGCCTTCTCCAAGGCGTTCCAGGGGTGGTGCCTTACTTCGATGATGTACTGATCTCTGGGGACTCTAAGGCTCAACTCCTGGACCGACTGAGACTTGTTCTCCAGCGGTTCAGAGAGAAGGGCTTGAGGGTCCAGAGGGACAAGTGCATCATTGGGGTACAGGAAGTCGAGTTCCTGGGCTATCTCATAGATAGTTCTGGCATCCACCCCACCAAATCAAAAGTTAAAGCTATCCATGAAGCTCCCAGCCCCAAAAACAAAGCGGAGCTTCAGGCTTTCCTTGGATTGCTTAACTTCTACGCTATTTTCCTCCAACAGAAAGCCACTATTGCTGAGCCACTCCATCGCTTACTGGCAAAGGCGGCTTCCTGGAGGTGGGGACGCGAGGAAGAGTCTGCATTCAGAGCCGTTAAGCAACTTCTGACCTCTGACAGTGTGCTCATTCAGTACAATGAGACGCTGCCCATCAGACTAACCTGTGATGCTTCCCCCTACGGAGTCGGCGCTGTGCTCAGTCACGAACTGCCTACCGGCTGTGAAGCCCCCATAGCCTATTTCTCAAAGGCTATGTCCAGTGCTGAGCGCAACTACAGCCAACTGGACAAAGAGGCGTTGGCTATTGTTGCAGGGGTGAAGCGTTTCCACGAATATCTTTATGGACGGCGCTTCACCATTGTCACCGATCACAAGCCTCTCCTGGGCCTCCTCGCAGGCGACAAGCAGACCCCAGCCTTCATGTCCCCCCGGATGATGCGTTGGACTATTTTCCTCGCCGGCTACTCCTACAGCCTCGTTCACCAGCCTGGTAAAGCCATCGCGAACGCCGACGCGCTGAGCAGGTGCCCATCCTCTGACTCCGTGGAAGACCCGGCCCCCACGTTTGAACTGCTGCATATTGACAACGAGAGCAATTGTCCAGTGACATCTGCCGACGTGGCGACGCACACGCGGGCTGACCCCATCCTTCGGCAAGTCCGTTCCTGGGTCCTCAGAGGCTGGCCTGCTCGAATTGACAGCGACGACTTCAGCCCATTCAGCCGCAAGCAAGGGGAGCTGTCCACCATGCGCGGCTGTTTACTATGGGGAGATCGGGTGCTGATTCCCAGCACGCTTCAACGAAGGACTCTTGCAGCGCTACATAAAGGACACCCGGGCATTGTCCGGATGAAAGCCCTGGCACGGAGCTACGTCTGGTGGCCGACCCTGGACAAAGACATTGAACATTGGGTCGCCAGGTGTAGCCCGTGCCAAGAAGTCAGAGCTGCCCCGCCTCAGTCTGATCCGACGCTTTGGGAAACTCCGAGCTCCCCCTGGTCGCGCATTCACATAGACTTTGCTGGACCCATCCAGGGGCACCACCTCCTCATCGTGGTCGATGCCTACTCTAAATGGCTGGAAGTCGTCCCCATGGCATCCACCACAACGGAAGCCACGATCCGAGCACTCCGGCGTCTTTTTGCGACCCATGGGCTTCCAGACGTCTTGGTCTCCGACAACGGGCCCCAACTTACGTCGTGCCCATGGAGGCTTTCCTGGCAGGGTTGGGCATCCACCATGCCCTCTCTGCCCCTTACAGACCGGCCGGAAATGGACAGGCTGAACGGATGGTGAGACTCACAAAGGAGTCGCTCGCCAAGATGGGCCCGGGTGATTGGCAGGAGCGCATTGACACTTTTTTGCTCACCCAGCACATCACGCCTCACTCTGCCACCCGAAAATGCCCTGCCGAACTTTTAATGGGCAGGCGACTCCGGTCACCCCTGGACAGACTGCACCCGCAATACACCTCTGAGGTGCCCGCTTCTGCCAGTCGCCAACTTCGCCAGTTTTCCGTCGGCGATGCCGTTTTCGCTCTCAATTTCCACGGCTCGCCTAAATGGCTTAAAGCTACAGTACACAGCACAACCGGTCCCAAATCCTACCGCGTGGAGCTGGAAGATGGACAGGTAGTGAGACGTCATCTTGACCAGCTCCGCAAAAGGTGGAGGGAAGTGAGCGAAAACCACCCCGACGAGGTAGGCCTAAACCACCCCGACGAGGTAGGCCTAAACCACCCCGACGAGGTAGGCCTAAACCACCCCGGCGCGGTAGGCCTAAACCACCCCGGCGCGGTAGGCCTAAACCACCCCTACGAGGTAGGCCTAAACCACCCCGACGGGGCAGACCTAAACCACCCTGGCGGGGTAGGACTGAACCACCCAGACGAGGGAGGCCGGCGACATGCGGAAAGAGCAGACACCCCAGCTCCTAGCCTAACGCAAACTCCGGAAAGGCGAGTAGACCGGGGACAAGCCAAGCCAGGAATCCCGAAGCAACGCGGGGTGCATGGCAGCCAACACCCCGAGACCCGAGACCTCCAGGCAAGCAACGAAGGCCAAGTAGACCGGGGACAACCCAGCAGGGGAAGCCAACATCAACCCTGCGAAGTAGGCAACCAACAGTCCAGGGACGGGGACCTCCAGCCAACGCTACAGGAGGCCCCACAACAATCAGCCGACCGCACAGAAAACCAACCCTGCGAGGAAGGCCACCACCACCCCTGCAGGGTAGGCCAACACCAACCCGACATGGCAGAGCATCCCAGCGCCCAGAGGGAGCAGCAACCACCACCGCCAGGCCGACCGCGCAGAGAGGGCCTACGCCACCCCGGCAAGGTAGGCCTACACCACCCCGACAGAGCCGACCTGTCACCAACCTTGTCCGCCTGCCGCCCCGGGAGTAAGCCGGACTCAACCGGAGAACCCGGGGGCCTAACCCAACCACCACCGCCGAACTCGCACCCAAGCCCAGGCCGGCGCGACCCTATCCCGGAGGGAACCCGAGGGACACCCAGGGACCTACCGTGGCTCAGGAGTTCCGGACCGGCCAAAAGCAGGGATCCACACCGGCGGCACCAAGATCCGTGCAGGAACGAGACAGACCAGCATCGCCCGCCGGCGGAGGTCCTCGACCCGGCCGGAGGTTCGGGAGCAGTGCCCGCGTCCTCGACGGCCAGATCCACCCCGGCACCGGGAAGAAATCCCCGGACCGAGAAAGCACCTTCCGGCATGGAAGGCAACCTCTCTGAGAATGGACTGCGCAGGTCAGCGCGTTCACGTCGACGTCCTGTATATTTAAGTGACTATTTCCCTTGAGTGACTGACTAAGAACTAGGGGGGAGGAGTGTTATGTCCTTATAAGGACACCCGCCTGGGATTGGCTGAAGATCCTTCGGCGGGAGATTTGAATCCCTGTCAGGGGGCGGTGCGTCTGCCGGAGCAAATATAAGGAGAGCTCCGGCAGCGCTAAGCCAGTTCAGTTCTCGTTAATAAACGTTGTTACTTGAACTCCGCTGGTCACTTCTTCTTTCCTGCGCCGATCTAACATTGTGAATAACAGGTAGATGAGTCAAAAATATGTAAAAATGCAGATTTTTGGGGTGCAGTAAGGAAAGAAGAAGAGGAGGGAGTTGGAAACAAGAAGATAGGAGGTGTTAGAAAGGCTGTTTGTTAGCAAGAGGTAACAGTGATGAATCTTCCCACCCTTCAGAGCAATCTGGCTGGTGGGAGAGTTGTCAGCGGGTTTTATTTAAAAAAAAATATATGAAAGGGATCCAGCTTGTGAAATCTTTGTTGAGGAATGGGTTTCCAAAATCAGGATCAGTTTCTGTATTACAGGAGAGGCTACACATGAATTAGCTCATTTCTACATCAGTGTGCAAATATAATTTAAGAAAAAGAAAGCCATGGCAAGGTTTGTGCATTTTTTGTACTTGTTCTAATGTACATGATTTGTGCAAGATAGCTCTCTGAGATAGACCAGACTTGGAAACCACGGTTATGAGTACTAAAACTACTTTTATTATAGAGTTATAGTAACAGAAACTTGCAAGTCTGTGTGCCTCTCCTCCTCCTGCCTTTATCCTAAAAACAACTAGGGAGGGTCATGTCCAAGATCCTTTTTTCAAATTACATTTCCACTCCAGACTTTCCTATCTGACCATTATTCTGGTTACAATTTTTCTTCCTGCTCCTCAGGATTATCCTCACAGGCCATTCCCTTCCTAAATATATTTATGCTTTTTATTATTGTTGTAAATCCTACTATAAAACTGCATTCTTTAGTTCATGAATAAGTTTGAAATTAGTTTGAAATTAGTAAATATATATATATATATATATATATATATATATTTTCTGAGGTTTTCGCGGGTGTTTGTATGTAGGTCTTTGGTTATTCGGGTCTTCTCCCGCGTAGAATTGTTAGTATCTTGGCGACGTTTCGACGAAGTCTCATTCGTCTTCTTCAGGCTGGTGTTCTCGGCTTCGTGCTTCCAGGAGCAATGAGTTTCGTGCTTCCAGGAGCAACATCTTCAGAACACCAGCCTGAAGATGACGAATGAGACTTCGTTGAAACATCGCCAAGGTACTTCCAATTCTACGCGGGAGAAGACCCGAATAACCAAAGACCTATATATATATAGGTATATATATATTCGACTTATCCTTCCCTATTCAACATGCCCATACTGCATCTCTCAAAGTTTAAATTTACATGAAAGTGAATGAATATTTTTGTTTTTATCTATTAGTCTGCACATGCCCATCTGAAAACAAAAGTTACCGATGGACCTTGGAATCATTAACAGATGACCATGTGTTAACTGAGCAAGACCTGCATTCAGATTTGGGAATCAAATTCAGAATTAAGATATAACTGAATTTTAATCCAATAATCTCAATCTTGCATTCCTAATCAGATGGTATAGTACAAATAATTTGGATTTGAGATCTCAAATCATTGGTGGGAAAACAGCAACAGATGAAGGAGACAAACAGATGGGGAAAAGAGAGAAGGGGGTAAAGAATAAAATAGCATCATAAGAAAGCCAGATCAGAAGAGCTGGGGCCTTGATCTTTCCATTCTAATAATGGGGAGATGAACCCTTCTGTGCCCAGATAGTCCCCGACTTATGGCCAGTAGCTTAGCGATTGTTCAAAGAAACAACAAATCTCATCAAGGTACTTATAACCCAGTTCCAAAGTTCCGACTGTCCCTGCTCAGTGGCCACATGACTACATGTTGGGCACTTGGTAACAGCCAACATTTACAGGCATTTGCCATGTTCCACAATCACATGAATGTATTTTACAATGTTTTTTTTTTCCTCCAGAAAACCGCATTTACTTGTGGTTCTTTGCAAAACAATAGTTTCACTCAATGCCCATAATGTTTTTGCTTAAGGACCATCACAAAAAAGGTCATAAAATTGGTTAGGCCACACTGGGGGACCTTTTTACAACAACTTAAGACTGTAATTGACAGATTCTATTATGGTCGTAAATCAAGAATTACCTGTGGTCAGAGATAACAGAATAACGTGGAAGAGTCCTTGGAGGTCTTCCAATCCAACCCCCTGCTCAAGCCAGGAAGAAAGCCAATACCATTTCAGACAAACGGTTGTGCAATCTCTTCTTAAGAACCAGATATGTGCTGAAATATTAAGCCAAAGGGAGAACCTCGTGTCCTTTTGTAGCCATATGCAAACTATGCAGAGAGCTAGAGACTTTCTTAAAAGGGCAAAAGGGCTGGAAATGGAGTCATGCAATGAGATGATGGATGGATGGATGAAAGAGATTGAATGGAACATGAGCTTCCGAAAATATGACTGAACACATGATCCGTATGGTTCATGAAACACCTCTTCCGCAAAGAATATCCCATACTTTAAATCATGGTGTATAAATTTACGGCGGCATGTAGATGGGTGGTCCATCACCTTTTCAAATGCTTCTGGCAAATTGCAATTTTTAATATGACAGAAGGCAAGCATTACTAAATGTATGAGGAAGAATGTTAATTGTACTTAATTATTTTCAGTCTGATTAATGTTAATTTAATTTATTCATATTTAGTGTTTGAAGAAGAGCACAAGAGATGCCTTTGAAGAAGGTATTCGGCGGCTGCTAGCAAACACCAACTTAGCTCTGAAAGGAAGGCAGGAATGAGGAATAAATTCAGGATTGCCCTACCTTGAAAAGGGAAATAGAGAAGCTCTTCCCAGAATCTTCTACCCACCGTGTCCTTACCTGCTACCTAAATAAGGCATACTTCAAAGTTACACTCAGCATTTTCTTTAAGGGGTGCAGATTTAGGATCAGAACTTAAATTTCTATGCATAACCCCCTTAAAAAAATTAGTAGAGTACATTTTTAGATTCTATTTAATTTTTTTGCACAATTCCCTACAAAAATTAGCAAAGAACAAAAAAAAAGAAATTAAGGAAGTTCATTGGAAGCCATTCAGAAACAGTACTACTGTTGGAAGAAATATCCAGGTCCAGGTCCAAGCTGGGAGAAAGGCACTGGAGACAAAATGGAGGCTGGAGACTGATTGGAAAGATGGTTTAATGATGAAGCAGAACCACATGGGTTTGTGGCTCTGAGCAGCTGACCCCATGGAGTTGAGAGTGAGGAGTTTTTATACCTTCTCTTGGGCTTTGCATTTGAGCTTCCTGTTCCTGTGCAAGAGCATGCATTCTATTGGCTGTTGTAGGGGTCATAGCTGGCTCTATAGGTTGTCTGAGTTATGTTTGGTTGAAGTTTGGAGTGTGATGCAATGTCTTTAGGAAATTGTGCAATGTAGTGAGCTCTGGTGCTAGATGGTAGTGGGTTAATCGTAATATGTCCTGAAGGGCCATGTCTTAATCCCATCATCCTGGAGCTGAAGGTCTTTTGTTTTGTAGATAGGATGGCCAATCTTTCTTAATGGGCAAAAATATCTGCTGGGGGCAAGGAGCTGGGGTTCTGAGTTTCTGTTTCCCATAAGATTTTTATTTCTCTTTTAGGGGAAATATTTTATCCTGCCTTTTGAATATTTCTCAAAATATTTCATTCTTCTAGGAGGAGGGGGTGGCTTCCCACACTACCAACACCTGGATGCATAGCTACACGTTTTGCTTTTCCAAGAACCTGGGGCCAACTCCATGGGTTGCAAATCCTTGATCCTGAAAAACCCTGCTTCTCGTTGGAGTGAAGGCTTTACTATTGTTGATGGGTTTTTAAAAATTTATTTTTCACTCCTGCCTGGAGAAGCTGTAGAAATATTTATTGGAGTGATGCTTAGCTGTGGCCTCTGCTGTGTTTGTAAAAAGATTGCTTCTTTATCACTTAGGAATACTTTCGGTAGCTTTGTAGATGTCATGTCTTGCTTGCCACTCACAGCGATTCTGATTAACTGGACGATAACTCAGAGAAGAGCATTTCAGTTATTGCCATAGCCACATCATGGGTCCTCAGTAGCCCTTTATTGCAGCTGGCTGACCAAGTGGGGTCATGAACGTCAGGCATGAAAGACCAGTTGCACCCATGAAAGTCCAATTATTGCTAATTATACTTATGCAAGGAGTCTTCTCAACTAACAGCACTTGCTTGAGGTTAGATAAAAGTCCTCTTCTAGCCAGCCAGATCAACCAAATCAACTCTGGTGATCAATGGGGTGAGAGATGCCGTAGCCAGATTGCCCTCACATCTTACTAGTTGTCTGTAGGTGATGACCAGCCTGAAGGAGGAGTCAAGCATGTCATCAGTCTGGAGTCCCTTCATGCCCACAAGAGATCTAAGTCCAGCCCACCTTGCAGTGGTGGGTTGCCCCTGGTTCAGACGAGTTCGGAAGAACTGATAGTAAAGCTGATGGGAGGCTCCACCCACTGACCCGGACGTCATCGAAGTTGATCCTCGCATGCACAGAAGAGCGCGCAAGCGCGATGCGAACCAGTAGTAAAGGTAAGTAGAACCCACCCCGCTACCTTGAATTCCATTGACTCTTATCTACCACCAACTCACTTTGACCATTAGTAGTTTAGATTCTTGCAGAAAGCATTAGCATATAATAAAGCTGTAGTCATTTGAACCAACTTCCTTCCTGATGTATTGCACCTGACACTGTTGAGGACCTCATGCGGCTCACGGGCTGAGGATTGGATGTGTCTGGTCTATATAGCCCACTTTTCCTTCAGCTCTTAGAGCAGATAGATGCAGATGTTATGCCATTCCACCAAGTATGACTTTTTATATCACTTCCAATCCCTTCTTAGATGTGTATAAGTTACTTCCACCTGAATGCCTTTTTTATTTCACTTCTGATTGATGTCTTATGGAAGCAGGTAAGGAATCAAACAGAGGAAAGCCTAGTAAAGGAGTTTATATCTCATCAAAAGACAGGAAATATTTGAATATGAATTTAATTGTCACAGAATTGCTTGACCTAAAACGCAGAAATGCCCATAGTAAAGAAGAATTGAACAATTCCTCATTTGCTTTGCATTGTGATTCATTTTCTTCCAGGCATTTTTTCTCAAACAGGTTTTTTTCCCCCCTGTGGCAGACAGAAAAATAAGATTTAATTTTACAAATTTATATAATTTAAAAACAACTTGCAAGAAATTACAATACTAAGTTAGCCCATTAATAAATTAAAACACTCTCAGAGGGAAATCCTTTCCCATCTTTCATGAAATCTCATGAGCCTTTTTCTTGTATGAGCACTTCAACCACATTTATATGTCTCCCCTCCCCCTCACCCGACAAAGCTTTGTTCACAGGCCTTGATAACTCAGCGTTATAAAATGAATTCTTAAACCTTGTTTTCAATCTCCAAGCTTGCAAACATAATTAGCAGACTTTTATATAAGATAGCAGAGTCTTTGGTATAACTTCTGTAAGATCAAATAAAGTAGATATGTTGCTTTAATAAAACTATCCTGGGCAAGAAAAGGCAGCTGAGAAAGATGTTTGGAAATGGATGATGAGGAAGAAAAATATAATTGAAAAGAATCAACGTGTGGTGACCTAATTGTTAAGATGCTAAGCTCATTGACTGAAAGGTTGGCAGTTTGAGACCCGAGCACCGCATGATGGATAAGATCCCATTACTTGCCCCAGCTTCTGCCCACCTAGCAATTTGAAAGCATGCAAATGCAAATAGATAAATAGGTACAACTTTGGTGGGAAGGTAACAGCATTCTGTGAGCCTTGGGCGTATGGCTGCGTTGGTCATATGACCACAGAAGCATCTTCAGACAACACTGGCTCCCTCAGCTAAGAAACGGAGGTGAACATCACCCGTAGATTCACACCTGAATGGACAGGGAACTTTAGCTTTTTTTTATTGCACTATATCCATGCTGCAAACCTATGGCGCGCGTGCCACAGGTGGCACACAGCACCCTCTCTGTGGGCACGCGAGCCTTCACCTCAGTTTAGCATGTGTGCCTTCTGCTGGTCAGCTGTCATCGGGTCTCTGCTGCACATGAGTGGGGGACACATAAGGGTGAGCACACATGCACAGGGGGTGGGGTGCGTGCGGGAGGGCATGTGTGCATGCAAGGGGGCGCATGCAGGGAGATGCGTGTGCTTCTGCAGGGGGATAGGGCACATGTGGTGGCCATGCGTGTATGCATCAGGGTAGGGCGCATGCACGGGGGCGCACATGTGTTGCATTTTGGGGGTTTGGGAGCTCAAGCGTGCATTCGCATACATGCACACTTTGGGCACTCAGTCCGGAAAAGGTTAGCCATCACTGCACTATATTATTTAGTGGAATATGAAATTTAATATCACTGAAGTTTAGGGGATGTCCAAATATTTCTCAGGAATGACTATATGTGTATCCCATGAATCTACAGTATTGCATTCAGTCACCTCAGGTGTCACAGTACAATGACTGTTCGACACATTCAAGTTATCATTCAAGTCTCTTTCGGTCGCATATCTGGAGTCTGATGATTCCTAGGGATTTGATACAGGTCAACTCCTTGGGGATCAACTCCTGGATTATAGCTTTTGAGGCTATCACATTTCCTCTTATTTGACAATAACTGCACAATGGTGAAAAAGGTAAGCTTGAAAACAAGTCACACACCAATAGCCCGCCAAAAACTTTTTCCAGACCCAAGCAACTAAGATCTTAAATAGCCACATGGGAAGAATGTGTCCTCGGTTTATTAAAAGCACTGTGTTACAACTCTAGGCTGTTCCAAGACAGGCAAATGTATCTCTCATGGCAATCCAATATGTCCCATATGTTAGAAATATTGCTTAGCAGATATTCCATGTCATTTTCCAAAACTTATGGCTTGCTAATTTTTGAAAGAGTGGCTGTGAAATTTTGGAAAGGCTGTAATGAACCATGTTCATCTCCTTACTTTCTCTCCTGATCTTTCCTTCTGTAATTTTTTTAAAACCAGTGGTGGGTTCCTCCCAGTTCGGCCCGGTTCTCCGGAGCCAGTAGCGGTGACAATACGGTTCTCCCCACCCCCATCCCCACCCCCCGCATTATTCTTACCTTTTATTTGGCCCCACCCGCGATCTATTGCTGCCTCCTGAGTCCCAGCTGATGGCTAGAGGGAAAAAAACTGTTTAAACTCTTGCCACAGGACTTCAAAGGGCCGCCCTACAGCTGATCAGTGTTAAAAGAAAACAAATGAGTAGACCAGTGCCTGCAAAAATAAATGGGTAGACCAGTGCCTGCAAAAATACATGAGTAGATCAGTGCCTGCAAAAATAAATGGGTAGATCGGTACAGCTCTGAAAGCAGTTAAAAGCCTGGTAGACCAGTACCTCTGCTAAATCCTAAATAATTGTCACATGACCATCAAGCCATGCCCACAAAATAAGCCACACCCACAGAACCAGTAGTAAAAAGATTTAGAATCCACCCCTGTTTAAAACTATTTTTTTTATTTCAAATGAGAAAAGATGAAAAGATATTCCAAATATAAACAAAGGAAGTCCATCGCCCTGTTCCAACCCAGCAATCTAATTTTCATAGCTTGCAATTAGAGAAAACCTGCAATAATTGGTATCAACTCCCCCAAATTTTAGAGATGCCAACAATTAAATACAGGTAGTCCTCGATTTAAGACCATAATTGAGCCCAAAATTTATGTTGCTAAGTGAGTCATTTTAAAATTAATTTTGCCCCATTTTATGACCTTTCTTACCACAGTTGTTAAGTGAATCATTGCAGTTCTTAAATTTCTAAGGGAATCTGGTTTATCCATTGACTTTGCTTGTCAGAAGGTCACAAAAGGTGATCACATGATCCCCAGGACACTGCAACTGTGATAAATGTGTGATGCTTGCCAACAATCTAAATTTTGATCACATGACCATGAGGATGCTGCAACAGTCATAAGTGTGAAAAATGGTCGTAAGTCATTTTTTTCAGTGATGTTATAACTTTGGACGGTTACAATGAACCATTGTAAGTTGAGAACTGCCTATAGTGAATGCTTTTATAGCAATTCTGATTACACGATACAAATAGCCGTTTCCTTACTTCTGCTTTTAAAGGGAGGCACAAATAGTTTAATTTTTCTTTTCTTTGTTTTCTTTGATAAACCAGGTAGGTGGATAAAGTACAGCAGGAAATTTTTAGGAACAGCCTTATTTTGGCCATGCAAAGGTATTCCTCAGCTGATTATTCAAGCAGAAAAGCTTTCTGACTGCATTCAGATTATACTGAAAATCGTCCTCCAGCAATTAGACTTGTATTGCCTTCACCCCCAAACTTTTAAACCGGAGGCAGAGAGATTATTGGCTTTAAAACATGAAGAGAACATGCAGCTTTAGATGTTCTTTTCAAAGTAAAGATCAAGTATGTGAAAGAAATAACCAAAAGCACTTCATAAAAAGCTTGGGAGGGAAATTTAAGTTTGTCGATTTAATTATAGCCTAATATTTATTTGCGGGGGGGGGGGGGATTACATCTCTCGAAAGTGTACAAGCCGCATTTTGCAAAGTTTATGAGTTAGTTTATTCAATTTGTAATACATGCACATACAAACCTCAATCAATAGGGGTCCGAAAGGTTCACAACAATACGCAATAATGCAATAAAGCATGTACAGTAGTCAAATGTAAGCTAAGTCCTAAAGAAATACATCAATAGATACTGACTGTAAAAATGATCAGCCACAGACTGGGTGCGTTGACTGCACATATCCATAGTAAAGGTTCCCCTCGCACCTATGTACTAGTCGTTCCCAACTCTAGGGGGCGGTGCTCATCTCTGTTTCAAAGCCAAAGAGCCAGCGCTGTCCGAAGACGTCTCCGTGGTCATGTGGCCAGCATGACTCAACGCCAAAGGTGCATGGAACATTCCACCAAAGGTGGTTCCTATTTTTCTACTTGCATTTTTACATGCTTTCAAACTGCTAGGTTGGCAGAAGCTGGGATAAGTAATGGGAACTCATCTTGTTACTCAGCACTAGGGATTCAAACCGCTGAACTGCCGACTTTTTGCTCAACAAGCTCAGCATCTTAGCCACTGAGCCACCGCTCAGGTAATATTTAAAAATACACACACATTTAAATAAGGATTGCAATGTCATTTTAAAAGATTTAACAGTACTGCCAGTACAGCATATGCAAGCCTGAGTCAGCAAAGGATAGATATTTATACACCCATATTTGGAGTCTGGAAATAAGTAGAACTCATTGTTGTCATCATCCAGGAGAACATTATCCCCTTCTCATTCCGAGAGAAGGTTTTTTTTCCGAACAGCTTCTTCCTGTTACAGCCATTCAACAGGATCACATCATGGAAGGAAGAACAAGCTACCAACTTCTCTCTGTGGTTTTGTTCTGCTTTCATTGGTTTTGCAGGGAAATGCATTAGTTAATATACAGAATGTTCCCCATCTAAATCTAAATCATCTTTTACGCCACTTTCCCCTATCTGGATAGTGGAATTACACGCCGGACTTGATCTTTCTGGATTTTCACCCCCAATTAAGTACATCTTTCATTCTTTAGTCTTGCTCCTAGTACCCAGAACTTTTGAAATAAAGGCTTTACATAAAAGCGAATTCTGGTGAATCTCGTAAATCTGAATCAAATGATCTGGATAATAGTAGGTGGTAAAGAAATGCGAGAAACAAGTAAAATAAAATAAAATAAATTATATTGTTATTTAGAGAAGACATCCTTTGATTTTTATAATACAGAGCATGTATGATAGACTTAGAATAACTTTATTGTCACTTTAAATGTACACTAATCGGCATACATTAAAATGAAATTTTGTCACATACAGCTCTCAAAGGATCACCACCTCCAACATACACTACATAAACATGACAATAAATAAGTAAACAAACAAATATTTACCCACATATATTGTATGACACAGAGAAACAACACAGTCTAGTTCAGATGTACATCCGAGAAAAACAAATCTTGCAAGTTTACCAGACGGATGATAAGATTTACAAGGGCTGCAAGCAACCTGAGAGAAAATTGCCTTATGCTGTGATGGTACTGAGAGATGCTTCAGATTTGACCCTCAAGAAATATTCTGATACACAGGGGACCAGAGTAGTGGTGAAATCCAAATTTTTTTACTACCGGTTCTGTGGGCATGGCTTGGTCGGCAAGGCTTGGTGGGCATGGCAGGGGAAGGATACTGCAAAATCTCCATTCCCACCACACTCCAGGGGAAGGATACTGCAAAATGCCCATTCTCTCCCCACTACTGAGGTAAGGATATTGCAAAATCTCCATTCCTAATCCACTCCGGGGCCAGCCAAAGGCGGTATTTGCCGGTTCTCCAAACTACTCAAAATTTCCGCTACCAGTTCTCCAGAACCTGTCAGAACCTGCTGGATTTCACCCCTGGACTAGAGCATTGGTCTGCAACATGTGTTCAACATACAATTCTGTTCTTGCAGTTCTTCACAGCTGCTTTAAAGTATCACTGACAGAGCCCTATCAAACAACCGATGCCTCTTTCTTTTCCTTTACTCCCCTCTGGCCTCCTTGTCCTTTTGTTTTGTGCTGTTTGCATATGTTTCTCTGTTGTTCTTTGTTTTTTAAAAATGTTTTGACAATTGTGAACCACCCAGATTCACTGGATGTTGGGCAGCAAATCAATTTAATATATTAGTTATTATTAACCAAAGCCATGATATGAGCATTCTGCAAAACTGAAAATACCCCCCTCCAGCCCAGAAAAAAAAGAAAAGAAAAGAAAACTCTATTCCTCCCAAAATCAGGGAGATGCAAGTGGAATGAAGTTGTCTACAGAATCTGTCTACTCCCCCAGGGTCAATGATTGCTGAGAGCTGGCCTTTAAGAATGACAAATTGGGTGGAGGGGGGGGGGCTGACAGATCTGGATGGCAGATCTCATTTCCTTGTGTCAAGGGGTGGGACTTTTAAGCATTACTGCTGTCAACCAAAATGCTCATTAGCAACCATCAACCAGGATGACTGACATTGGTGCCTTGTCCCCCTTCCCCTCCCCAGGATCTCATGACTGAGTTGATTTATCCAGCACACCTGCTATCGTTTTTCTACTTTGAAACACTCCATTTGTACAAACTGAATATTCAAGGGCAATTTTGAGAGCAGTGGGCGTGAAAGTGCCTCTCTATGTGATGTCTTCAACACCCGCAAGGGAGGAGGGGAGAGACTCAAGATGGGAAAGAAGGGCAGCAGGAGACAGACAGATCACCAATGGAGCACATCTAGGCAAGCCTTTCAAATCCAGGAAATGTATGTGTGGTTGGTAACACATAGCTGCCATTGGATGATCTTGAGAAAGCAATGCAAAGCTGGACCAAGTTCATACAGTTAGTTCTCGACTTATGAATACAAATTGAGGCCAAAATTTCTATTGCTAAGCAAGACATTTGTTAAGTGAGTCCTGCCTCATTTTACAGCCCATCAAATGGGTTGTTTCCAGGGGTGGGCTGCTGGGGGTTCGCAGGGGTTCGGGAAAACCTCTAGCTAAGATTCTGTGCAGTTTGGAGAACTCCCAAATCCCACTCCTGGCTGGCCCCACTCACTTCGCCCCGCCCCTCCCAGGAGTCCCCATGCGACCCATTTTGGATGCAGGTAAGTGCAAGGTGCGTGCAGAGGCCCGGGGAGGGCAAAAAAAGGGCCTAGTGGAAGTTCCAGAGGGCCTCCGGAGCCCGGGGAGGGTGTTTTTGCCCTCCCAGAGGCTCAAGGAAAGCCTCCGGAGCCCAGGGAGGGCAAAAACACCACTGTTGTGGTGCAGGAGGCCAACTAGGCCATGCCCACCATGGCCACACCCACCCAGCAGCCCAGCAGAGAACCCCTTGCTAAAATTTTTGAAGCCCACCCCTGATTTTTTTGCCTACATGCTCAGGCACAGATGAATGGGAACAGTCCTTGATGCAGCTTCATGAGCTTTCCAAAGGAGGTGGCCATTTTTACACTTTAAGGAATGGTGTGTCACTTTTACTAATGTGCTTTGTAAAATCAATGGGTCAGATACCCTCCACTGCTTTAATAAACATATCTTGAGTTTTATATTATACATTCACTACATATTAGTTTCTTTTTACCTTCTTCCAAGGAATTCAGAATAGCTAAAATAATGACTGATACTAAGGAATCTTTCAGTTTCCTAACTAAGCAAGGAACTCAGGTTGTTGTTTTTTTTAAAATTTAAACTTCTTGTTTCCCTCTTTTATATCCAACTACACACATGCACACACGCACGAACACACACACACACACACACCTACAGAGGCAAGAAAACTATCCAGCTTGCAATAATTTGCAACTCAAATTATTCAGTGCAGGCAGCTCAGCATGTCCCTAGGTATAAACTAAATACTCTTTTATATCCACTGAAAGAAAGGCTATTGCAATAATAGCTATAATTTCCAGAAAACATTTTTAGTAAATTACAGTAGACAATAGCACAATTTCCTACATTCGGCACATTGGCTGCCAACCTTAATTTGTTTGTGTTTGAGAACCCACCTCTTTTCTCCTGCTCATTCTCTCCATTCCAGGAGTGACTTGAGAGACCCATCAATCTGATTGGCACTTTCTTTCAAATAACTGCCACCTGTACTTTTTTTTTACCAAGTAAAGGCCAGCTGTCCAATTTTCTCCTTCACTGTACTGCTGAAAGCTTTCTGAATGCTACTAATTTTTTTCGACCAAAAGTTAAGGCTACCATATCACCTCAAGCCATTGTAGGAAGTTGCCAAAGCCAGCGCATATGTTTAAATTCAGCAAGGTAGCTGTTTAGACATCTTTAGGTTATAGCTTTGCTTATCTCTCCCATCATTCAAATGCAGCCCACGTGTCCTGGGTTATGCCTGGCAGATACTTGATGAATCTCACTAGTTTAGAATCCACAGACAGGAAGTAGGGATGCAGAAGGCATTATTTATTCATTGAAGCTTTTCTGCAGGACTTACAAGTGCAAAGGAATTGAGCTCTGGCTTTGAGAAAGTGAACACATTTACTCATATCTTGAGAAAGTTCCAAAATAGCCATGCTTTAATTGTGGTGTATTTAAAAAGGGCAGTGAAGGTTTTGGACAGGCTTTCAAGATTCTGTTAGTTATATTAATATAATGGGTTATTAACAGAACAATAGGTACATTAACAGAATATAAAGTAATGTTCCTGAAATCCCTGATTTCAGTCTGCCAGAATTGGTGAAATTAAGAAACTGACACTACTAAAGAAGTCCATCCAACTGAAATTCACATCAAATGCAAGTTGATGATGATGATGAAGAAGAAGATGGTAGTGATAGTGATAATGAGAATGAGGTTAATGACTGTCTTCATACAGGTAGTGTAAAGATGGTGAACGGTGAAGAGGTGATTTGTGCGATCAAAAACCAAGGGGCTGATCTGTGACAGCAGCAAACAGGTTTCATATGAAAAAAGGATGATGAACCAATTAAGAACAATGGGCAAAAGGGATGAATCACATTATTGACATTCTTCAATATTGGAAGCTTTTGCAAAATGTATTTCATGCTGCTAACAGGGATGAAAGCTTCAAAAGCTGAAATTTGCTATTGATTTTATCATGCTACATGAACGAAAGTGAGGAGCTTTTTCACAGCATCACGTCAGCCAATAAAACATGGGCTCATTATTATGATTTAGAAATGAAGCATCCGTTCATGGAATAACATCAAAAAGCTTCATCCATGGAAAACAAATTCAAAAGCCAGACTTGAGCTGGAAAACTCATGACGACAGTTTGAGGCAAGGCAGCTGATGTTATTCACATGGATTTCCTTGAACTTGGCACCACTATCAAGTCAGAGCACTACACTGCAACACACACACAATTTTGAAACAACTAGTCAGTGGAATTCAGAAGCTCAAGAAGGAAACTTTGTTGTAATATGGCAAACAAGGCACTGTGTGTCATGCTAGCCAAGAGGCAATTGAGAACTTGGATCTCACCTCCTTACCCTGTTCACCATACAGTCCACATTTGGCACAATGTGACTTCCACGTTTTACCAAAATTGAAGGAATATCTTGGTGAGCATCCCACTGAACCACTTGAAGAAATGAATTGGCAGGTCTGGTTGAAGGGAAAAATATGGAGCTCCTTGATGACACGTTTAAGAAGCTTATCCATCATTGGCAAAAATGGCAGTGAAGGGTAGTGAGTATGTAAGAAGCAAATGCTAAGGTAACAAAAGAGATCATTTCAAGGGTTATTTTCCTGTTTCATTTATTGAAATATTCACATTTAAACTAATGTTATAGAAGTAGAGAAATTACTTCTTATCCAACCCTCATAGTTTACAAACAGGTTGACCTGAAAACCAAAACATACCATATCAATGAAGACAATCCTGGACACTTTCTAAACTTGTGGCACAGGTAGATTTATGGACCAAATAACTCATAACCGAGCACAACTCATAACTGAGCACAACCGAGCATAACTCACAATCAAGCACAACTCATAACATCTTCTACCAAGAATGTTCCTGACTTCCCTTGAGCTTCATAGACTAATTCATGAGTTTATCCAGATGTGGGTGCTCAAACCACTTCTTCCTTTACATTATCTAGCAGTTGGGGCTACTGTAAAAGATTTATTAGCCACAACTCAACTCTGATTATATTGTAATGTACACATGAGAGGAAACTTTGGGTTTAGAAACAGAACCACTGTTCTTTGTCACCCAAGAATTTTTTTGGAAACAGAACAAGTTGTTTATTTGACAGATAAATACCCAGAAGCACATAAGAATCAAAATGTTAAAATGAATGTCTTTGGAGGGAAATGAACAAATAAAATTAGTTGGGAGTAAATTAGCTCCCAGAAAACAAAAATTAAAATGCAACTTGAATTAATTAAGAGCATAAGTAAATGAAAGTAATATCAGTCACAACCAGGAAATGGAGTTTGTCTTAAGCATAACTCTTACTAAGATAGGCTGTGGTTGAGAACTCAGGAAATAATTAGACAAGCTGAGTACAACCATATCATTTTGATTAATTTCTCTTGATAACTGTGGGTGATTTCCAGTTTCATTGGTAACCAGCACATTCCCATATATCCAGATCAGAGCAACTGCACCTCGTTCAATTCAGCTAGCAAAAAATATAGCTTGTTACTTGTTTATTTATTAAACATCAGGAGATATAAAAACACAGTTAACTGGAAAATTGGCAAGCAAAAGCAGAGAGACACATGATGAACAGGAAATGCGTATTATCAATATATCTCTAGCTGTGTATACCAAAAGGCACAGAATTTTTTCAGAGCTGATAGAAGAAATGCTGTGGACAATTAATATGAATATTCCCAAGGGAAATTACCTTTGCTTATTGTGTTCTTAACCTTTTTATGTACAAACAATAGAGATGGAAAATGGGACACCAGGTGATTTCACCTGTATTCTACACCACAAAGGAAACAATTGGGTGAAGGATTCATGTATCTAGCAATAGCAATAGCACTTAGACTTAATAAGAGCTGAGGTGGCACAGTGGTTAGAGTGCTGTACTGCAGCTACTTCAGCTGACTGCTAGTTCAGCAGAATGGCAGATCAAATCTCACCGGTTCAAGGTACTTTTAATGGAGTCACAAGCATTCAGGTATTCTTGGCTCTCCATGTTCCACAGAGAGGGCTCCTCTGCAACTTTGGGCAGCCCAAAATGCTTTGACTTCAAGTTTCATTCTGTCATTTTGTGCACATGGGAAGAAGGGTCTAGGACATTTTGCTTCTGCCACATGCTTGCACCCCCTTGACCCCTGCCCTCCAGCCACAGCCAATTGACTGTGAGTGTTCAGACTCAGTTGAATCTCTGCCAGTGTTTCACCAATGGACACCCAGCCTTCCACCTCCCCCCCCCCATTATTGTTCTGCCCCAGCTATGGACCCCAAAGAATGCAGCACATATGAAGTCCGTACAAACCTTAGTTTACTAAATTAAATCAGTCTTTTCCAAACAAAGGCTGTTAAATTAACTTCATTAACAGCCGACAAGAATGCAAAGAATAATAACAGTAATCTTACTGTGGTTGGCAGAATGCCCAGAAGCAATTTGCAGGAAACTGATAAGAGAAACAAGATCAAGATGCAAAGGAATGTGAACGAAGTTGTTTCCTGCAAATTGCCTCAGTCGTCGTCCTTCCTTAAATAGGCTAAGGAAGTGGCCAATTAGCCTCAAGCCTTTCTCTCGAGGAGACCTCCTCCTGAGGAGCCACTTCTGCCTTTTGGCAGCTCTGCGCACTTGTGCATCAAGAAGAGGCTCCTTCTCTTCTTCCTCTTCACTTATGGGAGCTTCTGGAGGTTCTGAAGGCCCTGGCTGAATCCCCGCCACTGGCACCACATCTTCTCCAGCGTCCTCATTGTGTGACTCAAGTGCCAGCTGCACAGGCTACTGGAGCAGTACCACACCGGCCTCCTCACAGTCAGAATCAGCTACTAGCTGCACAGGCCGCTGACAGGCCACAACAGTTATGGGAATTTCGCAGAGGGATCATTGTACTCCAACAATTTGCCCCAAGGGACAAGCAGACGTGCCTCCTAGCAGCCAATTGGGACTCCGAGGGGAGGGCCTCTGCCTAGCCATGAAGGTACTGTGGCCAGTGCCTTTTCTGTGAGAAGGGGAGGATCACACGCCTATATACACAAACACTTCTTGTTTTGATTCCTTAGATTCCATGTTAACGGCAGGCAATTGCCAGAACAAGGATTTCATTTTCTTGGTTATTGAATTACATATACGTATTTTTCAGAGTATGAGACGAATCTTTTTCCCCCAAAAAAGAGGTTGAAAATCTGGGTGCGTCTTATACTCTGAATGTAGCCCTACCCAGCCTCTCAAACGGAGGTTTCAGAGGCTGAAAAAAGCCTCAGAAATGAAGTTTCAGAAAAAAAGCCTCCAAACAGAGCTTCATAAAAAAAAGCTCTGAAGCTCTGTTTCGGAGGCTTTCAGAGAAAGAAAAAAAAGTTTTTTCTGAAACAGAGTTTCAGACATTTCAGAGGCTGAAAATAAAAGCAAGGCACAAAGCTCACAAACAACGAACCTGTTGCTATAATTCAACTCTGGGAACAGCTGATTGGGGGTATTCCAGGTGGCTGATCCACCCGCCAATCAGCTTTTTTCTTATTTTTCTCCCCAAAAACTAAGGTGCGTCTTATAGTCCGAAAAATATGGTAGTTAGAGTCAGAGGTGGGTTTCATATAAGTTTACCATTGGTTCACCACACACCGAAAATGTGTGAACGCTCATGCACGCAGCTTAGAAAACATGGCTAAATACGACAGCACAGCACCGGGCTGGGTGGGCCCGTCAGCACTACCAGTTCGCCCAAACTGGTCCGAATGGGCTGAATACCACCACTGGTTGGAGTCAAAGGCAACAGGAAAAAAAAGTGTGTAGTGAATAACATAGAGTCCTATTGGGAGCCTTAGGGATGTCTTCAGGTGTTTGCTTTTCAGAACTCTTTCCTTGTGTGATCAAGGTCAGGAGTAAATCAGTAGCTTCTTCATTACAGCTGTGGCATCTTTTGAATGGCTTGACATAACTTTCTGCAGTTGTGATTTGCACATTCAGCTCATTTCATATTTTCTGCACGAGGAAGGGCATATCCTCGATTTACAACATTTCATTTTTAGCGACTGTTTGAAGTTACAACGGCACGGAAACAAGTGGTTTACGACCGTTTTTCACAGTTATGACCTTTGCAGCATCCCTAGGATCATGTGATCAAAATTCAGAGGCCTGGCAACTTGTTCATATTTATTTACGATTGTTTCAGCGTCCCAGGGTCACACGTAATCAGCTTTTGCGACCTTCTGACAAGCAAAGTCAACGGGGAAGCAAGATTCACTTAAAAACCGGGGGACTAAGTTACCAACTGCAGTGACTCACTTTACAACTGAGGCAAGAAAAGTCATAAAATGGGGCAAAACTGACTTAGCAAATGTCTCATTTTACAACATAAATGTTGGGCTCAACTGTTGCCATAAGATGAGGGCTACCTGTGTGTGAATATATGTATATATGTATTTGTCTGTGTTTGTATATATATATATACTCTGTGTATATGTGTGTGTGTACACAGTCCAAAAAGCCCCATTCTGACATGGAATGCAGTAGCAGCTGGCAGGTTTAACCTGCTACCTCTGAAATCTGAGCTCTTCACCAAAGCCTAAAAGAAAGCCAAAAAGCAGAAAGGAAGTGCAAAAGAAACCTCATACAAATATTTGGGAGGAACTGTTAAGCTATAAACTCCTTGTAATGTAATGATATGATTCTTCATATCTGTTACCATTCACCCGGTCATGCCTTCAATTGCTTAATGCCCTTCAGAGACAGAAATGAATTGACTGGATATTGCTTTCAAGCAGAACAGAAATATTTGCATTGTTGCTTCATTTTAACACCAGAGCTTTTCATTCTTCTTTTAACTCTAAAAGTGAATTGGTGCTTGTAAAAAGCTGTACATGTTTACACGTGCAATCCTTCCTATTCTGAGGTCAATAGGCATTATTCCTGGGCTAGTGAAAGCAGAGTAAAATGTATAGGAGCCACAAGGTGACTCTTTTTGTCAGTATCTTCATGGGCTGCTTTGTTCAGTACAGAAAATCCCCGACTAACAATTATTCGTTTAGTGACTGTTCGGAGTTATAACACTAGTGAAAAAAGGGACTTGTGACCATTTTTCATACTTACGACCATTGCAGCATCCCCAAAGTCACATGCTCAAAATTCAAGCGCTGGGCCACTGGCATGCATTTATGATGGTTGCAATTTTTTAAAAAAAATTAATAATAATACAATTAAAAACATTGGACATGGTGTGACTTTTCCGGGTTAGACATTTCTGTCAGTGGTGGGTTTCAAAATTTTTTACTACCAGATCTGTGGGCATGGCTTGGTGGGTGTGGCTTGGTGGGCGTGGCAGGAGAAGGATACTGCAAAATCCCCATTTCTTCCCAATCAGCTGGGACTTGAGAGGCAGAGAATAGATGAGGGCGGGGCCAGTCAGAATTTTTACTACTGGTTCTCTGAACTATTCAAAATTTCCTCTACCGGTTCTCCAGAACTGGTCAGAATCTGCTGACACCCACCTCTGATTTCCGTCAAGTTTTACCTTGCAATAAATACAGTTCCTTTTTGCTGTACAAGTATATACCATCTATCACAATTCAAACATGTAAATTCTTTCTTCTATGAAAATTACATCAATACCAATTTCAATCCTATCTTTCTTCTATCTACCTATCCTGTCTATCTTTCTTCTTCAATCTATTGCAGAAAACTAACATAAAGATTTCTAAACTTTCAATTCATCAATGAGCCTTTATCCCAGCACTCCTCCTCTTCTCCAACCAATAATACAATTTGTTCAAGATTTTGTAATATTCTGTGGCGCTCTTATCTTTGAGTTCCAAAGTCAACCTGTCCATTTCAGCGCAAGTTAATATCTATGATGGTTGCAATTGTCCCCTGGTCATGTGATCACTTTTTTTTTGGAAGCCAGATTCACTGAACAACTGTGTGACTCACTTAAAAACTGCAGTGATTCACTTCACAACTGTGGCAAGAAAGGTCGGAAAATTGGGCAAAACTCACTTAACAAATGTCTCCCTTAACAAAAAGAACATTTGGGGTCAAGAACTGCCTGTATATACACAATTGTTTCCTATATGAAAAGACGTTTCCCTAGTTTTGTGTATGTCTTCCTATTCCAATATTTGAGGGGCTTCCACAAGGAAGAGGGGTGAAGTCAACCTATTCTCAAAGCACCTGAGGGCAGGACAAGAAGCAATGGATGGAAATTAATCAAGGAGAAAACCAACTTAGAACTAAGGAGAAATTTCCTGACAGTGAGAACAATTAAATCAATGGAACAACTTGCCTCCATAAGTTGTGAATGCTCCAACAATGGAGGTTTTTATGAAAAGATTGGATAAACATTTGTCTGAAATGACATAGGGGGTTGGACAAGAAGATCTCCAAAGTCCGGTCCAATTCTGTTTTTCTGTTATTCTTTGGAGGAAGAGATCTCCTGTGCCATTTACTTCTTTTGAAAAAATTTGCATATCTTGCATTTCTACCAAATGATGATCCGGATGTTCCAGAAATGTTTTGGAAGAAAGTCCAGATGATACTCCAAAGGTTTTAAAATAAAACCTTTTACTTTGACTGAAAAAGTGAAACTGACATCAATTCCTATCCAAGAGGAAATAATTTAAGACTGTCTCTTCCACTTAAAAAGGAAGCCTGCACAGAAAAAAGTTAATCTCCCTCTATTATCGTATTCTTGGCAAATCTAAGACAACTCGCTCATTTAAATGTCAGTAAGCATTTAAAATGGAGAAAATGTCTAATCCTAACTGTCAATAAATGCAGTATCTGGAGTTTGTTTCTTCATTCTATAATAGTTTGATTGTTATATATCCCACTTGAAATCAACACTTCATGATTAATTACTGAGAGGTCTACAGACAGTCCTTGACTTACATTTGCAATGAGCCTGACAATTACAGTTGTTAAGTTTTCACAGTCTAAAATGGGCCACTCTTCAACCAGACCCAATTTTATGACTTTCATTCCATTGGTTGTTAAGTAAATGCAGCAGTTGTAAAGTGAACACCACGGACATTGAGTGAATCGATTGTTCACTTTGGGTGTTCTTTTCCTAGAACCTGGAAGTGAATGCCAGTTTCAGGGGGGCAGGGGGGGCTCATGAAGTGTGATCACATGACTATGGGACACTGCAAATGGCTGAGTGGCCAAAATGCAGTCATGTGACTGTGAGGAGAGGGCAGCCATTGGAACTTCCAAATTGGGTCAAAACTACATTTTTTCAGGATAGGATCCAATACAACTTCAAACAGTGGCTAAATGAGGACTTGTCTATATCAGAAAAATAATAAAGTAGAAACTTGTCGACAAAACCTTTAGAGGTAGTCCTCAACTTACAGCCACAACTGAAGCCCAAATTACTGTTGCTAACCAATACAGGGGTTAAGTGACCTTAGCTGCATTTTACAACTTTTCTTGCCACAGTGGTTAAGTGAATCACAGGTGTTGTTAAATTAATAATACGATTGTTAAGTGAATCTGGCTTCCCCATTGCCTTTGCTTGTCACAAAAAGTGATCACTTGACCCTGGGACACTGCTACTGTCATAAATATGAATCAATTGCCAAACGTCTGAATTTTGATCACCTGACCATGGAAGATATAGAGGAGGAAAAATAAAAGAGCAGAAAGAAGACCACGGAGAAACAATGTTTAAAAGAGATAAGATACTAAACGAACTGTTATAAGTCGACGACTATCTGCATGCATGCATTTTTGCAAAGGAAGGAAGTTCAGCTAGAAATTGCCTAGGTGGCAGCACTTATCCAATTTTAATTGGTTTTCTAAATGTCTATGAAGATTCTCAATCATCCAGGTCATGGTTATCCCAAAGGCCCCACCATCCACTCAGAGCTGAAGAACCTTCTTGGATGAGAAGCGAAATGTCTTCAGAGAAAAACCAGAAAGTCCAATTGTCTCTTGAAAAAGCAGCTTTGGTATTCTCTTACTAAAGTTCAAAGCCACAAAAGGTCTGATCTAAGAGATCTGCTTGAGTTCCATTCATGCTTGTGGCTTGATCAGGGCAGCAAAGAATCTCAACTGATTCTTCGCAAACACAAGAAAGTCTTTTAATTGCAATTCTGTTCGTACTGACACACCTTGTTGAGCCTCGCAATTACTGATCCTATATTGCTGAGCCATCCCTAACCCTCCACCTCCCTACCCTTCCCCTCTTTTTCCTTTCCTTTCCTTTCCTTTCCTTTCCTTTCCTTTCCTTTCCTTTCCTTTCCCTTTTCCTTTCCTTCCCTTTCCCTTTCCCTTTCCTTCCCTTCCCTTCCCTTTTCTTTCCTTCCCTTCCCTTCCCTTCCCTTCCCTTCCCTTCCCTTCCCTTCCCTTTCCTTTCCTTTCCTTTCCTTTCCTTTCCTTTCCTTTCCTTCCCTTCCCTTCCCTTTCCTTCCCCTTTCCCTTTCCCTTTCCTTTCCTTTCCTTTCCTTCCCCTTCCCCTTCCCCTTTCCCTTTCCCTTTCCCTTTCCTTTCCTTTCCTTTCCTTTTCCTTTTCCTTTTCCTTTTCCTTTTCTTTCCCAGTTGGAGATTTTTTCCCCTGTGTTATGTAACAGGAAGGGATAGACCTTTACATGAATAAAACAGAATGGACCTGCTGCTGACAGAAGCAATAAGGAGGATCCAGCGAAATAAAGTCAAATTAATTTTGAGACACATTAAATCCAATGACTAAGATTTAAGAAGTGCTTATGTCTTCTGTTGAAATCAATTGAATTTAAAAGTGCTTACCTTTGGCAGGATTATGGCTATAATTTAGATCATATGCAGCAGCTTAATGAGTTTGTGCATCACAGCCAGAAAAACTGTTTGCATAAATAATCTGTTAATAAAATAATTAGTCGAAGTATAAATCTCACACAAATCAATAGTCTTGGAGCACACAGGGCCTGCTATCAAAACCTCTTCAGGATCAAGGAATAGAAACAATGTTGGCAGGACTTATTCAAGAATATGATTAGTAAAGGCTCTGTAGAAACACATACATCCGTGCATATACAAACACATACACAGGTTTACAGAAAGTAGTAGAAGTAGTCTGGAAAAACTAGGTTTAAAAATAACTATTTAAAAGCAACCAAGTGAAAAATTAGAAGATCAGCTTTTCTAAAGTCACTCATAAAGAAAGTAGTAAATTATCAAGAAATTTTAAGGTCCAAGGAAATTTCACCCTTACATTTCAGTCTAAGGCAGGGGTGTCAACCAGTGGTGGGTTGTCCCCGGTTCAGACCAGTTCGCAAGAACAGGTTGTAAAACCGGCAGGAGGCTCCGCCCACTGACCCAGACGTCATCAGGAAGTTTCTGGGCATGTGTGTGTGGTCCCATTGAGAACTGGTAGTAAAGGTAAGTAGAACCCATCCCTGGTGTCAAACTCACAGCATCACGTTGTCGTCACATGATATATCATGACTTTTTTCCCCTTCGCTAAAGTGGGAGTGAGGGTGGCCAGCATGGGACACAGCCAGCACACGAGCCGCAAGTTTGACACTCCTGGTCTAAGGCAATGCAATAATCAAAGGGAGTCCGTAACAAATTTTTAGCATAGAATTTGCCTTCCTTTCTTTGGGGTCTATTTGTTTCCTCCGAGAATGACTCCACTCATGGTGTTCCTTGGCAGAAACATTTGATGGAAGGCTTCATCTCTTTGCCTGTGTGTTCTGTGGAGGAAGTGCTATCATTATACAGTAGAATATCCAGCATAACAGAATCTGTCATAATTCAGTATTCCTTAACAAAAGTGACAGTTTCAGAAATTTAGATTGGGGGGGTTTCAAAATGAGATCGGCAGGGAATAGAACAAATCAACAAAAGAAGGAAAACAAAAAGTTCTTATGGTTCAATCGAAAGATGACAGCAATGCTTGAGAAACAGTGATGGGCCAGAAGCAGAGGAGGGTTTCAGCAGGTTTGACCAGTTCTGGAGAACTGGTAGCAGAAATTTTGAGTAGTTCAGAGAACCGGTAAATACCACCTCTGACTGGCCCCGCCCCCATCTATTCTCTGCCACCCGAGTCCCAGTTGATCGGGAGGAAATGGGGATTTTGCAGTAACCTTCCCCTAGAGTGGGGTGGGAATGGAGATTTTACAGTATCCTTCCCCTGCCATGCCCAACAAACCACACCCACAGAACCAGTAGTAAAAAATTTTGAAACCCACCACTGGACAGAAGGATGAGATAATCAGTCTTCTGAAATCTTTTTCTTTTTTAATCAAATCATTCACCCCTTTCCTAAATGTCCAGAGTTTCCAAAAAGCACCAAGACTGCTGTTATTGATGCTCCTTCCCTGAAAGAACCCAAGAGTTTTCGAAAGGAACTTACATTATTGGAACCAGCTCTCCCCACTGCTCCAAATAATTATAATCATAAGTTTATTTTGTCAAGCATATATAAGATAACAAGTAAAAGTATAAATATAATTTGAATACATGAAAAGAGTAAGTAAAAAGGAATATTAGGGCAGGGACGATAGGCACGCTGGTGCACTTATGCACACTCCTTACAGACCTCTTAGGAATGAGGCAATAACATCCACCACTGGTGTGCTTGCCTCAAGATTCTGGAGCATTTCAGGACCAACCAGATTGGTCTTCTTAGCTTCTGCTACTTTGCATGGGATAACAACTAGACAACAAAGTTTCCACAGGGTTCAGTGTTTACCTCAAAATGATGACCATTAAGATGCAAACTCTGCCTCTTTCATATACACACAATGATGTGATACTGCTTTGGCGATCTAATCCCATCTCAGCAGATACCTGCTTGTTTGGAGGCTAATTTCTGTGACCTTCATTGATCAGATGGTGAAAGTACAAATTATCTCTGACTCTTTTTGCAGCAGATGCTAGGAGTACAGTTCTGGGCTGTTTTGAGGATAGCTTTAGGGTTTGAAATAAGGTGTGGGGTAGAACTATCCATTGGTCTGACTTAAAATGACATGTTGTCTCCGCTCTCTTCAGAATCCTCTAGCAAATGAACCACAGTCTTCAATTCAGTTCAAATCTTTATTATCAGTGCACAACATATGTACAATGAGATTGGTTGAGCTCCCTCAGTGCACCCCCCTCCCAACACAATACAACTCACAGTGAAGACAGAAAATCCCTAACCCAATAAATCATATTAACCAAACACCCAGTCCTATTGCACCAGTGTGCACCAGTGTGAACATGTTACACATTGTGCCAGCCCTGCAATCCATCATACTACATAGGTATGATGTTATTTCTCATTCAGGAGTCTGAATGAGAGCCCATGGATAAAAACTGTTCTTCAACCTGTTTGTGCAGCTGGCTATACTTCTATATCTCCTTCCTGATGGTAGGAGGGTAAAGAAGTGGTGACCAGGGTGAAAGTCATCCCTGAGAATTTTCCTCACTCTTCTAAAACAGCAAGCCCTAGTGATCTCATCTAGTGGAATCAGGGAACAGCCCACGATGTTTTGTGCTGTACTCACCACCTTCTGTAATATTTTTCTATCCATGGCTGTCAGACCAGCATGCTGCACTGTGATGAAATAAGCGAGGACATTTTCTGTTGTGGACTGGTAAAAGGAGGTCATCAGTTATTGTTCCACCTTGTTTTTATGAAAGACCCTAAGTAAATGGAGTCTCTGTTGGACCTTCCTGGCCACCTGGATGATGTTGTTTTTCCAGGTGAGGTCTTCACTGAGATTGACTCCCAGGAATTTAAAGGAGGAAACTCTCTCTACACAGCCCCCCTCGATGTAAAGTAGGGCAGATTCCTCTCTCTTCCTCCAGCAGTCCAACACCATCTCCTTGGTGATACAGAGTTTTATAGATTAAGAGATTGGCTCATAGGTATACATCACAACTATCCATATCAACTGACCAGCCAACATATTTTAATTGTTAGCTAAAGAACTGATCTTGCAATTCAGCATAATACAGATGCATATTCCAAGTACGTTGTATGCCAACTAGCAAAATTTTCTAGAAAGTTTAAAATGTGTTTTTTTTTTAAGATATGAGAAATTTCATCTGCTCTGAACTTTAGGCTTTGTGATCTTAAACAAACAGCATAGCTTTTGTAATTTTCATTGTAACAACCCACTGCCTTGGCCACACATCTTATTAGGCTAGGGCCAAAGATCAAATCTTTTAACCTGGACAGCCATAACTTTTCAGAATTACAGAATAACAAAGTTGGAAGGGAGCTAAGAAGTCTTCTAGTCGAAACCCTGCTCAAACAGGAGACCCTATACCATGTCCAATCTCTTCTTAAAAACCTCCAGGGATGGAACATCCACAACTTCTGAAGGCAAGCCATTCCACTGATTCATTGTTCTCATTGTCAGGATATTTCTTCTCATTTCTGGGTTAGTTATCTCCTTGATTAGCTTTTATCTGTTACTTCTGTCCTCAGGTGCTCAATTCAATCTCAATGACAAACACCTATTTTTTTAAATAAATAAATTGGCCATGATCCTACCCTCCTTCCTCTCTTTCTTCTTCACCCTTCCTTCTGTGAAGTAGAGCTTACATAAAGGAAACTGTAAGAGGAAACAGAGTTCTCATGACCCCAGTTTCCTTAGAAGCATGCCAGGCAAGAAATTTTAAAATTATAACAAGCATTCAAAAAGGTGGGAAGGAAGGAAGGAAGCCTGCAAAGCCTTTTTTTGTCTCTTGCAAATTCCAAAATGAATTCACCCTTTCTATTTTCTCCTTTGATTCATCCTCTAGCCTAGATTAAAGGAGAGAGACAGTTGGGGGACAGCACTAATCTACATTCGATGAAAGAGAAAGAAGAAGAAGAAGAGAGAAAATATTACTGCTTGCAATATTGGTGACTTGTTGGCGAGTTAGAGGGAGAAAGAGAGAGAATACATGAGAATGATGCAGCCTTCAATTGGTGGGGCCACATGTTGAACTTGGTCATCTTACCATGTAGAGCAATCCAATCTTAACAACTTTAAGATCTGTTGACTTCAATTCCCAGAATTCCCCCACACACCCCTGCTAAAGGTTGGACATCCTTGCTCTAGAGCAGGGGATGTCAAACTCACAATGTCATGTTGTCATCACGTAATGTATCATGACTTTTTTCCCCCTTCACTAAATTGGAGTGGGCACGGTCAGCACATGATGCATCCGGCCGGTGGACCGTGAGTTTAACACCCCTGTTCTAGAGCAGTGGCCCCAGGGGTGGGATGCTGGGGGTTCGCAGGGGTTCAGGAGAACCTCTAGCTAAGATTCTGTGCAGTTCGGAAAACCCACAAATCTCACTCCTGGCTGGCCCCACCCCGTTTTGGATGCAGGTAAGTGCAGGGTCTGCACAGAGGCTCGGCGAGGGTGAAAAGCGGGCCTACCAGAAGTTTGGGAAGGGCCTCCAGAGCTGGGGACGCCGTTTTTGCCCTCCTGGAGGCTCAAGGAAAGCCTCTGGAGCCCGGGAAGGGCAAAAATGCCTCCCCCTCCACAGTGGTGCAGGAGGCTAACTAGGCCACGCCCACCATGGCCACACCCACCCAGCAACCCAGAAAATCCTTTGCTAAAAATTTTGAAGCCCACCCCTGAGTGGCCCCCAAACCCTTGGGCATCAGGGACCAGTGCTATGCAGAGAGGTTTTACTGTGGACCAGAGGGGGCATGTTTCATATGCTGCCTGCATGCCACAGATGGGGCTTCGCTTGCTTTCTTGGCCTGTGCTGGTCTACAGATCGGGGGTTGGGGACCCCTGCCCTAGAGGCCCTGGACTCAATCTTTTAACTCAAAAGCAATGAATTGAGATTCTGCCTTTAATTATCTCCAGAGACAGCCTGCAACCAATAGTGCTATTTCTTTTAAGCAACTTTCCAAAAGAAGACTTGAAGACAGAAAGATACTAAAGAGACTCTTTAATTGAGCAAACTCCAATCTTTACGGTGTTACAGTATGAATAAATATGCAGGCAAAAAACCAATAAGCAATATGCAACAGTAATTATAGCCACGGAATTACACGGAAAAACAGTCCGAAGCAAGATATAAAGAACAGAGTGAATACTTTACATTAAAAGGCTTTAAGATATTGCCTGCAGTTTAAATAACTTCAAGGTACTGCGAAAATAGTCAAGGAACTTCCTGATGGCTTGTGAACAATACAGCTTGGTCTCCATTCTGAAAATAAAATCAAGGCAGGATGGCTCAGATTCCAATTTATAGAAGATTTGAGAATACTTTGCCTTCAGTTCTCAAAAGGGAACTCACAATGACTAGAAGCATGCAAGCATGCCTGTTGCCTGCAACTTCTTAAAACAGCTACCCCTTTTCTCAGGGATCATATCATGGCCACAGAAGACAACCATACAGTATGGGGAGAAGATGCAATAGTGCAATTATAACAAATTTACTAGGCTATTTTGTTCAAGCAGGCAAGCCCCCTTAGAATCATACTTTTGCTTAATTACTTTGTCCTTAAATCAAATTAATTTAATTGACCATGACCCAGGCTGCAGCACTTGCACAGGGCCTATTCAATTGTAGCAGTGTCCCTGGTCCTGATTGTTGTTTAGGTTTTGTGGGGGGGGGGGGGAGAGAGACCTATATGAAAGTGAAGCTCAGTTGCTACTTGAGATGGAGCTACTTTGCAAAGTTTAAAGAGACATGTCTCTATATTACCAATGTGTTTAGCACCCACATATTTTAGCAAAAGACTACTGGAGTGACACAAAGGAAGGAGGTCTTAGACTTTCCTTACCTGTCTTGTCTATTTAATTACGCACAATCTCTGCTTTTGGGGTTCTCCTCATGGCAGCAGAGAACCGACTGTCTTTTGTTGTTGTACAGGTAGTCCTTGACTTAACAACAGTTCATTTAATGTCTGTTCAAAGTTACAACGGCATTGAAAAAAATGACTTATGACCATTTTTCACACTTTTGACCGCTGCAGCATCCCCATGGACACGTGATCAAAATACAGATGCTTGGCTACTGACTCACATTTATGATGGTGGCAGTGTCCCTGGGTCATGTGATCCTCTTTGGGGACTTACTGTACCAATCTATCCATTTATTTTTTGCAGGCACTGGTCTACCCATTTATTTTTGCAGGCACTGATCTACTCATGTATTTTTGCAGGCACTGGTCTACTCATGTATTTTTGCTGGCATTGGTCTACTCATTTGTTTTAACTCTGATCAGCTGTAGGGCAACCCTTTGAAGCCCTGTGGCAAGAGTTTAAACAGTTTTTTTCCCTGTAGCCATCAGCTGGGACTCAGGAGGCAGCAATACATTGGGGGTGGGGCCAAATAAAAGGTAAGAATAACGCAGGGGGTGGGGGTGGGCACGGGGGGTGGAGGGCGCAGGGTGGCAGAACCAGTTCGGTGACATCATATCATCATCGCTACCGGCTTGGGAGAACCGGGCTGAACCGGGAGGAACCCACCATTGGCTCAGTTGTGGTTGTAAGTTGAGGACTACCCGTAGTCACAAAAACTTGCTGTCTCCACTTGGAAACTCATGCAATTGTTTCAGAACAAGTAACTGCCCACTTCACTCTAATGTTTTGAAAACTAATGTTTTCAGGCTTGAGAAGGAAAAGGAACATAACAATTCATGATCAGATTCCACAGCCACAAAACAGAGATAGCAATGGCACTTAGATTTATATACTATTTCACAGTGCTTTACAGCCCTGCAGAGCCAGCATATTGCTCCCAACAATCTGGGTCCTCATTTTACCGACCACAGAAGGATGGAAGGCTGAGTCAACCTTGAGCTACTGAGATTCAAACTGCCAAACTTCTGGCAGCCGGCAGTCAGCAGAAGTAGCCTGCAGTACTGCATTCTAACCACTGCGCCACAGCTTGTGTCATTCCCAACGGGAACCAATGATTCTATTCACAAAAGTAACCCAACTTATGTACTTTGATCCGATATGGGGTCATCTTATGTTTGCACCATTTGCGTGATTGCACAGGTCACTGTGTTGATGTCCATGTTATGGACATCCTTGGTTTAGGTAAGACCCCTTGAAAAATTTTTATTTTGATCTGAGTTCAAAATGTGTTCTTGGCAAACCAGACGGATGTGATCTTGCTCACTTTATCTGAAGCTTCTCTGTCAAACAGAGCTCAGCAGTGTAAGTTTCATGCATAACTTCCTGGCAATAATGAAATCATCTTGTCCCATCATCGGTGAAGGTTGCTTATGTCTCTTTTAATAGATTCTAGATTGGGAGATAATGGAAGCACTTTCATGCCTTGACATGCCTTCATTTTCCATTTGTGTACATCATTCCTAGAATTCATCTTGACTAACAATCTTAGCTCAAGGGCAACGTAGATTCACTGACAGCAAACATGTCCCAGACTGGAGCAAAGTTTTGAAAATTAAAACAGCTATAACCAAAATAACATCAACAACAACAAAAAAACCCAATCAATAACACACTCACCCTGTATTCTCAGTATAGCATTATATACTGAGGAAATGCGAGAATCATACTGATCTTTCTTTCTTCATCTTCTTGCTTCTTGACCTGACTATTTTTCCTTGTTAATCAAAGGGTTAGCTTGTTTAACGTGGGATGGCTTGGTAGCTTTAGAAGGTAATTTGAAAAATGGACAAGAGATGCCAGAATTCCATAAAATAACAGGATGTTGGGTGGGGTTAGTGAAAGACAACAGCTAACCAAAGATATTAAAAGAAGCCTTGATAAAATAGGCACCGGCCTTCTCATCTTCCAAATGCAAGTGTAAAGTCTGCCACCTAGTGCAAGCATTTAGCAGAGCCTAACTAATCTCAGAAATTTGTAAGAGCCTTTTCATGATTGCTCTAATTTTATGTCTCTGCTGTCTGAAAAGCTACCTCCAGCATGGAGTCAAGCAGCAACAAATTCAAGGCACCAATGAGAATTTAAAAATTCAGCAATATTCATGTCTAACTATGAGCGCCTAAGTTCCCTGCTTACCTAAATTCCAAGTTATGCAATGTACACCGATTACATTACATAAAATGGAAGCCAACCTCAAGAAAGTTTATTCAGAAGTTCAGAGGGGCTTATTCCTATTTGCAAGAGGCTACAATCTCAATCAGTTTAGATGTAGTAGTCAAAACAGTACATTGATAGAGACCCAGTTTGAGATCGTGGTTCAGGTGTTGGCCTAGAAACCACGAAACTGTGAGTTCTAGTTTCTAGCATTGAGCAGGAAATACTGCTCTTGGTGACTCTGGGCCACTCACTTTCTCTCAGCCCAACCTACCTCACAAGATTGTTGTTGTGATAGAAGTAGGAAGAGGAATGAGTATTAGGAATGTTTATTGTTATATATATAGTTTTGGTGGGAGATTTAAAGTACAATAGGTCACTTGTGATTGGTCAGCTCCCCAGCTGGCCGGGTATTTAAGGAGAGCTGTTTGCCTGTCACCTTTGCTGAAGTCTCACCATACATTAAAGAGCTATTGTCACTACCTTGCTTCTGCTTCCTCAATCGCCCAATATAACATTTACTACCCTGAGTTATATATAAAAAAGCAGAATAAAAATCTAATAATAATTGCTTCAAAGTGAGGGTGAGGCCCTCTTGATACTGCAGAATTGCAACTTCAACTAATAGCTTAGTACCAGATACTTGCAGTGAACTGATTTGTGGTGGGTACCAGTGGTGGGTTTCAAAAATTTTTACTAGAGGTTCTGTGGGTGTGGCTTTTGGGTGTGGCAGGGGAAGGATACTGTAAAATCCCCATTCCCTCCCCACTCCAGGGGAAGGTTACTGCAAAATCCCCATTTCCTCCCAATAACTGGGATTTGGGAGGCAGAGAATAGATGGGGGCGGGGCCAGTCAGAGGTGGTATTTACCGGTTCTCTGAACTACTCAAAATTTCCGCTACCATTTCCTGAATATCACCTCTGGTGGGTACACTTTTATAGATATATGCAGCAATAAGGAAAATGATAGAACCATTTATAAAGAGATGAAGAGCTAAAAGTTGCAGACTATATAAATTGCATTCTAAATGATGGAATATTAAATTATACAATCTTCTCACCTTTTGCTTCTCGGCTCACATCACATTAAACCCAGGGGAAACATACGATAAATAATATGCTGGCCAAAGTGGAGGATTCCCCCCCCCCCCAAATAATTGATTTATTAAAAACATCGATTTTGTCTTTTTTTGCCACAGTGACATTCAAGAAAGTTTTACTAATCTAGCTTAAACAATGAAAAGATGCAACTGAAAATAGTAGTACTGAAGAAAAACAAGTGAAACCAAGTCCACTTAGAGATTGAGTAATATTTACTGTTAACAAAGGTTCATAGCCTAAACCGCTCTGTGAAGAAATAGGAACGTAAATGTCTGGCAAATTTTCTATGACTTGAATACCATCACAATTTTATCTTGGAAAGCAAGTAATCTCATCCCAAGAATGGAGTGGAGGGGAGGGGAGGGGAAGGGAGGGGAGGGGAGTGGGGTGGGGTGGGGTGGGGTGGGGTGGGGTAGAATAGAATAGAATAGAATAGAATAGAATAGAATAGAATAGAATAGAATAGAATAGAATAGAATAGAATAGAATAGAATAGAATGAAGCTGGAAGGGAGCTTGGATGTCTTTTAATTCAGCCCTCTGCTCTAGCAGAAAAAACTATATTATTTCAGATAAGTGACTGTCTAGTCTTTTCTTAAAAACCTCACGTGATGAAGCAAGGACATCTAACAAGGATTTCAAGGTACAATCTCAAATGGAGAGCAAGTTTGCATGGCAGGCAAGAAAGCGACCCACAAAACCCAGGCGACTATCAATCTACTTGGGCATGTTAACCTTTCACATCATGTGAAAATTTTCCAGTCTTCTTAGCTAATGGACATCAAAAATAGTCAATGAAGAGTATTAAGCTCAAAATGGAAACATCAATAAACTCCCACGTGAACTTACATTACAACTGTCTGATCCTGTCAAAGTTGCCAATCAGATTTCATGCTGGATCCTGAACTTTAAGAAGTTGATGCAGAAATATACATTGAAATGAGATATCGCGACTGGAGAAGGTTTGAATTGGATCGGTGCTGCTGTTGCATTCATTATTATAGCTATTGTTGTTATTGTTAATCATTCACCTAAATAGCAATGCTGCTTGAGAACCAGCAATATTTTGCCTTTTGATATGTTTAAATATGAAAGCCTTTGATGCATTTTTAAGCGCTCTAAAGGTTTTGGATATGGTTCATTGACTAATTCCATGCACGCATTCATTCATTAACTGAAGCCTTCAGCGTTCTTCTAAAACCAACAGCAGAGTGGATTATTTAGCATTTCCACCAGTTCCCATATTGACATTTACGAATTTCTTGAGTGAGATATCCTGCATGAATGCATTTAATATGAATCCTATTGGGATTTTTCTCAGAACTGTGGAAATGCCTGTGCTGAATATTGTCCTGTCCAAATTAGGGGCTAATCCATTACGCACTCTTTGTTTCACACACAAGCACATATACCTCTAATATATTAATATATTTTCCTTCAGGCACTCTATTTCCCTCTGGATACGTTGGATTTACAACTTCTCCCAATTTCCAACCTTAATATCCTTGTATATTTGTCTATTTTGTGGCCACTTTGGAAGATTGCTCTGTGATAGAGAGGTGGAACATAGGATACAGAACACAGAATATTAGAGTTAGAAGGGACCTTGGAGATCTTCTAGTCCAATCAGCGCTAGGATTCTAACAGGTTCTGGAGAACCAGTAGCGGAAATTTTGAGTAGTTTGGAGAACCAGCAAATACCACCTCTGGCTGGCCCCAGAGTGGGATGGGAATGGAGATTTTGCAATATCCTCCCCCTGTCACACCCACCAAGCCACGCCCACAGAACTGGTGGGGAAAAATTTTGAATTTCACTCCTGGTCTGAAGGGCACTTGCTTTACTACTGGTTCTTTTTGTGTGCGCGCTTTGCGCGCGATCGCCACACGCATGCTCAGTTTGCTCGCCTGTGCGCCAAACTTGCGCTTTGCGCAAGCATGTTGTGAATCTGCCCAGCTGGTGCGGTAATCTGCTCTGCCGCACCTCTCAGCTGGGCGAAAAAAGAAGAAATATAAGGTCAGCATAACACGGGGGTGGGTGGGAGGGCCCAGCTCCCAAAGACAGAGAACTGGTTCGGTGACATCATATCATCACCACTACCGGCTCTCGCGAGCCAGGCCAAACCGGGAGGAACCCACCACTGCTATGGGCCCCACAAGAATAGGGGCCCCATACTAATCTGTGTGTATTAACCCTTCAATGCACCCTGTATCATATAAATACAGCAATATATTTATTACATTTTACTGCATTTTTTAAATTAATACTAACATGCAAATATATGTTTAATTTTATCAACCATTTTTATTTTTATTCCTGTGAGTAGTTGTCGTAGGGGACCCAGTACACTGCTTTGCCCGGGGCCCATAATGCTGTTAAAATGGCCCTGAGTCCAATCTCCTACTCGAGCAGGAGACCCTATAACATTTCAGATTGTCCAATCTCTTCTTAAAAACCACCAGTGATGAAGCACCCAAAAATTCTTAAAGCAACCTGTTCCACTGGTTAATTGTCCGCACTGTTAGGAAATTTCTCCTTAGTTCTACATTGCTTCTCTCCTTGATTAGTTTCCACCCATTGTTTCTTGTCTTGCCTTCTGGTGCTTCTCTTTTGTGCCTTTTGCATTTTTTTTTCAAGATTCCTCAGCAGGTAGTTGAGGAAATTCTGTAGCAGTGCTTATGCTACACACTTCATACATGTAATTATGAAGAAAATGGAAAGCAGTACTACTCTGCTTTGAATAGCTATACGGCAGGAACTGCTGGTTCAGCAGCTTTTCTCATTGTTTGCAACAAGGTGCAGCTTTTGAAATTATGTTGTACATGAACATTCCTTCTATAACTATTCTCCAGGTAGCTAATATCACCTGACCCCCATTTTATTTTTATTACTCCTACTAATACAGTTGTTACTCCTTCAATCTTTTCATATAATTTGTGGTATAGTTCATGCAATGTGGTAAGGTCATCAGCTAGTCCATGCTTTGTGTGTTATGCAAACCCACGTTGGCTTGTGGAGAATCCCTATGTAATGAAAATCCAAGCAATTAGATTTATTTAGTAGGACATGGTTCAACTAACAATAGGGCAGTTTATATGGTGAACTGAGCATGTCTCTGAGGTAGGGAATACATTTCCTAACCCATATTGCTAAAGGGGGTTGGACTAGATGGCCTACAAGATCCCTTCCAACTCTGTTATTCTAAGAGATTCTAAGTATAACTAGAGTCTTGACTATGTGACTAGAAATGAGGGACCCTAGAAGTTGTAGTTTTCAATATCCAGAGTTATATAATAGATGGTATGTGACTCAATAGCAGTAATTGTGAGTGGAATCTTGAAGACCTAGTGGAGAATCACTTAAATATGAGCCAGCAGTGTGCTGCAGCTGCCAAAAAAGACAGCATAGTCCTAGGCTGCATTAACAGAGGGATAGAATCAAGATCACATTAAGTGTTAGTGCCACCTTATAATGCCTTGGTAACACCACACTTGGAATATTGCATCCAGTTTTAATCACCATGATATAAAAAAAGATGTTGAGACTCTAGAAAGAGTGCAGAGAAGAGCAACAAAGATGATTAGGGGACTGGAAACTAAAACATATAAAGAACAGTTGCTGGAATTGGGTTTGTCTACTTTAATGAAAAGAAGGACTAGGGATGACATGATAGCAGTGTTCCAATATCTCAGGGGCTGCCATAAAGAAGAGGGAGTCAAGCTATTCTCCAAAGCACCTGAGAGCAGGACAAGAAGCTATGGGTGGAAACTCACCAAGGAGAGAAGCAACTTAGAACTAAAAAGAAATTTCCTGACAGTGAGGAGAATTAATCAGTGGAACGACTTGCTTCCAGAAGTTGTGGATGCTCCATCACTGGAGGTTTTCAAGAAAAAATTGGACAGCCATTTGTTTGAAATGGCATCGTGTTTCCTGCTTGAGCAAGGGGTTAGACTAGAAGACCTCCAAGGTCCTTTCTAACTCTGTTAGAACCACTGCAAGAGAAACAGAGCAATTCATGTGAGTTTCAGAGCCCTATATGTTGTTGAGTTATTGGGTTTTTTTAAATCCCACCTTTGTTATTTTTCTAAATAATTCAAGTCTTAGAATGCTTAGATGCATGGAGCATTCATTTTGGAGGCTTTCAGGGAGAAAATTGATCCATCAAAATTCAAGTTTCCAAGAAACCCTAGTGGCTACAAGAATGCCATCAAGCAAAAAAAAAAAAAAGTGACAGGTCTATCTAAGGTTCTCCATCCTTTTTGGACCTGTGGGCACATTTGAAAGCATGGCAACGTGTCCTGTGAGTGCACACAAAAGTAGTATTCATAAATGGTAAAGCCACAGGGCTCCAGTACAAGTCACAGTAGTAGGTGGAAAAAATCAATGATATGAAGTCACAATAAAAACTTTGGCATTTTGTATTTCCATCCTGATACGTGATCCAAATCTCAAGGTTCAAATTGTGATGTTGTGATGCTCATTTTATTATTTGTCCCCCACATACACAGATGAAGCTGTAATGTGCACATTCTGTCATCCCCAAAGGTATCCTTTACTTAATGGAATAAATGATAATTTTTTTCTGGACATTGTATAAATTTCAAAAGAAAATATTGCTCTGCAGTTATCATTGTGTGCATGTGTGTGTGTATTATATGATATTTTTTGATGCTTCAATCTGGTCTAGATGGGACCCCAAAGCACCATTGAAAATCAATACAATACTTAATACTGCTAAACTTCTTTATCCTGGCAGTTACTGGTTTCCCATTTGTTTATTTGTAATTCAAAGAGTGTTGTTTAAAAATAAACCTTGCTAAACATGAAGCATGGGAGGAGTTTCTGGACACATTAATGTTCATGGTGCCATGCTGGGAACTGAGAATCTAGCATCTGGCAGTTCACTAAATTTCCTGTGCAATGACAAGCCAAGGTGAACAAAACTAGGAGATATGAAAGACAATTCTGCTGCAAGTTGTGGAATTAAATGAGATTGCTCAAATTCAATGGGAAATTGTTGGAAATCTCTAGGGTTCGTGGATTCTGAATTTAAGAGACATTCTGAGCAGTTTATTCTGTCAGAAAAAACATGTTCATTTGGAGATATTTACAAATAGCAATAGCACTTAGATTTATATACCGCTTCACACTGCCTTACAACCCTCTCTAAGTGGTCAGCATATTGCCCCCAACATTCTGGGTCCTCACTTTACTGACTTTGGAAGGATGGAAGGCTGAGTCAACCTTGAGCTGGTCAGGATCGAACTGCTGGCAGTTGACAGAATTAGCCTGCAATGCTGCATTCTAATCACTGCGCTGCCACGGCTCTTTGAAAATAATCTGAATACAATCACTGGAATGTTTTTCTTTCCCAGGTCAATGCTATCACACCTCTTGAATCCTCAATTAGTTGTTCCCCAAAAGTTTGAGTTTAATGATACCCAGTCATCTTTGATTATTATGGAACTTTGGAAAACATCATATTTATATTGTATTAATATTTGAGTTAGAACTTTAATTTGTGCAATTCTGAGAATTTTAAAAAAATGCTTAAAGTACAAAGTACATTTGAAAATGTTTGAATGTCATCCCCTCTGTGTGATTACATTTCAGAAATAGTTCTCAAGCAGACAGGTCTCTATTTTCTCATTCATTTGCTCAGGGATGTCAGATTAACGTAAGAAAATTTGGGAAGAGAGGGTTGTTGTCCCTTGCTTCTCAAACCAGGTAAACGAAGAGCACCTGAAGCATATAAACAACAGAAAGAAATTCAAAAGAAGCTAGAAAGTCTGCTTCTAAACAAATCTAATAGTATTGAGCAACTGACCTCTTTTGAAATGTTCCCTGGCTTAACACTAAAATATTCCTGAACAACATCAAAGGAAGAATTGTGTGTTCTTTGCCATGTTCTCTAATCCAATGTCATCCATTTAAAATGAATCTCAAATCAAAGAATGCAATGAAGGAAAGATAGCCTGCCACTGTAATTGAGTTTAACATTTTTTTTAATCATGTCATGGTTTATGGCTAGCACAATTTGGCAAATGAAGCACTAACTCTAATCCAGTGGTGGGATTCAAAAAATTTTCCTACCAGTTCTCTGGGCATGGCTTGGTGATCGTGGCATGTCTTGGTGGGCAAAGCTTGGTGGGCATGGCAGGGGAAGGTTACTGCAAAATCCCCATTCCCTCCCGATCAGCTGGGACTTGGGAGCAGAGAATAGATGGGGGCGGAGTATTTACCAGTTCTCCAAACTACTCAACATTTCCACTACCGGTTCTCCAGAACTGGTCAGAACCTGCTGAATACCACCTCTGCCCTAATCCTAGCTGTAGTTTAATTTTCATGGGCAATAGGATTTTCCTGTGTATTTTCCTGTGGTACAGAAACAACTTTGAACAAAAGGCTGTGAGCTGCATTTTCCTTAGAAAACCTCTAAAAATCTATCCCTGACATCAGTTTTTGGTCCTGACTCCAAAGAGACTTAACTGAAACCCTAACCTTAATCCTGACCCTAACCCTAGTTTAATTTTTGTGAGATTCTCCATGTATTTTTATTGTATTCAATATTACAGTTTTTGATCTGTTTCCAAAGACACCTAATCCTAATCTTAAAATGCTGTAGTGGCACAGTGATTAGAATGCAGTATTGCACGCTAACTCACTGCTCACTCAGGAGTTCAATTCTTACCGGCTCAAGGTTGACTCAGCCTTCTATCCTTTCAAGATTGGTAAAATGAGGACCCAGATTGTTGGGGGCAATATGCTGGCTCTGTAAACTGCTTAGAGACTGCTATGAAGCACTGTGAAGCAGTATACAAGCCTTAAGTACTATTACTATTAAACCTAATCCTAATTAAAATTAAACCTAGTTTAATTTTCATGGGCAATGGGATTTTCCCATGTATTTTGATATGGTGCAGTTTGAATGAAGAGCTATCACCTGTATTTCCTTAGACCCTGTTTGTTATGTACTTGCACCAACATCACAAACTCATTTAGATAATCCTCGACTTAAAATCACAATGGAGACCAGACTTTCCATTAAGTGAGTTGTGTCTAAATACATGATTTTTGTTATGGTTGTTAAAGGAATCACACAGTCATTAAGCAAATCTAATTTTCCCCTCCTCCCCCCATTGACTTTCCTTGTTGGAAGTCCACTGAGAAGGTCACAAATGATGATCACATGACCCCGGAGTGGTTGCAAGCATCAGAAATACATGCTGAATGCCAATAGACAAAATCTTGATCTTGTGGTCATGGGGATGCTATGATAGTTATAAATGCAAAGGCCAGTTGTAAGTCACTTTTTTCAGTGCTATCATAATTTGCTCAACAGAAGTGACTTAACAAATGATTGCAATTTGAGGACTACCTGAAGAAAGGGTGGGGCTTCAATCACACTGACATCCTGGTCTACAGTTGGTCTATATATGTTTTCAGGATGTTTGGGAGTTATAGTCCAAATCTCTACCATTCTTTTTCAATCTGATGCCTGTCAGCTGCATTGGACTTCAAAACTCCTCAAATTTAGAGGAAGTTGAAGAAGAACAGAGAACAGACATGGGGAAACTACTGAATTCACTATCTTTTCTTGAAATTCCTACCTCCTATTGACTACAGACAATATATTATCCACACAGGATCTTGCTTTCTTTCCCTACTATGTCCTTTGGTATCTTAGGCGAGACTGGAAGTAAGATGTGGATGCGTAAAACACATTGTTCAAAGCAGCTTTCAGAAGCAAATTATGAAAGGTTATCCAGAAGGATATTGTCTAATATTTTTTCAGCTCCCCTGTGCCCATTATATAGTATGGAATGTATAAAACCTTGATTTAGTTTCCTCCAAGGTTGCACAAATGCTGTTTTTGCTTTGAAAGCACCTCTTAAATTTCAGCTTGTGGACCTCTTGTGGGTGATGTGTTCATTAAGCATTAAGAGTCCTGAAAGAGTCTGAAGAGGCTACCAGCCACCTCACAAGCACCGTTTATTGCTCTGTAGGTATCTCAGGATGAGCTAAACTCCAGGCAAACAATGAATGCTCCTATTACTTTACGCAGCCATGTCTTTAAAAGGAGTTGCTTTTCAGTTTGAATTTAAAAGAGTGAAGTGCATCTTCAGATAACAACAGTAAAATAACACACGGCCTGGTATTCTGTTCTTTCACCCACTCGTTTCAGCTTGAAAAAAAATTCCAAGAGATGTCATTCACCCACCCATCCACCTCCATTTTCTTCTCTTTAGTTCAGTAAGATGCCTTCCCTGAGCTGTGCCTTCTGGCTTCTGATAGAAAGAATTCATTAGTTGAATACTGTTTATGGAAGAATTATCCCTCAAAGTAATTTCTTTGTACTCCTGGAGCTTTAAGGGTGATAATTGATGGAAGAGCAAATTTTTTTCTGTAAATCTGTTCCAGCACTATCTGGTGTTTATGAGGGGGGGGAGGGAGGGAGAGATGGAGAGAGGGGGGGGGAGAGAGGGGGGGGGAGAGAGAGAGAGAGAGAAGAAAAAGGACATTAAGCCCATTCCCTTTTCTATGAATCACCAGAGCAAGGACATTACATGTAAGGAGGGTTCAGGGTTTGATCACTGGTGCCATTTTAATTTTTAGGACATCTCTTCTTTCCATGGACTGTTCTGTTGCTCTCTTTCCTGTGGCCATTTTTCATTACCCAAATTCCCTGCTTCTCCACTTATAGTTAACACTCTTCATTCTCACCTCCCTTTGGCACTGACTAGACTTTGGATGTACTCAATCTCAGGATGTACTGGACTTGCATCACCTCTCACTCGATCTATGGAAGGGTCATCATCAGGGGTGAAATGCTCCGAATTCTGTTACCTGTTCCACTTTGCTACTAGTTTGCTTTGCACGTGCATGTGTAGTATGTGCCAAACGCTCGCTTCATGCACGTGTGCATCGTAGGCGCAGCACTGAAAAAGGAGGATTAAGAAGCCTTTTCTGAGTCAAAGGTAAGTAGAACAGCGAGGGGGGAAACAGTTGTGCCGCACTATTTAGATTCACTAGAAAGCAGGATTTCCTGCTTTCTAGCAAATATAAATCATGCAGCACAGCTGATCGTCAGAAATACCGGTTCGCCCGAACTGCTACAGGTTCGGACCGGTTCGCCCGAACCAGTCCGAATCATGCAGACCACTTCATCATGCAGACCAGGGAATTACAGGCACCAAAATCCAGTAGTATTTTCAAGGCTTGTGATGTATTTGGGAAGGACCTTGGGTGGGAAGGGAAGGAACCATAGCCAGGAGAATGGTCAGATAAGAGGAAGCTTAGCCTAGAGAAGAAATGTGGATGTATCAAACATCTCCAAAGGGAGCATATCTAAATGTCTATGGAGATTCTCAGTCATCCAGGTCTTTCAAGAGGTAACTGGACTTTCTTGTTTTTCTTTGAAGAAGTTTCGCTCCTCATCCAAGAAGCTTCTTCAAACTCTCTCTAGTTTCCTAGGTTGCAAAGGGGGCGTGGGAGAAATGTATTTTCATTGAAAAATTCTGTCAATGTAACCTTACAATAAAGTAGAATTAATCTTATTTGGGTGTGCTTCTTATCTGGGCTACCTCGCAAAGCTGATGGGATCCCAGTAAACTACAGTCCTTTTACTCTCTAGACAGTTGCAGGTAGTCCTCAATTTATGACAACAATGGAGTCCAAAATTTCCATTGCTAAGCAGGACAGTTAAGTGAATTGTGCCCCGTGTTATGACCTTTTTTTGTCACAGTTGTGCAGTGCTATCAATGCAGTTGTTAAGTGAATCATGCAGTGGTTTAGCAAATCTGGCTTCCCACATTGACTCTGCTTTCAGAAGCCAGCTAGGAAGGTAATAAATGATGATCGCATGACCCTGGGACAGTGCAACTGGCATAAATACATGCCAGTTTCCAAGTGCTTTAATTTTGATCACATGACCACGAGGATGCTGCAATGGTCGTGGGTGTGAAAACTGGTCCTAAGTCAGTTTTTTCAGTACTGTTGTAACTTTGAACGATCACTAAATGAGTGATTATAAATCAAGGACTACTTGTAATTGCTTTCTTGCAATCTGGTTAGCACCATTTGTCTCTACCCGGCCTCAGCATCCCTCCTTTTCTTTGCTTTGATTTTCTATTGTTTTTCTCCTCAGAACTGGCCTGGGGTCTTTCTATCTGCTCCTGTTGCCAATGCCACAGCTTCTGCCAGAGTTTGCTTTGCCAACTTTAGCAAGCAGAACAAAGTGCCTCACCTGCTTTCTAGCTTTCCTCTTGTTCTACCTGCAGGACCTGGCACAGATAAACACCAACTTGGTCCCAAAGGCTGGGGGTGGGGGTGGGGAAATGAGATTCTCTGAACTGCTGCAGTGGTAATAATGTGGCCAAATGCAAAGGCTGGAGCTGAGAGGGGAGTACAAGGGAGTACAGAAAGCCCATGGTATGCATCAGAAGGGAGAGGAGGCATTGAGAAAAACAGACAAGAATAGACTTTGCAGGTATGAGCAGAGATAAAGGCCAAAAATGAACATGGCCATTTTTCCAAATCCCAAATTGAAAAAGCATTGTGGCTATTGCTTGATCAAAATGGAACAAGTTTTCTCTCCACTTCTCAGAATTTTGAAGTTCTTCCTGAAATAACTGACTGACTGACTGACTAACTGACTGTCTGTCTATCCATCCACCTACCCATCCACTCATTCCCTGCCTTTATTATTTTTACAAATAACTCAAGGCAGTAAAATACACCTTCCTCCTCCGATTTTCCCCACAACAACAACTCTGTGACATGGGCTGAGCCGAGAGAAAGTGACTGGCCCAAGGACACCCACTTGGCTTTCATGCCTAAGGTGGGATTTGAACTCAAGGGATTTGAGTCCCTTGTTTTCTAGCCTGAGTACCTTAACCACTAGACCAAACTGACCATTTCCTATCCAGGATATCTGCTCTATTATTTTCCCCTGGCAACCTTACTCTTCCTTGCCTGTTCTTGATTTTGTTTTTTTAAGGAAAGGGTTGCTAACAAAATGCAATCCCAATGCATTTGCAATCGCTAGCTTTGCATCCTGTTTTTTAAAGTGATAATTCTGCCCAGCTTTCTAGCCAAGAACTATATTTTTATCTATATGCAGATCCACCTATAGAAGGCACTGGAGCATACGACACAATGATTAACCAGCTCATCAGTCTAGCTGCGGTGCTTGAATGAAGTCGAAACAAGGAGGGGAAAAAACTCTTCTCATTCTTTTGATGACTCAGTCTGCCTTTGTTGCTGGCAGGAAATGAAAAAAAGGACAGACTACTTTGTGGGAATGAAGACTTGCTTCCTTCACCATACTAGGATGGGAGTATTTTTTTTCCCTCACATGAATAAGAGTTCTCGATGGGTTATTGCTAATGTTTCCATTAATATGCCATGCAAGTTTCTACACTGAACTGGGGACTCCAATCAACTCTTACAGGGCATGTGCATTTAGCAAATCCAAAAATGAAATTATCATCAATCATCATTATCATATAATCAATACAATTTATTAAATAATGTTTGGGCTGATGAAAGACTAGGCAATTAAATAATCATATGGAATTCAACAGCTACTATTAACAGTTTGCAAGTTAATTCAGAGTTGACCATGGAAAGGGGAGATCTGAATTTATTCAACCTACACTCTAAGGCAAGGTCCATTTACTAGTTACCTAGACCTTCCAACTAGCCTTCTAATGGTGCCAGCTTCATTTTGGCGGGAGGGAGGGGGGTTCTTCTTACTTTCCAACAATGTTTTGGCCCCATTTTTTTCACCAGACTTAAGTCAAACTGATAAAGAAGAGCAAAACAACCATCTATCTGTTATCCAAATAGATAAGCGATACCATCTCATACCAAGACCTCATAGGCTGGTGCCCAGGCTGGAAGTGTGATAATTTGATTTCTAGCTAAAGACAGATAAATGAAAGGAAAATTCCATAATATTCCTATTCTGATCCTGAACTTCATCACCAGCAAGTGGGAGTTGCTGTCACTTGCCTTTCACTGATTTTTTTTTGATAGTAACAGAATGGGGTAAGTGTCCAGGATGAGAATCAGGTAAACAGCAGTAAAGGTTGGTATGGTAAGGAGCAAATTAAACCCAATACAATAGATCTAATTGTTTCAACCAGGGTCTGGGCTACTACACTTAAAATAGGAGTGAAGAGCTTTTTTAGAGGAGGTTTGATATAAGCAATCCCACTCCTCACCTTCTCCTATGGCCCACTTTCCTAGCTCCATCCCATCCCATCACAACCCAACTCAACCCAACCGATCCCTTTTTCCTGCCAACTCACATTTATATTAGAGTGAAACCCAGTTAAAATCATTCAGGAACAGTATCCAAAAACAGAAGAAACATGAACAATTGATGTCTTTCGCACATTATTGAAGCTCAACTATTTTTCCATTATTTCTTCTCCCACAGTTATGTTATTTTGCTTCCTCTGTTTCCTTTCAGTTTAGGCCCCTTGCAGGGCAAAGCTTCAGTCCGTCTGGCTGGTTCTGCTCTTCAGAGGCTACTTAGGGAAAGGAAGAAAAAGAGGCAGTGATGACAGGAGAGAAATTTGGCAGATGTCCTTTTTCAAAAAGAAAAAGAAAAAAAAGCATAGAGTTGAGCACAGATTGTCTTACAAAATTATGATCCACCAAATTTATGACCAGAAAATTCCTCTGAATTGCTCCAAGGGAAGGAAAAATTATTCTATAATTTCTCAAGAATAAGATTCCCTTTCAGTAGTAACAGTACTTACTGGGGGGAAGGAAGACAGGCAGGCAGGCAGGCAGGCAGAGATGGAGAAGAAAATTGGAAAGGGAAAAATAAATTGAGAGACAGTAATGACAAACAAAGGTGACAACATATTGCCAGTACCTCCCCCAATCTGGAAACTCACCTCATTATGATCCATAATGTTAGAACAGCTACGTAAGATTGGAGATGGGAGAGGCCTCATTTCCATCTTTATTACCTTTTTCCTTGAACTGCATTGTTTTATTTATTTATTTTAATAAAATATGAAGAGCCCTGGTGACATACTGGTTAGAATGCAGTATTGCAGGCTAATTGTGCCAACTGCCAAATGCAGTTCGATCCCGACTGGCTCGAAGTTGACTCAGCCTTCCATCTTTTCCGAGGTGGGTAAAATGAGGACCCAGATTGTTAGGGCAACATGCTGACTCTGTAAACTGATTAGGGCTGGAAAGCACTGTGAAGCAGTATATAAGTCTAAATGCTAGTGCCCATGTATCAACTGATCAAATTTATGTAGCCTGTTTTTACCTCAGTAGCCCTCCCCACAAAGATAAACAAGACCACCTCATTAGCACTTGAATAAGAGATCATCAAGAAATCTCAAGGCTGTGGACTTGGGCAGGAAGTTGGAAAATCATCCCAGAAGAAGGAATGGCACCACAATTTCCTGGTTGCTCTCCAAAAAACATGGTCATGGATATATCATGATTAGGAGCTACAGAAGATTCTGAAGCATTCTAAAGCATCCTGGTGCGCAATAGACAATTATTTTAAACAAAGGAAACTAAGATGTATGTAAAAGAGGTTCTAACTCCTATGTTAAAGAGGTCAGTTGGAGAAAGATGTAGGAGCTTATTAGTTCCCCATTTCTTCTGCTTCATGGCTTCTGTTGATGGCATTCAGAGCCAATGATTGCCAGATTTCTACTTATAAGGCCAGCTCTGCTTAGCTGTTAAATCCTCAGATATTGCCTGTATATTTCACAGGCATCCCTTCTGGCTCCAAGTGGACTGTTTGTTGTTTAGCTGACTCCTTGTTGAAGCACAAAGAAAAAATGACACTTCAGAGACATGTCTATGATAAGGAAACCCTTGCTTGACCAATACTGAAATCTCACCATTTACAGGTATCTAAAAGAAGTTCCATGCACACATTTTTCTTTTTGTTCGATAACTTACTAAAATACTACTGTGCATGAATTTTTAAAATCAATATCCACCTTAAGGGGAAAAATACTAATGAAAAAAATAATCCATTTCTCTTTCAAAATTACCACCAGGCATGCTGATCCTTTGCCAGACATTCAAAGCAGTAAATATTGTTGACATACTTTACTCTGACTTAAAAAATGCAGGAGAATAAAGCCAGGACAGAGATTATTGCCTTGAAATACACCCAGGTAGGAGAGAGCAGAAAATAAAACAAGCGAGTCTCAAACTTCCCTGCTGAACATCTAGATCTGTGAAAGAAGAAATGATTGAAAGTGCAGTAAATCATTTTAAAGCCAGGAAGAGATTGTCACCTCCCGGATGGGGTTGGATGCAAAACAGAAGGGTATGAGAGGAAAGGCTGTTTCTCCTGTGACTAAGACATACTGTATATAAATACTGATTACACACCACAAAAATGCCTGACGATAAAACTATTTCAAAATTAGACCTCTCCATTAATGTGTCAAGCAATCAGAAGGCAGCCTGCCACATTTCAGCCCCAGAAAATAGAACACAGTTGCTGCTGTAAGAGTCATTGAAGGCAGTCTCTTATGCAACCTTGGTCAACCTTGTCTATGGAGATTCTCAATCATTCACGGTTGTCCCAAAGGTGCTTTCAGTGGTGAAATCCAAATTTTTTTACCGTTCTGTGGACATGGCTTGGTGGGTGTGGTGTGGCTTGGTGAGCGTGGCAGGGGAAGAAGGATACTGCAAAATCTCCATTCCCGCTCCACTCCAGGGGAGGGATACTGCAAAATCCCCATTCCCTCCCCATTCCTGGGGGAAGGATATTGCAAAACCTCCATTCCCACCCCACTCTGGGCCAGCCAGAGATGGTTATTTACCAGTTCTCCAAACTACTCAAAATTTCCTCTACCGGTTCTCCAGAACCTGTCAGAACCTACTGGATTTCACCCCTGGCTGCTTTCCTAAAAAACAGCTGGAGATTTTGGTTTTAGCTGGAGTTAAAAATAAAGAAGCTTCTTGGATGAGAAGTGAAATGTTTTCAAGGAAAGAAACCAAGAAAACTCCGTTTGCCTTTTGGAAAAGCACCTTTGGGACTTGGTCAACCATAGTAAAAGAGAAAGCAAGACCAAGTTTTGTCCCTTGATATTGCCCTAAATCTCTCTGCCAGCCTTTCTAATGATCCCTGTACTATTCCCATAATTCATAATTCATTTCTTCCCCAAAAAAGCTTGGGAGAAGACCAGCTGATATGTTTCTTTAGCTGAGCCATCTTCTACTGCTGTTTTGATTATCTGGTATTTGGAGGTTTCGATCTTTCATTATTCTTTCATTATTTTTAGCTGATTTCTCTGATGTAATTAGAAGTCCGGGTGGTAAAACTTGGGAGACTTTAGGCTATCAAACCTTTGCTGTTTTCTTCAGATAGTATGATTTTTTTTAAAAAAAATAATGTTTCTTTATGTTCATCTCTCCTTATTGTTCTTTTTGGATATCTGTTCTTATGTGGCAAGGTAGAATTGGTTGCCAGTGTGCTTCTCAGTTCAATTCAAGGTGCTGGTAATGACTTATAAAGCCTTCTACGGCATAGGACTGGCTTTTTTAAGGGACCACTTATCCCCTGTATCATCTATCTATACCATCAAGACCCACAAAAAGGATATGTAATGGATCCTGTCTACAAAAAAATGTTATTTTTTGGGGGACCCCGAAAAAGAGCCTTTTCTGCCATGGCATGCACTATATTATAGTGACTATAACAAAGTGTACATTTTTGGAGATCTGAAGCTTTGCAATATCTCAGTGCTCTGGTCTAATCAATAGCTGAGGTAATCAGAATACAGAAGCTCTTTAGCAGGGGTGTCAAACTCATGTTGTCATGGCGGCATCACGTGATGTATCTGGACTTTTTTTCTCCCTTCACTAAACTGAGCATGGGCATAGCCAGCGCATGATGCATCTGGCCCGCAGGCTGGCAGTTTGACAGACCTGCTCTATAGAAAGTCCCTTTGCTTCTCCAAAATGAATGACTAAGAGGGGGAAACTGGAAGTTTTTGATGTGATTGTCCTGTGGTTCTTCAGCTGTCTCATTCCCTCTCTCTCTTCTTCAGCAATCTTCTCATATTCAGGGACAGGTGACCAGAATGTGCTATCTCTATCACTTAGGTCTCTCTAGGACACCTGCCCCTGAATATAACAAGCCATGACAACTAGCTTAAGTCGCTATCTTTACAGTCTCTCTGTATGACTGTGGATCTGAACCCTCTGTGTGGAGAGAAACTGTATTTTCTCTGTGAATAAAAGGCTTGGAAAAAATCTTTTGGGGTATTTTTCCTTTCTTTCCAGAGGTTGCTAAGCCTGCTGTTCTAGTTCTCTGGCATTATGGTTCTCTATTTCATTGGGGCCTCTTCCACACTGATTTGTCTGACTGATTTATTAATCTCAGCTACTGAAGCCATCTGCAAATGCCTGCCAATATAAATAATTGGAGTAGTGGGCACTTAGAATACAGTATTGTCAACAGTTATCCCATAGCTGTGAAATTTCTAAGGAATGAGATATGGTCCATTCAATAGGGGATCTCAAATGAGGTTTAAAGACTCATTTGTTCTTCAAAACCTCAGTGTAACCATATTATTATTCTAACATTTTAAGCCATATGCTTTCTTGTTATACTATCTTTTTTTCTAATAACAATCACGCAAAATAGGAACTGATCTCCAGTCATTGTGACATACTTCAGTGACTGTAATATTCTAAAGCAGAGGTGGGGAAAGATGGCCCCTTTATCACCTGTAGACTTCAACTCCCAGAATTCCTGAGCCAGCATGGCTGTCAAACTCAAACTCATAATATCCAATAGTCTCTCGTTGCAAACTCACCACCCCTAGAACGTTTTACTTCTTAGAGAAAGGAACCCTCTAACAATCTTCTTCAGCTAATGAAATAAGGAACCATGTGTTATAAGCATTCAATCAATCAAAATAGAGCTGAAAAAGACATTCCAGTCTTCTAGTCTAACCACCTGCTTAAGCAGGAGACTCTATACCATTTCAGACAAGTGACTGTCCATCTCTTCTTTAAAAACCCCAGTGATGAAGCACCCACAACTTCTGAAGGCAACTTCTGTTCCACTGGTTAATTGTTCTCACTGTTAGGAAATTTCTCCTTAATTCCAGGTTGCTTCTTTCCTTGATTAATTTCCATCCATTGTTTGTCCTGCCTTCTGGACTCTATGGCTATTCTATTGACAGTGTATATAATGGTAAACTCAGTAATGTAAGCAATACAAAAGTTTTAAAGAACAATTTGCAGGAGGCTAATGATACTGAGGTTTAAAATCAGAGCACATATCATATACAATTCCTTCCTCCTTTCCTTTCCTTTCCTTTCCTTTCCTTTCCTTTCCTTTCCTTTCCTTTCCTTTCCTTTCCTTTCCTTTCCTTTCCTTTCCTTTCTTGTCCTGTCCTGTCCTGTCCTGTCCTGTCCTGTCCTGTCCTGTCCTGTCCTGTCCTGTCCTGTCCTTTCTTTTCTTTTCTTTTCTTTTCTTGTCCTGTCCTGTCCTGTCCTGTCCTGTCCTGTCCTTTCCTTTCCTTTCCTTTCCTTTCCTTTCCTTTCCTTTCCTTTCCTTTCCTTTCCTTTCCTTTCCTTTCCTTCTTTCCATTGTTTATGAATCAGGAGGCCAAATTCCCATGATCATTTCCAATCAATTTGAGCATCTGTTCATGGCACTTTTCAGGGGCAGGCAGAAGATCTACTTCATGATCATCATCCAAAAATGCTGCTTAGGCTTCATTCCACATTCGTCCTCTTACTGATTGCTCTGAACGATAATACATTCTTAAAACTTTTGCTCATAGTTTCAGTTTGGTGATTGTGGTATCAGTAGCAAGGAATTAAGGGCTGCTTCTGTGATTATAGATGGGAAATCAAATGACTAAAAGAGGAAGAGAATCTGTTGGTTTCAATTATATCAAAGGGGGAATTTTGCCCATTACCACTTCTTACGTCAGGCTGAAAAAGGGTGCATTCTGCTGTGGTGATAGGACTCTTCAGATGATGCTAAGTGTTACTACCAGTAGTCCCAATAATGAGAGAAACTACTGGAACTGTAGTTTACAACATCTGAAAGCTCACCAGCTGCCACCTAAGTATTAAAAGTGCAAAAATATTCACTGCAAAACCATTCCATCATTCAGGCTAGAGTTTCAGACTACTTTGGGCTAAATACAAATTCATCTGCCAAAGGACTTAGGCTAAACTAGTCGTTCAGGAGTAATTTCAGTGGTTATATGCCATAAAAGATTGATAAATAAAATTCCTTCTCAAGTATTACTAATGAATCCAGATTCGTACTTTATAAATGTTCCAAGATTCAACATAACCTGTCATGTCTGGTTACCCAATCTCTGTTAATTACCACGTAATGGTAAAGCAAAATCATTACATTGCATGGATGGCAAAGCCCACCAACATCTCAAGTAATGCCTAAATTACCCTTTGTTTCATATTTTAGTTTATTTATTTATTAAATTTATTTGCTGTCCATCTCATATCAAAACAACTCCTCCAGGCGGCATATGTTGACTCAAGGTTTACTCAGCCTTCCATCCTATCGAGGTAGGTAAAATGAGGACCCGGATTGTGCAGGCAATAAGCTGACTTTGTATTAAAAAAACAAAAGACTACCGCTTAGGGGAGGCCAAAAGCCCTACTAAGCAGGTATATACAAAAGTATGAAGGCTATTGTTTAACGCATTGAAAGCCGCCCTGAGTCTCCAGAGAAGGGCGGCATATAAATTGAACCAATATATATGTTAGAACCCAGGTCTTCAAACATCTGCAGACATGAAATAAATTGCACTTTTTATAGTAATGATTTAACCGCAGAATGTAGATCCTTCATGTCTCTTTAGGGTGTTTTGTAAACCTTGATTTATTTGTTATTGCTATGTTCAATGCATGTGCCTGCCTAGTTTTCCTCACCAACCTATTTCCAGCATCACCATCCAAATGAATAACACAGCAAATCAAACCGGATTTGCCCTTGCGGTTTGCTGTGCATGGAGCCGAGAAGGTAACTACAGATTAGAATATTAATGCTTGTTTATCTCAGGCCTCACTTATTAGAGTGAATATAGGAATGAATTCAGCCAGCACTTGCAGTCATTAATCACAGGTGATTTTATGCTGTCTTGAATCTTCCAGAATAATTTACTCTGAGGTGAAGAAGAAAAAATACAGTGATTTTAAGAACTGTTGAAACCTCCTTGTACCTGAAATGGATTAGTGGTATTTTCATCTAACTCAGGAGTGGGGAACTATGGACCTGTGGACTTCAATTCCCAGAATTCCTTGTTCAACTGGGAATTCTGGGAGTTGAGTCCACAGGTCATAAAGGGGCCCACAGTCCCCCACCCCTGATTCTAAATTTCAGAAAAGTATTGCTTTTCTAAAGAGTTACATGGAAAGCCACCTCTCAGCAGTTGGCCATTCTGGTCAAATAACTTGTTGGAGAGAAATGAGGTACACGTAGAAAGTGGGTAGATTGGAGCACCATGGTAGCAAGAGGGACTAGCTATGTACAAGGATGAGAGAATAGAAAGAGAGATGGGGCTTTCATTCTTGAACAGAGGAAAGAACGTCATGGAGATATGAACATCTGCAGCGGTTAGACTTTTAGAAGAGAATATGTGTAGCTCAGAGTTGAATTGTGGGGTCCTTGGTGCTCTCTGAGCTTGGTTGTTTGCTTGAAGACAATTCATTAGGTAACATTCATTGCCCAAATAGGTAACAGGTTCCGTAATGAAACATCTGCAAGAAAACAATCAAGCTCCGAGGGCACCAAGGAGTCCAGTTGTCGATCAGAACTTTTCTTCCCAGTGGCACCAGTTCACTTTATTCATGTGTAAGTTTTCTTTGATAATCAAGGAACCCTTTATAAGACATAATTTTCTGGAAAAGTTCTGGTAATTTGAGGACTCCATCCTTATACCAGAGTAAAGACTTTTTGACACCCAATTGTAATTAGCGGTTACAGTAAGAATTCTTCAGTGTTTAGAAATGGTGTATGTGTGTACCTAAAGTGGGAAATGGTGGATTTCTTTCCATATGGAGACAGCTGTCGAGTGTCAACTCCAAGTGAGGCACAATCTTTAACTGTGCCTGATCCAGTGTGAGATGCATCAACCCAAAATGCAACCTGTTTGTCTTCCTTCAAAAGCAAAAAATAAATAAAAAAGGATGTTCACATTTCTTGTGCTTGGGTTTATGTAATCCTGCAAGGAGATTGAGTCTTTTATTGAACATCTTCACATGGTTATGGTTGAACTTCATCTTGTAGCATCACGGACTATCCTTGCTGGGACTACAACAGAGGTGGTATTCAGCAGGTTCTGACCAGTTCTAGAAAACCGGTAGTGGAAATTTTGAGTAGTTCAGAGAACTGGTAAATACCACCTCTGACAGGCCCTGCCCCCATTCATCCCGAGTCCCAGATGATGGGGCTTTTGCAGTAACCTGCCCCTGGAGTGGGGAGGGAATGCAGATTTTACAGTATCCTTCCCCTGCCACACCAATCAAGCCACGCCCACAAAACCGATAGTAAAAAAATTTGAATCCCACCATTGGACTACGGGGTATACTGATCCAACCACATCTAGAAGGTTCTTGTTTCTGAGTTAGGCAAAAAAAAAAAAAAAAAAACTCAAGAAGGTTTCTGAGTTAGGTAAAATCAGATGAATCTAAGAGTCATATCTATTCCTAGAAGATTGCATGGCAATCACAGTTATTTGGCAATGCTTAGATGTTGCCAAACAAATAATGTGTTTTGATTAGCTGTTAGAATGAACCTCTAATTAGCAGCCCAACTACCTTTTATTCTCCCATAGCAGCCAAGCTATGACAATATGTTACCTTTCAATGAGAATGGAGAATGTTTACAAATATGTCTAGAACTGATGCAGGACTGGTATTAGTCAAGAACTGACTCATCGACCACACATATAATTTGCATAGCCAAGAGGTGGCAGCACTCAATCAGGCTTAAATGCCATATAATGAAAGGCTGTGGTTTTTTCCTGCAGAGAGACAATAACACTGGGAAACAGAATAAAAGAACAATTGTGGATTAGCAGGGTTTGTTTCTCCTCTGTTATAAAAAAATGCCGTCAACAGTAATTATTTGTTATGTTGTAAGGCACAAAAAACTAGAGAGGTTTTCATTCCCTCTATCATAGTTCTCCATTTCTTGCTAAATTGACTGTCTAATACCATCCTTAGATAAGTAGTTCTCTTCTGTTTTTGAATTAAGTTAGAATTTTTGTGCTTTGTGACAAGATAACTTGGTGCTCTCTTCTGCAACAACACACTGCAACAATTCGTGTCACAATATATCTTCCTTTCTTTGTCACTGCATGGGGTTTTTTCAAGTGCTCCACACTTGGGTTTTACAAAACAGTGAAGCCTGCACTGCCTAGCTGAATGCGCATGATCAGCAAATATAAATTCACTCACCATCAATCTGAGAATTACAAAAAAAGTTACCCAAAAGGAGAAGATGTAAGAGGTCTTTATAGGTGAATAGCAAGTGACACATTGAAAGAAAAAACAGGGGAATAGATAATGGTAGGAGTGGCTGACAACTTAGGAGAAGGACAGACTTGTAGTTTAAGCCCATAGGAAATAGGATTCAAAAGATTTAAAGCTCAGAACGAGTTGGGATGGGTGAGGAATGCAAAACACAGTTAGGGATTTATAGTATCTTCTAATAGCACCCAGTCATCATTGAGGAGATATGGAACCTACCCTCATTACTATTGTACAAGCCCAGCTAAGCCTGAGAATTCTAGATGTCATGAGTGAAGATCCTGTCTATAATAAGCAGGGAGGTGTTGAGTATGTTTGAAATAAAAGTCAAGGAAAACGATTTGTCTGTCACGTGATGGAATGATATGTGGAAATGACCTTGAGAGACAGGAGGAAGATCTATAGACTAGGCGACAGTCTGTACAACAGGAAGCTGAGCCCACAAAAGGAATGGGGCTGCAGCAAATATCTAAGAAGGAACCCTCCCTATTTTTTTGGCCTGTAAAGGTGAGGGAAAGAGAGGTCCTTTTAAGACTTGCAAGATTCTATTAATGTAAACTTACAATAAGGTAAAAGAGATTCCTCCCTGGATAGGCTTCTAGGCTGGACTACCCTCAATCTTAGGGGACTTTTGTGCAAATCAATGTTAAGTCCCAACTGCACCAAGTCTTTATATTATCAGGAGGTCCTGTACTTTATTTAAAGATACTGCAAATTTTGAATGCAAGTATCTCAGTCAAATAGGCAAAGGTCTCAGGCAAATGGGGAAAAGGCCAACTAATTATATGTACCACGGAAATGTACCATGGAATTTAGAGAAACAAATCCATAATGAAGAAGGGAGATTTCTATTACATTTTTAATTTGAATTTTCAAAAATAATAATTCTTTCATTTATGCCCCAAATGATAGCAACGTTCTATGCATTTTTTTCCATTTTTTTTATTCATTCTGATTCACAAATATATGAATGAATCTTTGTCTCAAAAACATAAGAAAAACTGCTTTATCTAAAAGGAGTTCAGCTAAATTCCCCTTAAAGTGTCTTAGATTATACAACACTGCTAGCTGTTTTTGATGCATGGAGATACAAATACCCTGAAGACAAAAAATATACCTACTAGTGCTCAGTTCATAAAATTTACATAAGAAGAGACATGTGTTGGTTGTCTAACTCATTGTTAACTAATCTCAGAGGCAATCAAAGTTGCAGTTCCTCCATGTGTAGATTATAACCCAATAATTGTACAATTAAACAGAGGAACCTCTAGATCAAAGAACTGTTATTCTTGGAAGAGGACATCAAATTAAATTGCCAACAGGAATTCAAGAGCTTCTTCCAACTCAATTTAACTTCTGAAGCTTCTTTATCTACAATAGAGGACTCCAGCAAAGCATTTTATGAAAGAATTGTTTATCTCCCTAGCATCAAATAGAAGTAAGGATGTGCAAAAACAGAAAGACATACTGGTGAACAAACTGAAGCAATTAGAATTAAGGCACAAGCATCACACAGTTTTGGACTTAGAACAAAAGATTAAAGTGATTTGTCATCAAATAGATTTCACGGAAGCAAATGAGAAATTGGATTTTGTCAAACAAAAGTATTTTGAAACAAGTCATTTAAACTGCTATTTTCCCAATTGCCTAAGAACAAAAGAATTGTTATTTTATTTGGGTTGAAACCAGGTTCATTTTCACAATGAAGGAGTTGACAAAGCAATATATTTAAACTTTATTCAAGATTCTATGGAAAACAGACATCTGATCTGGAAAAAATGGGAGAGTATTTGAATACGTTATTATCTATGAAATTTATGGATCAACAAAAGGGAGGTCTTAATAAATCCATAACAGAAGACGAAACTAAAACAGCAGTTTAAAAAAAAACAACTTCAAACTGAACAAAGCTCCAGGACCTGATGGTATCTCTGCAATATACCACATGAATTTTCAACCTTGGCTAAAGCATTAACTCAAGTAGTGTATGGATGTGGACAAAAATCTAGACAAAAATCAGGAAAAAAACTTTCTTATCAGATTCTGGATTTAAAAAGGAGCAAAAGGGTGGGTAAATTATTATCCTTTTCTGAGAGTTTGGCTGAAAAGTTCATTGTGTTCATGTCACAACTGAGACCGTATTGGCAGGCCATCTGTCTCTTGTGAAGTCACCATAAAAGCCCAAGGTGGACTTTAGTTATTGACCCCTATGACTCACAGGCTTCCCCTCTCCCATTGAATATGGTCTGAGAAAAATTATTATGATCAGAAGTAAACAAGGCACTTTGTCCAGAAGGGAATATTTTGTACAAAGTCATTGGTAGCCTTTTTCTCATGACTTTACTTAAGGAGTGGGGGGAGGCATTCATTTTGACATTTGTCTTGTTATATCAAAGTTTTGAAGTGGTCTAACGCTGAAATCGGTATCTCCTCTCTGAGAAGCAGATCAGTCATTAGATCCATTGGACTGAAGATAATGGTTAATGCCATAGGATGGCTTTTGCCTTGTCTGTGGAATCTTGCTTTTGGCTCTTAATCATCCAATTTTCCTACAATACTTCCTTAACTTTGTATTGGGCAAAAGTATACTATGCTATTTTCATATAAGATGACTATTCTGCATTATAAAACCAGAACTGTGATGAGTTTCTCATCAGTTAGAGCTACTGTATAAGGTTAACATGGTTTGCTGAAAAAGCTTGTTGATCTTTAGCTAGTCCAGTCTCAAATAAACCAATCTGGTAAAGCTGAAGAAAAGCAATCATTTTTTAAAAAAATTTCTGTGATGCACATAGGAATGGGGAAATTCAAACTGAGAGTAAAATATGAGAACCATGTAGAATAAAACTACCCCCCCCCCCAAATTGTTGATGATCTAATCCTAAAACAAGACAGCCATTAGCCATACCCATGATAACGAGATCATGAACGTTGCCTGGTATCATATCCTCATTCTATGTTACTTCGGAAATGAGAACTATTCCTCTGACTGTGTGAAGAAAATTCCTGGAAGACATCCAACTTCATAATTAATTTTCAAGCGATGACATTTAACTGCCTTCTCTGCTTTTTGGCATCAGTGCTCAGCTGGCTATGGGCTATAAATCTGCCTTTGAGTCTGGCAAAATAGGCTGTTCCATGAATGCTGCATTATGTTCACCCATAATATTTGTCTTCATTTCCACGGGTTTATTCCATTGTAGTCTGTCTTATTATGATCTTTTATAGACTTTATTGCCAAGCCAAATTAAGCACTTCCTTAAAGCATCCCCACATAAAATCATGGCATATAGTTTTCTTTCTCATATCTCTACTTTTCTCCCAAAGAAGACATCTGTAGGGTAGTGTTTGCATGTATGTGTGTATGTTTGCACTTGTGTACATAAATATATATTAATGATATTCAATAGCAAATGAGGGTAAGCAGTGGGTAAGGTTCTAACAAAGAAGTGTTAGAGAAAGAAAGTTGTTCTGTTTGTTTATAACTTTGTCTAACCGATTCTGCATCTCACTGATTCAAAACAAAGATTATTAAAACCATTTTCAAGGCTTCAGTATAGTTAACAGGCATCCTGAACTCCCTAACTTCTAAACTTCTGTTTAGAACCAGGCTGATGTAATACAGTTTTAAGTTTGCAAAAGGTACTGAGAACTTGAGAAGCTAAAAATAAGTCCTTATGAAAGGCAAGATCTTCAGGAGAGAAAGACAGAGGTCTTCCAAAGCAGATGTATGCACATGCCTGGATGCACACCAGTGGTGGGATTCAAATGTTTTTTCTACCGGTTCTGTGGGCATGGCTTGGTGAGCATGGCAGGGGAAGGATACTGTAAAATCTCCATTCCCACCCCACTCCAGGGGAAGGATACTGTAAAATTTCCATTCCCTCCCAATCAGCTGGGACTCTGGAGGAAGAGAATAGATGCGGGCAGGGCCAGTCAGAGATGGTATTTACCGGTTCTCCAAACTACTCAAAATTTCTGCTACCAGTTCTCCAGAACTGGTCAGAACCTGCTGAATGCCACCTCTGATGCACACGCACACTGATGCCTGCTGTGGTTGACAAGGCAATATAGACCATCACCATCTTAGACCTCAACTTACACCACCCTAATGTATAGTGGGAGGATATTGTGAACCACTTCTCTGCCTGTCTGTTATTTCTCACAATAAACACACATATACCCTACATAAACAAACAAACAAACACATAAGCAAATGCAGGCTGAGAACCAAAGAATTGAGGCCTTTGAACTATGTTGCTGGAAAAGACTCCCGTGAGTCCCTTGGACTTCAAGATGATCAAACCGGTCAGTCCTAGAGGAGATCAACCCTGACTGCTCTTTAGAAGACCAGATCCTGAAGATGAAACTGAAATACTTTGGCCACCTAAGGAGAAGGAAGGATTCACTGGAGAAGAGCCTAATGCTGGGAACGATTGAGGGAAAAAGAAGGGGATGACAGAGAATGAGGTGGTTGGATGGAGTTACTGAAGCAGTCGGTGTGAGCTTAAATGGTCTCTGGAAGATGGTAGAGGACAGGAAGGCCTGGAGAAACATTGTCCATGGGGTTGCGATGGGTCAGACACGACTTCGCAACTAACAACAACAAAACAAACACACTGGCCTATGTGTGATATTTATTGTAAGGCTTGGAGTTCCCCAGATAAATTAAGTCTCTATCATGACTCTTGAGAGGTGACTTGGTTCTTGTGGTTGTCTCAGTTACATCTTGTTTAGCACACTGCCTGATGTTTCAGAGGAGACAGAAGGAATGGCCTTTTTTCCGTTCTCTGTGGGGGGTTTTTTCTCCTAATGAGCAAATTAAACTTTAACCAATCCTCTGTTTTTCTTTACTTGCATAAACCAAATTGAGCTACAGGGAGTCGATTAATAAAACATCTCTTGAAAATGTGCAGAATGAGAGAACCCATCCTCCCAAGCATTGCCAGTCAGTCTTCCAGGCAAGTTTTAATCTCCCAGGGAAATCAATGTTACTTTAAATAAAATACCCCAGAACAGAGATTACTTAAGGGAATTGGGCGACAAAGTATGATTGCAAAATATAGATTTCCCTCCACCATTTCATCGCAACAATGCTCTGCTGCAGTGTGCATAAACGTGTGGTATAATAATTATCTGAACATATAAAGAAAGTCCAGGGGCAAGTTCCTAAAGGTTTTTTTCCCCCGATATAAGTGTTTGGAAGGAAGGGAGTTGGACCATCAGTTTGGGAATCAAAACAGAGAGCATTAATATCTAACTAAGCTTTGCACTCAAGTATCTTGAATACATAGGGACACGGTGGCTCAGTGGCTAAAACGCTGAGCTTGTCGATCAGAAGGTTGGCAGTTCAGTGGTTCAAATCCTTAGCACCACGTAATGGAGTGAGCTCCTGTTACTTGTCCCAGCTTCTGCCAACTGAGCAGTTCGAAAGCATATAAAAAATGCAACAGCACTCTGTACGCCTTCAGCGTTTAGTCATGCTGGCCACATGGCCACGGAGACATCTTCAGACAATGCTGGCTTTTCGGCTTAGAAATGGAGATGAGTATCACCCCTAGAACCTGAAATGACTAGCACACACGTGCAGGGGAACCTTTACCTATCTTGAACACAGTTTTTCCTGTTCAGGTTAGCTTGTTTTATACACCAGGATTGTCATTAAAGAAATCTTTGTTCAGATGAGATTTTCACTTTTTCTGGCCCATATTACCAGAAAAAAATGGGATGAAGACTCAGATAAATGACTAGGGAGTCCAGAGTACAGATAGTCCCCAACTTAGGACCACAACGGAGTCCGAAATTTCTGTTGCTAAGTGAGCCATTTCTTAAGAGAATTTTGGCCCATTTTACGACCTTTCCTCCCGCAACTGTTAAGTGAATCATTATTGTCGTTAAGTTAGTGACACGGTTGTTAAATGACTCTGGCTTTCCCGTTGACTTTGCTTGTTAGAAAGTCGCAAAAGCTGATCACATGACCCCTGGACACTGCAACCGTCATAAATATGAACCAGTTACCAAGCGCTGAATTTTGATCACGAGGGCTAGCAAAACAAACTAAAAACAAAGCAAAAGGAGAAATTTTTCCCCTTTTTCATTTGAGCATGCAAGAAGGGATAGGAAAGGAGAAAGGGAAAGAGGAAAGAAAAAGATGGGAAGATGGGAAGAAGGGAAGAAAGGAGAATGAAGAGGGAAGGAAAAAGAAAAGGAAGGGAGGGAGGGGAGGGGAGGGAGGGAGGGAGGGAGGAAGGAAGGAAGGAAGGAAGGAAGGAAGGAAGGAAGGAAGGAAGGAAGGAAGGAAGGAAGGAAGATTATAATGAGAGTGGGGGAAGGTCTCAGAGAAGTCCTGCCTTAACACTTGGCCACTACAGGTGCCCTGATATGAGTGAGCTGGCCACGACCATCCACAACCATGACCCCCTCCAGCCCTCTGAGGCCAAACACAACCCTGATGTGGCCCTCACTGAAATCTACTTTGACACCCCTGCACTAGACCAAACTGACTTACAGTACATCCTCTGAATATTATCCCTGTATTATTATTTTTTTCACAGAGAGATATTCCAGTTGGCAGGAAAAGTGACATTTATTGCTGTTCTTCAGGTAGCAAAATATCTTGAGCTAACTACTGATTTTTATACATTTATACAATAAAAGATTATACAGTAAAGGTTGAGAACCTGAGAACTCCAGAAAACCTTGGATACAGTCTTGAGGCCTCCTTCAAAAGTTGCCATGAATTTCTCATAGTTGATCGTGGAAATAAATACGTACGTAGGCAAATGAAGAATAATTGTTCAATTTAATTTGAATGAAATTGAAATGTGATCTTTTGTCTTCACGCCTTCTGTTACTTTTCAGATTGGGAGTTGAAGCAGCCCAGTCAGATCTAAATGTGGCTTTCAGCTCAGGAAAAAAAATGGAACAACTCTGTGTTATAGCATCCTCTGCATTTTAAGAGAATGAATCCTGCCATGGAGTGGATAGCTTAGCATTAATTGACAAAGCACTTGACATTAAGAAGCTTTAACATTGTGTTTTCAGTAAATAAAGCTCCACTGAATTTTTATTTATTTTTAGAATCAGTGTATTGTAGCAGAACATCACATTGAAGATAAGATTACTGATGAATCAAAATGTATGGGACAGCAGTATAAATCTCTGGCAAGGTAATCCTAAGTATTTATTTGTCACACTTGCTGGTACATCAGATTCATATTCTCAAATTAGGGAAGGATTGCAGCCAGTTAATTGTCTAGTGCAGAGGTCTTCAAACTTGGCAGCTTTAAGACTTGTGGACTTCAACTCCCAGAATTCTCCAGCCAGCTATGCTAGTCTAGTGATGTTTATGTTTATGTTTATGTTCATTGGATTTATATACTGCCCTACTCCTGAAGGACTCAGGGCGGTAAACAGCCACAAAATAAAACACATATATACAAAATTTAAAAGCAGAATAAAACCGAATTAAACCATTTGGCCCAAGACAAATTTAAAACACCCCAGTAATTTAAAAACAGATTAAAATTTACATTTTAAAAAGGAAAAAAAAGGGGAAAAGATTAGTGAGAATAAATCATCAGATCAGAACCGCAAACTTCCAGCAGAACCCTAGAGTCCAGCAAATTGTTACAGAAAATGTTATCCTCTGATTAAGGTTCTGTCCTCTTCTCTGAGGATGTCACAGTAGTCTTCATTTTACAACTATTTGTTTAGTGACCATTTGAAGTTACAACTGCACTGAAAAAAAGTGACTCGTGACCATTTTTCACACTTACGATGGTTGCAATATTCCCTTGGTCATGTGATCAAAATTCAGGCACTTGGAAACTGACAAGTATTTGTGACAGTTGCACTGTCCCAGGGTCATGTGATCACCATTTGTAACCTTCTCAACTGGCCTCTTACAGGCAAAGTCAACGGGGGAAGTCAGATTGGCTTAATTCACTTAACAACTGAGGCAATAAGGTCATAAAATGGGGCAAAACTCATTTAACAACAGCTTTGCTTAGCAATGGAAAGTCTGGCCTCAATTGTGGTTGTAAGTCAAGGACTACCTGTTGTAGAACCGAGTACAGAGATGAACTGCTATATGCTGGACAACTTGAGGAAAGGGACTGATAGATCTTCTGGATTTATTTCTTCCCCTTCCGTTAAATATCATCACCCAGCAGGAAAACAGCTAGCATTCATTCTTCAAATGAACAGTGAAGTTGGGCCTGACAGAAAGATCTGCAGGCTCCACGAGCAAAGCAGTGTCACACCACGATGGTGCAAGCTCCACCCCTTTTGTACATGGGTATGATGTCATGATGCACATACAATTGCACTTTCACTGTTTGTCCTCACCTTGACACACACACACTCCCTGAGACATCTCTGGGGGCTGAAGTAGGAGAGAGTGGATGGATGGATTGATGGACGGACGGACGGACGGACAGATGGACGGGCTGACCCATGGCTTTTGCCTTTGTTACCATGACAGCTGAATTGCAAAGTGTGAGTGCTTCTGCTTCACTGGCAGTCAGTATGACTCCAGAAGCTGCCTCCCTCTTCCTACCCCACTCCACCCCAGTTCCAGAACTGTTCCTCAGGCTACCAGTGAAGCTGTGAAGTTGGTCTGACAGCACCTGTTAGTCAACCTCAAAAAGAGGTGCTGGAGGAAGAAGAGCAAAAGTAGTGCTGACAGGTTGCTGGAGGATTCATGCAATGAAGCAGGAGAGCTCCCAGTTCTTCATACAGTCCTTCCAGCTTTTGTCAGGATATTCAAGCTATTATAAATACATGTTCTTCTCAAAGAGAGCTCAACCTATGTTCAGGCTGCTCTGCTCTTTGAGAAATAGCACTAGGCTAACAGTCCCTGACAGCTAGATAGGTGGTCACACAACCCAACGGGACGCTTCTCTCGTACTCCACCTTGTCACAACTGCATACCACGCCTGTCAGCTATTGTTTCATTCACCTTTAAATATCAGCTTAGAACTCTTCTGAAGGAACAATTAACCCTTGTTCAAAAGCATCCCAAATAAGAACTGGATGCATAGAGTGGCAGGCGAATGTTTTGAAGCAACTGTAATATAAAATATTCTAATTCTAAATTCTAATTCTAACTGGAAAAAAGAAATCTGTTTCTTGCTTCATTGTGCAGACCGCCATATTGACAAGGCTACTAGGCAGCTGCTGCTCACAAAAGAGAATAACAGAATTGGAAAGGACCTTGGAAGCCTTCTAGTCCAAACCCCCTAGGCAGGAACCCCTATACCGGGGTTGTCAAACTTGTGGTCCACAGGCCAGATGCGTCACGTGCTGGCCATCCCAGGTCCGGTTTAGAATGGGGGGGGGGGGAAGTCATGATATGTCACGTGATGCTGCCATGACAACAGAACCCCTGTCCTATACCATTTCAGACAAATGGCTGTCCAATCTCTTCTTAAAAACCTCCAGTGTTGAAGCATCCACCTTGAGACAAGCCATTCCACTGATTAATTGTTCTTACTATCATGAAATTTCTCTTTAATTCTAGGTTGGTTCTTTCTGTAATAATCTTCCATCTGTTATTTCTTGTTCTTTGGAGCAGGGGTCCCCAACCCCCCTCCTTCCCCGGTCCACAGACTGGTGCTGGGCTGTGGCCCATTCAGAACCGGGCTGTGGAAGTGATGGATGAGTGTGCGTATGCATGGATGCAGCTGCATTTGTGAAAGTGGTGAGTGCATGCATGTAAAACCATTCCCTCTCAACTCTCTGTCACTACCATCTCCCTGGTCCACCGAGCTGGAAAGGTTGGGGAACATTGCTTTGGAGAATAGGGTGACCTGCTCTTCTCTGTGACAGCCCCTCAGATATTGGAAGACTGCTGTCATATCACCCTTAATCCTTCTCTTCATTAGACTAGACATACCCAGTTCTTGCAACAATTCATCAGGTAAATCCAGGTCTCCAAGCTGCAGACCATCTCAATACCTGGCAGGTTCAGGTTTAAAAAATCAGGACTCTTCTACTGGCCAAAACAGAGTGGCCTGGAAGACAGTCCAGATGAACTGAAGTTAATGGGGCTAATAGGTGCAAGGCTCATCTCATCCCTAGGAGTTGCCTGACTGTGATACCAACTAAATGGTCCCTGAAGAACATCCTCCTGCTCCCACAGCAAAACTGCCATGGCGTGCTGCCTGTTTATTGTAATATTGGAGCAGGTAAGGATGACTCAGGACTGAGTTGTGGAAGAAATAAAGGTAATGTCACAAGAACATGTCAGAAAAAAAGAGATAGAGCATGTTCGGGAGATAGCTGGATGCAAAAGAAAAAAGGCGCTTGGATTTATCCATTGTGCATAAACCTTACATCACAAAAGTACCATCTGTCTCCACCAACCTTTTTTCTAAAGAAACACACTCCTGATTAAACATTAGTATACCGGAAATTTAAATGCTGGCAGAGTTGCATGCAAATCTCAATAGAAACAATTTAACGCAGCAGCTAAAAAGGAACCAGGTAGTGTCTAGGCAGATTCTGGGTGTGAGAGGTCAATTATACTCCTTGCCTAATTCTCCTGATGCATTATGGAGGAGTAAATGGTTCAGCACATGTGTTGGACCTCTATAATTCGATAGTGCTCTAGCAGAGTGGCTATAAGTATAATCTCTGACCCCAGTCCCGAATTCATTATGTAATTTTCTTTTTTAAAAAGCTGCCGTTCTCTCAATCCAGACGCCCCACTCTGCAGTTTAAAGATAATGCCGCTAGCCTATTTATGCAGCCGTCCAAAGGTACAACGTTAATACACTTTAAGCGCCAATAATAAAACTTGGATTTTTTAAACAAGTGGAATTTTGGAATGGAAGACATTTGCATTGGAGGAGCGGGTAATTGCATTTTAATAGAATTGGGTGGTACTTCAAATTGAGCCCCAAGCTCTTTGCCACGATGCCACATCCTTACAACCAGTTCAGCTCTCTTCCCTTTTTTTACAACCATGGCATTGTGCTGCAAGAAACAATCAGTAAAACAGCTGCTTTGTCTCTGCTGCTTCTCAGCAAATATTCCATGCTCACAACTGCTATGATCACAATGAAAAGATGCACAGCCTCTTCAAATGCAAATCCTGGGGGGTAGTTCTTGGTAAAAAAAAAAAAAAAGAACAAATAAATAAGTAAGTAAGGTCATGGATGCATTTAGCACAATAGTTCGGCTCTTGCATTTTTAACAGAATTCATATGTAAGCATATCTTCTTTATCTATTTGGTTAGATTTATATCCTGTATTCCCTCCAGAAGCTCAGGTGATATACATAAAACACTCCTTGCTCTCATTTTTTTTTCTTTATAACAACCACTAATAAGGTAGATAAGATGTTTTATGTGAAAATGTATTAAATATTTAGTAGCAGAATAATAAAATAGAACATTAATAATATTTATTCTTGTTAAACTCCAAAGAGACCATGCAATACACAAAGTGCAGTTTTTAACAGAAATCTAGCCAAGTGAAAAGATGTTTCCATAAATCAAGCAATGTACTCTGGTGTCCAGCAGCAACAGCCATTGATCAGGTCTCCAGCCACCACAGGGATTAAAGCTTTACATATAATTTGATTCAGTTTCAGTCCCCAATGACTGTGGCCTGAAATTACTGCCAGTCAGTGTCAAGAATACTGAGACAACTGGACCAATGATATAATTCATTATAAGGAACCATTCATTCACTCATTCATTTATTAAATGTGTTTACTGCCCATCTCACCACAGGGATATTTTTGAGTTCCAATTTCCAATAAGATTTGGATTGTATTTTATCCATAATTGGAGAGAAAAATAAATTTCTTGTGAGGATAAGACTTTCCCAGGACAAGCACAAACTTGAAGATGGAGCTTGGCCAAAGATCAACACGACACAGCTATCACTAAATTTTTATTGTAAGGTATGAAGCCTTTACAAACACTGACAGTCTGTGACAGGTAAGGCTGATTCTCAAACCTGTGTTTTCCTTGGATTCCAATCTAATAATCTCTCTCTCTCTCTCTCTCTCTCTCTCTCTCTCTCTCTCTCTCTCTCTCTCCATGGTCCCTCTGTGTGAAGATACACTGTCTTTCTTTTTCCATTATTGTTTATAGGCAGCAGTTGCCTGATTACATTCTCTACAGTGAACATCTAGCTACCGACAAAACCTTTACCCCATCACCTGCTGCTCTCGGTGTGTTCATTAAAGTCTTCCCTGTGACTTTGTTTATAAAATCCTACCTAGATGACCGTTGCTTGAAATTCCTGCCTACTAAAAATATCTCTGTGTCTGGACCTAGGTTTAAGCTCCAAATAGATGCTTACTCATATCGATTTTAAAAAAAGCTTTTTAGAACGGGGAGCTGCAAATCTCAGCAAAGCGAAATGCAGGAAAAGTGGCACATTATTCTGACACTGCTTGAAAGGGTTCATAAAGAAAATCCAGTGGTGGATCACACAGGACTCTGCAAGTGGTTCAGCTCATGGTTCTTTGCTGGAGGTTTATGTTTTTATTGCAACAGCTGTCTTTTTCTGGCTAAATCATTTCCCTCTTTTGAAAAAACGTTGTTTTCATCACTTATGGAAAATTGCTTTAAGTGCTTTTGTGGTTCAAAAAGCATCAGCCATTTAATAAAGAAATATTTACTCCTTTGGACAATTTTTCCAGTAGAGACGAGAAATCCAAGACGAAAAAGATAACTTGAAGTCAGATTCATTTCCCATCATCTCCCCGTTTAGATGGATACTTCTCTTTCAGGAAAGTAAAACTAGGATCAGAGTGCTTGGAGGTTGTTGAGATGTAACTAATTACTCTTTTCATCACACTTACTAGTAAACAGAACAGATCTAAGGTCTTAGCAATTTCCTTGCCAAATGGCTAGGTGGAAAGGAAAAAAATGCCTGTCATAAAAAAAAGCTGGAAACTTTTTCACTTAATTTTGACAGCTAAATCTAATTGTCTGGAGTCAGGGAGAAATGCAGAATAATGTTCCCCATTACAGATGGCATTGATCGAAAAGGTCATTTTGTTTCAATGTAGTTGATAGCTGATATGATCCTAATGGCTTCCTCAAAAGGACCCAATCAACTTCCTATTGAAATCATCAGCGCAAACAGCAGTCACTGAATGAAACGCCATCAGCCAAAAACTTGCCTTCTGTGTACAGAGTCATCCAACCATACTTTTGACTGCCTGTGAGATTGTTCATCAGGAATAATCAAAACTGGTTGCAGAACAAAATGAAACCTTTGATTTATCGCAGCCATTTCACATCCCGCTTGGAAATTTGCTTCTGTGAAGTAACCTCAGGGGATCTTGAGGTACCACAACAAAATTTGGATTTTAAGCATAACTTGCATCTAGGGCCTTGAGAAGAGCCCATTTAAATCAGTTCAAAGACCACAATTTAATAAGTTCCCTGTACTGACCACCAAACCTCCTTCCTCAGCTTAGCTTTTCCTTACTGTTGATGTCTCATTGCTTATAAGGTATAGGTTTCCCTGTCAGTTGTGTCTGACTCTAGGGCACAGTGCTCATCTCCGTTTCTTGGCCAAGGGAGCCAGCCTTGTCCAAAGACTCTTCCATGGTCATGCGGCCAGCATGGCTATAGGCCGAAGATACATGGAACGCTATTACCTTCCCACCAAAGTAGTACCTATTTATCTTCTCGCATTTGCATGCTTTCAAATTGTTAGGTGGGCAGGAGCTGAAGCAAATAACAGGAGCTCATCCCATTGTGTGGAGTTAGGGTCTCAAACCAGGGCTGTCAGCTCTTCAACTGACAAGTTCAGCGTCTTTAACCGCTAAGCCATCACGCCACCTAAAGCACTAAATATGTATAAATGTATATACAGTATACCATATAAATGGTAAAAATGGCCTGAACCTCAGCAGAAAGATCAAAGAAAGGGAACGGGGAAAAGTGGAGTGGAGATTCTTCAAGTTAGAGTTGGGCTTTCTAAAGCATCTTTTCTAAGAAACTACACTCCCCCAAAATCTGGACCAGGATTGTGTTCTGGAAACACCTGCCTGTGCTCCAATATATTACACAGTTGAAATTCTGCTTAAAGGCTAATACATCCAAATTAGAATTACCATAAACCTTCAAGAGAATGTATATGAAGGTGGATTAATCTTATGTTGATGCCCAGATTCAATTTTTAAAAATCTAAAAGAAAGCAAAGTCTATGAAGTGTTATTGCATTAATTTAAATCAGTCTTCCCCAATCAAACACCACTAAATGACATGCATGCAGACTATAACTCCCAGCTACCTCAGCTAATATGATCTTCAGTCCTGGTGGTTGAGAATTCTAGGAACTGCAGTCCCAGTTCCAAGGAGGGCACCCCCTTCGAAAAGACCTACTGGAAATATGGCTGCAAACTGAAACCCCAGATTTGCATGCAAAACAATCTCACCCACATGAAAATCAACTCTACTTGTTTACATGACACATTTTGCCATCATTTCTCTGTCTTGTGATTTTGTGCGTGTTTGCCACAGACAACCTCTAGTAACCTCAGGCATTCTTGTTTTCAGACACTCACTTTACACCAGCTTCTTCTTTTTTCTGGTATTTTATTTTTGAACCTTGTAGATGCTGACTTTCCAGAACTTCAGATCAATCAGTATTCATGGTTTTTTTTTTTAAAAAAAAATGTGCTTCAGTTAGTTATGGGTATCTTTGGCATTTGCTGAGAAATCCAGAAATGTAGAAATGCATTTAAATAACTGGGTCTTTTAATACATTACTGTCTCTGCGAAGAGCTTCTTCTTGCTGATTTTTTCCTAGTCTTATTGAACAGAAATGCTTCATTTGCTTCAAAAGTGAAAAATACAAATTAGGGTGATTCTTCTTGTTTCTTTTTTGGGTTTTGAAATTTATCTTTTAAAAAAAAAAAAAAGCCAGTTGTGTTAAAGCTATAGAGACACAACTCCATAAATGTGATTTAGTGCTTTTAGTACGGTAATGCTCACATTTCTTTTGAGCAGATCTGTCCCACATATAAATAAAAATTCAGATGGACACAGGAATCAAGGAAGGGCTTATATCTAGAACAAGGCTATCAAACTCGCGACCCGTAGGCCGGATGCATCATATGTGGCCACGGCCATGCCCGGCTTAGCAAAGGGGGGGAGTCACAAAACATCACGTGATGACACCACAACTACGTGAGTTTGACACCCCTGATCTAGAAGTTCTCCGAAGACCAAAACAAAACCGATCACCTGTCACATTTCAGCAACTGAAGGAGATGTAGAAAGAATGCTAGATGTCTACTTTGCTCCATTTGTTTTCCAAATAGTACTGTTATTATCACAACAGCTAAAGCAGCTCCGTAGAGCTGGTTTACTTGATGCATACACAACATGGAAAACTTTTTGTAAAAACTAGAAATGCAAACGTGTCTGGGCAGAAAATCTGAAGTAGGTCTTCCATGTGGAAGGTGGTTGCTTCTGGGCTATGAGAACATATAATTTTGAAAGGAGGCCACTAGCAACACATTTCTTTGAACTTTGGTTATGTCCATGCTCTTCTTCCATTCTCCTCTTGTTTTCTTTCAGGTGGTGGCACTGCTGCACTTCACCTATCCTTCTTCTTGGCAGACTCCATTCATATGACACCAAAGAGTCCTTTCTTAACTATCAAAATCACTTTCATCATTCCCATGGCCAGCTTCTGACTTCCACTAATAGGTATGAATTGTTACTTTTCCACCAATTGGAGAGATCAAGATGCATGAGATATGTTTAATTATATTTTCTTATAGCTGAAATATAAGGTGAAACGTTCCTCCCCATGTTTTTACCTGGGCACAGTAGAATTTCTTGGCTATCCCATTATTTAATATTTATTAATTTAATAATCAGAGACATTGTCAAACCCTAACTAGCTGTAAAATATGTCTCAAAAGGCAATATAAGAACAGATAATTATAACTAAACTAAAAAGTCTAAAAACTAAAAAGTCTGTGGGGAAAAGATATTGCTTTAAGTCCTCTCCTAAATTTTAAGCAGGAGGGTTAATCTCTTCACTTCCTCCACTTACAAATAACATTACTTCTATTAAGAGTGGGATGGCAAAACACAAGACTTTAATTTCAGGAATTTGTGTATTGTGTTCACATACTTTCTTTACTGGATTTGTCAGTTACCTCCATATATACATATACATAAACATATATATATATGTTTATTTATGTATTTGTTTTTATTTTTATTTGCTTTATGTGCCCCCCATTTCATGCAATGAAACGAAGTAGAAATAAATCTAAAATAATGATCAATTAAAAACATCCATGCAGGGAAACTGTCTGTACACCCATCAGCTGAAGCTGAGTAGATTTAGGGGTAGAGTTCATATCATAGAGGAAAACCTGGGGGAGGGGAAATTGGCAAGACAGCTAGACAATACAAAAAAGCAGACAAAAAACTGGGATAACTAGGGCTACTCTATGGGCCACGAGCTCTCAAATAACTTCTCACTGATGCTAAAAGGTTCAGAAAAATCCTTGCTGTGTCTGAAAACCTAGGGTTTTTTTCAGCATAGATAGGGTAGCCTTAGTTTAACCCCTATTCAAAGTGGCTATCACAGAAGCTCTAAGTCTGTCATATGATGGAATTATTAAAATATGTGTGACATGTACCTCGTGTTAATGTAAAACAAACTTACCCATCACTATGAGTACTTGTTTATTTAAAACAATTATTCACTGTCTAGCGTTCAAAAGGTTGATTGAAAAAAAATGAACAAACCAGATGGTCTTGGTAAAATATTCGGAAGGAGTGTGTTGACTTTGCCATCATTTCTTTTGATGCTAATGTATCTCCTTGTAAATTAATGTATTACTATATTGAAAGCACTAACTAATAAAACAAGAAGTGTCTCTTGGGGTTCCCCGTATATGTAACCAAAGATAAGAAGTACTAGTTATTCTCCTACAGAGAATAACTCTACAGAGATGAAAGATTCCTTTGAAGTGTAGAGCAATAGATGCCACCTAATATCTGGATGGATGCGGTGGCTCAGTGGCTAAGACCCTGAGCTTGTCGATCAAAAGGTCGGCAGTTCAGCAGTTTGAATCCCTAATGCCGCATAATGGGGTGAGCTCCCGTTACTTGTCCCAGCTTCTGCCAACCTAGCAGTTTGAAAACACATAAAAAATGAAAGTAGAAAAATAGGGGACCACCTCTGGTGAGAAGATAACAGCGTTCCATGTGCCTTTGGCGTTTAATCATGCCGGTCACATGACCACAGAGACGTCTTCAGACAGCGCTGGCTCTTTGGCTTTGAAATGGAGAAGAGCACCGCCCCCTAGAGTCGGGAGTGACTAGCACATATGTGAGAGGGGAACCTTTACCTTTACCTTTAATATCAGAATAAGCTGACCAAAATAGTTGTAGAATCTTCTTCTGTGGAAGCTTTTGATTAAATCAATGGTGGTCACCCAGTTATGTTTGAAGCTTTAGCTTAAGCACATGATATTTTTCATCCATGTGAATTGCAAAACTGAACGGCTTCTCTTTTTGCCTCTTTTATTCGATTGAACATTGATAATGACTCTAAAACCCCAAGGGGCAGGAGAGGAGGAGTAAACATGAATAAACATGGAAAAGTGATGTACCAACTAAGACCTGGTTGTGGCCTCAGGTATTGTGAGCCTCTTTTGTTTCTGAACATCGCAATATTAGCATTTTAGGCTTGAAGCTCGGCAAGCAGACACGAAGATGAAGGTGAAGATGGATATTTCTGTCTTCTTAATACAATCAAGTACCAGATGCCAATTTCTGAAGAAATACCGGTACATGAGATTTGCACAATTACAGTATCTTGGGTTTTGATGCAAGCACACAACCGAAGCCAACCATGGGAAAAAGACAACTTAGTTGTTTCAAGAGTAGGTTTTTTATTAATCTAGAAATTACACGTACAACTGTGTGAAATTATGCTATTGTACTAGAGTTTCAGGAGAATTAGAATTTATGCTGTCACGTCAGGTTTTTTGTAAAGGGCAGAGATTGCAAAGGCAAACCACAGATTTAAAAAACATGGATTGGTGGTTAATCATAATTACACAGCAATGCAGAAAAATTGTGGGAAGAAACTTCAAGAGGAAAATAAACAAAGTAGAAGGTTCTGCCTCTACAAACCCCTGTGATGAAAAATTCAACTAAAGAAATTCCAAGACCTGGAGTGGATCCAAACGGTTCCACTCAGAGTCATATTTCCAAAGTCATATTTTATGACTTCCAGTACTAATAGGCTACACTGCCCGATGGTCTCATACCTGTTAGTGCATAGGTAGCTTATGTAACATTGTAAATTTTGCCTGTGGTTATCTGGGTAAAAGACAAACCACGAGCAAAATTTACAAGAATACATGAGGTACCTGTGCACTAACAGAAGATCTCAATAGAGGGAGAACTGCTTTACAACTGACATGGGAACTGTAGGAAGTTAGCATTCACCCCTCTCCTAGAAGAATGAAATATTTTAGGAAATATTTAAAAAGGCAAAATATTACATTTCCCTGGATGAGAAATAGAGAAACATGTTCACACACACACCTTTGTCAATGGGCCATTAAGGCCTCAGCCAAACTCACTCATTTCCTCCCACTTTTGTCAACGGGCCATCATCTGCAACATGATAGGACCCATCTAGCAACAGAAACTCACCACATGGCAAGACTCAAGCAAGTTGAGAGACAATCTACAATGTTAGCTGAGACCCCTAGACTACCTGGGAGTTTGACAACCAATCAGGATACATTTCTTATACAGGAACAAGAAACTCAGAGGTGGGGTCCAACAGAGGGCATAAAACCAAGGCATTCCCAGCTTCTGGGGCTTCTTTGTTTTGTACTCAGGAACTCAAGCCATGTGATTCCTGTCCACCATTAAACCATCTTTCCAAGTAATCTCCATGTTTCCAGTGTCTTTTTCCCCACTTGGAACTGAACCCAGATGGACATTTCTTCCAACAGAACAAGGAAAGGAGACATGGATACCATGCTTGGTGCAAAAATACAGGTAGCCCTCATCTTACAATCACTGGTTCAAAGTTATAACAGCACTAAAAAACAGTGACTTACAACTGGTCCTCACATTACAACTGTCATGGCATCTCCATAGCCACTTGATCAAAATTCAAGCACTTGGCAATTGGCATGGATTTAGGACGGGTGCAGCATCCCAGGGTCACGTGACCAGCCACCTTCCAGCTGGCTTCCAACAAGCAAAGTCAACGGGAGAAGCCGGATTTGTTTAACCACTGCAAGATTCATTTAACGACTGCAGTTATTCACTTAACATCCGTGATTTTTAAAAAGGGCCATACAATGGGGCCTAACTCACTTAATAACCGCTTGGCTTAACAGTGGAAATTCCGATCCTATGTGTGATCGTAAGTCGAGGAGGAGCTATATTGCAGAAATGTTCTTTGGAATGCAACACAGCTGTTTTGATATACAAGACATGTCAAGGCCCCAATTGTTATTCAAAGAAGCTGACCCAGTATTTTACGGCAGAAGGAGGGAGAGAGAGATTAAGGAAGCACAGTGATGTGTATCCTTGAATCTATTGTTTTTAATCTAGGCATAAATTCTATAGGCATTTAATAACAATTGGCATCATAAAAAGAATTCCATGCTTAAAGGAGCCCTCGGAGAAATACAACTGAAAGGCATACATGCTGTAAAGTAGAAATATCTCTACAATGGTATAAATTCTTATTTTCCCTCAAGTCCTTCTGGGTTGCTTCTTCCTGGTGATGATGGTGGGGGAGTTTGTGGAAGGGATGAGCGAAGAATATTAGGAGGGTATGCCAAAATGGAGCTAGGAAGTATTTGATAAAGTCTATTCTATTCTATTCTATTCTATTCTATTCTATTCTATTCTATTCTATTCTATTCTATTCTATTCTATTCTATTCTATCCTACTCTACTCTACTCTACTCTACTCTACTCTACTCTACTCTACTCTACTCTACTCTACTCTACTCTACTCTATTCTATTCTTTAGCCCAGTCCAGTCCATTCTATGTTGTATCATGCTATATATTATATTGCATGTTGTGGGGTTATCAGGATATGAAAATCCTCTCAGCTACCCTGCTAAAGCAAACAGGCACCAGACTGAGTAGCAGCTACATAGGGAGATGCTGGAGCAAATGGTCAATTTAGTCACAGTGGCAAGGGAATCTATGAATACAGCATTGTCTTCAAGCTGACACAATGAATGCAGCATTGTACAGCAAGAAGGCAATGGTAAATAGTTCCTATATTTCACTTAGAAAACCATATGGATTGATGAGAGTAAGTGATTGGTAATGGAAGGCTGGATGGTGGTCTTCTACTAAATAGGAAGAGGATTGGAAGGATTGGAAGATGAGCATGATTTCAAAAGAAATATCAAGAACCTATGCCTTGCTGGTGATGTACTCTGGTAGATGAAAATATAAATGATTTAGAAATTCTTGAAATGGATGTCAAGGTACCCAGTGGGGTGGGGTGGGGTGGGATGAGATTAAAGTTAAATATGAAGAACTCCAGCTAGCCCATAAAGTGACAATAAAGATGTTGAAATGTAGTTTCTGCCTTTTTGGATGAACTGTCAATGGTAAAGGAACCACATGCTACAATGCAATACAACGCAACACAATACAACACAGAATATCAAATAACACCTATCTCAGTAGACCTGGGGATGAGAGGGAGAAATGTTTTAGGAAAACAAACAAAGCACATACAGTACATAGATAAGTGGAAAAAAGAGGGAGACGCAAACATAAATATTCACCAGTAGGAAGAGCCTAAAGCTTCTAAAGCTAAAAAGCCTTTAAACTCCATTCTCTCCCCCACCAACTCCCCACCAAAATAAGCACACCTTTACAAACGGAACTACACACAGCAAAATATTGACTAAACAGCCTCCTCCTTCCCTCCTCCCCCTCCTCCTCCTCCTCCTTCTTCTTCATTTTTTTTGTTGAGTACACTTTAGATTTTATCTCCTCCTCCTCCTCCTCCTCCTCCTCCTCCTCCTTCATATTTTCACACATCATTGAAGTGTTGATCCATGGGCAGTGACAGGAATTGACCGAGCCTGGATTGAGAGGGAGTGACTGGCCCAAAATCACCCAGCTGGCTTTCATGCCTAAGGCAGGACTACAACTCACTGCCTCCTGGTTTCAAGACTGATGCCTTCACTACCACACCAAACTCTTTATTGACTGAAGTCCTATTACTGCTAATATCCTACATTTGCATAACATCGCTATCCTTTGAAAAAGTTATGCTGATATTACTTAATTGATCCAGTCTGCAGAACAAGCCCTAGCCATCTAATCTGACGCCTGGATGTAAAAAAAGAAGAAATCATTAACTAAAAGGAGTCCATTCGCTGAAGCCCTTATTTCCATAAATGTCACACAGCTTGCCTTCCTCTTTTGCCCCCACCCCAGTTATTCCCCTAGCCATCTGATTAATGGGTGGATGGAAGCAGATTAATTTACTCGTGATTTCTAAAAACTTAATCGGTGGAAGTGCAAGAAATATCTGATAGAACTGTCAGAGATAATACATGCTTTAAAGGACATAAAATCAGAAAAAAGCATCCAATCAAGATGGAACCACTATGAACTTTTTTTTAACCTGAATAAATAAGCTCCTTTCACACACACATTTATTCTCTCTCTGATTTTTAAATGACTTTAAAATTATCTCTACATAAGCAAATTCACATTTGCTTCACCCTGAAGTCAAGGTTCAGTACAGTAAAGATTGCGCCCTTCATGCTAGCATTTTTTTTAAAAAAAACTTTCTATATTCAAAAAATGTATAATATTAAGAATTATTTTATCATGCAATAATTGCACTATTCATTATAACGGATGATAAAAAGTCCTTCCTCATTCATTCTTTCTTCCTCCCTGCTGTATTCTGCCAAGATGAAGGCATGCACAATATGTAGGATCTAATGATAAATTCTAGAACTTTAGGATTGCCAATCCCCCAAATGGTAAATGATTTTTTGTTAGCCTCATGAATAAAATTAATGATTTCATTTGGACTAGGCTTTTATCAGCAATAGGTTTAATCATTACATTTTAAGGTTTTACACCTTTGTCAAACCTTGGACAAAGGTGGAAATGCCTTCTTGTAAATACCTTCTGTGATCTTGTGGAGGAAAAGAAGCATGGTCAAGATTCACTCTTGCAACACTTGAACAAACTTGCTTGTGACTCATGCTTATGGGTCATCATGATAGATAGCTTGAGAAGCTCATGTGGAACGTATATGTCTGGCTCTAGTCTCAATTGTATGGGGTATTGGGCAAGTGTTCTGCCTTCCACTGGACAGCTGCAGAATTACACAAAATTCCCTCAATGGGAATAACACAAATAATCATTGATTTGGAATGTAATGTTATGAACATCTCTTCAGTAAAGGCAAAAGTCACAGTTATCCAAGCATGAGTAATGAAACCTTTTTTTAGGAAGCATAGTTTTGACAGAAATATTTTACTAGAAGAGAACTCAAATCCTCTGCTCGAAATAAAATTCCCTATACCACCAGGCTTGAAATTTTAGGCTCGATAGCCTCAAATTACACCATCTACATTCCGACCTAAGATTAGTTCATAAGATTATTTACCAAAACATCCTACCTATAAATGAGTACTTTAATTTCAACCGCAATAACAGAAGGGCTATCAATAGATTCAAACTCAATGTAATTCGCTCTAATCTTGATTGTAGGAAATATAACTTCTGCAATAGAGTAGTAAATGTCTGGAACACTCTACCTGATCCTGTTGTTAGTCTCTCTAATCCCCATACCTTATACCTTAAACTGTCTACCGTGGACCTTTCATGTTTCTTAAGAGGTCCCTAAGGGGGCGTGCATAAGCGCACCAGTGTGCCTACCATCCCTGTCCTACTGTCCCCATTTATATGTAATCATTCTATGTGTTTATGGCTACGTTTTGCCTATTTATATCCTTTTATATGTGTTCATGGCTATGTCTGTATTGTTACTGGTTTCCTTGTACTTGTTGACAAATCAGTCAATCAATCAATCAATCTGACGAGCTACAGCTGATCTCTCACAGCTCATGAATTGGTCAACTGCTGTAGTTAATGGATTCACTTTTTTTGCCAAAGTCCAGGTAGATAGGAAGAAGCCTTTTTAAAGGCACATTAACATGGAAGACTATGTCCTTTTGGAAAATATGTATTGATTTGTTAGATACATATCCCATCTTCCCTCTGGGAGCTCAAGGCAGCATACATACTGTTTGCTACTCAACACCAATCTTTGAATTAAGACAGCAACTAATTGGCAGCTACAATGAGCAACCATAATGGAGGATGGGCTTGAACTGGGCACCATTCCAACACCACCCTGGTTCTATGGCAGGGGTGTCAAACTGGATTTCTTCAAGGGATGGATCAGCACTGTAGTTCTCCTCCATGGGCTGGCAGAGGGGAGAAGATGGGATGGATGCCTCCTGCAGCACTTTGCCAAAACAGGGTGCAGGGGGCCACCCGCCCATGCCCCATTTTAGCTGTCAGAGGCACCATGGGCTGGTTCTTTGCTATTTCCAGGCCAGCTCTGCGGGCCAGATTTAAACACCCCACAGGCCAGATCCAGCCTGCAGGTCTTGAATTTGATATCCCTGCTCTATGGTTTTATTCTTAAGGCTAGCAGCTCCAAAAAGAAGGAAGGATTTAGAATATTCCAGTTCTAGGCATAATCATAGTATGGATGCCTCATGCTATTGCTTTGTTTACAGAGCGGAGCTCCAGATTTAAAGGCCAATTCCCAGAACTACGGATCATTTTATTTTCATTCATTCCAAGTGATGCTAATATTTATCTAGGGATTTATATCTCATTTTTTATCAAAGCCTCAAAGAGACTAGTAGAAAATATTAAAATCGGATCATAACAGCGATGTAGGAATGCTTTTTCAAAAACGCCTAGAATTTCCAGAGTTTTGATTTGTTATTGTGTACATTTACACAAACACGTGTCTTCTTGCATTTATACAAACACGTGTCTTCTTTTTTCTGTTGTGCGGATGACTGCAGTTCAGTGGCAAAAAAAAAAAAAAAGAACTATGCACAGCTCCCAAACTGGGCTTTTTCTGTAAGAAAATGGTCCCATCTAAATTACCTCTTTATGGCTCCAGAGCAGACTGAGAGAGTGGATGGAAGCAGTACGTGTGAATAATAACCTTTGGCTAAAACAGACCTCATCTTTGTCTGCACTAACACTTCCTGGCCAAACATGTTTCCTTAAAGCATCCAATCTGCTCTCCATCATTGCTGTCTCTTAATACCAAGGAGATCTGGCTGCAGAACTCCCTTCCCTTGCCCATCTCCACAGTAACTGTTCTCCGAGCCAAATAATAAAAAGCCATTGTAAACCTGTCTGGCTTCTAAATGCATTGAACAATGATGGCATGCTTGAGTTTGCCAGCCAGCCAGCTATGGTGATTACGGAGAATAGAAGAAGCTGGGTTTTGCGCTCTGCTTATTGTGCCTATTGTTATGCAAGGCAGGGCCATTCATCAAAATATGTGGAGTTATTTCTCAAATGTTTGCAAAGGTCAGTCACTTGTGCAGACCCAAGACGGGAGAATCCTTGGAAGGCCACACCTAGCAACCTGTGGAATTCTCCTCCTCTTCTCCTAATATCTTTGCTTCACAGATTCTTCAGAGCTAGAGATTACCATGAGAATGTTGGTCTACAATGGAGTTTGATTGGTTGGTTGGGTTTAGCATCTTGTGTGAATCCAGCCAACGTGGCTCATTGTGATGGTGCATGAATTTGACTCCTTTTAGCTTATTAGACAAACTAAGCATGGCTCAGTGTATGAATCCGGTCCTAGCACTGACTTAATTTTGTGAAAGCGAATGGTCAGAAGAGTTGGCATATGTCAAGGCTCTTTAATGAGTGCAGTAGGTAAACCATGAAATGCATTCCTTTCTTCTCCATTGCAACCGGTTTCCACTTTTCCTCTGCTTTCAAAGAGAGTATTGACCTATCTTTTAACATTGGCCTTTTCACTTGCTGCTGTGCATTTTAACGTCATCTCAGTGAATATAATTAATGTGATCAATTGTTGGATTGTTTTTTAAAATTCTGGCGCAGCTCCTTGATTGGTCTCAAGGACAACAATACTAATTTAGTCTGAGAGAATCCTATGGCTCAGTTTAAGCACCCTGATGCCAAAGCACTCAAGTAAACCCAAGACAAAAGGTGCTGGTTGACAAAAGTGCTTGAAGGACCTTTGGTTTTCTTAATCCACCATGCTGTAAGCAACGGGAAGAGCTGTGGTGGCACAGCGGTTAGAATGCAATATTGCAGGCTAATTCTGCCCGACTACCAGCAATTCGATTTTGACCAGCTCAAGGTCAACTCAGTCTTCCATCCTTCTGAGGTCGGTGAATCGAGGACCCAGATTGTTGGGGGCAATATGCTGACTCTGTAAACCACTTAGAGAGCTCTGTAAAGCACTGTGAAGCAGTATATAAGTCTAAGTGCTAAGTGCTATTGCTATGGAGGATTATTTAAGATTTCCCTTTCTGAGATCAAACTTGCATCATTTTGGGAAGAGAGGGCTGCAAGGTGAGTGGAGAGAAAGGCATACCTCTCTTTGATAAAGTACAGGGAAGTTTAGGATAGCAGTAGCACTTAGACTTATATACCGCTTCACAGAGATTTACAGCCCTCTCTAAGAGGTTTACAGAGTCAGTATATTGTCCCCAACAATCTGGGTCCCCATTTAACCGTCCTTGGAAGGATAGAAGGCTGAGTCCACCTTGAGCTGGTCAGAATCGAACAGCTGGCAGTCGGCAGAATTAGCCTGAAATAGGTCAGGGATCATAGGACTGTAGTTAAATCAACGAAACAAATTAGTCCAACAATTCATCTTATTATTACGATTGCTATTCCTTTCCATGCCTCATTAAATGGTTCATATACAGCATCCTCTCCAAGATGTATCCATGGTGCATTTTCCACAATGCTAAATGAGCATAAGCAGGAGTTTTAGAAGCAGAACCACGAAAGCCTTAAAAACCTATTTAGTTATTGCTTTTCCCTATTTACTATTTCATATCTAGCTATTCGTCTTCAATATTGTGTGGTGCTGAACCTATCCAGGTAAGAAAAAACACGACCAATAGGCAATGACCAAAGAATAGGTAATCTCAGCCTACAACTATTAATTTAGCAACCATTTGAATTTACAAAGGCACTGATAAAAGTGACTTACAATTATCTTCCAACCTATGATGGTCACAGCATCGCCACAGTCATGTGATCAAAATTCTGGTGCTAGGCAACCGGCCTGTATTTATAACAGTTGCAACATTCAGTGATTAACATTGATTAACCTGTGGAACAACTTGCCTCTAGAAGTTGTAGGTGCTCCATCACTGGAGGTTTTTAAGAAAAGGCTGGACACCCACCTGCCTGAAATGGTATAGGGCAGTGACGGCTAACCTTTTTGTCATCGTGTGCCGAAAGTGCGTGCACGTGCCAGCGCCCATAATGCAATGTACATGTGACCCTCCCTTCACTCCCACTGACCCCCCCTGTGCATGCGCATGCTCCCGCTCCCCCTGCACTCCCTCACCCCCACACACATGCACGTATGATCCCCACCCCCCGCACCCTGTTTTGGGCCTAGCAGGCCTCCCTGCAGCCTCCTGGAACAAAAAATGGGCCGTGGGGGGGGGACGCACCCCCCATGCTCCCCACACTCCCCATATGTGCACACATGACCGCCCCCCATGCATGCACACGCGTCTCCTGCATGTGCCCCACCCCACCCCCCGCACATGCGCAGCAGAGACCCAAAAATCAGCTGGCTGGCAGGAGATAGACCTAAGCTGGAGTGATGGCTCACATGGCCACAGAGAGGGCTCTGCGTGCCACCTGTGGCACTCGTGCCATAGGTTCGCCATCACGGGTATAGGGTCTCCTATTTGAGCAGGAAGTTGGACTAGAAGACCTTCGAGGTCCCTTCCAGCTCTATTTTGATTGATTGATTGATTGATTGATTGATTCTAGAGTCATGTGAGCATCATTCCCAGCTAGCTTCTAACAAGTAAAGTTAGTAGAGGAAGATAGATTCAATTAATGACCAATGATTCACTTAACAACCATGACAAAAATGTGATGAAATCAAGTGTGATTCATTTAACAACCACTTTGCTTAGTAACAGGAATTCTGGAGCCAATTGTGGACGTAAGTCGATGACTATCTGTAACAAGTTGAAATACACATCAAAATACAAGATGTATGGATAGCACGTGTTTTGAAATTAGAGCCTTCAAACCTGAGTACAATTTTAACATTTAAATAGCAGCACATCCCTCTCATCTGGCTGTCTGGCTAAAAGTCAAGACTGTTCCTCCTGATTGGTAGCTAAGCGCTACCTGTACATTTGTGTGAATGGGATCACTGTAATAATTTTTAGTAAATTTAGCGCATCACATTTGGTTAAGGTGATTTCACAGGCCATAAATTTCATTGGCGTGCCTAATTCATTCGCAAAATCGCTATTGATCATACAGGTACCAAGTAAATCAGAGGGAAAGAAATGGAAATTACTTGGTTAAGTAATTATGATGTAAAGAGATAGTTCTGTCACCCGTATTAGGAGCAACACATTTATTCGTGCACTGATAGGGATATCGACACTGGAAGGCAACTGCCTGATAAACTAGAAACCTGAAATTTGGCATATGCGGCAGAGGTGGTATTCAGCAGGTTCTGACCAGTTCTGGAGGACGGATAGCAGAAATTTTGAGTAGTTCAGAGAACCGGTAAATACACCTCTGACTGGCCCCACCCCCACCTATTCTCTGCCTCCCGAGTCCCAGTTGATTGGGAGAAAATGGGGATTTTGCAGTAACCTTCCCCTGGAGTGGGGTGGGAATGGAGATTTTACAGTATCCTTCCCCTGCCACACCCACCAAGCCATGCCCACCAAGTCATGCCATGCCCATTAAACCACGTCCACAGAACCAGTAGTAAAAAAAAATTGAATCCCACCACTGATATGCAGTCCAAGGTACCTCAAATTGTCTGTGAAAAGATCCTGACAGGAGAACTTTCTCTTACTTTTTCTAAACTAGTGCAAAAGGTATAACCCCAAACATTTCATTTAAAAATGGTAAAATGATCAGTGGAATAGAACAATGTTCCTCACCCTTGGCTGCTTTAAGATGTGTAGACTTCAACTCCCAGCATTCCCCAGCTGGGGCTAGCTGGGGAATGCTGGGAGTTGAATTCTGCACATCTTAATATGGCCAAGGTTGAGAAACACTGGCATAAAATGTTGTGTTAATTGCTCCAAAAATTTAAAAAATCTGAAAATGAGAAAATAAATCAGGATAGAAGCCACCTATTCAGATACAGAGGTTTAGTGGGATTTACGAAGCCAGCTTTTCACCTCAAATCTTGTTCTGTTTCATACATATTATTGGAGTCTGAGAGAGCATAATGAAGAGAGAAAAAGCTGCACAGAGAAATCCAGTTATATTCTTGGCATAAAAATGTTTCCAATAAATTCGTAGATCTATGAAATCAGTGTGGCTCTAACTGTGGAATGTCATGATACATATCCATTAGAATTTGTTTTTATGCTACCTCTATCTGCCACTGTCATACTGTTAACAATCCTAATGACCTTGTAATTGTTGGAAAGACTCAGGACAACGTATAATTTTATATTTGCACTAAACAAATGAGTAAGGGTGTTACATTTTCACTGGATATTTTGTTTTCCAAGAGTTCTATCCTGGAAATGTCAGCTTGACACTGCCAGCTTCAAAGGCCACAATGTTTGACTCTTGTTTGGGTTCAATTTTTAAGGTAAAAATAGCTGTGTTAATTCTCACAGAGAATCTTGTTCTTTTTTTTTCCCCTCTCAGATTAATGGAATCTATCTATCTATCTATCTATCTATCTATCTATCTATCTATCTATCTATCTATCTATCTATCTATCCAAGGCACCTGAAGGCCAGACAAGGAAAATAATGGATGGAAGCTGAAGAGGGAGAGAGTTAACCTGGTAACAAGGAGAAATTTTCTGACAGTGAGAACAATCAACCAATGGAACAGGTTGCCATCGGAAGTTGTGGGAGCTTCATCACTTGAGACTTTCAAAAAGAGATTGGACTGCCATTTGTCAGAAATGGTGTAGAGTCTCCTGCTTGGGCGAGGGGCTGGATTAAATGACTTACAAAGTACCTTCCAACTCTATTAATCTGTTAAATCTATCTATCTACAGTATCTGTCTATCCGTCCGTCCGTCTGTCTGTCTAGCTGTCTGTCTGTCTGTCTATCTATCTATCTATCTATCTATCTATCTATCTATCTATCTATCTATCTATCTATCTATCTATCTTATATGCCATCCATGTTGCCTGGAAGCGATCCTAGGCAGTTTACAACCACAAATGAGGATTGAAAATATCTCATAGATACCGAACATAATTGTTTAGGTTTTGTTGTCGTTGAGCGATGAAGTTCATGACTCTTTCTGAAAATAATGGGTAGTGTTTGAAATAAATCTTGGTTTGCCACAAATCCACTTTTATTTTCTTTAATGGTAGACTTGGTTCACCCGATCAGGGTGCAAGGCAAAACACAACAGGCATGATCATCAATTTAAAAAAAAAAAAAAATACTGGAAGTGTTTTTGCTCCTCACCCTAAACAAAAATGTTTTTTAAAAAGGCTTATCCAAGACATTATCTGATGAATTTTCCTTGATCTGATCTGGCAAGCAACATACAGTGACTTTCTATACTGCCCCCTTGGGAAGGGGTGTATCCTTCTTATAAAGAAGACCAGCATGGCAACTATCAAGACAAACGCAGTTTCAAAGAAGAGCTGTCCATCACTTTCCACAGCTGTGCCTTTTATTCCTCCCCATCTCCCCTCCCTTGACACATCAGGACATCGGTTGCCATGGCAGGCCACCAAATTGTTTTGCTTCTAAAGGGTATGGCTCCATTAAAGAAAAACATTGTGTGCAGGGTTTGTCATGGGCTTCTTTATACTGCTGGGGCAAACAGAAGTTCTCTTGGCCCTTTCTTTCAGCAGCTGCTTAGCCAATAAAATGAAGTCTGTGTATCACTGTCATATCCTTCCATTTTTTTCTCAACATCTCAAAAAATAGATGTTTTATTTCTTGCACAGAATAGAGCTGGAATGGATATTGGAGGTGTTGTAGTCCAACTGCTTGCTCAGGCAGGAAACTCTGTACCATTTCAGACAAGTGGCCATCCAGTCTTTTCTTAGAAACCTCCAGTAATGAAGCAGCCACAACTTCAGAAGGCAAGCTGTTCCACTGGTTAATTGTTCTCACTGTTAGGGACTTTCTCCTTAGTTCCAGGTTGCTTCTCTCCTTGATTAGTTTCCACACATTGTTAGAATACTTTCCTATAGCCCAAACCTTCCATGGCAATTTTTTTTCTGTCATGTCATGCTTCCAGAGGTTGCGGGTGCTCCATCACTGGAGGTTTTTAAGAAGAGACTGGACAGCCACTTGTGTGAAATGGTATAGGGTTTTCTGCTTAAGCAGGGGGTTGAACTAGAAGACCTCCAAGGTCCCTTCCAACTCTGTTATTCTGTTAATCTCATGACATTGCCTTTCTCTCCCCCATAGCCTGTGATCAAGACAGACTTCAATCAGCCTTAGCGATAGCCATATTTTCGATGCTGTCCCCATCCCAAGGCAGCCTGAAGGTGTACAGAATCTATTAAGCTCTGTCACCCATTATATTGGAAAGAAGTTGGGTGACTGCACTTCCTTGAGAAAGGGGCAACAGAGACAGAATAGGGGTTGACTCTGGGTACAACAGATTTGATGCTATTACAATTCTGGGCCAACTCAAAGATGGGTGGAGAACAATTCAGCTATTCAGCAGTGAAGAAAGGTCCATGGCAAACTGGATGAGGTTTGAGATGACAGCTTTGTTTTTATTTTTGAGTAACAGCTTACTTTTCTATTTCATAAAAGAAATTGGGGGAAAAAAAGAATCAATTTCTTTTTACCCATGCCTGTTAAAGAAGCAAAGCACAAATATAAATCTCTGTGCAGCTCCAGCTAAGTCATAAACAGTTTTGTAATGGTAGAGAAGGACACACTGTAGGTTCTTGTAAGTCTGGCCTTTTTAAAAATAGTTGTGCTTTAAGTTCAATCCATACTGCCAATAATAACAGAGCTAGAAAAGTTGAATATTTGGAACTGGTATGGATTTTGATTAATTGATTGATTGATTTTGCATAATATTAAAATGTAGAAGCAGTAGTTCCTTTCAGGACTTGGTGCTTTAGTGAGTTCCTGATGTCACTGGGCTTATTCAGCTTAATGGGGAACAACTGCAAAGATTTACAGTTCCATTTTAATACTTGTCGATAGGTCAAGGGCAAATCAGAATTCATTACAGAACAAATGATTGTTGGGTCAAAAGGCAGAATTCCCTCCAGATCTGTGACTGAAAACCATTTGCCACCTGAGTCCAGGGAGCTATCTTACCAAAATTAGGCTAGTAGGAAGCACCAAGAACAACTGTTCTAGCCTTCATGTTCTACCAGCATAATTTCAGTCAGAGTTGCAATACAGAACACAAGAAGAAACCTGAAGAAAACCTATTGTGAAGAGATCTATCACTTAAGGTGGGGAGGTGAGGACAGGGCAGATAAGAAGCACAGGACTGAAAGCCTCTGTTATCTCTCATTATGCAAGGAAAGATTTATTTATGACTGAGGGCCCGTATACTGCATGAGTCAAAAAGAGGGCTGTGAAAATATTTACAGACCCCTCGCATCCTGGACATAAACTGTTTCAACCCCTACCCTCAAAACGATGCTATAGAGCACTGCACACCAGAACAAGTAGACACAAGAACAATTTTTTCCCAAACGCCATCACTCTGCTAAACAAATAATTCCCTCAACACTGCCAAACTAGTTACTACGTCTGCATTCCTATTAATCTTCTCATCATTCCTATCACCCATCTCCTCCCACTTATGACTGTATGACTGTAACCTTGTTGCTGGTATCCTTAAGATTTATATCGACTATTTCACTATGACTATCTGTTCTGTCCCCCTTCCTCACACAGGCAAATGTAATACTAAGCACACATGCCAATATTTTATTAGGTAAACAGATTAGAATTCTTGGCAGACCAAGGTTTTGGCAGTAAACTGCTGAATGCCTGCCAAGACCGTGTTCACTCCCATAAAGCAGAAGAGGACTTATTTTCAGTCCGTTCAGTCCATTCCAGGAACAACAAATTATCCACGAGACAAGAGTTCAGTCCAAAATATATCCAAGCTGAATTTCAGAGATCACAATGTGACTTTCAGGGTTTAACTTTGTCCATCACAAAGCCTGAAGAGCAATCCCACCCACTTTTATTCCTGGTGGGGCGTGGCTCCGTGACTCAGCCCAATCTCTGGCCCTCCCATGCCTCTTCCGTTGCTGCACACGCTTCTTCCTCTGACGCTGCCTGGAATCAAGCCAGGATTCATCATCCTCGCTCCCTATCAATTAGTGCTCCAATATGCCTTCCTCCTGGCACATCCCAGGCTGTTCCTTCGGATGGAACCTGAGGCATTGCCAGAAAGGAGGGTCCTAGAGAGGGAGGCCCTGTCAGTTCCTCCCCATTACCTTCTGAGTCTTCTTCCTCTGTTAGGACAGGCTTGGGAGTCAGGGTCACAACACTATCATTAAGTGTTGTACCTTATGATTCTTGACGAATGTATTTTTTCTTTTATGTACTTCAAGAGCTTATGCACCAAGACAAATTCCTTGTGTGTCCAATCACACTCAGCCAATAAAGAATTCTGTTCTGTTCTGTTCTACTCTACTCTACTCTACTCTACTCTACTCTACTCTACTCTACTCTACTCTACTCTACTCTACTCTACTCTACTCTACTCTATTCTATTCTATTCTATTCTATTCTATTCTATTCTATTCTAATGAATCTGCTTTAATCAAACAGAGCAGGCCTGGCCCAAAGCACTATGCTTCCCAAAGCAAGAACAAACTGATCTTATATTAATCTTATGTGGATTAATAGCTGAGTCTCTTTTTTAAAAAAGACATTTGCAATGGGATTGCAACCAGGTAGGATGGTGAAAAAGGTCAAGCCAAAAGGTCAAGGCTCGGTTTCTGGATCTGTTTAGCACTGTAGATGCAGTGTGGCAAGATCCAGTCCCTGAAAGTCTTACATTGAGCATGTTCATATCCATAAGATTGAAATGAGCAAATGAAGAAGGAGGAATTAGACAGGATATGGAAGGAAAAGGCCTAATTGGCTCAGAGTTGTGATAGGAGCATTTGGGGGCAGTGACTCCTAAGCTGGGAGAGTGGCTCCAACAGAACCCAGGAACCACAACTCTCTATCTGGAAGACTGCAGTGCTAGGAACTGCTATGTTCTTGCACAGAACCCTCAGCCTCCCAGAGCTCTGGTATAGGACCCAAGATTGAGGAAGAATGGACCACCCAAAGGGGTGAGGAGGATTTAACTTAAAAGTTAATATTTTATCCACATGGCAAATATGGATCAAAATCTTAAATGCACAAAACTCTATGGCTCCGAACAGCTTTCTCAGTGTCCTTTAAGCAGATGAATCTTGTCCAAGGAGAAGATGAGTTCAACTGACAAGTTAAGCAAAAAATGTGATTGGTTGCTTTATAGCTCCATTCCTGGAGCTCCATTCCTGTATTCATAGAAACACATTTTACTAGATTGGATGAAGACTAACAAATATATTCAAATAACATACTAAATCTGGCTAATGTTCTTGGGAGTTAATGTGCTGCACAAAGTACCGGTAAAACCTTTTTGTTCTGGAAGGAATTTGACAACACTTCACAATTTCAAAAATGGTTTAGAGTCTTTGTATTTTGGAGAACTCAGCATGCCAATAAGGGATGCTGATTTCCGTACTTTTTGGAGTATAAGATGCACTCCCCCCCCCCACCTTCAAAAAAAGTGGGTGAAAATTGTGGTATGTCTTGTACAGCGAATGTTGCTGAAGCCCCACCCCACCACGCATCACGTTTTCAGCCTCTGCACGCCCTGTTTTAGACCTGTTCCAGGCTGTGAGGATCACCCCAGCACATCGCTGCCTATCACCACCTCTGTGCAATGCGTTTTTGGCCTCCGCATGCTCCATTTCAATCCCATTCCAGACTGCAGGGATCGCCATAGCACATCACTGCTGATCGCCACCTCTGTATGTCACATTTTCGGCCTCTATGCATCATGTTTTCGGCCTCTGCACATCCCATTTTTGGCCTCCGTGCATCGCATTTTTGGCCAGTTTGACCACTGCTGCCAATCCCCCCCACCTGGAACTGGCTGAAAATGCGATGCACGGAGGCCAAAAACGGGGTGTGTGGAAGCTGAAAAGTGACCTGCAGAGACCAAAAATGCAACGCGCGGAGATGGCGATGGGCTCTGGTGATCCCCGCAGCCTGGAACAGAATATTGGCAGTATTCTGGAAGGCCGATCCAACCACCAATCAGCTGTTAGTGCTAAATCAGGCTGCAATAATGTGCTGAGGTTGACCAGGCTGTTTGCTGTTTGCTGCAAGGATGCTAGCCAGATGAATACTGATGGATGCTGGTAAGAAAAGGCAGAATTGTTTTTTTCTTGTTTTCCTCTCCAAACAAGGTAGGTGCATCTTATAGTCCGGAGCATCTTATACTCCAAAAAATATGGTAAGTTATGAAAAAAGGTGTGTACCTGCCACCATAATCACTATAATTCCCTTTTCATACACAACCGCATATGGTTCAAAAGGCAATTTTGAATCCCACATCAAGTTGACACTGAAAGCAGCGGGTTGCCATCTTCCACTTCTGACAGCTCCACAATTTTCTTTTTATTCCAAATTGGTTTATGACCCTTCTTTCTTCTCCTTTTAAACACAATACATGAATGTCTTTCTTTTAAAGTTTTATTCTGTTTATTTTGTTTTTATCAAATAAAATCCATAAGATCTTTCCATTTCTAAAAATTCAAATGCTTCACATGACACCAAGCTATTTCTGTGAACTACATGATGACGAAGAAAGAGACACTAAGAATTGTCCATCTCAAGTTAATTATAGGAAAAAGGAGGATTGCTTTAGGGTTTTCCCAATCAGGGACTTTTCTGCTCTGCAGCCTTTAGCTGCTTGCCTCCTGTGTGAAAAACCTAGCTGTAAATGAAGCTGGATGGAGATTTCTTTTCCAGCTTTCAGATCCTTCTTCCACTTCAGCTACAACGATGGGCAGGGATTCTGTCTGGCAAGTAAACTCAGGACTCCGATCGGTGGATTCCCCTGCTTCCTTCCTCTTCTCACCTCTGCCAGATTTTTTTTTAAAAAAAACCAAACCAGAGATGTCTCTTCCCTGGGCATTTTTGTTGAGAATGGGTGGGGGGAAAAACAACAAGTTTTACAGTTCTTCTTGCCACTTGAGCTAAAAGGAGAAACCTGACAGCTCTCTTGTCGTTTAAAAGAGGGGGAGGAATGGCCTGCGTTTCATTCTTCATTCTGCTGAATTTTATTATTATTTTATTTATTTATTTGACTTTTATCCTACCATTCTTATAAATAATTAAAGGTGGCAAACATATCTAAGATGCTTGCCTTCTTCTTTTTCCCACCCACAACAACAACCCTGTGAGGTGGATTGGGTTGGGATGAGAGAATGACTGACCTAAATTCACCCAGCTGATTTTTCATGCCTAAAGTGGGACTACAATTCTCGGTCTCCTGGTTTCTAGTCTGGTGTCTTAGAAGCAAACATACAAACAAAAATTCCCTATCAAGGCCCAGCCTTTCACTGCCATTCGGCCTAGTAGCCCAGTATGAAATGGCCATCAAAGGAAGAGAGCAGGGACTGAGAGTTATGCCTGCACCCACCAGCCAACTGGAATGCAATTATCTGTCAAAATGAAGCCTAGTAAATGGACTGGACTGTCATGCTTGCATTAGCAGTAGTGCTGGGTTTCTACCGGTTCACCCTGATTCAGGCAAACCGATAGTGGTGGTGGCAGGAGGCTCCGCCCACCCGCATGGACATCATCACCGATGCTCTGAACATGCGCAGAAGGTTGTGCACATGCGCAGAAGCACCACACATGCAAGCACGCTCACAGTTCTGAACCGGTAGCGAAGGCAAGTGGAACCCACTACTGATCAGCAGAGGGGAAGGCACTACTTTCATTATGAACTGAGAACATTTGAGTAGGAGTCATCCTTCTGGCAAGCTAGGGGAAGGCTGAGGGATATGTCAATCATTCTTGCCTTCTGCAAATGACGGTTCAATCTTGTGTTCAGGAAAGCAGGAAGGGAAGATCAAGGACTGGGGTAATATGATAGCAGTGTTCCAGTACTTGAGGGACTCTCACAGAAAAGGGGGGCTCAACCCAGTCTCCAAAGCATCTGAGGCAGGGGCAGGTTCTAAAAATTTTTTACTACCAGTTCTGTGGGCGTGGCTTATTTTGCGGGTGTTACTTGATGGTCATGTGACAATTCTTTAGGATTTAGCAGTGGTACTGGGACTACCAGGCTTTTAACTGCTTGCAGAGCTGTACTGGTCTACTCATTTGTTTTTTGAGGCACTGGTCTACCCATGTATTTTGGCAGGCACCAGTCTGCTCATTTGTTTTCTTTTAACACTGATCAGCTGTAGAGCGGCCCTTTGAAGCCCCATGGCAAGAGTTTAAACTCTTTAAAGAGTTTTTTTCCCTCTAGCCGATCAGCTGGGACTCAGGAGGCAGCAATAGATTAGGGGTGGGGCCAAATAAAAGGTAAGAATAATGCAGGGGAGGGTGGGGGGGGTAGAACTGATTTGGTGATGTCATATTGTCACTGCTACCAGCTCGGCGGAGCCGGGCGGAACCGGGAGGAACCCACCACTGATCTGAGGGCAGGACAAGAAGTAACAGGTGGAAGATCATTAGAGATCTTAGAAGTAAGTTCTAGGAATTAAGAATAAATTCCTAGCACGGAGAACAATTAATCAGTGGAAGGACTCACCTCCGGCAGGGGTGGGTGGATGCTCCATCACTGGAGGTTTTCAGAAAGAGATTGGACAGCCATTTGTCTAGAATGGTAAAGCATCTCCTGCTTAAGCAGGGGGTTGAACTAGGAGGCTTCCAATCCTATTATTCTATGTTCAATGTGCTAATCCTAGCTGAAGTAAAGATTCAGGGTTCCTTCACAAATATAATAGATGAATCACGAAGAAATGGCTTCTTATTTCTAAGCTCTGTGTAGGATTCCAACCACTACTCCACCCTAGTATTCTATTTCAACTCCCTCCATTTAGAGTTATTTTATTTTTTCCCATTGCCATCCATCTCACCCAATACAGTTTGTTTCCTTGTGTGTGTGTGTTTCTCTGTGTGTGTGTGTATGCATGCGTGCGTGCACGCATGTATCTGTCTGTCTATGTATGTATATATATGAACCCAATTTGAAGTTCTACAAATGAATAGGGCTACGATTATTACAAAAGATGGCATTCATATTGTTGAAATAAAATTATGGTTGTCATTCTCATCATCATCATTCTTATGTAGCGATAGATCTTTTATTACAGAGATAAAAGATAATATCAGAAAGTGACTGACAATCTAAAGCGTGTGTTTTAAATCCTTCGTTTCTAGTGTCGAAAAAATCTTGCATCCTTTAACAAACAGCAAGGCTTATTTACATTTTTTTTATTTGATGGCCATCCACAGAAAAAAGGCCTATAGTATAGTAAGACTTAGACTGCAGAAAAAGATAATCTTTGAAGTGGAAAGTTCAAAGGCTTTTTTTTTTTTTTTTGGCAGATAATAAGATCTCTCATAGATTTTAGTCAAAACTGGCTCTTCTGCAGTAATGTTATCTTTAAAAACCAAAAAGCACAATGAAATCATCATACTTTTGTATAACAAAAAAATGCTCCACAAATCCATTATTTACGTCCAATAATATGGTACTTAACACATAACAAAAACTGTGAAATGTATCCCTGAAATAATCTTTGAAGACATTTCATGTGATATCATCTTGAACAAACTATCTCAAATAAGCTGTGATGGCACTCCATGTTAAGGATAAATTAGTAGCGCTCTGAAGAAGCACAACTTTTGGATGTTGAGATAAAATATGGTATCATGGCCTTTTCCCTACCTTCTATCCTCCCTTCTTCTCTTGTCTTTTGGTGAAGCCTTGAAGCAAAAAAATAAAAAAAAAATGGATGCTTAAATTCCTTATTTTTTGTTTTCTCCAAACTGTAGTTGTTTTAAACGATGATTAATTTGAAAATAACCCATTTCAATCATGGATGATGAAATTATCTGGTGTCAAGAAACCACAGTCACGTTAAAATGAGTGAAGGCATCCAGTTCAGCTGCAATTTTAACCTGGTTGACCAAATTCAGAAGCAAAGGTTTTTATCATCATAATCATAATCGTAAGCTTATTTGACAAGCATATATAAGATAACAGGTAAAAGTATAAACATAATTTGAATACATGAAAAGAGTAAGTAAAAAGGAATATTAGGACAGGGACGGTAGGCACCTATGCATGCCCCTTATCTTCTTATCTTCTCCTGGCTGTTCTGGAGCAGAAACCAAGAAGATAGCGCCAATTGTGATAAACCGAGACCTGGATCTAATAACTATTTTTATGCCAAGAAAACAAATGTCTGTTTCTATTACAAAAGAGTTTTGGGTTATTTTGTTGTTGTTGTTGTTGTTGTTGTTGTTGTTTTTACAGTTCTATGGTGTCCACAGAGGGACGTGGTGGCTCAGTGGCTATGACGCTGAGTTTGTTCCAAAGGATTCCCTGATCCAAAGGTCAGCAGTTCAGCGGTTCGAAACCCTAGCGCTACGAAACAGGATGAGCTCCTGTTACTTGTCCCAGCTTCTGCCAACCTTTGGCAGATTTTTCGAAAGCAGATTTTTAAAAAATGCAAGTAGAAAAATAGGGATCACCTTTGGTGGGAAGGTAACAGCGTTCTGTTATGTGCGAGGGGAACCTTATGGTGTCCACAATTCTGAACAAAGGTACGCTGTAGTGTAAGGATAGGCCTTTTTTTTTTTTTTTTTGTCTCATGATTGTCAAATCAGAGGTCAGGACTGGCATGCTTGAAACGCACACACACAGCTGTGCACACACAGATGCCCTCAGCTCCTTAGCAGAAAAGGAAAAGGGAAAGGTTCTCTTCTCTTCTCCCCACAATACTTCTGCAGATTTCTTCAGGCACATCCTGCCGCAGGATTTCTACAGAGAGGAGAAGGAGGCTTCTGCACGTCTAGAGTTACCAACACCAAAAGAGGTAGAGTATTTGCGCTTCCCACTAAAATAGGAATTATTTAGAAATTGTATTATTCCACAGGGTTTCTCCAACACAATAGTGTGCAGTTCCTGGCAGCCTTCAATTTGTTAATCAGTGGACTGCTGAGAAATGTGTGCTATTGTGCCGGGGAAGAGTCTTTTCCAGATTAACAGCACTTCTTGGAAGTCCATCCATCAGCTTTGGGCAGAAATGAGCAAAAGCAGTTATCAGTTGGGTAATCCAAGTCCTTGCCAAGGGTTGTTGGACAGTAGCTTGCCCACTTCTGGCTCATGCATCAAAATTCTTCTTTTGTTAAAAGCCCAGTGAATTATTTATGCTGATTTATTTGTGTTGACATCACACATTATTGTATTATAACCAGAAGATGGTCTTTCTCTTGGCTATCTCTGCTCATGCTGGGTTTATGGCTGTTTTCTTGAACTTCTTCTCCCTCACTGATCAATGCTTATCTGTCTCATCTCATCGTCCAGGAACCCGACAATAAACAAACCAGTGCAGAGTTCTTTGGCTACAACTTTAATCCTCCTGTTTTTCAACAGCACCTTGAAGCTAGACTTCCAAGGTCTTTAAAGCTCCGAGAGATAAAATCCCAGAGGGAGGTCCTGGTTGAACCCCAGGATTTTAATTGTAGACTCCTAAATAATTTCTGGAGAATGGCAGCCAAGAACATATGGCCCTCTAGCAGCTGAAGAGGCAGATTGTGGTGAGTTTTAGAGGCCCAGCTTTATAAGACATGGATTGTGGCAGAGAAATCTCATTTTCCTCTAAGGCACAGATGCCTTGTTGCATGGCAGATAGCCTTGTTTTATTTTCGGCCTCCACACATCCCATTTTTGGCCTCCGCACCAGAGGTGGGTTTCAGCAGATTCTGACCAGTTCAGAGAACCGGTAGTAAAAATTCTGACTGGCCCCGCCCCCATTTATTCTCTGCCTCCCAAGTCCCAGCTGATCAGGAGGAAATGGGAATTTTGCAGTATCTTTCTCCCGGAGTGGGCCACACCCACCAAGCCACACCCACAGAATCGCTAGGAAAAAAAATTTGAAACCCACCACTGCTCCATGTGCCCCATTTTTGGCCTACATTTTTAGGTTCAACTTCTCATGCTCATTTCCCTGTACTAGAATCACACAGTAGATTCCTTTAGATCCAAATTTACATGAGAATTCTGTCCAGTCAACAGATGATTGATCAGCCTCCAAACTGTGCTTTTGTTTCATTATATATTTATGAGGTATAGAATGTTGACGTATACAGTACTTTCATTTGAATGTGCCAATTTCAAAGGGTACGGACCAGTTAATTAAAAACCCAAATTACAAGTTGCTAGTCCAAAAAAACCTAAATCACTCTCAAGCCAGATCTAAACTTTCAAAATAATAGCAGAAATCAAAACTTCAATCCATGAACGATAAATATTCTTAGAAGATGCTGGTTTAAAATGACCTTCAGAATTTACATTACAGTTTGTTGTTGTTATTCTTGTTGTTGTTGTTGTTAACAAAAGAAATCAAAAGTGGGATAGCCATGAATGGTAAACCCAGGCCAGGAGATACCTAGAATGGGCGGAAAAATCTATTGTTGTGACCCAGGCCCACATAGTTAATATTAAATGCAAAACAGTTCTAAAAAACAAACAGATTTTATTAAAACAGCTGAGAATTAACTCATTCTCAGTGTATTCCAAATTAAATGAAAACAAAGTCCTCAAAACACCATTCTTCAGTTTATCTCTGACCTTAGGATAATTAGGCAAATTTTTCTTGGTAACAGTTCAAGAACAGAAGATGCTGACAAGAAAGAAATACATCCAAACACAAAGCAAATCTCTCAACAGTTGTTTTCTGGCAGAGTTAAGAGCCGTTGCTGGTCTTTTAAGCCTTATGGGAAGGGCCAATCATCTCTTGGCCCTACTCCCGAGTTGTCCTTTCTGCTTTAGCTGTTCCTTCCTTCTGGCAGCTCTTCTCACGCGTGCACTAGGAACAGGCTCCTCCTGTTCCTCTGCCTTTCTACTGTCAGCCTCTGGAGGCTCCAAAGTCCGTGCATCACTTCCCGATGGCCTTGGCCCCATCTCTGCCTCCAACACAGAGCCCTCCCCATCCTGCCTCCGACACGGGCCTTCCCCATCCTCCAGGACTGGCCCATGTTCTTCCTCAGCCTCACTGCTGCCCGACTCTGCTGCCAGCTCTGCAGGCTGCTGGTGGACCACAACATCTATAACTTATTTCTGTAGTATCACGCACAGGATGAAATCTGCGGGATGCCATTTTTCTCTCCCATAGAGACACATTTTAAGCTGTTGTTATTTATTATTACTCCAGTATAAATCTTGCAGAGAAAGATAAAGCCGTCCAATAGTAAAATCCTGAATATATCTTAATAATGGGGGATTTTGCGCTGAATGCAACAAGCATATCATATAATCCAATTGTCTGAAGGTGAAGGAAATGTATCTGTAAATGTTTAGCTTAGTCATTATGCTAGGAAAAAAGAACAATACACAGGCATTTATTTCAAAGCTTTAATGATTTTATCAGCCTTTTGTCAGGGGTTGTGGTGAAGAGATTCACCAAATATTTTCACGTAAAAAGACAATAAAAGTGAAATATTAAAGACAACACAGTAGAATATGTAATCATGCTCCTTTCCTCCTACTAGGCAAATAATAAATAAACAGCTAGTAAAGGTATCAGTGGGAAGAGATACAGAGATCTCCAGGACTTTCATAATTTATCAGAATTTCATCCAGAGGCTGCTTGAAGGAGAACACAGCACAAACAGCTTCATTGGACTGAGAGAAGCACAGCGTGAAAACCTCTATGGGCAAATGCTTGCCAGAAGTAAAAGCCCAGAAGCCACAGCTGCTTGCTCCCATCACGCTACTCCAGCAGTGCTTCATGTTTGATGAAAGCCAAGCAGGTTCAGGGCAGGTAAATTCATCATTAGCCAACACAGCTCCATATGGCCTTCAAGTAGATCACACCAATCAATTTTTTTTTCAAGTAGGCTGGTCTGCCAATTGGATAATACTGCTGCCTATTGGCCAACAGATGGATATAGCTGGGAAGATTTGTAGGGTTGGAAAATCCATTTACTGACAAACACAGCTTTGTAATAGCCATTGGGTAGATTAGGCCAAGAAAGTTTTTAAGAGGCCCAGGTGTACACATGGGCTAACTAAGTCACAATTGTTCTCACTGTCAATTGACAGTCAAGAATTAACCAATGGAACTTGCCTTCAGAAGTTGTGGCAAGTGATCTCCATCACTGGAGATTTTTAAGAAGAAATTGGACAACCATTTGACTGATATGCCATAGGGCAGTGATGAGTAACCTTTTTGGCGCCGAGTGCCAAAAGCACCCATACACACCCATAATGCAAAGCGTGCATGACTCCCTGCACCCCATCCCTGCACATCTGTGTGCAACCTCCATGTGCGCCCTGCCCCCATGCATGCACGCATGACCTCTGCATGCCCCCAACCCCCGTGTGCATCCTGCCCTCCACTCATATGCACATGACCCCGTGTGCCCTTGCATGTGCATGCCTGCCTCGCACATGCATGCACGATTCCCATGCATGAGCCAGGCCACCACACATGTGTGCATGACCCCTGCGCATGTGCACTCATCTCCCGCATGCCCCCATGCCCCCCGCGCATGCACGGCAGAGACCTGAAAACCAGCTGGCCAGCAGGACACACACACATGCGTGTGTGCAGCAGAGCTGAGCTGGGGCAACTGTTCAAGTGCCCACAGAGAGGGCTCTGCATGCTATCTGTGTCATGCGTGCCATAGGTTCGCCATCATGGCCATAGGGTCTCCTATTTGTGCAAAGGGTTGGAGTGGAAGACCTCCATGGTCCCTTCCATTATTCTTCCCATCCTGTGCATATAGATAAAAATTGAGTTCTAATTGCCTTCTCTTTCAAGGACTAATTAGCCATAATGGGCAATTCATGTGCTCATTCCCCACTTCGGCAATATTACCGCACTGTGTTTTATACCCTGGATCCACTGAATCAGTTCCTTAATCCACTTACATACCATCTATGTTCCAATATTTGAGGGGCTGCCCCAGAGAGGAAGGGGTCAAGCTATTTTCCAAAGCATCTGAAGGCTAGACAAGGAATAATGGATGGAAATTGAACAAGGAGAGATTCAACTTGGAAATAAGGAGAAATCTTCTGACAGTGAGTATAATCAACCAATGGAACAGCTTGCATTCAGAAGTTGTGAGAGCTTCATCACTGGAAGCTTTCAAGAAGAGACTGGACTGTCATCTGTCAGAAATGGCGTAGGGTCTCCTGTTTCGGCAGAGGGTTGGACTAGATGACCTACAAGGTCCCGTCTAACTCTGTTAATCTGTATCTATACCAATAAATCTTACCGTCCATTGAGTTTATATGTCACTGTATCTATTATTATCCATATTGTCATAATATCTAAATAGGTTTATGCACATTTATTTCAATGGTCAAGACTGCTCTTATTAACTAAGCAAGCAAAATATTAATTTAATATATTCATTCAGAAAAGCTGAATTTGAAGTCTCCAATTTTCACCTGCTCTTGTGGGGAGGACTGGGGAGGAGGGGAGGAATGAGTGATTTTTGGGGTGCTATACCGTGAGTCATTTGTCTCAACTGTCTAACCCAGAACTTCACCTGGGTCCATTGTGGTCCTTTTCTGAGCTATGCCGAAATAAGCCATTTAACTAAAATGACAGCCATTGAGCTGAAGAATCCCCCAAACTAACCAAGAGGTTTCTCATTTTCCCTTTACAATTTCTGAAGCGGTGGTCAAACCGTACAGTCAGTTTTTTCGTGACCGAAGGAGGAAAAACCCTACTGCACCTGTCCATGAGTTTGCAACTGTTGCATAAAATGGCTCAGTGTGGGATGAGTCATGTCTACTTTACAAACCCTAGGCAAATTCATGAACTGGATTCACATGGTATTGCTTATTAAGGCCTAACCTAGCCTATTGAATAAGCCAAACTGCATGAATTCATGGATAATGCTAAGGCATAAATAATGCTTTAAATATCCCAGTCATTGCATTCTTATTACATGCTGCTATAAGGCTACCAGATTCAGGCTGCAAAAAGCTGCATAACGAGTGGGGGGTAATGTGACTGGTTAGGCATGGCCAACTTTTTTTTTTTTTTACTTTGAAAACCATTTAAAATTGATCGAAGAGGTTGTAGAAAAAATGCTTTTAAAAGCCTCTGACGATCCCAGCTGAGCCGCGCAATCATCAGAGGCTTTTTTTTACTTTTAAAACCATTTAAAATCGACCGAAGAGGTTGTAGAAAAAATGCTTTTAAAAGCCTCTGACGATCCCAGCTGAGCCGCACGATCATCAGAGGCTTTTTTTTTACTTTTAAAAGCATTTTTTCAGCCGAAGAGGTTGTAGAAAAAATGCTTTTAAAAGCCTCTGACGATCCCAGCTGAGCCACATGATCATCAGAGGCTTTTTTTTACTTTGAAAACCATTTAAAATCGACCAAAGAGGTTGTAGAAAAAATGCTTTTAAAAACCTCTGATGATCCCAGCTGAGCCATGCGATCATCAGAGGCTTTTTTTTTACTTTTAAAAGCATTTTTTCAGCCGAAGAGGTTGTAGAAAAAATGCTTTTAAAAGCCTCTGACGATCCCAGCTGAGCCACATGATCATCAGAGGCTTTTTTTTACTTTGAAAACCATTTAAAATCGACCAAAGAGGTTGTAGAAAAAATGCTTTTAAAAGCCTCTGATGATCCCAGCTGAGCCATGCGATCATCAGAGGCTTTTTTACTTTTAAAAGCATTTTTTTCGGCCAAAGAGGTTGTAGAAAAAATGCTTTTAAAAATTAAAAAAAAAGCCTCTGATGATTCCGCAGCTCAGCTGGGCATAAGCGGGGGGCAGGAATTTTTGCTACTGGTTCTCTGAACCACCCACCGCCATCGCTACTGGATCAGGTGATCCGGTCTGAACCGGGATCATTTCACCCCTGATCTAAATATCTAAAAAATATCTAACATTTTGCTGCCATCTGGCAGCTGTCTGGATTTCGGTAAGCTAGAACTGGTAGCTCTACCTAAGATATAACAAAAATATGACAAGACAAATGCATGAATCCTCACCCTTAAGGTGTCCTCACATCTGAATATCTGATGTTGGGGGTGATGGAAAGACAGACATGGCTGCTGGAAGATAGATCATGGGCTGCTGGAAGATAGATCATGGGAGGAATTATAGAATACAGGTAGTCCTCAATTTACGACAATTGAGCCCAAACTTTCTGTTGCTAAGGGAGATAGGTGTTAAGTGGGTTTTGCCCCAATTTACGATTTTTCTTGCCACAGTTGTTAAGTGAATCACTGCGGTTGTTAAATGAGTATAATTACTGTACATGCCAGTTGTGAAGCATCCCAATTTTTTATCACAAGACTGTGGGGATGCTGCAACCGTCGTAAGTGTGAAAAATGGATATAGGTCACTTTTTTCAGTACAGTTGTAACTTTGAACAGTCACTAAATGAACTGTTGTAAGTCAAGAACTACCTGTACTGATTTATCAAAATGCTATCAAAATCTCTTCTCTAGCAGTTTAGCAATAGCAATAGCACTTAGACTTATATACCACTTTACAGTGCTTTCACAGCCCACTCTAAGCGGTTTACAGAGCCAGCCTCTTGCCCCCAACAATCTGGGTCCTCATTTTACCCACTCGGAAGGATGGAAGGCTGAGTCAACCTTGAGCCTGGTGAGATTTGAACTGCCAAATTGCAGGCAGACGGCAGTCAGCAGAAGTAGCCTGCAGTACTGCATTCTAACCATTGTGCCATCTCAGTTCATGATCACTTCATAGGATGGTCCATAGAACTCCTGCTTGCCTTTTTTTATCAAGCCAGATGTGAATTGCAGAGCACTGGATTGCAGCTGGATATCATTTTTATTTTCTAAGAAATCTTCCAGGGGCCACCCAGATTCGAAATGATTCTTGGAAAGTAAAATGGATGTGGAGGCTGGTGTTTTAATGTTAAATTAAAAAACCATAAAGTTGCAGCATGCCAACTTTATGTTTTTTTAATTTAACATTTTTTTAAAAAAATATACTTTTTAAAATATATTATAGTCAGAATATGCTAGTAGTTTGGGCAATATAGCAGCAGCCCCTTCTGACAAACTCATCATGTCTGATAGAAATCCCAGACGTTATAAAATTGTTCTTTTCAATTCAACCAGAATTGAGTCCAAACTTTCTGGTGCTAAGGGAGACAGTTGTTAAGTGAGTTTTGCCCCATTTTACAACTTTTCTTGCCACCTTTGTTAAGTGAATCACTGCAGTTGTTAGTAACATGGTTGTTAAGTGAATCAGGCTTCATTGCCCAAATTTTGATCACATGACAACAGAGATCCTGCAATGGCCATAAATGTGGAAAGCGGTCACAAGTCACTTTTTTCAGTGCCATTGCAACTTCACGCGGTCACTTTGACTTTGTAAGTCAAAGACCACCTGTGTATAGCATAACAAAACAGAACCAATGATTGAATCAAAGACAAGATTCCCCCTGGAGGAACTGAGGAATGGTTAGTTTTCAATGTCCCTAATTTCAGGTCTTCTTTTGCTGAATGTCCTTCTTTGGATTATTAAGAGCATCACTATGCTCCAGCTTCAAGTCATAGATGGAGCTGCCTTCCAGCCAACTTTGGCTGATTTCCAAAACCTAAGCCTGGTTGAACCTGGTTTCTGCATCACAATCTTGATTCAAAGGACAGGGTGATTTGAAGCACCTGGTGGTATGCAGTCAGCAACAGGAAAAGGAATGTTTGATTCAATATGGTTTCCAAGAAAAATACCTAGAAATGCAATCCCCCCAAACCCTTGAGTTTTCTCTCTTACTTTATGCAGGCTGCTCAACTGCTGGGAACCAACACAGTCTGCTTCATCAGTACATACTCACAGAAATTTAAAAGCTTTGCTGTCTTTTTAGCAATAGCACTTAAGACTTACAGTATATACCGCTTCACAGTGCTTTACAGCCCTCTCTATGCAGTTTACAGAGTCAGCCTATTGCCCTCCACAATATGGGTCTTCGGAAGGATGGAAGGCTGAGTCAACCTTGAACCGGTGAGAATCGAACTGCTGGCAGTCAGCAGAGTTAACCTGCAATACCGCATTTTAACCACTGTGCCGCCACCGCTCTTTAGCCAGTTCTTCTTTTAATATTTCCATTCTCACATGTGTCCTGTTAAGAAGACGTGTGCTTTAAGAAAAGAGTGAACAAGCTACACCCCAGGATACACATATTTCTCTCCCCTCCCAATCTGTTATTGCAGCCCCCCCCCCACCACCACCACCACTCTCCTCAGGGATCCTGCTGCTGAAATTGCAATTGGTTGTGAGCCTAATTAGATGAGATGACAGAGATACATTGGCATGACTTTGGCCCTTGATCAAGCCCAAACGGAGGCTTGAAAATTTCTTAGTAATTTATTAAAGCCTACCTAAAATGTCTAGGGAAATGCAAAACTGACCTTTGAACATCTAAAACAACAATGGAATAATATTATACGGCAAATCAAAGGTCAGGAAATGTATAGCTCGTATTAATTTGGGATCACCATTAATTAGGTTTAATATATTGAGCCCACAAAAACCTGCCAACCTCTTTGACCTAAAATCCAGTGTGTCAGCAGTAAATTCACAGGTCTTTATAATATTGTGATATTTGCGCCAGAGAAATAAATGTGAATGGCTAACAGAGAGTATATGAAACTATTCAAATGCAAAAACGAGCCTGCCCTACAATTAGGCTGTTCTCATTGTGGTCATCACACCACATTTCTTTCATAACTCAGTCTGTTATATATGGGAAACAGGGAATAAAGAAGGGGAGAAGGTCAGAGATTAGTAAAATCCTTGTGAATACTAGAGAGTAGTCATCATTGTGCTTGGCAAATTAGCATGCCTTATTCAGTGTTTGGGATTTATTGAACGTCTGTCCACCTTTGCTTCTCTGTAAATGCCAGTTATCCCCCTGATACCCATAACGGTTCTGTAGTTAAAGGCTGTGTAACATTTTACTGACAATATTTGCATGCAAAGAAGGTCCTCCTGTGCCTAGAAATGTCCTAAAGAAGCTCGTAAAATGGAAGGCCTCCTAGGGACCATACCATCTTCCCCAGTAACTCTAATCCTTAAACCTCATATACGGGAAAGAGCCAGTGATGGGTTGCCCCCAGTTCGGACCTGTTTGCAAGAACCGGTAGTAAAACTGACAGGAGGCTCAACCCACCAACACCAACATAATCAGGAAGCTTCTGAGCATGCACAGAAGCGCGCACACGCGGCCCCATTGCAAATCAGTAGTAAAGGTAAGTAGAACCCATCCCTGGTAAGAGGTGAGGTAATAGTCTGAACAGACTTGGTCTGGCCATCATTCATTTTATTTATTTTTGTATTATTTCTTTATTAATGAAGCAAAGGTGTAGGGCTGCCCCACGCAGGTGATTCCACAGGTTACGCAAGGCTTAAGTTCTATATGGGAAATAAAACAAGGGTAGAGAACCTGTGACACAAAAGATGTTGCTCCAGTGTAATTTTCAACAGCAGCTGATGATACAGTAAAGGAGCTGTGGATGGGAGCTGGGCTTTAATAACACCTGGAAAGCCACAGATGCTTCACCCGTGAGATAAAGGCAGGCTAGACTGTATGTTATTCCTGACAGATAATATTTGAATGCAAATCAGAGTAAGAATTGTGTTGCACCTTGCAGTTTTAGAGTGCGTCTGTAAATGTTGTGAATATCAGAAGCATGTTAGATTATGAATGCATATTTATCATTACACTATTATGCACCTAGCCATAAACCAAACTGGTTCAGCTCAGAGAGGCACATAGATGAGGTAGGCAAGTTAGTGACAATATACTGCATATGCTCAGATCCATATATCAGATGCCTATATCAGATTGTACATACGCTCATTGCTGTATATATGCTGTGGTTCAGCTCAGGTGGGGGGGACATAGATGAGGTCAGCAGATTAGTGACTGTATTTAAAGGTACATCTTTTTAAAGGAGGACCTGAAAACTCCATCTTCTCTTGCTTTAACATTGATATGCATTTATGAAAGGTAAGATCATTGTATCTCACCGCTGCACAAAGCTCAGCTTTAGATCAATAAAGGAGCTACTGTGTCATTTTTTTCCCTTCCCTCCAGAAACCAACAGGAAATCATGCCACCCTAAATCTTTCTGCTCCCAAAACATGTAAACACAGAATGGCGATTGGCAATTCCTGGCACTAAAACGTCCTCATGTATCGTCCGCTATGTGAAAACTCCTTTCCAATGAACACGCCCAACCCTAAAGTTACTTTGTGCACTGCATTTTTTGTTTTTCTCTTCTAGTTGCAGCATGGAGGATTCCTTATCAACTGAAAGATCAACCGTACGAACATTCAACCACAAGATGGAAGCAAAGAAATGGTGGGTGGGTGGATGGATGGATGGGTAACCAGAATTTAGTGGTTATCCATAGTTGTGCAGCCCAAATCCAGCCACTGAGTTCATTGTGAAGTATTGAGAGCTAGAGTGCTTGAACTTATTTTTACTATTAAACCTTTGTCTTTGTCTTTGTCTTTGTTGATAAACCCAACATAATCATTTCATTTTTGCTGTTACTCCCAGCAAAGTCCTCTTTGTTTTGTTGTCCTACACAACATAATCATTTCTGGTTTTTGGCTGTTAAAGACAGCATAATCGTTTTTATTTTTTGGCTGTTAACCACAGCACAGCATTTTTATTTTTTTGGCTGTTAAACACAGCATATTCTTTTTTTATTTTTTGGCTGTTAATCACAGCAAAATCATAGTTAACTTTGTTATTAATCCCAGCATCCTCCTCCTTTTTCTTATTTCCATCCATCTATACATTGCTTACTTCAGTTAATCATATTTATCATTATCCTTTTTTATGACAATTTAACATTGAGACATGGTTCTTGCTTAAAACATACCTTTGTATATATTTAAAAATCTCTTTTAACATGCTTAATTTCTCTTATATTCTAATTTCCATCAATATTTCAATTTTATATATCTATGTCATATTCTTCTCATATTCTTATACATCCATAATTATCTTATAAGAATCTCCTTTTTATTATTACTACAGCTGGGAAAGGAATTTTTGACCATGTAGAACAGGGGTCCCCAAACTTGGCAGCTTTGGAGACTTGTGGACTTCAACTCCCAGAATTCTCCAGCCAGCAACGCTGGGAGTTGAAGTCCACAAGTCTTAAAGCTGCCAAGTTTGAAGATTTCTGATGTAGAGTCAAGTCTTTGCAGCAACACTTTCAGTTATATGTATTAAACCCAATGTAGGCTAATGAGCTTCAGACTGATAAAGGAGAATATTTATAGCCCAGGAATGAAATAAGTGTTCCTTAGTGCTCTCTGAATGAGTCCTTAGTTGTTTTCTTGCAGATGTTTCATTATCCAAACTAGGAAACATCAGCATCATCTGGGTAATGAAACATATGCAAGAAAACAACCATGCTCAGAAAGCACCAAGAACTCCTCATAATCAGCTTTCTAGGTCAACCAAGTCAAATTATGCACTTTTTTATAAAAGGGCGGGAGGGGATGGTGTAGATGCCATGGATCCAATCTCTTTCATGGTCAAAACAGCTCTGCAAAACGGGTACTAAACCCAAAGACTGGACAGAAAGGGGCAATCTCCCAGGACACCTGCTACACTAAATAAATCACTGCCCCACGTTGTATCCATTAAACCTCCTCTTCCAGGAGCCATCAATCGTTGGACCTGAGGGTCTTGAGCTTAGGTAAGAGAGAAAACATCACTTCCATAACAGAGCACCTCAAGTCACTGAGGCTGTCTCAGTGTGGGCTGATGAAATATAGAGCATGGAGGTACATCCCATGGAAACCATGAGTTCCCATACACAGGGAACTTGCCACCTCTTAGGTTCAGCTTCCCCCAATTTACTGGCATGATGGTTTTATCCTTTCTTTACATGTTTTTCATCCTGTCTTCTTGCAAGAGCCAGTTCTTTGTGCTGCAATCCCATTCATGCTCGGAATCATTAATCTCACTGAAGACAACTGGATTTCAAGTTCTGAGTTCCACCAACAGGGCCAGAGCAATTGGCCATTTGCTTATGTTAATTTTCCTTCCTTCTCCCTGTCACAGCATCCTGCTGTGCTCAGGAACTTTTTACTGGTGAGGGGAGAGTATTTTGAAGGAAATTTCTCCCCATGTCTCTAAAGATAATTGTAAATGATTAAATTGTATTTTATCAGCCCTGCATCAGCTTTGTTATCAATAACTACCAGTCAAAGCAAACTCAAGAGATGTGGAATAGAAGGAAAAAGAAACACTGTTTGCTACTATGTTAGTTTCCCCTATCCCAAGATTATCACCCTTCCTTCATTCATGGTTTATAGAAAATCTAGAGGTTACTGCTGGCAGGCTACATTCCAGTGTCTTAAATATTATTCTCCAAGCTTTGATTTATGGTTATTTTTCCCCCACTTTTTAATTGGAACTACACAATGCCTGCCTGCCCAGCATGGTATTAAGGCTATTCAAAACTACTTTGATTTTAATTTTATGCTGTTTCTTTTGAAAGAAATAATAATTTCCATTCCAATTTGCTAACTTTTCAATGCAATCCAATCCTTTGGCATGGAAATGCTTTCATTCCACATTGTTGTTACTACTGTGTTCGTTTGTGGAATCACAACTCTGTATTCTGAAATTGCTATGCGCAGCCATCCCTTTAATTCAATTCAATTTAATTTCAGCAGTTTGAGAACAAGTAATGCTGTAGACCAGTGGTTCTCAACCTTTTCTACACTTTTAAACTTTTAAATAGCAATAGCACTTAGACTTATATACTGCTTCATAGTGCTTTTACAGCCCTCTCTAAGCAGTTTATGGAGTCAGCATCCTTGTCTATAGGGGATGAGGTGTTACCCCCAGTAGACAGGGCATGCAACTTGGGTGTCCTCCTGGACTCACGGTTGAGTTTAGAAGATCATATAATAGCCGTGACCAAGGGGACGTTTGCCCAGGTCCACCTGGTGCGCCAGTTGCGCCCTTATTTGGACTGGGATGCCCTACGCACAGTTACTCATGCACTAGACACCTCCTGTATTGACTACTGCAACACTCTCTATCTAGGGCTGCCCTTGAGGACCATCCGGAGGCTTCAGCTGGTACAGAATGCAGCAGCGCGGGTCGTGATAGGTGGTTCCCGATACGCCCATGTTATACTTCTCCTGCGCGACTTGCATTGGTGAGATTCAAGGTGCTGGTGATGACCTATAAAACCCTACATGGCTTAGGTCCAGGATATTTGTCGGACCATCTGCAACCAGCAACAGCTCCCCATCGCCTGGTGCGTTCTCACAGGGAGGGCCAACTCAGGGTGCCGTCGTCTAGAAAGTGTCAACTGGAGACCCCCAGAGGCAGAGTTTTCTCTGTGGGTGCTCCCATCCTCTGGAACCAACTTCCTCTGAGGCTCCGGTTGGCCCCTGACCTCCGCACCTTCCTCCGTGACTTAAAGATATGGTTGTTCAGCCTGGACTGGGGTGTGGAGGTTAACATGTATTTTAACACACTTTTATTGGATATTTTATTGTTGTGAGCCACCCTGAGTCCTGCGGAGATAGGGCGGCATATAAATTAAATAAAATAAATAAATAAAATAAATAGACATTTAATTAATTAAATACAGCTCAGATGCTCTGAATCTAAGAGCCTTTCTCTGCATTCTGAGAATGTCCAGTACAAGCAAATCATTCTAGCACATTACTGAGATCACCACACCATTTTCACTTGCTTCCCTGAGCAAGATGACTCCCCTTTACTCTCAATTGACTTAAGTTTATCTATAATTCAGTTAAGCCGATGCTGTCACCAAATGGTAGACTAACATTTGTTTTGCACAGCCTGGATTTGTCAAAATCAATTGTAATGCTAGTCGCATCTTTTTTATTATTATTATTATACATTTTCCTTTATTATACATCATGTTTCCATTTGACAGTGTATAGTGTAGTCACATCTCAATTGACAAAGTTAAAGGACTATAAAATAAGAATAGATACAACACACTATTTTCTGTTATCAAGCTAGACTTTCACCCAGCCTGAAACTCTGTTCCTTTGTGTTAACAATTTTTTTCTCTCCAATTTCTCTCTCTCTCTCTCTCTCTCTCTCTCTTTCCTTTGCTAACTGCCTTCTTTTTCTTTTTTATTTAGTATTTTTCTATGTTTAAACTGTAACCCTCAACTACACTACATTTACCAAAAAGAGGCAATTAATAGGCTGAACGATGGGGAGGTCAGGACTCAAATATTAATTAAATCTATTAATTAAGATGACCTTGGACTAAACTTTGACGTGAAACAAGGGAACTAAACATCTGCAAGGAACAAACCATTGTTCTTCATAACAAAGGCAGGTTCAGCTGACATATACCAACTTCCTCACATCCCTTGCTTTCGACATAAAATTATTAATTCATTCAACATTCAACATGATTCAAAGAATCTATCCAACTTTTTAAGTACGTGTTACCCATGTTGCCCATTTATAGCATTCAAATATCCTTGTCACTTGATGTCAGCTGTTCTGTGCTTTCTGCTGATGATATTTTATATTATTCATTACCTTCACTCTATTGTTAGTTTCTGGCCCATCTTTTGCCCTTCTCGATAGCTGGGAAGTCTTCCCATAAGTGGGATAAAACTGGGAGTTATAATGAACTCAATACAATAATATGGTGATTTCAAAAAAGTGCTTCTTTATATTCTGAAAACTCAAGACCAAAAAGATCAAAAGATGTCTACACGTGTTGTACACCAGAAGAAAAAGGAATCTGCAGATAATATTCTAACGTGGAGAGGTTTGAGTACCAACTCCCTCAAAAGTGCAATTTCAGGGAGAAAGTGAAGGATGACGTTAAAAATATATATAATGTTAAAAACTTTCTCTCTAACAGAAAATCAGCATAAGTGACAAAACATATAATGCACCATAAGCTTTCCCCTCACCCCCACCCCCACCCCCACCCCCCACCCGAGTCTCTTCCTTTTCAGTTTGCCAAGGGGAATTTTACACGAGCAGATGGGTAGTATTATTATACTACTTAGGTGATATCTGATGCAGTTGTAGCTGGATGAAGTCCAAGACTATCTGGATAAGGTTTTGTCTGTTTTTTGTTTCCCTGTGGCACACACCGGCAGCATTCAAAGGCATGAGAGACTCCTTGTTTTCTATCAACAAAGAACAAAAGTGCACAGCAACCAGCTAACTTGTAAATAACAACTGGTGAAATAAATTGGATGCACGAGTCTGAGAAGACCTCTGGCAACCCCCATTAAGCCAACCTAATCTTCTGGCACTCTTTGGGGAAATCTGTTCTCTTATATCAGTTGCCTCTGAGCCTGACTCTTCCCCAGTCATGTTAAGATGGCAAGTGGGGAGAAAAGATGTTTCTTTCTTTCTTTTTTCTTTTTTTTTACTCTTTCTTTCCATGCTTGACTGAAATTGACTTTCAAAACAGGAAGCTCTGGCTGTTACACCGAGTGACCCAGACATCCACAAACAACCACTGAAGTGAAGGAAAGTTCACATCTGAAGCACAAACAATGCAGTGGTCATACTGCTGGTCATATGACAGATCAGCCTCTTCTTCAAAGGAACTAACTTCTGAATAATCAGAAGTGCTGATTTGTTAAGTCACCAAAAGGTTATTACAAGTGCTTCTATATTGATTTTTATGCATGGAACAAGAAGAAAACCATTTGGGCTAACTAGATCAAATTAGAGGCAACAAAAGGTAAAAGTTGAAGTTGCTTTGAATTCCTCGGAATAATTTGGATGCACTGCTAGATAGTGCAGGTAGACCTTGATTTACGACTACCATTGAGCCCAAAATTTCTGTTGCTTTATATATATGTGTGTGTGTGTGTAGCTCTTTGGTTATTCGGGTCTTCTCCCACATAAAATTGGAAGTGTCTTGGCGACGTTTCGACGAAGTCTCATTCGTCATCTTCAGGCTGGTGTTCTCGGCTTCGTGCTTCCAGGAGCAATGTGAGATCGCAGCTGTCTCTTCCTTTTAACTGCTAATGGGGGTGGGAGCTGATTGGGTGGGAGCTTGGCTGTGTTCTGATTGGGTGGAGGTGTGTTCTGATTGGTTAGGGGCCTGGCTGTGCTCTGATTGGATGGGGGGTTGGTTGTGCTCTGATTGGCTGGGGGTGTGTTCTGTTTGGGTGGGGGATTGGTTGTGCTCGGCTTAGTCTGAGTTGCAGAGGGATTTGAGCTGGTGAGCTGCATTGTTGTTGTTTGGCTTCGTGTTTGTGGCCGTGACAGCTCTTCATGGTGGGTGTTGGTCTGTTTTGTGTATGGATTGGAGGGGTTAAAAGTGGCTAATGATGCAGCTGCGGTCTGGCTTCTGGTCCTTGGTCCTGCCTCATTATCAGTGTGGGTTTGAGTCTGCTTTCTGCATGGATGTGTGGTGGTGACATCCTGTGTGGCTCTTGTGTGTGTGGGTCTAGTGTCATTCATGATGTCCCTTCCAGGAGAAGCCGAGAACACCAGCCTGAAGATGACAAATGAGACTTCGTCGAAACGTTGCCAAGACACTTCCAATTTTACGTGGGAGAAGACCCAAATAACCAAAGACCTACATACAAACACCCGCGAAAACCTCAGAAAACATATATATATATATATATATATATATATATATATATATATATATATATATATATATATATATATATATAATTTTTCCTAATGAAAGCATAAAAATAAGGCATTTTAATTACATTTGGGGTTGCCCTTCTACCCTCTTTTTTCCCTCTTTTCACAACAAACCTTCTTCTCCTTCTTCTTTCTTTCCCCTCCCTCTCTCCTCTCTTCTTCTATTTTCTTCATCCTCCTCTCCTTCCTCCCCTACTTCCCCTTCCTTTTCCCCCACTCCTTCCCTCTTTTCCCCCTTTCTCACCTTCTCTCCGGCTCTTGTCCCCTGTCCTTTCTTCCTCTCCTTCCCCTTTCTTCCATTCCTTTCTCTCTCCTCCTGTATCCCTCTACTCCTCTTTCCTTTCTTTCTCCTTTGTTGTGCCAAAATTTCTGTTACTAAGTGACACAGTTGTTAAGTGAGTTTTGTCCCATTTAATGACCTTTCTTGAATGAAAGATCGTTAAATGAATCAGTGCAGTTGTTAAGTTAGTTAACATAATTGTGAAGTGAATCTGGATTCCCCATTGATTTTGCTTGTCTAAAGGTTGCAAAAGGGGATCACATGACCCTGGGATCATAAGTCATAAGTATGAATCAGTTGATGAATTTTGAGCACCTGTCTATGGGGATGCTGCAATGGCTGTAAATGTGAAAAATGGTCATAAGTCACTTTTTTCAGTGTAGTTGTAACTTTGAACAGTCGCTAAATTAATTATTGTAAATCAAGGACTATCTGTATTCAGGCAGGATTACAAATGTATACCAAGGCCATGAAAAAGTCCCAGAAACAGTAATGGTAAATGAGACTTTTTTATATACAGATCAGTCAAATGTAACAGGCTGAATCCATGTTTTTTCTTTTTTCTCCCCATATGTATAATTGTTTACTTAGGTATGGTACAGAGGTAGAATAAAAGCATGTATGATCAATTGGAAGCAAATTTTCCTAAATTCCAAATACGACAATGGGAAGAATCATGGAACACATTGCTAAAATTCACCCCAATTAATGTTTTCAGAGAGCGATGTTATAAAATGGTTTATAGACGGTATAGAACTCAATAACTGCCAAAATCAGGGGTGGGCAAACATGGCCTCTTTACGACCTGCAGACTTCAACTCCCAGAATTCCTGGGCCAGTTTGGCCTGTAAAAGGGCCACAGTTGCCCACCCCTGGCCAAAATAGTCCACTCATATAGTAATAAATGCTGGAAATGCCACAAAACAGAAGGAATATTTCTACTGTATGTGATGGACATGCAACACCCTGCCCCTCCCTCCACCACCACCAAATTGGAAAAACATAGGGAGTGCCATTCAGAGAATCTTAAGAATCAAATTCAAAATGACAACAAAGGGTTAGTTTTTTTAGCTAGGTACAATTCCAGAACATATCACTACATATTCACAACACTGGAAAAAAGACAATACCAACCATATCTGATTGGGAATCTAAATTGCAATGGCAATCTAGCAGCAATGGCAAAAGGTTGCAAAACGCATACATAACAGAAGTTCAACTAAATTTAAGTAAGTATGGCTTCCATATATATTACAAATTACCTAGTATGTTGTGAAACATACATCAACGAAGTATGTTTCACAACAGATACTACAAATTTGTTGGGAGAACAAAGATAAGGGAAGTGGGAAATCAAATATTTGCCTATATTATTCTGAGGCGTTTTTCTTTCCATTTCTCTCTTCTTCTTCTTTTTAATACATGGTATTTCCACATTGGGCTGGGAAAGAATTCAGTATCAAATGCTGGCAGTAATTGCAGAACATACTTTTTTGTTTTATTTTTATCTTTTGAACTACTACGATAACATATTGGCATTTTTATGCTGGTTATTGTTCTCTGTTGGTCCCCAAGAAGCTTTTGGTTAGCCTACGAATACTGAAAAGAATATAGTTGAATAAAACACCCAGAAAAAAGAAAATCATGATCCTGTCTCCCATTTGATAATGCGGTTTTAAGTCACCACTTTAGCCCTCAGCCTATCTGTAAGTTTACCAGGTCCTTCATTAGGCATTATTTCTTTGTCACAAAACTCAGCAATTTGAAAGAGTTTTCTACAAATCTTTTTTGTCTTCTGAAATATGAAGTTGTTGCATAAAGTTTTCTTGCTACCTCACCGGCCAAGTTTATATGTGTGTGGTGTGCACCTGCAGTTTTGGCTGCATTTAGATAAAATACCAAACTGTAGCATAATATGACAAAGAAAACTTAAGTTTGTCTGCCTTCATTTCCCTCTCATCCTAGGATGGTGGAATCATTTCTGTTGACATTTCAGTTTTAACTGTATTTTATAATGTTAAACTTGGAGTTGTTGATCTTAATGACTGAAATTTAATAAACTTCAGTTATATAAACAATACTTTGAAGTTGTCCTATTTTCATAACCATATTTAAATGAAGCCATAGTTTAGTCTAGATCTGGATCCCAAAGCAAGCTATGCAAAACCAAAATGCAAGAGCAGTACTGGATGCTAAGTGAAGCATGAAGGAGCCCGGAAAGAAACTGAGCTCATTCTTGTGATACTTCCCCCGGGAGTCCTTGGTGCTCTCTGAACTTGGTAGTTTTCTTGCAGACATTTCATTACCAAACCAGGTAATATCATCAGTACTAGAAGGGAATGGGATTTGCTCTTTAGCACTGATGACGTTACCTAGCTTGGTAATAAAAGGTCTGCAAGAAAATCATCAAGTTCAGAGAGCACCAAGGACTCCACAGTTCAACTCTGAGCTATAAATATTCCTTTCTGTCAGTATTACCTCTGGGTTTGCTGATTCACCAGAATTAGCTCATTTACTTTAATAGGGTTAGTGACTGTAGCTGGAACCCATAACCCAATGATAGAAACTCATCATTTAATATTACTAGGACCCCTCATCCCAAATGGACCAAAGCAATTCATTTCTTGTTATTTTTTTAATTTGTATCCTGCTTTTATTATTTTTATACGTAGTTCAAATGGCGAACACACCTTATATTCTTTCTTCCACCTCTTTTCCACCCACAACAACCCTAAGAGGTGAGTTGGTCTGACTGGCCCAAAGTCACCAAGCTGACCTTCATAAGGTAGGACTAGAACTCACAATCTCCTAGCTTGGTGCCTTAACCGCTAGATCAAACATGTCCACTACAAGAAGCACATGCCAGACACAAGTTATTACTTACTAAATGCAATCGTCTCTTGGAATTTCTTCTTTCTTCATTATCTTGGAGAATGGAAATTTGTATCCTTCCAACAAGCACCCTGGCATGTGGAATAAAAAAGCAGAAATAGCCAAAGTTAAAGCCTCCTCAGGGTACCTTCGGCTAGACAATGTCGACGGGCGACCACTAGGGGGGAGAACCTTCCCTGTGGGAGCCCCTACCCTCTGGAATACATTACCCCTGGAGCTCCGGATAATCCCTGACCTCCGAACCTTCCGCCGGGCCCTGAAGACCTGGCTCTTCCAACAGGCGGGCCTGGGTTGATTTTATACTGATTTTGTAGCTTTTTATATTCTTAAATCTTAAATTTGAATTGGTATTCCCACGTTTAACTTTATTTATTGGATATTCTGTTTTAATTTGTCTTTTAACTTTTGTATTTCCTGTTTCTTATTGTTGTGAGCCGCCCTCAGTCCTTGGGAGAAGGGCGGCATATCAATCAATCAATCAATCAATCAATCAATCAATCAAATAAATAAATAAATAAATAAATAAATAAATAAATAAATAAATAAATAAATAACATACTGTTTCATCATTCCTGTTGTATCTTTTAACCCCACAACCCAATCAATTGCCTTGTCACATAGAAACAATGTGTGAATTAACCACAAATAATTGTGGCTATTTGATTAGTGGCTGCTCTGTGAAATTCCTTCAATAAGTCTGGTGAAATCACTCTCAAGTTACTTGAGGGTAGGGAAGATTTTGCTCAAACCTGAGTGGTGTAGGAGGCTAATGCCTCCTACTAAGGCAGCATTTAACATCCAGCTGCCTGCAATTACTGTGAGTTCAATTCTCAGCAGGCCCAAGGTCGACTCAGCCTTCCATCCTTTCTAAGGTGGGTAAATTGAGGACCCAGTTTGTGGGGGCAATAAGCTGACTTTGTATAAATATACAAAAGTATGAAAGCTATTGCTTAATGCATTGTAAGCCGCCCTGAGTCTCCGGAGAAGGGCGGCATATAAATCAAATAAAAAAAAACACACAGTAAGTTGTTTCATTCTTTGGTACCATTTCAGTTTGGCTTTAAAAAAAAGTTTGCAGAGTACACAGCAAGACCTGTTCCAGTGAAAGTCCTGACATCCAGAGAAAGGCAAAGGAAATAAAGAGCTTGAGGAAAACCGAAACATCTGAAGAAAGAGCAGCGGGTTATTTAATTGACTGGGGAGGGGGAATAAAGCTAGTCTCTTAAGTGGTCCATTACAAAAGCTCTTTGCTTCTTCATAGAAATAAGAGTGTTGTGTGGTATTAGAAATGATAGGCCTTGATTTCTGAAATTGCTGTCTTGTTGTCGAATGATGAGGCTGGTCTTTCATGTGATGGATGACCCAATGCCATCTACCACCGTGCTCTCATTAAGAAAAACATTGTCAGCCTTGGTGGTCGGCAAGAGACTAAGAGAAGAGTAACAGCCACATTTCCAGTGGTGAGTGTTGGCTGTCTACATGTATGAGCAGCTTCCTTTGAAGAGAGTAACATTTCAACTGCTTCATCGCTTCTTGTTCTTTGCAAGCGTGACGTTTGATGAACAGGTGCACATGCCTTGTGTGTTCCTTTGGTGCTGCGGTTTTCTGTAAAATTCAGACAGACCTCAATGCGCATCGAAGTGTGGTAGAAATGTGTTGTGCCACCACAAACTGCATCTAAATGTTCAGATTCATTTTGTTTTTAACAGCTACAAAGAGCTGTCTAGCCTAACCTTTGTCTGCTGTGCTGGTAACACAACAACAAAATGGGACGCCTTCTGCACCAGCCTTCCCCAACCTCAACATCTTCCAAGCCAAGGAACGTGAACTCCCAGAATTCTTAGCAATGGTTGTGCTGGCTTGGGCTGGTGGCCCTGGCAGTCTCTCCACCTGGAGGCCATCCAGGTTGAAATCTGTAATTAAATGTCAAACTAAACCCCGGTTCTAATTAAATTAATTAAATGTGAAGAATATGATAATTCTATGCACTGGATAATTTTCACCTTAAATGTTAACAGTTGGCTGGAAGTGCTAGAAATTTCACCCAAGGGATCTGCATGTGGCCCTGGATTTTAGGAAGAAATGTACATGATCCCTGTAAATTTCAAAGAAATGTTATGTACAGTAGGATCTTTTATGACGTTCCTCACTTATAGTCTGAAATAGAACTGGCTGTGACGATTACCACTGATAACCAGAAATGAATGGGCTACAGAGAAATCATCTTTTTGAAACGATGAGAAAATTGCATCCATGTGCTTTAGGAGCCCTGGTGGTGCAGTGGTTAAAGTGCAGTACTGCCGGCAAACTCTGCCCACAGCCTGGAATTCAATCCTGACAGGGCTGAAGGTTGATTCAGCCTTCCATCCTTCTGAGGTTGATAATATGAGATCCAAATTGTTGGGGCAATAAGTCTTCTACCTTGTAAACTGCCCAGAGAGTGCTGTAAAGCACATAGGGAAGAATATAAACCTAAGTACTAGAAAAGTTTTAGAATAACAGAGTTGGAATGGAAGGGACCTTGGAGGTCTTCTAGTCCAACCCCCTGCTTAGGCACAAAACCCTACACCACTTCAGACAAATAAATAATTATCCAACATCTTCTTTAAAACTTCCAGTGTTGGAGAATTCACAACTTCTGGAGGCAAGTTGTTCCACTGATTAATTGTTCTAACTGTCAGGAAATTTCTCTTTAGTTCTAAGTTGCTTCTCTCCTTGATTAGTTTTCACCCATTGCTTCTTGTCCTGCCCTCAGGTGCTTTGGAGAATAGCTTGACTTGCTCTTCTTTGTGGCAGCCTCTGAGATATCGGAACACTGCTATCATGTCACTCCAGTCCTTCTTTTCATTAAGCTAGACATACCCAGTTTCTGCAATCATTCTTCATATGTTTTAGCTTCTAGTCCCCTAATCATTTTTGTTGCTCTTCTCTGCACTTTCTAGAGTCTCAACATCATAAATAGTGCTGAATGTTTAAGTCTGCTGCACACTGCTGGTTCATATTTAAATGGTTGTCCTAGATTCCTCTCACAGTTACTACTATTGAGCAAGGTACCACATATACTGTACCTGTGCATTTTGTTTTTCTTGCCTAAACGTAGAACCTTACATTTTTGTCATTGAATTTCATTTTATTAGATAGTGCCCAATGTTCAAGTATGTCAAGATCCTTCTGTATCTTAAGCCTACCTTCTGGTGTGTTAGCTATTCCTGCCAGCTTGGTGTCATCTGTAAATTTGATGAGTTCCCCATCTAACTAATGCTATTTCTTTAAGCATTCAAAACCTGGGTTTGTTCGTTGCTGGACTACAACACTCATCATCCCTTACCAGTGTTCAGATTCATAAAGGCAGGTGAGAGCTGACATTTAACAATACCTAGAGGACTGTGTGAATCCCACCTTACCTCCAGGAGCATGTACAGAGAGAATAAATGGACAGCATCAAATAATAGTTTTGCAGCTTTTTCAGCTGCCTACTCTTTAATTTCCAAATACAATCAACACTGACATTTGATATGTCTAGGCTGATGCCGTCCCAGCTGACTCCCTTTTCTTTCAAATTCTGTGCAGGCAGTGTTCATTAAATTGCAGATGTATAGGCTTTATTCAGGACAATAGCTGGGGGGATCTGGTTTCTCAAGCCTTCCACAAAAGCAAATAAAAAAAGCAATAATGAAAAGCAGCATTCACAGAGTACAAGCCGCCATTCCTGAGTCCATTTGAAGCTCCATATATTCTTGTGAGACTGAGATGCTGTAGGGCAAATGAAATCTCATTTACATGGATTAACAACATCTAATAATGTTGTCAAATGTTTAATTGCATTTATATGTAGTCCCAATGCATGGCACTGCAATCTGCTCTGAAAATTCTGAGAAAATCATCTCAGATAAAGTGACAGAAAGAATTTGGGTTAAAAGGCTCATTCGAGTTTAGGCATATTCAGGACAGGGTCAGATTCACAAATTTATTCACTTTGTTAATACATTGAAAATATATCAGTCATATGAAGAGCATTTCTGCACAGCAGCTAGTTTCCATTGTTGCTCTTCGCTTTTTATAAGCTGACTTCTGAAATTCCAGGCTGGATTGATGCGAGTTGGCAATTGAATCAGCCTGGGGCTCAGCCTGGACTCAGGCCAGTGCAGGATCAGGTTGGTTGTTCTCCTGCTTCCCATCCTTCCCTTCTATGTAGGTGTTGTGGTCCACCAGCAGCCTGCGGACCTGGCAGCAGAGTCGGACAGTGAGGAGGCTGGGGAGGACAATGGGCCAGTCCTGGAGTCAGGGGAAGGCCCAGACGAGGCCTCTGCGTCAGAGGCAGAAATGGGGCCAGGGATATCTGGGAGCGATGCGCGGACTCCGGAGCCTCCAGAGGCAGACAGCAGAGAAGCAGAGGAACAGGAGGAGCCTGTTCCTAGTGTACGCATGCAAAGAGCTGCCAGAAGGCAAGAGCAGCTGAAGCAAAAAGGATGACTCAGGAGTTAGGCCAGATGATTGGCCACTCCCATAAGGCATAAAAGAGCAGCAACAAGCCGTTGGGTTCTTTGTTGAAAAGCAACATTGTTTTCAGTGCTTCTTGTCAGCATCTCTTGAACTTTGTGGGGGTTATGCCAAGAAAAGCCTTTGGCAGATTGCCAAAGACATAAAATGTTGGTGATAAGGCTGTAGGACTGGTTATGAAGAATTTGTTTTGGACTAAGCTGAGAATGAATTAATTCTCAGCTGTTTTAATAAAATAAGTTTGTTCAGGACTGAATTGTGTTTGTTAATCACTAGGTGGGCCTCGGTCACAACAGTAGGGACATCAAGTGTTACTGGATGACTTTGGTGTGGACTGGTCTCCTGTGTATTTTACTTTTAAGGATTGGTTCCACCTCCCTAGTCCTCCATATTTGCTTTCACTCATGGGTGCCCTTCTTCCAACTTCCTCTATTTGGTCATTTTAATTTTGCACAATTTTCTTATTCACTACATCCTTATTCTCCTTATTCCTTAGTCTCTCTAGCCGCATTTATCTTCTCTCTGTATTTCTCTCTCTCTCTCTTCTATCTTTCTCTCTCTCCTTCCCCCACTCTCTCTCCCTTTCCCTCTCTCTCCCTTTCCCTCTCTGTCTCTCTCTCTCCATTGTACCAACACTGCCCCAATAAACTGGGCTAATCCATCATTCCTGCAAAGGAACTTGTCAGAGGCTCCTCTCTTTTTAGTGCCCTCACCACTGGCAGCTGAATGCTTAGAGGATGGGTGCAATGTTTCTAGCCAGAGCTTTTTCGTTTTAAGTCATAGAACCAAGGAGAAATTCTGTGTACTATGGGCAGAGGGTGGGAGAGGAAGGGGAGAAACAGAAAGAGTGCTTATATGGAGTGTAAAAGCAATTCATTAATTCAATTTGTATGCCGCCACTCTCCGAAGACTCAGGGTCAGTCCCAATGCATTTAAAATCATTATAAAAAACATTTAAGAATTAAAAACATTAAAAACATTAACACTCATTCACACCAGCAGGCAAATCTCTATTGAACACCCTGGAATCAGGCTTGGATTTTAAGAAGTCTTTAGCTTACGTTTCTGAAAGTGTTATTTTTAATGGAAATATAAAGAAGACGGCATGGAGATCCTAGCAACCCAGGACAGTGATCAACCTAGGGGAAGGGGTATGGCAAACCATGCAGCCAATCGCAACAATGCTTGTTAACTAAACCAGGACAGAACCCTTGAAACCATCTACCGTACTCTGATGGGTATTAGGTGGCTTGAGCAGAATCGTAGTTGGAAAACATGGGCAGGGACTGCTTTGTGATGCAGAGGAAGTAGGAGAACCATGACATTGTCTTACTTCGTTCCAGAAGTGATAGGAGACTTTTACAGTATCTGTGACAGTCTAAGCAGGATGTGAAGATATGCACAGGGTTGTTAGCTTATGTTCATTTGTCCAAGCAAATATCCAGATGAGAGGTTAGTAGTACTAAGTGCTTATGACAAAGGGGATTTTTAAAAAACTTAGCCACGCATGCAAAGGTCTGCAAGCAAGAAGAGACTTGGCAGATTTTTCCAATCAACAGTTGGCATGGAATTGTGGAGATTTAATGCTTCACTTTTACATCATAGAAGGTTCTATTATTTTCAGCAGAATATGTCCTGAGGGTTTTCGCTCTAAGAACTTCTTTTCACCTCACTCCTTTTTTCCCCCCTTTAATATATTAATGCCCCATTCAGATCCTTGTCTAACAGTTCTCAAAATTGGCAAAAACCATACATAACTGTGTTGGTATATTGAGGAGAGAATAAAGTTACAAAGCTGCCTTTATTACAATTAAATTAAATGTTGCCAAATTCACAAAAGTTTTCCAGAATTTTTTTTTTCCAGAATGCTTCTTCAGGCTGAATACTAAACAAAATAGTAAATGAAGTGGGAAGACAAAAGACTCAACATCTTAGTAAAACTCAAAGTCTGCAGTTACAACAGTACAAAAGATACTAAATCCATATTTAGGTTATACCTTTATAAAGGTAATTCAAAGTTACAAAATAGTGTGGAATGTTTACATTTTCAAGATTTCACAACTAAGACAGAATTTAAACAAATGAAAATAGCAGGAAAGAAATATATGTGGCAAATAATCAAGGGACATCAGCATTAATATGATTAATTAATTAATTTCCTCAAGAAGTGAATCTGGCATTGATATCAGGCCTAGGGCTAATGTATTCATGTACACCTGCATTGGGGGAGTGGGCTTTTGGGTTGTATTTGTGTTGTTTGTAAGTTTGTTTTAGTCCAGACTCTTTGTGTGGTTTTCTGTTTTATCTGTTTTTGTGGATTTTTCAGTTTTATATACTGCCAAGAGTCTGTTGGAATTGGGCAACGATGGATGGATGGATGGGTGGATTGATGGGTGGATGGATGGATGGATTTCGTTGTATTTTAATACAACAATATATATACAATTTTATATATATTTATATATACAATTTATTTATATATACTTTATATATATTTATATATATATAATTTATATATACAAATATATATACAATTTTAATACAACAATATAACAATCATATTGTAATTTCGTTGTATGGGTATACTGTGTATACACGTACAATGACAATAAAGTTATTATTATTATGGATGGATGGATGGATGGATGACAGTTCACCAAAGGAGGCTTTTTGCACCTCTCAGACCTGACCATCACGATTGTTTGTTTGTTTGTTTGAGGGTAAAAGTTCATTCTCCGAGCTTGTGGGTTGGTTTCCAATCATTTCATTACCAGGCTAGGTAACATCTTAAGTTTATGGGATGTCAGTATTAGTGTCCTTTATTTATTTATTTGTATCCTGCCTTTAATATTCTTATAAATAACTCAAGTTAGCAAACATATGCAACATACTTTCCTCCTCCTTTCTCCCCATAACAACAAACCTATTAGTTGGGTTGGGCTGGGCTGAGAGAGAGTGACTGACCCAAAGTCACTCAGCTGGCTTTCGTGGCTAAGGCAGGACTAGAATTCATGGTCTACTGGCTTCTAGCCTGAAGCCTTAATAACTAGACCAAACTGGGTCTGGTTGCTTTAAAGAGAATGTTCATACTGTAGTCATGGTTTTGTCTGGATCCATGGGTGAAGCATGCTGTGGCATTACTTGGATAAAGCCGACCAGCCCGGTCTTCTATAGTTTCCCCTTCTGCAGTGCTGAATTTTCTGTACTGAATCTGAGCATCAACACCTATTGATGCTGAGCAACATTCATGTTCCTTTAGACATTGGGCCATTTTTGGCCACATCAAGGATGTCTAAGTCCTTGTGTCCCATGTAGGATGGAAATAAAATGGGGGAATCTTCACGACTATAGAGAAATTGGAAGAGAAGAGCCAAGGAAATAATAATAATAATAATAATAATAATAATAATAATAATAATAATAATAATGACAAATAATCACAAAAAGAAGCAATCGTGTTGGAAATTCTGCATTTTAGAATGGCAAAGTCATCACATTGATCAGAAGAGAATAACAGAGTTTGAAGGGACCTTGGAGGTCTTCTAGACCAATCCCCTGCTTGGGCAGGATACTCAATACCATTCTGGACAAATAGCTGTCCAATCTCTTCTGGAAAACCTCCAGTGATGGAGCACCAACAATGTCACGATTAAAGTTATAAAGGCTAGTGCAATACAGAAAGGCTGTCAGTATTATATGGAATGTGGGAATAAGCTAAGCTAAGAAAAGAAAAAATGACTCTGATTCTACCTGCTACTATGTGGTTTGACCCAATATGGAAGTGAAGCGTTTCATGCTTTTTTCTGGAAACTTTGTTCAACTTCTCAGCCTACCATATAACCATGATATTTCCAGGGGTGGGGTTTCCTACCAAATATTGAGCAAATCTAACTCCATTAAGTTGCTGTTTGTAGTTCTTGTTGTTGTTAGACAAGTCGAAGTCCTAAATACCACTCTCCAGTGGATACAAGAATAAACTAAATCCATACAAATTGGATCATACCAGATGCAAAAAGGTCTTTTCCAGATCTTGATAGAATAAAACTTTTCTGTTTCCAAAAACAAAAGAAATCCATCAGTTAAGACAAACTACTATATTCAGGGCCCTTGGTGCTCTCTGAACTTGGTAGTTTTTTTGCAGATGTTTCATTACCCAACTAGATAACATTACCTAACATTGGGTAACATGGATAATGAAACATCTGCAAGAAAACCAGCAAGCTCAGAGTGCACAAGGACCCCTGAGTTCAATCCTGAACCTCAAATATTCTCTTCTATTAGTACAAAAGTTTTTTTCTTCTAAGCTAATGCCAGAATTCACCATCCTGTTCAAATTGTATAGTATTATCAAGGCTAGATTGTACTCTTCTTTCTCCAATAAAGCTCAGCACAATTTTTTGCTCCTATTTAGATACAGAACCCTTGAATTACAGTGTCTATTTAATACAGTAATAGCTTTGCTTACAGAGTGACTAGAAGTCAAATCCACATTTATCAGTAGTTCCCCAGGGACAACAATTTAACTTTACAAAAGGGCAACTTTTCAGTTTCAGCCAGATTCTACACTATAGTCCTGTGATAAGCACACAAAATCAGGTGTGAAATCTTTGTAGGCAATGCGTGGATCTTCAGGCTGGTTCTTGATTGTTGAAGAAAAACGATCAAGATCAAAAGGACACCGTGGGGCAAATCCACCCTTCTGCACATTTGGCACCTCTTCCTCAACAGTCTTCCTGTTTCAGGTTATTGTTTCTTGTAGAAAGAGGATGGGTGGGGAGATTTCTGGAAACGTTCTTAAGCTGACCAGGTTTGCAAGATGCATGCTTAAGATTCGCTTGCAGGGTGTGTGTTTGCTACTTTATGGGCAGCCTGACTTGAGGTAGTCTTAAGACACTGCCATTCTTATGAATTTGATGATCCCAGATCAGGGAAGCTTTCAAGCCCACATCTCTGAGCTGTGATGGTCTTTCCTCTTGCCTTACCACAATGCTCACTGCAAAGTATTGGAAGGAAGCAGAACTGATAAAAATCATTGATATGGTAACTTATGGTTCTTGGGCTCACTGGAAGTCTGGAAGCCAATAAATCTTCCTTTTCTGAAAAGTTGCCAAGGCAGGGAGAAAGAAGGCTTCCTTAGAGCAGAGGTCTCCAACCTTGGCAACTTTACAACTTGTGGACTTCAACTGCCAGAATTGAAGTTGAAGTCCACAAGTCATAAAGTTGCCAAGGTTGGAGACCCCTGCCTTAGAGCCAGTCCAGAGTTCTTACCGCTGTGCTATAGCAATTACAACAAAGTGCATAGCCCAAGTAGAAGAAAGACATTATTCTTATTCAGTAATCCTCCCCTCTTTTTTCCTTCATCACTATATTAACTCCTGGGTACAAGGATAAGATTTAGTAGCTTGGGGCACACATACCTTGTGTGAGTTACACACAACTCTCTGTAATATTCCCAGTGAAATCAAATCACCCTTCTTCCCAGGGAAGCCTGTCATAGGTTTGCAACAGTTTGCAACTGTCTTTACACAAAGTGGAAAAAACAGTCCAACCTATCAAAAACACCACCACAAAAAACAGATTAGGAACACAAGTTAAAATAGTGAAGAAAATGGTAATTGAGCATCTGTCTACTCTAGACGAGTTCAAATCATCAGGACTGGATGGATTACACCCCAAGGTCCTGAAGGAACTGGCAGATGAGATCTCAGAACCACTGAACTATATCTTTCAAAGATCCTGGAGCATCAGGGAACTGCCAGAGGACTGGAAAAGAGCTGATGTAGTTCCCATCTTCAAAAAAGGAAAAAAAATAGATCCAAGAAACCACAGACCAATCAGCCTGACGTCAATACCAGGGAAGATTCTGGAAAAGATAATCAAACAACAAATCAGTGAACACCTAGAAGCAAAGTAAGAACCAAAAGACAACATGGGTTTGTCAAAAATAGATCATGCTTGACTAATCTTACTGCAATCTTTGACAAAGTGACAAAATTAGTGGACCAGAGGAATGCTGTCGATATAATTTACTTGGACTTCAGTAAGGCATTTGATAAAGTAGATCATAACCTACTACTAGATAAAATAGAAAAATGTGGGTTAGACAGCATCATCACCAGATGTAACTGGCTGACCAACCACACTCAACATGTAGTCCTCAATGAAATTGCATCTACATGGAGGGAAGTATGCAGTGGGGTACCCCAAGGCTCTGTTTTAGGCCCAGTACTCTTTAACATCTTCAACAATGATTTGGACAAGGGGATAGATGGGGAACTCATCAAATCTGCAGGTGACACCAAACTATCAGGAATAGCGAACACTCCGGAAGATAGGCTTAAGATACAGAAGGATTTTGACAGACTTGAACATTGGGCGCTGTCTAACAAAATGAAATTCAATGGTGAAAAAAGTAAGGTGCTACATTTAGGCAAGAAAAAGAAAATGCACAGGTACAGGATATGTGGTACCTTGCTCAATAGTAGTAATTGTGAGAGGAATTTTGGACTCCTAGTGGACAAGCATTTAAATATGAGCCAGCAGTGTACAGCAGCTGCCAAAAAAGCCAACACAGTTCTAAGCTGCATAAACAGAGGGATAGAATCAGGAACACATGAAGTGTTAATACCACTTTATAATGCCTTGGTAAGACCACACTTGGAATACTGCACCCAGTTTTGGTCGCCACGATGTAAAAAAGATGTGGAGACTCTAGAAAGAGTGCAGAGAAGAGCAACAAAGATGATTAGGGGACTGGAGGCTAAAATTTATGAAGAACGGTTGCAGGAACTGGTATGTCTAGTTTAATGAAAAAAAGGACTGGGATGACACGATAACAGTGTTCCAATATCTCAAAGGTTGCCACAAAGAAGAGCAAGTCAAGCTATTCTCCAAAGCACCTGAGGGCAGAACAAGAAGCAATGGGTGGAAACTAATCGAGGAGAGAAGCAACTTAGAACTAAGGAGAAATTTCCTGAGTTAGAACAATTAATCAGTGGAACAACTTGCCTCCAGAAGTTGTGAATGCTCCAACACTGGAAGTTTTTAAGAAGATATTGGATAACCTTTTGTCTGAAGTGGTGTAGGGTTTCCTGCCTAAGCAGGGGGTTGGACTAGAAGACCTCCAAGGTCCTTTCCAACTCTGTTATTCTTTTTTCTGTTTTCTGATACATTTTGGAATATTGGGGCTTTTGGCCACTGATAGGATTACAGGAATCATCGCTCAAATCTACTTAGAGTTTTTTTAGATCTTTGTACTATAGTTACAGTTACTTGAAAGGAACAGCTACAACAAACACAGATTTGGCTGGAGACTGTTACTGTACCTGACTACCTTGCTTTATCAGGGTTTCTGGACTGTAGGTGATGCTGATTGAGCTTCCCTTCACAGGTGTCGACAGTGCTTTTTTCACTCTGCTCACAAAGTTCTCTGTAAGGAGCACTGGCATTGGACATCCAATGTGTTTCTCCAGATCTCCTAATCTTTTTTCTTTCTATCGTCCTGCAAGCTGTTGTTAGTGTATGACAATCCCCTCCAGATTAATGGAATAGCCTCTTAAAACTATGGGTAGTCCTCAACTCACTGCTACAATTGAGCCCAAAAGTTCTGTTGCTAAGCAAGACATTTGTTAAGTGAATTTTGCTCCAATTTAAGATCTTTCTTGCCAGTTGTTAAGTGAATCATTGCAGCTGTTCAGTTAGTAACACAGTTGTTGAGTGAATCTGCCTTCCCCATTGACTTTCCTTGTCAGAAGGTCACAAAAGGGAATCCTATGACCCCAGGACACTGCAACTGTCATAAGTATGAGTCAGTTGCCAAGCATCGGAATCTTGATCAGATCACTATGGGGATGCTTCACTAGGCACTATGGGGATGTGTGAAAAACAGTCATAAGTCACTTTTTACAGTGCCGTTGTAAGTTCGAGCAGTCACTAAATGAACTGTTGTAAATTGAGGATAACCGGTGTTCCTCTCAATGGATAATCAATGCATAATCTTGTTATAGCAGAACCAAACCACACATGCATTTAAACTTTCACTCAAAGAGAGATTTTGGGAGTCTAATTTTATATCAGTCTTTTTTACTATTTTTTATTTTGCTTTTAAAATGTCTTTTCTGCTTTGACCTTGACACCAGCATCTTTTTATGTGAATTTGGGATACCTTTCAGTGGTGGGTTGCCCCCGGTTCAGACCAGTTTGCAAGAACCAGTAGTAAAACCGATGGGAGGCTTCGCCCACCAACCCAGATGTTGTCACAGGCGATCTGTGGATGCGCAGAAGCTTGGTGTGCATGCGCGAAGAGAGCACAAATGTGAGATCTTGTTGCGAACTGGTAGTAATGGTAAGTAGAACCCACCCCGGTACCTTTGAGCTTTTTTTGAAAGGTGGGGGGGGTCAGTTTATTTTATGTACAACACATATGCTGATGCAATGTAAAATCTTACCATCTTTCCACTAGGTTTAGATTAAATATCAAGACATCTTTGCTGTTACCACTAGGATACGTTAAATTGCCTAATCTCCAACGTCTTCCTCCTCCTAACCTGTATGATTACTTTATTAAAGATGACCAAAAAAGGAAGGTTTTTTTTTCCTCTTAGCCAACACTTTCAGCTTCATGCTCTTCCTGCGTTAAATTGCTCAAGACATCTTCCCAGGGACTTAGATTCGATTTCATCTTTCTAAATTTCAATCTTGAAGTAAATGAGATTTAAAAGAAGAGATGCATTCTTCCCCTCTCCCCTTTTTTTCTCTCCTTTTTTGAATTTTTATTGGGTTTCCCAAACCTCTTGCAGCCCACAGAGAGTGATGCAGCATCGGCTTCTTTCTATGCTCACTACAATCAAGCAGCAATGCTATTTCCTAACCAGTGCAAATTTTAATTGATTCATGCTTTCCTGACTTGGCCCAAGCAGCCTTTTCCTTTTCGATAGTGAAAAGACTCTTACGAAATTTCTCAACCATGCTTGTCAATTGGGTGGAGCGAAAGCCGTTGCACAGCTCTCTTCTTTAAAAAACAATTAGAGAGCATTGGTTAAACAACATTTATAAGACATAGTTTCCTCTGCGGCAGAAAATATTGTTTCCTAATAATGAGTTATTGGACTTTAATTTATCACTATACCCCCTGTGTGATAAGCTATATTTTGTGCAAAAAAAAAAAAAAAACCCTCTGTATACTGATTCAATAGCAATAGCAATAGCACTTAGACTTGTATACCGCTTCACAGTGCTTTACAGTCCACCCCAAGTGATTTACAAGGTCAGCCTATTGCCTTCAACAATCTGGGTCCTCATTTTACCAACCTCAGAAGGATGGAAGGCTGAGTCAACCTTGAGTCTGGTGAGATTCGAACTGCCAAATTGCAGGCAGTCGGCAGGCAGCAGAAGTAGACGAAATGAATAAATTCATAGACATTTCTCATCCCTTCTTTCTTACTCAAGTCATGTGCCTTCAAAAGTTCAATAATAAAGATTCATCTATTAATTTTCTTAAGGTCACTAACAATCCAGAACATGATGTTATTTTAAGGGGAGGTGGGGAAGGGAGTCCTTTAAAGGTTAAATTAAGAACTGACCTGATTGAAGCCTTCTATCTCAGTCTCCAATGATACATTTCACAGTGTGGACTGCTGTGGAAGAGCAAATTACTGGGATTCATTCAGAATAGGATTGAAAGTAAAATCTCCAATATTGTAAAGTTCTTCAGATAAAAACTGTGGCACAATCACCCTTGGAATATAAAATATTGTTCTGGACATAGAATATATGTAGAAAAGAGCAAACATTATCAATCAGGGCACTGGAGTTAAAAGTTTAAGCTAAGTAGCATGGAGTAGGGGAAACGGAACGCATGCACATACTGTATATTAAGTACCAAAAAAAAAAGAGATTTTTCCTTTTTACTTATATCAAAAGGACCCAAGATTGTTTATGATGCTGAACAGTGAGAGATTCAAGATAAAGAAAAAAATAAATAAATTCTTCATACAATGCATAATAAAAACATGGAATTTGCAATCACAATATTTCATCATTTTTGATGAAAGGGATTTGAAAGGGATTCAGGAACTTCAAGACTTACATTTATCTGTTCATAGGTGTCAGACCTATTGGATAGACAAATAAGTGCCCGCATCAAAGATAGCATATCTCTGAATCCTAACTGGTGAAAAATGCATCTAGAAGGGGGTTGTAGCCCTCACATCTTGCTTGGCACTTTCCAAGATATTTGGAGACTCAAGTTGATGCGACCTCACACTATTGACTGGGCAATATCATGCATATGAATAGAACATTTTATATATATATATCGGTTTTTCTTTTTAAAAAACTGTTTTATGATGGGTTTAGAATTATGCTACATTTGTGGCATGTTTCTCAGCTCAAAACTGCACATCAATCAATCACATTCTGGTGGCTCGATGGCCTTTGGGTTGTAATTTACCCCTTTATAGCCTAAGCCAACATTTCTTGTCCAGCCAGCAATCAGAAGTTTGCTTTCAGGGAGGTATTGATCACATCATCAAACTACTTAAAACATGGATCTAGTGTCAAATAGTCTCTTCCTTTTCATCTGTAGCCCTTCAAGGGATCCCTCCCATTTGGTCATTCACAGTGCACTGAGCCATACCAAGCAGTCACCATCCAAGGACCACAACACAAAGGCCATATTCCACTCTGTGAGCTCCTTAATGATTAATTTAGTTTGTCTCTCACAGAAGTGCCTTTCATTAATTCATATGGTGGAACTCCTCCTGTCAACTGCATTTAAGTATATTGAGTTCAATGGGGCCTTTGTGTTCAGTTTTGCCCCAAATGTAGCTTTCTATCTTTAGTTCTTCCATTGTTTATTTCTTTCTCTGAGGATTACTTGGGGGGGGGGGAGCGGAGGGGGGGGGAGACTGTACACCGCTTTCTAATCTCAGAGATACAACACTATATCACTACAACATTTTCATTACAGTGCTAGTGTTACTGGATCAATAATCAGTCAGAACAAATAAGAATTATATTTCATATTGTTGAAATATTGTTTCATATCCAAGAATGGAGCCAACTCTCCTGTTAGATAGAGTGGATGCCTCAGGCAAAAGATATCATGAAAGGACAGCAAATTATTAGTCATTTAATTTGTTTTTAATGTATTTTTTACCACCTAAAAGGAGGGAAAGTGCTTCTGGAATGTTCTGCCTAATATATCAAAGTACCTTGACTGGTTTAGATACTCAGCAACTTAGCTATGAAGAGGGAAGAGAACACCCTCACAGATAAGAACTTATTTTGTCCCTACCCCGTAAAAATCTATAGCTCTTCAGTCAAGCTTAAGCAGGGGCACTTGACAAATATTTGACCTGCATTTTCAGGAACCATCTGTAGAGCTGAAGAAGAAAAATGAAGTGTTGTTGAGGTGCTAGGTTAAACAAGCAGAAAACTTGGGAGGTGTGCCCATCGCTAGTCAATTAATCTTCTAGCTTGAATCTGATGGCTAATAACTTTAGCATAGCAAAAGATTTGTCAATTTCTATTGGTAGAAGTTTGAAATAACACAATGCAATTACAATGTATTTACAATATTAGAAAATGCTTTCCTTTGTTAGGTGATAAAGGGTCTTTTTTGTTTGTTTCTTCATTATATACATTAAAAGGGGCAGAACCAAATAGTGTTCAATTTTATAAAAGCAATCCTTAATCTTTAATGCCATTCATTCATCTTTGCCCATCTCAATTACATCTATCCATAATCATTAATGGAAGTTTCAGAAGCTTAATTATAGCATTACTTCTGTTAAGATTACAGAACGTATCACTCATTTTACAAACAAAAATGTGAAAGCACTCATATATCACATTTAGTACCCTAAATCTCCAATTAATTAGAGTATTCAGAGTAGGGTCTTCAATACCCTACTTTTTTTATTTAAAAAAGGTACAATGGACATATGGGCATCCACAGAGAGACAAAGGGGAAACAAACGAAGACTATACTTGTGATGGCTCAAACATCAGGACTTACTAGCATCAGATATTGGAACACCTGAATATAATTATAGGGTTACGGCAATGACCTCACCAATCACATGTCAAAGTATTGACTTTTATAAAGTTAGGTCATGAAATAGTGTGCTGATAACTTCAAAGCCAGAAGGCCTGTAGGATAAAACTGAGTAATAATTGTCCACAGAAAATGAGGTCTTCTTGCCCATCCATTAACTGATTTGACGTAATCACTGTCAACCTTACATCTTTCATAATCTGGTTGGAAAACAAATGGAGAAACAATATATCAGATATTCCCAATGTAGAACAATAATTTGCAAAATGCTTGGCTATATATAATTTGCAAAATGCTTGGCTGTAAATTCTGGGAGCTCTAATCTAACATGGGAAGATACGGTACAACAAACATGACAGCTAACCTTTGAGGTTGTTTAGAGTGACCTCAGAGTGTGTCCTCTGACTTCTTGACACATTTATAGCTCAAAGCACACTTCACAACTGCCTTTGAATTTCTCTATGCTATAACTGTAAAACTGGACAAACTGGATGGGACAAAATCATGGTAAAGTGAACTTAAGAGCAAAGTAGTTCCAAAGGTGCTGTTTGAAAAAGGCAACTGGACTATCTTGCGGTTTTTTTCTTTGAAAATTTTTTGCTGCTCATCCAAGAAGCTACTTCAGTTCTGATGAGTAGCAAAATGTTTCAAAAGAAAAAACAAAGCAAGAAAGTGCAGTTGCCTTTCAAAAAAGCACCTTTGGGACAATGATGTACGGTTAGTTGGGTACAAATATTATGTTAATTCTGTACAAATATGTACACCAAGAGCTTGTTTGTATGTACATTGTATGTTTGTATGCACATTGTATGTTTCTAAGCCCACTGAGAGCTTATGCACTGGAGACAAATTCCTTGTGTGTCCAATCATACCTAGCCAGTAAAGAATTCTAAGAAAGAAAGAATGAGGACCTGGGTGGTTGAGAATCTCCACAGGCATGTAGGGGAAAGTATGCATTCTTGTAAGATAAACAACAATGGGAGGGCTTATGATGTTGTAGCTGCTGCATTTCCTCAGTCTAATACCCCAAATACCTACCTTCCCAGGCAGAGGGGAGGGTTTTGCCGTGCATTTGAGAAGACTGTTTATCACCGGTAACCAAATTTCACAGGAAGAAGTTTCTGTCTTTGGCAGACAGATGGTTTGTATTGAGTAACAGGATCCTACACATTTTGCAAAGGTGCCAGATAAACCAAAGGAGCCAGGAGAAGGTGACAGCAAGGAGTTGTTGTTTATATTTGAAAGACAAGGTGACATTTTACTTTTGAACTAACAAAATCCATAAAACGCAGTCTGTTCTGATGACCCATGAGGCTGTTCTGAGACAAACATCTAAGGATGTAGTTAAAGAATCACGAGAGACACTTTAAACAACCAAATCCAGTTTTATGATTTCCTTGGAATTGCCATTCCTAAAACTCCCAACCAATATGAGTAAGATTGATTCACTTCAGCCCACAGAAAGATTCTGGGTTTTGTTTGTTTGTTTGTTTGTTTGTGGGGCTTGTGCTATTGTTGTTCTCTTTCATAATGGACATACCCTTATATTATAAAAGTACAAGAAATGATAATACTACAGTAATTATGATGATTCCTTCTTGGTTTTTCCTGCACAGTCATCAACATCTAATATTTCACTATATCTAGGTAGCGTGTGATGAACTTTTGAAAGCGGAGGCTATAGTTCAGAGGTGGGTTTCAGCAGGTTCTGACCAGTTCTGGAGAACTGGTAGTGGAAATTTTGAGTAGTTCGGAGAACCGGTAGTAAAAATTCTGACTGGCCCTGCCCCCATCTATTCTCTGCCTCCTGAGACCCAATTGATCGGGAGGAAATCAGGAGGGAATTTTGCAGTATCCTTCCCCTGGAGTGGGGTGGGAATGGAGATTTTACAATATCCTTCCCCTGCCACACCCAAGCCACGCCCACCAAGCAACACCACACCCACCATGCCACGCCAAGCCACACCCACAGAACCAATAGTAAAAAAATTTGAAACCCACTACTGCTATAGTTCTCCAGAAGGTACGACTGAATTGTATTTCCAAATTTCCTTGTGTTTTTGTGTGCAAAGAAAGGCGGGTTTATTGTTAATTGTTTGGAAAATTGTAAAGCATTCTTATGTTTTCTTTATAGCGTTGGGGTTTTTTGGAATAACGTGGAATTATTCCATATCTTACTATCTTTTTACATAAGAACATCTCTATACTTGCTATAGAAGCCAGTTCTTCTTGATGTGTCCAAACTATGGCTATTATTAGTGCATTCAACTGTGCAAGGATATCATAAAACTTATAAAATACCTGAGAGCTAGAAAACGGAGAAGAGATCAATATTTTGTTCCCAGTGTATTGATCCAAACTTTCCTTGAAAGAGATCTGTGGGAAAGCTTGGTATTTAGTTTACCGATTGCGGCATTGACAGGTTGTGGCATTTATTTATATTGTATTTCCTTTCCAATCAAAATTATCCAAAGTAGCATAAACAAAAAAAAATTAACACAAATCAATAGCAAGTAGCTGTAGTGTAATAGACAGCTAAAAAAGCAGCAGTAGTAAGAGAAGAATAAAGGTTTTGAAAAATGGGATTTTTATCTGCACGTTGTGCTAAATCATCAGGTGGGTTTTCTTACATTGGCTTTATTATGTTGGGCAGAATTAACAAGCCTGGGTTTCTTAGCCATAGTTTCTGGCATAACAATATATATGAATCATCTAAATAGAACCTATATCTTGGTGTAATACATGAACTACCGGTAAGTCTCTGAAGTTGCTATTAGAATTTGATGACTGGGATATAATTCAATTAATCAATGCGAGCAAACTCGTTCTACTATTCAATGGGTTTATACCAGATTGATTCCTAGCTGGCAGAGGCCCCAGGGGCCGGCCCTTTGCTGTTTCGAGGGTGGGCCCATGGGCCAGATCTAAGCACTCCACGGGCAGATCCAGCACACGGGGTTTGAGTTTGACTGCTATAGACACTTCACTGTGTACCAAAAGAAATCTTTATAAAAACATCATCACTTAACATTTTCTTCTAAGCAATCTTGGAAATCAAATTTGGCATTTCATTTTAACATGAAAATTTAAGATTTCCCCATTTCTTGTGAGAACCAGCACTAGGAGAAGCTTTTTTTCCACAAGGAAACATCTAAGAGCAGGAATGGAATTAGTAGCACACATTACCTTATTACAAAATTCCAGGTGGTTTACTTGCATACAGCTTATTGCAACATAAGGACAAAGCCATCTTGATTTATGATAGTTTTGTCAACCTTTAGATGTACGGAACTCCCAGAATTCTCCAACCACTGTGGCCTTTGCTAGCAATTCTGGGAATTCCAATCTACACATCTGAAAGGTGGACTATTTTCAAAAATACAAAGTTAAGCCATCCATGCAGATATGAATGATGCTGGCAGCTTAACTTCTTCAGAAAAAAAGCATTTATTCTAAGCTGCTTTCCATTCCAAGCAGTTGTCTCCTTTCATTAGACATTTAAATAATATGACACCGTTCACAGGAAAAGGTTAGAGAAATAGTTTTGAGCAAGGTCCAAAGACTCTCTTTGCTGACCTTGGATTCTGTCCCAACCTTTTTCCCACATTACAACGAAACTATTTTGCCAGGCAGTATTTTCACATCTCTTGAAACAAGGGCAGGAACAGCAACAGAAAAATTGGACAAGAGAACTCGGGAAATGAATTTATATGAGATTATTTGCTTTATATAAAGGCGATTTTTTTTTCGGCAAAGAAATCAAATAAGGTTTTAAAATACAAGGACACAAGCCTTGCAACAAGATTTCAATAATTTAATTAAACAGAATAGACAACAAGTGTTATTCAGTTAACAATTTCATTCAACTCCCCTTTCCCCAACTTGTCAGCACCCACTCATAATTGATTAACCATTGAAAATCTTTTTTCTCCCAGCATTTTTATAGAACTGAATGAAATACACAACAAATTTTATGCAGAAATAATTACAAAAGCAGACAACCGTAGCAAAAGTAGAAAATGATGAAATACCGACGCCAGGAATAGCTGAGAGAATAATGAACGGAATAGTGATCCATATTGATCTGGAGAACAGCTTTTGACTGACTGCAACCTATCAATTTCTAGAGTTTGAGCAATTATTATTTCCAGGAAGGGAAGTTTTAAATACATAAGCTAGCGAGTCTCTTCATTCTGCTGACTTAGGTGGCAAGATTTCTGAAATTACAGTGTTCAATGGAAGAACTGATCAGAACCTGGAATAAAATAAATGCAGAATATTAGTATGCCTTTCATATGAACCGTACTTTGCTAGAATAATAAGCATGAAATGACAACACTTAGTTAGTTCCTCATAGAAGACATAAACAAACAAACATCTTCAACCAGAGATGGGCATGGTATTAAAAAAGAACTGGCGATACATTGATGGCATTGCTACAAATATGCTTCTTTTGTGCCAAATAAGAACCACTGCAGAGAGAAGATACATGTCAAGATTCTTAAGAACAAATTCACTTTTAGGTTTGAATTTCAGTTACAGTAGTGCTAATCAAAAATGGTATTTGCTTCTGGATGCAAGCCCAGTCTTGGTTTTGGGTGCAGAAAGAGAAAAAAATACTAATAGAATCAGTGGTGAAATTCAATTTTTTTTTACTACTAGTTCTGTGGGTATGGCTTGGTGGGTTTGATCTCCATTCCCACCCCACTGCAGGGGAAGGATACTGCAAAATCCTCATTCCCTCCCGACTCCTGGAGGAAGGATATTTCAAAACCTCCATTCCCAACCCACTCTGGGGCCAGCCAGAGGTTGTATTTTCCAGTTCTCCAAACTACTCAAAATTTCTACTACCAGTTCTCCAGAACCTGTCAGAGCCTGCTGGATTTCACCCCTGAACAGAATAGAATATATATAGTTCAGGGTTGAACTGTGGGATCCTTGATACTCTCTGAGCTTGGTTGTTTTCGTGCTGACCTTTCATTATCCAGCTAGGGAACATCTTCAATGCTAATATTTAGTAAGGGTTTGCTCTCTTTTTATATATGGTTTGCCCTGACAGAATTGGTGGAAATATGGAGGAATTGGTGGAAGTGTGGTTTTCTCCTTGGTGGTTCTTTGATTAAGGTATTGTTCACTGCTTGATTGTTTGTCTGAGTTGGTTCCTAGATTAGAGTATTTTCTGTTTGTCTGCTGTTGTTTCTAGTGTTAATCCCTACTTACTTAGGTTGATTACTGGCAATGAAGCATTCTGGTTCTTTATGTTTCCTAGCTTTTTTATTGTCTCTTTTGAATTGTGTGTAAATACTGTTTACCTCTATGTGCCTGTTGATGGCTGATTTATCTGAGTGCCAAACATCCAGGAATGCCCTGCATTTTTGGATTTAGTTTGGTCAAGGATGCTCAGAGTTTCCCAATTGAAAATATAGTTAAATCTACACAGTGGCTCTTACTTGTCCTTACATAGTTTGTTGTATATAACTCCATTGTTTTTTGTCTTGGGCTACTGGGTCTTTTGGTTTACTAAGGTGTTTTGCAGGGGTTAGTTGGTTTGTGAGCTATTGCGATGCCATGTGGTTGTACTAGTCCCATGGCTGTTCCTGTGGGTTTTTTATGTATAGCAGTGCCATCTTTTTCATAGCCTGTATTGGTTGTGCTGTAATAGTTTGGGTGGTCACGCACTTGTGGAGAAAGTTGCATGGGTGGGAGATCTTGTGTAAGCAGTCTGTTTCCTCTTTCTGATGTTCTGGAGTGCTACAGCATGTTATAAAGTTCTTATAGAGCTTCTCTTGTAGGAGATTGGGTTGGGAGATTAATACTTTGGTAGTGGAACACTTGGCTAGTATGGGTGGTTATACCTGTATTTCTAATTTGCTGGCATTTCTTCTGCTGATGACAATATCCAAAAGAATAATGTGTTGTTGTTTTCTTCTTCCTTTGTTAGTTTTATTCTTTTGAAGATGTTGTTGATTGTTTCATGTGCTTTCTCTAGCTTTTCCTTCTTATTATGACAGAAGTGTCATCTACATACTAGATCCATAATTTTGATTGTATGCATGGGAGTGATATAGTTTCTAGACACAGACAGCTATGAATCCTAATGGTGGTGATCCCATAGGCATTCCTCTGATTTGTTGGTATATATGTCCATCCAACTGAAAATAACTAATAAGGCATAGGATGATAAGGTTCATGTTTTTGGGTATTTCGATATTGTGTATTTGGTTAGGTTGGGTGTGTTGTGCAGTAGTGCTGCCATGCAGTCTTTCACTACTTCTGGGTCTATTGATGTAGAGTGCTATGACATCGAATGAAAGGAAATGATATATTGTATATGTTGGTGAAGGCATAGGATATAAACTAGACAGTACTATACCATGGTTTATATATTTTACACAGATGTAATTTGAAAGATGAGATCCAATTAACTGGATTTATACAGCATGCTAAACAATAAACCAGGAGTTCACACAAAACAAGACCTAGCAAATCATACTGGAGGTTAGTGTGAAGTGCGCACACACAATTTCTTTAGTACTTCTTTACAAAATGAAGAATAATGATTCTGTCTTTCTTTTACTGAAAACAGAATACTGGAATACATCTCCATCAAATATAAAGGCTGAATGTGTGCAAAATTGATGGGAGTCTTTTTAAACTATACCAAAGTGGCAAATAAGAGAGTAACCTTGAGCATTTTGAAGGGATATCAATTGGTCAAGACTTCACTCTTGATAGGTCATGGACAGATATTGAAAATGGGCCTCAGTGTAGTGCGGCAAAATATAAAGTCGCTCAGCCTGAAGTTCTTGTGTTGCAATAAATTACAATTTCAAAACTTGGTGGTCTTATCTTTGAACTTCCTGATAATAATCATAACCCTATCTTGGTTTGGTATGAATGAGGGTTTGGGTTTTGAAGTAACAGTTTTAAAAACGTATAGGAAATTGATGCGTGGAAGAAAAAGAAAATTCAAAGAAAGCAGTGAAAATACACAGCTATTTGCTCCTCTGACTGATCTCTTCTTCCTTTAACAATTGCATACCATCAACGTTGCCATAACTTAGAACTTCAGAGTTTGCCATGTTTTCCATTGGCAGAATTTATTTTGTGTTTATTTATTGCACATCCCACATCACTTCCCACACTGTTTCAAAGCTGATTTCCTGAGGCACGGGAGCTACAGAGAAGACTTATATTTCTTACCATTTTTTCTAATGAGAAAGTCAGAAAATGTTGGATCCAAACAGCATGAAGATAATGCAGAGTGTTATACTGGCGGCCTGTGGGCCAGATGCATCATGCACAGGCCACACCCACCCCAGCTCTGTGAAGGGAAAAAGTATCACAAAACATTATGTGACGGCAATGTGATGCCCACGAGATAATGGATCATTAAACAATTATTGATTTTAACAAAATTGAATAATCAAGCCCTTGATGGATGGACAGATAAATAATAGAAATGCATGTATTTACTGAAAGGCTGAGTCACACATCGTACCAATCTATGATAGCCTAATTTCTCTTTTGGCTCAATAACTAAGGCACCAGTCTAGGAACTGGATGACTGTGAGTTCCAGTTCTGTCTTAGGCAAGAAAACCAGCTGAGTGACTGAGAGAGTCACTTTCTCTCAGCCCAATTCATCTCACAAGGTTGTTATGGGGAAAACCAGAAGAGGAAAGAGCATTAGGTATGTTTGCTTCCTTGAGATATTTATAAAAATAATAAAGCCAGGATGAAAATAAATATAAATAAATATATAAATAAAAATAAATGTGAGAATCCAGTCAACTTTAGTAATTGCACAAAATATAACCAAAGCATGTTATAGAGACAGCATGTGAACTCAGTTTAAATATTTGATCACACGCACCTATAAATAAATGTTGAAACAAAACAAAAGGTCACTGGAATTCTAAGATGAAAAGAGCTCCCAATTTTCTCATACCACAAGGCCAAATTTGTGTAATTCTGGGAGAATCAAAATTGTACTTAAAGAGGTAAGTGCACCATGCTAAGCGGTTTGTGATTTGTTTTGTTTTGTCTTAGCGTGCTATATGAAATCAATCATTGTGGTATGTGAATGAGGATTTCTGACTCCACACAATAAGTGAACCTACCTTTATTTAATAAAACATAGTTAAGCAGGCCTAGGCTTAGCAAGATGCATTGATCCATTCTTTGATTGCTGAACGTAATATAAAGCCCAAACTTGCAAGACAGTTTCCATGAAGATGACTGCTTTGATTTCATACTATCAGTTTAGATGAGACTGACGATTCTTGAATAGCCAAATATCACACTAAAAGAAGAAAGAAAAAGTAAAACTTCAGGAACATCGTCGTTGAGGAGGGATTAGTATATGAAGCCTGAAAAGGAGACTTTATTTATATATGTGTGTGTCCTGAATTAAGGAGGTCTGCATTTTCCTTGATCTAGCAATCCAAAATTGAAACAGGTTTCATTTACTCAATTATTTAGATTTTTCCCAACAAATGATTCCTATGTAAAGCTGGCCTCAAAGATAAAAATAATCTCTCCTGGTGTTTCTGTCCTTCAATAAAAGGGTAGTGTAAGTACAAGCAGGACACATTTGATGGCAGCTAAAGATATTACAGGATAACTTGGTTTGACAATAGAGTGTTAATTGAAAACAGAGTGACAAAGTACCTGAAAAGAATAAGCTGCCACTAATTAACTTCTTATCATTAAGAAGATTAATGCATATAAGGGAAATTTTCTTCTACTTCTCCACAATGTTTCTGACATTTGTAAATCGGATTGTATTTTCTCTACATAGAGGAAAATCAAAGTAAATTGGGCATATTAATGCTCTTTCATCTACCAGTTTCTATATATCCTGGGAAAGAGTGAAGTAAAAAAAGAGTAGTCTCTACCAAGCACACCTGGTCTAACGTAGTCTGATGCACAAACAATACAAGAAACTTTGACACCTATCAATGCTTTAGTTAATCACAGATAGAATGTTGACACCCTCTTCCCTTCAGTGCTAGAGTTAATCATACATGGCATTACATATAGTATGTAATTCTATTAGCATTTCAGAAGGTCTTAAGATGTTTCCTTATACATGGAGAGTTGGGTTTGCTTTGTTTTTTTTAAAACCATATGTGCTCCACCCACACAGTTGTGAGTTGGACAGCTCTATAAAGTGAATAAATAAGTAAATAACATACATGCATCACTGCCAAGTCACACATACAAATGATTTGGCCCATCAATCTTTTCACATCCATTCTCTGGTTAGGTTCACCCACTGATCTAAGCCAGGGAGGTAAATTTTAACTTGGAGCACCTGTGGTCTCCACCCAACACATCTTTCTTTGCCTACCAACATCACCAAATCTGGTGGCAAAATAACTGGGTTTCAGAAGCACTTTTTCTTTTTTAAAAAAAATGTATGTAATGGTGGAAATAGGAACCAAAAGCCTCTGAGTAGCAAACCACTCCTTTTCCTCTCTTAATACTGCCAATCCTGATTTTGGATTCTCACTCTTCCACCAGGCAAAATCAGGTTGTTATTGTTTTTTTTAAAAAATCATATTCCCGCTTTATGTGAGATCACAATGTCATCAGAAGAAGAGACCCTACAATGCTGTTTGGGAAAATAAGGTGCAGCCAGTCCTGCTCTAAACAACAATGTAATTTGCTTGACTTGGACCTGGGATACTTTTTAAACTCAGCCATTATGATTTTTTTTTATTTGATTTATATGCCGCCCTTCTCCGAAGACTCAGGGCGGCTTACAATGCGTTAAGCAATAGCCTTCATATATTTATACAAAGTCAGCTTATTGTCCCCACAAACTGGGTCCTCAATTTACCTACCTTAGAAAGGATGGAAGGCTGAGTCAACCTTGAGCCTGGCTAGGATTGAACTCGCATAATTGCAGACAGCTGGATGTTAATTACGGTGCTTTAGTCTGCAGTGCTAAAGCAGGCTTAAATCATTTTAAACCATGATTTAGCGTTTATTTATTTGTTATTTATTTATTAAATTTACTTGCTGCCCATCTCACCACAAAGAGACTCTGGGCATCTTACAAGATTAAAAGCAATAAAACTAGATGGTAGATAGATAGATAGATAGATAGATAGATAGATAGATAGATAGATAGATAGATAGATAGATAGATAGATAGATAGATAGACAGATGATAGATATAAAGAAAGAAAGAAACGTGGTGGCTCAGTGGCTAAGATGCTGAGCTTGTCAATTGAAAGGTTGGCAGTTCAGTTCCTAGTGCTGCATAACGGGGTGAGCTCCCTTTACTTGTCACAGCTTCTGCAACCTAGCAGTTTGAAAGCACGTAAAAAAGCAAATAGAAAAATAAGGGTCACCTTTAGTGGGAAGGTAACAGCGTTCCATGCACCTTTGACGTTTAGTCATGCCGGCCACATGACCACGAAGATGTCTTCGGACAGTGCTGGCTCTTCAGCTTTGAAATGGAGATGAACACGGCCCGCTAGAGTCAGGAATGACTAGCCCATATGTGCAAGGGGAACCTTTACCTTTACATAGATGAGTGAGAGACACTCATCTATGCAGATGAGAGGGAGAGAGAAAGAGAGGGAGGGAGACAATAAAATTATAAATAAAGGTAAAAAGAGGGAGAGGGAGGTGGGACCTATTATTAGTCTATCACTCCTACATTAGGAGCCCAGGCCTGAAAACAGGCAGAGCCAAGTTTTCAGGCATTTATGGAATGGAAAGTAGATGGGGGCCAGCAGAGAAGGCTCTTCTCCTGGACTCCACCAGCCGAAATTCCTTGACTGACAGGATACGCAGTATCGTCCTTTGCCTCTATGAAACATGTCTATTCAGTAAAAACCATGATATCTCATGTATTGAAATTAAAAATGACCTGAACCATCCTGACCTAAATGACATAAACATTCATAAATTTGTGTAATTTGTGCAATAATGACATTCACTGTTAACGCTCATTCAACTCACCAGGAACAAAAACAAATCACATCTATAGTGCAATGTGTAAATCCAATTCTTTCTCCCACCCACAAAATGCTCAAAAGCAGTCCCAAGGAAACGGGGAAGGAAATAGGTGGGTCTTAAAGTCAATGCCAAAAGAGAAGCAGGCCAAATAGATGCTGGGTTTTTCCATTCTTTCCTTCCTATGTAAAGGAAATAAGAAAGGTGTCAAGAGGCCACTCTTCCACAAAAATAACCAATTTATCTCCCAAGTACCTTTTCAAGCTTTATATGCAAGCACAATTTAGTCATTCCATGGGATGAAAGATGAAAGTAAAAGTTCATCCAAACAGTTCTTCAAGTTGATTTTCTTATGTTCCCTTCTCGTTTTGCAAGATGCATTTCCCTTTTTATTTCAACCCATAATAAAGGCACTAGTAGGGAATTTCTCATTCTAGAAACCTGTGCTAATACAACCTAAATCACTGCTTCTTCTCCTTCTCCTTCTCCTTCTCCTTCTCCTCCTCCTCCTTTTCCTTCTCCTTCTCCTCCTCCTCTTTCCAGCATAAAAACATTATTTATGTTTTTAGAGTTTCGTAATTAAACAAAAATAATGCCTGCTGTTGAATGGTCTTCAAAACACTTAGTGGTCTTTTTCTTTAAATGCTCAAAATCTTTTCACCCAATTAGGAAGAAAACTAAAGTCATACCCAGCATTTTGGAATGGATTCCATGACAATTGAAAGTTACACAAAATCCTCTTGAACATTTTGAGAAATGTTTCCACCTATTCTTAGAATTCTTGGGAATTTGATTCCTTTGTTCAGGATATATTTCTGGGCTCCTCAATTTAATAATTGAATAATTCAATAAGTACTTGGCAATGTAGGATTATGTCAAAATCTAGCTGGAGAAAAGAAAGCCTATTTAATTATGATGCATATATAGGTAAAAAGCCAGCTTGATGAAGCAATTCAGATGAATTGTGGCTTTACTGATTGAAATGAACAGATGGCAGATTAGTTGGATCAGGAAGTAAAAGTTAGAAGTACCATCCTAATCAAATAAGTGAGTCCAGTTTGGAATCATTTACTGGCAACCTTGCAGAATAGAAAGAAAATCAATGCTTAACAAAGAGATGGTCTTCTAATCATGATCCCTGTATCTGTTGCCTGCTTTGGAGGAAGAACATTTAATCAACAATAAAGCATCACCATCTGTGAAACAGAAGACTTATTTTTATTGCTGTCGAGGTCAAGCCATAAATTATTCTCTGTGCTTTATGCACTGCCTTGCTTTTATGCATGAAATCATGAAATTTTAATTGGTGAAATTATATTCTCTACTCTTCTTGCTCCCTACTAGACACGTAAGCATATTGGGAAAATATTTAGTCGGCCAAAACGGCAACAAACCTATGAAAGCTAGATTGACAGCAATTATAAATAAATGTTATTTAAACAGTAACTATAAGACTACTGCAGAAAGTAGCACTTGGCCTGTCTGGAAAAGCTAACCAGTGTCAATTTTAGTTAGTGTCTGAATATAATATGTATTATTATAAAAATAAAATATTGGGTTCTACTAATCTAAATGAAATATTAATATGTATCGCTAGTCCATGTATATTATGCCATAAACCAAATAAGTAAGTAAGTATGTATCGTATTTTTCGGACTGTCAGACGCACCGGTGTATAAGACACACCAAGATTTCAAAGAGGTAAGCAAGAAAAAAAAACTTTTTGCCCTCCCCAGCCCCCAGGAGCACTCTGCAGGCCTTCCAAAGCCCCTGCATACCCCGTTTTTCACAAAAATTGCTCTTCAATTGTGGATATCCTGCCCAAAGTTATCTAAATTTTAACTGTTCACCGCCCTGAGTCCTTTGGGAGAAGGGCGGTATATATATCCTCCCTTTATTTATAGTATTATCAGCAAAAATATTAAAAACATAGAAAAATAGCTTGTCGGCTATATGATACTGTCTGGATGGCCCATGAGATTGGGCTGAAAGGCAAAAATTGGAGATTTGTGATATCTCCTCCATTCGTGGTAATCCAGGATGACTTAATACCAAAAAAAAAAAAAAACCATACATATATATATATATATATATATATATATATATATATATATATATACCATGTATATTATAGTTATATATTAAAGTTATATATATATATAATTTTGGTTAGATAGATAGATAGATAGATAGATAGATAGATAGATAGATAGATAGATAGATAGACAGATAAATAAATAAAATCATTAAAGACACTGAAGCAGCTTCCCAGAGAGGCAAATCTGGGATGTCAGTAAAAGCTACAATTTTTTTGTACGTACATAGGCCCATTTATAACTATTTACCCGGAAAGGAAGAAGCATTTGGATTTTCTATCTCGATACCAAAATATCTGCTGGTCTTCCCAGATTCCCTTTGATTGGCTGAAATTGGCTTTGAGATTGTGATATTAGGTTAGGAAAATATATGACTGAACATTCAGAACAATAATGGAGCTGAAGAGAAATATGAAAAGATTCAAAGGTTTCATGTTAATCTGGGCAGTAGGCTACAGTAATCATTTCACTGTACAATCCATTAAGTGAATTGTTCTCTGGGGATTCCAATCAAATTTAATCTGACCATGAACAAGAAATATACACATTTTCATGGAAAAGCCATTCACTCCACATACTGAAGCTTCATTAAGTACATTAACAGCCTAAGTTTCATCAGTACCATTTCAAATAAATTTACATATAATATTCTGCCTCCCCTTTAATGAAACCTAAGGAGTTCAATTTCAAGTAAATTCCCTTGTGGGCATTGCTAAATACCAATATTTTAGCTATCTTTATTGAGAAGGAATATGGGAAGTTATCTTAGGCTAGTTAATGTCACACAACACATTTACCTATTTCTGCAGGACTTGGTCTCATGCAAATCAGGCATTAGGTTTTGTAAGCTAGTGATGACAGATTAGTTATTATGAGTTATTGAAGAAATAATATTTAAGCATAACAATAGCACTTATAGCACTTAGACTTTTATAGAATCCTAGGGCTGGAAGGGACCTTGGAGGTCATCTAGTCCAACCTCCTGCCCAAGGCAGGAATCCTTATACCATCCCAGACAACTGAGGTACTATCTTTTTTGAAAATCTCCAGCAAAGGGAGTCCCTACAACTCTGGGAGACAAGCTGTTCTACTGATTAATGGTTTTCACTGTCAGGAAATTCGTCCTTATTTCCAGCCTGGAGCTCTCGCTGATGAAGTTTGACTAGGTGGCTCAGTGGCTAAGACACTGAGCTTGTCGATCAGAAAGGTCGGCAAGTTCAGTGGTTCGAATCCCTAGTACAGGTCTCCTCTGCGTGAGCAGGAGGTTGGACTAGATCACCTCCAAGGTCCATTCCAACTCTGTTACTGTTAAACTTCTACCCTATTACTTCTTGTCTTGCCCTCAGCTACTTTGGAGAATAAGTTGTCCCCTTCTTCTCTGCGACAGCCCTTCAATGCCTCTAGACCGCTTTCATTTATTTATTTTATTTTTATTTTGCCGCATTTCTATACCATCCCACTCCCAAGAGGCTCTGGACGGCTTACAGCAGAGAATAAAATAATGCAACAATAATCATGCCATCCCTAGTCCTTCTTTTCATTAAACTAAACTAATTCCCTTATCATATGTTCATCATAAGATTTAGACTCGAGACCCCAAATCATTTTTGTTGCTCTTTTCTGCTCTCTTTCTAGGCCTTCGACATCTTTTTTGTATTGGAGTGATCAGAACTGGACACAGCATTCTTTGTACATCATTTAAATCCCTCTCTTTGCATGCGAGGGGCATTCCTTTTGCTCCTTGTCTTGAAAATTAATCTTCAGTTGAAGTTTGGACTGGTCATCCCAAGACTGGACTATATGGGGGAGGGAGATTCTTGGAGAGCCACAGATGATGATGATGATGATGATGATGATGATATGCATGTATGTATGTATGTATGTATGTATGTATGTATGTATGTATGTATGTATTTAATTTCTATACCACCCATCTCCCGAAGGACTCAGGGCGGTGCACAGCCAACTGTAAAACAAACCAAATACAAAATTTAAAAGCATTTTAAAATACATATTAAACAATTTGGCCCTAGTCATTAAAAAATAAACCCCAGTTAAAAATCATATCTAGGCCAGCCCCGCTTGTTGGAACAATAGCATCTTGAGGGCATAGCCAAAGGTGCATAGGTTAGGGATCATCCGTATCTCCAGGGGCAATTCATTCCAGAGGGCAGGTGCCCCCACAGAGAAGGCTCTCCCCCTGGGGGCTGCCAGTCGACATTGTTTGACCGATGGCACCCTGAGGAATCTCTCTCTGTGGGAGTGTATTGGTCGATGGGAGGCTAACGGCAGCAAAAGGCAGTCTCATAAGTACCCAGGTCCTAAGGCAGATGAGGATTTGAGTCACCAGGATTGTGAAGGGCTGTGGGATTTCATTCATTTTCTAGATTCTGATATCATTCTTCTTCCTCTGAACACCTTCTGGATTCAAGTCAAGGCAGAGATCAAAAAGGGACCCTGACTCCCATTCAGTTCCCCTCTTCTCTTTCATGAGGAGCCCCTGATGAGCCCTCTAGACATACAACGATTGGCCAAGCCCAAAACCACTTAATTCTCATATCATCCAGAACCAAATTTAATTGACTTAACAGCAGACAGTAAAGACCTCAAGTAAGGAAAATATATACCGGTTTACACTGCTTTACAGCCCTCTCTAAGCATCTTGCCCCTAACAATCTGGGTCCTCATTTACCAACCTCAGAAGGATGGAAGGCTGAGTCAACCTTGATCCAGTGAGAATCAAACTGCTGCCAGCCAGCAGTCAGCAGAAGTAAGCATGCCTTAATCCTAATGTAGGAATCCAGTCAGAAAGTTTATTTCATAAGGAGATTGAAAACTATTTTAGCATGCTGGTTAAGGTCTAAGACAGGTACTGAAATAACCCAGATTCAAGATCCTCCTCAGCCACAGAAGCTCACTTAGTAACTCTGATCCAGTCACTCTATTTTAGTCCAAGTTATTTTATAAAAATGTTGTTGGGGGGGGGGGGGATTGAAGGACACTGTAGAAGGAAGGAAGGAAGGAAGGAAGGAAGGAAGGAAGGAAGGAAGGAAGGAAGGAAGGAAGGAAGGAAGGAAAAGACCACTCATTAAAATAGAAAAGCTTAGCTAGATGGATAAATATGATCCCATACAAGGCAGCTTCCTATGTGTCTCCACTGTTCTTCCTTTCTACCAGTCATTTGCAGAAGAATCAAAAAGAGAGTTGACAGCTCCACATAGCAAATGAAGGAGAAATATTGCTGGCTGGAATAAGGGATATCCATTCTGATTTGTGGGAAACACACCATCCCATAAACTTTTCAAAATTAATAGAGAACAGGAGATGGAGAAGGAAGATTTCTTGGAAATACTGACATGCAATAAATCACTGTCCAGCAAATTTATGACTTTCTTATGGGGTAACCCGATCATACTAAATTGGGAGACATGCAGTTCTAATTCCACTGGTGTTTTGTTTGGCAGCATTTAGTTACCTGTAAGGTTTCCTCCTATATCATTATTCTTATCACACGAGTGGTCCCTTATTAAAACCCAGGTTATTGTAATTCTGAGGCTACCTTGCTTATTATGGAAGTGTTGAAATCAGCAATGGTCCAAACATCCTGTTTAAGAGTTGACAAAGGTCACGGAAGCGCTTCAAGCAATTAGGAATAGCACTGTAAAATACTAATCCATTATTATTAATCAAATTTAATACCACCCTACCACTAAAGAGCTCAGAAACATCATTGCATACCTGGCAACTATTCCAGAATCTTTTATCATTCTCTGCTCCTGGTATCTGCTTATTTTTGTAACACTTAATAGGCTAGTTGAGGGCTCTCGAAATGTTAATCCTTTTCCTCGAGTTAATTTCTCAGTCTTATCTGGTGGGGTTTTTTTTCCTCTTCATGCTGGGCCCAGAATTTGCAGGAGCGGTATTTTCCTTAATAGCTGGTGCTTTTTTTTTTTTTTTAACAAGAAGACTCATTAGTCAAAAGAAATACTCAAATAGTTGAGTTTGTCCAAGCTGCTTTTTTTTTTCCTGTCAGACTTATTTTTGTGGTCCTATCATAATCCTACGGCAGCTCAGAATTCTATCATTTCAGATGTTGATCGCATTTAAATCTGAAATTTTGTAAGAACTATTTCAGCTTAAAATGCAATGAATATCTGAAATGAGAAAAAAAATCAATCAGCACAGAGAAGAGGGAGGGAGAGAGAGGGGGGAGGGAGAGGGAGAGGGAGAGAGAGGGAGAGATTGTAACTGAAACCTACTAGTTGTATCTTCATCTTTCAGATAGCCCTATCAGATCTGAAAATATTTCCCCATCTTTCCCCACAGCCCTATCTCCAATTTACACCACTTTCCCAATTACTAGTCCACTAAGAAGATGTCTCTCCAATGGCCTCATAGGTAGCTTTTTCAAACTTACAAAATGTCTGCAAATGAAAAGATAAGAAAATGAGGGTTGGTATAAACTGGAAATTTCATTTGTCTGCCCTTTCCTCCACCTCCACCTCCCTTCAAAATGTCCTAAAATGCCTCAGAGTGCTAAAGGCAGTCATCAATATAAGAGGAGCAAAAGAGAGGGGAAGGGGAACTTTAGTATTTTATTTCTTTCACTTAGTGGACCATCCACCACTGAAGTCTCTTGGTGGTTTATAATGACAACAAATATAAAAAACTTCAAAACCTAATAACTATAAAACCAGGAAAATCAATACTTCAAGGGTAACAACCCGTGCTCTATAATCTTCCTGGAATTAAACAGGCAGCAAGAGCGGTGTTTAAAGCACAGGCACAACATCTTTGTGTTCTTCCCATATCCAATTTGGATACTTTAAAGTTTTCAGACTAGAAACAAAGCAGCCTCACATAAAGCATGTTATCTTAGACAAACCTGGAAATTATTAGAAAATGTATTACAGTTTAGGGTATTTTTTTCCAGAAGGAACCCAGCTGCACTATCAACCAAAGCTAATTTAAAATGCTCAGAATTATTGTCATAATCATGGAAATCGAACTTAGATATGAAATCCAGAAGCTCATCCAAACAAGCTATTCATTCCATTTAAGAGAACTACTTTCCACTGTAACATACTCAGATCTACCAGCTCTCTGTAATTATGGCTGTTCAGAATAAACATCTCCATTACATTTGTAATTTATCTCTCATCCAATCCATTATTGATGGTGGAAAACATACAAGGGAACCAAACCATTGTTTGAAAGTGTCACAGAGAAATAAATCTGAGTGTCATTAGCACACTAATAGTACCATTTGAATCCTTAGTTTCATGTGGTTTTTGGAATAGATTTGAGACAGAGTCCCGAAGGACAGCATAGTTTTTTCCCATTTTGAGGCAAAATTGCCTTCAAGCAACACCAACTGAGCTCTAAACACTCTAGTAATTTCACCTTTTTTCCAGATATTATTCTCCTCACAGTCCTCCCAAAAAAATCTCATCAGGGAATGAATTTATAGATGCAATGCAAATCATCTGCAGTAAAAAAATCAGTTTTTTTACTGCATATCAATTTTTAGAACTTGGAGAGTAGAACCAGGGCCTCAAAGAACCAGAGTTTGCTCCTTTGTCATGCCAGATTGGTTCAAAATAAAGCTGAGATCATTCACAATTTGAGAATCAGGGATGAGAAGGCCAATTTGGTAGTGTTCATATCAGTTCTTTCTTCCAGCTAAGAACTGATCTAGGAAGTCCCAGCTTCAGCTTCTCTCTCAGTCAAGGAAGATCACCAAATGGCTTTGGACAAACCAAAGCAAGATGGATGGATGAAGTAACAGTGGCATTTAGAATGGAAGAACTGAAGGACCATCTTAGGAACAGTTTATTATAAATTTAGCTGATCTTTGTGGATCATTACGAGTCAACACTGATTTAATGACACAAATATCCATCAATTAGCCTTGAGAAAACTTGGGAGTACCGTATTTTCTGGCGTATAAGACTGGGCGTATAAGACGACCCCTGACTTTTCCTGTAAAAATATAGGGTTTGGGCTATACTCGCTGTATAAGACGACCCCTCTTCCAACGCACACCAAATAAAAATTAAAAAACATCAACTGGCTCACCCACAATGTAAAAGAAGCTGTGCTAGACCCAAAATGGCCCCTGCAACAAGCGGGAACCTCACACAGCCACAAAAAGCCCAAAAACCCAGCTTTCACACTTTACACACACAAAATTCCACATACAGCTTTGCGAGATTTTGTGCATTTGTGTAGTTAGAGTGAAACACTACAGAAACACACTAAATCTCAGAAAGCTGCACAAATATTTTATTTTATTTTTATTTTTATATGAAAGCTAAATTTAAAACTTCCTTGCCTAAAACTTAGACCTAGCCTTTAAATGGCTAGGTCTAAAAAAGAACAACTACAAAAAAACCCCCAATTAACTATTTAAAGCTCCCAAAGGGGAAAAAACTTACCCAATAGAACATGGGTCTCTTGGCAACTTTAAGACTGTAGACTTCAACTCCCAGAATTCCTCATCCAGCTTTGCTTTGCTGGCTGAGTAATTCTGGAAATTGAAGTCCACAACTCCCTGCCTGCTTGATTGCAGGCAGGGAGATTCAGTTGCTTGCTGATGCAATGGATTGCAGGCAAGTGAAGCAAGGCAAGTGTTGGGGCTAGCAGCTAAGGTAAGCAAGCTGGAGGGGGGATTTTTGCTACCAATTAGCAGGCAAAAATTAGCAGCTGAGATCACCAGAGACATGTAAAAGGAAAGTTTTTTTCCTTTTACATGGCACTGGCCATCCAAGCTCTGGCAATCCCAGCTGAGTTGCCTGCTAATCAGGCAACTCAGCTGGGATCGCCAGCACCGTGTAAAAGGAAAAAACTTTTCCTTTTACATGGCTCTGGCATGTAACTCAGCTGATTAGCGGCAACTCAGCAGGCAATTCAGCTTGGCTCCTCAGAGCCATTTAAGGCTTGTCAGAGCCTTTCGGGTTGGTCTACCTGGTTACAGGAGAACGACACCCGGGGTATAAGACGACCCCCGACTTTTGAGAAGTTAGAAAGTTAGAAAGTCATCTTATACGCCGGAAAATACGGTACAAGGATGGAAAATCCCTTTTCCTCAGAGTTTTCATAAACAACTTAAACAATGGTGCAAGTTGAAAATATCTTTATAAATTTCTTTTAAAACTTTTCCTGTTGGGAGTTTTCATTACCTAGTGAGCTTTATAACTTGAAAATAAAAGCCTGTGCCACTGTTATTATCCATGATGTCTTTGGAGAACTAGCAGCTTGTACAATAATACTTTACAGTTAACAAGACGTTGATTTTTTGCAAAAAGAATGGGTGCCTAAAACATGTAGCAGATATACGGTAACACTGTATGATCTGATAAACATCCCATTCCATACCAAACAGAAAAGTTTTCTTCTCTGATTTTAATTCCTCTTCAAATGGCCAACTCTCAGATAATCATAAGGCTGTAGGTATCTGCAGCTAGCCACAGGAACCAAGGTAACAAAATGGAAAACATATTGTCATGATGCAAACTCTGCCCTTTTATACTTCTGTGGCAACTTCACCAGTGGTGAAATGTAAAATTTGTTACTACCGGTTCTGTGGGCATGGCTTGAGGGGGAGGATGTGACTGAGTGGGTGTGGCCAACCTTTTTTTTTTAACTTTTAAAAGCATTTTTTTACAACCTCTTCGGCCAAAGAGATTGTTTTAAAAATGCTTTTAAAAGCCTCTGACGATCCCAGCTGATTTTTTCGGCCGAAGAGGTTGTAGAAAAAATACTTTTAAAAATTAAAAAAAGGCCTCTGATGATTGTGAGGCTCAGCTGGGCATGGGGGGGGGGCAGGAATGTTTGCTACCGGTTCTCCGCACCACCCGCCTCCATCGCTACTGGGAGCATTTCACCCCTGAACTTCACCTACAAATAGACGAGGGGTAGAGTTGTTGCTTCAGCGTTACCAAGCATGGCTTCCCCATCACAACTGCTTGTAGGCATTCCCCCAAAAAGGCAATGCAGGTTAAGTTAACCCATTTTGCTATGCCAAGGGCCTCTGGACCACAAATATATCATTAACACTGAACATAAAATATCCACTGGTTGAATGCTGAAAATCAGATCTAAAATATCTAGGTTCTTCCCCCCTCCTACATAATAGGTCTGTGTAACCTTTTGTAGAATTACAGAAGCTTTCTGAAAATGCCAACTTTTCAAATATAAAAGCTACTCACAAATAAGGCCACAGATAGAAATAACCAGGTGCTATTAGAAAGGTGCAAGAGACAACACTATTGCAGGGTAGTGACCTGTTTGGACCATTTCTGTCAAATGGAAGTAGCAGGAATATGTGGAGTAAATGAGAAAAGAAATGAGTGAGTGAAGAACAGAGTAGACAGAGTAGAGCAGAAGAACTCACACACTAATGTTGCAATGATTTCATGATTTCTAGATTTTTCATGATCTGAAAGTACAGAGGTTGTACAACTTCGAATAAGATAAATTTTGCATAAGCAGTACATTTTGGCAGAATAAAATGCAGTTTTTCAGAAACTTGAAATCTTTTTGACTAACCAATACACAAGCTCTAATTTTTGAAGAGAAAAGAACACTTTTAAAACTTACAAAATTTCTTCAGGGATATTTCAGTTTTCTTCAGTCTATTAATTATAAGCACAACATGTCCTTATACATATATAGTTTTATAAAGCAGTCACCTGTTTTTTTTAAGACGGCGATAAACTTTACCATGCTGAGTTTTAAGTTTTTTTTTAAAGCAATAGTAATACATTTTTAATGGGTGGACAAAACAATCGTTTAAATATCACTGTTGATATTTTAAATTTGAAAATTAAGTCCAAACGACACTTGTATTGATCTGCAGAAATACATGTGAATTTCAGACTTAATTTTAAAATGGCTGGCTGAGGAATTCTGGGAGTTGAAGTCCACAAATCTTAAAATTGCCAAGTTTGGAGTTCCTAGATGTACAGCAGTGTTTCTCAGCCTTGGCAAAGTTGACGATGTGTGGACTTCAGCTCCCAGAATTCTCCAGCCAGCTATCATGGTTGAAGAATTCTGGGAGTTAAAGTCTACATATCATCAATTTGCTGAGAAGTAGACAAAAGGAGTAGAGTAAAAGGAGTAACTTCAACTTCTGAATCAATTTGGAGGGAAGCCTCCTTGGGCTTTGGTGGTGAGACTCATTTCAAGAGGGTCTTGTAGCAAGCCTCTGCCTACAATGGTGTATCAAATTTAAAAATACAGGAAAAAGAGTCATTCCAAAGCCATTTGTTCACTGACATTCCATTCTGCAACAGCTATTCAGATCCCCCAGCAACATTAGACAGCAACTTTTGAAAGCCTTCATAAACAGTTAGAGCAACCCCAGCTCATAATGGATAAAAAGCTTTGAGTTAAAGGCTTAGATATTACAACACATTGTGCAAGTTTTGTATATATAACCCTCCTTGTAAACTGTTGCTTCCAAAGCCTAAGGCTATAAAAATCTTGATCGGGCTAGTCAGTTTTAAAAGGCTACATCCTGTTTCTTTTTCCTGCCCTTAGGGCCCTTTGTGCGAAGCTCATTGTTGAACTAGTTAGAGACACCAACAAAGGGAACCATTTTACAGTTTGAACGTTATGCAAAAGATTTTTGAGGAGGGGGGCTTTTAGTGCCCTTAACTGCCAGCACTTCAGAGGTACCTAACTGAAGGTCCTCTATTGGTTTAACTCTTCCAGGGCCTATACAACTCCAAGTAAATTAAAGAACTGACCCTAATTTAGCACTGGTTACCAAGAAATGATATACCCTAAGCCAGAAACAATGCTTTGCACATCATGTGTTGTGTTCATGGCAATTGATCCAAGTTAAGATATACAGAAACATCTTACGACATTATAGAATTCATGAAGTCTGGAATCATCCCACTAGCAAGTGGGAGCCTAAACATGACTTCAGTGAACTGTGTTCACTGAATATGCGATGATGTTTTTAAGTTTCAGTGGTAGCTTAAAACACAGGAAACTGTGTTCACTTCTACTAATAGGAATGAATACATACGTATGAATTCACCCCATTCTGCTTCCTCATCCCTGGATGGGATAAGTTCTAAGCCCTCAAAAGAAAATTAAACATAAAATGTGCAAGAATGCTTCAACATCAATAGTTTCTTAGTGATCTAATTTCCTGTACAATTCACTATTTTGAACAATTATTTAAAGTGCACCAACCTCTCCTGAACTGCCTCTTGGGTCTGGACTGTATGAGTGGACACTGCCAAAATAAAACCATGTAGGATTGAATTGACATCTACTGATCGAGTTAAAATTTATTTCAAAGTTATGTATGCCCCCATTATGAAATATTCCAATTTTGAAAGGCAGAAGATGTCCCAAGGAAAGAGAGAAGCATTGGGAGTAAAATAGTAAGGGTCTAGACCAGTGATGGCTAACTTTTTTCTCATTGAGTGCCCATAATGCAATGCAGGAGACGCCTGCGTATGCGTGCATGACCCCCCCATGCTCCCCCACCCCCCACGCATGCATACATGACCTCCCCACGTTCTCCCATGCCCCCCGTGCATGCACATGCAACCCCCTGCCCCACGTTTTGGCCTAGTAGGCCTCCCTGCAGCCTCCTGGGCCCAAAAACAGGCTGTGGGGGGGGGGATTACACACACCACGCTCCTGCCCACCCTCTTGCGCCCCCACACATGCATGCTCAATCCCTGTGCATGTGCACGCATCTCCCACATGTGTCCCGCCTCCCCACACATCGCAAAAATTAGCTGGCTGGTGGGAAGAGCGTGTGCATGCATGGTGGAGCTGAGCTGGGTGATGACTCACGTCCCCGCAGAAAAGGCTCAGCGTGCCATAGATTCACCATCATGGGTCTAGACTCTAGAGCAATGGGTGCATCAACTGGATGAGACTGCCAGACCTGGAATATTTGACCAGTCCTTGTATTTCTTTAGAATGAAGTAGAAGCCCTTATCCCATGTGATTCCAACTCCCATTATCCCCATTGATTAGCCAGAGGTGAGGTACAGTTAGTAACCTGTAGAATTTGCAGTTCGATAATATCTACAAAGGAACGAAGGTTGAAAAATTTGTTAAGTTCAGAGATCCATGCCCAAAAATGCCATGGTCACTAACAGCTAAACTTCAGAGATTCTCAGATCATCCAGTTCACAGCTGTCCCAAAGGCAACTAGACTTGCTTGGGTTTTTTCCTTGAAAATGTTTCGCTTCTCACTCAAGAAGCTTCTTCAGTTCTCCTCCAGAAATAACGCTTCTTGGATGAAAAGCTAAATGTTTTTTTAAAAAACCCCAAGGAAGTCCAGCTGCCTTTTGGAAAAGCACCTTTAGGATAACAGCTAGACTGCTCCTATTAATTTTCATATTAATAAGATTGATGCAAAGCTATCTTCAGATTTTATATCCTATTGCTCTGCCATCATCTGTGAGAGCTCTTTTACAAATACAAAGAGGACAGGAGCTCTTTCTAGTTGTGATTGGGAGGATATAACCCTGGTGTCATCCACAGAAAGACTCTCTCTGGTTCAGGAAGAGTGTAGTGTGGTTTAGAAATGTATAGCGACATTTCACTATCTTATCCTGCATTGCACCAACTAGTTTCAAAAGTTCAGTCATTTGGGCTTGCCTCTAACCACAAACCTCAGTCTTTCACAATTCTTCTCCAGTGGAAAGTAACGGAAAGATTGGGCTAATATGAAAAAAGTACTCAAAACAAAAGGAGTCCTGAGCACTCAACTGAAAGGTGATTGAAGCCACCAGAGCGTTTGGAGACAATTAGACCATGATTTGTGGAAAGGAATCCCCCAAGAAGGAATTCCCCGGGGTCTGTTCTGCTTTCACAGAAATATATGCATGTGTTATTTCTATTCCCTATTGTACAATTTCCCTTAAAACCTACAGATGTCATTCTCCCAAAGGTGCTTTTCCAAAAGGCAACTGGACTTTTTTGCGTCTTTTTTTTCCTTGAAAATTCCTTTTGCTTCTTATCCAGGAAGCTTCTTCAGTTCTGACTGAAAAAACTTCTTGGATGAAAAGCGAAATGTTTCCAAAGAAACCAGGAACATCCAGTTGTCTTTGGGAAAAAGCATCTTTGGGACAACCATGACCTGGACAATTGGAACTCTCCATAGACCTACAGATGTCATTCAATTCAAAATTAAATGAAAGAAGGAAAGATAAATATATATTTTAAGAAACAATGGTAAACTTTGAAGATGATAGCACAAATGTTATACCCAGATGATATATGGATTGATTAAAAAATGTACAGGAATACTAGAGGAATAATAGTAAAGTAAAAAAGGAAATTGGAAATGAAGATGTATGTAAATAGAAATCGGGTCTGGTCGAATACCATCTCAGATTGAATTAAGAAAGGAAACAAAGTAATGGAAAAGAGGGGAGGAGTAGAGAGGGGAAAGTAGGGGAGTTGGGAGGTGAGAAGAAGAGAAAAGAAGCATGGGAAAAGGAGAGGAAGAAGGAAGGGGAAAGAAGAGCAGGAGAGAGGGTAAGAAGGAGAGGAAGAAGAGAAGAGAGGGGAAAGAGGAAAGGAAGTAGGAAAGGAAAGGAGAGGAGGAATGAGGAAAGAAGAAAGAAAGGAGGAGAAAGAAGGGAAGGGAAAAAGGAAAGATTGTAATAAAACAGAAGAAGGAAATGTTAAAAGAGCAGACCCGAACAAATAATTAATTAATTACCTAATGGAAATTAAAGAAGAAGATGAATGAACAATGTATAAGGATAAAAGACTGTACATTTAAACATGTTGATGAAAAATAAAAATAAAAAACTTTTTTCAAAAAAAAAATCAACATTCAATTGGAATACCAACTACACCATTTGAAGTACTGTATTGTGATTGACTTATCACAATTTTATACAACTTTTTAAGCAACAAATGTTTTGTTGCTTAACAACTGTGTTGTACTGTGTTGTACTGTGATTGACTTATCACAATTTTATACAACTTTTTAAGCAACAAATGTTTTTGCAGTGCTAAATCGAACTGTTGTTCAGTAACAAAGCAAGTCCCATAGTTAAACAAAAGAGCCATTGAAAACATCAGTATTTTTATTCAATTAGAAGCAAAGCGGAACATCTTTAAGTCTCCTTTGCAAATAAGCAGGCCCTTGAGTGAAATGAGATCTTAGTCATAGAAGAAAGAGAAGGCGATGCTTTAAAGGCCTGAGAAAAATCCAGAAAGAATTGACAGAGGAGTTAGTCAGGGAGTTAAGCTTTCTGCTCGAAAAGCAAATGAAAGTATGCAAGTAGTTTATATATTTAATTATTGCAAATAAACTAGTCCTTTCATTAGAGTTAACAGATGTCCTAAGTGTAAATCTACCTATTGATTAATGTATGCTTGTTTGTTTTTATCCTACTTTTATTATTTTTATAAATTACTCAAGGCAGCCAACATATCTAATTCTCCTTCCTCCTCCTGTTTTCCCTACAACAACAACCCTGTGAGATGAGATGGCTGAGAGAGAGAAACTGGCCCAAACTCATCCAACAAGCTTTTATGTCTAAGGTGGAACTAAAATCCATGACCTTAAGTCCAGTATTTGTACAATTGCCATTGAGACAATCCTATAAAGGCTGCAGAACTCCAAATCACCACTAGAGGCCAGCAAAAAAACCCAGAAAACTCAAACTGAGTTTCATGGCCCAATATCAAATCTCTGCATGCAATGAGTCACAAACAAGTTGCTTCCCACTGTGTTGCTGTGCTTGTGGTCTTAGCCTTCTGCTGCTTGTGTTTCTGCTGCTGGCTATCCAAGGCAACCTCACAAAAGTACCTAATGGGTCACGGGTGAAATCCAGCAGGTTCTGACAGGTTCTGGAGAACAGGTAGCGGAAATTTTGAGTAGTTCAGAGAACTGACAAATACCACCTCTGGCTGGCCCCAGAGTGGGGTGGGAATGAAGATTTTGCAGTATCCTTCCCATGCCACGCCTACCAAGTCACGCCCACCAAGCCACACCCACAGAACCAGCAATAAAAAAAATGGATTTCACCACTGTAATGTACCTATGCAAACCCCTGGGGTAGCTCCCTGCAAATTCGGATTTGCAAAACTGAAACTCTGGTTTGTGCACCTTTATTTGGGAATCTTCGCTATTTCATAAAAACATAGTGTCAGGAATTGGTGCCACTTTCCAACTTGAGGAATTTCTGAATGGAAGTAAAACTCCTAACTGAAGCTTCTGCAGACCTATTAATATATGGCAAGGGCTTTTAATTTCAGCTGATATAGGTGCTCCTGGTTCAGAACTATAATCAGACTGACTGCAACAAAAGGAGAAATCCATATGAGCCCTGATTTATGCCATAAGATCAGAATATTTTGCTTATGACTGAATATTAGGATGCTTCTTCTTGGCCTTGGTGGAGGGGGAAATAAATATTTGGCATGCAAAAAAAAAAAATTCTTGATCCATAGGAATACTAGATCTGGGCTGCAAAAATGAAAATGGCCACTGGAAGGTAGCAAAGCATTAGAGTTTTGTGCATCTCTTTGCTGCCATCTAATGGTCTTCTGGACTTATACAGCCTAGTAATCCTAATGATATAATTTTCTTGAGGAATCTACTAAAACCTATATAATGCATGAAGACGTGGATGACCTTGAATTTGGAGCCAACAGAAACGAAACTATAAAGATCAGACAGATTGTGATTATTCACTTAACAACTGTGGCAGAAAGGTTGTAAAATGGAGCAAAACTCATTTAACAACTGTCTTGCTTAGCACCTGAAATTTTAGGCTCAATTTTGGTCATACGTTGAGAACTACTATAAGAAAATGAGTCACTTTGGAACTGACTGCTGAAGGGGAAAATTGAAAGGGGTTGAAAAAAACATGGGTTATACCACAAACCTGTTTTGAAAAAAAGCAAGATCATCTTTATGATCTTCTGCCAGGTTATGGGAAGTTTCTTTGTAAATCAGTAGCCAATACTACATATTTTGAAACTGATAGGAGGCGCTTCTCTAGACAGATTTCAGAATCTGTCTAGAGAAGCCTCCAAGCATTCACTCATTTCTAACCTTCCACCGCATCCCTTGCAAAGAATGTATGTTTCTTGGGCTGTATGTACTACAGGTGCAGAAAAACATGAGTTTAAAGTATACTTGCTCCATGGTTTTATTTGTTGGTTTATTACTTCAATTTATATAGCTGCCCATCTCAGGTACGTAACTCTAAGCCTAGGGAGCATCTGTTGCAATGGACCTACTGCACTGAAACTTTTTTTTTTTATAGAGCCAGAAATAGAAAAATTAATCTTAAAAATTCTTCCAATTAAAAAAAAAAAGACTAGGGAAGCAGCCTCTCTAAAGTAAAAAAGGCAGGACTAAAAATGATGGGCAACGTGAGTGTCAGTGAGATGACCAGTCATTGAATACATCAATGGTAGTATTACCCAAGAAACAAACCACATTTGTGTACATCTAAATACCTCAACAGCTCAATTGAAAGAGCAAAGTGCAGCTTCCCTCTTCTGACAACTTCTTCTACATTGGGCAGATATATAAATATCTTTCGCTGCTTGATACTACAAGTGAGTTTCAACAGATCCAGACAGTATCCAATTAATTAAGCTTATTGCATTGCTTGGTAAGATTTTTCTTTCAAATGTTACCTTTTGCGATTTAAAGTGCATCTGAATTGTTTTACCCCCTCCCCCCAAAAAATATGTCTGGGTCTTTCCGTTTCCATGAATGAAATTCTTGATTCATGGAATTACGAAAAATGAGTATGATAAAGGACACATAACATTAAGGCCTAGCAACCAAACCCGACGATATAAAAATGAAGAAAAACAAATACTTTGCATATCCCCAGGAAGCTCACATATCTGGGACACTGCATAAATGAATGAAGAGTGAGCCCAAATTCAAAAAAAGGTAAAGTTATTGTAGAAATAGCTGAGTATTGTACAGTTCACTGGCGCCCTTGTATAGTTCATTGCAAAAGACTGATGCTACAATTTACAAAGATCTTGCAGTCTTTAAATAAATATTTAAACCAATATATTTGGCAGTGATAATACGCAAAAAATGATGCTTTCAACAATGAAAAAAAAATCCAACACTCTCTTCAATATAGCTTCAGGGCTACCACTGATGATCTGCTAAGGTTAGCACTCATTATGGTGAGTGCTAACCTTGGCAGATAAACAAGAGGAGGAAACTATATTTTATATGATAAGGACATATTTGGAGAAGCAAAAGTTAACCTGAGAGTGAACTGCTCCTAAGAAAAGCTGTCAAAAATAGAACAATCAGTTTCTGTTGTGTAGATGTGACAGGTTAATGATGTTGAAGTGAAAGTCTCCAGCGAAATGGGGCAATCATAGAACAAGCCTAGTTCTTTATCTCACAAACAAGATGGAGCTAATCCTTCACAAAGTATGATCATCCTGGATATCTTTCATGCTTTGTCCTACAGCTTCATAATGACAATACTTTATTCATGATAAGTAGGACAGGCAAACAGGAAAGGGCACCAAAAGGAACCATGGGGCAGCAGGGACTATGTTCAGAGACACTGGAACCAAGCTGGAAGGTTGAGAATACACATTCTTTCATGGAGGATGAAGTTGTCGGCACTCGTCCATCATTTTGTCTGTCTTCTGCTGGCATTGAACAGAGCAACACCAACTGCAACTAGGAGGGCTTGCAGCATTTCACTTCCTTCTCCAAATGACAAAGCGAAGGGAGCCCATGACTTGCCTGCATAAACAACTATGTCTATGCAACTAATAAGCTGCATAAACTCACCATTTAAGCCATTGGCTCAACATGAAAAAATAACATGAGGAAAATCTTGGGTTTTGTACTTGGCCATGAGGGAGTTTTGCATGCACTGTTGGTGCATGCTCATCTAAAGCGTTAAAACAGAAGCCAGTTCAGTCTAGTGAATCAGGCACCAGGCTAGATGCCAGAAGTCCTGAGTTCTAGTCTTGCCTTAGACATGAAAGCCAGCTGGATGATTTTCGGCCAATCACTCTCTTTCAGCTCAACTGAACTCACAGAATTGCTTTTGTGGGGAAAATAAGAAGAGGAAGGAGCATTAGGTGTGTAAAGGCAGGATGATCAATCAATAAAAATATAGATAGATGACAGACAGACCGACTGACCCAGAACAGCTTGAAGGAGGGGTGCAATTCTAATGTTGTATGCCCCAACCCACCTCATAGGGTTGTTATTGTAGGAGCCTGAGTGGCGTAGGAGGCTAATGCCTCCTACTAAGGCAGTAGTTAACATCCAGCTGCCTGCAATTACCACGAGTTCAATCCTAGCCAGGCTCAAGGTTGACTCAGCCTTCCATCCTTTCTAAGGTGGGTAAATTGAGGACCCAGTTTGTGGGGGCAATAAGCTGACTTTGTATAAATATACAAAAGTATGAAGGCTATTGCTTAACGCACTGTAAGCCGCCGTGAGTCTCCGGAGAAGGGCGGCATATAAATCAAATTTTTTTTTAAAAAAGAGGAAAACATGTTGGATATGTTTGCCACCTTGAGTTATACGAAAGAAAAAGGGGGGGGGAGAGAGAGGAAGGAAGGAAGGAAGGAAGGAAGGAAGGAAGGAAGGAAGGAAGGAAGGAAAATGACAGGTCAATTTTACAAAAACAACTCTCAGAATAGGCAAAACTGGCTTCAAAGGTAAAGTATCAAACTATTAAATGTCACTGGCGGGCCAAATCATTTAAATATGAATGTATCTCAATCAAATATGAATGGATATTATCATTTTAGAGCAAGCAGTGGGGGATGTTGAAAGAAACTTAAGCCACCACCTAGAGACTGGCTGGCTTCACTCTTATTTTCAGGATACTGGAGTATTTTTTTTCAATTTTGACATTAGAAGTTGGTGATTTGGGATGAGCCTTGGGTTTTTCAAGTGTGGACTTAATGTGCGAACACATTAGGCAACTGACACCGTGTATGTGAACTTAAGAGCATCTCTAAATTGAAACAAGTGATCTAACAACACACATCGACTCTCGGTTTCAGAACTGGCAGCAGTACAAACAGGAAAAGGACAACTGCTATTTACTATTATTACTGTTACTATTGGGAAGTGGATTTTTTTCTGGGTAGCTTTCACTTCCTCACTGAAAAAAAAAATACTGGAATAGAAAAGTAGGAAATGTACAGTATGCCACCAAACTGTTAATATCCAGCTGGATCCATTGTAGCTCATCCAGTGCAATAACAATCCACATACTACTTGCTATTTCCAGTGAGATGAGATAGCGAAGATGAGTTGCTGGAAAAGGAACAACCTTTTCCACAATCAAGGATTGTGGTTTATTCCTCGGCAAACAATAGTTTCCTCCAAACACAACTTCAATCTTTGGAGACAATATAGGACTCTTCAACAACACAGGGAAAAGGAATGCAACTTTGAGGAAGTATTTTTTGCCCATCCGTCCAGCAAAGGAGAAAGAGAAATACATTTTTCTGAGCTTTTTGCCACCAGTTATCTTTCAATCTGGTACAAAAGAACACACTTTTGAAAGTTCTTCGAGAGGAACAGAGAATTGGGGTGGTGTCGTTCTTGTTTATTTTTCAAGGGTGTGTGTGAACATTCTGTTCTCTTCTGAGATACACAATCTGACGTCCTCCAAGAATCTCATACTACAACTCTTACATCCCCTTGCTGCTGGCCAAGTTGCATAGAACTGGTGTCAATTGTAATCTAAAATATTTGGAGGACTGCAGGTTGCCTGTCTTTTATTATACAAACCTATCTCCATGGGTCTATATAGCCTTCCTAGCTTCTTATGTTGCAATGAAGCATAGGAAGGGGCAGATTTTCAGGCTGGAAATGTTGAGTAGCCAGGGAGGCTTCAAAGGTGGGAAAGGTAACAAACTGCACAACAAGCTCCCTTGCCGCATCTTTACAACAACCAATTAAGTACTAAGGGCATGGTGGAACACCAAATATCCTAGGAATAAAGGAGAAAGAGATCCCTTGTTAACCTTGTGAGGTACACCCATCAAACCCAAATCTTTTTTATTGTAAGGTTACATTAACGGAGTCTTGCAAATCTGTAAGTATATTTTCCCCTCCCCTTTACAGCTCAAAAAGCTAGGGAGGGTCTCTTCAGAGACTTTTGCCATGTCTCCCATTCCTTTTGCAAAATTTGCTGCCCCTTATCTGATCATTTTGCAGCTCTTTGTCCTTTCTCCCAACACCATTCCCTTATATCATTACACGATTCTTGTCAGCCCTACAGAGTATACAAGATTAAGATACAAATGTCATATTGGGCAGGACTATTTTTATTGTAACAGAATCTTCGAAATCTGAATGTATTTTCCCCGCTCTCTCATTTAATCTTTGTGTTAAGGGGCCTGAGATATTTTCTCAAATTACTTTAATGGTCTGGGCTCAATCCCCAGTCCTCTGACTTTTGCCTTGGCAGCTGTTTTTCTTCCTGTCCTTCAAGGCTACTCCCTATGCCCGTGATGGTGAACCTATGACATGCATGCTGGAAGCGGCACGCAGAGCCCTCTCTCCAGGCACGCAAGCTATAGCCGGGTTCCGATGCGCCAACTGGTCTTCACACATGCAGGAGCACTAGAAACCAGAAGAGCAGCTGCCCAGTGTGCATGCACGTGCCAGGAAGACGATCTTCCGATTTCCAGCACGCGCATGCACACTGGCCAGTTGGTCTTCACATGTGCATGCATGCCACAAACCAGAAGACCAACTGGCCGGCGTCCATGCTCATGCCAGAAACCAGAAGATCATCTTCACAGCATGTGCACTGGGCGGCTGTTCTTCTCGTTTCCGGTGTGTGCATGCACACCGGCCAGCTGATCTTTGCGCATGCATTCCAGAAACCAGAAGACCAGGTGACCAGTGCACATGCACATGCTGGAAACAGAAAGATCATGTGCACGTCAGGTGGCTGCTCTTCCGGTTTCCAACACACACATGCTCATGCATGTGCGCCCCATTTCGGCACTCGGTGCCAAAAAGGTTCGCCAACACTGCCCTATGCTCTCTACACCTCCTTTTTAGGGAAGCAAACTTCTGAGAAACTGAAATACACGGACCTGTCAATTGGAGAAGACTTCCAATCGTCCTGTCAGTTAGAAAAGACTTTCAATCTAGGATGATCACAAAGATTATAACCCAGAGAGAAAATAAACACAAGGCACATTATCTTCTTTTATTCCGGTGTTTATTTTGATTCTCATTTGTAGTACTTGTTGGAAGGGTGCCAGACATACACTTGTAGTTGTTTTCTTTCCTGAGATTTGCCTAGAGAGAAACTCGGCTGGTTCCTTTGCTCATTGGTTTATTAACACAACTCTGCAGGAGTCCTTTCAGTTCCTAAGAAGCAGTAGGTGGCTTGTGAGGTTCCTGACTTACCAACATTTCAAGCAAATTCCAAGTACTTCTTTGAAGGGTTTGACCCTTCAAAGAAGACTGTTGTCTTCAGCTCTTGGCATTTCTCTTTAAAGATATGTCTTACCTTATCTGGATCTGCAGAAACTTCCCAAATGCAACATTCACTAACACCATAGATGTCTCAAGCCTCATTAAATTGCATAACGCAATATTATTCTCAAAAGTACTCATAAGACATAAAATAAAATTAGACAGAAACAAAGCCCACCTGAATTTTCACCATATTTTTGGAGAATCGAAAATGATCATTTCATGGTGAAGACAAATTATCTGGATAAAATTAGTTTTCTTTCTAGGTCAATGCACTATTTTCCCTTGAGTTTCTGGAGAAACAGAAATAGAAATAGAATAACAGAGTTGGAAGGGACCTTGGAGGTCTTCTAGTCCAACCCCTTGCCCAGGCAGGAAACCCTATATCACTTCAGACAAATGGTTATCCAACATCTTCTTAAAAACTTCCAGTGTTGGAGCATTCACAACTTCTGCAGGCAAGTTATTCCACTTACAAATTGTTTTAACTGTTAGGAAATTTCTCCTTAGTTCTAAGTTGCTTCTCTTCTTGATTAGTTTCCACCAGGGGTGAAATCCATCAGGTTCTGACAGGTTCTGGAGAACCGGTAGTGGAAATTTTGAGTAGTTCGGAGAAGGGGCAAATACCACCTCTGGCTGGTCCCAGAGTGGGGTGGGAATGGAGATTTTGCAGAATCCTTCCCCTGCCACACCCACAAAACCACGCCCACAGAACCATTAATAAAAAATTTGAATTTCACCACTGGTTTCGACCCATTGCTTCTTGTTCTACCCTCAGGTGCTTTGAAGAATAGTTTGACTCCCTCTTCTTTGTGGCAACCCCTGAGATATTGGAACACTGCTATCATGTCTCCCCTAGTCCTTCTTTTCAACTGTTCATGTTTTAGCCTCCAGTCCCCTAATCTAAGAGTCTCCATATCTTTTTTACATCGTGGCGACCAAAACTGAATGCAATATTCTAAGTGTGGCCTTACCAAGGCATTATAAAGTGGTATTAACACTTCACGTGATCTTGATTCTATCCCTGTTTTTATGCAGCCCAGAACTGTGTTGGCTTTTTTGGCAGCTGCTGCACACTGCTGGCTCATATTTAAATGGTTGTCCACTAGAACGCCAAGATCCCTCTCACAGTTACTACTGTTTAGCCAGAAGAAATGGAGTCCAAGAATGAAGAAAGTAGGACATCTTTTGAGGGTTTCCCATGTATGGCTGTTGAAGGGACCATTATCAGCCCGAATATATATTCTCTAACTAGTTGATTGGTTTAGGTAGGAAATATGGATTGGAAAGATCAGAGTCCATAATACATAGGAGATAATAATAAAATCAAATCGGATAGCAACAATAGCACTTAGACTTATGTTCCACTTCATAGTTCTTTACCACACTCTCTGAGCCATTTACAGAGTCAGTATATTGCCCCCAATAATCTGGATCTGCATTTTAATGACCTCAGAAGGATGGAATGATGGGTCAACTTTGAACCAGTCAGGATCGAACTGCTGGGAAGTTGGCAGAATTATCCTACAATATTGCACTCTGACCATGTGCCACCACAGTTCTTTAGAATAGACAATATCTCTTTTGCTATTCATAATGATGAGTTGCAAAAACTGACAAAGAGACTTAGATCTCAGGACATTGTTTGCCCCGGTTGAACTAGTTTGCTAATATTCTTTTTGCTAAAAAATGTCACTTGGGAAACCATGTAGTTAGCTCTTTTTCAAGCTTCCCCTTGATTTGGAGGAATCAAAATGTTGTTGGTACAAAAGATACAATGTTGGAGAATGACTGTATGTCTGGAGGTTCTTTCTGGTCCAGCTCAGGTATCTAGTAGCCTTATTTTATTGAGACATTTTCATATTTCATGTTGTGAAGACAAGGAGAGGTCATCTGGATAGCCAGCATAAAGCTTCTTACAAACCCAAGAATTTAAATATAGACATCATTAAAAAGGGGGTGATGTTGAATGGAATTTATATGCTACAATCACACATCTTCCTTTGCTTCCTTGAAGCCCTCTGTGTAATTGTTCTTATTGCTTTTCTTCTCTTTGCTTTTTCATCTGTTGTTTGTCTTGCTTTGCCTAATACAGGCTCTCACAGGCTTCTTATAGAACTTAGCCACTATTTTCTTTGTACCTGAATGCCAGATAAAAACTGGCACACTGTATTGCTGCTAACAAAGGTATTCCACTTCCATTTTGTGACTGCCTCTGAAATGCAAAACTGATAGCTGAATTTAACAAATGCTCTATTTTTTAAAAAAATTCCCTCTTATCTTCCTTTGTTTCCCATGCTTTTTGCCCAATGACAGCTTCTGGAGAGCCTGAAGCTTGCTTATTTTGTGTGTATGCATGTCATTTAGTTAGCCCTAATAAAGAATATCCAAGTATGCATTTTTTTTTTCTGATGGTTATGATTGCTTTGAAGTGGCTAGGCTTATTTTACACCTTTCTGAGAGGGCAAAAAGGTCATAGGAGCTACCATAGAAACCAGGGGCGAAATCCAGCAGATTCTGGAGAACCAGTAGCGGAAATTTTGAGTAGTTCGGAGAACCGGCACATACCACCTCTGGGCTGGGAATGGAGATTTTGCAATATCGTTCCCCCAGGAGTGGGAAGGGAATGGGGATTTTGCAGTATCCTTCCCCTGGAGTGGGGTGGGAATGGAGATTTTGCAGTGTCCTTCCCCTGCCACGCCTACCAAGCCACGCCCACAGAACCAGTATTTAAAAAAATGGGTTTCACCACTGATAGAAATCTTACTTGTGCTTCTAGCATTTAGAAATGCTCAATTAAACAAAATTGATCTTTTGTTCATTATGTCATTGTAAAGAACATATTGGGCACTGGAATTTCAATGCATAAGAATGTACCTTTATTGAATATTGAGGAGATTGGTGTAATTTATGAAAACTTACAATCTAAACACATGAGGTGGCTCAGGTGTTGGTCCAGAAACTGGAGATCCAGGCTTAGTCTCAGCCATTGAAGCTCCGTGGATAACTTTGAGTCAAGTGATGTCTGTCAATCAAATCTATGTCAAAGGGTGGTGGTTGAGGTGGAAACAAATAGAAAGAGGGAACCTTGAACTCATGAATGAAAGGTTGGATACAAATTAAAAAAATGCAGAGTACTTCTGCTTCAGCCAACACCTATTACAATAAGGCAAAACAGAACTACATCAAAACAGGAGTGACGTCATGTTTCAGATGCGATACAATAGGGGGTCCCCATTAATAGTGGCCATAACCAAATGGCTAGGATTTTTCCTTTACTTCATTTTCTCAATCTTTTCTCTTTTTTCTAATTTTTTTCTACTCTTCCACCTGCTTCAGCATGCATCTTTCAGGTTCTTTTTCCTTAATATTTATCTCTTCCCCACTAGCATGAAATTAGGTCATGAGCAACGTAAATCTGAGAGCCAGCTGCTACCCCAAGTTACCTATTCTGGTCTAAATAGATAAATAATTTAATGTCGGCAAATTTTCCATATTAGCTATGAGAACAACTTGCAAGGCTTTAGGTCTGAAGAGGCCAACTGACCTTACAGCTCCTGGGTGCTCATTATAGCAGGATGCTACTTTGGTTAGGAAACTCAGAATTTCTAGCACATAATTACTAGAAGTTTGAAAGTAATAGAAGTTTGGTCCTTTGGAAAGTACAGAAACGTGGGGAAACATTGCCAATATTTTCTCTCTTTTTTTGAAGAAAGGGAAGAGATCGGGCCAGGGCACTTTAGAAGAAATCAAGACAGAGATGGTTCTTTTAATTAGACATTCATGTCCCGTAAGTGGATATCAGAGAATGAAACTAAGGAAGATGAGTAGCATTGGGGCCTTGCACTACAACCCCATCGTACGTACAGTGTATGCATGCATGCATATATCCATATATCTTCACAAATAAATGTAAAAAAGAAGCTAATTTCTCAGCCTAATCTAACTGTAGGCCTGCAGCTCTAAATTCTTTCAATTAGGGACAGTATACATATCACAAATGCTTTAAAAACAAGGAAGGGAAACCTTTTCGCAGTTATGATTTTTCTCCCATCAGTGTCAGTGAAACTGATGACAGGGAGGACCCCAAAGAAGTGGAGGAAGGGGGCATGACATTATGATATAGATGTGACAGAAGTGTAGTTCCAGTAGCGGCTTCCTAAAATGCAAATCATTTTGGGCATGCTAACGCAATGATGATAACATTCATTTCAGCAGTGTGACACCTGCTTTGTGGGCATTGCATTAGTTGGGAAAAGGTATCTGAATGCAGAATTATGACTCTTAGGCTACTCTCAGCAAACACCAGAACAGAAACGGCACAGGCAGGAACTCAAGGACATAGAGCACTGATGACTTTATTGCTGGAATCAGTGAAGTCATGTGGAATGAATTTCAGCAATTGCAAATGCAAGCTAGTCAAATACAGGCTCAATTTTTTTAGTATTTTTCCCCCAGATGTATCTTCTGAGTGGGAGGAATGGTTTCTACCTGTCCTTTATTATGGTAGTAGGGTAGTCTGTTTCAGATTGTTTGCTTCTGATTTTGCCAAAAAACAATCCTTGGACCCAGGGGTGAAACCCAGTAGGTTCTGACAGGCTCTGGAGAACATATAGCGGAAATTTTGAGCAGTTTGGAGAACTGGCAGTGGAAATTTTGGGTAGTTCGGAGAACCGGCAAATACCACCTCTCACTGGCCCGAGTTGGGTGAGAATGGGGATTTTGCAGTATCCTTCCCCTGGAGTGGGTGGAAATGGAGATTTTGTAGTATCCTTCCCCTGCCACGCCCACCAAGCCACCCCACGCCCACAGAACCCACAGAATTTTTTTAGTAAAAAAATTTGGATTTCACCAATGCTTGGGCCCCTTGTTATTTCTAGAACCAACTTTTCCAAACAGAATGGACCAGTCCCTTGCTATTACTATTGGCTCCCAGATTGCTAAATGTTCAAATGATAGTTACTTAAACAGCCAACTGCAAACTCCCTTGTTATCAATGAAAGGATCCCAGAAAGAGATCCTGGAATGCCATTAGAAAGAAAATTTAAAAATCTTGAACTTAATATACGTGGAGAGGGGAGGGGAGGGAGGAGAGGAGTTCCTTGAGTTCAAGCGTGACTTTTGGGGCTCACCATGTTCCTTTATTAGAAATAATATGAAAACCATCTTCCACAGACTTTTTCCAGGATGTTTTTTGACTTGTAAATCTTTCCTACACTTCTGGGGTCTTCAAAAATGCTAACCATGTCCTAACGTTTTTCAAGATCAACCAAAGTCAACTGTCCCATAGCACAATTCCAAATGATCCTGGAACCACAACAAAAAGAGGTTCAGAAGGCTTGCAAAGGCTTGAAAAAATGTTATGCAGTAAACAAACATTTTTCTTTCTTGTTACTCAACATATCCTTCTACCCTGTTGTCTTTCCCTCATATTGAAGGGGCATGGGGTTTTTTTTGTCTTCTTTCCCCTTATGCTGCTGAGTAATAAAAGGGTTTGATACTTAGAAATGAGACTATGAAATGACTACTTGATCCCTTTGGTGTAACTGGAATCCACAATCACTTTCTCCCATTCTTCCTCAGAAAGTCCACCAAGACAGATATACCATTGAAAGACAGATGAATGTGGAGCTTTTCTTCCATCAACCTATCTCTGAGTTTGCCAGTACCTGAATTGGATTAAATGCTCCAAAACAATGGCTCTCAATATTTTTTTCACCACAGAACCCCCGCCTTCTTTAAATACTTCTGTGGCCACAGACCATGGCCATGGACCACCAAGACTTAACCCAAAATTTAAAATATAACATTTCTTCAAGCCTTCGCAAACCCCGTGAGGTCCACGGACCACACCTTGACAACCATGCTCTAAAATGCTCTTTAGACCACCAGGTGGGATTGAGCAGAAAAAAAGTAAGCTTATAAATCTAGCAAGTAAAGCCGTCTTTATTAAAGAAAGCTAATACAATATTCATACCATCATTTTATCTTTGGGGGGCATCTTACCAGCTTTTAGCAAATCACAGGTTGCTTTCATCACAGTCAAGCTGATTCTGATTTTACTCGGCTCCCTGCTGCTTATGATATCCAGTTCTTAGAACAAAGGAGATAAAGATTTCCCAGAAGTCCCTAAGCTGCCGTAACTTGTATGTTTTCAAATATCCATGTATATACTGAATTATTAAGCACAACATACAGTAGCAGTACTATATTTCAAATGAAGTTTCTTGGCTTAATTTCACTTCCAAGCCATTCTAAAATTAATCTTTCTCTGGGGATATTCTTTTGATGGTTTTAATAATTATCTAAGCAAAATTGTCTCTGTTCGTTTACTCTGACCACAAATAAATTTTAAAAAAATTGACACCCATAATGAATGATTACATAAGGCCTTCACCCCTGCGGTTTTGCTGGGAACGATGCCAGGTTTTATACACCGGAACTCAAGAGGAACGAATAAAGGTTCTTCTGGTACTAAGCAGCAGCACAAGATATTTCTAAAACAAACCAAGCAGTAGTAGACTTATCCTCAGGGTCTTTAGCTGTACCATCTCTCTTCCTGTTTTGAATAGGATACCATAGCATCATAGAACACACTGTCCTGAACACAAATTGTACTTTATATTTTTAGCATGACCTTCTGTACTGTTTTTCACACCTTGTTGAAAAAGTTCTAAGCAAACCACCAGGAAAAAAAAAAAACAACCCTCAGATAAGATAGAGATTGAAGTTCCTCAAATCATAAACAATGTTTAAAATCACTTTCGCCATCTAGTCTAAGTAACAGGCAACAATTTATGTTGGGACTGTGTAACAGCAATCCAGAAAGGATGTGTGATACTAACAAAATTTGGATCAACTTTGGCTATCTGCTTGGTAGTAGAAAACAGTAGGAAGTTTATTAGCTGGTGCTTACAAAACATAACTAATGGGATATGGACAAATTGTAGGGACACTGAAAAATGTTTATTCTATGTTAAGGATGCTTATGTATATAATGAAAATCAAATGACACAAGAATCATTATGTTTTTATATATGTGAAGTGGCCACGTGTGAAATAATTTTGATTGTTTTGTACATCCCATCTTAGAAATAATTGAAAAAGTTCATCCATAATCAAAGAGATGAAACCTTTCTTGAGAAAGAAAATATAGTAGGCTTTTCATGGTAAAAAAATAAAATAAAAATGACAATTCTCTTCCTCACAAAAGTAGAAGTCTGGGATCAACAGAGGATATTTGCTGTAGATCCAGTACATTTTCACATCATGTATCAGTAGGTATTTGCAATCCCAAATTGTAGTGATGGAGATTTGATAAATCCATGGAGAAATATCATGAAACTAAAAAGAAGTTGCAGATGCAGGATGGTATTTACTATTTAAGACATGTCATAGTTTCTCTGACCAGGTAGCAGACTTCTTGAAACTTCCATTAGCATTCCATTGGCATCTTTCCGTCTCAAAAGACTATGGTATTGTGCTCTGGAAAGAGGTCCTAAAACAGCATCTAGTGTGACTAAAAAGGCCAATTTGAAAGTGGCAATCCCTTCCACACTGAGGGCAGATACATTCTGTCCTCTGCCCAGCCCTCAGGATTCTCTGGTTCCAGAATTGCCTCGTTGCCTCAGCCTGCTGAACAAGTGTCTCTTCGAATTGGAGAAGGCCATGCTACGTCTTTAGCCTCTAAGATGAACGATCGGAGGTCAAGGTTTCCCAGTTGTTAATGTCTATTCTCAGGTCCTTTAGGTCCCTCTTGCAGATATCCTTATATCGCAGCTGTGGTCTCCCTCTGAGCGCTTTCCCTGCACTAATTCTCCATACAGGAGATCTTTCGGAATCCGACCATCAGCCATTCTCACCACCATTGGTGGAAAACATTAGTTCCATCCACATATTTGGAAAACCATTCAATTACCTCTCATGATTAGGCATATTGGGTGAACTGAAAGGAAATAATATTCAACAACTAAATGAACGGGTCTTCTATTCTGCATTAGGAGATCCTCGTTCTGATTTTCTAATTTCACACTCCAGATTTTTCTTAGAGTAGTCATTGTTATAGTACTGCATAACATGCCTCAACATCTAATGAATTACAGTACGTTATTTCTCCATGCAGTCGGCACAAAAGATTGGGGTTTATAAGTGGGCAGTCCAACGTTTAACTCAAAAGAAGCTTTAGAGGAGTGTTAAATGTGAACATGAAAACCACTGCCACATCTGGTTAAGTAAGCTAACATTCTGGAACTTGCCAATCAGGGTGAAGTGATGACATAATTCAAGTAGTAACCCACTTCGCTTTATCTTTCTAATCTTGATTTGATGGCAGTTCCGAAAAAGTCCTGAAAAGCCATCCTACCTTGGCCTGCAGTGTAATCCTCAGAGATAAAATGGACAACTTGTCCTGCTGCACATATGGAGGCATGTTTGCCAGAGAGATTAACTGAGTAATCTTGCCAGTCAGTTCAGTCTAAAGTATCTTGTCAACGTCAATTCAATCTAAACAAACAGTAAATTCTACTAGAGGAAGGCAGTTTCCCCCTCCCCAAATGTAAACACCGCCCAAAGGGAATAAACAAGCCAAAGCTGCAGGGGACTTTGAAACATAGACATGTCCATTTTTAATCAGTCCATGTCACCAATTAGTTTACCATTTAGGGCACTTAAAACAGCATCTTCCCATCTTACAGATGGAGGAATAAAGACATGAAGGTTATTGCTCTGCTAGAGATGACAAAGGGAAAGAAGCAGAAAGGAATGAGAGTTTTTGCTGCTAGACATTACACAGGTTATTTAACAGCAGTGCTTTGGGCTGAGTTTATCTGAACAAGCAAAATCAGATTAAATGGGGACAGCAGGGAAGTGGAAGAAATTATTTCTGCAACTTGGTCAGGATGGAAAGAATAAGGCAGTGTCAATTGCTCCACCAGGCTGGTGCCAAAGAAGGCTGATTTAGACCAGTGGTTTCCAAAGTGGGCAGTACCGCCCCCTGGGGGGGCAGTGGGATGACTTAGAGGCAAGGGAGGCAGCGGGAGGTGACAGATAAGTGCTGGAGGTGGGCTTGTGCGGCGTTGGTCATTCCTCTTCCGGGTTCGCAACCCGAAGCTCAGACTAGCTGGCCAGTGTGCATGCGTGCACCAGAAATTGAAAGTTTGTTTCCCGGTGCGCACATGCCCACTGAGCAGCTCCTCTTACCACACATGTGAGGCTGAACAATCGGATGCTTTCTTATTGCTCTCCTTGCTTGCTATCGGTTGCCCGAATCACCAGGTCCAGGCCTAAATGCTCTGCTCCTTGCCCGCTTGACTGTTGTCGCCTTCCTAATTTTTGGTAAGTTGCAGGTGGGCTGCCGTGGGGGGTAGGGCCTGGGGGGACGGCATGCCTGGCTGGCTGCTGCCGGTGCTGTGCTGTGCCGCCCAGTATTAAGGAGGGCTGTAGGGGGGAGGCCTGGGAAAGGCCCCGGATCAAGGTAAGCTGTCGCGGGAGGAGGAGCAGGCCTGGCTGGATGGATACATACTAGCCATCCCGGGAAGGCCTCTGGTGACATCGGGGTCAGCGGCAAAGCTCCTGATTTCGCCGAATGCCTCTTTCTTACCGTGGTAAGGGGATGGGCTGCAATGCAAAACGTCACCAGCTGTTGTGCTGCCACCTGCACTGCTTGCTTGGAGCTGGTTTGGAAAAGGAAAAAACGCAGCCAAATTAGGTGGGACACACCCCACCTAGATCCCTCCAAACAGGTCTTCCTATGGTAGCTGCCCTGCTGAAAAGTGCTTCCTGCTTCTCCTCTACCTGCATGCTGATACAGGCTTTGCACCCAGGTAGCAGCCGGTGACCCCTCAGTAGCGGCATCTTGTTGGTCTTGTTGGAGGTGCAACAGCATACAGATAGAGAAGTATGCAGGTAGAGAACCGGGAAGCACTTTTCACGCCCCCAGCTCATTTGCTGCAAGAAAGAGCGGGCACTCGGAAGAGCAGGCTCCGTTTGGGTGGGTGATCACTTTTGGGTGGGGCATGTCCCATCTAATTCAGCTGCGTTTTTTCCCTTTCCAAACCAGCTCCAAGCAAGCGGTGCAGGCGGTGGCGCAAGAATTGTTGAAGTTTGTGCACCACTTGTCTCCAGAGGCCTGAAATGGCCCATTTTCCAACTCCCGGTTGGACAGGAAGTGATGTTTTTTGCTGTCCCCAACCTCCAGAGTTCCTAGAGAGGCGTTTCAGGCCTCCGGAAGGCCTCCGAGGGAGTGGGGAAGGCTGTTTTCACCCTCCCCAGATGCATAGAGAGCACCTGGAGCCAGGTGAGAAAGAAAAATGGGCCTACCAGGCCATCAAGTGCCAGGAGCAGGGGAGTGGGTGGGTTGCACATGTATGCATAGGGCTGGCACATAGAATTATGGGTGTGGACACACATGCACACGAACCTCTCATGCCCCCCATCGGCACGCGATGGCAAAAAAAGGAGCCTGGATAGTTCTGCAGACTAAGCACCCTAATTAACATCCAGCTGTCTGCAATTACTCCATGTTCGAATCTCCCCAGGCTCAAGGTTGACTCAGCCTTCCATCCTTTCTAAGGTAGGTAAATTGAGGACCCAGTTTGTGGGCACATCCCACCCCCGCCAATCCTCTGTATAAACCGCCCTCCCCATTTCTGCAAAGGCAGAGCCCCCCCTCTCCTGCAGAGCGATCAAAAGAGTGGAGGGGGATGCTGCAGAAAAGGCCACCTTCCACCCGGGCCTCCTCCTGCAGCAAACACGCCCAGCCATGTGTGCCCTTTCCTCAAATGGGCTGTGCATGGGGTGTTTGGAGAGAGAGAAAGAGAGTTCTCCAACCTCTGTTTTTGTGTGTGTGAGAGAGAGAGAGAGGGAGGGAGCGATCTGAAGCCAAGGCACCCAAACTTCTGGCAGCGGCGGGGGCGGCTTCTGAGCAGCCCTGAGTCAGCCAGTTCCACTTGACCTATTCCCTGTGGCTCACCGTTCTCCTCCTCACCCTTCCCCTCCCCCCCCACTCAAACAGCAGCAGGCTCTGCAGGACAACAAGGCCTCTCATTTTTCCCACGGCATGGCGTACACTTGCTATTTCTGCTTGTCTGCTTGCAAGCGGCAATCTTCTCTGCTTCTTTTGGGACGCTGGTGCGGGCACCATGCATCGCTTGTTGGGGCTGAGCAGGGAAGCTGCTGTCATGCCACTCCCCCTCACTTCCCCGAGCACAGAGCCGAGGCTGTGCGCTTCCTACTGGGCTGGCCGCCGACAACCGTTCAATGCCCCGCAGACAGCATCACCCAGCCGCCAATGGGGACAGAGCAGCCAGCCCAGGTTGGTTTCTCCTCCTCAGCTAAGAAAAGGTTTTGCGCCAGGCAGCTGGCCCTGCAATGGCAGCTTGAATGGCCCAACTAAAGTTGTGCTCGCCAGTGAATTTTGGTGCGGGGGCCTCGGCTGCAGTGCTGCTCCAGCCAGCCAGCCCAAGCCCAAGCTGGGCTGGCTGCTCCGTCCCCACCAGCAGCTGAGCAATGCTGTGCATGGGGCATTGAGCGGCTGTCATAAGGGTGGCTCTTTGCCCGGAGCGGCCAGCCCGGAGAGGAAGCGCACAGTCTTGGCTCTGCGCTTGGGGAAGCGAGGGAGAGTGGCATGACAGTGGCTTCCCTGCTCAGCCTCAACAAGCGATGCATGGTGCCCGCACCAGTGTCCCAAGAGAAGCAGAGATCACCACTTGCAAACAGACAAGCAGAGGTAGCAAGTGTACGCTGCACCATGGGAAAAATGAGAGGTCCTGTTGTCTTGCAGACCCTGCCACTGCTTAGGTGAGAGGGGGCATGAGAAGAACGGCGAGACTCAAGGAGTAGATCACATGGAGCTGGCTAACTCAGGGCTGCTCAGAAGCCGCCCCCGCCGCTTCCAGAAGTTTAGGTGCCTCGGCTTCAGATCGCTCCCTTCCTCCCCCCTCCTCTCTCTCTCTCTCTCTCTCTCTCTCTCTCTCACACACACACACACACACACACACACACACACACACACACACACAAAGAGGTTGAAAATCTCTCTCGGTCTCTCTCTCTCTCTCTCTCTCTCTCTCTCTCTCTCTCTCTCTCTCTCTCTCCAAGCACCCCATGCACAGCCCATCTGAGGAAAGGGCACACACAGCTGGGCGCACTCGGCTGCAGGAGGAGGCGTGGCAAAATGTCACCGCGGTGGTGCTTCAAGAGGGCAGGTGGACGTCTGCAGCTGACAACTATAATGAATATATCTACCTGCCCTCCCAAAGTACCACCCCTGCTGTTTGCTTTCGTTTCTCAGTGGGAAAAGGAAGAAAGTGAATGGAAGTGCCACAGCGGTGCTCCAGGAGGGCAAGCAGACAACTGCAGCCAGGCAGGGAGGGAAGGAGGGCGGCAAGTGGCGGCAGCCCCTTCCATGCGCAGCACACGGAGGCGGCAGGCAAGGTAGCCCCGGTGCGCCTGTTAAGCAGGTGACCAGGGGCAGGGCCACCAGGGATGATTGCTACCGGTTCAGTGAACCGATGCCAATCATCACTACCGGTTCGCCTGAACTGATAGGATTTCACCCCTGCATTGGGTGTTCAGCAACCAGCCCACATTTATGCTGCATGTTTGCAGGAGCATCCCATAGTCACATGACTGCCTTTCATGATGATTTTCCTGAAAACGGACATTTACTTCTGCTTTTTGGCAAAACCGAACCCTAATAAACCACTGGTTCACTGAAAGACTGAGGTATTCATTTAACAATTACTGTGGTTACCTTAGGATTGTGTTTGCTCAATGACTGCTCAAAAAAGGTCATAAAATCAGGTCAGTCGTGTGGATGACCTGATATATGACCATCACAAATTACAACCATGATGGAGAGTCCCTATTATGGTCATAAACTGAGGACTACCTCTATTCCTTTTACAGTTTCTTGTCTCTTCCCTTTGAAATACAGACTCTTAAAACTTAATGTTATCTTAGAGGCCAAGGTTGATATAGGAAATCTTTGCACTGAGACATCCAGGGAGGGAGAATATACACACAGACACAGACACAGAGAAACAGACAGACAGAGACAGAGAGAGAAATTAGATAATTAAGCACCTGGCCAAACTACACAGAATTCTTATTATGGTGTCTATATTGCTTATGTTTAATAAAAATGTCTGTTCACTGAAAATTACTAAGAGAATATATTTACAGGGCGACATGCTAATAAAAAGGGTTTTACAGTATTGACATTACACTTGTCAATTACTACTCCTGCTCTACAGTAATTTCCCAGTCTCCAAATATGCTTTACCTATTGCATACCACGGGGATCTAAGTCACCTTGACATGTCTTTGCAAAGCATCCTCAACAATGTTCATGTTTCCTAAATACTCTTCCAGGTTCCAGCATCCCTGATAGAAAACGTGTTGCTATTGCTACCTTTTCATTTCTTCAAAAACAAAAAGCAGTGCTTTGGATAGGCAGTCTGCTTCTCTCTCATACTACTAGTATGCCTGTCCGTTTCCAAGTGCATGCATAAATTGTGCAGTTGCCTTTTATGGTGATACTCTTACTGTGAAAGGATTTTAAATCAGTGTTTCACCTAGGTGCCAGCCAGCTAGACAGAAAATCATGGGCACAAAGATCATAGCCCGTAAAGACTAGTATCTTTGTAAGCAGATATGTATGAATATTCACATAAAAGTATCATCTTTGATTTAAACAAGAATCCTCACACGCAAATGCTTTTTCCTGCAGACAATTACCCTGCAGGAATCAATATTTTATGGAGGAGAAGGGGCATCACCCACGTGGCAACTGGTTCATCATTATAGCCATTTGTAGTATCTCACGGTCATGTGACCACAATTTTTTGACTTTTTTAAAATCGGTTTCCAGTATTTACTTCTGATTTCCAGCAACTAACACCCATCGGGTAAAATGTATTTGCTTAACCACCACCACTAAAAATCATAAAATCAGATCTTGTCACACGGTGATCCAAGTAATAACCACAACCCTTTACAATCATAATTTCAGGCGCAGTTACAGTCATAAGTCAAGAACTACAGTATCTAGATTTTATAAAGTAGCTCAAGGCAGCATACATTGCCCTCCTATTTTTTGCTCAATAACTACAGAGAGAATGACCGGCCCAAAATATCCAGTAAGGTTCCATAAAAGGTGGAGTTAAAGCTGGGTCTCCTTGGTGCAGTCTAATTAGCAATTATCATGACGACAAGAGAGCCCGGTTGTCAAAACCATGGATCAAAGCCCTGTGTCTTTTTTACATGCATCACAGTGCAAATAAAAAAGATACAGACCAGCCCATCTGGGCCATCATGACCATCTATGTAAGTGGGCCCCCACTTTTTGGGCACCAGAAACCAATTCTGTGAAGAGAGGTTTTTCCATGGACCATGAGGGGTATGGTTTTGTGTGCTTTCTGCGCCCCACGGATGGGGCATCGCTTGTTTGCAGGGCCCGGTTTCTGGAATGCTGCAGATCGTTGCTGGTTCACGAACCAGGGGTTGGGGACCCCCTGATCTAGATCAATGTTTCCCAACCTTAGCCATTTTAAGAGATTTGGACTTTGATTCCCAGAATACCCCAGCCAGCATTGCTGGGAGTTGAAGTCCACACATCTTAAAATGGCTAAGTTGGGACCACCGATGTGGACTCTTTCCTCCCCACAATGATGCCCATAGGTGAGGCTAAAAACCATAATCATGACAGTTTATTTCAAGACAGGTAATCCTTGAATTACAACAGTTTGTTCAGTGACCATTCAAAGTTACAAGAGCACTGAAATAGTGACTTATGACTGTTTTTCACACTTACGGCCGTTAGAGCATCACCATGATCATATGATCAAAATTCAAATGCTTGGCAACTGGTTCACATTTATGACAATTGCTGAGTCCCAGGGGTCATGTGATCAACTGTTGTGACCTTCTGACAATCAAAGTCAATGGGGAAGCCAGATTCACTTAACAACCGGGTTACTAACTTAACAATTGCAATGATTCACTTCACAACTGTGACAAGGAAAGTCGTAAAATGGGCCAAAACTAACTTAACAAATGTCTCACTTAGCAATATAAATGTTGGACTCAACTGTGATGGAGGATTACCTGTGTTGAACTTTTATTCTCTCTTTCTTCACTCACAGCCTACAGGAGTATGGATAGCTATCCTTTAATAGGATTTTCGGTTTATTGTTGTCGACAGTCGATTCTGTTGCCAACATTAGTGTACCTGTAGCATTTTATACCCCATAAAAGGAATAAAATGATAGAGTGTAAATGAATTCCTTTGCTTTGAAAGTTCCTCGTAAAAGCCTTGCATCACATAACTAAAGGCATGTTTGCTTTTCTTAAGTTCAACAGCCAGTTTACCTGTGTGAGCAATGCCATTAAAGTGTCATTTTGTTTGTCAGTGAGGGCCATCAGGCAAACTATTCAACAAGTATGCATTAATAACTCACAGGTAAATGAAGCAATATTGGAAAGGCACTTAAAATTTCACACTAGAAATACTAAAAATTTTGCACATGTAGCCTTTGCTGAAATATATAGCAAACAGACAGTTCACATTTCTACAGTATAGTAATAAATGTGAAACCTAAAATTGACCATTACTGCTTTCTCTGATAACGTTTGTTCCCACCCACCCCCACCTCCTTCTTTAAGAAGGAGCTTTTGCTGGAATAGCCACTTCTACTTTGGAAATCATTAACCAGATTTTATTCTGCTCCTTCTCAAAAGGAGCCTTCCACATTATTTCCATACAGTCAGGATAAAAAAAGACACCAGGGAGCTTAAAAAAAGAAAAAACACCCAAAGAATGCCTACAATCAATATATCTATATATACAAATCTCATTAAGGGCTTACTGATTTTCAGAGAGTCTGGCACTCCAAAGGCCATAATCCACAAACACCTAGGAAACTCAAGGCCAGGCCATACTGAGAAGATGGAAAACACCAGGTCAAGAGTGCCGCATTAATTCCATTGACAATCAATACTTAGAAATCAAGGCATCCGTGTCGGAAACAGTACTCAAATCATGCATGAAGCACCTGCTCCAGTTTCCAAACACAGTTCCTCAGATTATCACAGGAATGGGAACATGTGTGCTTTTGGTGAAAAGATATTTTTCCTCATAAAAGGAAATGCATAGAGTTTCATCCACAAGCAGTGGGCTATGGCTTTAAGCAAACTGATTTCAGTCCTGAACTTAGAGGCCTTGGCTTCCATCTGAAAACTCTTTTGTCAAAGATTTCCGCCTGCAGGGTTTTTTTCATCTCAGGAACTGAAGCCCTTCTGACCTTATCTTATAGCTGGCTGAACATTTACTGTTGAATCCCAGCAGCTCAATGAACGAGCAAACAAGTGGATTAAAAAGGGATACCACCTTGACTTTATGCCCGGCCTACAAGACAAAAACCCGAACAAATAAGAAGATAAGGAAAATATCTTGGGTAATTGCTTGTGGCCCAACGGCCAGAGGGCAAATGGAAAGGGCAGGAAAGTCTCAATATGTTCCTTTGCTCAGTAACCGATTTTCAGGTTTTATTACCAATGATAAATAAGGTTTGGTTTAACTTGTCCCAAACTGCGGTCCTCCACAAGAATTGGATGGCAGCTCCCAGAGTTCCCAATTATGTGGGGTTCAAGGCCCAGGGTTTGAAAGATAATAAACTGGGAAGTATCATTTTTAAGAGAGCCAGTTTGATGTAATGCAGCAATCCCCAATCTTTTTGGCACCAGGGATCCATTCTGTGGAAGACAATTTTTCCATGGACTGGGGTGTTGGGGGGAAGGGGGCAGAATGGTTTCTGTTTCAGTCACTAGCCCGCCATTCACCTCCAGCTATGCAGCCCAATTCCTAACAGGCCACTGGCCGGTACTGGTCCATGGCTCAGGGATTGGGGATCCATGGTGTACCAGTTGAGACATCAGCCTAGAAATTGGTAGACCCTGAGTTCTAGTCCAGCCTTAGGCACAAAGCCAGTGGAGTGACCTTAAGCCACTCACTCTCTCTCAGCTCTAGAAAGGAGCAAATTACTTCTCAAATCTTTCCAAGAAAGCTGAAACAGCTTGTCTAGGCCCTTGCAGAAGTAAAAATAAACTGACTCAAAGCCACGTGCATACATAAGCGCAGGCAGACACACAAACACATGGCTGCTTTAGAATAACTAATTTCAAATTGGGGTATTTCATCTAATCCATCTTAAAACAGAATTGCTTTCCATCCTGCCAAACTTCTAAAATTCTGCAAATGATTTCCTTCTCACTAAAATTCACAGGCTTGAAGGTATAGCACTGTATATAGCAACGGCCACAGCAGGAAGAAAACATCAGAAATTGCACATACAAAAATAGTATGGAGGCAATCAGAAACTTATGCAATACACAGTATATGGAACGCGTGCAGGGAACAAACACAAGGCTCCCGGTGATTCTGCACAACTTTTAAGCAGCACAACTAGTTTAGGCAAATGGTGGTGCCTACTACACTCCTTTACAGGGCAAATACAGGGAGTGCTACATTAAAAACAATATGAATAATTCTACATTGGTTGAGCCCAAAAGCAGAAACGCCCCCACTGGATTTTTCCATAAAAATGGAGAACGATTGGGAACTGTCTTACCATGGTTATGATTTGAACTTAATAAGTTTCTTCTGTAGTATTCCTCTGTTTAGAATTGCACTTTTTGTTGTTAGAATTACAGAACAATTACACACATGCTTATGCAAAATCTCACTGTTTATCTCGCCAATATTAAATCAGTGTATATAAAGCAATCAATACTTTTCCATTGTCTGCCCCAATAATGTTGGCTGGAAATCAAAGGATTGCCCATTAGGGAAATCCAGCAAGTTACAAGGCTAATGTACGGAATTGCAGCTCCAGGAGTAGGTCTACATCGGGAGTGAGCAACTATAGGCCCTCTACGGAGTATGGCTGCGGACAATGGCTCGCTGAGGAATTCTGGGAGTTGAAGTCCACAGATCCTAAAGGGGTCAGAGTTGCCCACCTCTGGTCTAGATAAAAAACAGCAAAGGAGTTCTTGTGACAGCACAGCAAGGTTCAAGAACAGGATCTGTTGCAACACAAACTAAAGCTGTCCCAGTGAAGAGGGGGGGGGGGTGCAACCATCTGCCAGGACAAGTAGAAACACAACCTGCATACAGTATGCAGAAGCAGACAATGCAATTTGATAGCAAGGGCGGAAAAAAAAAACCCCACCCCAGAGCGGGCAGTCATTGTCTTCAGAAACAGGAGCATTTGTGGCTGCCCGTTTTAGAAGTAAGGAGCAAACTCAACTAGAAAGTTACTGGAGGATTAAAGGAGTTCAAAACTTGAGTAGAACTTGCAGCGTAATATTCCAGAGTCTGATTTAGGTTCCTTGTTTGCATCTGAGAAAAATTGCGTACCGTATAAGAGCCTCAGGCTAAGATTTGAGTTCTTAGAAAGATTTGGGTCCTTGAATCAAACTTTCTTTGACTGGTTTCAGGCATTGTTCCTTTCCTTTCCTTTCCTTTTCTTTTCTTTTTGCTACTACCTATTTATCCTATTAGAGCACGTGGCCTGGGGACTCTCCACAAGATGCCTTAAGATGCACAATTGCACGACAGAAAAGAGCGGCCTCCACCCACTCCCAGCGCAAGAGAGCAAAACTAAGGGTGGGGGGGGGGGTGGATTGGAGATTCCCATCTCCACAGCTGCCGGTCACAAAACAGGTAGCTCGGCGCATGCTCGGGGTACCGGGTTGTGGGGTTTTTTTTGTTTTTGTTTTTTTGTTCCGTCAATCACCACCCCGTTCCCCCGCCGCCTCCGAAGTCCAGACTTGGGCGGAGCCGTCGGCAGCTTTGCGGGCCGGCTCTAAAGAGGGGGGCCGCTTTATAAGGGACGCGGGTAGCTCCAGGACGAGAACTTTTTGGCTGTGGGTAGCGTCGTGGCTGCTGGCGAGGTGCAGAAGCGGAGCCTGCTGCCGGGGAGCACTCGAGCAATGGATATGGATGTATGTAAGGAGGCGCCTGACATTTGCCCAGGGAGCGATGGATGGATGGATGGATGGGATGGAGGGATGGAGCGCCTGGTTAGAGGTTCCTAAATATCGGGACGTGCTTTGCTGTAAGCGATCTCGCAAAGCTCTTTGGGGAGAGCGGGACAAGGACACGCACAACCGTGGTGGTTTTTTTTTTTTATCTTCTTTAGATTACAAAACGTGTAGCGGCTCTCTTTTCCGATCAGATGAGAGTTCCCGGCTGACATTTACTAGATCTATCTAATCAAAGACCCCGCAAAAATAATAATAATTTGCTTTTGCTCCAAGCGGGGTGAATCTTTGCAGCTGTGCGACTCGCAGAAGTGCCGTTTTAAAAAGCAGACCGGGCGGTAGATCCGAATTGCACCTTGTAGTAAGCCCTCTCCCCTTGCTTTGGAAGGGGTGGGGAGTGGGGTTCTTGCCCCGAACCTACCAAATGTTGCGTTCTCTCAACTTGTGGAAGAGCGGCTTTGCAGGCTCATCGCGGAGAGGAGCGCCTTTGAAAGCAGCGCGCACGGCTGCGTAAAAGTGCGTGGGGTCGGGCAGGGGACCTGCGAGGGACGGTTCTGGATTGCAGACGGGGGAACAGCTTCGATTTTGCTTTCGTTGATCTCTCACCCACCCCCCCCAATCCCCAATCCCGGGATCTTTAAAAAAAAAAAACCCTCCCCGGGCTTGGACCACGGTGAGAGAAACTTGGCGGAAACTTTTGGCTGCGTTAGAAAGCGCGATTTGACTAATACCAAAAAGAAACTTGGAATGAGAAAAAGTTTTAAGACGTTGGGTCCTGCCGTTTTCGAGCAGTGCTTTGAGTCATGCGGTTTCTTGTTTTTGTCAGCAAGTAATGCTCAGAATACGTTTATTTTTTTAAAAAAAGAGCCTATGTACAAGGCAAACTAGGGTGGATTTTTTTTCTCCTAAAGCCTCTAGTATGAAACAGGTGGGGGGAAGAATTTGGTCTATGACCAAAGTAAAAACCAAAAAAGATAATCTATCTTCTTGGTTATCAGCAAAGTTTATAGGACATCTAGACCACCGAAATGTTTAAGTAGCATGGATATTGGCATATTTTTCACCAACTTGTGGGATGCATGAGAATCACAGCAAGGCTCTTTCCATAAAGTGGAGATAAGCCCTGGGTTCAGGAAAACTTTCTGAGAACGCTTAGAAACCCCTGCGTAGGTTTCGTGCCCTTTTAATTCCTATTTGAATGCGTGGGAATGTGGAAGCTGGTCCCGTTTCAGCTGAGAAAAGTATCGCTTTTGTACCCTGGATGGGGAGAATCCTCCACGGAGCCAGAAGGCGTCCGGCCTGAATAGAGACAGTCTCTGTTTTGAAAGTGTTGTCGAGCCCTTTTGTAGAAGCGCCTCATAGCAAAGAAAGGACTGTCTCTTTGCGTGGCAAGAGGGAGGAGGAGGGGGACTGAAGGAGGCGGTGACCAGGTGACTACTCCCTTACACGCCTTTCAAACGGCTTGTGGTTTCCTGAGGTTGCACTTCTCTTTTTTTTCCCATCTGTTGCCTTGCTAAATTGAAACTGCTCCCTCCTTTATGTTCTGACGGGTTAGGGTGTTAGGCAAAAGGATCTGAGAAAGAGCTTTCTGGCGGGAGAATTTGAATGAGCAAACTTGGGATTTTTGCAAAACTCTTGCCACACCCTGTTTTTGTTGGTTTGCCATTTTTAAATTTACAGAATTGTTTATGCTGCTGATGGACCATGTTTTATAAGCTGCTCAGAATCACCTGGAAATATAAAATGGGTAGCATATAAATCAAATAAATAAAGTATCTTCGTTTGGCATATCATTCAGGGCTGACAAAGAGTTCCAGTGAACTCTAAGGCTTGCTTACTTCACACACCCCACATTTATTTTTTTATGAACCAACCTCTTTGCCTTGGGAGTCAGCCTGGTCAAGAAATCCTAGCACATTATTTGCCTCCAAGGAGGGGAAAATATGGAAGAAGTGATTCTTTATTCTTTCAGGCCCTCAGATCTAAGAAAATATTTTCACTATCAGGCTCTTGATGTCTAATTTAACTGAAAATAATTCTTCTAAGCAATATCCTCCCAGGGTCTTCTTTAACAGGATTGTTGAAATGAAAGGATTAGATTTTTAACATCTGCTTTATGCTTTAGGACCCCATTATACAAATAGTCCTTGTTTAGCAGCTGCCTCATTTGGTGACCATTTGCAGATGTGACAGTGATATTAAAAAGTGGCTTTATGACCAGTCCTGTCATTTATGAGCTTTGCAATCTATAAAGCAAAGTGGCAAGCTAACTTAGCAACCTCTTTGCTTAACAACAGAATTGCTGATCTCAATTATGGTCACTAAAGGAGGACTAGCTGTATTGGGGTAGAGACTATTTCAGTTTCTTTCTAATGGGTTTCCTTTGAATCAATGAGAAGGTAATTCTTTTCTCTGACAATACAGGAGCTTGCAGGTTGGCTGTTTACAAAACTGCCTCTTGAATCCTTATTAGCTTGTAAATCAACCATTGCAGTCATGATCTTCCATTCTTACTTTGATTCTTACTTCATAAGAATACAATAAATATAGTAGAGGTGTATACGAATTGATAAAATATATTTTGTTTTGTATAGAAGAAATACATTTTGGTTTGCCACTTCAACCCCTATTTTGGCCAGACCAGGCTAACGTAAAACCTAGTACAATTTGGTTGTTCCAGGTTCTGTCCAAGAAAAACTGGAATTGGCTTATGGGTAAACTGACCAGTTTAGCTTAGTGGTTTAAGCACCAGGATAGAAAACCAGGAGACTCTGAGTTCTAGTCCCGCCTGAGTGACTTTGGCCCAGTCATTCTCTCTCAGTCCAAATCACCTACTAGGGCTGGTGTGGGGAAAATGGGAGGAGGAAGGTTTATTGGATATTTTACAAATAACTTAATAGCTTGAGTTATTTGAAAACAAAGTAATAAAAACAAACAAACAAACTAGGGCGCCTCTACTCTCTTTTTCTTTCTCAAAATGGCCTTGCTGCAGCCCATTTGCTAATCTTTTCAGGATCTTGTCTCCTACCTCAAGTCCTTCGTCTACCTTTCTTTCTGATCTTCCCAGCATCATCCTTCCTCTTAACTTCCACTTAGCTGATCCTAGTTTTGTATTTTCTCCCCCTCCTGTCTCCCATCTAGAACATTTCTTCTGAGATGAACCACCAACCATGTTTTGGTCTTAGCATGAACCACCCAATAAGTGCTGCTTCTCCACATGGAATTGTCTCTACACAAAGCATTTTATTTGTTGTTTGTTTTGCATTATTTTCTATTAGATTTTATCCCACCTTTACAGGTAGTCCTTGACTTACAACACTTCGTTTAGTGACCGTTTGAAAAAAGTGACTTAAAATCGTTTTTCACACTTATGACAGTTGCAGCCATCCCAATGATCATATGATCAGAATTCAAATGCTTGGCTACTGATTCATATTTATGATGGTTGCAGTGTCCCGGGGACATATGATCCCTTTTTGTAACCTGACAAGCAAAGTCAGTGGGGAAACCAGATTCACTTAACAACCATGTTACTAACATAACAACTACAGTGATTCACTTAACAACTGGTGGCTCAGCAGACTAAAGCATTGTGATTAACATCAGCTGTCTGCAATTACTGTAAGTTTGAATCTCACCAGGCTCAAGGTTGACTCAGCCTTCCATCCTTTCTAAGGTAGGTAAAATGAGGACCCAGTTTGTGGGGGCAATAAGCTGACTTTGTATAAATATACAAAAGTATGAAGGCAATTGCTTAACGCATTGTAAGCCGCCCTGAGTCTCCAGAGAAGGGCGGCATATAAATCAAATTTTTAAAAAAACTGTGGCAAGAAAGGTCATAAAATGGGGGAAAACTCACTTAACAAATGTCTCGCTTAGCAACAGAAATTTTGGACTCAATTGTGGTCATAAGTCAAGGACACCTGTATTACTTTATGAATACCTCAAGGCGGTAAACATTCCTAATATTCCCTTCTATTTTCCCCACAACAACGACTTACATGTTTAACAGAATTATTTTCAAATCTGAAACCACATCTAGAGGCATCCATTGTATAGGGGTTTTTTTATAAATTCCTGCAAAGATCCATTTTCTAATCATCAAATTTGAATAGAAAAATGTAGTGCATCTAGGGCTAGGCATTCAGATAATTCCTTGAAGCAATCATTGGAAAGCAGTGATTGACCTGGTCATATACCTTCAGTGGAACTAAAATATGTATCTGTACAGTTGTTGCCCTTCATTGAATGTGGTTTGTGTGTGTTTTATTATGTTTGAAAAGTCCTTCAGAGAGTTGAGATGTGTATGTTGGAATGAATGTGTTGAAAATGTGACATTTTGATCACCTCTTTGCTTCTGCATCTGATCATCGCCAGCCATTAACATCTCTAATTGTTGTATTAGAGCAGAGGTCTTCACACTTGGCAACTTGTAAGACTTGTGGACCTCAACTTCCAGAATTCCCCAGCCAGTATAGCTATGCTGGTTGGGGAATTCTGGGAGCTGAAGCCCACATGTCTTAAAAGTTACCAAGTTTGACGATCCCTGCATTAAGAGGCAAATATTTTAAAGTTGGATACTGAAGCATGATTCAGTGCTGATTCTTTGCTTGCTGCTGAATGGGTTTTTTGCCTGCCTTTGTTTCCCACCTTCTAATTTTTGCTTCTTTTTGTTATCTACAGGAGTTTTCTTCTGGATCTTTTACGATTTTGTTCGATAACAATTCCAGTGAGCTAGGCTCTGGAGAAGAAGATAACTTCACAGGGCTATGCTTCGAAGGAGAAAACGAAGATTTCAACCGAATCTTCTTACCCACCATCTTCTCCATCATTTTTTTGACAGGAATTGTTGGCAATGGCTTGGTGATTGTTGTCATGGGTTTCCAGAAGAAGCTGAAGAGCATAACTGACAAGTATAGAGTCCATCTCTCAGTAGCCGATCTCCTCTTTGTCATCAGCTTGCCCTTCTGGTCTGTGGATGCTGTGATAAGCTGGTACTTTGGTGAAGTCTTGTGTAAAATTGTTCACATCATTTACACTGTCAATTTATACAGCAGTGTCCTGATCCTGGCCTTCATCAGCTTAGATCGGTACTTGGCGATTGTACATGCTACCAACAGTCAGAGAGCTCGGAAATTGTTGGCCAAAAGGATTGTCTACATCGGTGTTTGGCTGCCAGCTTTGCTGTTGACTATACCCGACATTATGTTTGCTCGTATTACTGAGATTGGTGGAAAATATATGTGCCAACGATTTTACACTAACCAGTCCTGGCAGATCCCCTTCCAATTCCAGCAAATTTTAGTAGGCCTCGTCTTGCCTGGCCTTATCATACTGACTTGTTACTGCATTATAATTTCTAAGCTGTCAAAATCAAAGGGTCACCAGAAACGTAAAGCTTTGAAGACAACCGTCATCCTGATTGTGGCCTTCTTTGCCTGCTGGCTACCATACTACATTGTTCTCACCATAGACACTTTCATCCTCCTCCGGTACATCAAGAGAGGCTGCAGTTTTGAAATACTGGTGCGTAAGTGGACCACCATTACCGAAAGCCTGGCGTTCTTCCACTGTTGTCTGAATCCCATCCTATATGCTTTTCTGGGTGCCAAATTCAAGACATCAGCTCAAAATGCACTCACCTCTGTCAGCAGAGGATCAAGTCTTAAGATCCTGTCCAAAGGCAAACGTGGGGGACATTCTTCTGTTTCAACAGAATCGGAGTCTTCCAGCTTCCATTCCAGCTAACATAATTTCCTGTTTAATGCCTGTAATGAGGTGGGACTTAACAAACATACAGGCTCTTGTTTGTACATACTGTATAGCCACTCACAAGATTTTGGAGGGGGAAAATAACCCTTCAAGATAATATACAAGTTTATTCCCAATTGGAATATTTTGTTTCCTATTAGTTTTCTGTGGAAATCGATGGATTTATTTATAAAAAAAAATAATAAAACCTTTTACATGTTGATGAGAGTGTGTCTGGGCAGGACCTAAAAAACGTTAGGTGGCAAAGTTGTATTGCTTATGTGCCTAGTTGTACAGATAATGACTTTAAACACTTATAGATAGTAGCGTTATTGATGTGCACAAGCTGTTTGTACATAAAAGAATGCTTCCAAGATATTTGTTGAAAGACTATATAATCATTGTGGATATTTAGGATTACTTGGCCCAGATTGTGGGAAATGTTTTGTTTTATACTACTTCAGTGGTAGGCAGTTGATATAATCCCCATCTTTCCAGAGGAAACATCAAAATACATGGATTTGAATGCGGCTGGATTGCATCCAGTGGCACTTAACAACCAAAGTACCTTCAGGCAGGTGCCTTTTGGTAATAAAGTAATTTTGCTGATTGCTGCCGTTATAAAGTTGCCAATAAAAAATGTGAAGAAAATTCTGAATGTGTTATTGTGAGTTTTATGCCCTTGTTGTTTGCCTACTTTCGATTCTACTTTTCTCCATTTTTTAATTTATAGAGACGAATGGATAGATTATTATGCAGTCCAGATAGAGGATTCTTTGATCTGTAGTACACATCAGTGTTTCCTTCATGGACCAAATCAAGATTTCAGTAAACTTTGTGCAAATTGCTGTGTTTTCCTTCACGTAGATAGGATTCATCTGCAAAAGTACTTCTTTAGCTGAAACCCTAGAAATAATCCAACATAACATACATCCATGCCCTTGTCTTGAGTACAAGACAATGTGGTTCGCGTTGACAGAATAAATTATCAAGCCTTTTGATAAAATAGATGGCTCAATACGACGACATGTTTCTGTGTCTTTGAAGTGGATTGTGACCCTTGCTCTTCCTGAAGACCAACCTTTTTTTCATGAGCTTTTGTTACAAACAAAACATGTATGCGTACATGTGTCTTATGTGTGTTTTTCCTAGAGTGATGGGAACCTTGCACACACTTGAAGTAGGAAACACCAGCACCATCACATTCCTCCTTTGCCTTGTTCTTCTTAGCTGTGCATTGTTTTTCTCACACCCTTGCACACACAACCTTGTCCCCCTAATTTAAATTTATTCAGGTAGTCCTGTATCAGGGCCTGGCATGTCTCTGCAGCCAGGAAGGATATCACCTGAGGAATTAATTCATTGCACTTCATTAGAACTGGAATATAACACTGTAACCCTTGATTACAGTGCCTTTTATTCAGTGGTGGGATCCTGCTGGTTTAACAACCAGTTCGGTGAATTTGCCTTCCGTGTTACTGCTGGGGAGTAACACAGCTGAGGCGTGGCAATCCGCTCTGCTGGGTGAATCAGCTGAGAAGATATAGGTCAGTAAAGCACAGGGGCGGGCAGGTGGGCCCACCTGGTCATCTGAGCAAACTGGTTCACTCCCAGCTGATTGTCAGAGCTACCAGTTTGCCCGAACTGGTAGAATCTCACCCCTGCTTTGATTCCACCTCTGAAAGAAAGGAATGTGTGGAGCAAGCCTTAGCTTAAAGGGAGAAAGCCCCTTAGCTTACTCTTTTATCATGTTGCAGTTATGAGACTTCCAATGTCCTCGGGCAAGCATTTTGGTAAGAAAAATCTTCAACAGTCAAGTGCAACAAGAATCCAAAAAACAAAGTAGGATCCCTTGGAAAAGAAAGAACTGTGTTTTGCCTTCTTGTGTTCTTAGAGCAAGCTGAATGAAGGCTATGATAAAAGCAAGTGCTTCATAGATACATTTATAGGATTCGTTATCACTATAAAAGTTTGAATAAATCTGAGATAGGTAAGATCTCTGCAGAGGTGATAATTCTGTGATAGAAGTGGCCATGGCCAAAATAAGAGTATCCAACAATGCTCCATGAAACCATTATAAAAACTGTTGCTGGACAATGAAACAAAATGCTAAAATAAGAAATCCTTAATCCATTCCAGCAGGGTTGTTTGCTTGTTTTGTTTAAGTTAGTGATTGACACTTGGTGATCGTCTAAACCAGTCTCTGCAGTTTTCTTGGCAAGGTTTTTCAGAAGTGGTTTGGCATTGCTTCCTTCCTCAGGTTGAGAGAAAATGACTGGCCCAAGGTCACGCCACTGGATTTGTGCCAAAGGTGGAAGTGGTTCACAATAGTTTTCAGTATGATGCCATAACCACTAAACCAAGCTGGCTCTTTGCTATGACTTCCACATCCCAGGGTAAGGTTAGGTCAAGGTCCACTTAGTAAATTATGACAAAATGAACTGAAATATAATTTGGCGTAGAGGTTAAGGCATCAGGCTAAAAACTGGGAGACTATGAGTTGTAAGTGCAAAGTTCTAGGGTGCAAAGTTCTAGGGTGCAAAGCCCTATGGTCCTTCCTAGGGGTAAGAACCACTGGTCCAAGCTGTGACCTTGGACCAGTGGTTTTTAACCCTAGGAAGGAGGCAATGATAAACCACTTATGAAAATTCTTGCCAAAAAACATCCAGGTAGTCTCAGAAACAAACATTGAATGGAAGAAAAAAACATAGCACATTATCTAGCAGTAATTAAACATCTGGTCATCACCTAGCTCCATGATAGCGAACCTATGGCATACATGCCAGAAGTGGCATCCAGAGCCATCTCTGTTAGAACAATTAATCAGTGGAACAACTTTCCTCCAGAAGTTGTGAATGCTCCAACACTGGAAGTTTTTAAGAAGATGTTGGATAAACATTTGTATGAAGTGGTGTAGGGTTTCCTGCCTACGCAGGGGGTTGGACTAGAAGACCACCAAGATCTCTTCCAACTCTGTTATTCTGTTACTCTCTGGGCACGCGAGCCATCGCCCGTTGCTCTTCCGGGTTCCAGTGTGCCCACCAGCTGGTCTTCACGCACGAGGAGCGCTGGAAACCAGAAGAGCTCTCTTCCGGTTTCTGGTGCACCCATGTTCACCAGCCACCTGGTGTTCCAGTTTCTGGCATGCATGCGGGCATGAAGACCAGCTGGCCGATGAGCATGCACACGCCAGAAACCGGAAGATATCTTCCCAGCACGTTCAAGCACACCAGGCGGCTATTCTTCCGGTTTCCGGCACACACATGTGCACTGGCCAACTGGTCTTCACACGTGCATGTGTGCCAGAAACCGGAAGACCAGGTGGCCAGTGCACATGCACACGCCAGAAACCAGAAGAGCAGCCACCTGGTGCACGCATGCGCACCAGCCACCTGGTCTTCCGGTTTCTGGCATGTGCGGACTCCCGTTTTGGTACTTGGTGCTGAAAAGATTCACCAACACTGACCCAGCTCATCCGGAAACCAAAATTAATAAAGGACTGCTATAAATTCTAGTCCCCCTGTATTCTGCAATCAGTGAAACCTACTCATCCTACTCATATATCCAGGTGACACTCTAGAACTAATCAGTTCTTCAGCCTAACCTATCTCACAGGTGATAAGCTGCAAATGTCTTTGTGAACTTCCTTGGGGGGAAAAAAACAGGATAGAAATGTAATAAAGTAATCACTGACTTGGAGTATTCATGAACCATCTGTGAAAGTAAATTTGTTTCAGAATAATGCTCTCATTTTTGTGTAATAGAACCATTCTTTTTTCATGAGGAAAATCATTCTCCTCCTGATAACACAGTTTAAGCATCTAAAAAGGCTTGGCTTTCCCAGCCACTCTTGCATCTTAGAACTAATTCAAATCAGCAATAGCATCTTGGAAGAAAAAAAATCTAAACTTTATCTAAACCAGCACTTTATCTAAACCAGCACATGTTTTATTGTTACCCATTTTATGGTAAGATCAGCTTGTGGTTCTGTTTGCATTAATTCCGATATGAGCAGTTCTAATTAAATCATAGATCCATTTCTAAAATTAGATTGTAACATACTGAAAAAGTTAAGCAAACTAATGGATCCTTCCATTAGATCAGAGTAACAAAGGTTAAGAAGCTACCAATTGTCACATTCATCATTGAAAGCTGCTTATGATAGTCAGCTGGGAAACCCTTCTAAACTGGTGTGGAAACAGCTGTTGAGGCAGAGAAGTGAGAGATGGCCAGAGTGCTCCAAAAGCAACTCTCTCTTGCAAGGGATGTTACACATCCACTCACAGACCCACATAGGTTTACTGTTTGAGGTAAAAGATAATATTAGTTATACTCCTTCTGTTCCACATACCAAAGCCTAGAGAATAGTAGCTGAATGTTACAGTCCTTGCTTAATGATTGGTAACTAATTGACCATTTGAAGTTTCGATGAACACCTCGCCCCGCCCCCCCCAAAGGAACTTATGATCCAGTTCCGGAGTTCCAATGACAGCACACATATCCCATGGTCACATGACTCGCATTTTGACCACTTGGGTACCGGCTCACCATTACAGTGGGTTGCACTGTTCCATGGTCACGTGACACGATTCATGATGGTTTTTGTCAGAATCCCACCTTTTTGGCATAGAAACACCCTTAGGAACCAGAGGTGGGTTTCAGCAGGTTCTGACCAGTTCTGGAGAACCAGTAGCAGAAATTTTGAGTAGTTCGGAGAACCGGTAATAAAAATTATGACTGGCCCCACCCCTATCTATTCTCTGCCTCCCAAGTCCCAGCTAATCGGGAGGAAATGGGGATTTTGCAGTATCCTTCCCCTGCCACGCCCACCAAGCCACACCCACAGAACCGGTAGTAAAAAATTTTGAAACCCACCACTGATAGGAACATGCTGATTTGCTTAACCATGGCATTCACATAACAACTGCTACATTCATTTAATGACTGCCACAAAAAAGTTGTAAAATCAGTTCGATCACACGGGTACCTCAACTTATGACCATCATGATGTACAACAGAAATTCTAGGCTCTGTTATGGTTGCAAGTCAAGGACTGTAGTTTAACATTGCAACAAATCAGGATTCTCTACAGCATTAGAAAGATTACTGAATAGCTCAAGAGAATTCAAGGTATATATAGCATCTGTTCTCCCAAATCTGTGCTTTTCCCTCCAGAATCAGCAGCCGCCTCATTCTGTTGAAGAGTAGAGTCTAAAATGGTATAGCGTTTAAGCAGACAGATTAGATGAGAACGATTGAACAATAGTAACCAACCTGTTGACAAATGTGGCTTTTGTCCTTTCCTAAAGTAAAGAGATGAACTATCTCACTATCACTAAATGCAGCATGCTAACAAGTCAAGGAGACTCCAGTAAAACCTTGGATGTGAAAGAGCAATGGGTTCAGAAGTGTGTCTGCTAAAATCATTCTCTGGCACCCAACTGTTCAAGCTGGAAAGGAGAAGATACCTTGAATACTAATGAAATTTCGAGAAAACACTATATCTAGGGAACTTGGCTGAGAAAAACTAAATTATAATTTCCAGAACTCAGTAGTTGACATGAAAGACTCATTCCATGCAATAGATATTTCTTTTCAAAGGGAATTTATGACTCAATTGAAATGAAATCTCTTAAATCAACACAAATGGAATTTGATTTTTTTTTTAAAAAAAAAGTTTCATCGATCACATAGATGTTAAGGATAGGCACTTCGTAAGTTGTGATTTGTATTCCTAGATTCATCTCTGTCCAAGATGTTAACACAAATGATTGGAACAAGAGAGATAGCGTGTGATTGCATCAAAAATAATCCACTGTTTCCTTCAAATTGGTTAGAGGAATATTACCTCAGCTGAAAACAATGTTGAGTTCTTTTACAAAATGGCATAATTCATCTAGAGATTCCAGAAAAAACATTTTTATAAGTAGAGGTCAAATCAGTGGTGGGTTGCCCCCGGTTCGGACCAGTTCGCAGGAACCGGAAGTAAAACTGGTGGGAGGCTCCACCCACTGACCTGGATGACATCATAGGTAATCTGAGCATGCATTTTTATTTCATGAAATAAGGGAAGAAATTGAAATTATAAGAGCTCTTTACTATTGTTTGATTTTGTGCAATCTACAGCCTTCTGCAGGTTTTGTGAGTGTTCCATATTTTATAGGAACCATGTGGCTGCACCCTTGTCTATTTTCTTAATTTCAAGAGAAAGTAGATCATTGATTATTGTCATAATTAGGATGGGAATAAATGGGCAGGTAGAACATTATGCCGGCGCTTGTGCTCAATAAACTTTTTCATTACATTAATACAGGTAGTCCTCAACTTACAACAGTTCATTTAGTGATGATTCAAAATTACAACAGCTCTGAAAAAAGTGACTTATGACTGTTTTTCACAGCTACAGATCATTACAGTATTCCTATAATTACGTGATCAAAATTCAGACACTTGGCAACTTGGCATATTTATGATGGCTGCAGTGTCCCAGGGTCATGTGATCACCTTTTATAACCTTCTAAAAAGCAAAGTCAATGGGGAAACCAGATTCACTTAACAAGCGTGTCACTAACTTAACAACTGCAGGGATTCATTTAACAAGTGTGGCAAGGAAAGTCGTAAAATGGGGCAAAACCCAGTTAACAAATATTTCACTTAGCAACAGAAATTTTGGGCTCAATTGTGGTCGAGGACTACCTGTACAATTGTTCAAATATAAATATAATCCAAGTGAATTCCATTGTCATGAAAATTGCTATATCGCTACCTTTAAAAAAACAGCATTTGTTCTATTTTTGACCAACTGGCCAGTATTGTTTTGTACAATTTGAAAATTTAGCAGAGTTTATTTTAGGAAATCTGCATAGTGATTGTTCAAAGTCATTTTAAAACTGTTCCAAAAGAACATATGTGTTTATCTATCAAACATACCAGGGGTAAACAGAATTTCGAGTTTCATTGTTGATTCTACTTTGTGTTTATGATCTGTTCAAGAGCAAGGTGCAAAGGGAACTATGTTAGTTGGAACAGGGCATCACTGAGCCGATTCTGAGGCCACAAGATCTCGGAATTTGCTTTTGGTACAAAAACTTGAGTTTATAATCCTATTGCACAAAGTTCAATCTTGGTTTCGTCATCCGAGTTCAGGTGATACAAGTGATTTTGTTATATTTATTGTGAAATAACTGAAACTCTTGTAGATATATTACAAATCACCCTGAAATCTAGCTCTGAATGCTAAGCAAGCTTCTAGTGGCTAATTCTGATAAGACAGAGGATGTAATTAAAAGCCATTTCAATGAATTGAATGCTGGAACTTATCTATCTAAAACCACAATGTGTCAGTATCAACCGTGGGGTTTGCACAAATACAAAAAAGAGAAAATAAAGTGTGCAATATCAAAGTGAAAACTGAATGAAACAGAGCAGACTGAATAGCCATGGAGAGTTAACTGGGGATATAGTGGGAGTGTAAAGGGGATAAGAAATTTAATAAAATGTTCCAATTTATATTACAACTGTTTGTTGCAGCTTCCAAATTATTTCCAATATTGAGGGAGTCTATGGCGTCACTTAGACAGGCACAGTCAGGCCATCCACCAAACCAAGGATCAAAAAGGCCCGAAATTCTAACATTAAAAAATAAATAAACCTACAAAAAACATCTGTAGAAAAACAGAAGGGGGAGGGCACTTCAGCCTATGTGAAACAGCCCAGAAGAGAAGACGGGCTATTAGGAAGGTGAGAGGAAAAGTGGGGGATGCTAAAAAAAATGTGTAAAAGAGCAAACAGAACAATCATGAAGAAAGACAGATCTGCCTGACTGTAAAATAAGTGGGAGCACTCCACACTACAACAATGTGTTGCGCATTTCTTTCTTCTTCTCCCTGTTTGTGTATTATGGATTAATAATACAAACAACCAAAAAATGGATTTTTTTTATTTATTGGAATTATATCCCACCTTTATAACTTTATAAAAGGGGACAAACATACCTAAAACTCCTTCCTCTTCCTATTTTCCCCACAATAGCAACCTTGTGAGGTGAGTTGGGCTGACAGTGAAAGAGAGACCCAAAGTCTCCCAGACCTAATATGGAACTAGAACTCACTTTCTTCTGCTTTCCAGTCTGAAGCCTTAACCACTACACCAAACTGGCTCTGAGCTCTCCCTAGAAAATTCCATCTCGTGTGTGGATTTTCTCACAGATTTACCAACAGGGATTACAACATAATACCCAAGGATGTTATGGTTAAAAACTTGAGTAAAACCAAGAATCCAGTTATTTTCTGTTTTCCCCAGTTGGTTGCCCTTGACTCTAACTCCAAAATTCTGAGATGGTAGACTTTAGATTGCGAACAGCAGGCATAGAGTGATTTTTCATGGGGTTTTTAGGCTATGTGTATCTGTGTTTGCCCAAGAAAACCAGATGATTATGTATCTATTGGAAGCTGTCCTTGGGACATAAGCTTCATTGAAATTCTGTTGTTTACCCAAGGGTTTTTCTGGAAAGTAAACACCTCCATAAATTAGTCTGCTCTCCCTGAGATTACACTGAGTGCTTTAAAGTAGAAATAATTCTGATGAGGACAATTATCTGTTCTATCCAGGATATCCTGTCTGTTCTATGCAAGATATCAACCCAGCACTGGAGGTGGGGGGAAGTGTCCATTTGTGCTCTTTAACATCTTTATCTGACTCTGCAAGAGAAATTATTCTCACTGTTATTAGCATACACAACAGCTGAAATTTCCTTGCTTGTATAAACTCAGTGGATTTGCTCTTCCTAATTAAGCAGTATCTTTAATCCAGGAATAATACATCTGATTTTCCTTGAAAGTTACTGCCAATCCGCAAAATAAATAACTGTGTTCTGAATGTAACCGTGCAGAGCTGTATACACCTTTAATCAGAAATGGTATATGCCCTACTAAATGTACTGCGGAGGGCAGCTGAGCCCTTTGTAGTAAATATTAAGAATTAATCATCACCATCGTGTTCCGTAATTGTAATTCCAGTTTATTATGCTATCAAGGCATGCTTCTTGGAAGCCGTGTAAGAAGCAACACACGGTGCTGTTACGGAACTGCAAGTTACTTTTACTGCAGAGCAAAAATTATACCTTAGCTGAAAACAAAAAAGGTGAAATGCAAAAGATTAACAGTAATGCGGTTTAATGGGATAGCTAATCTGATTTCGAAGCAACGGGTATGCAAGAGATGTGCAGCAGGGCACACAAAACGAACACGAGAAAGAACATGCTCACAAGCTGTTCTGCTTCCACCACCACGCCACGGCTGCTCCTTGCCTTTAAAGCCTTTTCCCACGGCTGTCTCTGCAGATCTTCTGTCCCATTTTTCACCACGGAATTCCTTTTTCCTCTCCTAGACCACCAACAAAAAGGGGGAAAAAATCACTCCAGTCAACACTTTATTGAAAAGACACCCCTGGCAAACATGTCACCATCCGTCTGCTTACAGAAAGAACTCTTGTTGCGATCAGTAATCCCAAGCCAAAGTCTGCCCACCATTATTCTGGGCAGCTATGATTTCTGAATGAAAGACATAACCTAAACAGAATGAAGCTGAATTTTCTTTTGCTTTTCTTCTCCTGGCCTGGCCCCTTCTGTACTATCCCAGGGTCTGAATATTTTCTTTAAATAGCTTGGCCTTTGAGAAAGAAACATTTTCCTCGACCAAGAAAGATGCACCTATTTAAAAAAAGCGAAGAGAACTTGTCTTCATCAGAGTGGGAACATTTTATGATTAACATTTATCAGATTAATTATATTTAATCTAAACTTCAAAGAAATCAAATGCATTGTGGTCTTGTCCCGCCCATTATTTTGGAAGCGTGGACCTCTGTTTACTGCTCAACAGTTAAATGTAGCTCTCAGCCAAGAAAAGATGTCACATTCTTGGCCAATAGCACTTTTAGGAATAATAAGAGTTGTTTGGCGTAAATTGCAGCTTTAGCAAAACAAACTGTCTCTTGTAATTAAAGTTTGTATCTTACAATCAGGACATGCCACTAGGCACATTTTTAGACTCCATGTAAATCTAGAAAACTTCATTCCCAATTCTGTTTGCACGAATTCAGTATCATGATCACATGTCTATCTGCAAAAGAAGTCATTTCTCACCCCACCCCACCCCACCCCATTCCGCTCCTGGATGAATCCAAATTCTCAGACTTCCAGATTTTCTGCAAACCAAAATGAAAGAAAATGTGTTTTCACTCTTTTGCCAATTTTCTTTTCTTTTTTTAGAAAAGCTGGTTCCTGCTTCATATCTCCTTAGCCAATGGCTAAAACGTCCTCATAATAATTGATGTATGTGATTTTCCACAGGAGGAATTTCTGTTTATCTTCCCTGGTCAGGAGCAATTTTTTCTTCCAAGAACAATTTTAAACAATGGTTGTTTGATGTAGTCATTATTGACAATAGTAGAAAGCAAAAACAGGAATTTATTTTATTCTTACCCAAGATCTGGTTTTTCTAAGTTTCTAAACACTTAAAAAATTACTCCTAATGCTTTAAAATCCATAAATATTATATTCCTGTTGCAAAAAACAGGATGATGGCCAATAGACAGCAAGTTCTGCCAATCTATCAAAAAGCTAGTACTGTCAGCTAAATAGGTTTATAATACAGAACACAAGACAATGCTAATTTCAGAGGAGTGACTTATTAGTGCCAAATTCTGTTTTAAGAAAAAGGGAGAAGCCGAACAAAAGAAATATTGTACCCTTACTCAATAATATATGTGCGTAAGCCAGAAACTTTTCAATTCCTTAAGAAATTGCAAAGCTATTGCAATCAGTTTCAACCCCCATCAACTTTATTTCCATTTTAAAAAAAACAGTATAGCAGAAGGCTAGCTTAAAAATAGTGGAAAGACTACATAGCGATCTTTAATCATTATTACCAGTGTAGTTTTACGTAGGGGTTTTGGGTTTTTTTGTTGTTGTTCTCAGGTGATATAAAATAGTACAACACAAGATATTAATTCAATTTTAGTTTTAGTGTTTGGATGTTATCCAGCAAAACCAATCCTCCACCCCCAAACCTTGAAGTATGTCTTTGTTTCACTCAACAGTATTTAATCAAATAGGAAATACCATTGCTGAAGCATTGCAAAATAAAATAAAAATCTTGAAGAATCCTATAATTCGGTATTTTGAATCCATTTGCTTATAACAGAGTCATTACCAACAGATTTCCTCCATCTATGCAAATCCCAGTATATTTTCGTACATAATTACTGAGTACGTCTATTTTAATTTTTTGATTTTTGCTTTATGTGCATGTCAGACTAGAAACAGGGAAGTCATGAGTTCTAGTTCTGCCTTAGTTTACAAGGGTAAACTTTCAGCCTTAGGAAAAAAACAATGTCTGAAAAACCTTACCAAGAAAACTGCAAGGGCTTGAGTCTCTCAGAACTGGACAGAAAAAAAAAATACATTGCATTTCTTATATAATCAAGGGATCCAAGAAAGATATCTCAAAGCAAACTAAGAATATTTGTCTGCATGCTTCTGCTTCCTTCACTATCTTATGGTCAACTTCACAACTTTAAAAGGAGGTAAATACTGTTGAGGGAGGAATGTTTCCAGCTTGACATCTGAGTCCTGCAGCTGGAATAAACAGAAGGGGAAATAGAAAAGGTGGTTCATTTAAGATGGGCAGTCAATAAATTTTATAAATAAATAAATATTAAATGTGAAGGTGTGCTTGAAAGCTTCATAACAAAGAAATAATCATATAATAGTAGTTTCCAGCTACTTTCTGATTATTGAAGTTGGTAAAGGCTCCGTACTGAAAAGACATAGTTGAAAATCAGCACAAATCTAAGGTATAGGTAGTCCTTGATTTATGACTATAATGGAGCCTGGCCATCATGGTCATAAGTTGGGACAGTTGTAAAACAGGTCCGTCATGTGACCAACCTGATTTTACAACCTTTTCTGCAGTGTAGTCTTTAAGCACACCATTGGTTTGCTATGGGTGCAGTTTTACCAAAAGTCAAAAGTAAATGCCGGTTTTCAGTAAAACTGTTGCAAAACACAGTCGTATGACCACGGAATACTGCAAATGACTATACATGCAGATTGATTGCCAAGCACCAGAAGTTCAGTCATGTGACCGGGGGGGAACCGTTGGAATTTAAAATCCTGATCATAAGTAGCCTCAGACAGGACTGTTGTAACTTTGACCAGTCAGTAACCAACCATTCGTAAATTGAGGACTATCTATAGGCAGTGGTAGGATTCAGCCAGTTCTCACCACTTCAGGAGAACGGTTGTTAACTTTCTGAGCAGTTTGGCAAACTGGTTGTTGGAAGAAATCATTAGGGCAGAGAACCGATTGTTAAATGAATTTGAATGCCACCACTGCTTATAGGTGATGCTGCTGGCATTAAAGGAAGCTGAAAGGAGTTTGAAATGGACTTAGTTTAGAAGTCTGATCCAAGTTGTGGTCCTTTCATTGACTTCCATGAGCTTTTGACAGTGCAGGGAAGGAAATAATGGAGATTCCAACATGATTTTGAAACAGAAATTCTTTGAAAGGAAAATCAAACAAAATAGAACACAAAGGTGTATAACGTTTAGTTTGGCTATCTAGAGAATTTAACAAGAAAAACAATACAGGTAATTCTTTACTTACAACCATTCATTTCGTGACCCTTTGAAGTTACGACGACACCGAAAAAAGTTACTTACAACTGTTTTTCATACTTATGACTATTGCAGCATCCCCGTGGTCACATGATCAAAATTTGGATGCTTGGCAACTGGCAAGTATTTATGACAGTTGCAGTGTCCTGGGTTCATGTGATTCCCTTTTGCAACCTTCTGTCAAGAAGAAGAATCAACAGGAGTGCCAGATTCACTTAACAGCTGTGTTACTAACTTAACAAGTGCAGTGATCCACTTAACGGTGGCAAGAAAGGTCGTGAAATGGGGCAAAACTCAGCTAAGAACTGCCTTGTTTAGAAACAGAAATCCTGGGCTCCGTTGTGGTCGTAATTTGAGGACTGCCTGAAGTCCAGCAACTATCTAGCACTTGGGGGTGGGGGAACTAGCATCTTCATGATTCTGCACTGGCTTTTGAACTGGGTCTATTGGCTTAAGCAGCCCTGATAGGCCTTGCAACCAGGTGGGAAACTACAAGCATTTGATTCACAGGTGTGCTCTCTTGGGATTTCCTTAGGCTAAACTACCGAGGATGAAAGAATCCCATTTACAAAAAGCAGTGAATGCATAGGAAGTGAGAATGACACCGGGCATTATGAAAAGATGCTTGGAAACGTGAGGTGGCTCTGAATGGCTTTTTTTCCTCAAGCAATTTCAGCTTGTCTATGGACCCAGAGGCTGCATGACCTGAAGCACAGATGTGTACTCTTCTGCTTTCTTGCAAGTTCTTTTCTGCAAACACATTTTATGTCAAGAAGAAAGATTGAGGCCACCAGAGCCATGTTCAACACATAATCAGGCAAGAAAATTCTAATACTTTTTATGCTGGCTATGTTTCTGCAATGATAAGGGGCTGAGTGTGTTATGTATGTATGTATCTGTTCCTACATTTAGGTCTATGTCTTTCTGTCTGTCTGTCTGTCTTTCTGTCTGTCTTTCTATCTATCTATCAACCAGTATCTATCTATCTGTCTGTCTGTCCGTCCGTCCGTCTGTCTGTCTAGCTATCTATCCATCCATCCACCTACTTACCTACCTACCTACTTATCTATCTATCCATCTATCTCCATCTGCCTATAAATATAAAAAAGACCACCTTTGGTGGGAAGGTAACAGCGTTCCGTGCGCCTTTGGTATTTAGTCATGCCAGCCACATGACTGCTGATCCTTGCGCAGCTTCCCTTTAAATAATGGTCTTTGTAGGAAAAAGCATCAACAAAAAATTGATTTGGATCCTCATTTGGGCGATTTAGAAAAAATACAAAGTCAGGTCAAACTGAATCAAAGCTGCCCAATTTGAATCAGGATCCAAATCCAAAACATAATTCAGACTTTTCTGTTTCCTAATGAAGAGCATCCAAAATGCACAGATAGATTTAAAAAGGAAAACTGAATAAGATAAAATCTACCTCTTTTGATTAGTACTGTCACAATGTGCTTTAATTCTCACTGCTTTGAGATTTTCAACATCAATTCCTGCTGCATGTCTCTCAGAGAGTCTCAGGAAAATAATCATTTATATACCATGAACATTTGTTAATCCCCAAAACATAAATGCTACATTGGAAAGTCCAGTGCCATCCTGGGAACCTGTTTAAATGGTGGAATTTATTCATTATATTATTATATGATATCAGTTTTATATAAGTCTGCCTACAAATAAATATCCCAACACGTTTGCACTATGTCAAGAAAATGTAGCAGTGTCTTTTAGTAAAGACCCTGGTGTCTTTTCATTCTATCACAGAAACGTCATGCTTTCTGCTTGTGAGAACATATTGCAGAAAGGAAGCAACACAAAAACATGCAATGCAGATTCCAGTTGCTGTAGTAGATATAAGACCACCAAATTTAGGAAGATACAGATGGGAGGGTCATTCCCTGGCAACAGTCGGGAACTTTCTGGAATGAAACCCAAAGGGAGTCTGCCATAACTCCCAGGCTTTGGCAGAAAACCGTATCATTATTAAATCTGGAAGGGGGAAAAACCCCTAATTATTTGAAGGTTACACTTCCTTGAAAAGAGGCTTCATTTGTCAGAAGATATACTGATAACCTCCAGATGTGCTTGCTGCATTACATCATCCACAATCCCCAACCAACACGCATGTATACTAGTCAGTGCAGATCAGGGGTGGGTTCTACTTACCTTTACTACCAGTTCACAAGCTTCCTGTTGACGTTGGGGTCGGTGGGCAGAGCCTCCCATCAGTTTTACTACCAGTTCTATAGAACCGGTATGGACTGGGGCAACCCACCACTAGTGCAGATGTTCAGTTGACCTGAACTTCTCTTGCCTGAGTAAGAAGGCTGGTGAACATGAGGCAGGGTTACAAAAATCTGGATGGGAAGGAAAAGTTAACCAGTTTTTGCTATTTATTTATGACTGTCCCCTGGCCATTCAGATTTTGCAGCCTCTCTCTGGGTTGCCTCACCAGAATTCAAGGTCACATGAAGCATTAGTACTGCTTAATAATGCCTTGGTAAGATCATACTTGGAATACTGCATCCAGTTTTGGTCGCTATGATATAAAAAAATATGTTAAGACTTTAGAAAGAGTCCAGAGAAAAGCCACAAAGATGATTAGTGGGAGGTTACAACATATGGATGGATATGTCTAGTTTAATTAAAGGAAGCGCTAGAGGTGACATGATAGCAGTATTCCAATATTTGAGGGGCTACCACTAGGAAGTGGGCATAAACTTATCCTCCAGAGCACCAGAAGGTAGGACGAGAAGCAAGGGATGGAAACTAATCAAGGAGAGAAGCAACCTGGAAATAAGAAGTTTCCTGATAGCTAGAACTAGTGGAATGGCTTGTCTTCAAAGTTGTGGGTGCTCCATCACTGGAGGTTTCTAAGAAGAGATTGGACAACCATTTGCCTGAAATTGTATAGTGTCTCCTGCTTGAGCAGGGCCCAGACTATTGGACTATTGGACTACTTGGACTAGAAAACCTCCAAGGTCTCTTCCAAAGCTTTTATTCCGTTATTATAACCTAGACACCATTTCTCTTGTTCCATGGTTAGTCGGGTCAAAGATTATTTTGAAGCAATACAAACCCCAGCTTGAAAGAACAGCTGGGATTTCCCTGCCTGACTGCCAGAGCGGGAAGCAGCAGTTATTTTTATTGAACTATGTAACATTACAATTCATCTCCTTGATGTCCCATAGAGACCTGGCCCTGAGGGAATTTGTTCTGACATATCAAATCTGCAATAACCATTCACTCATTCATCCATGAAAAAAAATGTTGTTAATAGAACAAAGAAGAGCATTTATTGCTAATAGCTCTTCTTTACAGACAAAATAGTCATATTTTAGTCTAAATTGATCTATTATTACAAGAACAAGAAGGAGTTGCCCTTATTATGGTCAGCTAAACTAGGCAGCTCTTCAAAATATTATCCTTCACTTACAATGTTTGCTTTAAGAATTGGTGCTTGAGGGTTTTTTCCCCTCAAGCACCAATTTATGAATTGGATACAAAAGCCAAACTCATTCTCTCTCTCTCTCTCTCTCTCTCTCTCTCTCTCTCTCTCTCTCTCTCTCTCTCTCTCTCTCTCTCTCTCTCTCTCTCTATATATATATATATATATATATATATATATATATATATATATATATATATATATATATATATATATATATATATATATATATATATTCTGAGGTTTTCGTGGGTGTTTGTATGTAGGTCTTTGGTTATTCGGGTCTTCTCCCACGTTAAATTGGAAGTGTCTTGGTGACGTTTCGATGAAGTCTCATTCGTCATCTTCAGGCTGGTGTTCTCGGCTTCGTGCTTCCAGGAGCAATGTGAGATCGCAGCTGTCTCTTCCTTTTAACTGCTAGTAGGGGTGTGAGCTGATTGGGTGGGAGTCTGGTTGTGCTCTGATTGTCTGGGAGTGTGTTCTGTTTGGGTGGGGGCTTGGTTGTGCTCAGCTTAGTCTGAGTTGCAGGGGGATTTGAGTTGGTGAGCAGAGGGATTTGAGCTGGTGAACAACTACAACACAGCTCACCAGCTCAAATCCCCCTGCAATTCAGACTAAGCCGAGCACAACCAAGCCCCACCCAAACAGAACACACTCCCAGCCAATCAGAGCACAACCAAACCCCCATCCAATCATAGCACAGCCAAGCCCCTAACCAATCAGAACACACCTCCACCCAATCAGAACACAGCCAAACTCCCACCCAATCAGCTCACACCCCCACTAGTAGTTAAAAGGAAGAGACAGCTGCGATCTCACATTGCTCCTGGAAGCATGAAGCCGAGAACACCAGCCTGAAGATGACGAAGGAGACTTCGTCGAAACGTCACCAAGACACTTCCAATTTTACGTGGGAGAAGACCGGAATAACCAAAGACCTACAAATATATTTGGCACCTGGCATGTACTAACGATTGTTGCACTGTCCCAGGGTCATGTGATCACCATTTGTGACCTTCACAGCTGGCTTTCCACAAGCAGAGTCAATGGGGGAAAGCCAGATTTGCTGGCTTTCCCCCATTGACTCTTTCCCCCATTGACTCTTTCCCCCAATAACTACATGATTCTCTTAACAATTGCAGCAATTTGCTTGACTAGTGTGACAAAAAGGTAATAAAACGGGGCAAAATTCATTTAACAGTTGTCTTGCTTAGCAACAGAAATTTTGGGCTCAACTGTGGCCATAAATCAAGGACTACCTGTAAATATTTCTATAAATAGTACCATATGTCATTATGATCATCCCTAGCTATTCTACAATGATCAGTATCTGCAGTATTTTCTTTTCCGTTTTCTCTTTTTCCCAATTCATTTTCCCATCCATTTTGTGTGTTTTTATGGTTGACAGCTGAACCACCTGGAAATTTTCACAAATTCAAACATTCCCTAATAGATTGTTGTGTAACCCACCTGGGTATGACAGACACGCTCTAAATAAAATAAACACATGCATTAAAAAATTAGTGCAGGGAAAGCGCCTCAGAGGAGACCACAGCTGCGATATAAGGATATCTGCAAGAGGGACCTAAAGGCCCTGGGAATGGAGATTAGTAACTGGGAAACCTTGACCTCCGATCGTTCAGCTTGGAGGCTAAGACACAGCATGGCCTCTTCCAATTCGAAGAGACACTTGTTCAGCAGGCTGAGGTAAAGAGGCAGTCCCGGAATCAGTGAAATTTGGGGGCTGGGCAGGGGACAGAATGTATCTGCCCTCAGTGTGGAAGGGATTGCCACTCTCAAATTGGCCTTTTTAGTCACACTAGATGCTGTTTTAGGACCTTTTTCCAGAGCACGATACCATAGTCTCTTGAGACTGAAGGATACCAATGATGATTAAAAGGGGCTCAACTTTTCCAAAGTTTTCCTTGGCTCTTGACACTTTTTGAGCCTAAATAAATTCCTTATTAGCCATATTTACCTATGGTTTGACAGGTGGCTTCAGAAGCACCTTCTCATGTTCAGGAGGGCAAGCCTGACCTTGCAGACAGCAGTCTGTCCCCATCACTTGGCTGTTCCTTGCTGATTGCTCATGGATGGCATCTGTTCAATTTAACATAATGTAGCCTTAAGAGACTCTCAACTTGTACGCAGCCTTCTGAGTCCCACGTGTTATTATTTAAAAAAAAAACCTGAAACAATAACATGGAATTTTATTTATTGATTTTTGCTAATGGAAGAAAGCTGGTTCCAATAGTCTTTATCGGTGCTGAGTTTTAACCACCCAAAATTGCGTATCAGTCCTGATAATGATACCAAGGATATTCAGAATTTGAGTTTTGAAATACGTATGAGCTAATGCACCGGAGAGCCAGGCTGATACATGGGCTCAGATGTTAGAAGATGTTTGGCCCTCAAACACTGTGTTTTCTTGGCAATCACCAGCCATACCTGATAGTCGCATCCAAGAAAGTGACCTCATACATCATGAAGTCATTCTATGCCTGGGAACATCTGTAGGGGAACTTTTCTTAACAGAAGCTTTGAACTGTGTAAAAGTAAAGAGAACTGTGTTGTGGTAGCACAGAGATAGGGTTAGGATTAAGAGTAAATTCCCGATCCATGGATTAGCACTTTTTTTAGACTGCATAATATACTCCCACCACTCAAAAATGGTGTCATACAGTAGGGTTTTTTTTATCATTCTGGGTAAGATGCACGTGAAAAATGTAATGTAATCTGTGAGACACATTCCAAATATCTTCCTCCCTCTAATGGACCATTACCATCATAAAACAAGAAAATTTTGTGCCCATCATCTGGTCATAAGTCCCATCTCATATTTTACAATGCACATGTACCCCAAAATTAAGAACTCCCTCTATTTATCAAACAGTTGTCCATCCCTGTTGTGGAGATTATAGAGAGGAAACTAGACTGGGGTTTTATCCCCCTCATCCTGCTAAGTCAGTCTCTTTAAGTGGACTACCTGAACTTTTGAACAAGTTTAAATCAAGTTGCAGCAAATGCACTCAAAGTCTCAAACCGGTTCAGAAGAACTGGTAGTAAAACTGGTGGGAGGCCCCGCCCACTGCCCCAGATGTTGTTATCAGCGATCTGCACATGTGCAGAAGCTTTTGCACATACGCAGAAGCAAGGCGCGTGCGTGCGATCCCATTGCGAACTGGTAGTAAAGGTAAGTAGAACCAAACCCTGGTTTGCACCCCCTCTTTATCTATAGTTTGTCTTACCAGTGCTGGTAGGAATGTGCTTTTAACCACATTTTAGTTAGAACTAAAAGGTTCCAAAGTGGGAGTAAAAATGTTATTTTAGGTGGTCCTGCATAAAATTCCGAATTTTATGCTTCGATGGAACAGAAAGTATTATTTTGTTCCTCTTTCACCTTCTCAGATTCTCAAGAATTCCTTTAGTTGTGGAAAGAATCCACAATATAATGTATATAACTGTACTATAAAGTGTCACAGCCCATAATAGCCACTCCCAAGTAATAATCCAAAGCAGTGATGAATTAGAATTTTTTTACTGCCAGTTCTGTGGGCATGGCTTGGTGGGCGTGCAAAATCTCCATTCCCACCCCACTCCAGGGGAACGATACTGCAAAATCTCCATTCCCACCCCACTCCAGGGGAAGAATACTGCAAAATCCCCATTCCCACCCCACTCCAGGGGAAGGATACTGCAAAATCCCCATTCCCTCCCCACTCCTGGGGGAAGGATATTGCAAAAACTCCATTCCCACCCCACTCTGGGGCCAGCCAGAGGTAGTATTTTCTGGTTCTCCAAACTACTCAAAATTTCCACTACCGGTTCTCCAGAACCTGTCAGAACCTGCTGGATTTCACCCCTGATCCAAAGGCACTTACCTATTTTAAGCAACAATCCAACAACGGTTTCTCTGCCATCTTACAAGATAGAATCCCTGAATATTGATTAGCAACCATACTCCAAGACAATTAGGACTGTCACATTTGAAAAGAAATGCAGTTCAAATGAAATTAGCCTTTCCAATGAAACTGCTTAGAGAACGTTAGCCATGATTTAGTGAAGTAATCCTCAGCACTAACTTGATTTAAAAGGGACTTGTGGTTACCTTCATAAGACAGGGAGACATTAGCTTTGACATGACCTCCTAGGTAACTACAGGTATTACCAGAAATTGAAGGTAGGGGGCTGTTATTAATGTGCTAGGCTGACTGACCTTTGGTTACGTTAACTTCGCCCTGTCAAGATAATTTCATTTACAGCAACTGAGATGCCTTTTTCAGGGACGGCTGCTGATTCAGGATTAGACACTCATTGCAGTTGCAGAATCACTAGCCGTGGGCCTTAGCATTAGTGCAATGCTTTATGTATAGATGGCAAAAGGGATTATCACTCTCGACATTTCCAAGCATGTTGCAATCTGCTGCTGTCCTCCATAGAGCCCCAACAGAGGTAGAAACCTGCAAATTGAAACTCGTACAGAGGAGTATTTTTTTTTAAATGATAGTGAAAACATTTTTCAACCTGAAACCCTAGCAGCTGATTGCAATCCCAGTGAGACATAATGATACCACTCACCTCCATTTTGTGGAATCGTCTGGAGAAGGCTCCACTTGCTGTTTTTGGGGCACTGTTATATTTAGCCTGACTCTTATGTTTTTAGCAGCATATTATTCGGTAGAGTCCAGCGATCTATACTACTACGCCTCTAGCAACATCAGTTGTCTGAGTCAGTTATTAGACTGAATAAGGAGCTTAATCAAAAGAAAGTCATTTTACCTTGTAAAAACACTATATTCCTAAACATGCTTGCCACAATATCATTTATGATCCCAATCATCAGAAGATTTCTTTTGCAGTCTGTCCCAAACTTGTGTAATGTGGCAAAGCCTAAGGATGATGGAAGAAGATGTATTTCCATCAGAGGTGAAATGCTCCTGATTTGGATCGGATCACCCGATCCGATAGCAATGGCGGAGGGTGGTTCGGAGAACCGGTAGCAAAAATCCCTGCTCACCCACACACACCCCATGCATTTTTTCTACAACCTCTTTGGCTGAAAAAATGCTTTTAAAAGTAAAAAAAAAAAACCTCTGATGATCGTGTGACTCAGCTGGGATCGTCAGAAGCTTTTAAAAGCATTTTTCCTACACCTTCTTGGGCCGAAGAGGTTGTAGGAAAAAAAATGCCTTTAAAAGCCTCTGACGATCCCAGCTGAGCTGCCTGATCGTCAGAGGCTTTTAAAAGCATTTTTTTCTGCAACCTCTTAAGGTTGTAGAAAAAATGCTTTTAAAACTAAGGGGGAAAAAAAGTTGGCCACGCCCACCCAGTCACATTACCCACCACCACCACCACCAAGCCACACTCACAGAACCGGTAGTAACAAACTTTACATTTCACCACTGATTTACATGCTTTATTTAAGAATTGGGGAAAGAGAAAATAATAGTCTGGCCTATCACAGGATTCCTTTCCAATTTTATTTTACAATTTTGAAAACTTGTCACACTGAACTGCTTCATACTCCCACTCACCAGCTCTTCACTTGGGATCAAAAGCTGAATCTTTTTTTACTGATTTATTTATTTATTCAGGCTACTTCACTCCAAAGAGTGTAAGCTGTTAACAATTCCCAATTACAGTAATTAGGGTTAATACAAAACAAACCCCAAGTTATCTTGCCTGTAATTAGAAGTCAACAAATGATTACAAACTTTTGTCTGTTTGATTGAAATCTCAACGGAGAAGACAAATTGTACTGTCCCCTTTTTTCAGATTAAAAAGCTCCGTTTAAACTTCTTCTTTTCCTTAAAAAATGGAATACTTTAAAGGAAGAGATGACTGCTAGATTAACTGCAGGCTTTTTTTGAAAAAAAATGCAGCTAGAAATAATTTGTTAAACAGGAAAATGGTCAGAAAAATTCAGATAGTTTTTACTTTTTACATATCCAGATGCATTGTGTGTGCTGTTGATTATAAAGCTTCCAGGTGGACAACATTAATAGTTATAGAAAGAAACTGTCCATATTGAAAGAAATTAATTAAGTACAGAGTATGTTAAGAATACAAAGATTTTACTGATCAAACAGAGGCCAATCTGCGGTAGAAGAGAATACATGTAGTTCAGGTTGACCTGTGGGGTCCTTGTTGCTCTCTGAGCTTCTTGGTTTTTATGCAGGTGTTTCATTACCAAACTAGGTAACATCATCAGTGCATTATTGATTTACCTAGTTCGGCAATAAAATATCATCAAGAAAACCACCAAGATCAGAGAGCACCAAAGACCATAAAGGCCAATCTTATCTACTGGTCAAACAGATACATTTTGAAAGTCCATCAGCAGGACTTGAGAGCAACTCCCATTGCTCTAGAAACAAATAAGTCTGAGGCCTACTCCCACTGTGTTTCTTTTCCACAAAGCTTTGAAGACAGGTAGAACTGAGGGCCCCATTCAAAGCCGATCAAGTGGTTTGTTGATTCTGTCACCACTGCCATGTCAGGGAGGGGTTAAATTGTAAATTTTTAACTGTGGTCTTTTAATATTTTACACCACCTTGAGGGGAGAGTTGTGTGGCTATACAAATTTGTTTAATAAATACTACTTTAAAGTAGAAAATAACCTGTAATCATAATGATTTGTATCAGATAAGATAAAATATTTTTTAAAAAGGGGACACAAATGATGGTACAAAACAGTCATGACATGACTTCCATGTGTGGGGGGGTTCATATAGTTAAATGTACAGCTAATCCTCAACTTACAACCACAATTGAGCTCAACGTTTATGTTGCTAAGTGAAAAATTTGTTAAGTGACTTTTGCCCGATTTTATGACTTTTCTCGCCACATTTGTTAAGTGAATCACTGCAGTTCTTAAATTAGTAACACAGTTCTTAAGTGACCCTGGTTTCCCCACTGAATTTACTTGTCAGAAGGTTGCAAAAGGTGATCTCCAGGACACTATGACCATTATCACGTGACCATGGGGATGCTGCAATGGTCATAAGTGTGGAAAATGGTCGTAAGTCACTTTTTTCAGTGCCGTTGTAACTTCAAACAATCATTAAATGGACTGCAGTAAGTCGAGGACTACCTGTAGTTACAGTAGTGGCCAAAATTGTGGAAACTTTTTGGGAAAAGTGTATTTTTTAAAACTACTTAATAACACCACTTTTTCTTGGAGTAGTATATATAATTCATAAAATTATATATCAATGGAAAGATAATTTAATCAAGAATGTAATGCAATAACTTTTATGAAGGATTTGCTTTCAGAATAGTAGTTACAGTATAAAGAAGAAAGTGAAACATGTAGAAAAAAATGAGATATACAAAAATTATTACCATAGAAAAAATGAGATATACAAAAATTATCATGTCAATTAAACTTTAGCATGGATTACGGCCTTACAACGTCTTCCCATGGAGTGAACCAAGTCTTTTAGTTCTGCAGCTGTTATAATGTGAAACCAAGACTGAATGATTGCTTCTATTTACTGGGTTTTATTGCTGAGTCGCTTCTGACTAACAAGTTTCTTTAGTTGGCTCCATAGATTTTCAATTGGGTTAAGATCTGGGCTATTCCCAGGCCATTCCAACAGTGGAATATGATTATCTTGAAACTCCAAAAAACAGTGGTTTAATTAGTCATCAAACCTCAAAAATACACTTTTCCCAAAAGGTTTCCACAAGTTCGGTCACTACTGCAGTTAATCACAACCAGGCATACTTAAAGAAAAGCAGAACTAAACGAAGTATCTAAATATGCCTCTAATTTAGGGCAACATGGTGAAAAATATATTAGCTTTCAAGGAAGCCTCTAGATTAGGATCTGTGTCAGTAGTGGGTTTCTACCAGTTCAGGTGAATCGGTAGTGGCTATGGTGGGAGGCTCCGCCCACCCACCCGGATGTCATCACGGATGCTCTGCACATGCGCAGAAATTTCTGCGCATGTGCAGAAGCGCCATGCACGAGCGAAGCAAATGCACGCATGCGTGTGCTCATATTAGCAAAGGTAAGTGAACCCAATACTGATTTGTAGCGAAGGTAAGTGGAACCCACTACTGGTCTGTATCTTGGATAGAATAGACAACATGCATGCGGTAAATTTGGGTTTGGGGCATACTTGTGGCAAATTAATCAAACTGTGGCAAAATTGATCGATTGATAATATCCCTTGATGAACAGGGAATGTGAATACAGCATGGATGACTAAGGCTGTTACCTAAGTAACACCTTTTTTAAATAAAGAAGTAGTGGAGATCAATATTGACAGTCCCAGCTGGTGTTCACCATGGCACATAGAAGGAAAAAAAACAGTAAATGGTACGATAATTTGAATTATGGAATATAAAGCATAAAAACAGATAGGGTGTATCTCCGAAACAAAGAGAAAGTATGTACAGTAGCATGTCTGAATGAAGATGGCTAGAGTTCATGGAAGTGACATCAATGCATATCAGAAAGGAAATGAAAGTCTCAGTTTAATTATGAATGAAAAAGCTAAAACGCCTGCCAGTAATTATGAACTGATGTAATCTATGTTTTGTGGGTGAACTTAAAAATAGCAACCCAGAGGTTAGTGATAGTTGCAAGTTAGGTTCCAGCAAATAATAAAAGTAAAGACACAATTTCAGAGGAAATGGTGCAATATTCTGAAAGAATGGCACACAGGAGAAAAAAAATATTATCTTAGGTGACATGAGCAAAGAAATCAGAATAACCTGGGAAAGTACAGTACCGAAAAAGTTGTGTCATTTAGAGAATTGAAAATTCATGAGAAGGATGGCTGATTAATCGCATCATAAAATACCGCAAGGTGCAGTGATTTTGGAATTACTAGTTATGCTTTATGTCTGTTCACATATATACATGGCAAAAAAATTAGTAAAATCTGGAAGCATGAGTAATTAGACTGATTGAATTAGTAAAGACTACAAGGGTAAATGGAGGTTCCAAATATGGGACAAAGTATTTTTTTTTTTAAAGTTAAGAGTGGCGTTTGGGGATTATCTGAACATGGAAGAAAGAGGGCAAAGATTAGAATGACTGCAAAAAGAGGAAATAATGAGCCCTATATGAAAAATAGTTGGAAGATTAACAGAATAACAGAGATGGAAGGGACCTGGGAGGTCTTCTAATCCAACCTCCTGCGCAGGCAGGGAATCCTATGTTATTTCAGACAAATGGTTGTCCAATCTCTTCTTGAAAACTCCAGTGATGGAGCACCCACTTCTGAAGGCAAGCCATTTTCTAGTCCAAGTAGTCCAATAAGGACTTGAGGACCCAGTTTGTGGGGGCAATAAGTTGACTTTGTATAATATACAAAAATATGAAGGCTATTGCTTAACACATTGTAAGCCGCCCTGCGTCTTCGGAGGACGCAGGGGAGCATATAAATCAAATTTTTTTTAAAAAAAGCCAAAAGTCTGGGCCCTGCTCAAGCCAGAGACACTATACAATTTCAGGCAAATGGTTGTTCAATCTCTTCTTTAAAATCTTCAGTGATGGAGCACCCACAACTTTTGGAGGCAAGCCATTCGACTGAGTAATTGTTTTCACAGTCAGGAAATTTCTCCCTTCTAAGTTCTAAGTTTCATCTCTCCTTGATTCATTCCCACCCATTGCTTCTTGTCCTGCCTTCAAGTGCTTTGGAGATTGAATATATAAATGGGTAGCCAGTATGAAAGTTGGTCACATAGAGAGAATGAATGAGGACTGAATTTCAGAAGAAATAGGAAGAGTGAAAAGGTCCAGAGAAAGGTTAAGGAATCTTGGATAAATGGGATTGATAACCTTCCCAAAAAGTAGGAGAGGAGAAATGTCAAGAAAAATGGAAATGGATAGATCAATGGAAGATGATTTGCAAGGATAGAAAGGTATAGAGAAGTATAGTGAATATGTTGGTGTAAACTAGATTTTGCTGTATTTTCCTTTCTTTTTCTTAGCTCATCCTTTTCATTTCCTATTATACTGATTCCCTTGCTGCACTTTAAATAACACTGCCTATTCTGAAAGAATATAAGCATGTATAAGTATGTCTAAAATATATGTTAAAAAATAAATGTTAAAAAAAATAAACTGAACAGTCTTTTGGCCCCATAATAATCCTGATATGAAGTTGGGCTGTAGAAATATCATGAAAGGTGAAAATGTCTCCATTCACATTTTTCCTTATCATCCATAATTTTGTGAATTTCTATCACAACTGTCCCCAACCGCCTACCTTCTAAATATGGGAAGACTGAAACTCCCCATATTTTCAGCCTGGTTTAAGAAAAAAATTTCCTCTTAGTTTTATTTAACAAAATAAACAAACAACACACACATATACCCCAGCACTGCAATTTGTTTTCTCAAAAAAAAAATGCAATTGACCTCAAATTCATGTGTAGGTTAGATGCAATTTCCTTCCCTTTTTCTGCTGACGAAGTTGTTGAAGTAGGTAAACAAATTTGAAACTTGCTCAGCACACAATGTCTGATAAAGAGGATTGGGTCAAGCAGTTGTTGTTCCAAGCCACAAAGATAGCACCTGCTGTGATGCTTTGTTTTATTCCTGTTCCTTTATGGTTTCCACCAGTCCATATGTCCATTGATTTCTGAATGGCAATTGTTTCTTAATCCTATATAAAGTGTTGCCTTTCAGCCTCTGTTTTTGTAGGAAGACATCTAAGGGCACACAGAGTAAGCCTCATAAATCAGTGGAAAAGAACAAAAAAAGAAGGGGAAAAAATCCCTAAATATAAATAGCACAGTATAAAATATGTTGTGAATCATTGTCATCCTTCTACATTCATTTGCTAGAACACTGGAAAGGAGAAGTCGATGAAGTTCTGACTAAGCCAAAGGGGGACATTTTCAGTTATATCTTCTCTTACAATTCCATAAATAAAAGGGTTTTAGTGATGGGGGAGGTTCTGCTCCTTTGTTAAAACAAAAAGTGTAATCATGTGAAACTACACAGAACACTGAATTGATTACAACTTCAAAACAAATTCAGGTAGTCCTCGCTTTACGGCCACAATTAAGCCCAAAATTTCCATTGCTAAACAAGTAACGTGTAAAGTGAGTTTTGCCCCATCTTTCTTGCCATCATCGTTAAGTGAATCACTGCAGTGGTCAAGTTAGTAACATGGTGGTTAAGTGAATCTTGTTTCCCCTTTTACTTTGCTTGCTAGAAATTCACAAAAAGTGATCATAACACTGCAACTGTCATAAATACATACCGGTTGCCAAGCATTTAAATTTTGATCCCAGGACTGTGAGGATGTTGAAGTGTGAAAAACGGTCATAAATCACCCTTTTCAGTGCCATTGTAACTTCAAATGGTCACTAAATGAATGGTTTTAGGTCAAGGATGACCTCTATATAAAATATAAAAACATAAGAAAGAGATCTGGCATATCTGGAGGATAAAAAAGATCGTTCCTCCCCCCACCAATGTATCAGATGGGGAGTGGGGGAGTGAAGGGATTATCACAAGTGGAATCACATCACCATTCTCTATTGTCCTAGTCGCTTTCATCCTGCAGGTGCATGCTCTTGTATGGATCCTGGGAAGAAAACACCAGGACACAATTCCCACATGGTTCTCTCATAACAATTAGTCATTGACTTCCTTTATAACGCATTTTAAATCCAGAGAATATTATTATAATGCTTTCCAAATCTCTTTTGTGGCCCACAGAGGGCAGTCTGCCAGATTGCAAGGATTCTGGAATAACAAACAACCGCAAGATTGATTTTTGAAGCACTTCAACCTCGCAGGTGTAAATGGAATTTTTTTTAAACCCTAATTTATCCATAAGTCAATTCTGATTGAGTGCACAGCAGATAGTTTTAAGGGAGTTTAAAATGGGGCAGTCAAGGTGTCTACAGCATACAGACAATTCTTTCCATATTTCCTCCAGAGAGTCACTTAATTGTGTAGAGAGTCATTCTACACAATTGTATAAAATCAGTGGCTCCAATTCACCAGCCCCACACATACAGGGTACAGTCTAAAACAGGGTAATTATGACCCCTTTGCAACTTGTGGACCTCAACTCCCAGAATTCTTGAGTGAGCGTGGCTGACACAGGAATTCTGGGAGTTGAAGTTGACAGGTTGTCCACCCCTGGTCTAAAGCAAGCAGTAGGCTACCCACTTACTTAGAAATTAAGATTAGATAAATCCCTAATATTTCATTGCATGTAGATATTGTGTGAATAATTAGGAAATTAATTGTGTAAAGAATTAGGAAAAGGACATTAAAGAGTCATGCAAAAGGAACTGAAGTATTGTTTAAGTCTATAATGAGATAACATTTGGAAATGTCCCAAGATGACACCTCCCTAATTCATTGAACCACAAGGCGGAAGGAAGAGGTACAGCACAATCTAACTTGCAAGATTCTGTTATTATAGTCAATCCCAATTAGTTTTAGTCTTCCTGTAAATTTGATTTCCTGGTTTAGTCTACCTAGTGGGGCAACCCTTTGCCTACCATCTGAAAGGCTGAATGAAGTTAGTGAACAAGAAGGCTGAAGATCAATGTGCATAATTTCATTGTCCCTATTCAATGCCTGTGTGATAGAATTATGAAATTGTTCCTTTTATCTCCCTATGTTCAACACCTTGATTTTTTTGCAAAAAATAATAAAGGTGGGCTACAAATAAATAAATCAAGATAAATAAATTAAATTAAATGCTCATTGATCAAAACACTTTTTTTAAAAAAATAGAGCACCACAAAAAGAGTTCACACCATTGATTTCCAGAGAAATTAAACGAAGAAGAAGAATTCTGAAGAACAATTTGGTTGTTTTAACTCATTGATTTGAGGCGCATTAAAGAAAAGCAATTGCTTTTTAACTTCATCTCACCTTTCTAATTCCATGTTTATAATCTTCTGTGTGCTCTCTGCAACTGAGGGGAAATGGGAGGGGTGAATTGCAAGGAGGTGCCTCTTCTATTTGTGTATACACCATGAATAATCTAGAAACCTGAAAAATCAGGATTCCCAACTGCATGAAAGTTGAGAGTTAGAAACATTAGTTCTCCACTGAAAATATTTGTCTTTCAACTCACACAGTTCTCTCTCTCTCTCTCTCTCTCTCTCTCTCTCTCTTTCTCTCTCTCTCTCTCTCTCTCTCTCTGTGTGTGTGTGTGTGTGTGTGTGTGTGTGTGTGTGTGTGTGTAAAATGCTGGGACAAACAGGTTTAGTACAAATGTGAAATGGGCCAGGGCTGTTTTATAGAACTGCTTAAGTTGGAGAACCCAAGATAAGAGACCCAATGATGATCCATGTCAAATATAATATTCAGTGTGTTCTTCCAAAGGGCTGGAGCAAAATTTAGGAAACAATTACATGCTTATTCATGATAACAATGTCTTGGAGATGCTCAGTGAGGGATTGAAGCATAAGGACAGCACTGGCCTATTTGCATAACAATTTTCAAAGACCAGCCAGCTTTCACCTAAGACTCTTTTTAGCTGGAATGAAAGGTATAAATTAAATAAATAAAAGTTACCTAGAAGAAAGCACTTGTTACCAACATTAGAAATAAAATTTCCGAATAAAGATTTTTTTATTATTATCACAGTTCTGATTCCATCTGTTTCAAAAACCTTTCTTATTATTTTATACTAATGCAATCTTACAATTTTTATAAAGTGGCAGTTTTTTCCTACCAATCTGTAGGGATTAGGTATTGTTTGAAATATGTGATAAAAGTACCAGCAGAAGCAATTAATTTCCTTTCTTAAGTATGAAAGCTAAATTAAAGGATACAAATGGGGGGGGGGAATGTGCCCTTTAATTAATTGCTTAGCTTATAAAAGTTGGATCCATGTCTCCTGTTAATATAAATGAATTTATGCAATAAATAATTAAAAGCAGAATATTCAGAAGCATGTTGGAATGTATATTATATGTACTTTCCTTATGATATCCATTTTCTTCAATAATTCTTCTTTCTTGCTGTCCTTTATAAAAAAAAATCTTACCAAATTGAAACTGTTTCTGTTTTTTAAAAAAATCACAATCACACAAAGTATCATAAAGAAAAGCGCAAATAATTGGAACATTAGCATAATTTATCCTCTTATTCTCCCTGGAAATTTGGAATTTTATTTATTTTATATTAGGAGTGAATATTAATTAGCAAATACTACGAGGGAAGGGTTTTTTTAGGGTATGAAAAGAGTTAACTGTGCATTTCAGCTTTTAATACATTCAGTATTATCAGGAGATATTACGACTTAATATAGTCATAAGCAGTAGTTCCAGTCTCATTTTCTCTTATTATATATAAAACTGTATTGTACAAAGTTGTACATAACACTTGTCTTACCAGAGATACTTTGTACTTTATTTAATTTAATACTTTATTTAATTTAAATAAAACAAGCCCAACTGACTGCATCCGGATTTTTGTAGACGTTGTACTATTAATAAATCTTCTGAAAAAATATGCAATTTTGATTCAGTAATAGCAAGGGAAGGGATTCAGTAATAGCAAGGGACCACAAAAAAGCCAGCTACAAAAAAAGTTTCTGACTTTAAAATAATATTGAGAGAAGCCCTTACTGACAAGCATTTGTCAGTAGTCAAGAGAAATTCATTGCTAACAATAACAAAGAGAAAATATATGTCACTTTATTACCATTCAGTTTATCAGAAACTGCTTTCCACACAAATGACAGCTCCTTTGAAAGAATTTCAGATAAATTTCCTTCGAAAAGGAAAAAAAAATGTGAATGTGGCCCAACATCTTTTGGAAAATATATCTATATCAAAGGCTTCATTTTCAAAAACAGAATATTGATGTGTTAGTTTTCAGGTCTTGGCTATTATTTATTAAGCTAGAACTTTCTGCAGAAAACTGTTTTAGTGAAATAATTTTCAATAGAATTGCTGCTGAATTTTACATCAAATGGAGCAATTTTTTGTCATGGGTTAGAAACAATATTGTAGAATTAGACACAATATTGCGCAACTCTCTCAATGGATCCAAATCTCTTATCATCCAGATAAACCAGAACAGGGAAAAGACTGAAGCAAAAAAAAAATCTAGCAAAGCAACACAAGCAGAGGCTGGTTCAGTGGTGGGTTGCCCCCGGTTCGCACTGGTTCTATAGAACCGGTAGAAAAACTGGCGGGAGGCTCCGCCCATTGATCCCGACATCATCAGAACGCTTCTGTGCATGTGCAGAAGCTTCTGGCATGCGCGTGGCCCCGTTGCAAACTGATAGTAAAGGTAAGTAGAACCCACCCCTGGACTGGTTGCTGTGGAAATATTATGAGATTAACAACTACTGACTATTAAAAGAAGCTCTAGTCTGGAACAGCAAACTATGCTGCTGGATGCCCATATCAAAAATATTGTGAATGCAGTAGAATCTGTTAGATAACCATGCTAAGAAATTAAATCAAGGCCCTTGATTTAATCTATTAAATAAGTCCACTGATCATAACAGTAAATGATGAGAGAGTATGTGCTAATAAAAATATATACTGGTTATATATATGGTTAACTTGGATAGCTCTGCAGACTAAGCATTGTAATTAAACACCAGATGTCTGCAATTACTGCATGTTCGAATCTCACCAGGCTCAAGGTTGACTTAGCCTTTCTAAGGTAGGTAAATTGAGGACCCAGTTTGTGGGGGCAATAAGCTGACTTTGTATAAATATACAAAAATATGAAGGCTATTGCTTAATGCATTGTAAGGCACCCTGAGTCTTCGAAGAAGGGCAGCATATAAATCATTTTTTTAAAAAATAACTTTTATATATATGTATGTATGTATGTAACTTTCGCAAATGTGGAAGTTAAAGAAAGGTACAATTCAATGATGGAAGCAAAATCTGAATAGCTATTGAGTTTGACAGATTCCCATGTCTCACTTTTGTTGACAGATTGCTCCACAAAAACTTAATTTTTTCCTCCGGCTGCTGCATCCCATTATATATCCCCCAATACCTGAGCTCAACTGCAGCAATGTCAGTCTTTTTTTTTTTTGCAGCCGCATTCAAGATTGTAATGCCTTTGATAATGTGGTGATAGCATTTGCGGGTTATATTTATTTATAAGTGACAGTGAGCAATGAAAAAGAAATCCAATACAAAATAAAATCACAACAACAAAAAGGCAATATCCAAGGACTAAAATAACCAACTCCTTGATAGAACTGTCATAAAGATACGAACACCTAACCTAGCACTGAGGAAAGAGGCCTGTTTGGCAAGGACAATTCAAACCTCAGGGCAGATACCATTTCAGAGAGTAGAGAAGGTCAGTAGGAAGATGTCAAGAAGGTGAAGTGGCACCCCACAGGTCAGGAATCTTAGTGTGCAACATGATGCCTCCCGCACTTAATCTCCATAGTCAATCCAGAAAAATATCACAAACAATAGTATTGAAAGCTACTGAGAATAACAGAGTAGGAAGGGACCTTGGGAGACTTCTAGTCCAATCCCTTGCTCAAGTAGGAGCCCTATATCATTTCAGAGAAATGGCTGTCCAATCAAATCTTAAAACCTCCAGTGATGGAGCACCCATAACTTCTAGCGGCAAGCCAGTCCACTGATTAATTGTTCTAACTATCATTGTTCTGACCTATTTCTCATTAGTTCTAGGTTGGTGCTCTCCTTGATTAGTGTCCATCCATTGCTTCCTGTTCTTCTGAAAGATCTGAGAGATAGTTTCAATACCACTCTCGCACTTCTTCCAGACGTCATCAGCAACCATGACCAAAACCATCTTAGTCTGAAACGCCAAAAGTATCTAGATAATGTATTTCTTCCAATGTGCCCTCTGAAGTTACACCCATGGTTTTTCAAATATATACATATACATTCAGATATATACATATACATTCAAATGTATACATACACATGCACACATACAGCTTGGTGTGGAAAATAGGCAAAATGAAATCAAGAAGAAATATATAGGAATCCGACCAAGATCAGAAATAGGTGAATGAAGGCAAATATACATGTCTCATTTTCCAATCTGGGTGTTGTGATCCCAGCCCCGGAGGCTGATTTATCTTTGCATGCTGATTCGGAGGATGATATGGAGGAGGAGGAAGATGTCCAGAGGAGCGGTCTTCACTGGTGAGTCAGCAAGAACTGACAGTTGCTGACGTGCCTATGGACCCCAGCCAAATTGAGGAGGAAACAGAGGATGGTAATGATGAGGGGGAGCCCCTGTTAGATGCAAAAGAGAGACGTGGGAGACATCGTAGAGAACAGCTATTGCCATGTCCTAAGAGGTATGGTCAGGAGTCGTAGGGCCACACCCTACAAAGTATAAAAGGGGTGTGACTGGGCTGGAAAGGCATGGTGAACAATTTGTTGGCGTTTTGGATGCAGTGGAGTTACAACTGTTAGTTTGGAGTTTTTTGACAAGAGTCTGCACTCCTGCATTAGCCTGCTGGCTGTCTGCCAAGACCTTTGGAACATTGCCCAGTAATTATTGTACTGATATATGCTTTGGAAGAGAACTATTTATTAAAGGGCCAGCTTCAGTATCTTTAGCCTTTGTTACTACTGGGTTATTTGAGCCTCTGCAAGGCCACTCGTGGAAGGGGATAGAACACTGGGTCAGTCACCAGGATTGCAGTCAGGGAGTCCCTGAGGGTCCCCACAGGCGCCGAATAATCTTGTTGCCTTCAGATGCAAACACCACTCAGCCCTAGTAAAGTACCTCTTCTAATTTCAGTTATATATATTTCATTTTAAATTGTATTTAAAATATTTATATACCAACACTCCATGTGTGCAATATCCCCAGGAAGTATACAGTAAGAAATTACAATATTAAAAATGTATTAAATATAAAATTACCATAACACAAATAACATAAAATAGCCAATAGCAGTACCTTAATGTAATGCTCCCAACATTAGTTCTCAAGTGTTGAAGGAATAAGAAATACTTAGTAGGCCATGTGCCTAAATTGGGCTAGGATTACTGCATAAATTATTTCTTTATATTAAGTGAGTATACTTTGTATTTGAAAGGGTTATGGGTGCTACAAACTGGGTTGGATGGGTTAAAATTAGAATCATAGTCACTGTTAAGGTTTTTACATATTGTAATCATCTAAAAGGTAAATTTGAGAAGATTCTCACAAAGGAATGCATACAAAAAAAAATGATTACCTCCTTTGTTATCATTTTTTTTATTATTATTTGTTAAATTTATTTGCCACCTATTTCTCTGGGGAACTACTATGTGGATTACATTAATAAAAAGGGAGAAATAAAAATAGTGTAAATAGAACAGTAGCAACTAATATAACAATGCATAATCAATGTCAAAGGAACACAACAAGACTAATACATCAATATGATAACCAAAAAGATGGATAGCTGGAGAGCAGGGAGGAAGGGCAGAGGAGAAGATGGAGGCTGCCATCAATCTAGCAACCACTTCCAGTGATGTACTCCCTCATTGGGTCCCCAGGCCAACCATCAGAGCCCGGTTTTCAGGCTCTTGAGGAAGGATAGTAAGATGGGGAAGGATCTTAGAGGATAAGATGTTCCAAAGGGCGGGCACTGCAGCAGAGAAGGCTGTTCTTCTGAATCTCAATAGTTGGAGTTCTTTGATTGACGAGATCTGAAGTAGACCCTCTCTGCTGGCCCGAGAAGGGCCACCTTGTCAGGAAATGTAAAATGTAAAACAATCCCTCTATTATAAAAGCAAATGTTGTGGGGAAATCTAGTCTTTCCTTGAATAAATGTAGGATTTCTTTCTACTCAATAAGAAGTTAATATTTTTCTTGTAGTTGTAGGATGTTAGTAGTAATATTGCTTCCTGGCAGTCCTTCTCTGCTTTTGCCCAGGCATTCAGTGCTGAAAATCAATGGGATTATGCATTCTAGAAAATATTTGTGCATCATATTCTGGTCGGCTATAGTGTTACAGGTCCAGTTGGATCAATGCTCCCTTGCTGAGTGATCTCCATGTTATTGTTCGTATCTTCAGAGCACATTCAAAAATTTGAGATAGCTTAATCTGAAATACATGTATTTCCAATGGCATATTAAAATTTAGGGAATTAATGGCTCTCTGGTTTAAAGAGCAACACTACAATAGATATCTGGATGGATGGATGGATGGATGGACAGATAGGAATTGGGTATGGTTAGTCTAGAGAAAAGAAAGACTAGGGTTGCCACAAAAAACAAGGGATCAGCTTATTTTCCAAAGCATCAAAAGGCAAAACAAGAAACAATGGAAGGAAACTAATCAAGGAGAGAAACAACCTGGAATTAAGGAGAAATTTTTGCCCATGAGAACAATTAGGAACAGCTTGCCTTTATAAGTTGTATTTGTTTCATCACTGGAGGTTTTTAAGAAAATACCTGTCTGAATTGGTATAGGGCAGTAATGGCTAACCTTTTTGCCATCATGTGCCAAAAGTGGGGGGGGTGCAGCGACATCGCACACGCACGTGCCCACACCCATGATTCAATGTGACCCGCCCGTGCATACATGTGCGACCCCCCCCATGCAACCCCTGCTTTTGGCACATGATGGCATGGTGGGCCTGGTAGGCCCATTTTTTGCCCTCCCCAGGCTCCAAGAAAGCCTCTGGAGGAGAAAACAACCTTCCTCATCCCTCCCAGAGGCCCTCTGGAAGGCGGAAACAGCCCGTTTCCTGACTTCCGGTGGGCCCAGAAGGCCCGAAAATCAGATGGCCAGAGCACGCATGCACGCTGGAGCTGAGCTAGGGCAATGCGCGTGTGCCCACAGATATAGCTCTGTATGCCACCTGTGGCACGCATGCCATAGGTTCGCCAACACGGGTATAGGGTCTTCTGCTTTAGCAAGGAATTGGAATAGAAGACCTCCAAGGTCTCTTCCAGCTCTATTCTGATTGATGGATAAGCAATAGATGAGGGAGAGTGATTGATGATTGATAGATGATGATGATGATGATGATGATGATGATGAAGATAAATAGATATATAGATATATAGATAGAATTGTGATAAAGATGACTAAAAATAAAACGATAAAGCACAAAATCTGTTATTTTAAGAAAATATTAAAGAAAAATTGACAATTAGATATTGAATAATGCTTCACCCAAGCGTGCCAGTCCTTAATGTGTTTCTCTGCAGTGACATATGGCACAGTCATTGTATAAACCTTCTCCTCTGAAGCAATAGAAATCTTTCATCTCTAAGCCAATGAAGGGATTAGAATAGGAGGGGGTCCATCTGCTTACCATTGCTGCTCCACAAAATCTCCCTCTCTCAGTTAACTGGTGACTTTCTAAATATTTTGTGTGTGTGTGTGTGTGTGTGTGTGTGTGTGTGTGTTAACTCATGGCAAATAATCAGATGAATTCACTTGTCCAGTCAATCAGAATAAATCTTGCCAATGAAATCAGTGGACTAAGTAATTGTAGTGTAGCATTATGCCCAGCACAAGGGTTCTGCAAGCGTGTAATTCAGAGTTGTTGCTTTCTCACACACACACACACACACATACACACAGAGGGAGGGAGGGAGGGAGGGAAGGAGAGAGAGAGAGAGAGAGAGAGAGAGAGAGAGAGAGAGAGAGAGAGAGAGAGAGAGAGAGAGAGACTTCTTTTTCTTCCCTTTTTCTTTAACTCCTAGGAGAAGATTAAGGCCATCAGAATGTGTAGATGGCCTCTTTTATTAGTCTTCAGCCCACACAATTCAACCAATGCATGTGTACAAAGAGTGGAGGGGGGGAGTTTCCCAAATACAAATGAAAAGAATTTGGAAAGTTTTCATTTTAATTAGCTTTATCTGACCGTGTAAGCCATAAAGAGAGAAATCAAAGGACTGCACTGTGTGGTGCCTCTTGGTAAAATCCATCCATCCATCCATCCATCCATAAATGGGATTCACATAATTTATGTGAATCCCATTTATGGATGGATGGATGGATGGATGGATGGATGGAGACAGACAAAGAGAGAGAGAGAGAGAAATAGCTAGAGAACTAGATGATAGAAGCTAGACATAGATAGATGATAGATAAATAGAAGATAGATAGATAGATAGATAGATAGATAGATAGATAGATAGATAGATAGATAGATAGATAGATAGATGATACACACACACAGAGAGAGAGAAAGAGTTAGAGAGACAGACAGATTCATTTGTAATTACTACTCTTTTTTCCTACACTTTATTCTGAGTGGAATTTCAAAAAAGCAATTGCTGTTCCATTAAAAAGATTTTCTATTTATCTTCCCTCCCCCCCCCCAACACCCCATCCCACTGATTCTTTTCTAACTTAGTCCCTTTCCCACCATCTCAGCTTCTATCTATGAAGTCTGGCAAAGGATCGTGCAGTGAAACAGCCAGAGGCCCCTCTGCCGTACAAAGGACGGAGGGCAGGAGAATATGTTCCTATCCTTCTCTTTTTGACATTGGGAAATGATGATGAATGGTACTGTAGACGGTCCAGCGCAAGAACTGACTGAAGGTGCCTCTACTGATATCAACAGTTTGTACACATGCCAAGACAGTTCAGCAAGTGTATGTACTTGGACAATGGTTGCTGTGCAATTCCTCACTTTTACTGCCGCCTCCTGGCACCAAAAAGCTTTGGAGAGAAAACATGTAGCAGCTGCTAGTGGTTTCATCTCCATCAAGTCCTGTCCATCGAACAGTTATCTATAAGCTAATCAGCTAAGCCTTTGGCAGACTTTGAATGGGAACAATGGAGTTCCAAAACTGAGTTCCAAAACTGAGCATGTTCTATCCAACATGGTGACAATCCAGGCTATTCCAGTGCATCATCCTTTCCTCATTTGATCCTTCCAGGAACAAACTTTGAAGAAGGCAGGCTATTGATCTAGGCTATTCCACTGCATCATCCTTTCCTGGTTTTATCCATCCAGGAACAAACTATGAAGAAGGCAACCTTCTTACACATGGCATGGAATCTCCTTGAGATTCTTAGTGCTGATTATGGGATGCTAATGAGGAAGCAGCATGAGCATGCTTACAAGAGTAGTACAATAATTGAGAAGTATTAAAAATGCATTTTTACTAATAGGTAATAACCCCCCCCCAGTTTAGCAAACTGTAAGAAAGTTAACACCCACCCATCTCCTAGAAGAATGAAATGTTCCAGGAAATATTAAAAATGCAGAATATTATATTTCCCTGGATGAGAAAAGGAGTTTTTAAAAACAAAGCAGCTCTCTGCAGCTCCAGGGTGATGAGATTAAAGCCTTCACCCTCAGGACATGATATGAATAGTTTCATTACCTCATCACCCAGCAAGATTCAACCAAGCCTGGGACTCAAGACAACCTACAAAGTTACCCCTGCATGGCCCCATGGGAGGCCCCTGCTCTTACACAGGAACAGGAAGCTCCAAGGTGGGGCCCAAGAGAGGATATAATTCTCTCTCTCACACACACACACACACACACCCATGTGCTTGATTGCCCAAGACCTCAAACCACATGGTCCTGTCCACCATTAAACCATCTTTTCAAATAGCCTCCATGTTTCCAGTGTCTTTCTCCCCACTTGGAACTGAACCCAGGTGGACATTTCTTCCAGTAAAACCATGCTGTGTCTCCTAAAAAGTCAGACAATAGAATTTGGAGTGCAATCCTGCTCCCTTTTACGTATATGTTTGGATGCATAACTGACTCCAAATCCTTCTATCCTCCAGGAAACCCAAACCTGCCATTAATCCTTATTCCTCTTACTCAACCCCTGCAGCAGAGAAGAATTCGCTCCTCATCCCCACCTTTACTAGTCCAATGTCTAGAGAACTGTAGTCTATTGTCACTCTCAAAATCCAGGATCCTGGAAACTTTTTCCAAAGTGTGCAGAAACTGGAAATGAGTTCTTGTAGGATTCCATGAGCCAAAAAAAGGGGAAATAAAGGAAGAAAGAGAACCAAGTGATCATTGGTACTTTCTGAGCTTGGTTGCCTCCTTTCAGATGTTTCATTACCCACCCAAGCAACATCATCAGTGCTCCTTGGGTAATGAAATGTTTGCAAGAAAACAACCAAGCTCAGAGAGCACCAAGGATCCCTGATTTCAACCCTGAGCTACAAACTTTCTCCTCTATTGGTTAGAAAGAGAGTATGCTGCCTTTCTGAAGCGGTAGCGGCTGAGCAGAAAAAGAAACTCTGCTCCATTTTATATTTCATTCCAAATGGAAGATGAACGACAAGAAAAATGAGGCCAAGTTCCCAATACAGGTGCACATATAAGCATGCCAAAATCATACTGGATAATTAGATGTTTGATTTGTGGTAGTATTACTTACATTCATATTGTTAATATTTAATGCAAGTCAGTTATTTCAAATATACCGTGTTGGGCCACTATCTATTCAGGTGTTAAATGTTTTTCATAGATCTCTGCTTCAGCATTTCCTATTCTAGACCTTTTTATTTACAGTAAACAAACCAGGGTATAACTGTTTATTCTCCTTTCTTTTCTGCTTGGTTCTATTTGCCTTTTTTGCTCTTATCTGGATATTGCCATTTCCATGTCAATGTGGGCAAAAATATACTGCAGTTTCAATACATAAAATGACACAAAGTGGGGGGGGGAGGGGATTATGGATTTCTATTGAAATGCTAGAAGTCACAACAACTCATTATCGCAGGATTTTGGACTTCTGTAAAATATTTGTTGCAGACCACAGCTTACTCCAAAAGGATGGGGTGTAGGCAATCAGTAGGACCTGAATATTGTGGTACAACTTATTGCAATGATACGCATGTTAATATAGCTGATATGATTTGAACTATACCCAAGTGTATCAAATATTATTAAAGAAGTTGTGCAATATTGTGTGAAGAAAATGAAATGAACCAAGTTCACTGTGGGAATCACTGTGGTACAATATAATATAATGAAGGGAGGAAGGGAGGGAGGGAGGAAAGTCACCGTGTCCCCAAATACCATGAGTGAGTCTGCTCAAGATTGTTGGGTCTCTTCTGCTACTACCAATGGAGAAACAGTGATATGAAACAAATTAGACTAAAATATCTTCTATTCCAAATATCGTATAATGTGGGTGTGGGTGTGGGTGTGGGTGTGGGTGTGGGTGTGGGTGTGGGTGTACATCAATGAATGAACAGATGTTTGTATATTTGTGTAAGTACCTAAATGTGGATGCATATCCGCAGTCTAGCACAACATACAGCCTTCAAAACCAATATGTTTACTCACGAGAATACAATAGAATGGAATGGAATGGAATGGAATGGAGTGGAGTGGAGTGGAGTGGAGTGGAATGGAATGGAATGGAATGGAATGGAATGGAATGGAATGGAATAGAATAGAATAGAATAGAATAGAATAGAATAGAATAGAATAGAATAGAATAGAATAGAATAGAATTCTTTATTGGCCAAGTGTGATTGGACACACAAGGAATTTGTCTCCAGTGTATAAGCTCTCAGTGTACACTCAGCACTAAGTGATCAATCATATTCATAGCGAAACGTTAGAATACTGCCCATTAAAAAAATGAGCAGATCCTCAAATTTATCTAATTAAAATAATTGACATTAGATTTGGTGCCAGATCAGTCAATTTTACATCATGCAAAAGTAGTAAATGAAAAGAGGAAAGGAAATCATCACCAAGTAGTGTAATAGTCACTGACGGATTTGCACATGTTCCTTCTCCTTCTTTGGCATGCACATTTCTTGGTGATTTGAGAGCCATGGAACTGTAGCTCCTTCCAAGATGCAAGAAGAAGTACGTCAAAGAATAAAAGTCTCGGTGATATGGAAGGATTCTGGCAGAGGTAATTTTAGCCACAGCATATGGGCTTTTGCCCTATAATTTGAGGATTCACACATATCCTAGGACCTAGGGGCATGCTGAACTACAGTGTAATCTAAGAATGTAGAGAAATTTTGACATGTTAAAACACGTTTATATCTATTGCTGGTCTCTGTGATGTGCTATTTATCGGATTAAAGGAACTGGTTTATTTCTTGGTATTAAGAAATTATTAAAACATTATTTTAAACAGTGTTTTAATCCCTGCCACATCCATTGTTAACTAGGTTTTATATTTTTATTCTAAATGAGAAAGAGAGAGGAAGGGAGGGAGAGGGGAGGAGAGGGGGAGGGGAGAGAGAGAAAAAGAGAGAGAGAGAGAGAGAGAGAGAGAGAAATGAGTGAGACTGACTTTGAAACTCCTGAAAACATTGGAAAGGGCCCTTATTGAAACTAAACCAACAATTTATTATTACAAAAATGTGTTCAAAATCGAACTTTAAGGAATCTAACATATGCTTCTTATGTTCTAAAAACGCATTTAGTTCAATACAAAGTTCTCTTTGATGTTTACTGAAGATTCACTTTCATCTCTTGTATGCTGGAAAGGTAAAATATTTGAAGGAACTTTGATACATATTTTATGGACTTCTAATCCCTTACAATGGAGATAGTAGCCAACTATGTTTACTATAGTGAACCAGGTTCTTGAAAAACTATTAAAGCAGGGGTGAAATCCAGGAGGTTCTGACAGGTTCTGGAGAACCGGTACTGGAGAACCGGTAGCGGAAATTTTAAGTAGTTCAGAGAACCAGTAAATGCCACCTCTGGCTGGCCCCAGAGTGGGGTGGGAATGGAGATTTTGCAGTATCCTTCCCCTGGAGTAGGGAGGGAATGGAGATTTTGCAGTATCCTTCCCCTGCCATGCCCACCAAGCCATGCCCACCAAGACACAGCATACCCACGAAGACACACCCACAGAAACAGTAGTAAAAAAATTTGGATTTGACCACTGCATTAAAGGGTTAAAAGGGTTAATATTTTATTAAACTATATCCCCAAAATTGGATTCTTTCAGTCTTTGGGATAGTTTGGATATTGAGTTTAGACTGTGATGGAAAAGCTCAATATATATTCATTGAAGAATGCTTGTGCTAGAGATTTCAAAAGTTAGCTTATTATAACTATCATATAGTTATAAAGTCATATGCTATGTGATTTATCTATAATTTTACAGTATAAATTAACAAAGCCTTTCAAAAAATGTTAATTGTAACATTTATAACCTTTAATAAAATTATACACACGCACACACATACACACACTTACAGGTAGTCCTCGACTTATAACTACAATTAAGTACAAAATTTATGTTGCTAAGTAAGACATTTGTTAAGTTTGCCCCATCTTATGACATTTCTTGCCACAATGGTTAAGTGAATCACTGAAGTTAATAAGTTACCATGTTTCCTCAAAAATAAGACCCTGTCTTATATTTCTTGAGCCCCAAAATACCCGCTTGGCCTTATTTTTAGGGTGGTCTTATTATTTTGGGGCACGTGGAACAAGATGGGGTTCCTCATTCCATCTTACCTGATTTCCAACTCTATGTTTAAATATTTTTGGGGAGGGCTTATTTTCAGGGGGAGGCATGTGCTCAAAAGCCCGATTGGGGATGTCTTATTTTTTGGGAAACAGAGTAATAACACAGCTATTAAGTGAATCTGGCTTCCCAGATTCTCACCTGCTTGTCAGAAGGTAGCAAAAGGTGATCACACAATCCCAGAACAGTGTGACCATCATAAATATGAGTCAGTTGCCAAGCATTTGAATTTTGGTCACGTGACCATGGAGATGCTGCGATGGTCCTAAGTGTGAAACATGGTCATAAGTCATTTTTTTCAGTGCTGTTGTTTGAATGGTTTGAACAGTCACTAAATGAACTGTTGTAATTTGAGGGCTACCTTTATATGAATGAATAGGATAATCTGCTCACAAAGATATCCACGGTTGTTTATATATCAGCATCGAATGAGGTCACTTCACATTTTCCTTCGAATGAAATTTACTGAACTGCACAGACTTATTTTCTAATAAACATGCTTATAGATTAGTAGACTATGTTCTCCAGCATTTCACAATCCTAACTGAAAGTATAAGTGAAAAATCTTTAATTTAGTATTTGCTTCTTTTGTGGGCACCTAGACCTAGAGCAATTTGAAGAATGTATGTTTGTATGTGTGTGTGTGTGAAAGAGAGAGAGAGAGAAAGAGGGAGGGAGGGAGAGACAGGGGGGAGAGGGAGTGTGTGTGTGTGTGTGTGTGTGTGTGTGTGTAATAATGCTGGCAAAACTGATAAGAAAACTGTAAAGGTCAAGACTGGATTAACACAGCACGATGCGTTTCTTCCAGCTTAAAAATTCCTTTTATGTCAATATATCCCACGACTATTCAATAGAAATGATTGTGCGTGTGTTTTCAACTGCTGAGTAAAAATTATGTGTGGTTTTTTTTTTCCTTTTCGTCAACTGGACTGTTATTTCTCCTAATCACAGACAGAAACAGAACGCTGACCTTTAGATCGGTTCACCTCTGATGGATAATTTGCATGGCTCATTTCCTGGACTTTGGGGAGATGTATTTATTCCATTTTTCCCACAAACCAATGAGCTGCAAAAAACAAAAAATTGAGACGATATGCCTGATGAAAGCCTCCACGAGTATCCAGGGCATCTGAATTCTAGGTCTGAATTAAACTCGAATATGTCACACATTTAGGAGGGTCATTTCAGTTCTTTGAATGACTCCATTTGCTCAGCCGTTCTGAACCTGGTCTTCTTAGGATGTTAATATGAAATTAAAGATTACATTTGCCAAATTAGTTTTAGGCTGTCACTACCTGTACTGTTTGTCTAATGGTTTTGTACTGTTTGCATGAAACATCTGGACTAAAATCAATCGTATTATATCTATTCACAGTTCATTATTCCAGTATGCGGAGGGAATAAAATATTTCAAAATCTAAAGGTGATTGCACATAACTAAATCCAGCTTTGTTCAGGAAGGCTTATTTTCTGGGAGATGCGAATAGAATGTGAGATGAATAGAGCAATCCAAGGTTCATATATTTGCAAGTATGGTTTCCCTCCGTTGAGAGAGCGTAACCACTCGTAAAATTATAAGATTGAGAATGGCTTCTGTATCACGGCATTTATGATTGGCTTGGATTCTCATGCAGGCCTCGTGCTTATGAGTTTCTTTACATGCATGCAAATTTCTCCTTTTGAAATAGCGCTCATGGCAAGTCACTTTGTCTAGATTTCTGAAACTCCAGCAAGCCGCAATGAATGCACAATACTCACCAAGACCATCTCCGATTGAATTGCCTATTCATTCCTTAAAGCAGCTTCTCCCTTTCACACAACATGTGATGGTCAATTCATTAATCCCCAGTCCCCACGTTTTCATTTTGGAAAATGCCATCCAGAAAATCTGAACCTCAATCAGGTCACATACAATATATGGACATTTTTGTCCATTTAATTTTTGGAGAAGTCATTTTCCCTCCTTCTCTCTCTCTCTCTCTCTCTCTCTCTCACACACACACACACACACACACACACACACACAGAGACATACACACACGCAACACACACAGACACACACACACAAATCCCAGTCAGGACACCCTTCCACCCTTCGGAAGCAGCTTCCAACACCATCCTGTGTTCCCTTCTCCTTCTCTTTTTTCTCAAACACAAAGCAGCCCTTCCATTGAGAGCCACATACATCTGGCGGTGACATTCCAAAGAATGAAAGCCCATGTCTACATAGCTGCATGGCTAATTCTGTGCCCTTCCCATTCAGCTCCCGCTCCATTATGAATGCCAGAAGAGCCAGCCTAAACTGGTGAGCTCATTCTGGCCCTCCCTCTCCTTTTCTTCCCCTCTCCTCTTCTCTTTGTCCCTCTCTGACTTTCAATGGGTTCCTGCCGTTACTCAGGCAGTCAGCATGCCGTTGCCAGGTGACATTCCCAAAAAAGGGAGCAAAAGCTGCTGGCGGCACAGATAGAGCAAAGCCAGACGACTTTAGGGATGCTCTGTATTCGGGACGGAAAGGGACTTGCTTTGAGGTGGCTGAATTATCTAAATTATCTGCTATTCCTCAATTTGATTGGCTGTCTTAGAACTTTTTCTTTGGGCCTTCCAAACTAGGGTGTTGAAGTTTGTTTGCCAAGTTGCTTGAATTTGGAGTGTCTTGGAGTGTCTTATAAATGACTGCCCTTTTCAAACAGCATTTGGCATAAGAGACATATAAAAAATTTAGCTTTAAGCTCTTAAGACAAAGGCATCTGCTTACAAACTATATGTTTTTTTTCCTAATGGCTGTTTCATTAGTCTGTTTATACCATTAAAGGGCTATCCTGGGTGGGGAGGGGGATTTGTTTAATTTTTTTTAAACAACCGAATACCGAATTTTCTGAGAAACTTTTCTTAGTCCCTAGTCTGCCATGTAAAAATATTAGAACAAATTAGTATTTGTATGTGACATTGTCATTTTTATATCTTACTTTTTTTTTAAAAAAAAGGCGGGGAATTAGGCACTTACATACAGGTAGTCCTCAGCTTACAACCATTTTTTTAGTGACTGTTCGAAGATATAATGGCACTGAAAAAAGTGACATGACCAGTTTTCCCAATCAAGGAGTATGACGAGCATCCCGATCGTCATGTAATCAAAATTTGGACATTTGGTAACTGGCTCTTATTTATTACAGTTGCAGTGTCTATGCTGGCTTGGGCATGTCGTGAGAATGGCTGATGATCAGATTCCGAAAGATCTCCTGTATGGAGAATTAGCGCAGGGAAAGCACCTCAGAGAGAGACCACAGCTGCAATATAAGGATATCTGCAAGAGGGACCTAAAGGCCCTGGGAATAGACATTAACAACTGGGAAACCTTGTCCTCCAATCGTTCAGTTTGGAGGCTAAAGACACAGCATGGCCTTCTCCAATTCGAAGAGACACTTGTTCAGCAAGCTGAGGCTAAGAGGCAGTCCCGGGACCAGCGAAATCTGGGGGCTGGGCAGAGGAATATATCTGCACTCAGTGTGGAAGGGATTGCCACTCTCGAATTGGCGTTTTTAGTCACACTAGATGCTGTTTTAGGACCTCTTTCCAGAGCACGATACCATAGTCTCCTGAGACTGAAGGATGCCAATGCAATGCCAATGCAGTGTCCGGGACCATGTGGTCACTTCTTGCAACCTTCTGACAAGCAAAGTCAATGGGGAAGCCAGATTCACTTAACAATGGTGTTACTAATTTAACAACTACCAGTACAGTGATTCATTTAATCTGTGGCAAGAAAGGTTGTAAAATGGGGCAAAATCCACTTAACAATTGTCTTGCTTAACAACAGAAATTTTGGGCTCAGTTATGTTGTAAGTTGAAGACTACTTGTATATAAATATAAATCACATAAATTGACAAGAATTATCCTCCTAGTTTTACAGTAGAACCATATTGTAATTGATATCTGCTTCTAAATATATTATTGGCCAGTGATTCAATAGATATATCAGGCAAATGATATATTCATTTGTAGATCATCGTCTCTTTTACAGTTCTTTTAAAAGAGGCCATGGAAGTGTTCACATTGAATTTGGCTCAGGATTGAAAAATGTTTGCTCTTTCCCGACTAAATTGGCATAGCAGTTATTTACCTCAGAGAAGATAATATATGAAACTGGAAGGAGTTTATTTAGGATTAGGAAATAACATGAAGGGGAGAAAGGGTGTATTCTCCCTCTTCTGGTGTCTTGGTCCCAGTTCTAGTCTGTTTTTTACCCACAGAACTATTTGTATTTGTTATTGTATATGTCAAGCCCCACCACTCAATTGGGCAATGTGTGTGTGTGCCCACATGCTCAGATAGATAGATAGATAGATAGATAGATAGATAGATAGATGATAGATAGATAGATAGATAGATAGATAGATAGATAGATAGATAGATAGATAGATAGATAAACAGACAGAAAGACAGATAGGTATATACACACACACACACCATTTTCAGGAAGGTATATTGATAATGCCCACTGGGTAAATACAGAGTATTGAAAAGTATAAAAGAAATTTCCCAGCCTTTCTTAGAAAGAATTAACTAAAAGGAAGGTTCTTTGAATTACTTTTTCCCAGACTTCTCTCCACCCGAGCTAAGATGTATTCATCACTCTATTTATTGCTGGAACTGAATCACCCCATCTTTTGGTTCTTTAGATCTACTCTCTTTCTTCTTCGCTTCCCTCCCCACAATTTCTCCCCTACAGGTAGTTCTTATTTAGCAACTGACTCATTTAGCGACTGTTCACAGCTACAGAGCTGATGAAAACATAACTTTGCAATCAGTCCTCACATTTATGACCTTCAAGAATCTGTAACGCTGGAGTAAAATCATAAAATTGTGATGTTTCACTTAGCACCCCTCTTCTTAATGAGTGAGTTGCCAGTTTCAATAGGGGTCACTAAACCATATATTCCCTATTTTTGCTTGAAAGGTCGAGATGTTTTGTTAACTTGGGTGTAGTGTATTGCATAAATCCAGCTAATGAATGGCCTATATCATTCAGCAACCTCTATTACTGAATGGGAATCTCATCCTCCTAATCCAGAGTCAAAGCCTGACACCTTAATTACTATAGGTAGACCTTGACTTACAAACCACAAATGAGCCCCAAATTTCTATTGCTAAGCAAGGCATTAAGTTAGTTGTGCCCCATTTTACAACCTTTTTATCGTGGTTGTTAAATGTATCACTGCAGTTGTTAAGTGAATCATGCGGTCGCTAAGTAAATTTGACTTCTCCCATTGACTTTGCTGGTGGGAAGCCGGCTGATAAGGTTACAAATGGTGACCATGTGATCCCAGGACAGTGTAGTTATCATATACGTGCCAAATGCCTAGTGCCCGAATGTTGATCACATGACCATGGGGAATGCTGCAACTGCCCTGTGAAAATTGGTCATAAATAATTTTTCCCCAGGCCATTGTAACTTCAAATGGTCACTACATGAATGGTTGTAGGTCAAGGATTACCTCTACTCTACATTGGCTCATTTGTTTGCTAAGAATTTAAAAGAGATGGGCCAGAAGATAAAATTACCACTCTGCAAAGTCTTTTCTAATAGCAGGAAAGGAGAATGGTAGGGAAATAGTTGTGTTTTCTATCATAAAATGGGTGAGTCTACAATGCCCTATTCAATAATTGCAGCTGGTACTTTTGCAAGGGGTATATGTGTGTGTGTGTGTGTGTGTGTGTGTGTGTGTGTGTGTATACCAGTTTTACCAGTTTTATGCCAGGTTTCAATCATAAAACAGAAACAGAAGAAGCTATGAGAAAAGTACAAAGTCCCACCCTCTACACAGATGCTGCAAACTACCATTTTCTATATTCTGTTGTCTCTCTTCTCCTGCCAGTTTCAATAACGCTGCAGATTCAGGGCCTCTGCCAGGCGACAACAATTAAAATAATACCCCAGTTCTTTGCACTGAGTGCACCCAGCTGTCTTCAAAGGGAAATGGATTAATCCTAGTGCATTTCCTTTCCTCAGCTGCTATGTAAAAGAAGAGCGCCTTAGGGCTTAGAGAGGAACTGACTATTATTACTTGTTCATTTCTCTCCAAGTTGGTTACTGCTAAAAGCAGACAGGCCAAGAGGGCAAGAATCAAGTCAGTTTCATTTTGCTGATGAACTGAAGATTGTAAGCCAATCCCTTAGTCTACTTGGACAGAGACTTAAAGGATGTTGTCTTTTACACACAAGGTGTAATCCTGCCTGTGGTAGATGAAAAACTCAGAAGACCGCTATGAAAATATACGGACAATAATAAGCCGAGGGAAAGGGATTTTATTCAAGACAAGGAATTGGGTTTTGCTAGTGGTGGTTGAGGATCCAGCAGGGTTAGCAGCAAAGGTCAACTCTGGGGACTGAAAGAAAACTCAGGACTGCTGCATAATAGTTGTCCACTTGTTTGATGATAGCAAGTAAGCAGGCAATACAGCATACAACTGCTGTGTAACTGAGGGGGCGCTATGTGTACAGAATGGAATTCTATAATATTTATATAAATCCATAAATAATTTGATTAGGCTGATAATCAATTTTCACAATAAATTTTGTTCAACTATAGATTCAGTAAAAAAAAAAAAAGTGCTGTCATTTTGTTGCAATAGCCGGATTCCTTTGAGCAATCTAAGATATGATCCATGCCACTTCGTCTTCACACTCAGAATCTGATACTCAAACATTGATTGCCACTGAATGTGGAGGCTTAATTCCTCTGCAGGAAGGAATATGGAGGGTCACATGGCAAGTATTCATCCACAGATTTGTCTACTGTGTTTTCCCGAAAATAAGACCCTGTCTTATATTTTTTTGAATCTCGAAATAAGAGCATGGCCTTATTTTCAGGGAGGTCTTATTATTTTGGGGCACATGGAACAAGATGGGTCTCCTCTTGCCGTCTTATCTGATTTCCAGCTCTGCATTTAAATATTTTTGGGGAGGGCTTATTTTGGGGGGGAGGCTTATTTTAGCACATGCGTTCAAAAGCCCGATTGGGCTTATTATCAGGGGATGTCTTATTTTTGAGGAAACAGGGTAGTTACCTTTTAAAGCCTATTTACCACCTCTTGTTAGTTTTCCAAAGCAAAGAATTGGAAACATTTGCTCCATGTAATCAAAGCAATCCCTACAATCACAATCAATTGCCACAATTGTTTACAAAGGTTAGCTATTTCACCAGGCATAGGAGTTAAATAGAAGTGGTGACTTTAGCTATAATTGGTTTGTTCTTCAGTTTGCTGCTTGTTTTCTGCATGCCACCCAGGGTTGTTTGAGTTGGAAGGCCGTATAAAATTCTTAGATAACTTAGCATTGAAACATTATAATGGTTGTGAAAAAGTTAAAACGTCGTATAAAGTTATAACAATTTTTTCCAACTTTCTGAAATTTGATATAGATAAGGATAGGTAGACTTTCAATTTGTAAGGCCTGTTGTCTTTTTAATAAGAACTCTGTCATCCATCCACCTGTTGAAACCAAACAAGAATTAAACATTAACAAAGTAGGCAGACTGACACTAAGAATTAAGGAGTAATAACTCTTTTTCTCTCTTCTAGATGGCAGCATTAGCTGAGCTTGACTAATCTCAAAAAGTTAAGCAATGTTGGACTTGATTAATATTTGCTTCATTCATATTTATTTATTTATTTATCTCATTTTATTCCCAATGATCCTGGCCAGTTCAAAAGTAAAAGAAATAAAATAATAAACAGAATAAGGAGTATAAGATGGCAGAGTTGACCAAAAAACAACAACAACCAGACAGCAACAATAACAACAAAAGACACAGATCTACGCAATCCAAAGAGGCTTCAATCACCTTTGCCAAATGCCAAATCAAAAGCCAGGTCCTCAAGTTACTTTGGAACACCACTAGGTTGGAGGCTATCTGGATTATGGAAAAAAGGCCATTAGGAAATCCAAGCATTGTAGGCTAGGTAGCACCCAGATAAGCAGAGATCAACAACAAGAACAATACTAGATAGACAATCAAACAATACCCAATACCCCAATCAAGGAACTGCCAACTCAGACAGACAACTTAACAGTGAACAGCAGCCTAATCAAGAAATCACCAAGACCACTTCTACCAACACTGAAGGAAAAGCTACTTGTACATAAAGAGAGAGAAAAACCCACCCCCTTCTAGCACTGATGATATTACTGAGTTGGGTAATGAAACGTCTCCAAGAAAACAACCAAGTTCAGAGAGCACTGAAGAGCCCCCATTATAGGCTGAGTTGGGAATGGGAAAAAAAAATCCTGGAAAAATAATAAACCACATCCATGCTGTTTCCAAGGGAACTTCATGTATGTCCATCTAATCACAGGGAGTATGAAGGAGTCTTTAGGGTGATCTCACAAAAAATCCATTCTTGGCTTTTCCCTAAACATACTATTTAAACACTTGGCAGAAATAAGTTTTGTGGTTGCTATTCATAACTAACCGGAAGTCAAGCTTTTGCTGGTCTTCTGCAACCAATTTCTTCTCCAGTATGAATCTACAGGTAGTCCTCAACCACAACCATAATTGGAACCAGAATTTCTGTTGCTAAGTGATGTGCTTGTAAAGCGAGATGTCATATGACCGCATTGCATAGCCACCAAAATCTAGGCAATCCTCCTTAACTGAGAGTGTGAATTCATTAAGCAACGATCCATGTATTTGAATCCAAGCCATTCTGGATACAGAATTCCATGGGAATGCAGCCCAAACCTTCCACAACATTAGTATCTGTACAGTATTGTGCCAACCCTGCAATTGGCAATGGTCTGGCGCATACAATGTTTGCAGGAAACAATTATCAGCAAGAAAGCTGGATGGTTAATTGCTGTGTAAACCTGCCCATCGTTACACTTTTTTGTTCCTTCAACACTCTGTCTCTGTTCTGGATTTGGAACAACACTAGAACAAATACTAAATACTATCCATTTTAGCTCTTCCCAAACCTGTAGTGGCATAATGAAAAAAAAGTTTATATTTTTTCTCATAACTTAGCTTTGTGCTGAGGGAAAGGTAAAGGGAGATAAGGATGAACTATTGGGATCAAACCTAATGCCTCTATAACTGGGCATTCTGTAGCCACCCTGGTCTCCTTCCACAACAACCAATGAGAAAACTCACAAACAGAACAAGGGAACTTACATCAACAGTTATTACTTTCTGGCTGCGTTTGGGGCTCATGACCCTAAGTGTACGAGACAGACAATTGTTACTTGCTGTAAAGACGTGGTGTCTGCTGCAAATCTCTTGCCTTTTTGAATAGGCAGGGAGAGATAAGGAAGGTGGGAAAGGGCAGGGAGCAAGTTGCGCCATTTGATTCTGAATCAAAAGTCAAAAGACTCCAGTGTTCCAGCCCTTCCTTTTGCAGGACCAAATGGGAGTCCTACAGGAAGAAATCACTCAGCACTGCCAGATAACATCAAAAACCAAATTGGCACCAGAAACAAAGGGGTTTTACAATGATGGCTGTCCCACCTTTTTTCTCGCTGCCATTCTTAAATTAGTTGCAAAATAATATTTGTCTTAATATTTTTAGCAGGAGCTTTTTTTTCTCTTCTTGGTATAGCTTGTGATATTAGCAAAGCCTAAGGATCGAAAGCCCAGAGCAGCTGCAACAAAAATGATCCAGTGATAGCATTAGATTCTTGCCCTTTGGATGAGTTGAAACTATAAATCACAGATTTTCTCCTGTCATGGTGTTTCTGATAGTTGTAATCCCTGAACATTTGGAGACCATTAGGTTGGGAGTGTTATATTAGCATATTATTATACCCTGGAGTAGCAACTAAGGAAACCTGATCTAATCTTTAATTTGAACATCTCTATTGAGACTAGAGTGTATCCTTTACTGTTGTTCTCCAAAAGTACTCATCTGGCTCCACTCAAAGATACTTATAATAAGTGAACATCAATAAACACACAATTTGAATCAAAATTTAAACATATCTATAATTGTCAGGACTTTGAGGTAGGGCAGACTAGGAAACCAAGTTATGAATGCTAATGCTATTTTTATTACAACAAAAACTTCCAAATCTGAATATGCCTAACCTCTCCCCTCTCTTTATTGTTATCTTTGTGAAAAGTAGGGAGGGTCCTGTCTGAGATGCTTTCTCAAATTACATTTCTGCACCAAACTCAGATTACTGTTATCTAACATTGTTTTGAATGCACCCAATAGAAACAAATAATTGGTTCACAAAAAACAAACATGGAGAAATATGCTTTGTGACATTGGTGGATTTATACTACTTATTAAGTGCATGATGGCTATGCTGTAGATCATTATCTAAAAGATAATTAGCTAAAAGAGACGTAGTGGCACAGTGGTTAGAATGCAATACTGCAGGCTACTTCTGCTGACTGTTGACTGCCAGCAATACAGCAGTTCAATTTTCACCAGGCTCAAGGTTGACTCAGCTTTCCATCCTTCCGAGGTTGGTAAAATGAGGACCCAGATTGTTGAGGGCAATATGCTGACTCTGTAAACTGCTTAGAGAGGGGCTGTAAAAGCACTGTGAAGCGGTATATAAGTCTTAAGTGCTATTGTTATTATTATTATCATCTCTTCCTTCTGTTCCTCAAGGTTATTCCTTCTTCCCATTACAGTTAACCTCTAATGATTATAATATACTGTCAATATAATAAGCGGCTTTCCCCATGATTCAATTAAATGCTGTCTACTAGATGAAACCCTAAATTTAACTGTCATCAGCTTTTGCCCTTGGCCTCCATCCCCAAACCCCAAGGCAGATTTTTTTCTTCTTCTTCTTAAAACGGGCTGTCTCATTAAACATGGCACATCAGGCAACTGTCTGGTTCATTTCTATGGACAACCTGCTCCTGCTTCCCACCTGTCCTTAAGTCAGCAGAAAACTAAAGTAGCAGGAAATTTGCTGTCCACACAGCCAATCCTTATCTTGTTATTCTCGCCTGACTTCCAGCCTTTGGAATTATAATATCCTGATATCCATTGTGCAGGGCATGTTAAGCAAAGCCATTGGTTAAAGCTTTTGCCTTTGCTGTCCTCCCCCTTTCTTGACATCAGTAGCTGGTGGGAACACCCCCCACACAGACACCAATTAAAACCTATGGCGAAGGGCATATGCTTTTAACAAATGGGCTCAGCTGGCTGTCAAAACTGATTACCAAGAGGGCTGTCTGCGAGGAGGTCGTACGAGGGCTGTATGTAAAGAGCAGCCTTCCAAAGCGAACATTCACCAGCAGCCAAACTCTCTGCTAGTCAGCCAAACACCCAGAATGAACAGAATGAACTTCTTTACAAGAGTGAGATGACATATGTCATGCAGAGTTAGAGAGATACTCCACTGCTTCCATCCTGGAGACAGAAGGTTCAATTTTTTTTTTCAAAACAAAAGGAAAACTCAGAAGGAAGAACAGAGGAAAGGGAATCAGAGGGGGGTGGGGAAGCTGGAACCAAGACAGAGAAAAGAACTGGGGTTCAGACCCTCTTCCCAGCAGTCTTAGAAATAAATTACTGGAATCTCCAGGAATTAAAATTAAAAGGGCTTATCTGCTTCAGAGAACAGCGATCTGTGGAAATAAGTGTAAAAAGCATTTAAGGAGGAAGATTGAATTCAGTCATTTTCTTGTGCTGTGCTAAAGCATCTTGTCCTTGTTATTTCTCTGTCTGGATAGAGAACTACATATTAATGAAATATACTTTCTATATCCCAAAGATGCTTTTTTCAAGCGGCAACTAGACTTTCTGGGTTTTCTTTGAAGATGTTTCACTTCTCATCCAAGAAGCTTCTTCAGTTCTGACTGGATGGTGGGGAATGGAAGGATTTATACTCTTTGCAGACAGCTGGTCATTTACCTTCTTTTAGCAAGTCATTAAGATTTATCTGTGAGGTTTATCTGTGTCATCAGAGTCATCTGAGTGGTGCAAATGGGTGTCCAGCCTTCTTGGAACTGTTGAAAGGACTGTGTTATAATTGGTGATAGATGATGATGTATCAGGGGTGAAATGCTCCCGGTTCAGACCAGATCACCCGATCCGGCAGCGATGGAAGTGGGTGATTCGGAGAACCGGTAGCAAAAACCCCTGCCCACCCCACTACCACCACCACCACCTCATGCCTAGCTGAGCTGCACGATCATCAGAGGCTTTTTTTTTTTAATTTTTAAAAGCATTTTTTCTACAACCTTTTCGGCCGAAAAAATGCTTTTAAAAGTAAAAAAAAGCCTCTGATGATCGCGCAGCTCAGCTGGGATCGTCAGAGGCTTTTAAAAGCATTTTTTCTATAATCTCTTCGGCCAAAGTGGTTGTAGAAAAAAGTGTTTTTAAAAGAAACAAAAAGCCTCTGGTGATCAGGCAACTCAGCTAGGATCGTCAGAGGCTTTTAAAGCATTTTTCTTACCACCTCTTCGGCTGAAGAGGTTATAGAAAAAATTGGTTTTAAAAGTAAAAAAAAGAAGTTGGTCACACCCACTCAGTCACATTACACACACACACACCACCAAGCCACACTCACAAAACTGGTGGTAACAAATTTTACATTTCACCACTGCTTGGAACAGTATCAATGTCATAAGGACATAGCAAAATAAAATTGTTAGAGCATGTTCCTACTGTAATTAGTTCCAAGAAGAGAAAGACCCAGAGCAACTTCTTGAGAAAGTTTGCTTTCTTTTGTTATTTCAGGTTTCATAATTTACTCAGTTTCCAAGGCAGAGATACCTAATCACAAACCCATTATTCTTAACAACGGGTGGCAAAAATTGAGCTGGGTAGGTAGACGATGAAAACATTGATCTTCTGAACTTCATGAAAAAGGTTAAAATTAATGTGTCTGGAAAGAGTAAAATCACAGTGTCGGGACTGTGGTTGTGCCTAGCGGTTACCACATTTATAGCACTATTGCTGTTCAATCAGAATTAACCCTCTCAGGTCTCCAGAGAAACACATACATATATGCATACAATATATTTGTTCCCAGAGAAACGTCTGGGAACAGTTCAGGTGCTCGGTAGTCAATATGAGAGTGACAGCATAAGAAAAGCATGGATTGATTTTTCTGCAGCTTTAATGCAAGGATCTTCTTCTCTAACCTTTTGAAATCCACAAAGGCTTTTGAAATTTTGACAGAAAGTGATCCTTCCAGAAAATATTTTTTAAAAATGCATTTCTTTGTGGCAAATGCCTTTATGCTGCTTCAGCCATTGACTTAAAAGAGCTTAAAACAAGAATATGCAATAATTATGTACAATAACATTAGAGGCAGTCCTTGACTTACAACAGTTGGTTTAATAACCATTCAAGGTTACAACGGCACTGAAAAAAATGACTTATGACCATTTTTCACACTTAAGACCGTTGCAACATCCCCTTGGTCACATGATCAAAATTCAGATGTTTGGCAACTGACTCATATATTTATAACAGTTGCAATGTCCCAAGGTCATGTGATCACTTTTTGCGACCTTCTGACAAGCAAAGTTAATGGGATTCACTTAACAACCATGTTACTAACTTAACACGTGATTCACTTAACAACTGATTGTAAAATAGGGGCAAAACTCACTTAACAAATGTCTCTCTTAGCAACAGAAATTTTGTGCTCAATTGTGGTCATAAGTAGAGGACTAGCTGTACTAGTGTAGGAAGTTATCAAAATTATTAAATATATCAGAATAATAAACCCTATCATTTTTGTAAAAGCCATGATGCATTATCTCACCAAGTCACTCAAATTCAACCCTGCTTAGCACACATTCATTTTCCTTCTTTTCTCAGTTCCCAAGTGCACATTAATAATAAAAGTTGAGTTTTTAGAGCTGACGGGGAAATGTGCCATAGAGGGAACTCGGACAAAGAATGCCTATTGAGAATCCTTGTTTTCATCCTTGAGAGAGGGGTTCTCAACAAGCCTTCTTTACAGGTATGGCTCAGATTTTTTCTGCAGCATTATTCTCAAAAATAGTTGTGCTATAAGCCATGTTGGATCTGAAAGCCCCTTGAGTTGCACCAGAAAACTGGCCACCAATGCAGCTCTGGCAATATTGGGGTTGCCCAACAATACTTGGTTGTCCTGGTTACCTTGCTTCGGCTCCACTTACACTGTCCAGGTAGTCTTCAAGGACCATGAAAAGTCTTGATAGCATACATGTGAAGTGAAAAGGGCAGGATTGCCTGTAGCCAGCACCTTCTGCTGTGTGTGAAGGACTATTGGACATACACATTACACTTTTGTTAGACTTGAGACTGATGCTTCACTTCAATTATCTTCCACTTTCTTAAAGTAAAAGAGGGACACAATGGCACAGAGGTTAAGATGCTGGGGTTGCTGGAAAATTGACAGCCCAAGTTTGAGCCCAAGATCCCCGCAATGGGGTGAGCTCTTGTAACCTGCTCCAGCTCCTGGCCACCTAGAAGTTCGAAAACATGCAAATGTGAGTAGATAAATAGGTACGACTTCAGTGGGAAGGTAACAGCACTCTTTTGAGCTGCAGTGGCACAATGGTTAGAGTGCAGTACTACAGGCTACTTCTGCTGATCATCAGCTGCCAGTAGTTTGGCAGATCAAATCTCACCAGGCTCAAGGTTAACTCAGCCTTCCATTCTTATGAGGTGGGTGAAATGAGGACCCAGATTGTTGGGGGCAATATGCTGACTCTGTAAATCACTTAGAGAGGGCTGTAAAGCACTGTGAAGTGGTATATAAGTCTAAGTGCTATTGCTGTTTTGCCTTGGCATATAATCATGCTGGCTACATGACCTCTGAAAATATTTTCAGACAATGCTGGCTCTCTCAGCTAAGAAACAAAGATGAGAACTACTCCTTAGAGTTAGACATGACTGGACAGGGGAAACCTTTATTTTTACCTGTTAAAGTAAATTAATCTTAAAATAAATTTAGATAAGGTAAGGAGTTTGGCAGGTGCTGACAAATATTTCAGTAGGCGCACTGCTCCTTCTGCATACCTCATGGGGCAGATTGGAAAATCTTAACGCAATGCTCTGGAAGAAAGTAAGTAAACTTTACACTATGAGCAGATCACAACCTTGTACCCTGTGTTAACTAATAAGGAATAAATCAGATTTATAGCTTAGCTAAAGGCCATGTGCAGCCACTTACCAGTACAATAAAAAGAAAGATAACTTGTTCAAAGCATAAGCAAACATAACTTAATAGCATCAATCATTGCTGTAGCCAAGATGTTTTACAACGATAAGCAAACTATAACCTATTAGAGAGGCAATAGAGGATTGAATCCATTTTTTTAAAGTGCTTGTAATATCTGAAATATTCAGGAACAGCTTCTCTACTCTATTAACATTTTGCTAATCACAAATGAACCAACAAGTCTTTCCAGTATTCTCTTTTCTCCCTGTAATCACTTTGAATGTTACTGGAGTAGGAAGTTTTTAAGACATGTTAAGGGATCTAAAATATATAACCTAAAGAAATGTGAAGTTGAGATTTAAAAAACGACAGTGAAAGAATTTTATTAAAGGAACTCATAACAAAGCAGGGGGGTGCGATGTCTCAGCAGTTAAAGATGCTGGAAAGCTGTCAGGCCAGATTCAAGACCATGCACCACGCAATGGGGTGTGCTCCCATTCTTCCCTTAGCTTCTGTCCACCTAGCAGTTCAAAAGCATGCAAATGAGAGTAGATAAATAGGCACCACTTCAGTAGGATGGTAACAGGGTTCCATTCGTCTTTGGCGTATAGCCACGTTGGCCACACAAACATGGAAGGGTCTTTGGACAATGCTGGCTCCCTTGGCTAAGAAATTGAGATGAACACCATCTCAATTTCTGCATAGGGGACTGCATAGGGGAAACCAGGGGTGGGTTCTACTTTCCTTTACTACTGGTTTACATCGTGCCCATGCACGCGCAGATCAACTTTGATGACATTCAGGTCAGTGGGCAGAGCCTCTCACTGGTTTTACTACTGGTTCTTGCAAACCAGTCCAAACCGGGGGCAACCCACCACTGGGGGACACCCTTTACCTTTACCTAATAACAAAGACTGCATAGGGACTGCATAGGGGAAACTCTTTACCTTTACCTTCTACCAAAGCATCAGTCATACAAATCAAACAATATCAGTAGATGAGTCTGATCAGTGGGAAAATCCAATTTTTTTTACTACCGGTTCTTTGGGCATGGCTTGGTGGGCATGGCGTGACTTGGTGGGCGTGGCTTGATAGGGGTGGCAGGGGAAGGATACTGCAAAAATCTCCATTCCCACCCCACTCCAGGGTAAGGATACTGCAAAATCTCCATTCCCATCCCATTCTGGGGCCAGCCAGAGGTGGTATTTGCCGGTTCTCCAAACTGCTCAAAATTTCTGCTACCGGTTCTCCAGAACCTGTCAGAACCTGCTGGATTTCAGTCTGATGTTCTCAGTAGAGTATAAAAACAGAGCAACTATAAAAAGTGACTTAGTAGAAAAGAAGAAAATAACCATCTAATGTAACTCTTTAAAGATTTTTTCCCCCAGTCAATACATTTTTAAAAGCACTGTAAGTTAAACGGTACAATTAAGAAAACACAAAGCCTTGGGTCCTTTCTAAGGCTCAAGAGGTCTTTTGGATGACATTGCAGTGGTCACTGTCATTCATCACAACAGAAATAATTACTCTTTCTAATATTATTACAATGTCATCAATTAGAACCATTGATCCTTATGGCTTGGCAGGTCATAGCTCTCTGGACTTTCTGGTTATATTTAAAACACTCCAGGCCAATGTTATTCTGGAATGGTTACTTTTCTCTAGTGGATGTCTTCTCACAATTCAGGTGTTGAACAATGCTGCATTCTTGACCATTCTTCTTTCTTAAGAGCATGTGCAGCTTCCTTATGTTGTTTTCCCAAAAGCTTTGACAGTGGCTGCTTATAATGATCTGGGAGGAAGAAACAAAGCAATTGTAAAGCTTGTTCAGAAGTACTTCATATATTATTAAAAGTGACCTTGCCACTTCCACTTCTATTTTTTTCTACTTCCTTCCCTTAATGGAACAAATTATGTCCAGCAAGTGCAAAGTCCTCTAAGGGAAAACTGCTTCTAAATACAGGTGTTCCAAACTCTGATACAGAAAATTCTGTGGATTTAAGCTCATCTCTAGCTCAAAGGATAGTGGACCTTATTATTGTGAATGCTTTAACATCAGTTCTTCTATTCTATTATATAGAAACAAATATCAGTGTGTTTTCCTTGGTTTGTTTTATTGTTCTTTAGAACATGGCTGAATTATTAAACATGGCGGTTATTCTTTCACATGTTTCAGACTCAAGCAGTGATATCGAAAGCAGAGACAGCATGGCATTCCAGTATGATCAAAAACCACACTTTCTTTCTAAAATACACTGAAGGAAAATGTGAGGTGATTTTTTTCCCACTTGGACAATTATTTTATCGGCGCTGGTTTTATGGAATTGTGAAGCTATTTGAAGTTGGACAGCCTACAAATGTAATCAATCAATCATCTCTTTCACATAGTATTTGTATTTGTATTTGTATTTATTAGATTTATATACCGCCCTTCTCCCAAGGAACTCAGGGCGGTGTACAGCCATGATAAAACAATGAACTATATAACATTTAAAACCCATTTAAAACAGAATTAAACGAAGCTGGCCTTCTCAGTTAAAACCCATAATTTAAAATACTCCGTTTTATTAGTCAGCCAGGCCAACCTGTTGGAATAACCGAGTCTTAAGGGCCCGGCGAAAGGTGCAGAGATCGGGAATTGTACATATCTCATACGTAGCACATTAAAGCACAATTTTGTTAACCATATTTTATTGAACACTCCCCTTCCCCCCCAGTTTTGGAGTTCATATAACCTTCTAAGTCAGGAACTGTGAATCATAAATCACAATGAAGAGTTCATACAATTCTCCAAAACCATTATGAAAGAGAGAAAAAATGGCAAGTTGGAGGTGCATAAAAAAGAAGCAAAATCAGTTACTTTCCCATTTATACATGACTTTTGTCTATAGAAAGGGAAGAAAAAGGGAAAAGGAAAAGAGATATGCATCTCAACAAAAACAGTCGCTAAATTTACTTCACTTTGATAGCTATTTAAATATAAATTAACAATTGAAGCGAGGAACTGGTTCTGGGAAAAACAAACAACGCTTGAAGAGGTTAGAGCAACTTTATTGGTCTCTGTTGAAATAACCGATTTTGAGATTTCATCTTAACATACCCTATTTTTCGGTGTATAAGACACACTTCCTCCCCCCAAAAGTAGGTGGAAATGTCTGTGCGTCTTATAGAGCAAATATTGCTGCCGGCCCCTACCCACTGGCCTCTGCCTCCCAGCAATTTACCTTCTTGCAGCAAACAGCAAACAGCCTGATCAGTTTCAGCATAGTCTGATTTAGCACGAGCAGCTAATTGGCAGTTGGATCTGCCTCCCAGAATACCTCCTGCCACCTGGAATGGCCCAAAAATGGGTTGCGCAGAAGCCAAAAATGGGACGCACAGTGGCCAAAAATGGGGCATGTGGAGGCAGCGATAGGTGGCAGCAGTGATGGGTGGCGGCAGCAGGCGGTGGCAATCTCCACAGCCTGGAACAGCTGATAGGCGGTAGTCCAGGAGGCTGATCCAACCACCAATCAGCTGCTCGTGCTAAATCAGGCTGTGCTGAAGCTGACCAAACTGTTTCCTGTTTGGTGCAAGGAGGCAAATTGCTGGGAGACAGATGCAGATTTTTTTTTCTTGTTTTCCTCCCCAAAAGCTAGATGCATCTTATAGTCTGGAGCATCTTATAGTCTGAAAAATACAGTAATTGGCAACATTACTGTAGCAGTGCCTGAAGATCAAATTATATATTCACCTAATGCAGAGCCTGAACCTACATCTCAGTCTCTTCTTTAATTAATCCTAATTTAATTAAGAAAAAATATAAATGTAGGATTGCTCTTTTGGCATGGAGCGCAGGCTTTTTTAAAACTGAAATTTATTATAAACTACAAATAGAAACAAACAGAGAGATAGCGGAAGAAAAGAAAGGGACAAGTCTGCAAGGGAAAAGGAGGGGAAGAGTGGCTTTTTGCAGTGCAATAGAATACAAAGTCCAGTTACAGTCTTAAGTTTATACTTTGCACAATTAGTAAGTATAAATTAGAAAGTACTAGCCATTTCTGTAATAATTACTTAATCTAATCATCAAAATCTAAGATAAAAGTTTCAATTTTTTTCTGATTCAAATAGACACAAAACTGCTCAACAAAAATGATCTTTCTCATACACACAAACACATTCAGATACAGCCAGGAGCTTAACAACAGCAACAAAATGCTGTTGGTTCATATAATAACTTTACTCCTAAGTTTTTAATAGCTTGGAGAGAGGAGGAGTGTGATTTTAATTCAAATTGTTTGTTTCATTAGAACACAGAAAGATTTGCCCAATTTTCATAAGAGGAAGCCCTAAATCATTCCCACCTGTGATGTATCAAGGAAAAGTAGAACTTTAAGCATTAAATGTGTAGCCATAACGTGTTATTTGGCCACAGAGAAAAGAGACTTTGCATGATTTACAACACATAAAATGAGTCAAGATGCCAATAATAATAACAACAAAAGTGGTTGTGATGACAATGTAGTGTCATTAACTCTGAAACCAAGATGAAATGCTGAATTGAAATCTGAAGTAAGGAAACCATTTTTAGTTTAAATAGATTCCATTAATCTATGGTGTTGGGTTTTTCCTTTTCTTCCTTTAGGAAATTAATGAAAAATAATTACTGTAGGGAAGCTCAAATTTTGCAGGGTCTTTCTGTTGTGAAAGATCTTCCAATGAATACAAAGAATGGAAAGCATCTTGTGATCGCAGATTATATGTTTTGAATACAAGTATATTCTTAATCAAGTATAAGTTAAACATGAATTGAGAAACATCTAATTCAAATGTATAAACTGTGAATTTATTATACAATCACAGGCAAACATTGCACTTATGCCTAAGTCCTCTACCCACCCACATTATAGGACTGATAAAATTATCTCATCTGGCTGTTGTAAATATTACTCTGCTGATTCAACAAGAAATACTACTGTATGAATCCTTAATGCAGAACACAGCTAAAAATGGTTTTAGCAATTCTCTACCCAAGCTAATTCAAAATGCATATTCAAATGGTCCTCTATTTTTTCCATACGCACTAGGGAGGATGATATTCGAAACCAAACACTTTTCCAATGAGTGTGTATGTGTCTGTGTGTGTGTGTGTTTGTGTGTTTGCCTCTGGTCTCCAGAATAAATTTCACTTGTTTTTCAAATTTTGGCCCCATGCGCATCTCCCTCAGGATTCATCACACTGTTTAAGTACTAACATCAAATGATTATTTATCCTGTGCAAATATATCTCTTTTCTCTGTGATCAGAGGACAAGAGATTCTTCTCTTGCCAAAAGCTACATAGCAGGTTCCAAATTTTAATAGCTAAGAAATGAGGCACTCAACAACGCGAGAGGAAGTACTGACACCATTATATGAAGAAATCATGATCCTTTGTGGCAGGAAAAACATTTAAAAACAGTGTGGGAAAGAATGGCCACAGGTGGCTAGCTACTACCTCTTGCTTTTTCCTCCTCTTTCTTTCCTTCCTTCCTCAACAATTCTTTCAGAATAGGTTAAAGCACCCATTTTCCTGAGTCCCTCTCAGAGAGGTTGTTGACCCTGTCTATTTTTGTAACACAGTCCTCATCTTGTTCTACAAAGCTTTGTGCTGCCCTCAGACTGAAGGAAGTTACATACATGTGAATTAGGATTAAAGGCACCAAGGAGAGTTGATGATTCTGTAATAACTACTGTAGCATACTACATGTTAAATTGAAGGTATTTAAGTTATTTTTGGATTGCAAAGGAACCCATCACTGAACAGAGCTGCGTATGTTTCCATTCCACAGTTGAATGAAAATAATTCCTACTATTCCCTATCAGGGAATGAATTATTGAAATATAAGTGTTAGTATCTAATAACTATGTTACCATAAAACATTTTTAAATATAAAGCCCTAATAGTATCATTCCTTACACTCTCATCATTGTTTTGGGCAAGATCATGACACTAATTCAAGTCCAATAGGCAAAAACATGTATTATATATAATATACATATTAGTTCATTCAATTTTTTTCTCAGAAACCTTCAAGAATTTGTGTGTGTGTGTGTGTGTGTGTGTGTGTGTGTGTGTTTTCTTTCCTTTTTGTAGGCTTTATGTGTATTTCTCTTTAAGCAGGTTCTTCCTACATAAACCAAGATTTTTATGCAGCATAAAAATCTTGGTTTTTTGCCATTACGGCAGCAGAGGGTCTGCTAGCTGCCAGAAAAAAAGCCTAGAAACTAGTGGATTGTGATTTCACTGAACTAGGGCTGCAGAAAAATCTTGGTTTACGTAGGAAGAACCTGGCTAAAGAGAAATACATACATACATACATACATACATACATACATACATACATACATACATACATACATAATGTGCCTCCGTATCACAGAGAATTACAGCCCATATTAAATACCATCCTCTACAAACAGTCATTTTTGTACCTATTTATTTCTTTACTTAAAACATTTTTATTTGACTCTCCACCTAACAAGGTTCCCAGAAAGCTGCCTAAAGTTAATAAGAATTTCATTTGTAATTTATTATTTTTCAGGTAGTAGCGACTGACTGCAGTTCTGTAATGTCTATGCAATCAGGGGCTACTTTTAACACTTCGTTTTATGCCATGACCTAAAGAAAGAATTTTCTGCAAACTTGAGAATGAGCTCCACAGAATATGCTGAAAACGTTCTAATGTAAATATGTGGCAGATAAGTGATGTATTTTACCTGTTTAGTTCCAGAGGATTTATGCATTGAACAGTTAACCTAATTTTTACTGTGCTTATTTTTATCTTAGTACCCCAGTTTTATTTTCATTCTGAAAATATTCTCCTTCCATATGAACTCTAAAGATGCCTGAAGCCTTTGTCCTTGTTATATTCCTGGATTAATTGATAGATGAAAATGCAATTATGCTACAAACCATCATATAAGAGCTGAGGTGGCTCAGTGGTTAGAGTGCTGTACTGCAGCTACTTCAGCTGACTGCTAGTTCAGCAGATCAGCAGATCAAATCTCACTGGCTCAAGGTTGACTTAGCCTTCCATCCTTCTGAGGTGGGTAAAATGAGGACCCAGATTATTGGGGGCAATATGCTATTTAGTATACTGTCTTTGGTGTAAGCCGCCCAGAGTCCTTGGAGAGTGGGTGGCATAGAAATATGATATAATAATAATAATAATAATAATAATAATAATAATAATAATAATAATAATAATATTTGTCCCAAGAATTATTTGCTACAAAAATTCCAATGCACATTAGAGGTTGTGTTAAAATATACGATGAATTTTCTTACACTTTTTAAATATTAAATTTACTGCAGAAACAGCACAGGGCAAGCTTAATGAATAAATTCATGGGAAGCTCACAGATCTATGACTGAGAAATTGATATACACTGGTAATAAAAGAATCCATCCAGTTCTTTTATTTGGAAAAATAATTTTAAAAATAGTAAATATTAATAGTAATATTAATAGTAAAATACATGGGCATGTTAGATCCAATAAACCTGGAGAAAATCTGAGATACACAGAGATATTTAAGATAGAATTTTGTGCTTTTGGCCTTTGCCATGATGTTCTGGGAACATGAGTCATATCAATTATAAAAAGATAAATTTTCTGAAATCTGGTGGTTCTGTGCAGAGGTGGGTTTCAGCAGGTTCTGACCAGTTCTGGAGAACCAGTAGCAGAAATTTTGAGTAGTTTTGAGAACTACTCAAAACTGCCCCCTCTCCCATCTATTCTCTGCCTCCCAAGTCCTAGCTGATCTGGAGGAAATGGGGATTTTGCAGTAACCTTCCCCTGGATTGGGGAGGGAATGGAGATTTTACAGTATCCTTCCCCTGCCACGCCCACCAAGCCATGCCCACCAAGCCATGTCACACCCACCAAGCCACACCCACAGAACCAGTAGTAAAAAAATTTTAAAACCCACCACTGGTTTTGTGCCTAAAACCACGTCCGCCATTTTGTAGGGTCTCCATCATTTCCTGGTAAGATTATATTTTTGTTTTTTGGAAGCTCTGGTTTGCCTTTAAAAGCTTTAGCATAAATTTTGAAATATTATTTGCATAAATTAAGAAAAATGATTTGATATTTGGTTTGAAAATGTTCTGCGGAAAAGTAAGTACCAATAGTCCTCAACTTACGACCACAACTGAGCTCAAAATTTATGTCACAAAGCGAGGCAGTTGCTAAGTGAGGTTTGCCCATTTTTATGAAATTTCTTGCCACAGTTGTTAAGTGAATCACTGTTAACTTAATAATATGGTTGTCAAGTGAACCTGACTTCCCTATTGACTGTGCTTGCCAGAAAATCGCAAAAAGTGATCACATGACGCCGGAACACTGCAACCATCATAAATATGAGTCAGTTACCAAGCATCTGAATTTTGATCACGTGACCATGGGAATTCTGCAATGGTCATAAGTGCGAAAAACAGTCATAAGTCACTTTTGTCAGTGCCATTGTAACTTTGAACAGTCATTAAATGAGTCATTGTAATTCCTCCGTTGTAAGACCCCCGTTGTAAGACTTCCATTGTAAGACCTCCGTGTATTTCGCTGTGCCCTCAAAACCCTGTTGTTCCACCAGACTGGGCTATCAATGTAATGATTTAACTGGACGTTTTAAATTTGGGGTTTTATATTTGAGACGAAATTATTTAGTAATTTTAATTATTTTTAATTTATGTTTGTCTTTGTGCTTTTAATAGGCTGTACACCGCCCTGAGTCCTTCGGGAGAAGGGCGGTATAGAAATAAATTTTTTTTTTTTTTTAAATTCCAAGACTACCTGTACTCTTTGCATTTTGTCTGCCGTGATAACTATTGCCACTAGAGAGTTTGTTCATAATTTTCAAAGGAATGGCTTATTCTATGACTGAACTTGATGCGGTATACTGACAGCGTCTTCCAACAATTGTGGAATTAAGGAAACTGTGCCCTCATAAGTATATTGAGCAGTAAGCACACTGATCAATAGGAAAAACTTAATTTTTCTATCTCTGGATCTTGCCAAATTCAGCATATTAAAAAGAAAACAGCCTACAGCAGGTGCTCAGCGCTGTCAGACCTTGAAATTTGTTTTGAAACCAGCCACCTGTTAGTGCAATTGTGTAGCTGTTTTTCCTGGCTTATGGGATTTTGCTTCAGCTGTTGTTCTCATGCTAACATTTATTTCCTTCAGGGATCACTCAGCCCACTTGCTACAAATGAGATGTGTGTGTATCTGTTTGTCAGTCATCCTGAAGTCTGATTCATTGCTATGTATAGAAAGAGCACTTAAGTTTCCTTCAGTATCAATAGAGTTTTTATTCTTCTTGCAATAGTTCCATGATAAGACAAGAGGAAAAAAAAGTGTCTTAAACAATGCTTCTTGACTCATTTGCTTCATTATGATTCCTGTTTATACTTCTTCAGCAGATCACATGCTTTGGATGCAAAAGGCCTTTTGCAATTCCCAGATAGAGTTTTTTAAATTATTCTGCCAGAGTAAATAATACTGGTCTGAACAAATCAAGAACCTGATACGTATATACCCAAATAATTTGCACCTACAATTACTTACGACCACAATTGAATCCAAAACTTATGTTGCTAAGTGAGAAATGTATTAAGTGAATGTTGCCCCATTTTACGACTTTTCTTGCCACATTTGTTAAGTGAACCACTGCAGTTAAGTTAGTAACACGGTTATTAAGTGAATCTGGCTTCCCCATTGACTTTGCTTGTCAGAAGATTGCATAAGGGGATCACACGACGTCAGGACACTGCAACTGTCATAAATATGAACCAATTGTCAAGCATCGGAATGTAAATCACACGGCCATGGGGATGCTGCAATGGTCATAAGTGTGAAAAATGAACATAAGTCACTTTTTTCAGCACCATTGCAACTTTAAACAGTAAATAAATGAAAAGTTGTAAGTCAAGGACTACCTGTAATGTGAATATCCTTATTAGATTGAATGAATTCTGGATTCCCACAATAAATAAAGCTGATAGCTGGGGGATAGGGCCAACTCAAGAAACCAACTGTGTTCTCCATCAATATAATGTAATCATTGACCAAAAGAGACCGATTCCCAGATATGGCAGGACACAAATTTCAGCCTTCCCTTTTTAGTGTCTCCCAAATAAGAAATAGTAGGACAATAGTTACCAAAGAGCATGGAGTAAAAAACAGGAGGATTTGTTCATGCAAATAGTCAACTTATGACCACAATTGTGCCCAAAATTTCTCTTGCTAAGTGAGACCGTTCTTAAGTGAGTTTTACTCCATTTTATGGCCTTCCCAGCCACAGTTCTTAAGTGAATCACTGCAATTGTTAAATTAGTAATACAGTTATTAACTGAATCTAGCTTTCCCGTTCACGTTACGTCAGAAGATCACAAGAGGTGATCACATAACCCTGGGAAACTGCAATCATCATAAATATGAGGATCCGAATTTTGATCATGTGACCATGGGGATGCTGCAATGGTCATAAATATGAAAAACAGTCATAGATCACTTTTTTTCAGTACCATTGACACTTCAAATGGTCACTAAATGAATGGTTATAAGTCAAGGACTACCTATATGGTTGAGGCTTGGACAAATCCAACAGTGGCTTTCCTGGGCTGAATCTATCTGCCCAGTACAAGAAGAAAGAGAAAGCTTACTGAGAAACCTCCTACTGAGAGAATGGTACCTGTAAGAATTTCTCAATGAAGGCCTACACCTAAATATTTGGATTAATGTTGTTTTTTAGTGGTAGTGTAAACATGGCTCTTCAAGAGAGCATTTATGGAGAAGAACCTGTGTTCTATCCAAGGTGCATCAGATTGATGGCTACAATGGGCTTATTGTTTTGTTTGAGTTTAAATCTTATTAAGCCACTCAGGGCCTGTGAGATTCAAGCAGCACAGAAGCATAATTAAGTAAATAATACATCTTGGGCATTATTATTATTTTTTAATTAGGCAGAGCTGACCTACAATTTGGAAGGCTTGCGCCCTGCTCAACTAATTGGTTAATATACATTATAAACTACAGAAATGGATGAAAAAGAAGGGGGCAATAAAAATGGTACATGCCACATTAAAATGGAAACAGTTGTTTTGGAAGTGCAGCTAAGATTCCAGTTCTCTGGAACCATTGGTTATTTGTTGAAGAAAATAATAATAAAATGGCTTTGGAGAAAATACAGTAGCTTGACAAATGCAGAGAGTATTAGCAATTGGGCTAAAAGATACAGAGAGGGGAGTAGGAAAAGAAGCAAAATAAATTAAAAATATCATCAAAAGAGCCATGGTGGTTAGAATGCAGTAGAGGCTGAAGAGATTATAGAAAAATTGTTTTTAAAAGGCTCTGATGATCCTAGCTGAGCCACGTGATCATCAGAGGCTTTTTTTTTAACATTTAAAAGCATTTTTTCAGCCAAAGGAAAAAAGCTTTTAAAAGTAAAAAAAAAAAAAGCCTCTGATGATCGCACGGCTCAGCTGGGCATGGGGGATGGGCAGGGAGTTTTGCTACCAGTTCTCCAACCCACCCACCATCATCGCTACCGGATCAGGTGATCCGGTCTGAACCAGGAGCATTTCATCCCTGGAATGTCACCTCTTTCAAATCTCAGCTTGCTATATCTTTCTCTAAAGACTTGGCAAAGGTAACTTTCCATAGGCCTGGAACAGTGGTGGGCTGCTGCCGGTTCAAACCGGTAGTTGCGACCTGCGGGTAGGCCTGCCCAGCCACCAGGTGTCCCGGCACTATATCATCCTATTTTGCTGCATTTTTTAAGCTACCCGCATGCGTGAAAGCACTGCTCGAGAGCAAAGCACGCACACTCACATTTTCAGTGCTGGGCTAACCGGTTGTTAATTCATGTGCCATCCACCTCTGGCCTGGAACTCTATTGCAATGATGAATAGGATTACCTTTACTTCTCCTTCCCCAGGTTAGCAATTCCTTCTCTTTCCATTTTGTAAGAAGAAGGGGGGAAAAAAACCCAAACTCGATTCACCCTACAGAAAGTATTGATGAGATCGCCTCTCCTTAATTTAAGTACACAACTCATCAGTAGACATGACTTACTGCTGAGCAAACAGCAGAGTAACCCTTCAAAACCTAATTTTAAAACCCCAGTTCTTCTCAGGCACTTCATTTAAAAAAGGATGGCCCTTTGTGTGAAATTCTTGTGGAAAAAGAAATACTCCGCTTCTTATCATAGGCAAAGCACTTCCTCAAAGTTCCTGTTTTACTAGCATATTAATTGAATTGTAGTCTGTCAGAGGAAAAGCCTTTTGACTGAAGTGGAGAAACAAAAAGAATATCCGTAGCATTTAATCTTTTGAATAAGGCTTTGTTTCCCATTGAGTACAAACTTCCTAAAGGAAGCAACTTCCTAAATAAAAATCCCAGGCAGTACAAATCCAGGCCCTACACACATTGAAAGGTCTTTGTTATTCACAAAAAAAAAGGGGGGGGGGGAATTTATGTAAAATCAGTTATACTAGTAGCCCAGAATATATAAATAACTGAATCATTTCCTCACCTGACAGCACCAAATTGGATTATATCCTTGAATTAAATTACTTTTCTTTATCCCACATGTGTTACTGCATACAAAACACACACACACACACACACACACACACACACACACACATTTTGTTCTTTGTAAAGGGTCGCTGAATATTGGCTGTGAGGATTGTGACAGGGCTGCCTCCCAAAGCATTTACCCAGTGCTTCCTAAACATTTTCCTTTGTTACCCAAAACTGCTTATTAGAAATTCCTTGTTTACATGGTGTGATTGTGGTAATGGCTTTGTGTATCATTATCCAAAGAAATATCACTTTTACCCAATTTTAGGTAATTTACCAGGTTTGAGAAGCACTAACTTAGGCTCATCAAGGGTTATCAAAGGTTTTCAGCATGGTAGGATACCCCAAAGGATGAATATTTTGCTTGCTAATCATAAACCCTACAAAGGAAAGAGACCATTTGTTAAATGGGGCATGTAGAAAGTTAGCACCCATCCCTCTCCTAGAAGAATGAAATATTTTAGGAAATATTAAAAAGGCAGGATATTATATTTCCCTAAAGAAGAAATGGAGAAACATGCTCTTGGAGACAGAAAGCAGCCCCCAAGTCTTTCTTAATAACTCCAGCAGATATTTTGTGCCCATTAAGAAAGATTGGGTCAGCCTATCTACAAAACAAAAGACCTTCTGCTCCAGGTTGATGGGATATCCTTCAGGACATAATAGGATTAACCCACTACCATTTAGCAGAAGACACAGAGCTCATTACATTGCACAATCTCCTAAGGGTATTTCAGACATTGCATCACCCTCAGAGCAATCCAAACTTCAACCAATGTTAGCTCAGACAAACACCTAGGATTTGTACTTTGCCTATAGAGCCAGCTATGACCCCTACATGGCCCATGGGAGTCTGACAACAACCCATAGAATACATGTTCTTGTACAGGAACAGGAAGCTCAAGTGCAAAGTCCAAGAGAAGGTTTAAAAGCCACCCACTCTCATTTTGTCAGCTGCCCAGAACCACAAACACATGTGGTTCTGCTTTATCAATAAACCATCTTTCCAATCAGCTTCCAGCCTCCATTTTGTCTTCAGTGCCTTTCTCCCGGCTTGGAACTGAAACAGAAGGATATTTCTTTCCACAGGCAGTTGCTCTGTTAAAAGCAAGATGCTGCTTTGCTGAGTTCTCCATGAAAATTTTTTAAGACTTGCCTTCAGAAGTTATGGGTGCTCTATCACTGGTGGTTTTCAGAAGAAGTTGCTCAGCCATTTGTCAGGAAAGATATAAGGTCTCCTGCCTGAGCAGAGTGTTGAACTAGAAGACCTCCAAGGTCCTTTCTAAGTCTGTTATTATGTTGTTCTGATCTGCACAGACATAACAGATAGCTACAGAATAAAGGAACCTGCATTACTGCAAACCAATTTCCTTTTGGGCCTCTTAAAACGTTAGGTAAAAAGTAGACTATGCCTATCAATTCTATTGATGTTGTCTCAGAATTATCCCTGTGAGCTTAATGAAACTTGTTCCAAGATAAATCTGCATACAATGTGCATTAATCACTAACATTAGTTTTTTTAAAATATTGTTTTCCTTGTAGAAATCATTATGGGCAAAACATATCAGGATTTTTATCTAGCCTACAACTGTTGGGACCTTATTCAACTGCCAACCAGGTTGGGCCTTGCTTAGTTTTTCCAAAATCGGCCATAGTGCCACTTGAAGTAACAATACTGTGCATCAGAGGCTGACAGATACTATTTTTTTTATTTTTAGAAGTCAAATTCCAAATCTAATATTGAGTCCTCTGACCCATACTAGATCTAAATATCCTGAGGTTGATTACCTACCTATCTGCATGGAAGAAGAATTTTAATAAGGCAGGAATTGGCAATTGATATATTTGGTGGAAAGCTGGCATCTTGCTAAGTGGTATATTCTCGCCTTCTACTTATCAGGAAAGCTGAAGTGATGAATGAACAGCATCTGGGGAAATGGGCTTTGCTTCAGGCTATCTGGAAGGAGAATACTAGCAGTAGTTAAGATATTGGCCCATCATCCAGTTCTTCCATCTGACATCCAACTCTGTTGAATACAATTTTTGTGTATGCTGTTAGAATCCAGACATCTAAAATGAAACTTTTTCTTAAGTATATTTGCAACTTTTAGGACCATTAAAACACTGGATATTTTTTTTCTTTAGACTAATCTGAGATCTTTATTTAAAAAAAACAAAATAATCATCCAAAGGCCAGATAAAGAGCAAAATAGTATTCCCTTATCGCCTGGAGATAGAGAATAATATAAACAGTGAAAAAGATCATCAGTTTTGTTGAGCCTTTAGTAACCAAAGGAATAACATTCTAGAACAGTGGTTCTTAATCTGGGGAGGCCAAGATGTTGTCACAGGGGGTCCTCAAAGGCTTAAAGAAATGTAATGATTTAAATATTGAGTTAAGTCGGGGGGGGGGGGGGGGGAGGGCTATAACCACCAAAGGTATTTAAAGGGGATCCACAGTGAAGAAAAGGTTGAAAACCTCTGTTATAGAACATTAGAAAATCAGTTAACACCATATATACCATAAGTAACTGACTCTTGATGAAAAATGAAAGTCATCCATCATTTTACCAAGAAACTGAAATAATGACTTTCTAAATCATCAGCATTTTCTATATAGGGGAAATTAAGGCCACATAGAGACCAGCTTTGTTCCGGTAGTAGATACTATCTATTTGAATGTATGTCTCTATTTGTATGTTGTATTAGGAACTGAAGTGGAGGAATTTACACAACCAAAGCCAACCTCCCTACAAATGAAGGTGATCTAAGATTTTATGATGATGACTTCCAGTGTGGTGTTTCTGGGATTTTTTAATCTCTTTGTCTTTGGCTTAGCCTTACTGAAGCTTTCATGGTCAATGGGATAATTATGGGGTAGCCCAATATATGGCTGGATATACATATACTTTGAACCTGGTTTCCATACTTGACATGAATTAATTTGAAAGTTAGAGATCTTCATTATGATTAGATTGAAACTTAGGAGTAAAAAATTTACTCTCTGCACAAATATAGGACCTGTTTTGAGTTATCATTTTGAAAAACGTTACTCCACCTCTGTAAAAGAAAGGAAAGAAACACTACTTTGGGAAAAAATGGACCCAGAAGACTTGAATAACTTTAGGCTATTGAGCAGTAATCTTTCTTGTGCTAGGTACTTAAATAAATGATGACTGAAAAGATCTAAATGCCCTTTGATTGAGTTCATTCTAAGTCCATTTCAGTCAGGATTTAGACTGATTTTAGTCATGAATTTTTTTAGTTGCTCTATAGGCTGAACCTTTCCTTGAGAGAGAATTGGCGTATGAATGCTAATTCACTTGCCATATAGTAATTATTTATAAAATTTGTACACCATGTGTGTTCTCCAGTACAATTAAACAATCCCCTCCAGAATGGAAACTCAATAGCAGAAAAAATGGGACATGGTATGGTAAGCGCAGCTGAAGGCCAGCATTATTGGAAGGTCTGGCTTAATCAAGTCCAAATTCAAAAAGGAGATACATTTTCTATACATAGTTCACTAAGGAAGTTGCTAAAATTGCAAGATGGTTTTTTACAATGGAAATGTTCCCTCCTTCCTTTCTTTCTCCAAAAATCAACATGACTATTTAGAATCCAATAGTTTGACCTAAGGATTCCTAACAGTTTCTTTTCATAGCCAGATTATGTCCAAATTATAAATGTAATTGTCCCAATGGTACTTTTTCAAGAGGCAACTGGACTTTCTGGTTTTTCTTTGAAGATGTTTCACTTCTCATCCAAGAAGCTTCTTCAGCTCTGACTGGATTTATACTCCTTGCAGACAGCTGATCATTTGCAATATTTTAGTGAGTCAATAAGAACACCTGGAAGTTTATCTGTGTCATCAAGGTCACCTGAGTGGTGCAAATGGATGTGGAGCCTTCTTGGAACTGAAAGAATTGTGTTGTAGACAGGAGATAAATAGTGTCATATCCCTCCTCCTCTGTTGAGAGGGCTGTTCAATTTTGACATATTGGCCTCTTTGATCCTTCTTTCAAACCAGTGGTCCTTCCATTCCCCTCCATCCAGTCAGAGCTGAAGAAGCTTCTTGGATGAGAAGCAAAACATCTTCAAAGAAAAACCAGAAAGTCCAGTTGCCTCTTGAAGAAAACCATGACCTGGATGACTGAGAATCTCCACAGACATTTAATGATGCACTTTATAAACGTAATTGCACTTTGAAAGAAATTTTCTTATAAGACAATCACACTGGAGAATTAGCATTCTCGTAGGATAGATCCTGTTAGAAGACAAAAGTTTTGTATATCCATATTTCTCATGCTTGCAGTAGAGCAGGGGGGTCCAATTCGCGGCCTGCGGGCCAGATGCATCACACATTGGCCACACCCATCCTGGTTTAGTGAAGGGGGAGGGGAGTTGCAATATGTCATGTGACAACAATGTGTGATTGCGAGTTTGACATTCCTGCAGTAGAGGAAGAAAGCAAGCTAAACTAAAAAACAACCCTGCAAAGAGGCAATGTTTGTTTTCTTAAAGTAGGACTCCTCTCTTTTTAACATACATTGGTTAAACATTTGCACAAGTATACCACTGAGACATTAATCGTCAAATTCATCTCTTTAGCTTTCAGGCTCTGTGTGTGTGTGTATTTTACATTACACTTGCTAGCTTTCAACTCCTTTTTTATGAACTGATGGGGGGTGGGGGAGCAGTTATGACTGAAATCCCCAACTGCTGATATATTTCCAATTTGGCTTAGTGGTTTATTCTAGCCCGAAGCATACATTATTTAGCACTCAGACATGATCAGCCATGTCTTGTTCCTTAAGTGCCATAGGGTTCTCATTTGTGTACCCCCAAGGGGACCCTCCAATGGGCAACTGGTGATGTCACCCCATTTACCAAACCTTTATAATTAGAGGGGGGGGGAATTTAATGTTTTCGAGCAAAGTGCTTCTTCATTTAACCCTAACCACCAGATATATATTTGGCCTCACCGTGGAACATTCCCTGCTGGTAATATCCTGTTAAAGGTTATTGTTTTAAATAAGAGATTCTAAATGGCAACTAGGGTTGCTTTTTCTAAGGCAGAATACACAAAATAAACTCCTTTTATTTCTGTTCCAGAATAAACTTGCTGGTTCTTACATTCGCTATCTGAGAGACCGAACATTTTAGTTATCACAAATGGGAAATGGAAATTGAAACATTCAGATCATTAAAATAAAATGTCTTCTGCTACCCGAACATTACAAATATAATTTTGTACTTTGGATTAGCTGCAGTGTGGTCTTCATATGCCGTAATGGACTTGTAATATAATTTGACATCCTCTGGGAGAAAAGACAGAATCTGAAAAATAAGAGGCAAGGAACTGTGATGTTGGCCTTGTGAAAAGCCTATGAAAAGAGATGGGCATTGTACCCCAAGAAACGGTGTTGCTCAAGAAAGAAAGATCACTCTAGAGGTGGTATTCAGCAGGTTCTGACCAGTTCTGGAGAACTGGTAGCGGAAATTTTGAATAGTTCGGAGAACCGGTAAATACCACCTCTGACTGGCCTCTGCATCTACTTTTGACTGGACTGTGCCTCAAATGTTCAACTTTATTTTATAATTCATTAAGAACATGGATCAAATAGTATAGAACTCAAAGATCCTATTCTGACTTTTTTGTCTTTTTACCAGTATGGAAATAAAAGAAACAATTGCATAGTCTAAATCAAAGTATAAAGAAATATTCAGATTTTATAAAATGTTCAGAGTTTCCTGGCTTCTGGGTCAACATCTTCCCCAGCTCACTGAAGTGGCTTTCTTTACTTCTTAAAAAAAATCACATCATATAATTGAAAAACTGCCAAAAGGATATTTTTATGTTATGTGATGTTCAAGCACCTAGAAATGTTATATTCTGATAGTACAGTATAAAAATGATGAAAAATACATAATAGATAAACCACATCTATTTTTATTTATTTTGTGCCCCAAAGATTTTTCGTGAAAGAGATGAACAAGTGTGGAATTATAAAATACCCAGTTCAAAATCAGCATCTCCAACGATGCAGAGAGAACAGCATTTTGTCACTTGCACCTTGCTGTCTTCTCTATTGTAAAAAAAAAAAAAAAAAAACAAACGAAGAAGGGATTTGCTCTGCCTGTATAAATCTTTTGTGCATATATCAGCTGTAATGAAATGATTCTCAACAATTCATATTATCTTCCAATACATTACATTACAATGTTCATAATATAATATTAATAAAAATTAATTAATTAAAATTAAATTAAGATAGGTCTATAAACAAAATATCAGTATCCTAAAAAACCCCAAAATAAAATCAATAAATAAGCAGAAGGTAACAATACCAATTCAAATGCTTTTTATGTAGTTCTTTTTTTAAAAGTCTGTGAAATGCTGATGAAGTGGGAGCTGATAGTATCTCAATAGATGAAGAATAGAGCAGACACTATCCAAAAAAATAACATCCTTTCCTCTTATGAATGTTGGCAACCCACTAGAAGATTCCCTTGAGAGGTCCACGTGTGATGGATTGAGACAGGTTGGAAAAAATGGCCCTGGTGGCTTTCTTTGAAATGTGGAAGACAGCAATGCGGCAACAGAAATAGAAAAAGTAAGTTTGATCTGCTCTTCTTCTCAAATAGGACGCAAATAAAAATGCCCCATCTGGAAGGAGTTTAGTCAACTACTGGAGATTCTTTTTATCAGGAAGAAGCTTGGAGGTTTAGATGGACAAGGGTCTATGACAGTGATGGCTAATCTTTGCGTCGCCAAGTATGCACACTCATAATGCAATGCACATTCAACCCTCCCACCCACCCCGCCCCCTGCACATGCTTGCATGACCCCCCATGTGTGCCCTGCCCCTGTGCACGTGCGCATGACACCTGTGCGTGTGTGTGATCCTGTACATGCGTGTGCGACTCCCCACATGTGCCCTGCCCCCCACGCATGCATGCACAACCCCTACACATGAACCCCACCTCATGCATGCGGCTGCATCTCCTGCATGTGCCCCGCCCCCCTCACATGCATGGCAGAGACCTGAAAACCAGCTGGCCGGCAGGAGGAGGCACGCATGCGCGGTTGAGCTTAGCTGGGGCTACAGCTCGTGTGCCTGCAGAGAGGGCTCTACGTGCCACCTATGGCACGCATACCATAGGTTTGCCATCACGGGTCTATGACATTTCGCCATGGCCAAATTGCCACAACTAACTCAGCACTGCCAACTTGCCACAACCAACTCGCTGCAGGACAAGAGTCACATTAATAGCAAAGAAATAGAATCTTTGACGACTCTATCATCAAAAAAGGATGCAAAAAGAGGGACAAAATTAAATGTGAATTGCAAAAATTAAAATATTTTTTTTATTTATTTTAAATAATTAAACAGAATTGTTAAATTGTCTTGCAGCAAGTTGTCTCATGGCAAGATGGCAAGATGGCTGGCTATGGTGAGTTGACCATGGCATGTTGGCCGTAGCGAGTTGGCTGTGGCAGGCTGTCCCATTCCGTTGGACAAGTCCTCCAAGGCTGGATTAGGTTCTTGGAGCAAAGGTTCCCCATACTTGCTCTAAGGTCCTGCATAGAGGAAAGAGTCTATTAGATACAGATGTATTATGATTTTATATGGAATTCCTCAAAGAGAAGAAATGTTTACACGTTCAGAAAATCTAGACCACATGTTCTGCATGCAAAAAGCTGTTTGTTCAACTCTCGCCATCTCTTCCTAGCTTGGGGATGAAGTGGGTGGCTTTGAGTCAGTTTTTGATTCCCAGTGACTGCCTGGACAACTGCAGTTTTCTTAGCAAGATTTCAGAAGTAGTTTTGCACTGTCTCTTTCCTAGGTTAAAGTGATAGTGACTGGCCCAAGGTTACCCTGCTAACTTCTTGCCCAAAGCCAGGTTAAATGTGAGACGTTCCCAATTTCTATCCTGATGCCTTAACCATTATACCAAACCATTATACCAAACTATTATACCAAACCATTATACCAAACTGGCTCTAGATTCGGGTGCTATGTGTCTAAAACTGGACAAAAATTGTCAGCCATCATTACAGGATATAGACTGACTTGCATAATAAAGCAGTCAAAATCTAGACTGGTTAATTCTAGCAGTTAAGAAGGAGAACAATGGAGTGTATCAGTCAAGCATGCAGGGTAAGGGAGCTTTTAGAAGCTATGAAAAAGGCACTCCAGACATAGCAAGCTGCGCAATTTGGCTTATCTAGAAATAGTTACATTTTCTTTGAAAAACACACACTGTGCCTTTAATAGTTATATGACTGAAATTGAACAGGTGCATCAAGCTGCATTATTGCTAAGTGCAGCTGTTAAGAAAACTCCCTGTCAGAAAAAGAGGCAGATTTCTTCATGTGTCCTTTTTTTTTTAATGTTAATCAAATATAATTCCTAAACCCTGCCTTTTGCTTTTTTATTAGCATTGTTCCTAAACAGATGGCTACAATCCATCTATTTAATTGATACTTAGTCTAAATGTAAAGTGGACTTACTTTCGTACTAGCTTTGTTCAGTTAATTAAATATTATTTCAGCTATGAAACAAAAATAATCTACAAATATTTAACATCCTTATGGTTTGCAGTGTATAAATCTCAGCAATAATGTTTTGCTACAACCAGGACAGATCATGCATCTTGATAAACCATGTTTTATTGAACAAACTACTGTAGGAAGAAATATCCTTCTGGGTTCAGCTCCAAATGGGGAAAAAGACACTGGAAACATGGAGACGGCTTGGAAAGATGATTTAATGGTGGACAGAATCACACGGCTTGAGTTCCTGAACAGAAAAGGGTGAGATACAGTGAGTCATTGGGTTTTATGCTCTTTCTGGCTTTGAACTTCTTGGGGCTCAGAAAGAGTATCCTGATTAGTTGTTAGACTCCCAGGGGATGGGGATCTTAGCTAGCCTTGCTGACTGATGTATTCTTCCCAGATGCCATGTGGTGAGTTTCTGTCTAGATGGATCCCATTGTCTTGCAGATGAGGTCCATTGACAAAGATTGAGTTTCTGCCTCTGGCCCATTAACAAAAGGGTGGGGGCAGGAAGATGGGAACTGCTTTGTCTTTAAAACGTGCTTCTCCATTTCTCATACAGGGAAACATAATATTCTGCCTTTTTAATATTTCCCAAAATATTTCATTCTTCCAAGAAAGGGGTGGGTGCTAACTTCCTACACTACAATTGGCTGGGTTTGTATACCTCACAACTATAAACCCTGATTGAAAAACCTCAAAGATAATAAGTTCCTTCCTCAAAGAGATCTGGTCTTCCCTTTGAGTTTTCAGCAAAGCAATTAAACCTGATTATTCCCTCAAGCACAAGATAACAGCATTCTGTTATTGAAGATTTTGTGAATCATTTAGTACATACATTTTATATAATATACATTTTTATAGTAACTTTTTATATAACGTTGATACCAAATTTGGTTTATTTTTGGGGTGGGTTTTTTTTAAATGGGGCAGGGAGGCATGCTCCATGATGTTTCTAATTGTTAGCCACCTAAAATTCATGCATGGGTTACAAAGAAAGTTCTAACTGATATTGCGACTTAGAATGATGCACAAATCACTTAATCATCCCACTCGATAATCAGGCACTCACATTCTGTACTATTTATAGCTTTTGGACCACCTTCAGGGATAGTCCTATGTAGAGCCCATTGCAATAATTGAGGTAGGGATATTATAACTAAACTCCTTGTTACTAAATGTGCTTTAGTGTGTAGGAAGTTAGCACCCGCCCCTCCTAGGAAAATGAGATCTTTTAGGAAATATTAAAAGGGCAGAATATTTCCCCTAAAAAGGAGGCAGAAACTCAGTCCCCCATCTTTGTCAATGGGCCATTAAGGTCTGGGCCAGTCTATTCTACATAACAAAGATCTATCTCCTTTAGGCAGAGCCAAGTAGGAATTGTCCAAAGCCCTTTCATTACCTCATCACCCAGCAAGAGTCAATCAAGCCTGGGACTCAAAAGACAACCAACAAAGTTACCCCTGCATGGCCCCATGGGAATCTGACAATCAATCAGAACACAAGCTCAAATTCAAAGCCCAACAGAGGACATAAAACCCAGGCACTCTTAGCATTTCTGCCCGTTTTTTCTGCCTAGGATCTCAAACCGTGTGATCATCAATAAACCTTTCCAAGCAACTTCCATGAATCCAGTGTCTTTTTCCACATTTGGAATTAAACCCAGAAGGATATTTCTTCCAACAAATAACAGATAGAAATTGAGGAGAAGCCTGGCTATGCACCTGTTTCTTCAGAAAAGCACTACCTCATTCAGAATACCCAATATTCTTCAAGACCTGAGAATCTCTTATTAGTCTTATCTGATTTCAGGTTCATTATCTTGGCCCTTACCTAGGTTTTCATGCTCCTTCTGATTCAGGTAGAAAAGGAGAGGCAGAGGTACTGTGTTCCAAATCTCCAGATGACCATCAGCAGTATATACATGTAAATATTTAACAGCAGGAGTGAAAGAGTAGAATCTTACTGAGGAGCTCCATCATACAAGGACCTTCCAAATGGAAACCTGCAGCTGACACTCTTGTGCCAGGAATGGATTACCGTTCATTCTGTACTTCGAATTCCTAAGCCAATGAGCTGCTTCAGCGGGAACTCTGGAAACAAATTTATTGGACAGCCTAATACTGAAGCATGCTCCCGCAAATTAAACAGATTCTGCAATAATAGTGGCATCCTATTTGGAGCAGATGCAAAATACTCAACATCTGTCAATGTCTAGTTTATCCTAATGTTTATTATCTAAGTGTTGTTGAACATATTTATTACATGTCTCATATTCAGAGGGCCTCCAATATAGTTACTAGCACATCCAGGTAGAGTTGAACAAAATCAGCTCTGAAACACAGAACGGTCACTGTCAATCAGTGTAGACAATATTGCACCAAACGGAACAATAATTCAACTCACTATAAAGCAATCTCATTTGCTACTTTTTCATATTTCTGACAGCTTATTGAATAGTGCTTCTTTATTATAAAGCTAGAGACTACCATGTGCAAGGGAAACTGTTTTCAGTTATTTTTTTTTCTAATTATTGCACTAACCTACTGATAGTTCTTTCCAAAGAGAAGATATAAAAAAATAATAGCTTCCTCTTTGCAAGCAAAACAAAGACATTTATTAGGATGTTATTTTATATATAGATAATGGCTCTTTCTTTGTTTTGCATAACACCTTGTAAGCAGATAGCATAGTTTCATACTATATACATTTTTAGATAACAATCTTAGCCGTTTCACAACTGGTTGCATTGTCTATTTCCTCTTAGATTTTTATTAACTATAACCACCTTTAATTTGATTCAGATATATGTTTTTAATTAAGTATTTTTGGATTATTTGTTTGTTCAGTTTCAGTGCCCAGTACAATGAATAATACTTACTTTTGTACAATTTTATTAATACTACATTATTTTTTGTGAGAATTGAGATTCTATCCATACATGGGGGAAATGCAAGATCAGAAGTTTAATTTTTCCACAATTTATATTTGCCTTTTTCTCACCATTTCATATACCACAATTTTTGTTTGCCCTCTTATTCAACACAGTAAATTAATTCTAAAAAGTTTGCAATTGCAAAAAGAAAATTCTAAGTGTCACTGGTTTTTTTTATTGCAAAGTTCCTTAATCAGGAGGCAGAAATTCTTCATGTTCCCTGTTAATCAAATAGTATCTTGAGCACACATATGATGATTCTGGTATTGTTATATATCCTGGCAGTAATATATAGTGGGGTCTCTGGTGCTCTCTGAGCTTGCTTGTTTTCTTCCAGATGTTTCATTACCCAACTAGATAACATCATCAGTGTCATAAGAGAGTAGGGTTTGCTTTCTTTTAATATACAAGAACCTAATCAAGGAACCACCAAGAACACCCTCATTAACAGTGACAAGGCAAGTCATTAGTATATAAAAAGAGAACATTCCCTTCTAGCAAACCTGATGTTACCAATTGGGTAATGAGATGTCTGTAAGAAAACAACCTAACGCACTCAGGACCTCACATTTGAACTCTGGGCTACAAATATTATTTTCTATTGATAGTAATATAGATGTATATGTATTTTTTTGACTCATCTGCATTCATAAATGATCTCTTTGCAAAAGTGCCGTTGACAGCATATAACAGGAATTTCAGCCTATGGACACATTTTGAACTTTGAGAGTGTTACACCCATTCTCACGAAATAGTTCCCAAGATGGATGCAGGCAATCGTGAAAAATCCCACCAATCATAAAACAATAGGCTGAAGCAACCCACTATTATTAATTTTTTTCAAAAAAAAAATCTGATGCTCCTAAAATCTAAATGGATCCCAGCGGCATTGCTTCCCATGTAGGTTAAGGTTGAGGCTGATGCTGATGCTTTGTTGTGCAACATGCCACTTCCCATTCGTTATTGCTAATTAAAAGATTTTACAAAATAAACAAGGTAGAGAAAAAAGATGGCAGTTGCCAAGGAACGTGTTGCCAGGTTAAATGTCATACTGTATTCCATATTGATGGCCCAAGGCATAAAACTAGAACATGTCATCCTGCCCTGCTTTATTCTATCGGTACAAAATATCGGTACAAAATATACAAAATATCAGTGCCACTTAAAAGACATAACCAAAATATCATGAGGTTGAGCTTTAGTTCCTCAGACTGGCTTGAGAATTAATATCTACCTAAGGAAGATTTTTATCTGTTTTAAAAACATATACTGAAATTTTATCGTTTTATGTCCATTTGAGCACATATTTTTAAAATATGTCAGCACTGGGATCAACGATGCTGCTCTCACAAATGTAGTGTGTAACAATTGAAACAAGGCAATTGGTGACACTTTCTTAGGAGAAAAAGCATGTGTTGATAGGTGGCTAAGCAGGCTGTTATCTAGGATGTGTGATTTTTGTTTTTTCGTTTTTATGAAACAGAAACTACTCTCTCATTTTAATGCTCAGAATCCATTTCTCACTGCTGATACTGTTTTACAGAATAGGATGCCCCGGACTCAAATCAGGTGATCTAACACCTGATCTGCAGAAAGGAGGTGGTTCAATCACTGAAGTGCTTGACAAGAAGGAAGTGGGATGCTGCCCAGTAAAGCAAGCAATGGCCAGAGTTTTGGGGAACGAGCATGTCTACAACAGATAGCCAATAGGAGCTAGGCAGAATCAGTTATTGATCACAAACTTCAGCCTCATTGTGGAGACATTACCCATTGTTTGTATGATTGGAAGAAGAAGGGAAACCTTTACTGAACAAGAATTGCAGGTAGTTCTTGTTAGTGACTGCCTTGCTTAGTAACACTTAGCAGTTTTAAAGTAATGAAAAAGTAACTTTACGACCAATCTTCACATTTACGACTTTCATGGGTCTTGTAAAGCAAAAGAAAGCTGAAGTAAGATCGTAAGAACAGCCATATTTTCTCTTAGCTGGGACCAGTCATTAATTCACTTAATGACTGGTCCCAGCTATGGTTGCTGAATGAGGACTGTCTGTACAGTACTAAATGTTAATGTGTGCTACCTCTCTAGCCAACTACAGTAGAGATACTGTACAACTACAGTAATATGAAGCCATGATCTACAAAAATACTAAGTTGTCTTCATTTTGAAATTAGCAGGACAAGAGATAAGAGTCCAAAAGGCTCTAACAAAATTTTGATAAGTCTGAACTGAGAAACTCTTTGTTGTAAGGATAACCCCATCCAAAATAAACTTTATCTTGTAGAAAGTTAGCACCCACCCTTTTCGTAGAAGAATGAAATGAAATATTTTGAGAAATATTTAAAAAGGCAGAATATTATATTTCCCTGGATGAAAAATTGAGAAACATGCTCTTGGAGACAGAAAGCAGTTCCTACCTTTCTTAATATCCCTCAGCAGATGTCAGCACCAGGGGTGGGTTCTAAATTTTTTTACTACCACTCCTGTGGGCGTGGCTTATTTTGTGGGCATGGCTTGGTGGGCGTGGTCAACTTTCTTTTTTTTTAACTTTTAAAAGCATTTTTTTTACAACCTTAAGAGGTTGCAGCAAAAAATGCTTTTAAAAGCTTCTGACGATCCCAGCTGAGCTGCGCGATCATCAGAGGCTTCTATTTTTTACTTTTAAAAGCATTTTTTTGGCCGAAGAGGTTGTAGAAAAAAATGCTTTTAAAAGTAAAAAAAAAAAAGCCTCCGATGAGGTGGGCAGGGTAAGCAAGCAGCGACCGGGCCAGGGACCATTTTGGGGGTGTGGCCAGCCAATGTTATTACCGGTTCTCCGAACTACTACAAATTTTTACTACCGGTTCTTATGAACCGGTGCGAACCGGGAGCAGCCCATCACTGGTCAGCACTTAAGAGATAAAGAGCTTATTGAGATCTAAGTAGCTCTATTCATAGGCAAAAATTCCCTGCACCACGGTCTGAACGAAGGTAGGATTAGCCCTCAGCCACAATAGGAATTGCCCAAGTCCCATTGATTACATCAGCCCAAACTTCAACCAAACGTAGCTCAGACAAACTCCTAGGATTTGTACATAGCCCCATGGGCGTCTGACAACAGCCAATAGAATACATGTTCTTGAACAGATAGCTAAACAGGCTAATAGCCTGATATTAAGATTCAGTTGTCTGCAATTATTGCAAGGTTCAAGGCTCAAGTCGACTCAGCCTTCCATCCTTTCTAAGGTAGGTAATGTTATGTTGTTGCTGTTTAGAGCGGGAATTTCAAATCAGGGGTTGTTTTTGATTGGTCGCTGGCCAGCAGCCAAAGTGTATATAAGAAAGGCTGCTGCCGGCATTCTTTTGCTGGAGTCTCACCATACAATAAAGAGCTGTTGTCACTAGCCTGTCTGTGCTGCTTCGTTATTGCCCAGCCACTTCATTTGGTGACGAAGGTGGGATAGCACACAGAAGGCTCTAAAAGAGCTTGCGATTCGAGACGGTGCCCACCGGGACCGCAGACTTCAGCCATGGCCGCGTACGTGCCACCGACTCCCTTCTATCCAACAAGGGAGAAATGGGGGTCCTACATGACCCGATTCGAGTGCTCACTCGAGGCGAGTGATATGCACGGGCTCTCAGCGAACCGTAAACGAGCCCTGTTCCTGAGCCATTGTGGACCCGACGTCTTCGAGATGGCTAAATCACTGTGTGAACCGACTCCGGTACAAATGGTACTGTGGGACACACTCCAAGCGACTCTCAGGGCGCACTATGCCCCTGCACCCTCCAAATTCGTTCAGCGATACCAACTACGGCAAAGAATACAAAAAGAAGGTGAGCCGGTGACTGCCTATGTAGCAGCGCTCCGCAGGGCCGCGACCCACTGCGACTACCGCGACTTAGACGACGCACTGCTCGAGCAGTTGATCTGCGGCGTACGAGACACCTGGCTTCAGAGAAGATTGCTCGCAAAGCCGGGGCTGACTCTCACCAGTGCCTTAGATGAAGCTAGGGCACATGAAGCTTTAACAAAGGCGTCGGAGGCTTTACAGCGTCCTCAGCCTGAGAAAAGCGGGTCTAAAGCGGTCCCAGTTCACTGCAAGGAGACCAGAACAAGTTCAGAAGAAGAGTCAGACGAGGACGTCTTCCGAACGGACAAAAAGAAAGGCGAAACAAGCCGCCATAAAAAGAATTGCCTAAGCTGCAGTGGCCAGCATGAAAGACAGGACTGCAAATATTGCGAGGCCATTTGCAGACGTTGCGAGAAGAGAGGTCACTTAGCGCGAGTATGCCGGGTGCAGCTTCCGCGTTTCCTGAGGTCACGTGAGTCGACCAACCAATCAGAGCCACCGCCACGTTCGAAACAGCCAATCCAACACAAGGGCGCCGAAAAATGCCACGAAATTCAAACCTACAGTACACGAGTCAGCCAAGCCAGCAGAGCAACCGAAGAGTAAGTCTTCACCACTGTCAAGATCAACGGCAAACCCTGCAGCATGGAGATCGACACCGGATCGGCACTCTCCATCATGTCGTGGGCTACGCTACAGTCCCTGCTACCGGGCTACTGAAAAAGCCAGCTCTCCAAACAACGCGTCCGTCTACTTGACTACCAGGGGAACTGCGTTCCAGTAGAAGGCGTCGACACCTTCACCATCTCCTACGGTGAGTTCGAAGAAAAGCTTCCACCTACGATCGTGAGAGACCCGCTACCCAGCCTCCTGGGTCTACGCTGGTTCCGAGCCCTCGGAATGGGTTTCACAGGGGTCCACAGCCTCAACGGATCATCGTTGAAAGAACAAGTCCTACACAAATTCCGGGACGTTTTTGAAGACAGCTTGGGCAAGTACGTGGGGACCCTGATTTCATTTAATTTAGACCCAGGGGTTGCCCCAATTAGACTTAAAGCTAGGAGGGTTCCCTTCGCACTGAAACCAAAGATTGATGCAGAGCTAATAAACTTATCAGCCAGGGCATTTTAGTGCCAGTTGACCACGCGAGATGGGAGACCCCCATAGTGACTCCACTTAAGGCCGATGAATCTATAAGAATTTGCGCTGATTACAAATGTTCCATCAACAAGGCCTTGCAGCAAAGTGCTTATCCGGTTCCGGTAGTTCACCACTTACTGCACTCCCTAGGCTCAGGGAAAATATTTGCAAAACTAGATCTGGCACAGGCCTATCAACGGCTGCCAGTTGACGACGCTACGGCAGAGGCGCAAACAATAGTGACTCATAGAGGGGCCTTTAAATGTACACAATTGCAATTCGGTATCAGCATAGCCCCTGGCCTGTTTCAGTGTACAATGGAGCGCCTTCTACAAGGCCTCCCCGGAGTCGTTCCGTATTTCGACGACGTCTTAATTAGTGGCCAAAACGAAAAGCAACTGGCAGAACAAATCAGGTTGACCCTAACGAGATTCCGGGAAGCCAGACTAAAATTAAAGAAATCAAAATGTAAGATTGGGGTCCCATCCGTCGAGTTTCTAGGTTACAGGATCGATGGGTCGGGAATCCACCCCACCGAGAGTAAAGTAAGAGCTATTAAAAGTGCCCCCACGCCCAAAACCAAGACTGAGCTACAAGCATTTTGGGGCCTTCTGAACTTTTATACATTGTTCTTAAAAGACAAGGCCACGGTAGCAGAACTCCTGCACAGACTATTGGGAAAAAACGTTCCATGGGTTTGGGGGAAGAGAGAAGCGGCAGCCTTTAACGCAGTAAAAAAGCTTCTCTCCGAAGATAGCTTCCTGATGCCATATAGCTCTGAGCTACCATTGGTCTTAGTTTGCGACGCTTCTCTGTTTGGCGTCGGCGCCGTGCTCAGCCATAGACTTCCGAATGGCCTAGAGGCACCAATAGCTTACTACTCCCAGACTCTGTCATGCGCAGAGCGCAATTACAGTCAACTCGATAGGGAAGCCCTAGCTGCCATCGCTGGGGTTAAAAAGTTTCACGAATACCTTTTTGGTCGCTTTTTCAACCCAGTTACTGATCACCAACCTCTGCTGGGCCTCCTTGCCGGGGACAGGCCCACCCCTGCTGCTTTGTCGCCGAGAATGACTAGATGGTCAATTTTTTTGGCCGCATATTCCTATAGACTCATTCATCGCCCAAGGAAGGCAATGGGCCATGCGGATGCCCTCAGCAGGTGTCCCCTGCCTGAAATTTTAGACAACCCAACTCCCGAAGCCCCAATTCTTTTACTGGACGCTGTGTCGCCAGGTCCTCTATCTTCTGCTGAGGTGGCCAAGGCTTCTAAGAGAGACTCGACCATTCAAACTATGATGGGCTGGGTCCTACGAGGCTGGCCTACTCAAATTGACTCTGTGTATAAATCTTACTGTACTAAGAGAAACGAACTGTCAATGTTGGGGGGATGTTTACTGTGGGGTGATCGGGTTGTTGTGCCTGAATGTTTACGCTCTAGAGTGTTGGAAATGTTGCATGTGGGTCACCCGGGCATGGTTAGAATGAAGGGTCTTGCCCGTAGTTATGTGTGGTGGCCACAGTTAGATCAGGACATTGCTGAGTGGGTGGGGAAGTGCAGGCCCTGCCAGGAGTCTCGCCCAGATCCCCCGGTCGCCCCAGTCAGGGAGTGGGAGAAACCCAAAGGCCCATGGGGGAGGCTACACATAGATTTCGCTGGACCATTCCATGGCCAATCGTTCCTGATTGTAGTAGATGCCTTTTCAAAATGGCTCGAAGTTTTCTTAATGCCTTCAACCACATCGGAGGCTGTAATTAGAGTCCTCTGCCGCCTTTTCGCCACGCATGGCCTTCCGGACACATTGGTCTCGGATAACGGCCCACAATTCACCTCAGTCCAATTTGAGAGCTACTTGCCGAGCTGGGCATCTGGCATGCCCTATCGGCCCCTTTTCATCCGGCCTCTAATGGTCAGGCCGAACGATTTGTTAGAACTACCAAAGAAGCCTTGTCTAGGCTTGAATCTGGGGACTGGCAGGCCAAGATTGACCAATTCTTGGCAGTACAGCACGCCATCCCATGTACGGCCACCGGTCAGAGTCCAGCCGAACTCCTAATGGGACGAAAGCTGAGGTGTGTTCTGGATCGATTGCATCCAAATTATTCTAAGGACAGTTTTAAGGGAGAAGAGGGAGGCCTCAGACAATTCTCCATTGGTACCCCAGTCTATGCCAGGAATTATGCCACAGGTCCCCTGTGGGTAGAGGGCATCGTAATAGGAATTTCTGGGCCCAAATCTTACATGGTTGATATTGGTCAAGGGAGAATGTGGAGGCGTCACATTGACCAACTAAGACGCAGAGTAGTCAGTGAAAGTTTTGAAAATGAATGCAAACCGGGCCCTAACTACAAAGGTCCTTCCAACACAGCTACCTCAAGCCCAAGTGAGCCAGAGTACTTATCTGGCACGCCAGAGTTCCAGCGCTGCCTCGACGAACCGCTCCTCCCAGCCGGAGAAAGTCACACCTCCGAGAAAATTCCGGAGGTTCCATTGGCGGACCCAGGAGAGACGGGAGGTCCCTCTGACCGGCTCAATGCCCCACCTGCAACTGAACTGCGCAGGTCAACTAGGACTAAGTCACGCCCAGCGCATTTGCGCGACTACGTATGCAAAAATGTAAATAGTTTTAGCAATGTGCATTCTGGGAGGGGAGGGGTGTTATGTTGTTGCTGTTTAGAGCGGGAATTTCAAATCAGGGGTTGTTTTTGATTGGTCGCTGGCCAGCAGCCAAAGTGTATATAAGAAAGGCTGCTGCCAGCATTCTTTTGCTGGAGTCTCACCATACAATAAAGAGCTGTTGTCACTAGCCTGTCTGTGCTGCTTTGTTATTGCCCAGCCACTTCAGGTAAATTGAGGACCCAGTTTGTGGGGCAATAAGGTGACTTTGTATAAAAAAATATACAAAACTATGAAGGCTATTGCTTAACACATTGTAAGCCACCCTGAGTCTCCGGAGAAGGGCGGCATACAAATCTAATTAAAAAAAAAACAGGAACAGGAAGTTCAAGTGCAAAGCCCAAGAGAAAGTATAAATACCCCCCACTCTCAACTCCATGTGGTCAACTACCCAGGACCATCCATGTGGTTCTGCTTCATCATTAAACCTTCTTTCCAATCAGCCTCCAGCCTCCATTTTGTCTCTAGTGCCTTTCTCCAGGCTTGGACCTGGACCTGGACATTTCTTCCAACAATCTCAACCCCAAAGTCTCACTCTCTCCATACCAAGTCTCAACTTTCCTGAAGGAAATTTCACCATTTTCTCCCTCATCCAGCTATCAAGAGGATTGCTGTCCACTATCAAGACTGTGTGTGCGTGCATGTGCGTGCGTGGTGCACTCATAGGGGGACGTGACTTAAACTTTAAATTGTACATTTGTGTGTGGTTTGTTTAGTTTTATGGATGGTAACTTTGGGGCTCAACAGCACTGGAAAATAAATATGGTAAACAATGTAGCTGAAGGTACACTGGGTCACTCATTCGCAATCACACAACAGTGCACTCAGAAACCTTGCATAAGAGGGCAAATAAGGCATAAGAGGTCAATTTTTCATACTTTTTAAGTAATATGAAATATGATCGTTTTATTATATCTTGAACGGGATAGGCAGGTTTCCTCCACAAATCTGTGCAGAATACCCGTTCTCAAATCCTACAGAGACAGACAGATAACCCACCAACCACCAACCACCACCAACACATGGAGTTACAAACTCTCCAAAGCTCGCGATAAAACGTTCCTTTGATGAGAATGGGGGAGGGTGGGGAGGCAGGACGGTCCTGAAAGGCGAGGAGACTCATTCCCCCGTGACGTAATGCTTAGAACGTGCTCGCCTCTCCCTGGCGTGATTTACGTGCCCGGAAGTGGTACGGGAGGACACGCGGAGAGAGCGTTTAAAAAAAAAAAAGTAGCCCCGGGAATCCAGCGAGAGGCGGTGGAAGGCTTTTGTCAGGTGGTACGGGAAGCTTGAGGGGACAAAAAAAAAAAGTGTGCGTGTGCCCACTCCGCCGCCCCCGCCTCCTTCGCTTTTCGCTGCATGTGGTAAAAATGCCCGGCGTTCGTAAGAATCAAGAACGGAACAGCGACCGCCCAATGGAGCCGCCGCCGGCCGATGTGGGTTTCCGAAGGGATGGAAGCGGTCTGGGTGGGTGGCTGGGTAGGGAGGGAGGATCGGTGGGCGAGGAGTATTGCGGGGGGGAGGGGGAGGCGGAGGATGAGTTGCGAATGTCAAAAGGCCCAGCATGTGGACCAGAAGCCCCCAGCCGTCACCTCGCTCCTGGGACAAAACTTGAACCCTGGAGGGGTCCTGCCGGCTTCCCTTCCTTCCCTTGGGGCCTTTTCCAAGGCTGCCTCGCTGTCCTTCGGACGAGACTCCATTCACCTCATTTTTCACTTTTGTCCGCTCCTGGTTGCGTTTAGAAGGCATGGGAATTGGCTGGAAGCGAAAGTAGGCGTTGAGAGAGGTTTGGGGCAAAATAGGTCAAATGAATACCCCCATGGGGGGTGGCTTCAACATCTTTTTAAATTGTCACGTTTCATCTGGATAAGCCATAAATTGTGTGTGTGTGGGTGTGAAAGAGAGAGAGAGAGAGGAAGGAAGAAAAGGAAGGAAGGAAGACCAAGGCAAAATAGGTACGCACATTACAAAGGAAGCCTTTTTCAGACTAAGTTTGTGAGAAAACATAGGTTTTGAGGAGACAAGATTCATTAAAAACAGAGCCAAGCAGGTGTATAACACTGTTGTGTGCAACACTGAGAAGTGGACATCTGTGTTCAAAATCTGTCATGGTAAAAAAAGCAAAATGAGAGCCAGATATAACTTTTTTTTTTTTTGCAAGCAATAGGAATGGGCTAAAAATAGGCAAACCGAAGTTACCCTGGTGTTTACAATCATGTAATATTTAAAGAAAATTGATTTAGGGCTCACTGCTTGCACTGCTTCATTGTCTCTGGAAATTGTGTTTCTGTAAAACTGCAAGTTTTCCCTGATTTGATGTTCTGTCCTTTAAATGTGGGAAAGTTTTACAGCAGTAGACTTTTATTCCCCTTACTTGAAACTTTCTACAGATTTGCTACAGGAAATTTGCATAGAACTGGAAAATACTCTGTTTATATCAAGGATTTGGGACCCATGAATAAAGGTTCTGGGTACCCGTTAGTAAAATTAAAATATTCTGTTCCAAATGCATATCTTTATGACAGCTTGCTGTACTAAAAGTATTTTTGTCACATTCTGTTCAGAAACATTTTTGTTTACAAAGTGTAAATGGTATGAAGTTGTTCAAGCTCGTATAGTATTTACTCAAGAAGTTTGTTCAAGCTGTTTTCAGGTTTCTTTTGCTATCATAAATTTTATTTTATAGCAGAATTTATTAAAATTCTGATTTTAATTCTTACACAGTTGTTTTATAGAATTGGATACATGCACTGCTTTTTAAAGTGTTCTTGGTAATGAGTGGTCTGCAAGAATCAAATTGTTTGTCTAAATGAGAGTTGAATATAGTTCAATAAAGGAATGTATCTACTGTTTCAGTTGATTGTTCATTTCAGTTCTATTTATGGATGCATTTGGAAAACCAAAAATGCCTTTTCCTCTGCCTGTTGTAGCTGTCAGGCCTCAGACAGGCCTTTCTTTAGCCATATATCCTGAGTTGCAAACTAACTTTATTGCATCCCTGAAAAACATATTCCTTTTCAAAATCTCCAACATGAGCATGATGTGCTCAAAACTTGCTGCACATCATTTTTGCATTGTTCAGGACATACATTTTACTGTAGTGTTAATATCTTAATTTCAATTCATTTTATGATTGCCTTTCTATTTTTATGCCTTAGTGCATGACATATTTTGCATAGCCCTATTTCTGGGAATACTTTCTTTTCTCATTTGCACATCTCAAGTGCAAGCTTAAATAACCAATTAACTCTGTTTCAGGGTTTGAAGCAGGGGTGTGTTTTACTTACCTTTACTACCGGTTCACAGCGGGGCTGGGTGCTCTTCTGCGCATGCGCAGAAGCGTTTTGATGATGTCAGGGTCAGTGGGCGGAGCCTCCCCCTGGTTTTACTACTGGTTCTATAGAACCGGTGCGAACCAGGGGCAACCCACCACTGGTTTGAAGTTCTTGAGATTAACTGGGATATTTAATGTCATAGTCCAGTTTCTCCTCAGAAAGTAATGCATTCTCACAAGTTATGTCTGAATACATGAATTACATCTGTTAGCGGTATTAGTTACTCTTATTTTCTATCCTTTTATAATTACAGTAGAGAAGTATGGTTATACAGTTCTCAGGGTTCAAATTATACCATGCTTCAAGCAAAAATTGAAAGAGAATGAAGTCATATGTGATGCACATTTTCCTGTGCTTATCACTAATATTAAATGATGAAAGTAATTTAGTACACAGGACTGAATGTTACTAAGTGATTTCATATATGCGTAACATGGTAAGTGATTCATGTATCTCATTGTGTTTAGAGGTAAATTTATTTTGAACTCCATTACTGTTGTATATTTCAGAATCTCAGACTAGCATATTATAATGAAATATATCAAAGCATGACTGTTTGATTATGGCACTTTATTATAATTTGTTGCTCTTCTCTTTTCAGGATTATGCAAAAGAAAGATATGGAATATTGCCAATGATACAGTCACAGGAAAAACCAGGTCAGTTTCAAAATTCTGTAAAACATACAGAGAAGTAGTGATACAATAAGTAACAGTGCCTCAAATTAGTTTTTGTTTCTAGTTTTTCATGTAAATATGAATAAAGTGTTCTCAATATATGTCACTATGTGTTTTATATGCAGATCGTGTGTTGGTACGAATAAAGGATTTGACAGGAGAGAAAGCTGATGAAACCGTTTGGGTTCGTGGCAGGATTCATACAAGTAGAGCAAAAGGTAAGACTGCTTCTTTTGACATTATCATGAGTCAGAAAAGCTAAAGCATTATCTCCTTGCCCTGGTGTGTTTCTTATAGGTATTTCCATTATTTATATCTCATGCATCCTATCTTTTTCCACTTCTACTTCCATTGCTGCTATATGTTCTTTTTATTTTTATTTATTTATTTATTGGTTCGATTTATATGCCACCCTTCTCTGGAGACTCAGGGCGGCTTACAATGCGTTAAGCAATAGCCTTCATACTTTTGTATATACCTGCTTAGTAGGGCTTTTGTCGCCCCCTAAGCGGTGTTTTATACAAAGTCAGCTTATTGCCCCCACAATCTGGGTCCACATTTTACCTATCTCGGAAGGATGGAAGGCTGAGTCAACCTTGAGCCTGGTGAGATTTGAACTTGCAGTAATTGCAGGCAGCTGGCAGCTAAGTGCTATTTAACAGCGCTTTAGTCCACTGCTCTACTACGCTCCTTCATATACCTGTGATCTGTGCATAACATTTATTTTGCTTTTAAACATCACCAAATTCAAAAACTCAAGATGATGTGAATGTTAAAAATCAAAATAAATTGGAATCCATTGAAACAGAAAATTGGGGTGAAAAAAATACAGGTAAAAATACTAGCTACCCATCATCCACCAGTTAGGATCACAAATTTCTCTGGCCTCTGGGAAGATGTTATTCCAGATAGTGGTGACAGTAACAGAAGGAGGTTTGACAGGATGTACTATTTAGTTGATAGAACCCAGAATATGCCCACTCTGTGAGATCTTACAGGACAGGCAAAGACAATTGGAGAAGGACAATACCACAAATAACTCTTTTAAAAGTCATATACAACTTTATATGGCTTATAGATGACAATTAACAAATTGTACCAGAAACCCACTGGTAAATTATGCACCTCATAGAAGAAAAAAGTCATGTAGATGCACTGAAATTGCTTGCATGCTTCATTTTATTGCCATGGGTTGAGGTACCTTTTTTTATTATTTATTTATTTGAATTATATGCCGCCCTTCTCCGGAGATTCAAAGCGGCTTACAATGCATTAAGCAATAGCCTTCATACTTCTGTATATTTATACAAAGTCAGCTTATTGCCCCCACAATCTGGGTCCTCATTTGACCTACCTTAGAAAGGATGGAAGGCTGAATCAACCTTGAGCCTGGTGAGATTCGAACTTACAGTAATTGCAGGCAGCTGAATGTTAATAACAGGCTATTAGTCTGCTGCGCCACCAGGGTCTTTTTCAATATGCTGATGATCCTCAATATGCTGATGATCCTCAATTGTTTTTCTTTGCTCCTAGTGAATTAAGCAATGATGTGGACATCTTATTCTGGTGTTTAGAGACTTTGAGGGTCTAAAGAAGAGCTAGCTTCAACAACTCTGGAACGACTGAGTGGCTCTAGGGACCCTCTAGTTCTGGTGCTATGGCATCTTTGATGCTAGATGGGTCTAAATTGCTCCAAACAGATCTTATGAGCAATCTAGGATTCACAACTCCTGCTTGAGGAGCAGATGGCAGTCATGGCTCAGAGGGATTTTGCACAACTTTATGTTGTGCACCCATTCGTAGATCAAGAGGGTCTTCTTACGTTCACTCATATCCTTGTTATCTCTCAGTTGTACTGTTGTAATATGTGCTTCATGACACTGCCCTTGAAGAATATCTGGAAACTTCAGCTGGTGCAAAATGCAATGGCACAGGCAGTTCTGTATTCCTCATAGAACACATATTACACCTCTACCCTGTGACTGCATTGGTTACCAGTTTGTTTCCAGATCCAAATCAAATCAAATCAGAGTAGAGCTGAACGGGATCTTGAAGATCTTGTCCAGCGCCCTGCTGCTCAAGCGGAGATCCTATACCATTGCAGTCAGGTGACTGTTCAGTCTTTTCTTAAAAACCTGCAGTGATGAAGCACCTACAACTTCTGAAGGCAAGCTGTTCCACCGATTAATTGTCCTCAGTGTTAGGAAGTTTCTTATTAATTCCCGGTTGCTTGTCTCCTTGATTAGTTTCCATCCATTGTTTCTTGTCTTGCCTTCTGCTGCTTTGGAAAATAAGTTGATCCCCTCTTCTATTTTCATTTTTATCATCTAAATTCATAATGCTGGTTTTACCTTTAAAGCCCTATGTGGCATAGACCCAGGTTATTTGAGGGACTGCTTCTCCTCAGTTACATCTTCCCATCACACCAGAGGTAGTAGAGAGGGTATGCTGCAGCTTTCATCATTTAGAGACCTACGTTTGGTGAATCCTAGGCAGTGGTCTTCTCAGATGTGGTGCCCATGTTGTGGGATATCTGTCCCACTGAGGTTATACTAACACCATTGCTCCTGACTTTCCAAAAGTCTTTCAAGACCTGGTTTTATCATCAGGCCTGGAATTCCCAGTCTCCCAGACTAACGAGTGGAATCATTATTATTAACATCCCTTTGCCCATTATTTTTTAGTTGTGTTTTATAATTTTTAATAATTTTAATAATTGTTATTTGTGAATTATAGTTTTTTTTAACTTTGTTGTACTCTGTCCTGAGTCATTTAGTTTGAGAGATGGGCAACTATATAAATGTATATCACATATAAATATAACATATAAATTGTTTTATATACATTTTAAGAAATTTATTCTTAATTTCTGGACCAGTGATAACTTCAAGGCCAACCCCATGTGGAGCACCTTACAATAATCCAGATGAGAAATAATTTGGATGTGAGTGACTTTAGTCATTTCTAGAGCAACTTGTTAAAGGCTAAATACCCAGGAAAATTAGTAACAGCACAGGAAGTTTGCAGATCAGAATTTCAGGTTATGTCAAGCACAAGTTGAGTTAAGCAAATACAAACATTTTTAATAATTGTAGCTGCTAGTTACAATTGATAAAAGGACTGAGATAATAAAGTGTTCCCATCTTCTGTTTGAAATAGCAGCTTGGGAATTTTGCTCATGGGAACAATACAGGATATATATGTGTCAGCATGACATTTTGGATGAGAGGGTGGGAATGCCATGTTCTAGATAGGTGCAATCTATCTATCTATAATCTAATTATAATCTATCTATCTATAATCTAGATAGATTATAATTCTGATAGTAGATGCTCTAGGTTTCTGCCTCCTTTTTTCTACTCCTCAGGGATTTTAGGGATTTTTTTAATAAGAAAAGCACATTCTCTTAATTACTGAAGTTTTATGAACCCTTCTACAATAAATATGTATATTTACTTTAATTGTTATGTTGGATTTTACAACTGGTAAACTTTTTTGTGATGAGAATATACCTAAGTACCCTTTTAAATGCCATTAAGGTCATAAAAATATTTAGAATTCATTTAGATTTAAAGTCTCAAAGCATTCCTGAATTAATTAGTCATGCTAGAATTTCTTTTTTTCAAGCTAAAATCATGGCTTTTTATGTACTATCATACAGTTTAAAGAAATGGGAAACTCTGGAACAAATTGAGCTTTCATGTTGTACAAATGCAAATGCTTCAGTTCAGTTCTTTAAAGAAAAAAGAAAAAAAATCTGCTCTTAACAGCGACCTCAGAGGAAGTTCTCAGTCTGAGTTCCATATTATGTTTTATGCAGACCCACCTACCTGTCATTTTTCTTCACTATGGAAACAGGTTTTCTTGGACATCTGCTTCTAGCACACAAACTTTAAATAGGTTTTGACATCTTTAGGTGACATATGAAACTAGTTTCTGGTTTCTCTTCAGATCATATAAATCTTTCGCCTTTTACTAATAGTTGTGTTGATCAAAGTTTATTTCCTCTGTAGACAAAAACAGTGTTATATAAGATCACAGTAGTTAGGACAAAAGCCTGTTGCTTTTTAAAAAAAAGCTTCTTAGTGATGCTGGAAACAACAAACAGGGTTGCACATTATAGTTCTATAGTAAAGTAGATTAAATGACATATTATTTTGTGCCACTAATTCTGTGAAAATCATATTGTTAATCTCCCCTCTGAAAAGTAGGATGCAAACAAATGTTAACAGCATTCATACTGTGGCTCATCAAGTCTGTGAACAGAGCCAGCCACTGTCAGTTCACATTCTTGTATTGTGACACTAATTTTGCTCTTAGTAATTGGATTGGTTAGTGCCATGTTCATTATTCCAAGTCTAAGCTTTTACTATATGAGATTTCCAATAGGTAGATCCTGGTAAACAGTTGGGGAAAAAAGGAATTCTCCTATTTTCTTGGTGTTTGCTATAATACTGTATCCTGAACTGCTGGACTGATAATAACTGAGAACTTTCAGATTGAGTCTCCTTTGGGTTCCCTTAGTCTCCCTTAGTTTTAGAGCTAGTATCAATTTCTGCAGAAGCTGATTCCAATTTTAGGAAATGCATTTCTTTAACAAAATCCCAATGATCCTCGTGAAGTGATGTCCTGGTGCCTGGAGGCCGTGCGGGTCTGGATGGGGAGAAATAGGCTCCGACTCAACCCTTCTAAGACCGAGTGGCTGTGGCTTCCGGCTTCCGGCGTCCCGATATAGCCAGCTGGTGCAATCACTGGCTATTGGGGGCGAGTTATTGGCCCCCACAGAGAGGGCTCGCAACTTGGGCGTCCTCCTGGACGCACAGCTGTCTTTAGAAGAGCATATGATGGCCGTAGCCAGGGGGGCTTTTCATCAGGTTCGCCTGATTCGCCAGTGGCGTCCCTTTCTGGATTGGGACTCCTTATGCACGGTCACTCAGGCACTCATCACTTCTCGCCTGGACTACTGCAATGCTCTCTACAAGGGGCTCCCCTTGAGGAGCACCCGGAGGCTCCAACTGGTGCAGAATGTGGCCGCATGGGGGATTATGGGAGCGATGGGACGTTCCCATGTGATACCCCTCCTGTGCGAGCTGCACTGGCTCCCGGTGGTCTTCTGGGTGCGCTTCAAGGTCTTGGTTACCACCTTTAAAGCGCTCCATGGCTTAGGGCCTGGGTACTTACGGGACCACCTTCTGCCACCGATAGCCTCCCACTGGCCAGTACACTCCCACAGAGAGGAACTCCTTAGGGTGCCGTCAGCCAGACAATGTCGACTGGCAACCCCAGGGGGAGGGCCTTCTCTGAGGCAGCACCTGCCCTCTGGAACGACCTGCCCCCGGAGATACGTAGGATCCCAGATCTCCGGGCTTTTCGACGTGCCCTTAAAACTTTTTTATTTCATCAAGCCAGGCTGCCTTGACCCCCCCTTAGATATTTTTAATTGTAAATTGGTTTTAATAGGGGTATTTTAAATTTTATTGGGGCAATTCTTGTTTAATTCTTTTAAATATTTTTAAATTTTGTATGTGATGTTTTTACTTTTGGCTGTTCACCACCCTGAGTCCAGTAGGAGAAGGACTCAGGGCGGTGAAATAAATAAACAAACAAACAAACAAACAAACAAACCTTCTTAAAACAGGTCAAGGAAGTTGAGTAATTCTTAGAATTATAGAGGTGTTGTATATTTATATGTAAATAAGTTTGTTCTTCAATATCGTCTTTGATTTCATTCCACTGCTAATTATTTTCTGTAAAAATTCTGTTGATGAATAAGCATTATTCATCAACAGTACATTATTCAGTACAGGTAATCCTCAATTTACAACCATTCTTTTAGTCACCTTTCGAAGAACAGCATTCCAAAAAGTGACTTGTGACCATTTTCCCCCCTTTGAGTGATGCAGGTTCCCCATGGTCACAAGATCAAAATTTCTATGCTTGTCAACTGATATGTATTTATAAAGGTTGCGGTGACCCAGGATCATGTGATCACATTTGCAACCTTCTGACAAGCAAAGTCAATCGGGAAGCCAGATTCACTTAAGAATTGTACTACTAAGTTAACAACTGCAGAGATTCGTTTAACAACTATGACAACTTTTCAACTTTTGTGACTTAAAAATTGGGCGGCATCGTTGTAGTGAGAAAGGGTGATTTTCCTTCACCTTTAAAGGGGAAAAATGTCACTTATACATAAAAAAGTAAATGTTTTAGAAGCTATGTCGATTACTGTAATTCATGGAATGGAATACTTTTAAAAATAACATGAAAATAACTTTGAGTACTCTTTGGAAGATTTGGTTGTCCTTCCTTCAGTGTAGTAGAATAATAATCCATAGTCAAGTTAATTGTTAAAATAAAAGTTTAGGATTTTTTTATTTTTGCTTTTAGTAAGTTTTTATTTGGAGTTAAGGTCATGAGCCCCACATTGTGCAATTAAGTACTGTAATAGTGAACTGAAAGTTTAGAACTTATGTAACAATATTCTGATTTACACTAAAAGTTGATTTATAAATGAATAATAAATAAATAAATAAACTTTATTGTCATTGTATGTGTATACACATCAACAGAACGCTCATCAGGCTTATGTATTTCTCAGTTTTCTTACGTATTCATAAATTGGAAAATTGTTTAAGTGATATGTTGCTTTTTACAAAGGTTTATCATCGAGTAGATTAAAGTGTAAAGCAGAAGTTTTTAAAACAATGCAATTAAATAATCAGTGAAGATGATCTAATAACATGTGGCATATTTCAAAAAGAATGAGGTTTTAAGGTGCTACAAATAAAAAGAAAGCCAATGCAGATTATAAAGCATATTGACTTGTACTACAACTTAATAACTGGACAGTCACATTCAGTTCCAAGTTGAAATAGGGAAGTCTTGACAAAATGTTAATGTTAAAAGCTTTATAGCATAGTTCATTAAGATGTCGGTTGCTCTGATGCAACAGAAGTTTTAACTAACAAACCATCAAGATTTAAAAATTGCCATTTTGCTCACATAGAATATTAAAGCTTGATCAAGGAGTACATCTTGATTCTCATCCCTACTAGATAGACCAGATCTGGAAACTGACTCCATAGAAAGACTAGAATTGTATTTTACTGAGACATACAATAATACTGTAGTAATAAAATCTTGCCAGTCTGCCTAGGTTTCTCCTTCCCTCTCTCTTACACCCCAGAGAGTCAAGAGGAGCCAGTCTTGCATGCCTCCCTAGTCTCGGTGCCTACTTCTGCACCTGTTACTGTCTTAACAGCTTCCAGTTGGTTTCCCCAAGGTGACCCCCTATGAAAATCATAATAACTTTTTTCCTTTTACATGGGTCTGGCGATCCAAGCTGGGTTGCCTGATTAGCAAGTAACTCAGCTGGGATCGTCAGAACTTGGATCGTCAGAGCCATTTAAGGCTCGTCAGAGCCATTTAAGGCTCGTCAGAGCCATTTAAGGCTCGTCAGAGCCATTTAAGGCTCGTCAGAGCCATTTAAGGCTCGTCAGAGCCTTTCGGGCTGGTCTGCCTGGTTACAGGATAACAACACCCAGCGTATAAGATGTCCCCCGACTTTTGAGAAGATTTTCATGTGTTAGAAAGTCGTCTTATACGCTGAAAAAACCCAATAACCAATCCAGATTAAGCTACTTGTTTATAGAACTTGATTCACAATTATGATGCCATTTTTTGTACTGGGCAACCAGAAAGAAATGGTAGATGAGTTGGAGAAGGTAGAACTACAGATGCTGAATGTCATTTTTGACATCTTGGAATAGCCAAATTAAAATGATAAATGCTCATCCAACATAGGGTACTGGAGAAAACCTATAGAAAGCCAGCTCTGGAGAGGTTTTGCTTGACATTGCTACCGCTCTACCTGAAGTAAATTACAGTCTAGCAAAGAATGGGGCATGAATCTGCAATTTGTAGCCTTCAGTTCTAATTGTGGTTTAAAATATCTACAAAGCATCAGGTTGCTTAACTCTGGATTAAAGAAGTAACTGAAAAAGCATCTGTGTTTGTTCAGTGTCTGTCTTCTCCCTTCTGCTCAATGATATTTATTAAGTGCTTTGAACGTGCCAAATTAAGTCAAAAAGGTAAAACCACTGAGGCAGATTAGAAACCTCAGAATCAGCCTATTCTGCTTTGAACCTTAGTTACCTTAGATCTGGAGGTATTGCCTTGCTTTGTGTATCTTCATCTAAAATGTTTGCATATCTTTACAAATAAGTAACTATATTATTCTTTACATCATGTTATTTTTATCGTTTAGCAAAGGTAAGTCTGAGCTTTTTTCTGAAATGTTGTATATACTATCCCCTGATATTTTTTTTCCCTGAAAGACACTTTCCTTTAACAAAAATAAGAAAAATAAATTCAAGATTATTGTGGAAAAGCCGCAGCAAAGACTATGCAGTACATGTCTGTGATTGAACTTTGCTTTATACATCTAAAGCCTGGCCTGATATTAAAGGAATAGACCATATATTTTTTTTTATTCATTCAGAAACTTCTCATGTAATTTGTCCTGGAAACACTTGCATTATTTCTTCATCTTTCTTTTCAGGAAAACAGTGTTTCTTAGTCATACGTCAGCAGCAGTTTAACATCCAGGCTTTAGTGGCTGTGGGAGACCATGCAAGTAAGCAGATGGTAAAGTTTGCTGCCAAGTAAGTAAGCAATTATATCCTGTTACCACAGTGGACAATTGTGGGAATTCTGGCTCCCGGGGGTTGGGACCCATTTCACACATTAACATCAATGCTGTACTTGTTTTTTTTTTAATGTAGGTATTTAAAATTTGTCAGTTCACTATATAACATTGAACGCCTTAACATTTACAAAAGACAAAATGGAACCCAGGCCTGAAGTTCATTCTGAACTGCTAAAGGGACATTCTTTGCACAGACAGTTCCCATTTATTTCAGCTAGCTAACAAAACAATTGGCAAGTTCAGCTCTGAGACGTTATTTTCTTGGATGTCTCTGTGTCCCTGTGAACTCAGTCTCAACTTTTTTTTTCTTTTAAGTATCAGTGCGATGTATTTCATCTTGTCTAAAGAGCAAGGGCAAATTAAAAGGTGTTTAGAAGTTCAGCACTGCAATTTTTTTTTCTTAAAAGGGAACACATTAAGAACCTAATTTACATTCCATTAATTGGTCTCACTGGTGCTTAATCTTGTTCTGCGTAGGGTTTTTTCCCCCTCATCAAACATTTTCCTAATAGTAATTGACTCTGTTTCTGTTTTACCAAAAAGGACTACAATCAATGGGTTCTTCCTTTTTGTAGATGTCTTTAAAATTGTGGCGTGATGATGTGACGGTTCCTTGGGTTGCCAAAGTAATTTGGTTGGATGACTTTATTATTATTTTATTATTATTTATTAGATTTTTATACCGCCCTTCTCCCGAAGGACTCAGGGTGGTGTACAGCCATGATAAAACAATAAACCATACAAAATTTAAAACCAATTTAAAACAGAATTAAACAAATTTGGCCCTGTCAATTAAAACCCATAATTTAAAATACCCCATCCAAATTCTTATTCAGCCAGGCCAGCCTGTTAAAATAGCAGGGTCTTAAGGGCCCAGTGAAAGATACGGAGATCGGGAATCATATGTACCCCAGGAGGTAGTTCGTTCCAGAGAGGGGGTGTCCCCACAGAGAAGGCTCTCCCCCTGGGGGTCGCCAGCCTACATTGTTTTGCCAACGGCACCCTGAGGAGCCCCTCTCTGTGGGAGTGTGTTGGTTGGTGGGAGGCTATTGGTGGCAGAAGGCAATCCCATAGGTGTCCGGGCCCTAAGCCATGGAGCACTTTAAAGGTGGTAACCAACATCTTGAAGCGCACCCAGAAGACCACTGGGAGCCAGTGCAGCTCGTGCAGGAGAGGTGTCACATGGGTGCGTCGAATTGCACTCATAATCACCCGTGTGGCTGCATTCTGGACCAGTTGGAGCCTCCGGGTGCCCTTCAAGAGGAGTCCCATGTAGAAAGTGTTGCAGTAGTCCAGACAGGATATGATGAGGGCGTGAGTGACCGTGCGCAGGGCGTCCCAGTCCAGACTTTGGGCCAGTCACACAAACTCTTTGCCAAACTACCTCACAGGATTGTTGTTGTGGGGAAAATAGGAGGAAGAAGGTAAGATGGATATGTTTGCCAGCTTGAGTTATTTATAGACAATAATAAAGGCAGGATACAAATCAAATAAATAAATAAAATCTGGAAACAAGGATAGAAAGCAAGATTTCCTGGAAACAAACTAAACAATGGACCAGAGTACTTCTAGGCTTGCTTTTAGAACTGTTTAAAATTGAGTCTGTTTCCTGATATTTACATTAAACGTGAGAATGAGAAAGGGAGTTGGGAATTAAGGAGTCTTTTTGTTCTTAAGATGAATAACAAAATGTAAGTACTTACAATTATTCACTTTTTAATTAGTATGTTGTATCCAGATTTAAGGATTACTGGTACTTCAGTGATTAAAAACATACTAGTACAAGATGTTTGAAATGCTGCTGTTTTCCTTCCTTTTGTCAGTAAAAGAATGAACTCTCGTGATAATCCAGGTTTTAGTCAATTGAAATTTCAGAACAGGACCCCCCCCCCTTTTTTCTAGCCCTGTCTCAATTTTTTATACTATTAAAAATTACAATGTAAGCCTAAACCTGACTTAATATGTTTTAAAAAGCCCCTTCTGAACTGAAGTAAGCAGAAATATTAAATCTACCATTGCAAACGTTGGCTTCCACCCAAAACCCAGTAGAGACCCCATCCAGTTGGCCATTTACTGCCATTTACAGAGGTGGGTGTCTATCTGTGCTCTAACCTATAGAAATATCACAAGTGTAAATAGTTCTGATGGTCAAGAAAAGGAGATGATGAGACTTGTACTTTCTGAAAAAGAGAAATTCCAACAGATCTAGCAAGATGGAGATTATTACTTCTCCTTTCTGAACTGTTCTGACATAATGCTTCACTAGACCCAATCTCTAGTGAAGTATTCCCCAATCTGATGTCCTCCACGTTATTTAGACACCGTTCCTGCAATTTTGAAAGTGTAATGCCAGGCAAGGTTTCTCCAACTATTGTACATGGTTGTGCACAAAATAAAAGCTTCCCATAGAGTTCCTATGGAATAATGTGTGGGGTGTCAAGTATTCCATATATTAATGTAACAAAAGCTAAATGATCCCAAGCGTTTATCAGCTTGTCAGATTTCTTTCCTTGCAGTCTAAACAGGCAACTGTTAATTCATAGAACAAGAATCTTGCTTAATAATATTTAGTAGAACAAAGGTTACGGTTACAACACAATTGCAACTAGTCCCCTGTTTACAAATTTACTCCTATCTGCTTTCTTCCCACTTTTTTTTTTGTCTAGAGCTAACAGTTCTATGTCTTCTTTATGAAGACATAATAGGTTGCATCAGTTCCCTGTTTTATTAGCCCAGTATGAGAAGTAATTCATACTGCCTTGGAAAACATTGAGTTTGTTTTTTGACAGTAATTTTATTAAGGTTTACAAATAAAGCTTTTGTAAGGTTTACAAAGATCAAAATCTAAACTGAATTAAAGAAAAGATAAAAACTAAAAGTGAAAAGACATATGAGCAAAGAAAAATAAATAAATACAAGATGACTTCCCCCTTCCTCCAGGCAAGTGTAAACAACCTGGATAACTTAACACCTTATCTTGTACTTGTACTTAAAAAAATAGCTTCCTTATGATTCAGTCCTAGTCAAGCTGAAATCCCATTATAAATAAATAATCAGAAATAATAGCATATATTATATTTGCTTGATCAAGTAGATTCATTTTATAACTTTTCTATTTTAAAAAATGTTCTATCTTTTGTCCCATCAAATAGTGGCCCACATTGATTCCTTAACATTTTCTCTTTGTTAGTTAGTTAGTTTATTATATTTATATACTGATCTTCTCCCAAGGGACTCAGGGCGATGAACAGCCAACAATAAAATACACAGATACAAAATTTAAAACAATATTAAAATCCAATTAAATCAATTTGGCCCATAGTTAAAACCCCTATATTAAAACCCCTAATTTTAGTAATTGAATTAAAACAATTAAAAAAAAAAGAGTAGGTCAGGCCAGCCCAGCTTGATGAAACAAAAACATCTTTAGGGCAGTTTGTAAAACACGAAGGTCAGGGATCTGCCGTATCTCTGGGGGCAACTCGTTCCAGAGGGTAGGTGCCCCCACAGAGAATGCTCTCCCTCTAAGGGCCGCCATCCAGCACTGTCTGGCTGACGGCACCCTGAGGAGGCCCTCTCTGTGGGAGCGTACTGGTCAGTGGGAGGCTACCGGTGGCAGAAGACGGTCTTGTAAGTACCCGGGTCCTAAGCCATGGAGCGTTCTAAAGATGGTAACCAGTACCTTGAAGCGCACCTGGAAGACCACCGGGAGCCAGTGCAGCTCGCGCAGGAGAGGTGTTACATGGGAGTGCCGAGTCGCCCCCATAACCACCCGCGCGGCCGCATTCTGGACCAGTTGGAGCCTCCAGGTGCTCCTCAAGGGGAGCCCCATGTAGAGAGCATTACAGTAGCCCAGGTGGACGTGACGAGGGCATGAGTGACTGTGCGTAAGGCATCCCGATCCAGAAAGGGCCGCAACTGGCGAATCAGGCGAACCTGATAGAAGGCCCCCCCTGGCCACAGCCGTCATATGTTCTTCTAAGGACAGCCATGAATCCAGGAGGACGCCCAAGTTACGAGCCCTGTGGGGGCCAGCGACTCGCCCCCAAAAGTCAGTGCTGGTACCAACTGACTATATCGGGATGCCGGAAGCCACAGCCATTCGGTCTTGTATGGGTTGAGCCTGAGCCTGTTTCTCCCCATCCAGATCCGCACGGCTTCCAGGCACCGGGACATCACAGCAAGGGCATCGTTGGGTTGGTCCCAACGATGCCCTTTGTCTTCTTTCAAGGACAACTGCAGACGTTTCTCTTTGTCTCCTCTTCTTGCTTTCATACATTCCTTTTGTAAATAGAGAGAAAAAGGCTTTCCAGCTCACTCTTCTGATTTATTATTTGTATGCGCCCTTTAATTATTAAGACATCAACTGTTTCATTTGTAAATTGATTTTGGCGGTGTTTTCCATATCACTCTTATACACCAAACATTCTAAAATCCATTTTCAGATCCACAGCATATTTCACCATACCACTTTGGTAAGCAGCATTTAAAAAAAAAAAAAAAACTCCAAATCCACATTCAAATCTGTCTCAGTTATTCTCCTATATCATCTATTGTACTACAGATATTATTTTATAAATGTTTAAACACTGCAGGAAATATTCTTTCAAATACATCTGGCCATTTATTTATTTATTTATTTATTTTATTTATTCTTTCGATTTATATGCCGCCCTTCTCCGGAGACTCCGGTTTACAATGCATTAAGCAATAACCTTCCAAGATCCACATTCTGTTCCTCTTTTTGCATTGGAGTTTCTTTCATCCAGGATAGAAGGAGGTTTTTCCTAGGGATGCAATATACTTGCCTTTCTGAAGGTTCTTAACTCCAAAGAAATGTATAACATGCAACTTCCTAAAGTAGTTAAGAGAGAAAAAAGCCTCATGCTCCTGGATTTACCCACAAATGCAGTATGTGCTCTGTGTAGTGTTTATAATAGCAGTACTTCTTCCAAACCTGGGTAAATTACCCAAAATTTAAGTAAAGTGGTTTTTCTTTGGATAATGATACACAAACCCATTACTCAATCACAACAGGGACATTTAAATAAGAGACTTCTGATAAGCAGTTTTGGATGATGAAGGAAAAAAGTTTGGGGAGCGCTGATGGATAGGCTCAGGATAAACATAACTGATCCATGATTGATGCCCATCAAAACGTTGCTTGAAGTATAGCAATAGCAGTAACGTTTTAGGCTTATATACCGCCCCATAGTACTTTGCAGCATTCCTTGGACAGTTTACAATGTAAAAGCATTATTTGCATATTGCCCCCAGCAAATCCCTCAAGTTATCCGGAAGATCCTGAAAGAGGAGGCAGTGGTCATACTCATCGCCCTGTATTGGCCCCGTCGTCCCTGGTTCGCAGATCTCAAGGAGCTTTCAAAGGGCAGGCCTTGGCGGATTCCACCGGATCAGGTTTCCCTCATTCAGGGGGCGGTCCACCACCCAGAATCCCAGTGGTTACAACTAGCCGCTTGGCTGTTGAACGGCAGATCCTGAGGGACGAACGCTTTTCTTCCGAGGTGATTTCCACCATGCTCGCCTCCCGCAGAAAATCCACCACTCGGATATATGAGGCTACCTGGTCTTCATTTTGCAGTTGGTGCACCTCTTCCAACATTGAACCCGCTCATGCTTCCATTCCACATGTATTAGAATTTCTCCAACTGGACCTCAAGGCCAGTTTAACAGTCAACACTCTGAAACGCCAGGTCTCAGCCTTGGTGACGGTTATTCCCTGCCGGGAACACGGTTCCTTATCACATCACCCACGTGTCCGTGGATTCCTCAGAGGGACATCAAATCTCTGTCCCCCCACAGTCCACAAATTCCCGTCCTGGGACCTCAGCTTGGTCCTGCAGGTCCTTATGGATTCCCCCTTCGAACCTCTCTCCTCCGTCAACTTGAAGTTTCTCCCCTTCAAGGTCAGCTTGAAGTTTCTCCCCTTCATGCAATGAGAGGAGGTAATTGAAGTTACCTCCTCTCGTCGCATTGGCGAGCTGGCGGCCTTCTCCATGCGAACCAGTAGTGGAGGTAAGTAGAACCCACCCCTGCCCTGGATGATCAGTGTTAAGGATAAAAAATTTAAAGTACAGGACACATAGCTATGGATAAAAGAAATTCTTCCATTCTTGACCATAGTAGCATGTCTGGTGATTAAGATCGTTTTTTAATTCTCCTTCTGTTTTTGAACACTGGCCCCTGCTGCTTTATTGCTTAAGCAGGAAAAAAATTCAAAAGAAGCAACCCAGTCATACGGGCCAAAATAAATCTGTATTGTGAGAGCCACAAAGAAGTTCTGTTCTGTGATGTTTTATAGAACTTACGGCTGCTTCTTAATTTTATTTTTGATTAGTTTTCTATAAACTGGTAGAGAAGAAAATTTAAAAAAATGTTAAAATGTTGTTAGCTTCTTTTTGAAGACTCAATAATACACACACGTGCACACAAACACACAAATGAACAACCTGGTGTTGAATTAATGAGTCTGGTTTTTCAAGCCTTTTCAAGAAACCTGTTTTGAACAGCTTATAAGAGAGAGGTTCCTATAATAAGGAAAGAAGAGTTTTGGAGGTTTTGCCGCTGTATCCATTTTTCTACAATGTTTCCTTAGCCAACTAAATAATAGTTCCTCTTTCTTAGTATTAGCACATAACTGAGAACTTTCATAACTGTGGGAGTAACTATAGGCACAGTTGTACTGAGCTGATGTTATTTTGGCTTTCACACACTATGCAAATTCTGGATAATTGGTTTCTACTGCATACTCATTATAAGAAACGGTTTCTTAAACGGAAAGCATTTTGCAGATGTAATAGCAGTAAAAAAATCAATAGAGTAAAGCTGTTATGTCTGAAGTTCAAGGAAAAAGGGTATGGAGTTGTTTAAGTTGTATATATTTCTTTCTGTATCAATGTTCATCTTGTTTTTTTTATGCAAGAACACATTGATTGCAGGAGATATCTCACAGCTTTAACCTTTTGGGGGGGGGGCTATCTAATAAGGAGACCAGATTAAGATTGTCATTCTTACTATCTCACATGTAAATCATGTATGAGATGGTCAATCAATCAGAATAGAGCTGGAAGGGATCTTGGAGGTCTTATAGTCCAATCCCTTGCTCGAGCAGGATACCCTATAGTACCATTTCAGTCAAGTGACTGTCCAGTCTTTTCTTAAAAACATCCTACAATTTCTGATGGCAAGCTGTTCCACTTGTTAATTATCCTCACTGTTAGGAAGTTTTTCCTTAATTCCAGGTTGCTTCTCACCTTGATTAGTTTCCATCCATTGTTTCCTGTCCTGCCTACAGGTACTTTGGTAAGTAGGTTGACCCCCTCGTCTTTGTGGCAACCTCTCAAATACTAGAATACTGCTAGCATGTCATCCCTAGTCCTTCTTTTCTCTAGACTAGCCAAACCCAAATCCTGCAACCGTTCTTCATATGTTTTAGTCTCCAGGCCTTTAATCATCTTAGTTGCTCTTTGCACTTTTTACGAAGTCTTAATGTCTTTTTTGTAATGGGTGACCAAAATGGATGCAGTATTGAAGGTGTGGCCTTACTAAGACTTTATAAAGCGGTACTAATACTTCACGTGATTTTGATTCTATGCCCGTTTATACAACCAAGGATTGTATTAGCTTTTTTTTTTTTACTGCTGTCACACACTTCTAACTCCTATTTAATTGATCGTCCACTAGGACTCCAAGGTCAAGGTCAACATGGTGTCTTTATTTTATTCACCTCACCTATTGGAGAATTACTTTTTAATTCCCCTTTTTATAGGCCAGATGATTTCTCACTGTTGTATACAACTGAAAACTATCACTTTCTTTCAGCGGTGAAATGTAAAATTTGTTACTACCGGTTCTGTGGGCGTGGCTTGGGAGGGTGGGGTAATGTGACTGGGTGGGTGTAGCCAACTTTTTTTTTTTTACTTTTAAAACCACTTTTTCTACAACCTCTTCGGCTGAAGAGGTTGTTAAAAATGCTTTTAAAAGTCTCTGACGATCCCAGCTGAGTTGCCTGATGGCAGAGGCTTTTTTTTTTACTTTTAAAAGCATTTTAAAAGTAAAAAAATGCTTTTAATTTTTTTTTAAAAAGCCTCTGATGATTGCGCGGCTCAGCTGGGCATGGGGGGGGGAGCAGGGATGTTTGCTACTCCGAACCACCCGCTGCCATCGCTACCGGATAGGGCGATCTGGTCCGAACCGGGAGCATTTCACCCCTGCTTTTTTTTTACATTTCATTTCATTGCTATATTGTCCTAGAATTTAACATTTCAAAATACTTATTTTACAAGACTTAATTTGTTTCAGTTGGACATTTTAATTGTTTCATACTCAGGAGCATTAGATAATACTCCTAATTAAGATAATGTTTCTGGTCAGAAGCTAATTCACTGTAAATCTGGACAGAGAATTTCATGATCCCTTTGTCTTCCCAAGCCTACAAATACACAGTGATTAATCGTAAAACTAGTTAGTTTTATCTAAAACCAAAAGGAGGATGCTTTGAAATTGGGATAGACTGAAATACGTACAGTATTCCCAATTTATTATAAAGGATATCTGAAAATAAATGTAGCTAGCCCACTCAATCTTCTCACATATTTTTCTTTATCTGGCTTTAGTGTTCTACTCTAATTCCCTGACTGAAGATGGAAAATAGTTTAATGTTGGTTTACTAAGATCTTGAATCACATTTGTAATCGTACCATAATTTCCTATTGTTAGGATGCTGCCAAGCATCTGGAATTAAACAACAGTACAGTTTTTTCTTTTAACTGTAATATTGAACTGAATTTAATCTACATAGGATTGGAAAGAATAAAGAATGGGAAGAAGAATAAATGTATCTACTGCTCATTCTCATCCTGTTAAACTACATTTGAAAACACCAAATGGGAAAAAAGACCATTGTCATCTTCTATTCAACTTTTTTAGAGGAAGACCTAACTTCCTTGTTGATGAGATGAAATTTGCATTACTAACCGTGAAACGTTCTTGCCCAGATTTAATTTAATGGTAAAATGTTGAGATTTAGGAGATTTATAGAGATAACATCAATCAATTACTTTCTTTACTAGTTCTGCTATAAGATAATGAGCCAGTTTTTCAGAAACGATAGTAAAGATTATTGTTTGCAACTCAACATTTAATGCAACAAGAATGGATCTCAGGTCAAAAGGAGGTGTTAACATGTTCATTTAGCAGTGTTTCCCTGAGGATTTTTTTAAAAATTCAGCTGTTGTAAATATTTAACATTTTGGAAGAACCATATTTTATTTAGATGGAAAATAAGTATCATATATTTCAGGTTTTGGGCAACTTAACAAAGATTAATAATATCATCACTGCCCTAATTTCCAAATTCATATTACTGTAATTTATGTAAATGTTGATTGCAAATATTGATTACAAACTATACCATAATCTCTAAACATAGATATTGTTTAGCCATTTTCACAAACTCAATCATCTTCACTAACCATTCTTTTTCTTGTAGGTGATATGAATCTTTTGCAATTTTGGGCATATAATAGTTTTGCTAAAATTGTCATATATAAAAACAAAGTTCCATTATTTTTTTCTGATTGCTTGCCCATTAGTCCAGAAAGAAAAGTTTCTTGTTTCAGTTGTACTTTAATCATTAAAATCTTCTGAATCAATGCACATATTTGTATCCAAAATATTTACACATCCATAAAACATGACAAAATGTCCCTACATACTGTTCACGTTTCCAGCAACAATTCAAAGTATCTTTATACATTATATACCAATTTCTCTGATGACAAATCCCAATGACATATCTTATAAAAATATATTTAAGACTAGAACATAAAGTAAATTTCAATCCTTTCAACCATGGATTTTCCAACTGGGTTTTCTGTATATTATAGCAAAAGGTTTTAGCTCATTTTATCATGCGTTATTTCATTTGTTCTTCTGTCTGATAGTTCAGTAAAAGTTCATACATTTTACACATCGCTAATACATAATTCTATTTCAAACTCAGTCTTCTTTGTTCAAAACCATAAAATGTTTTATCCACTTTAAACCTTTCTGCTAATTGAACATAAGACAACAATTGACAAGAATATCCTTCTGTTATCAAATCTGGATTTCATTTTACAATCCCTTTGAAAAAATCTAGTACATCTCAGTAGGTTAACTAATCGGGCTTATTAATATATTATTAATATAGGTATTTTTGACCAAAATCTGAGTTTATATTTATTCTGTATTCTAAAATAATGATGACAGTTTCAAAATGTATGATTGCCTTTACAATTGATCTGTTCACATGTTATCAAAAGCAATCTTCACCTTAATGTATACTCTGTTTTTGAAGAGAGGAAGAGTAGAAAAAAGGATGGGAGAGGAAGAAATGGATATTTAATCACTTTTGTTCTGGCACTACTTTCTGCTTACTCTACATCTTCCTATACCAAGGGCGTCAAACTCAAGGTCCGCAGGCTGGATTCAGCCTGTGGGGTGCTTAGATTTGGCCCATGGGGCTGCCCTGGAAACAGCGGACTGACCCATGGTGCCTTGGCCCTCCTGAGTTCCGTTTTCACTGGCAGGATGCCATCCCAGCTGAAACCGGCGATTGGGAGCCCGTTTTTGCTGGCAGAGCACTTAGGCCGCCACAGTGATGCCAAGCTGGCCCTGGCCATTCCCCCCCCCCCCACAAGGTCAAGCACAATCCCGATGCGGCCCTCAATGAAATCGAGTTTGACACCCCTGTCTTATACAGTGAAATGTCAGCAGGTTACATCCTTGATAGAAAAATGATTGCTCATTCTCATTTTAAGTTTTAATTCATTTGGATTTCAAATCCTATCAATCCCAGTTAGCATGTTAAATGGCACAGGATCATAATCATAGAAGAATTTCTAAAGATTCCATCAAATTATCTACCTTTGAAGTTATATGCTTTCAGATATTAAATACAATATAAAACTATACCAGTAGTTACCATGTCCCTCTGCATTTTATGCGATAAAGTACCCATTCTATAATTAATTCCCCTTTTTTGCTTTAATGGTAACAAAAATAAGAACCATAACAAATTTTCTTTACTATATTCTTATTTTTCTTTCTTTATTCTTTTCTTTTCCACACTTTTTCTTTTTATTCTTTTCTTTTTAATTTCTATTAGTTTTTTAATCTTTTTAATTGTGATGTTTAATACAATTATTATAAAAATAAAACAATAAGATGGAACTTCATGACTGACAATATTTTCAAAATCAAAGACTTCAGATTTGCAGATGATGAAATTGAATAATGTGCCAAGAAATACTCTGAGATAAATTCAAAACTTTTAACTGTTTCAGGAGAACCAGGTTTATTAGGGCTTATAAAAAGTGTGGGAAATGCCGTTGAATGGCTCTTTTTTGAGTACCAATAATACTTAAAATGAATCCAAGGTTACCTGTTCACTAGTATGCTAGATTTCAAAGTTATAAATAATCCATATAATTAATTTCATACAAAATGTAAGAAAATAAGCTACAGAAACAGTAAGTGGTAACGGGGGGGTGGGGGGAAATAGGATACTGTGTTTTATGTTAAAAACTAGCCTTAAGGCAACACACACAGACACACACACACACACCCCAGCTAGGAAGGTGTCATGTTTCTCAGAATGGATACCAAATTAATCATATTGAGAAAAACAAACAAACTTGTTTTTCATTGAATCAGGCTGTAGTCCACTGGTCCAGTGACACTATGTTTAGTTAATTAAAAACAACTTTAAATGTATTTGTTTCCTAACTAAAGAAGTGAAGGTTTTTTTTTTTTTTAAAGAATTGTGTTTGAGAAAACTGATAGAAAGTGATTCACCACTAAGTGGGGACTGTGGGTTTGATCTTGCAATCCAGAGTTGTTGCTGAAAGATGTTTATACAGATCTTACCAAGCTGCAGTCCTGTGGTTAAAATAGAAAGTCTCATTTCAACATCGCTTCATCTTGAAAACCCTAGCTTAGTTAAGAGCTATACAAACAAGAGGTTTTTCCATCTGTTCGGTTTACAAGTGCAAACGGTGTGTGTGCCCAAGCAGATTACAGGTAGTTCTTGACTTACAAGCACAATTGAGCCCAAAATTTTTGTTGCCAAGTGAGACTTTTTCAGCAAATTTGCCCCATTTTATGACCTTTCTTGCCACAGTTTTTTTTTTAATTTGATTTATATGCCGCCCTTCTCCAGAGACTCAGGGCGGCTTACAGTGCGTTAAGCAATAGCCTTCATACTTTTGTATATTTATATTTATACAAAGTCAGCTTATTGCCCCCAACAAACTGGGTCCTCAATTTACCCACCTTATAAAGGATGGAAGGCTGAGTTGACCTTGAGCCTGGCTGGGATTGAACTCGCAAGTAATTGCAGGCAGCTGAATCTTAAATGCTGCCTTTGTAGGAGGCATTACCCCTCTACGCTACTCAGGCTCCTTTTGTTGTTGTTAAGTAAACCACTACGGTTGTTAAATTAGTAACACAGTTTTAAGTGAATATGGTTTCCACGTTGACTTTCCTTGCCAGGTCACAAAAGGGGATCACATGATCCCAGGATACTGCAGCAGTCATAAATGTGAGTCAGTTGTCAAGCATCTGAATTTTGATCATGTGACCATGGGGATGCTACCACAGTCATAAACGTGAAAACGGTCATAAGTTACATTTCTCAGTGCCGTTTTAACTTCGAACCATCACTAAACAAACTGTTGTACGTCAAGGACTACTTGAACACATTTTTAGGAATCCTAGAAGGGACTCTGTGGCTCAGTGGCTAAGATGCTGAGCTTGTCGTTCGAAAGTTCGGCAGTTCGAATCCCTAGTGCCGCATAACGGGATGAGCTCCCGTTACTTATTCCAGCTTCTGCCAACCTAGCAGTTCAAAAGCACATAAAAAATGCAAGTAGAAAAATAGGGACCACCTTTGGTGGGAAGGTAACAGCATTCTGTGCACCTTTGGCGTTTAGTCATGCCGGCCATATGATCACAGAGATGTCTTCAGACAGCGCTGGCTCTTTGGCTTTGAAACGGAGATGAGCACTGCTCTCTAGAGTCGGGAACGACTAGCACATATGTGCAAGGGAACCTTTACCTTTACCTTTATCAACATCCTTGGACATTTATTTGATCCCAGCAATTTGAATTATTGAACAATATACTCCAAATCCTGCCTATAACCAGTCCTCAAGCTTGCAGCCATTGAAGAACCGCGTGCTTCATGTTACAATTCAGACATGTGGCAGGCACCATGCATTTACGACGGTCATAGCAATCTGGTCCCATGATCTCAATTTGCAGCCTTCACAGCTGGCTCCTGATAACCAAAACCAGTAGGGAAGTCACAAGTTGCAGTCACGTGACATACTTAACTACCACAGTAATTCGCTTAATGACAACAACTGGACTGAGGCCATAAATCATAAAAACAGTCACGTTTCTTTCTTTTTTTTGTCTGTGTCACTCAGCAATAGAGTTGCTGATCCCAAAGTTGTCATAACTTTCAACTATTGTTAAAAAAATATTTAAGACAAAAACTACCTATAGCTATCTGCATAATTAAATAACTGTCCCAAACAGACATGAATCTTTGAGCTAATTACTGATTTTGTTTTTATTAACAGCATCAACAAAGAGAGCATTGTTGACATTGAAGGTGTAATAAGAAAAGTGCCAAATAAAATTGGCAGCTGCACCCAGCAAGATGTTGAACTCCACATTCAGAGGGTAATATTTTTATCAGCAAATTAAAATGTGCCTTGACAACATTGTTTCTGGTTACCCTTTTGAGGGATAACTTCCCTAACTGCAGTCCTTTTGGTTTACATTTGTAAATAAAATAAAAAATTCCTTATTTATGCAGCAAATTCAACTGAAATAGAAATCAAGAAGTAATTTTAGTTTCATAAGGCAATGAAGATTTCATTTCACCTATTCTAAATTGGTTTCTAACAATGACAAAAGATACAGGCTCTGTTTTTCTGTAGATATGACTAGTTCAGAACAGATATATAATGTAATCCAAATAAACATGTGCATCCCTCAATACAAGCCACTAAAATTCTAGCTGTCTTTTAAACAAATTCAGACAGTGTAATAGTTTTTCCTCTAGTAGAAATAATGGGAGACGTCCAGACTCCGGGATTTTTCAAATATTGCCTTCCCTATTAAAGGGGAAGTGGAAGGCAAAGATGTAGGGAACCTTTTAGGAATTTTGCAATATTGGGGGTGAATTATGAGCAGACTTGCAAATTTGCTGCCTAGGTTCAAGCTTACATGTTCATAAAATGACTGACACAGTGGGAATAGTAAGGCACTAAACACTTGAATTCGGGATGGTGAAGCAGCTTCATGCCAACTCCACCAGCTCATAATAAAGTTCCATATTACTGTAATTTATCTTTGCTTTTTTTTCCTGGACAAATTCAGTCATCTGTCATTGGAACAAAAGACAGTTCTAAGAATATCTCAAGAGAAAAAGAAAGAGCTATTTATCAATCACTTACTCACTCACTAAATATTTACTTACTTAAGATTATGAACTTATTTTTCTTTTATTTTTTTCCTTCTTGCTGTTTTGTTCTTATACTTCCCCCAGAAGATTCTTACATTATTAGTATATAAGTTTATGTTTATACTTTACATTTTAACAGGACAGGACAGTCAGATTATAATTCTGTTTAAGACCTTCACTTTCATTCAACTGCAGCAGTATTTATCTGTTTGTTTTTGCTACAACTGAAACTGATTTTGTAGTTTCAAAACAGTTCAGTTCTTTCAGGCCTGTTATTTTTTAAGTGATTAAGTTGGGTTAATATAAGTTGGGTTAATATCTTTTATAATACAGTTTTTGGATTTTATTTTAAAAGTGCTATCTTTATTCAATAATTCTGTTATAAATATGAAAATTAACCAAATACAGGTGGTCCTCGAGTTATGTAAGGAAGCCTGCCATCATGACAGTTGTAAAATGGGTTGGTCACCTGATTTTATAGCCATTGGTGTGGCAATCATTAAAAAATAGTTGTCTGTTATTAACTAAACCAGTGGTTCACTACGTAAATCTGGTTTTCTTTAAAAACATCATCAAACTTGGTCATGTGATCATGGAACACTGCAAACAGCTGTAAATGCTGAGCATCTGAAGTGCGGTCATGTGACTACAAGGGGGAGGCAACTGTAGAAACTTTAAATGTAGGATGCAAGTATTCCCCAGGTAAATTTGTTGGAATTTCAATTGCTAAACAACCTATCATAAATCAAGGGCTATCCAAACATGCATGTTGTATCTTTTTTTTGGACCTCCATAGTCTTAGCAATTGGCTTGGCTTCATATTTCTTGCAGAACCATGCCTCTCTAAATCACACTGTAGTTCTTGCAGTGCATTTATTAGCTACTAGCTGGACCCGGCCACGCGTTGCTGTGGGTCAGTCTTGTGGGTATACAATATTTTTTGACCAAGTGCCAATAATTTCTCTCTATAGCTCAGGTCACGCCTACCTTGCTTCCATCCCACCAGTCTTTTCCTATGGGAAGCCCTCCTCCCCAGCAGGATCCGGCCTCGGGACCCACCCCTGAAGAGTTTGCCACCAAACCCCCCCGCTCTCCTCCCCTCGAGATTGAATTGAAGTCGAGAAGGCACAACGTGCGTGAAGCTGGCTGGACTGGTTTTTTCGCTCTCACTGCCCAGGGACATTAGCCTTCCCTCCTTTCACCTGGCTCGCTGGGTGTTTCCAGGGAAGGACTACAACCCCAGCATGTCAAGCAGTGCCTTCTCTCTCTCTCCCCCCCCCACCCTCTCTCTCTTACCTGGCCTGTGCAAGGGGGGGGGCGTGAGGGTAGAGAAAAGACAGGAAGAGGGGGAGGGCTGAAATCTTTTTTTTTTTTTTGCAAAATTGCTTTTTGGCAAGATTGCTTGATGGATTGGCAAGGTTGATGGATGGATGGGCAAAGTCTTGGGACCCCCGCCCCAAACCTTGCCAATTTAGTCGACTCCCCTTCCTCTTCTTCCTCCTCCTCCTCCTCCCCCAAGGTCACCCTCTCCCTCACCTGCATGTTGCAAAGCCCCCTCCCCACCCTCCCCAAGAGACCCCCCTTTTTTTCCTTTTTTGCAAGGGGCCCGACCACATGCCAGCCAGGCCAGAAGGACAGTGTGGGACCTCCCCCACAAACCCCCCACTTCCCCCCCACCTGTCTCCAATCACGTTTCTGGCTCCATTTTGGGAGTGGGCCGCCCACACAGGACTTGTGGCTGTGCATCAGGGGTCTGCCTTGCAAGGAGGAGGAGGAAAGGGGAAGGAGCAGAAGCCCCTCGGCCTCCCCCACCCCCACCCGGGCAGTCCCTCACCACTCAATTGACCTCCCACCACTACCACCACCGCTTCCTGCAAGCAGCTGCCTCCTTCTCTTCCACCTTCCCCACACTGGCTACGGAAGCCAAACAAGTAGACCGGTGGGGCAGGGTGATCTTCCAAGGGGAGGGAGGTAAAAAGCTTTGCCCCTTTCTCTCCCCCCCCCCTTTCTCTTCCCTGCTCCGCCCTCTTCCCCCTTCCCCATGCCGCGTTGCGTCCAGTTCCTCAGGTTTCTCCCCAGCTCTTCCATTCCTTTTCCTTTGTCAATCGATCGATCGAGCAGAATAGAGCTGGGAGGGGCCCAGGACATCTTCTAGTCCAGCCCCCTGCTCAGGCAGGAGACCCTGTATCATTCCAGATTCACCAAGGCATTCACTTATCTCTGACCTGAGCCTTCAGAGGGATACAACACAGCTCAATTCCAATACAGTGTCACATGAAATAATTAAACCAAAATGAAAATAAATCAAAATCTAGGAAAATTCAATTTAACAATACAATCGGAAACATTGAAATGGATTCATGAAATATTTAGTATAGCATGTGTTGCTTTTACGTCCAACAGATGACACTGTTTTTCAAAAAAACATATTTTTACCTGTCATAGGTGTGACATCTCTATCTAGTAGGTATATAAAAACGCGCGTATTCGAATGCAACGTTGTGTCAAAATTTCAAAGCAATTGGTGAACTTTTGGAGATTTAAGATTTTGAACAAACATTTACATTTTTAATTATATAGATTTGTAATCATATCTCTTTCAGATATATGTAATCAGTTTGGCTGAACCGCGACTGCCCTTGCAGCTGGATGATGCCATTCGGCCAGAGGTTGAAGGAGAAGAGGTGAAGATGTGCTTTCTAATAAGTAACATTGTATTAATAATAATATTTAGACAAAGGCTTGACATTTTAGCTGCTGTTAATAATACTGTTATGTTGAATCCTGAATGTTGGGCCATCCAACATTATCTGTTTCCTAGTTCATAAATATGGGAAATAATTTTTACTGCTGGATAACACATAGTGACCTGGCCTTAAGCAATGTTTAGTATGCCAAGATTTTGTGCATAGAGTATGCTCCGTATTCATTTCTTAGTAATATGGAAATGTTCTCACAATTACGGTCTAGACTCTAAGACTTAGATTAATAAGGGAAATTTTATAGATATCCATATCCAGAATGGCCCTTCTAAACAGAAATCTCAGTTCAAAGGGGACTTGGTTAATCTTATGGGAAATGTATGTCTGAATTTTCTTGTATATATGTTAATAGAGCACATATACAAGATGATAGTACTAGTTTCTTTCAAAATTAAAGTGATTGAAAACTAACCCTAAGAAATGTTCTCAATGTAGTGGTTTAAAAAAGGTTTAGGCTTGGAATATTCTTAAAAGCTAAGAAAAAAAACAATGTTGGAGGCAAGTGTCAAAAGCATTGTCATTGTGGGATCTTAGACATCGAGAGTTTTTTTCCAGTTTTAAAACATTTCAAATGGCCAAAACCTCATGGGAATGCTGAAATATAGTGCAATCTCTTTTCACCTGCAATGTTGCAAAATCTCATGAGATTGTAGTCGGTTAGCAATTTGTACAATTCAGTGTTTGGATTGGTTCATAATCAAAGTTATTGCAGGTACCAGCTTGCAACACATGCTTTAAGAGGAAAGTGGGGAAAATGTCCCCTATCAGATGCTGTTGAACTGTATTGCATTTGTCCCAGCCAGTTTGAGCAGTGATAAGACTTGCTGGAAGCATTAATGGATCTTAATTAGTGGAGAAATATTTTGCTAACAGATTTGCCATCTGGCTTTTCTTTCGTTTTTGTTGTTGGCGTTTGATTCTGGTGTCTGTTTAAAAGGGCCTTTAAAACCTGTTCCCCTGGGCCAGTGATGGCTAACCTTTTTGCCATCGCGTGCCAAAAGCGGGGGGAGCATGGTGGGGTCACACACACGCGTGCCTGCATCCATAATTCTATGCACCCTTCCCCCCTGTGCTCCCCCCACTTTTGGCACACGATGGCATGGTGGGCCCGGTAGGCCTGTTTTTTGTTCTCCCCAGGCTCCTAGAAAGGCTCTGAGGAGGGCAAAAACGGCCTTCCCCACCCACCCACCCCCAGAGGCACTCCAGAGGCCGGAAACAGTGTGTTTCCTGACTTCTGGTCGGCCCAGAAGGCCCGAAAAGCAGCTGGCTGGCACACACATGCATGCCAGAGCTGAGCTCGCGTGCCCACCGATATGGCTCCGCATGCCAGCTGTGGCACCCGTGCCATAGGTTCGCCATCACGGCCCTAGGCCTTGGGTTAAGTTGGGTGGTACCTCGTGGAAATGCTGTTTATTTGAGAGATGGCATTCATTTTTATTTCTTCTTGATGTTTATTTTTCTCTTTTTAAAAAAATCATTTTTAATAGTCTGCACCATCAGAATTGCTATATAATCAGGTGGCCTTATAAGTTTGATGACTGACTCACTGACTAAAGTCTCTTGGAGATTACTAATTGGATGTTAAAATTCTATAGTCTGTCCAAAGTTTAACAAACTGTTCTCCACTTGAGGCTGGAGGTTATGATGATAGAACCAACATGCATATGTTACTTTGGTGGTGGGGGGGGGTTGTTTCATATTTTATTTGTGATGTAACATTTAAATATCAAAACTGAAATACGTATCAGAAGCCCTCATTCACAAATATATTTATACAGTTAATGCAGTATACAATATACAGACCACATCTCTTGATACTGAAAAGTCAAGCACTCTTATTGTGTTAAGACACTTTCTAGGTACAAGTAATCCTTGTTTAGTGACTATCTCATTTAGTGACAATTCACAGTTATGATGGTGTTGAAAAAGTAACTTTACCATCAATCCTTGCATTTACAACCTTTGCGAGTCTCTAAAGCAAAGTAAAGCTGAAAATCAAAAGCCCAATTATAATTTCACTGCTGTGCTTAATAATCAAGTTGTTGGTCTCAATTATGGTTGCTAAACAAGGACTACCTGTTTCTGTGTCTTTGGACATTAAACATCTTTCATGTTTATGTCCTGAACATGCAACAAAGTCAGGCTTTCTTATTCTATCGAATATTTTGCTTTCTCCCTCTTTCCTACATGTGGTTTTCAATATTTGTTTCTTTGTAACCATTCAGGAAGGAAGAGCTACAGTGAACCAGGATACAAGATTGGACAACAGAGTTATCGATTTGAGGGTAAGAACCTAATGATTTGTAACTGATCAAATTGATCAAAACCTGGCAAGAACAAGTTTATAAAAATGTATGTTTCAAAGGATGCATAATACATTGTTATAAAGACATTTTACTTAGCAATAATGGAAGGTGTGGATTGCACCAAAGCAATAGAAGATTTTATTAGCTTATCTATTTAACCTAACTATATTTTCTGTGGCATTCAAAACCAGATTGAACATGAATATCTTCCTTTCCTAAAAGAATTTTGCTAAAATATTGCTATTCTAGAGCCTTCAAAATGGTTAGTTTCTCAACTACTCAGTTGAAACTAACCAGATAATGTATTATATCATCCTTTCCAGTTTAGTTGGACTATATGGGATTCCTATCAATAATTAACTTAGTTGACAATCATTAATTAATTAGCATATCATTTTCAATAATCAAGCCATAAGTGACTTTGGCATAACTTCTAAAATTCCCCCCCACTCCCTGCCCGGATACCATATACCACTTAGTTTTCTTATCGGAGATATCCAATTTTATTTTAGCTATTTCTGATGCTCTAAATGGTGACAGTGAAATAGAAAATTTATGTAGAGTAATTTCAAGGTTGAATATATAAAGCAAATTGTATTCTTAAAAGTTCATAAATATATGTGCATGGAAAATAGGTGTCAGTAAGCTGCATATGTAAATTGTACAAAAGGGAAAGATGGTTCATCGCTAAACTTCGTCAGCTATATGCAAACCCGATTTCTAATTAAATTAAATTATGTTTTAGTTGTATGTGAGTCACAAGGTATTTAGAGATATTTAAATAAGTATAATCTCTCACAAATATTACATTACCTTTTCAATTAAAAATTAACATTCTTTATAAGCTAATCATTGCATTCTTCATCTAAGAATGAAATATATCTAAAAAGACATTGACAGTTATTGTAGGTTTTTTGTTTGTTTGTTTTAGTCAACAAACATCCAAAGAGACAGACATTCCTTTATTTATATGTGGGGTTTTGTATCACATTCTTAATATACTGATTAATTGAGGTAGTTTACTATTACAGTAGTCTTAATTTTAATATTTTTATATTTGTGCTTTTATACTATTGTAAATTACCCAGAGGATAGTGAGATGGATGAAATATAAATTAATAAATAAACTAAAATTATAACATTAAAATGCAGTGGAATGGAGGCAAAACAACTAAAATCATCAGGTATAAAATTTTCCCAACAGAAGGAAAACTTTCCTGAAGAAAAATAATTTTGGTAGCTTGCGGTATATGGCTAAAAAGTAGGATAAAGGTGTCTTCACATCAACTTAATGATATCTTCATGAAGATGTCCATGTTATTTTCTTAGCTGTAGTATGTCATAGAGTTTATCGTTGCTTTCTTCTACTGTATATAGTATCTTTAGAACTTCCTTAAGTAAAAATGATTGGTAAAAATGGCTGAAATTTTGCAAAAGTTTACAATTCCTATGAATGTGAGATTTCAGAGCAAAACATTAAGATCTATAAAATTTAGAGAACAGATTCTGACCCCTTAGCTATACTACCTTCATGCTAAAAGCAGGAGAAATCTCAGATGTCATCAATCAAAACCCAGAACATCATTGTTCCTGCTCAGCAGTTTGGCATAATGTATTCCACCACAACATCACAATTTATAATTCCAATTTACAGTATCGTAATACATATAGATCATTATACATGCAGATATAGGAAGAGACAAATCAGAGTTGTTTTGTTGGCGAAGTAATACAACCACCTTTCCAACTAGCAGTAGGGAAGCCAAGTTACAAAACGTACTCATTTAATCTTCCTAGGCCTAAAACTATTTTGTAGTCTGAAAAAGGATAGATTTTTAATTTCTCAACATTTTTATTTATTACATTTATATGCCCACCCACCTATCTTACTCTGCAAAGTGAGATTTTATGTTTGTTTATTTTATGTTTTATGTTCTATTTTATGTTTGTTTACACAAATAAATACAAGTATTATTTAATGTGTGGGTGTATTTCCGTATCTTTTGTGGGTTTTAAATAAAATGAATAAAAATAATTCAACTGTTATATATAAATAATTCTAGGGGTTTTTTTTCTAGCAAAGTTCGGGTTTCATAAAATCTGGATTGAATTTTATTATAATTGTTATTTTAGTTAAACTCTGGGTAAACCACACAGATCAAAAATGATTTCTTAAGAAACCTCACTACAAATTGTTTTTTAACCCATAGAACTACTCACTTATAAGGCAGATGAGCACTCATGGAAAGTTCAGTAATTTGTTGACATTCTCTAGTCTCTGTAGAACAGATTGCATCAACCTTAAATCAGCAGTTATGAACTTTTGTGGTTATGTTTTTGTTATGTAAACTTCATGGAAAGATTTTGCAAAGCATTACATAAACCAAGGGTCAAAAACAGTTTTTAAATAAATATTCAAATAACCTGATAAGAATTTGAATGGGAATACCAAAATCTTACGAAATTCAAGATACAATGGGATTTAGACAATTGTCTCAAACTATTTTTAACTGCCTCTCCCTCACGTAAGTGACTGTCTGTCACAGACCACATCACTCTCTGTGAATTCAAGATTGAAAATTTCTTATTTGAATTATCTGAGTCAGATGGCATTAATGAAGTTGTTTAGCACTTTATTAGGTATATGTTCATCACAACTGAAGTGGATACTGTTGTGCCTTTTCTTTTTTCCCCAATATCCCCAGTGATAGTTTTGTTCACACTTATGGGATGGAATGTATTTGTTGCATAAAAACAGCTTCATGAGAATTAAATTTATTTTTAAAATATTTTTAGCCAGTTTTACTATGGTATATGCTGAAAATATATGGTCAGTGCCCATTTCAGGCAGGATTAAATGCTCTTTCCTACATATAGAAAAAAATGAGAATGAATTAATAGGAATTAAAGTGATACTAAAGTCATTTATATGTTGTTATGCCATATTTTCTTGTTGCAACATGTTCACCTTTTAGCCTGATAGAGCCCAGTCCCTAGTATTGGTTATCTTTCTGAGGGTGGTATAGATATGTAATACAAATAACTCAGTACTGAGAGGGAAGGCCTTCTTTTGGGAAAAACTCTGTACATACTGAAAACTCTTCAATTTTATTGCTTCATCTGTTTTCATATTGATTGCTTAAATTAATTTTTAATGATGGCATATGGGTTAAACAAAAGACAGGTCTCACCAGACTGAAGCTAGTGAGATAGGAACCACTGGATCCCAGGTTAGAGAAAGATACTATGTAAACATACCTCAGCCACTTTCCAAGGCTAGTGTTCACAGTAGGAATCATAGCTGCCGGTCTCTTCATCATTGTCATCGTCATCGTCTTAGTATATTGACAGGTATTCTTATTCTAAAACTACTAGTAAAAGTGAAGTATTTAAGAGAGGGCATCAGTAGACCTATTTAGAGTAACAGCAATTACAACAGACATCTTTGTGAACTGCCTACAGTTTTGCATCTAGATCTATGCCACTGGAAGCAATGACTTGAACTGTGCCTATGGCTCAGATATTGAGAGAAGGACCACCAAATAAAGTAGCACGTAGCAAAGCAGGGGTGGGGAGGGAAGAGGGAGAGAAGTACCAGAACACATACATATATTGGAGGCAGCATTTCCATGAGCTAAAGGTTTTATATTGATTTTTCTGTATGGAGACACTTCATTTGTTCCCCAAAAGAAATTAGCATTTTACTAATTGGGCCCTTGTGAATACGCCAGCTTTCAGATTGTACAAGGAGGCTGCAACATTTTCCTTAAATTGTAGCAAAGTATTGTACCAACATAGAATTATGCATATGTGAACACTGGAAATGTACTTGAAATATAAAATATTGCCTCTAGCTTTCGAAAAGCAATACTCACGTTTTATGAGAGGTAGTGAAGCAAGGAATTTCACAATTATCTAAGGCTTGTTTTTGAAACTGAAGCTTCAGGAATAAATTTCACATGTTTTTTAGCACACTCTTCAGTTCAGTATCTTACTATATATTGCAGAAGAATGGAAGATCCAACAATAAAAGTTTTCTCTTTCATACTGCATTCCATCAATTTAATACTTTTAACACTTTTCCAATTAAGCATTAGTTAATTGCACAAGAGAGTAAGACAAGCTTAGAGATGAGAGCGGAGTGTTAGAGTAGGAATTTACATATAGTCCTCTTGCCAAGTTAGAAATATTAATTTTGCTTTTTAGAGTAATAGATTCCAGCTTTTTAAATATAATTTGATATAAATATATCAAATTATATTTAAAAAGCTGGAATCTATTATTAATATAATTTAATCTATAATCTAATAAATATACTGTTAAAATGTTCAACAAACCATGGCTTAAATGCAGCTTAATATGACCAGAGGATTCAAGCAATCTTTCCTTATTCCTATATTGGGCCAAGCTACATGGAAAGACTTCCAGTTAATCTACATTGGACCTGCATCAAATAGTCCTATGAACTATTCAGATCATCACCCATTACAAGCACTATCACTGTCACTGAGATATGAGAACTACTGTGCTTCAGTCTGATATGCTGTCAATGCTCTAATTATAATAGGGAAGATTATTCCAGGGATTTTTGTATTCTGCTGATTTTTTTTTATTCTGTTTAGAGAGAGGCAAGACTATATAAAATAACAGTGGAGTAGTCTGTCTGCTCCTAGGGTTGCTATGTTTCAGAGAAGAAACCTCATATTCTTTGTTTATGTCTATATATCTTGGGTAGGATTTTCCTCACTTCATAAAACTCACTGTCTTAAATGCTTGAGAAATATTTAATTTCAGGTTTTGGAAAGGAATAAATAATGCATTTTGGGGGGTTTATTTTTACTACAAAACTAATGTGCAGTTTAATCTTGTAGTATCTTGGTATACTAATCATAAGTTTATCATAATTGATTTATCAAATTATTCAATATATTAAGATGACCTCAAAATCCAAGCAATACATTCTGCTCATTATACCTGTTTCTATATTTAGAACAAATATAATGAGGCTGTTTGAGAGAAACTATTGAGCCACAGACAATCAACTCTTTTATATTACCATTTTCTATGTCATTTCTTTTCAATAACTCTGTTCATAGTATCTGAACAGTGCAACAGTAATGTAACAATAATACTTTTCAATACATTACAATAAATACTTTAATACCAATTTATTTCAAAACAATAAAATAACCCAACCAATTCATTTTAATGTTTACAGTCTAACATTGATAATACTCTATCGACTATTTATATTTACCATGTAATAGTGTAATGCCATTGTGATTGCTCATATTCATTCAGAGCTGGATGCCACATGTGCAAATGAAATGAAATGAAATGACTGACAACATTTTGTGGAGTCATTTAAAGGAATGGACATGAAAAATATCCTACAGATTTAAGGTGCCCTGCTGGCTGGATCCAGCCCGCGGGCCTTGAGTTTGACATCCCTGTCCTACAGTATGAATCAGTCACTTGTAGACCAGCACCTGCCTTTCCTAGTTCATTTGAACAACCAAGGAAAAGACATGTGACTCGATTTGAGAGATGGCAAAACTCACATTCCTCTCTTTTGGGAAAGGTAAAGGGACAGCGGCAGAAAATCCTAGATGAAATGAATTATCTGGATTCCTTTTGGGGGGGATTTGGACCTGGGCATGAAAGAGAAATTGCATTTAGCAAGTTTTGAATAGACTATCACAATTCTGGCCTTGCTACATCTCATTAGAATATAGAACATAGAATAATAGGGTTAGAAGAGGCCTCGGGGGTCTTCTGGTCCAACCATTGCCCATGGCAGGAGATCCTATGCTATTCCAGACAAATAGCTGTCCAATCTTTAGCATCTCCAGTGATGGAGCACCCACAACTTCTGAAGGCAAATCATTCCACTGTTTAACTGTTCTCACTGTCAGGAAATTTCTCCTTAGTTCTAGGTTGAATTTCTCTTTAATGACTCATTGCTTCTTGTTTTGCTTTGGAGAATTAGTTGACTCCCTCTTCTTTGTGAAAGTCCTTCAGTTACTGGAAGACTTCTATCATATCACCCTTAGTCTTCTCTTCATTAGACTAGACATACCTAATTCCCTCAATCATTCATCATATGGTTTGGCCCCCTTATCATTTCTGTTGCTCTTCTCTGCACTCTTTCTAGGGTCTCAACATCTTTTTTGATATTATGACCTTATATGATACCATTGAATATCCTATTGAGCCACTTGCAAGGGTTGGTAATTGGTTCCACAAGATTATAATGATTCGATCCTTGAATGCACTGTTCCAGTCGGTATTGGTGGAAAATGAAAAGTTGAGTTCCTGGTCACTCCCTGGTGGAATGGCTCAAGAACTGGCTTAAATCTATTAGTTGGATGAATATTATCATTACGCAGATGGCACCAGGTTATACAGTTGAACTCCAGCCCAACAGTGAAGGGCCTAACTCACCCTCTAAAGACTAAGAGGGACTGGATGGAGTGGAATAGACATAGGATGATGAATTCTAGAAAAAGGGAGTTAATGTCTGCCCAGAAACTATTATTTGCTCTATATTAGCTCTGAATTACTCTGGATGAGGTCCAAAGCCCCCAATAAGCAGCTTCATGATCAGGGGCTTTTCTTGGATTCCTAGCTCCTACTTGAGAGACCAGTTGATGTGGTGACCAAAAGAACTGGGATTGGTAGAGCAGTGGCAAGTTTTTGGAGCCCTTCTCCCTTGTCGCCTCTTCAGATTGCTGTAATATGCTTTAATTGGAGCTACTTTTGAAGACTACTCAGAAACAATTGTAGGTAGAAAATATAGCAGCCCATTTGGTAGTGGGTAAGAGCCATACAGTTGCCAGTAGGTTTCCAGATTTCTGTTACTGATATTTATTTACTATGTTTGTTTTTAAAGGCATTGGTAATTACTTGTCTTTTTTATTAGTGAGTCATAAGAGTCTTTGATTGGGGAGGGGTCTAAACATGTTAAATAAGTAATTAAATGCACTAGTCAAATCCTAAAAGGTTTGAAGAAAGATCGGTATCAATAAATCATTTGGTTCATATGTTGAAATCTTGTGTTATAGGTTGTGAGACTTGTGATTCTCTTCCTATCAATTCTCCCACTTCTAAATTAGTAAAAAAAAAGGGGGGGCTTCAATGTCAAGAAAAATGCCCCCCTTCCTTTCTTCCTGACAGAAGCCTTTATACTAACAAAGAAATTAATTCAATACCGCCCAGGTATTTTACAGCTTGCAGTAGATCTCTCATATGCTTTTCTCTGTTGGTAAGTAATGTGGTGCCTGTGGTCATTAGTGTACCTTTAGTCTCCTTTCTTGTACTTGGCAAGCTCTCTGATTTTATTGTATTCTATTTTATTTTAAGATTGTTTAAGATTGGATGAAAAGGGGGAAAGCTGCTACAGTGCAAAACACCAACTTTACCTAGCATTTTTATTTGTATGAAGACTTCTGTCTCCTATATAAATTTGAACCTACATCCTTGGAAAATAAAAATGTTCAGTATTTCCTTTGGTAGAATGCTTATCTGCTCAGAAAGAAAAGGCAAAGGTGTAATAGAAATTATTTGAGAGGTGCGTTATATTAATCATTTTCTTCAAATAAATCTAAAGGGAGAACTCCTAGCTCTCTAGACCCCATTTCCAAATACTTGACAATCTTTGGTGACAATTTTTCTTTAAAACACAGACATGTTTAAGCTCAAGAGTAACTATTTAAACTATAGATATTTTGAGCAAACCATCAATCTCAGAAACAAGAACCTGAACATCTGAGACCTCTGTCCATACCTCTTGCAATGTTCAGAGACCAAAAATAAAAATAAGGTACAACTTCCAACAAGAGATAAGATGCCTATCCTTTGCAGTAAATGAATATTTTATAATCAGCTGTGCCCACCATGAGTAAATTCTGCTGAATAACCAAGAACAAGACTCGCTTATCATTAGAAATTCCAGCAAAATTGTAGTTAAAAGCTTAGTTAAACTGCAACATAATAGCAAGATTGTATCGGTCCCTTTCTCTCTTAACTGGATTGGCTAGCCTTCCATTGATGCAAATAAGATGAAGCTTGATTTATTTTGAAGAATACAATCTGCTGCGTTTAAAATTTCTACACCCACATAACAGTGACAGTTATGTTACAGTTCCTTTATTTTTTTGCATGTGTGTGGCTTGCTGATATATCATGTGAAAAACCACATGTTCTAACCTAAGAAAAAAGATAGGAATCCTTAAAAAAGTTAATAGTAAACAGAGTTTGATGACGCATATCCCTTTTAGCAAAAAAACCAAAAAAAAAACCTGTAACTACTTTAACATTGGCAGCTGCATGTTCCTAGTACTTCACCAACATTAAAATGCATCAGTTGTGGGTTTAGCACTTACTATAGATGTGTGAATCATATTGTTTTTCCTTCTCACTGAGCCACAAAGCTTGTTAGTCTGTTTATAAATATGTGGGTTAGCCAGTTTGTAAATGGTCCCTGTGACCTTTTTAAAAACTAGCTAGCTTGTCTATATTGTTTTGGAGAAGTTAATAGAAGGAATGATCCTTTCACCTTCATACAAAACAAGCTTGTTTGTTGTTTTATTATTGTTGAACTATCTTTTTAGTGCAGCCACCTGTTGTTTGCTTTTTGAACACTCTAATATTGAAGCACTTCTTATTTTAACAGATTGATTTGTCGTTTTCCTTTTCTTTCAACAATTCAGCTTTTCCATCCCATCTATTATTGTTATATCTATTATTATATCCGCATTTGGACATGTGGAAAATATTTTAAATTTGAATCATTTCAGACTTAAAATGTCCTGTTTGGAGTATGAAATGGACTGTTTTTTCATCTTGAAAGTATTTTGGAACATTGGTGCTTGAAACATTTCCAAACACACTTCACATTTAAAACAGAGCATTTTGAATCTGAAACAGTTAGCATTCTTAATGTTTTGCATGCCCATGCCATAGATCTGCATAGACTGCAAGGCAATCAAAGTGATCAGTCCTAGGAGATCAACCCTGACTGCTCTTTAGAAGGCCAAATCCTGAAGATGAAACTCAAATATTTTGGCCACCTAATGAGAAGGAAGGACTCACTGGAAAAGAACCTAATGCTGGGAAAGATTGAGGGCAAAAGAGGAAGGGGATGACAGAGAATGAGTGGCTGGATGGAGTCACTGAAGCAGTATGCATGAGCTTAAATGGAATTCCAGAGGATGGTAGAGGACAGGAAGGTTTAGAGGAACGTTGTCCATGGGGTCACGATGGGTCGGACACGACTTCGCAACTAACAACAACAACCATAGATCTAATTAGGATAAGAGTAGTATCACTTTGAAACAGCATCCATCATTAGTGGCTATAATGGCTTGGCAGAGAATTCTCTTATCTAAACATGGATATGGTAGTATATCCATTTTAATATACCCCAGAGTTTAGGGATGTTATAGAACAGCCTTGGTCATTTCGATGAGCAACTTCTATCAGAAAAGAAGTGGGGGATTATAAACTCACTCATTCTCTCTGATCTCTCAGTTTTTCTATTATTTATTATATTTTGGTATAACTGGTATAAGTGTAGGAACAGAGTAATAAAATAGTTCTGCTTCTGTAATCCAAGTCAAGTTTTGTAAAGTTGGGTGTATACTGAAATGCATATTTTTTGCTGCTAGGTCCCATGGGATTTGATCTTCTGCATTCATACATACATGTTATCTACAATTTGTAGTAAAGTATCAAACGCTAATTAATCTCTTATCCTGGAATCAGTAATAGGCTGGATGAGGATCAGTATGTTTAAGCAAGGCCTTTAATAACTTTTAATTGATTTGATAGCTTCAACTGTTCCTGTTAGAAATAGATTTTCTATACTGTGCACTCTTTTGATAGGGTTAATATTGGGTTAATTTTGAAGATGATAAAAAAAATCAAATAGTTACAGATAATCTTGTCAGAATTGTAACAGAAGCAGCTAGATGGGAGTAGGTTATACATGTTCTTAATGAATTACACTAGTTATGTTTATTTTCAAGCTCAAAGAGTCGGTTCTTACCTTTGAAGCTCAAAACAATTTGAGATCATATACTATACAGCATCTTAAGAGCTTCCAAAAGCAACTTTTCCCAAGTTCCTTTGAAAGGAGAAGCTCATTGTTCAGAAACTACCTTCTCTATATCAACTCATATAGCTAAAATGCACTCTCCACTAATGCTTGACTAACACTGCTATTATACTGTCATTAGGCTAACATATTCTTACTTGCCAGCATGTTAAAATATTCCACTAATCTATTTAACTTGATGTTTTCATGCTTTGGATTTGTTGTTGTTGTCATTGTGATATTTTGGGATTTCATTATGTTGCATTGTAGTATGTTTTGATTTGTATTCTACTTGAGTACTAGATATTCCAAGAAAAAAAAACAATTAAAAATAGTTTTGGTGAATGGTTAAATAAATAATAATCTCCTTTATCTACTGTTTGCCTACAATACTACATTCCGTTAGTATGTGTTTTCAGCTGTTACTCTTGGTATTACTGCTTGATATTACTGATTTTGGGTAAACATGCAGGCCTATAGGTAATATAACGTCCTTGAAATAACATTTTAATGACTTCCACTGTCCTGATCAAGGCAAGCAGTTGGTCTACCAAGTAAAGTTAAATTATGAATCTTAATATAGTATCTTTATTTTCCAGACCTCCACTAGTCAAGCTGTCTTCCGTGTCCAGTCTGGTGTTTGTCAGCTTTTTCGAGAAACTCTCATTCATAAAGGATTTGTGGAAATTCAGACTCCAAAGATTATTTCTGGTATGCATTCTCTGTTTTAATGGATTCAGAAGAATTCACACATTGAACACATGAATTTGGGGAAATCTCATTTCTACGGTAGCCAACATGAATTTATTTTAAGTACTTGGTTGCTCATTAGCACTTCTCTTTAAGTTGAGTTCTCAAGTATCGTATGGAAAAAAAATTCTTGTTTAGTTTCTTGTGCTGTCATTTTCATCTTTGAAACTGACACTTATATCGAGAGTATATAAAAAAAAGTGAAGGACTAGAGAGTTTACCTGTTAGTCTCAATACTGCCAGTTACACGAAGCAAAGAGTTCTCTAGTCTTAGAGATTGCAAGACCTTCATGCTTGCGATTCCTCCTTTTCCTCCTAATCACCTCTATGAGTTTCTGTTGCCGCTTCCTTCTCTTCTGAAACAAGCTTTGATGCTCTTTGATGCTATGCTAAAGTGAAAGATACCAACTGAGGATTGAGTTGGAAAGTCCCTTTGTTGTAGGCATTGGGGAAAACTTGACCTGTTGACCCAGAGCTTTGGGGTAGGGTAGGAGGGCTTAACTTGGGTTGGCTTTAGGGTTGCACCAGGGTTTGGGGTGAAATGTTGAAGGCAGCATTCCCAAAGTAGGCAGGGCCAGATCAAAGGTTTGTGGGAGGGAGGTTAAGGGATGAAATAGATCAAGGAAGATTAGCCTTTCCTTTTAGTTGCCCCCAATTCCAAAATGCCAAAAAAGAAAATAGCCAATTTTTTTTTTGGCCTGTTCACTTATAAGGGCCTCTGGGGACCCCAGAAGGTATGTTGGCAGGCCACATATAGCCTCTAGCTTGTACTTTTTGTATCTTGAAAGTGGGGGAGGAGCCTGAAACCAAATACATACCAGGTACCTATCTTACCAGGAAAGAAAATGTAACTAAACAGAGGGAAAGGGAGAAACATTTTTATCATGAGGTACCTTGTTCAAGACGTGTCACCAAATTGGCTCTCGCTTTGCTTTCCAGCTGCCAGTGAAGGTGGTGCCAATGTATTTACTGTGTCCTACTTCAAAAGCAGTGCTTACCTTGCACAGTCCCCGCAGCTTTATAAGCAGATGTGTATTTGTGCTGACTTTGATAAGGTTTTCTGCATTGGGCCAGGTAAGGAAGTGTTTTGTCTGAAAGGCAGTTGTCATGTCTCTGGGACAAGAATATCATGAATGTTCAGATTATGCAAGCACTAACTTTCCAACACTTTTTCCCATCTGATCTGACAAAAGTTTCATGAAAACAACTAATCAATATGACAGTTTCAGAGTTTGCAGGCAGAACAAATAACGTGTTCAGCGGAAATTTGGCTTATGAACAGAGCAATAGTGTTCTCTAGTGGCTATTAGAATATCACACAACATTCCATTTTTGAAAATCTGACTGTACTTGGCATGGTTCAACCATTATTGAATTTATTGCACACATATAAGCTTAGCAGGGCCAGGAGTTTGTTATTATAAGCAGCTCACTGGAAGTCAATACAGCCCTACATAATGTGTGCAAAATATTTATGTTCTCAATTTTTTAAATAAACCCATAGTAGTAAGCCAAACCAATATTATCCTTCACCCATCCTATTGATCCTGACACTTTCAATACGTAACTTGAGCTAAATTGGCAGCTGTACACTCAAACCCTACATGCTCATCACCAATACAGATGCAGTAACGTCTTATAACTGTATTGTTATGCCATTTTTGGCTTGGTACCCAAATGATAAATTAAAAGCATGTGCTATTACTGAATGACTATCTCCTAATAGATTAATCCTTAAACATGACTACAGAAGATTTTCACTTATATTTTCCTATCTTACTGCTGGGATAGTGAATTCTTACTCAGATAAATATTTTGGGTGGAGGTCTCTCAGAACCAGAAGCTGTTAAAAAAGGAAGGAAAATACATGTGACTTAAGTTGCAGGTTTTCTTGTAGAATATTGGATGGTAGTCTTTTAAAAAAATTAATACTTTTAAATATTGCTTTTGCCCATTCTTATTTCTTTCCTGATATGAATGCAAGACTAGCATAAATATTAGTAGCCTGTTCTCCCTTTGGGGATTTGAGTTCCTCTCAGGGAAATAGAACTTTATTTCATATTAGAGCAATTGATAGTAGCAATGGATATTATAATATCTCCAGGGCTTCTTTTAATTGCATCGATAGAACCATTTAATATAATTTTAAAAGTATATTTCTCATGCAGTATTTAGAGCAGAAGATTCTAACACTCATAGACACTTGACGGAATTTGTTGGTCTGGATATTGAAATGGCTTTTAATTACCATTATCATGAAGTGGTGGATGAGATTGCAGATACCCTGGTGCAAATTTTCAAGGGACTCCAAGAAAGGTAAAAAAAAAAAGTTTTTTATACTTCTTTAAAAAATAAGAGTAAACCTGAGAGTTTCAAAAGTGTTTTTCAGCCATCTCTAAGCAGTTTTACAGAGTCTGTTTATTGCCCCCAACAATGTGGGTCCTTATTTTACCATTGTCGGAAGGATGATGAGACTTGAACTGCCAAACTGCCGACAGCTGGCACTCAGCAGAAATAGCCTGCAGTACTGCATTCTAACCACTGTACCTAAATAGTAAAAAAAGTAGTAGCAATAACAGTTTTTATATATTCAAACAAATATTCTGGCTACCTTTTATTTTACCTATTTGGAGGAATTCTAAACTATTGTTCCAGTTCATAGCTGCAGCAACAATGCAATTAGAAAGATTTAACAGTATCTGATTTGTTCAGTCAACAAGAATGTGAGCCTCAGCTGCCAAATCTTGGAGTCACATAGTGATTACTCTTTATCAAAGAATGCTGAAGACCACTTATCCAGTGAAACAGATGAATGGAAGGTTAAATAAACAGAAAATTAGACTAAGAAATCAAAGATGCCTAGAAGGCTGCAATAGAAAACCACTTCCATATTGCTGCAAAGAAATCTAACAGATGTGTCCAGTAATCAGTATTTGAGTTCACTTGGAAACCCATTGTCTTTTTCTTAGGTTTCAATTATTTATTTAATAAGAATAATTTAATTACTTTAATTACTTTAAATTATTTAAAAATTTAAGTCAGAAGGTTTATTGGCATGTGTTTTATAATTTTATAATTCTGACCAAAACAATTTAGCCAGTTTAAAGAAAAACTGGGGAAATGTCTGGTAAAACATCATAAGTAGATCTTTAGAAGCTAACAAGTTAATATCTTACATGCTCACGTACCTTTTTTTGGATGGCTGTTAGTCTTTTTGCAAGAAAATCAATCATAATTTGGCATTGGTCCTTAAATTTCCTATGTAGCAAATTCATAATATCACGAATAATGATTAGGAGAATATAGAAGTTCCTGCACTAGGATTGCCCGTTGAAACCTATTTGAAGTGGTAACCAAGAGCATATAAGCTTCAGCTTATATGAAAGGTATTCTATTCTGAATTCTACCAATAAATAGCTCATTACTATCTCCATATGAAGAGCAACTAAAAATGGTAATGGGTGAACAATCAAAGTGATTTCTGGCATTAGCTGTTTAAGGCCCAAAATATAAGGTTTATAGGTTCTATGGTTTTCGCTTTGTTTCCAAGCTAAGGTTAAGTACAAAATATGTAAGAACCTATATATATTTCTTCTTATTCATTGAAATTATTGGACTTTTACTTCAGCATTATATTTTTATAGCACATCTTGTAAAATCTCATTTTAATTTTTGAAATAAAAGAACGATGGCATATAAAACCATAGTCTCTAGTGTGTGAATTAAAATAGAATTAAGAGATGTAGTTTATTTCATTTACTTTTTGTTTATGCAGCTTTTATTCAGAGATTACTGCCTGAAGCTCAATTTATAGAGAATAATTTTTGTAATATTTAACTTGCTTAGTCATTTAGCACATCAGACCGCCCAGTAAATGCTTTGACATATACAGTGTAAATGTCGGTCACCTTATCTCAAGACATTACTTTTCCTTGCAGGAAAGCAATAAACTGAGTCTTAAATATTACAGTGACAGAGTGAACTCTTGTGGTAATGAAAGGCAATACCTCTTTGTTTTCTGCTTGGCTATGTTGAAAAGTCTTTTGTCTTTACACACAGGTTTCAGACTGAAATCCAGACAGTGTGCAAACAGTTTCCATGTGAGCCATTCAAGTTCTTGGAACCAACACTGAGGCTGGAGTACCGGGAGGCCCTAGCTATGCTTCGGGAAGCTGGAGTTGAGATGGGTGATGAAGATGACCTCAGGTAAGATTTTACCAGGGAGAAGGAAGAGCACCATCTATTGGCAAGAGGAAACCCGTTCTTGGGATCCTCTGATGCTATTTCTGGATTTAGAAATCGGCTACTGCTGTTCATGTATGCAGAGAATAGAAAAACATTTAAATCTCTCTATAAAATAACACCATTCCCCCATAACAATAAAACCTCCGCATTCCAAGACATGGATAGATCTTCAGAGAATAAGGTTAAAACAAATATGGAATTAACAAAGGACTTTCTGAATCAATCAAACCATGGATTATAGAAAACATACATAAACAATCCTAAACTGAATTTTTCAGAAGCAATCAATTTATTTATCAAAATGCTACTGTTTTATCTTCTGCAAATTATGACGAGCTCTGGTAGTTCTTTCTGACTCAAAGTATAAACATGTTCTGAGCAGATAGCAGCACCAGTTGATCTTGCCTCAGCTCAAGAGTTCAGGAGGACCTGACATGGCTCATACTTCGACTGGAGCTTAACAGGAAAAAAGTGCTGTAGGAAGGATTTTAAAAAAATCAGGAAGCAAGGAATCTAGTGTGCTATAAGAAATACACCTCTGAGTATACTGGTCAGGTTGCCTATGCCCTATTTCAACAAAAACTGAATCCAAGATTTAATTCCCAGTTTGCTATAGTTGAGCTAGTAAATAGCATTAAATGGCATTTTTTAACCATAAACATTTTACCTCACTTACATTTTTTTGGAAGGCACACAACACAAACCCAGTAATACCTCAGAAGCATTTTTGCTAAAAGCCAACATTGTTTACATCTGATTGTTTATTTTCAGTACACCAAGTGAAAAGCTCTTGGGCCGTCTGGTGAAGGAAAAGGTAATTTTTTTAAAAAAAAAATCTCTTTAAAAACCACTTGAGTTTCTTTCCGATATAAGCTTAAATAACCATACCTTGTCACATAAAATTACTTGTAATTTGTATATCACAGTATTGGTGCATATTCTTCTGTAGTAGGTCTCATGACACTGTAGGGTTTTAATTAATTTCTATCATTTCTTTTTCTTTTTAAAAATTATTTTATTAATATCTGCAGTATGACACCGACTTTTATATTCTTGACAAATATCCACTGGCTGTAAGACCTTTCTACACAATGCCTGATCCAGCAAATCCTGTAAGTATGTCTCTCAGGATTGAAAAAATACTGTGAAATAATGACAAATATGAACACATTGCAAACCTGATGTGGGATTTGTGCCACAAATTTGCCATAAACATATTGCAAGTTCACGGTCTGATATAGGTCATTCCCAAAATGAAAACATCTATTTTCGTATTACACAGTCATTAGTTGTCTTGTTTCTTTCCTTTGCTTTCCAGTGCATTGTGCCTGCTTACAGAATTGATTGATTGAACGATTATGTGTCGTCAAGTCATTTTTCAACTCCAAGCAGTCACATAGATAGATTTTCTCCATGACAGAATCATTGTAGTGTGTGATATTGTTGAGATAATATAATTGTAGGAAAGGATTGAGAATATTAACTCTACCATTTGTTCAGTGCAAAAGAAGTACTGTTTGAAAGGAGTAGAAAAGATTATGTGATCTCTATCTTGTTTGCCAAGTAAAAGTTCTGTTTTAATTAGTATAATATAAACTATTGTTTGAGCTATTAGTAGCTTCAGATTGATGGTAATATTCTTTGGAATTAATTGTTACAGCTGCTTTATTAAATTTTAAAATAAATAATTAGCTTTTAAAACATGTCTGAAAGAATAATATAAGAGCCCAGCCAGTTTCCTCAATTCCTCCTAATAAATTATAAGAGATATGGATACCATCATTTAATAGTCTTTTGATCCTGTTTTGAAATTCTTAGCAAGGATTTTCAGTGTCCAGAGCAAAATCCTTCTAGTTAAGCATTGCCTTTCTAATAACTGAAAAATATCTGATGCAAGAAAAAACTATTATGCCAAAGAACCCTTATACCTCATAGATATTACTACAGCTATCCTTCCTGTTTTGGGGAGAATGTCATGACAATTATCTGTAGACAATTATTCACCCCCCCCCCCAAAAAAAACCCGAATGCCAAAAAAATTGAAAGAATGGGGAAATGACTAAAACACTTTAAAAAATTAATTTGCATAAATTTCTGGAGGAAAAGTTTTATTATATTAAATGGTATTTTGTTCTAACTAAGCAAATGGACAAAAAAAGTGTGATTTGACTAGAATGCAGCTTATAGTTTGCAACCAGAAATGCATATTTTACAATTTTATAAAGGGTTTGTTTGTTTGTTTCTTTGTTTGTTTATCAAATTTAGAAAGCATCCATCTCCCAATATGAAGTTGAGCTTCCATCAAATATTTCTTAGTGTCTTGGTTCTTTCTAATGTCCTATTCTTGGTGATTTTATAAACCTATGCTGTTTTCATGATAGCTCTATAGAACTGGTTTGCCACTGGATTTTTTCCATGATGTTTTTTCAGCTGCCTAATCTTGCCTATACAGGAATGTTAACCAAGACACTCTAGCTTCCAAGATGAGCTAAAGTCTTCTAGGTAATACTTCTAGAGTATTACCTGCTGTAATACTCTTATTTTAAGCAGTGGCGAAACCACAAAGTCTTGTTTTACATTAGCCACTTGCCAAAGAAGGGTAAATTTTCCCTATCATCTTATCTATTTGGAATGATCTGTTTTTCTCCTCCAGTTATTTGTACAGCTATGCAAATTAGAGGTAATCTCTGTATCTCATGGTATATTGGGTGTCAAACTCGCAGCCCACGGACCAGAAGTGTCATGCCCACCCCGTTTAGGAAGGGGGGGGAAGTTGCGATACATCACGTGTCGTCGTGAGTTTGACACCCCTGTGGTATATCTTCTCAATATTACAGTGTGTGTGTGTGTGTGTGTGTGTGTGTGTGTGTGTAATTGTCTCTTGGCTTTCTTAAACCTATAACAAGATAGTGGTATGTTAACTTCAAATTTTAAAGTTAATTTGGAGAAGAGGTACAAGAAAAAGGATCATACTGAGTCTCACACTGGAAAACTGGGTGGTAGTATTTGTAAGAAATACCGTGCTAGGTATTGCTAAAACACAGATACCATGTGTTTTACTCAATAGCTTCTGAGTAAGTTGATTTAAGAAGGCAGAACCTTCTAGACACTAAAAATTACATCATCTTGATTGGAAAAGAGATTTAGAAAAGGCTTTTTCCTTAAACAGGGACCCTAGAATGTTCTTCGTGAACTTGAAATAATTCAGTACAAGAAGAGTGTCTTGTCTCTGCCTCTGTTATAAAGATTGCTTTCCGGATAATCTTCACAGAATAAAGCAGTTTATTGAGTTTTTCTTTTTTCCTTCATATGTTGTGCTTTCAAAACTGAAAGAAATAAAATTAAAGAATGTAAGTTTTTTATCAGTAGTCAGAATCCTACGGGCTAAACATAAATCTTATGACCAGAAAAGAAAGACAAACTGAAACAAAACCAATAACCACCATTTAGTATACAGCAGCAGTTCTGAAAACTACACAAGGGAAAGGGCCTGGTGGCTCAGCAGACTAAAGCATTGTGATTAACATCAGCTGTCTGCAATTACTGTAAGTTCAAATCTCACCAGGCTCAAGGTTGACTCAGCCTTCCATCCTTTCTAAGGTAGATAAAATGAGGACCCAGTTGGTGGGGGCAATAAGCTGACTTTGTATAAATATACAAAAGTATGAAGGCTATTGCTTAACGCATTGTAAGCCACCCTGAGTCTCCGGAGAAGGGCGGCATATAAATCAAATTTTTAAAAAAAAGGAAAAAAAAGAGAAAAGTGCTTTTTCTCATGGAGACCATGATTGCAGGATACAATCATTGTTGGAGCAGGTAGATGCTGCCTCAAGCAACATTTTTCTCCTACGCAGATATTCCTGTTACGTTGCTCATGATAGTCAGTGCTTTTATCTTATGTCATTTATTATCTATAGATTACAGTTTTGAAGCATACTTAAGCATAGGTTACTAAGTCATATTTCCCCCTCCCTCCCCCCCAGATAACCTCCAATTCCTACGATATGTTCATGAGAGGAGAAGAGATTCTGTCTGGGGCACAGAGAATTCATGATCCAGAGCTGTTGACTAAGAGAGCCTTACATCATGGCATTGGTAATTTCAAGGTCTATTAGTTAAATATATCATTTCTAACAAAGGTACCTCTATATTAGAGGTACCTCGTATTGCTTATTTTCATATGATCCTTTTGACTGCAAAAAGATAATTCTGTATTTTTTCCCTACTTCAGGATTCCTCAGCTTTAGCAACTTGAACATGTGTGGACTTCAGGGTTGGCTATACTTCATTTGGCACAACTAGAAATTATACTTTTATATTATCCGTATTTTAAAAGTTGGGCCTTGGGCCACATCATGATTTGAGGAGTTGGTTGAATAGCAAATAGAACAGGGTCAGAACTCAAAATAGGACTAATAGGATTGGAGTTTGGAATTTTTACAGATGATTGTTGCCTCTTAGAATATCCTTTCCCTTGCAAAGAAAGTCAAATATTTGTCTAACAGAAAGTAAAAAAGTACATATTCAAATAATAAAAGCTGTTGTATGGAATTTTTCTTAAAATGGGTTTATAAATTTCTTATTTACTCCATACTATCCCACCCTAGGCAGGCCATCTGGATCACTAACATAGTAAATATACCTACATATTTACTATATGTAGGTATATTTAAAATAATTAAAAGTAATAACAAAATTATTATTAAAACTAGTTGAGAAAAGGGAAAATACAAAATCTGAGAGAGGGTACTCCATATTTTGGACTTTTACAAGGCCTGCCGTGTATATCTTACTTTTAGACAGCTAAAAATCAGTGTATTTTAAGGCTAGGAAAAAAGTAATACACTATGCACCATGGCACTATGCCATAGTGCATAGTGTATTACTAACTATGTGTGAGTTGACCTAACAAAAACTACTACATTGATCAAACTGCCTTGCCTTTCAGCAGCAAAATAGTAAATTTTTAAAAGTGTACAAAGATAAGAAACTAATACAAGCTAAGAAAATTATGTAGTAAAATGAGAAAAAAATTAAAAAGTGCAAAAAGGAAAATATTAAAAGAAAAAACGATAAACAAGTTCCCCCTTCATCAGTACAATTTCAATGGCTTTTCATCTTCTCTAATACTACAACAAAGCACTTTTCTTCCCATGTCTCATCTCTTACTTATAAACAGATAAAACTTCATTTAATTCTAATCAGCAAAAATCCATTAACAATTTAAGAGCTTTCTAGCCTGATGCCTTAACCTCTAAACCAAACTAGCTGGCTAACATTGGATAGTCATGTTGAATTAATGCAAAAACATGTATTGGAACATTGTGAAGAGTTAAAAAACATTGGTTAATATTGGTGTTCTCTTCTATGTTGAATACTTTTTCCATAATGCTAATTAGAATCTGAAATACAATTTTTCCTTTTCAGATTTAGAGAAAATTAAGTCTTATATCGATTCATTTCGTTTTGGTGCACCTCCCCATGCAGGTGGCGGCATAGGTAATGTAGCTTACATTCATTATATTTTCGTTTTGGTCTGTGTGCACATGATTTTAATTCCAGACCATTTATCTCTGAGGGTAGGGTTTTTTAAAATTTTGTTGTAAACCGTGTGTTCTTCTTTTCTTATGAACCAGTTATCAAAGAAGTAATGAAATGATAGTGAAAGATCTTTAGTCACAAAAGAAAGCATAACATTTATTTGCCATGTTCCTCTTTCTATTTCATCTAGCAGGGCATAGAATAATGAGGAAAAGAAACAATTGCTGTTTGATGGGGATCTCTTTCTATGGTTCATATTACTAATGTGATAAAAAATAATTGCTATTATCCCACCCACCGCCTTTTTACTACAAAATCCAATTTAGATATTATAAAAAATGTAATCCAGTTTTTCCTTTAAATGCAAATTATGTGGAAGACTATAGGATATCTGGATAGGTCAGAAAAAGCACTGCACCACCCTGCCAATGTTCTCTTTCAATTCCACTATTGCTGATATTTGTCTCAGACCTTTGCCAGATTGCACTTGGCAGTGGCAGCTGGAGAAAAATATTTGGTACTGACTTTGGTTTATCACAAATAACCCAGCAAATTCGTTCTCTTTTGTGAATAAGTCTTCCTGAGTCTTCGGAGAAAGATGGGATATAAATTGATGATGATGATGATTACTATTTCAATATATCTTGTACATATAACTCCATCTTCAGATTAATTAGATTGGATTTAATTTTGACAGGCTTGGAAAGAGTCACCATGTTGTATCTTGGGTTGAGCAATGTCCGGCAGACGTCCATGTTTCCCCGTGATCCAAAGCGTCTCACACCTTAAGAAGACTACAATGTCAAGTTTCAAAGATTTAATGTTGCTTCCAACAATCCAGCATAAATCAATATGTAGTGGGAGGATATCTCATCTACTCAAGTGCCACAATAACAATCATTCAACTCATTACTAATGTTTAAATTCAACTACTTTAACTGATCTGGAGTGCTATGGAAAATGTCATAACTTTTTAAGAAAATAATAAATCAAAGTACTGCAGTATTGCCTTGTAGGTAAACAAATTTCTTAAAAAACCTCGAATTTTAATAAAATTAATAGTTTTGCATAGTTTATTTCAACATGTGACAGCAAGGTAATAAAATCTCAGATTACATTTTTGTCAATAACAATGCAGCGTGGAAAGTAAATTGAGCAAGAATTTTCTTGAGAAGCAACTGGAAATAGTGAGCAGTTCGATCTTACTAAAATGAAAAAGATTGCAATAAAACTTCTAACAATTCTATGTGTCAGTTTTTTCATTTTGTAGGAGAAATATATTATTCTGAAATAGTACTTGATGCTTACTTGATGCTAAAATTATGCCAGCTTTATTTACACAGGGCATTACCACAAGTAAACGTACACTGCAAAAATGTACATATAAAATGTACATTTAAAGCTAGAACTAGCAGTACACAATCCGATTTATTCTTGTACATTAGAACTTCCACTTGCTTCCCCAACTATTCTGTGCATCCATAGATTTTTCCAAAGGATCCTGGACTAGATTTGATGGTGCAGGTGGGAGCAACTCACTACTGATACTGAGTTAAAGAAATTGTATTAAAGCTATGATGAAATGAAAGTTTAAAAAAATACATGTCTTCAAATATTAAGACCTGTGAACTTAACCAAGCAAGGTAATTTTGTTTAGTAAACCAGTTCTATACGTACACAGCAACATATACAGATAGTCCTCATTTAGCAACCACAGATGGGACTAGCAACATGGTCATTAAGTGAAGTGGTTGCTAAGTGAACTTGTGCCTGTGTTTACAATCTTACTTCAGCTTTCCTTTGCTTTACAGACTTGCAAATGTAAGACAGACAACAGATTCTAGTCCCTGCTCACACAGGAGACCTGTACTATTTCTGACAAATGGCTTCCCAGACTCTTCTTAAAAGCCTCCAGTGATGGGGCAATTTGTTCCACTGGTTTATTGTTTTCACTGTTAGGAACTTTCTCATTAGTTCAAGGTTGCTTCACTCCTTGATTAGTTTCCATCCATTGTTTCTTGTCTTGCCTTCAGGTGCTTTGGTAAATAAGTGGGGCCCTTCTTCCTTGTGGCAGCCCTTCAAGTATTGCAAGACTGCTATCATGTCACCCCTGGTCCTACTAGATTAGGTATGCCCTTCAATTGTTCTTTGTATGTTATAGCTTCTAAGACCCCTAATCATCTTTCTTCTCTGACTTCTTTCCAAAAAAGCCATATATGCCAGGGTTGTACTGTATATGCCAAGCTTGATCACAAGTTATTTTTTGTCCACTAAAAATGGTCAATAAATAAGGCAGTCACTAAATGAGGACTACCTGTAAATGCTGCTTGCTTCCCTATCCGTGTTTATGTTACTAAGTGGAATATAAAAATAATAATTTATCTCAGATTTATTCCTAGTAATCTTACATTCAGTTAATCCAATTGGAATCAAATACAATTACCTTTCTCCAATATTTTTGGATAAAACTCTTTTCTCGATCTTACTTTTTGACTAATTCGCTAAATCAAAAAGAGGTATCAGGTAGGGTACTTTTTTTAAAAAAATCAACCCCACATCCTCTATTCTAGTACTTTTATCAGTGGATGAAGAGGTTTAGAGAGTGCTTATTGAAATTTCAATTAAATTGGATGGGATAGATACACTTCAGAAGATTTCAGCAGGTTACAGAAATGGTCTGAAAGTAACCAAAAACTAATTGTAATGTTTTCCACTTAAAAAAAAAACAATTATAGCAAGAGGGGAGGAAAGATCTTCAAAGTAGATTATGTATTAATAATTATGACAGGCGAAAGGGCTGATAATAGTTTTTGTTTCTTTTATGAGTGCTATGATTGGACCTTGTGTTTTTTGGGTAGGGCTCCATCTTAGTATTTTTGGTGCATGCGTGGATTGTTGGTGTAAATTACAAATCAAATATGAGCCAGCAACACAACACGACTATAACAAGAACAAATGTAATTTTAGGTTTCATCAATGTAAATGTACTTTTTAAATCTTGGAACTAGTTCGTGTGTTCCTTGTGGCCTTGGTTAGGTCCCAATTCTGGGAACAATGCAATAAGAAGGATTGAGAGAAGAGAAACCAAAAAAAGGAGGGGGATTAGAAATGAGCTCCTGCAAAGGCTGAAGCACATGAATCTTCACATTATCTCAGAAACTGTCAAAACTATTCTCCAAAGCACCTGAGGGCAGAATAAGAAGCAATGGGTGGAAACTAATCAAGGAGAGAAGCAACTTAGAACTAAGGAGAAATTTCCTGATAGTTAGAACAATTAATCAGCGGAACAACTTGCCTCCAGAAGTTGTGAATGTTCCAACACTGGAAATTTTTAAGAAGATGTTGGATAACCATTTGTCTGAAGTGGTGTAGGGTTTCCTGTCTGGGCAGGGGATTTGACTAGAAGACCTCCAAGGTCCCTTCCAACTCTGCTATTCTATTCTAAATGGAAGTAAATCATGAGAGCAAGTTTGGTCTAGTGGTTAAAGCATACAGCTAGGAACTAGGAAACTGCATTCTAGTGCTGCCTTGGTGACTTTGGGCCAAACACTCTTTCTTAGTCCTGGGAAGGAGGTAATGGCAAGCCATTTCTGAAATCTTGCCAAGAAAACTGAAGGAAGTAAATCAAGACCTTCCTCATTCTAGATTGCACGATAGAATAATGGATTTAATTACAAAAAGCAGGTTCCAACTGAACATTAGAATAAAAATTCCCAACAGAACAATTCAAAAGTGGATCCAATTACCCAGAGAGATCAACTCCACTGGATATGTTCAAGTAAATGTTAGATAATAGTATGTGTAAATCTATAGCAGTGATGGCTAACCTTTTTGCCATTGCATGCCAAAAGCGGGGGGAGCATGAGGGGTCGTGGGTACAGGTGCCCACATCCATAATTCAATGCGCTGCACCCTCCTGCGCGTGCACACGTGACCCCCCCCTACATTTCCCCCTGCTTTTGGCACGTGATGGCACGGTGAGCCTGGTAGGCCTGTTTTCCCCACTTCCCAGGCTCCAGAGGCTTTCTAGGAGCCTGGGGAGGGCAAAAACAGCCTTCCCCATCCCCCTGGAGGCCTTCCAGAGGCCAGAAACAGCCAGTTTCCCGACTTCCAGTGGGACCGGAAGGCCTGAAAATCAGTTGGCCAGTGCACGCATGCATGCTGGAGCTGAGCTAGGGCAACACTCGCATGCCCACCAATATGGCTCCGCATGCCACCTGTGGTACCCTTGCCATAGGTTCGCCATCACGGATCTATAGCTACCCGAGATTGAAATCTCAAAAACATAGTTTCTATTTTATAGAGTGCTTCTGTAATACATAAGACCAAGTTCACTGGGTGGCCCTGGAACCTGAGAAGGAATTGCCAAAGGCAGAATATCTTGATCCCAGTTAGTATCTGAGGTTTGTTATTGGTAATTTGTCATCCTGGGTACAGGATTCAGAAGACAAATTTGGGATTACTGTCTTTCAGCTTCTAAACAGAAAAATGGGAAACTAGAACAATTACTTAATGGGGCTGTTTTAGCCATGCTTGGCTTTTTCTTCCATTCCTTTGCAAGTGCTGAGAAGGTGAAACAGGTACGCAGTTTGGGGGAAGGGATGATAAAACTAGCACTAACACTGATTAGAACACTGGGTTTTACCATTTTTACTGCAAAACTGCTTAACCCTGCAAAGTTGGCTTGGACACTAGCCAAGATAGCTGCACTCCAGTAAGCAGTCCTCTGAGCATCTGTTTAGGGCTAGATCACTTGGGAAATCACTTACCCGTAGACCGTGGCAGGCTCACCTAAGTATGTCATGCAAACACAACGCAACGCATATTACACATTGTACATACCTAATCATTCTGCAACATTTTCTCAAAATAAGCAAAAAAATAATGTTACAGGCAGTAATCCCAATAGAAAAATATTTTTAAAGGTTTATCGTAGATATAGCAAGTCTGTAAAGCAAAGCTGTTGACTCATCTGTGATGCTGACAACATAATTCTAAAACGGCACCTAAATTGAGATTTTGAAAAAATTACTTTCCAAATGAAGTTCTCTGAATTTCCTGAATATTTGCAACTAAGAATATAGGGCAGGTTTGATATTAGGAACATAGGCAGCTAAGACCATCCAGACCTGAGGTTTTCAAATATTCAGTCTAAATAACCTATTCGTTAAAATAAAAATTCAGAACCTCTAATCAAAAGACAGCATAATAATAGCAAATTGGCTGTGTTAGAATGAATTATTTTTTAATTCCTCACAACACCCCATCGAACAATTTGAATGTAGCTATGCATAAGAGCCAAGGTGGCACAATGGTTAGAGTGCAGCACTGCAGGCTACTTCAGCTGACTGCTACTTGCAGTTCGGCAGTTCAAATTTCACTGGCTCAAGGTTGACTCAGCCTTCCATCCTTCCGAGGTGGGTAAAATGAGGAGCCAGATTGTTGGGGGCAACATGCTGACTCTGTAAACTGCTTAGAGAGGGCTGTAAAGCACTGTGAAGCGATATATAAGTCTAAGTGCTACTGCTGTTGCTATGCATATGATGCTGCCTTTGGCTGGAGCTTTGGGGGACAGACAAATGCATATTCTACCATAGGGAAGTGAAGGAGGAGGAACTCACTGCAATCACTCTTGCAGAATTAGCAAAGTTTGCCAGAATTTGGGGGGAGGCAGGGAATCAGATTTTGTCTGGGTGCATGTTGTGAGGGAACAGCAGTTAGCTACCCCATGCATGCAGCATAGTTGCAAATGCTGGTGATGTCCAGCTGATGAAAAGAAATATAACACTGAGGTAAGAACAGATGGCTCAGTGCATTTGAAGGTGGCTTTTTTCCCCATAGTCCCTTCCCAATAATTGGCTTTCCCCTCCTCCGCTTCCCCCCTTAATCTCTTGTGGAATCCACTCATGTCTTTGAAACTATGGTTCCTGGAAGCCAGTTTGAAAAAGGCCCATTTAGACTATCATGGTCAATACTGGTTACAATTGATCACAACTTTATCTGCCGTCCCTGGAGATGCCAGGGGTTAAACTCTGACTTTCTACCCACAAAACACCCAGGTCTGCAATTTGGGAATACTCCAGATTCAGTAAAAAGCAATGTACTGACTAGCAGTTCCTGGAGTCGCTATGCTCCTTGTTTACACACCATTTCATCTATTGTGGATGGTTTTTTTTCCACAGAGGTGCCTTTTTAAAAGGCTTAGACAGTTTAAACTGTTCCAGAATGCTGGAGCCAAAGCAGGGCCTGTTAATCTGAGTGTGCTAATTGTTTGCTAAATGCAGCAGCTTAATTGGCCCCCATTCTGTCCATGAGCATAATTCAAAGTTGTAATTAAGGTATCTAAAGACATGGCAAAGCGCAAAGCAATGCAGAGGTTGCTGAATTTGCTATTTCAAAAATCTATTTAATGGCCTTTAGTTTTCCCACATGATACCTGTATTAGAATTTAGTAAAGGGAAATCCAAAGGTGCTTTTTCAAGAGACAACTGGACTTTCTGGTTTTTCTTTGAAGATGTTTCACTTCTCATCCAAGGAGCTTCTTCAGCTCTGATTGGATGAAAGGGAATGGAAGGATTTATTCTCCTTGCAGGCAGCTGGACATTTACATTCTTTTAGCAGGTCATTAAGGTCCCCTGGAGGTCTATCTGTGTCCCCAGGGTCACCTGAGTACTGCAAATGGTTGTGAAGCCTTCTTGGAACTGCTGAAAGGTTGTAGATTGGAAATAGATGATGTTTTATCCCTCCCCATCTGTTGAGAGAGGGCTGTTCCATTTTGACATAGATGGCCTCTTTGACCCCGCTTTCAAACTGGAGGTCCTTCTGTTCCCCTCCATCCAGTCAGAGCTGATGAAGCTTATTGGATGAGAAGTGAAACATCTTCAAAAAAACCCAAGAAAGTCCAGTTGTCTCTTGAAAAAGCATCTTTGGGACAACTATGACCTAGATGAGTGAGAATCTCCACAGACATTTAGTAAAGGGAAAGAATTTAGTTTTACATGCAAACCAACAAAACTGTATTTTCTAGAAAACATGGTGCCAGCTCTTCTCTGGAAGATATTTTAATGTTGTCCCCTTGAACCCATGGACAGCTCTTACATAAACAAATGGACTGTGTATAAGTCATTGATTCCAGAGCAATGTGAGAAGTATCTACGGTAGTTATCATTTTTTAATTTTGCTGATGACGATTCCTGTGGTGATTTCAGTGTCCTAAAGGAGATGATACTTCCATATCAAAGAAGTAACATATCAAAGTACAGCTGATTTGTAAGCCTTAAACTACTTTATCTTCATTTTGCAGCAAAGGAGAGATAACAAGAATGAAAGATAGTGGCAGCAAAGTACATATTTTTTTTAAATAATTGCAGTATCAAGGCCTTTTTCTGCTCATTTACCCCTTACTTACAGCTTTAAATAATACTTTGCTCCATTTAGCCACCAATTTATTGCTCCCACTGCAGCCTCAGCATATTTCCTATCTGAGAGGATGTCCCTTGCTATACATCCATCCTAATCTTCAAGGATAAACTCATTAGTTGGGCAGCTAACGTATAGCTTTTAATCCAGCTTCAACAGGAAATTGCTGTCAGTTATTCTGTCTTGGGTTTGTTTGTTTTTTGACTTTTCTCTTTTACCAATTCTCCAGTTCAAAAGAATATACTTAACTCGCACTAATAAATATCCAATAAAACAAAATGGCCAAGAAATATAAAAGTTGACATTCAAAAACTTAACAGGGAAATCCAATTTAAACTGATAAAGGAAGTCTGGCAAAAGGCCCAGAGTCACTTTATCGGTGAGATGAAAAGCATATAAATTTAATTGATTATTGCCAACTTTTCAGAGGATATTTTGATCAAGTCCAAATATTCAGAATATTTGGGGTAATATAGATACTGTAACTCTTTAATCAGAAGATGAACAAATTCAGGAGACAAAACTTATAATTGGTGTCAGAAAAAAAATTACTGGAACAATTCTATTTGGATTTTTTTTTAAAGTTTATTTTCATTTTCAAAAAATACAATACTTTACATATATATATATATATATATATATGTACGTTAATTAGCAATTAACGTACACAAATATGCGCCTATACCACTAATACAATCCATTTCATTTCCCTCTGCTTTCTTTCACCCAATTATACCATGAATTCCAACATTTGTAATAATCAGAATCTTTTTGATTCCTAAATAATTTCGTTAACCGGTCTGCCTCTGCGAATTCTGTAATTTTCCAAATCAATTTATTTTCTGTGGGTATTAATTCATTTTTCCATTCTTGCACGTATAGTATCCTAGCTGCAATAGTGATGTGAAGGATCAAATATCATTTTTTCTTAGTTATTTTGTCTGGTTTCATTCCTAATAAAAAAGTCTCTCGTTTCAGCTCTATATTATATCCTGTAATTTCCACTATCCAGTTCCGAACCTTGGACCAATATTTGCCTGCTTTGGGGCATGTCTACCATTGGTGGTATTACGTCCCACTACCATTCCCACACTTCCAGCATGCCGGAGAAACTCCCGGGAACATTCTTGTGATTCTTGCCAGGGGGATATGCCAACGATAGATCGTTTTATAAATATTTTCCTTGTAGGAGGTTGACAAAGTAAGATTCATATTCCTATTCCATATCTCATCCCATTTATCCAGATTTGGGGAAAATCCGAGGTTCCTCCCCCAGGCAATCATGGTGTCCTTAAACACCTCCTCACCAATCCATCGTGATACCAAAAACTGGTAGCATCTTGAAAGTAATTTCTTTTCGATTCCCAGTAAGATTTTATCTAACTCCTGTAGTGACCTATGTATTCCCTGCTTTCCTTTGTCCCTTCTGACTCTCGATTGTATTTGGGCATACGCCTACCAGTCTACCTTTTTGCCCTATTTCGTAAACTCCTCTCAGGTCTTCAACTCCCCTTGAGGGTCAAACAAATCCTGATAAATGAATGGTATTTCCTTATTATATAGTGTTGCATGTGTTACTGCCTCTAGTGGGGCAAACCAAATCGGAATCATTGAATAATACCTGTTCCTAACCCCTTCCCAAGATTCTAAAAATATTCTCCAAAGGTAGCGTCTCTTAAAATGTCCACATTTCTTGCCTCTCTCACTCCATAGAAAGTGGAGGGTTACGATTTGTGTCAAGACACAAATCGTAACCCTCCAATGTAAGAGTCCTCTTCCTGTATAAAAGCATTCAGTCTCTAATCCAAGTTAAATTAGCCGCTTGGTAGTAAAACTCCCATTTCGGTAGACCAAATCCCCCTCTACACGGAGCCTCTTGGAGCATTTTAAGTTTTATCTGGGGCTTCTTCTTCTGCCACACAAATTTCCTCACGTAACTATCTAGCAGTTTTTAAAAAACTACTATCCAGTCTTGTGAGGACAGTCTGAAATAAATAATTCCATTTCAGAAGTACGTGGGTTTTAATCGTAGCTATCCTACCAAGTAAGAAGAGTTGCAGGTGCTCCCACTTTTCTAGGTCTGTCTTTGTTTGGGCTAATAACTTTGTGTAATTATCTGCCAAAATAGATGTATTTTTAGAAGACATCCAAATACCCAAATATTTTATTCTTTTAGTCACTTGAAAGCCCAATTCTCTCTCCAGTTCACTCCAACGGCTTTGTGTCATATTCTTTATTATACTCTTCGTCTTGTCTTTGTTGATTCGGAGACCTGCAACTCTGCCGTACTTCTCTATCTCCTGAAGCAAGTTTTTACCTGATACTAATGGATCCTCTACGATAAAAACCAAATCATCCACGAATGCCTGAGTTTTATATTCTTCAGATCTCACCTTCAGTCCCTTTATTCCCTGATTCTTCCTAATTTCCCATAGAAGAGGTTCTAGTGTGAATATAAATAGAAGTGGGGACAGTGGGCATCCTTGTCTTGTGCCTTTTCCAATTTCAATCCTACCCATTTCTTCCCCATTAATTAAAGCTCTAGCTATCTGAGTAAATCGATCTTATCTCCTGTATATAATTGTCTCCAAATTCCATCTTATCTAACAAGGCAAACATAAATTTTCACCTAACCCTATCGAAGGCCTTCTGAGCATCTACAAAAATAAATGCTACTTCTTTATCCGAAAACGTCTCATAATACTCCATTGCATGTATTATCGTCCTCCCATTATCCCTTATTTTTCTATATGGCAAAAACTCATTCTGGTCTCTATGTATGTAGTGGTTTAAAAAAAATTTCATTCTCCCTGCTAAAATTGAAGTGAAGATCTTATAATCTGTATTCAAAAGGGATATAGGTCTGTAATTGTGGATCAGCGATGAATCTGTTTCTGCCTTGGGAATCAAGGAAATATATGCCTCTGTCCAGGAATTTGGGATCCGACCCTCCACAATGATTCCGTTGAAGACTTCGGTCATATATTGTCCCACTATATCAATATAGTTCTATAATTCTATAGTTTCCTTATAGAATTCCATAGGAATCCCATCTGTCCCCGGAATTTTCCCTAATTTCTGCCTCCCAATTGCCTCTTCCACCTCCTTCTCTGAAATTTCCCTGTTAAGTATTTGTCTTACCTCTTCCGGCACTTTTGAAAGACCCAGCCCCTCTATATATTTCTCCATCTCTTGTTCCGACCTTCCTCTCTCTTGTATAAATCCATAAAGAACTTTTGTACAATTCCTTTCATACCTTCCCCGTCAGTTACCCATCTGCCATTCGCATCCTTCAAACCACCTACTTTACTTCTTTCTCTTAACTTTTTAATTCTATAGGTTAGCCATCTTCCCGGCTTGTTTGCGTTTTCAAAACAACCTTGTTTGGCCCACCTGCATTTTTCAGCTACTACTTCTTGGTCCATTAAATTTATTTTATGGCGAATTGAATTTTTTTCCTCTAATAAGGCTTGGTCCATCAGTTTGTTTCGTAATCCCTTTTCCATCTGTCCTAAACCGTCCATTAAATTTGATTGTTCCTTCCTTTCTAGTCTTCGCTTCCTTATTATATATTTTATTACCAATCCCCTTATTAACCCCTTATAAGTATCCCAATTATTTTGCAGGCTCGTATCCTCTTTCTTATTCTCTTTAAAGAAATATTTTGTTTCTCTCTTAATCCAGGTCACAACTTCTTCATCCTTCAGCACCCTCACATCCATCTTCCATCTTTTTCTTTTCTGTTGGCCCCTCCATGTTACAAGCAAGGGTCTGTGATCAGCCCAATCATTAACCCCGATCTCTATCTCGGAAACATATTCCCCTAATTGTAGTGTCATCCAGGCCATGTCGATCCACGACCATGACTTATGCCTGGAAGAGTGAAATGTATATTGTCTCGTCTCTGGGTGTCGCTCTCTCCATATGTCCCGAAGGCCTAATTCTTCTCTCATCATGATTCATTCCTTTGGCAACCCCCTCCTGTATGTTTTTTTCTCTCCTCCTGGCAGTTTAGTACCCAGTGAATAGTCCAAATTGCTGTCCAATATGACATTAAAGTTCCCAATCAGGCAAACATGGTCATACTTTAATTCAGTCAGTTTTTTATATATACGTTCATAAAAAAGACTTCTGATTTCCATTTGGAGCATAAATGGTAACCAATAGACATTTCAGTTGTCTTATTTCTAATTCTATTAACAATAATCTTCCCTCCTCTTTAAAAATTTCTTTAGAATTTAAGTGATCCTTCACATATACCACTACCACCCATTTCCTCTTATCTGCCGACGAATGATACATCTTCCCAAGTCTTAAAGACAACAGAAGTTTCTCATGAATTTTTTTTATATGAGTTTCTTGAAGGCAAGTAATATAATTAAGTTTCGCTAAATTATTTAGTATTTTCTTTCTTTTAGGGGGAGTATTTAAACCATTAACGTTCAAAGAAATAAGTCACACCTTTTCCCCCATCACCACCTTTCTTCCCCTCCTCCTATTAGTCCTATTTTCCTAATACTTTTTTCTTGGTTTGCCGGGTTTTTGTTTTTTTTTTAATTTGATTTATATGCCGCCCTTCTCCGGAGACTCAGGGCGGCTTACAATGCGTTAAGCAATAACCTTCATATTTTTGTATATATTTATACAAAGTCAGCTTATTGCCCCCACAAACTGGGTCCTCAATTTACCCACCTTAGAAAGGATGGAAGGCTGAGTCGACCTTGAGCCTGGCTAGGATTGAACTCAGAGAAATTACAGGCAGCTGGTGTTAATTGCTGCCTTTAGTAGGAGGCATTAGCCCCCTACGCTATACAGGCTCTGTGTTTCTCGTAACACGATCTCTCTGCCTCCCCCTCCTTCTTCCTTTCTTCTTGGCTTCCCACACTATTTTCTTCCTGCAATTCCTCTGAACTTCTGCTCTCCTCCTCCCTTTCTAGTTCCAGCTCTAGTTGTCTAGATTTAAAATTGTGTTCATAAAAATCCTGAGCATCCCACCGGTTTTCTATTTTCACTTTTCTATCATTCCACATGAGACGTTCCGGCAATAACCACCTATACATAATCCCATTCTTCCTCAGCTGTAGCGTTAAAGGCTGGTAATTCCTCCTGATTTCCCTAACCCGTCTTGGAACTTGCCTCAGCACTGAAATCTGTTTTCCCTTAAATACTAAAGCTCTATCCCAAGATTTCTTGTAGATCTCCTTCTGCACTGACTTCTTGTTAAACCTAATATGTACTTCTCGTGGGTGGTTATATATCTTTGCATAATTAGTAAAAACCCAAAATACCTCATCAATATCACTAAGGATCGCTATTTTATCTTTTTCCAGTATTTCAGGGATAATGTCCTCTATAATCCCTTTTAAAACTTCTCCTTTTTCCTCTATTACATCTTGCAATCTTAAAATAAAGGAAGATCTTTCAAGTTCCAAAAAAATTATCTCCTCTTCTACAGCTCTATTTACTGAAATCTGTTCACGTTCATAGCCATCTAGTTGGCCTTCATATCTACCTAACCTGGTTTCCACCTCCTGTAGTCTTCCCTCCTGCTTCAGCATGTCACCTCGTATTTCTTCTAACTTCTCATTAAACTCCTTAATATCCCCCCTTACTGGTCCCATTTCATCTTTCATATCTGAAGTAAGATCCTCAAGTTTTTCAAGTTTTTTGGAGATAGACTCCTGGTTCTTTATCATAACCTCCTGCATAGTTTGGAGCATCTCCTGAGGACTTTGCAAGGTGGGACTCTTTCCTGCAAAGGTCTGATCATCCGTATTTTTCACCATTGCCAAGGTTGATGAAATTGGAGATGACACAACTGGAAGCATAACAACTTTTTTCCCTGTTTTAGTCGTTGTAGTTGTCGCTGTAGTTGACATGGTTGCCATTAAATCTATGTAATACCGGAATTTAAGAGTTCACTCCTCCAGCACCAAGTCCAAGTCACCCTTAGGATTTAAACAAGCTGTCAATAATAAATTTCCTAAAAGCGTAAATTACAATACTCAGTTCTCTCCTCCAGAGGTTCACCATCAGACGGAGGGGAGAGGACAGAGATCAAGTGTTCAGTCTGTATTCATCTTCTCAACACTAGTGGACTAATTACAAATACAAAAAGAACTACAAAGAGAAACTTCAGTACTCTGATTTCTTTTAAATTACCAGCTTTCAATCTGTTCAATCCCTCTAATCAGCACCAGAAAGAAAGTTTGCCTCTCTCATTGCAGCCACTTTACATGTGGTTAAAAGCATACTCGCTGGCAGATCTAACATGCAAAAAAAGAAATTCCAATTCTTCCTCTCCTTTCTTTAATCACAACTGTCCCAAGCACTCCACTGTTTCTAATCCCTCCTGCTGCTCATTGCAACGTAGACTTCCCTTCCAAAACGGCTTAGTCATAGTCTGGGGGTAGCCATTAATGGCCTCCTCTTCCCAGTCGCTAGGGTCGAACTATCTGCTAACGACACACGAGATAGCCACCTCCTCGCGTATCTCAGCTCACCACACCTTCACTGACCTCCTCACAGTCAGTGCCAACACGAAAAGCTGTTCACCAGCTGGGAAAAAGCAACTCAAGCCAGGAGTCCTCTCCGTTCCTGACTCACTACAAAATGACGTCACCAGAAGCCAATTCTATTTGGGTTCTTTGCTCAGAAACATTCAAATATAATAGCGATAGCAGTTAGACTTATATACCACTTTACAGTGATTTACAGCCCTCTTTAAGCAATTTTACAGAGTTAGCCTATTGCCCTCAACAATCTGGGTCCTCATTTTACCCACCTCAGAAGGATGGAAGGCTGAGTCAACCTTGAGCCTGGTGGGATTTGAACTTCCAAATTGCAGGCAGCTGGTAGTCAGCAGAAGTGGCCTGCAGTACTGGACTTTAACCACAGCGCTACCGAGGCTCTGTTATGTGCAAATGTTATGTGTTACTGCAGGCTACCATGTTGTGTAAACTCAGCTCTTATGATTTATGGTTTACTTATGGAGTCTTGTACAAATGCAGAAAACCATACCTAGAAAATCAGGATTTAATTATGGCAAAGACAGGACTACACTGCATCATTTCTAGTAACTCAACTGTAACTCAACTGCCACCGTTATCTTGCTATCATTTTGAAACCAGATGAAAACTTACTCAGACATTTTTAAAGGATGTTTGTTTACTGTGAAATCTATTTGCTTTCTATTTGTTCCAATTACAAATTTTATACAGGCAGACCTTGACTTAGAACAGTTTGCTTAGTAACTGTTCAAAGTTAAAACAGCACTGGAAAAAGACATGGCCATTTTTCAAAGTTATGACCATTGCATTATTGCTGTAGTCACATGATCAAAATTTGGATGCTTGGCAACTAATGCAAATTTGTGATAGTTGCTGTGTCCTAAGATCATGTGAACAGCTTTTGCAACCTTCTGACAAGCAAAGTCAACGGGGAAGCCGGATTCACTTAACAACCGTGTTACTAACTTAACTGCAATGATTCACTTAGCAACTGTGACCACTACAAAGGTCATAAAATGGGGCAAAACTCACTTAACAACCATCTCACTTAAAAACATACATTTTGGTCTCAATTTGATAAGAAGTTGAGGACTACCTGTTTTAGGTTGTTATGTGTCTGAGGTCGACAGTAGTTCTGAATCCATCTGCAATGTATTCTGCTTCGAAGATTTTTTTAATCTTCTCTTTTTTAAAAGAAATGCTAAGGATTTACAATAGATCAAAATGAAACTCCCAAATTACGAATAGAATAGAATAGAATAGAATAGAATAGAATAGAATAGAATAGAATAGAATAGAATAGAATAGAATAGAATTATTTATTGGCCAAGTGTGATTAGACACACAAAGAATTTGTCTTTGGTGCACATGCTCTGTATACATAAAAAAAGATACATTCATTAAGAATCATAAGATACAATACTTAATGATAGTCACAGGGTACAAATAAGCAATCAAATCATACTAGGAAACAATCAATATAAATTGTAAGGATACAGCAACAAGTTGCAGTCATACAGTCATAAGTGGCAGGAGTTGGGTGATAGGAATGATGAGAAAACTAATAGCAATAGTAATGCAGCCTGATGTGAATAGTTTGACTGTTGAGGGAATTATTTGTTTAGCAGAGTGATGGCGTTCGGGAAAAAAACTGTCCTTGTGTCTAGTTGTTCTGGTGTGCAGTGCTCTACAGAGTCGTTTTGAGTTAGGAGTTGAAACAGTTTATGTCCAGGATACGAGGGGTCTGTAAATATTTTCACAGCCCTCTTTTTGACTCGTCAGTATACAGGTCCTCAGTGGAAGGCAGGTTGGTAGCAATTGTTTTTTTCTGCAGTTCTCATTATCCTCTGAAGTCCCTGGTAATGTAAAACATTAGGACTGCAGTAGCTACCTGCCAACCCTGGACGACAACATTCCTTATTTGCTGTCAACTAAGTTATTGGTATTTTGCAACCTATAATAATAACTCTATAATTATATGCATCTAAGTTATTTGAGATTTGATTCTTTAAAATAACAGGCATGTTGGGTTTAATCGAGTTTAATCGAACACTTACGAGGAAAAAAGAGAGCACTGAATGACATCCTTCCCCTTTTCTGTTTCTACAGGGGAGATCGGAATTCTGCAAGCAAACCACTTTTCTCTCCCATTATCTCTTGCTTGTTCCTGCAAGAGCAACGTCGCTTCCTTCTGAAAAGTCACTTGTAAGACTTGCATTGTGTAGTGCACTCACCTCCCTTTCCTCCAAAACTGACTTAACGCTTCCGCAATCAAGTACGCAACGATCGTACTTGGCGGTGGTTTTCAACCACGGTTTAACCCCTCCCGCCTTTCGTTTTTCTGACTCCCAGACTGCCCTTGCAACGCCGTGCATGGCTCCCCGCTTCCTCTCCTCCCCCTACTTGCTGCTTCCTCTTCCTTTGAGTCGCATTTGGCGCGAAAACTTTCCCCCGGGGAACATTCGAAGGGGGCGGGCGTTCCACTGTGAAGCTTCCGATTGGCTAGGCTGGGCCACGCGGGGCTCAGCAGTGGCGCGAATTCTCTCCATTGCCCGGGTGGCTGTCGGAGGGGAGAGGAACGGGGATGGATCTGGTAGCCGCCGGGGAGGCTGGGTTGGCCGCTGCTCAGAAACAGCTCCGCGATGAGGTGGCCGAGAAATGCCAGAAGTTGTTTCAGGACTTTCTCGAACAGTGAGTGACAGCCCTGGTTCTAGACGGTGGACGGTGGGCTCCCCTGTACACAACAGCATCTTTGGGGGGGGGGGGGGAGACGTCTGTTTTGCCTCCATTTCTCCTGCATTCACTGGGTTAAAAACTACACCCGGAGTAAAGCTGTTCAAATTCCGCGGGGCGCTATTGCAGAATGCAATAATGCAGAATGCAAATAATTCCTTATAAAATCTGCAGCTTTCCCACATGAAGAAATACCATTTCTTTTTTATTATTATTTTCCTTATTTGTCTTTATCCCGCTTTTATTTTACAAATAACCCAAGGTGGTAAACATCCCACACAGCCTTCCCCTCCTGTTCTCCCTGCAAACAACAACCCTGTGAGGTGGGATGAGCTGACAGAGAATGATTGGCCGAAGTCCACCCAGCTGGCTTTCATGGTTAAGGCAGGACTGGAACTCAAAAGTTTCTTGCTTTCTAGCCCAGATCAAGCTTGGCTCATCGTGATGACATTTGTGGGTTTATACACATGCAATCTTTTGTGATGAAATGGAGGGGAAAACTTTGTATTTCACACATCCTAAGGTTGCAGTTCTGGTCCTGGTATCTTTCTACAGCCCTTCAATGGATTTGACTGTATTTCTCAGAAATCTTTGATGTTAGATATATGAATGCGCTTAGATCCTGTTCTAGGAGATACAGGAACTGTACATTCTGGATGTTGAGTTTCTTGTTTATTATCTCATGTATCAAATAATAAAAGTACTCTGGGTGCTTTGTATTCGTCTCAAGGAAGATAAAGCAGGATGACATTCTAATAAACAGCAATATTAAAGCAACAGTGGAGTATATCCCTTTAACAAATGAATAGCAGAAATAACTGTCAATCTACGTCTTAAGCAGCTGAACATTTATGTGCTACATGATCTTTTTTTTAGCAATGCTACCCTGGTTTATTTACCCCCACATAAATTCAGTTTATTAATTTCTAAGTAAGAGAATGAAAAGTAAACTGCATCAAGGCTTGTATATGTATCTATTAAAGAATAAAACCTTAGTTGATATTTTCCTTGAACTGATTTTAATTTATCAGATGGGGAAAAAACTTAGTCTAAACGAATGTTTCCTTTTTTATTTTAAACAGTTCAGAACTGATTTGTTAATGTTTTATTACTTTTGTAGAGAAAACATCAGTGTTAATTTTCAGAGATAATTGTGTCAAACTTTGTAATTTGAAAGGTTACATAGAGAATAATTTCCATTCACAGAAATATTTAAGTAATGGGAGGGGGTCTCAGTATAATCCTTTCATATTAACTACATAATGGTAATGCATAATTAAACTGGCTGTGTAGGAAATAATTCTACAAAATTGTTTCCTAAAAGATTCCAGAATTGTGATGGAGAAGTTAAATACTTGCAAGATGCAGAAGAACTAATTCGTCCAGAGAGAAACACCTTAACTATAAGTTTTGAAGATCTGGAGCAATTCAATCAACAACTTGCTACCACAATCCAAGAGGAGTTCTATAGGTAAGAATATCCAAAATGTTCATATGATAATCATTATAAAAGTGGTAGTATCAAGATCACTAGTCTGAATATTCTTGGTTTTAATGGGAAATTTTTCAAGCGTTTCAGGGAATTTTAAGGTAGGTAGTCCTCGATTTACAACCATTTGTTTAGTGGTCAAATTACAACAGCATTAAAAAAAGTGACATTACTGTTTTTCATATGACTGTTGCACGATCACGTAATGAAAATTCAGGTGGTTGGGAAGTGATTCGTATTTGTGATGGCTGCAGTGTCCTGGGGTCACATGATCACCTTTTGCGACTTCTGACACTCAATGGAGAAGCCAGATTCACTTAACAACCATGTTGCTAACTTAACTGACAAGGAAGATCGTGAAATAGGGCAAAATTCACTTAACAAATATTTCACTTAACAGAAATTTTGGACTCAATTTTGGTTGTAGTTGAGATCTACCTATATTAACTTTATGGATAAAAAAAAAACTTATAAAGCTTACTTTAAGAAAAATTATGATTTATCATTCGCATCTCAAGATAGTTTGGCAGTTGCTTCCTATAATATCCAGCCTTTTAAATAAAAATAGAAACAGAAACTCAGGATTTACAAAATCCTATGACTTGTGGGAAATAATTCAGTATTTATACTTGTAAACTTAACTTGCATTAAACATTGTCTGTTTCATTAAACTTCTAAGCCAACAGGGAAATTTATAAGATACCCAGAGAGTCAGGGTGATGCAAAAGCTTATGTAATTCTTTCACTTACAAATCTGTCTTTTATTTTAGAGTGTACCCTTTCTTGTGTCGGGCTGTAAAAACATTTGCCAAAGATCACGGAAATGTTCCTCCTAACAAAGATTTTTATGTGGCCTTCCAAGATTTACCTACCAGGCACAAGTAAGAATCTTAATGATTAAATTGTCACTTTTACAGTGTTATGTAACAAGGAAATACTGTGTTTCCCCAAAAATAAGACCCTGTCTTATATTTTTCTGAACCCCGAAATAAGCACTTGGCCTTTTTTTCAGGGAGGTCTTATTATTTTGGGACTCATGGAGCAAGATGGGGCTCCTCTTGCCATTTTACCTGATTTCCAGCGCTGATTCCCTAACCAGAGGAAATGGCGAGGACCAGCTGCGCATGCATTTAAATATTGGGGGAGGTGGGGCTTATTTTAGTGCATATGCTCAAAAGCCTGATTGGGCTTATTATCTGTGGAGGTCTTATTTTCGGGAAAATAAGATAGTAATTGGTACTGAAGGCATTTCTGCATGTGATTATCCACAATTCAGGAGAATCCATTCTGGCATTGCCCTGAACAGATAAGCAAAGGCTGCTGGCAAATTTATGCAATTTGTCTCTAAATAAGCAGAAGGAGCATTTTGCTAGCCTATGTGACATTATGTCCACCTGCTAAGACACAAAAATATGAGCTTGCTACACGTCCCTTCATTTACAGGCCATCATATATAGGGACCATGGAAGCATGCCTATTCAATGACTATTCTTCTGAGATATTTTCCTCTCAGATATTTGCATATATTTGACTTTCAGAAAGATTGCAATGGCTTGGTTTTTTCATTAAGCCTCAGAGACAGTGTTAGTGTCTGAATGGTGAATTGGCCTAGTTTGATCTGGATTGTTTTTATTCCTTGCCTATATATGGTTATATTGCTGAGCACCCCATAAACAAATAAATAAAATACTTTTGCAATATTTGTTTTCTATATAAAAGATAGTCTCAAAGTTTCATACAGCTTGTCTAATGTAGTCTTGCACTTGTGCAATTTTTCATCTGAAATTTGTATAGGATTTAATAAAGGTATCTTACCCAAGCCATTTTAAAAGCTAAGTGGAGCATAGTGGAAATTCTGCAACTGATGTTCTTGGCCTCTAATGCTATAAGGGGTTGATTACATTCAGCTCCTAATGTCACAGACGTCAGCACAGCCATGTGCATTGTCTTAACCAAAAGCACAGCAGGAACATTCTTTCCTTAGTTACAGAAAGCCTTGTACTTGGCCAAGGCTACCATTCCATAGAAAACAATAGGCCACAATCAGCTGGGTAATTGTAATCTGATTTTCTGAATTGTGTGTTAAAGATGAAAAGCTTTTAAATTGGACTTTCATTTTCTGAAAAGGATTCGAGAAATGACGTCCGCTCGCATCGGATCCCTCATGCGTATCAGTGGACAGGTAGTTCGCACCCACCCTGTTCACCCAGAGCTTGTCAGTGGAACCTTTCTCTGTCTGGATTGCCAGACGGTGATAAAAGACGTGGAGCAGCAGTTCAAGTACACACAGCCCAACATCTGTAGAAACCCAGTCTGTGCCAATAGGAAGCGATTTCTTCTGGATACAAACAAATCCCGGTTTGTTGACTTCCAAAAGGTATAGTTGTTGGAATTGCTGCCTTTGGTTTTTAAACAACAGCGTGCTATTCTCAGATCAATTTCTCAAGCAGGCTGCAGGAAGTCCTCAACTTACAACTGTAATAGAGTCCACAATTTTAATCATAAGCTATGATGGTAATAAAGTGTGTCACGACACAACCTATTCTGTGACCTTTTTTGCTAAGGTCATTAAACACATTCAGCTATAACTCCGCATTGGTGACAGGAAAGGCATCCGGCCAGTAAACACTCAACTCCATTCAGTTGTCCAGACTCTACCCCGCAAGGGATTATGGGGTCATGAAAAGATGCTGATTAAACAGATTCAGCTATTGTAAAGTGAACACCGCACTTAAGTGAATCCATTATTTGGTTTGTGATGGCTTTTCCTGGAAACTAAAAATAAACACCAGTTTCCAGCAAAAATATTGCAAATCATGTTCACATGACTGTAGGGATTACTGCATTGGCATTACAGAATCCAGCTTTCACCTGGTGGGAAGTGGAAGATGCAGCTCTGAAGAGCAAGATGCTCCATACCTCTTCCAATACCCCAGATGGTAGGCTCAAGATCCAGATGGATCTTGACAAACTTGAACAGTGGGCCCTATTTAACAAAATGAAATTCAATGTAGAGAAAAGTAATGTTTTACACTTAACACAAGGAAAACCAAAAGTACACATACAGACTGGGTGAAACGAGGCTTAATAGCAGAAACTGTGACAGGGATCTTGGCGTTCTAATGGACGGTCAGTTAAATATAGCCAGCAGTGTGCTGTAGCCGCCAAAACTAATGCAATCCTAAATCGCATAAATGGATAGAATCAAGATCATTTGGAAGTCTTAGTGCCACTTTATAAAGCTCTAGTAAGACCACACTTGGATTACTGCATCCAGTTTTGGTCACATTATAAAAAAAGTTGCTGAGACTAGAGCAGAGTGCAGAGAAGAGCAACTAAGATGATTAAGGGCCTGGAGAGTAAAGCATGCAGGAATTGAGTATGTTGAGTCTAGTGAAAAGAAGGTATAGGGGTGACATGATAGCAGTGCTCCAATCTTGAAGGGGCTGCCACAAAGAGGGAGTCAAGCCTATTTTCCAAAGCACCAGAAGGCAAGATAAGAAACAATGGATGGAAACTAATCAAGGAGAGAAGCAACCTGGAATTAAGGAGAAACTTCCTAAAACAGTGAGGAATTTCCAATTAAACAGTGGAACGGCTTGCATTCAAAAGTTGTGGGTGCTCCCATCAGTGGAGGTTTTTAAGAAGAGATTGGACAACCATTTGTCTGAAATGGCATAGGGTCTCCTGTTTGAGCAGGGGGTTGGACTAGAAGACCTCCAAGGTCCCTTACAACTCTGTTATTCCGTTACTCAAATAGCCATAAATGCGAGTCGCTTGCCAAGTGCCCAAGATGCAGTAACATGACTGCAGTGGGGAGCCAATGTTAGAATTTCTCATTCGGGTGATAAGTCCCATTTTTGTGTTCCATCATAACTTTGACGATTTATAAACCGAGGACTACCTGTACTTAAATATGTGAACTTTGGGTACAATGTGAACAAGATATTAGTGCCTCTTCCTGCCTTTTGCCATATCTTATTTCCTCTCTGATCTTCTCATTGCTGGTGCAGTGAAGCATGAGGTTCCTGATTCAAAGGAGGAACAATATGATCTTCACAAGCCTGTCTTAACAGTTCACCAGTTATACCATATCTGAATTAATACTGGATCTCTAGTGGAATTTGTTGGCTTTTATAACTTAGAAAAGTAGAGATGTTGACAAAATACTTTTAGCTATCATTTTTTTGCTTTTAAATAGTTTTCATTGAACTTTTTCCAACTTTAAAAAACACAAGTAAAAAAGGAAAAAAAATACAAATACAAACAAATAAAAAACACAAGCAACACAACTGTAATATAATTTTACAGCTTTCCGTATCAGCATGTATATTCTGCTTTTGTAATTCACAATTCAATATTTGCCTTCTCATAGATTTTAACAATTCTAGTAATAATATAATTATATTATAATTATATACATTTTATGTATATACATTTATCTTTATATTATACTTTTAGCTATCGTATGCATGTTTTTGCTTTTCACAAATTATGAGATTGTGGTTACCAAAAAAAGAGTGTTAACTCCAACTTAATCAGTTCATGTATCTATTTTGATGCTTATTTGTGAAATTTCTATTTTCTTTGTTGTTGTTTTAATAACAACCCCACTCCCCAATATCTTACTTCTGCTTTTTGCCATAACGAAAGATAAAAACAAGCTTGCTTTTTTGGCTTTGTGTCTCCCAAGATTTATTGTTTTCCTAGTTCAGAAGTTAAAGGGAATCTGTTTAATGATCTTCCTTTTGCTTTCTTTTAGAACTTCTTTAGCTACATGTCAATTTGGAATAAAACACAAGCATCTGTTTTTTGTTTTTCCAAGTCCGTGTAATAGAAATATTGAGATTTAATTTTTAATCATGCTAAGATCAGGCATTTGAAGGTCTCTCTCCTACTTTCCCAGGTTCGCATTCAAGAAACCCAGGCTGAATTGCCTCGGGGGAGCATTCCTCGCAGCGTAGAAGTCATCTTGCGTGCTGAAGCTGTAGAGTCTGCGCAGGCTGGTGACAAATGTGACTTCACAGGGTCTCTCATTGTCGTGCCAGATGTATCTCAACTGTCTACCCCAGGTTGGTGACTCCTATCTAGAGTTGTCAGTATTGAAGATATTTTATATATTCCTAGTATATGGTATACAGGTACTCCTCGACTTATGACCACAATTGAGCCCAAAATTTTTCTTGCTAAGTGAAACATTGGTTAAATGAGTTTTGCCCCATTTTACAATCTTTTTTTGCCACAGTTCCTAAATGAATCACTGGAGGTGATAAATTAGTAACCCAGTTGTTAAGTGAATCTGGCTTCCCCATTGATTTAGTTTGAAAGAAGGTCACAAAAGGTGATAACATGACCTCGGGACACCAAAACCGTCATAAATATGAGTCATTTGCCAATCGTCTAGATTTTGGTGACGTGAATGTGGGGATGCTGCAACCCTGGTAATTGTGAAAAACTCATAAGACACTTTTTCCAGTGCTGTTGTAACTTCAAACAGTCACTAAACGAACTTGTAAATCAATAAGTTAAAATAAGTTGCTTTAAATTGCAGGTTAGGAATCACATAATTACATGTAGTCCTTGATTTATGACCTTAATGGAGCCTGCCCGTTATTAGTCATAAGTCATGACAGTCATAAATCACATGACTATTTTTTTTTAGTGGTCATATAGTGAATACCACGGTTGTTAAGCAAACCAATGGTTCACTATGGGCCAGTTAATGCTGAAAACATAAGTAAATGGAGAGATTTTCAGCAAAAACAGAAACATGGTCACATGACTGAGATGCTGCAAACAGTTGTAAGGATAGGCCGGTTGCTAAGCATCTGAGATACCATGTGACCACAGGGGGTGTCAACCTTTGGACCCAGGTTGTAAGTACCTCCTGCAGAGATCTGGCGGAAGTTTGAACAATCAAGTATCTGCACTGCCTGATTTTTAAAATGGCCGCATCAGACGGCTGCTTTGCTATTGTTCTACTGCTCTAGAATCCTAGAACTACTTTTTTTTTTTGCAAGGGTTAGATATATTAAACTTTCATGGAGTTTAGCTTAGCGCTATGTATGAATCCTGGTCCCTGTGGCTAGTTCAGTGAACTATGGTTAAAGCTATCCATGACTTAATATGCGGCATGAATTGGGACCCTGATGGTAGCCTGCCCAATATCCTCTTCAATTCTTTAGGATATTTATGGGTAGCTGGGTTTGTTTTTCCCAATATATTCAAAGCACAACTTTCAAAGTCCTAATTTTATAGGTGTACGAGCAGAAACTGGTTCTCGTGTGACTGGAAAAGAAGGCTATGAAAGTGAAGGCATCCGAGGTCTTCGGGCACTTGGAGTCAGAGAGTTGTCCTATAAATTGGTCTTTCTAGCCTGTTTCGTGGCCCCAACAAATCCGAGGGTGAGTAAGGGAAAAATAACAGCAATTATTTTCCATTAAGGGAAAAATAACAGCAAGGATCATTTGAAAGAAACCAGTGTGGGATTTTATTGTTCTACTCCCTCTTACTGAATATTGGAAGTTTTTGCCTAAACATTTTGTGTGTGTGTGTGTGTTGATAATAGTATGTGTTAAATAATTAGCAAAAAAAAAATTCATGCAGTATTTATTTTTAAATGCATTGCATTCAAATTTGCCCAATTTAAAGTAGGTGTGCCTTCACCAGGTTGTCCAGCATAAGAATGAGGGGGTAGAATTGTTGGGCTTCTGCAGCTTCTTCTATAGGTACTGACTACAAAATCAACAATAACTTTTCCCTAGAAGATTTCTTCCCCTGATACATTAGCTTTCTGCACATGGAAGTTGTTTTAATTTGGGGATTGTTCTGCCACCTGTGTTCTGAGATCACACATTCTTCACTGTCATTTCACTTTAAAAATTATTCATGGGGGGAACAACACAATCCATAATTTTTTTTTCTCTCTTGATTTGATGTCTACTACTTCTCTGCCTCTGGATTTAAATTTCCTTGAATTACTTTCTGCGGTATTTTGAATTTGTTGTTATTTTGTCTTAATCTTAGTTTGGAGGCAAAGAACTTCGAGATGAGGAACAAACTGCAGAAAGCATTAAAAATCAGATGTCTGTAATGGAATGGGAAAAAGTATTTGAAATGAGCCAAGATAAAAACCTGTACCATAACCTTTGTACAAGCCTCTTTCCCACCATACATGGTAAGATCTTAAAAATTATTTGGAAAGCTTTCAAAAGAATTATATAAACTCTAATCTGGAACTCTCTCCATAAATATTATCTCTTCTGAAGAGATCAGAACAATTAATTGTTAGGAGTCTCGTGTGTGTGTGTATGTGTGTGTTTGTGATCCAGAAAATAATATAGGCTTCAGACACATGTCTGTATTTGAATTGAAGTGGCTGGCAATCCATCAAAGGGAGAAACCAAAGGTGTTTTTTTTTTTTTTTCAAGAGGCAACTGGACTTTCTGGTTTTTCTTCAAAGATGTTTCATTTCTCATCCAAGAAGCTTCTTCAGCTCTGACTGGATGGTGGGGAATACAAGGATTTATACTCCTTGCAGACAGCTGGACATTTGCATTCTTTTAGTGGAGGTTTATTTCTGTCTTCAGGGTCACCTGAGTGGTGCAAATGGATGTGGAGCCTTCTTGGAACAGTTGAAAGGACTGTGTTGTAGATTGGAGATAGATGATTTATTTATTGTTTATTTATTGGTTTGATTTATATGCTGCTCTTCTCCGGAGACTCAGGGCGGCTTACAATGTGTTAAGCAATAGCCTTCATACTTTTGTATATACCTGCTTAGTAGAGCTTTTACCTCCACCCCCAAGCGGTGTTCTTTTTTATACAAAGTCAGCTTATTGCCCCCACAATCCGGGTTTTCATTTTACCTATCTCAGAAGGATGGAAGGCTGAGTCAACTTTGAGCCTGGTGAGATTCTAACTCGCAATAATTGCAGGCAGCTGGCAACTAAGTCCTACTTTAACAGCACTTTAGTCCGCTGCTCCACCAAGGCTCAAAATGTCATATCCCTCCCCCTCTGTTAAGAAAGGGCTGTTCAATTCTGATATAGGTGGCCTCTTTAATCCCAAAATTGAACAGCCGTCTCTCAACAGAGGGGACGGGGGATATGACATCACCTATCTCCAGTGTATAACACAGTCCTTTCAACAGTTCCAAGGAAGCTCCGCACCAATTTGCACCACTCAGATGACCCTGATGACACAGATAAACCTCCAGGTGGCCTTAACGACCCACTAAAAGAATGCAAATGTCCAACTGTCTGCAAGGAGTATAAATCCTTCCATTCCCCACCATCCAGTCAGAACTGAAGAAGCTTCTTGGATGAGAAGCGAAAGATCTTCAAAGAAAAACCAGAAAGTCCAGTTGCTTCTTGGAAAAAAGCACCTTCGGGACAGCCATGACCTGGATGACCGAGAATCTCCATAGATATTGAAGGGAGAAAGGACTCAGAAGTTTGCCATAATCTTTTAATCAGTATACCTCATCATCTCTTTGCTTATCAAGTAACCTTTGAACTTTAATAACAAAATGATAAACTTGGACTTTGTTTCACAGATTATTTTAAATTGCTTATTTTAACGGAAGGCAACATTGGCCTGTTAAACTACCTTGTATCAGCAGTCCAATATAAACTGTTTTTGAACCATGATTATTCTCTGACTTAGGCATATTTTAGAGATAATGGGCTGAATCTAGAGTTGCCATGAATGGAGGAGACAAATTTAATTATCCCCCCCCCCCATCCCCCAAAGTCCTTTGGAAAGTTCCTTCTGGAGATTGGGGCCCTCCAAAACATAGTGAGAGATGGTTCATAACAAAGTGTTTCTTTGTGAAAATAATTTTATCTCCTCCAATCTTTTTCTTAAAGGTTTTGTTGGTTCTTAACCTTTTCCTCAGAAAGGACTTCTCTTTATGAATAGTTATATTCAGTGCCATAGAAAGATATAAAATAATGAATATCTACAGTATACTTTATTATAACAAATGAAGTAGCAGAAAAATAAATTTAAACATGTTTACATATATATGACTACACTAATAATGTGAATAATATTAAAGGAAGAGGGGAAAGGCATCAAAAACCACATCATTCACATCGTTTCTAAAGTGGTCAAATTGCTCAAAAAGTTTCTTCCTTATCCCTTGTTAAAAAATACCAAATGTTTATCAATGACACAGGCTAGCGTTCTTGTTGGAAATCGGGTGTAGATTTTTTCTTCAAATATTGTAAATGATTATTGTAGCTATTTATCATGCACAAAACATCCACAATTTTTGAGGTCTTAGTAGATTCCACCACTGGGTAGAGCCAAGGAGTATATATGTATATCATGCAATAGATAGCTAGTTTGGTCTAGCATTTAAGGGACCAAGCTATATATTGGGAGACTGAATTCTAGACCAGGGGTCTGCAACCTTAAACACTCAAAGAGCCACTTGGACCCTTTTCCCACAGAAAACAAAACACTGGGAGCCACAAAAGCTGGGTGGATGTGGCCATCTCAATGTCACTCACTCCCACCCAGTCACATGACACACACACCCAACCACGCCTACCTAGGTTTTGTGGCTCGAGGTATTTTCTTTTAAACAGGATTCTCTCTCCCCCCATCTTTCTCCCTCTCACTTTCTCATCTTTCTGCCTCTTGCCCTCTCTCATCTTTCTCCCTCCTTTTTCTCCCTCTTCATTCTTTCCCCTCTCATATCTTTCTCCCTCATCTCTCTCTCTCTCGTTTTTCTCCCTCTTTCTCATCTCCCTCCCTCCCTCTCTCATCTCTTTTTCCTTTTCCCCTCTCTCTTTCTCATCTCTACCTTTCTCTCTCTGTCCCTCCCTCTCGTGTGTGTGTGTGTGTGTGAGGGTTGGTGTTTTTTTTTTTTTTTTTTTTTTTTTGATGTTCGTTCTTCTTTGGGTGCTTTATACCATGATTTAATTTTAAATCAAGAGTCATTTCAGGATAAATGAAGCTCTTTTGTCCCCCTGCTGTGGCTTCCTGTCGGCTGGCTGTCTCCCCTGCCCCCCTTCCTCACTCCTCACCTGCCCTGAGAAAAGAAGGGGGTGGAGGTGGATGAAAACTCACTTTGTATTTCAGAGCAGAAGTGAAGCGCCCCTTTATGTGCCTCTTTTTCTGGCCCCTATTGGGAGATGTGCGACGTTCTCCACCCCGAGACAACGGCTGGGCCGCCCCTGCCGATGCTCCGCATAATAATTGACTCCAAGAGGAGGGGATGCCATCTTCCCCATTGTGCAGCGCGCTAAGTTTAAATGCAAGAGCAGCAAGCAGCCACAGAAGCGGAGAGAGGAATATGGGGAGACGTGTGAGACACTGGCTGGGGCGCATCACCCCATATTCCTCTCTCCGCCTCTGTGGCTGCTTGCTGCTCTTGCATTTAAACTTAGCGCACTGCACAATGGGGGAGACAGCGTCCCATCCTCCTCCTGGAGCCCATTACAACACACAGTATTGGTTGCAGCTAGGTGACCCATCCAGTGTCTCGGTACAGAGCAAAGTCACACATCTCCCCCAGCGCACAGCACCCACAAGAGAGGCAAGTAGAGGGGCACTTTGCTCCCACTCTAGACTATCTCTATCCGCCGCAGTTGCCCCTTCTCTTCTCAGGGCAGGCAAGGAGGGTGGAGGAGGGGTGGGGCCACCCAGTGGTGGGATTATCCTGCAGGGAGCAGCAGGAAAGGGCCCAAAGAGCCGTATGCGACTCTAGAGCCGCATGTTGCCGACCTCTGTTCTAGACCCACATTAGGTATAAAGCCACTTAAATGACCTTGGGCCAGTCACATTGTCTCAGCCCTAGGAAGGAAGCAAGGACAGACCATTTCTGAAAATCTTGCCATGAAAACTTCAGTGGCTTAAGCAGCCTGTTACCAGGAATCAAAAACAAACTCAAAGGACACAAATCATACAATAAGCAGTCTAAAGTCAAGCTAAGACTAGATTACAGGCTATGAGGAGGCCTTGTGACATAATGTTCCAGTGTAATGCTTTTTGGTCATGTTCTGTACATCTTGAAAAGATGGGATGAAATAATGAAAGTGGAGAATTTCCTATGATTCTTTGACCTGGTTGATGCTGCTCAGTTATAAGCAATGAGTTTTGGGCATTGTTTAAGGCCAACATCACAATAGCTGGAAAGTAAATTGCCTTTTAATTTATATACATTTATCCAAGGAATTTATTTTGAATGCGTGCATTTCTAAAATCTTTTAATAAGCCTAATATTTACTTGCTGTGATCTAGGTAATGATGAAGTAAAGCGAGGAATTTTACTCATGCTATTTGGTGGAGTTCCTAAGACAACAGCGGAGGGCACTTCATTACGTGGTGACATCAATGTTTGCATAGTTGGTGATCCAAGTACTGCCAAAAGCCAGTTTTTAAAGTAAGTTTTTCTAACACTATGGCAAGATTAGCTGTACGATCAGCATGGCTTACAGATCTCTGCATATATGTGAAATAATTTTTTGATAAAAGTTGAAAAGATTATGCTGTATTGCTAACTTTTTTAACCAATATTTAGTGGAGTACAATTGTTGCAACATTCTTTTACACACAAATGAAAAGATATAATGAAATCTCCTTGCAAATGATTGGCCCAAATATGATCTACTTTGGTCTTAGGAAACATCTGCCTGACTTAGAATTAGTAAAGCTGTGCAAAGTTTTGAAGAGATGATTAAACTCAAAAATAAAATTTTATCAGGAAGTTGCCCTATCTAAAGACTATGAAATTCACAACCAGAACTCTAGGGGTTGTCATCTCTAAACAATGTGGTCATGCTTATGACCACATCGCTTATTAATGGAAAGCCTAGTCCTAATTGCTGTTGTAAGTTGAGGGCTACTTCATGCAAGCTTCAGAGTGCTACTTATGATTTGAATCCAAAGCAGGAGACAAATCTATCACAGATTATTATTATTTGCTGCTGCTGATGAGTGTTTATTCAGACTCTAGTCTTATGCTTTGCAGTTATGTCACCCTAGCATTGGTGGCACAGTGGTTAAAGTGCAGTAATGCAGGCAAACTCAGCTCACAGTCTGGAGTTCGATCCTGACTGGGTCAGGATTGATTCAGCCTTCCATCCTTCCAAGGTTGGTAAAAGGAGAATCGAGACAGTTATAAAGCACTATGGGGCAGTGAACAGGTAGTCCTTGACGTATAACAGTTCATTTAGTGACCATTCAGAGTTATAACCACACTGAAAAAAGTGGCTTATGACCATTGCAGCACTCCCATGGTCACGTGATTTACATTCGGATACTTGAAAACTGACTCACATTTATGACGGTTGCAGTGTCCTAAGGACACACAATCCCCTTTTGTGAGTAGCAAAGTCAATCGGGAAACGAGATTCACTTAACAACCATGTTACTAAGAACTGCAATGGTTCACTTAACAAATGTGGTGAGCAAATTCATAAATTGAAGCAAAACTCGTGTAACAAATTTCTCACTTAGCATTAATTCTGGGCTCAGTTGCAGTCATATGTTGAGGACTCTCTGTATATCTCTAAATGCTGCTGCTGTTTCTATCTTTTGTAAAGTTGCTGCTCATTGAGTCACCAATTTGTGATCCAACAGGCACGTGGAAGAATTCAGTCCCCGAGCCGTCTACACCAGTGGAAAGGCCTCGAGCGCGGCTGGCTTAACTGCCGCTGTGGTGAAAGACGAAGAGTCCTATGAATTTGTTATTGAAGCTGGGGCACTAATGTTGGCAGATAATGTACGTTCTCCAAATTGTGATTCTTTCCACTTCAAGTAAGGAGTAACCATTCATTTTATTTATCCCAGTAATGGAAGTGGGAATTGACAAGCCTCCTGTTGCAATTCTTCCCCAGGGAGTGTGTTGCATTGATGAATTTGACAAAATGGATATGAGAGACCAAGTTGCCATCCATGAAGCAATGGAGCAGCAAACTATATCCATTACCAAGGCTGGAGTTAAGGTAAACAATTCATTGCCAGAATTGCCAATTGATATTATTAGTCTTTAGGATTAGTACGGATTATTTGGCAGGTTTCTGTAGTTGGATCCACTCTGGTCATTTCTTTTCAGAATGTTATTATGTGATCTTTACATAAGTATAAGCCATCAGTCACTTGGAGTCGGGCTATATTAATTATTTATTTATTATTAAAATTTATATGCCGCACTTCTCCCATGGTACTCAGGGTGGCTCACATAGTAAAAACAACAACAATAAAATTCTAAAATACAGTCCAATTTAAAATCCCCAAAGTTAAAAACCCCATAATCGGTCAAGGAATTTGGTGAAAAAGCCATGTCTTCAGGCCAGCAGGGAAAGTGCGGAGATCTGAAGCCGTCCGGAGCTCGGTGGGTAACCCATTCCAGAGGGTCGGTGCAGCCACAGAGAACGCCCTCATCCTGGGGGTCGCCAACATATTAATTAATATGTTGCTCCAGTCCCAAGTAAAATCACTTTTTAAAAATGCAATAAGAAGCAGGAAAAAGAATAAACAATATAAAAGTACAGAAAATCATTAAGGGAGAAAAGCCATATCTCCCAGCCCCTTCAAAACATCAGTAGGATGGGGACCATCCAGATTTCAGGGGAACTTTCCAGATTTCAGGAGCTGCTACAGAGGAATTGTGTTTATGGAATCCCAATAGATAACCTTGTTAATCCAAGGAACCTGGAGCACACCAAACCAGTGGTGGGCTCCAAATTTTTTTAACAACCGGTTCTCTGCCCTAATGACTGGGGGGGGGGGGGGGATGTTTCCATGTGACTGAGTAGGCGTGGCCAACTCTATGTCACTTGTGTGGGTGGTACCTGTATGGGACAGGCAGGGGAGGGAATCCAGAGGTTTCTGGTGGGGGGTACAGTAGGAAAGAAAGATCCAACCTGTTTGTGTGTGAGAGAGAATGAGAGACTGCGTCAAGCTAGACTGAGAAAGCTGGCTGCGAGAGGAAGAGAAGCTGGGTAAGCTGGACCCAGACACTTCCCGGATCCCCTCATCCCAGAAGCAGCAACCTCGCACTCTCCCCTCTCTGCTAGCTCCCTTCTTCGCACAGGATCGCGACAGCAGCGGAGAGAGAGAAGAGGGTGGCCGCTAGTATTGAGGGGACAGTGTCACACAGAAACCTGCCCCCTTCTCCCTCTCCGTTGCTGGGCGATCCCGTGCGAAGAAGGGGATTAGCAGAGAGGGAAAGAGTGCGACGTTCTGCTTCTAAGATGAGGAAACCCGGGAAGCGTCTAGGTCCGCTCACCCAGCTTCTCTTCCTCGCAGCCAGCTTTTTCAGGCTGATTTTGGCTGGGAAAACGGCCCGAAAAATGCAAAACTGTTTGAAAATAACATTTTGCTCTGCTCCATGATGTTTAGGCAACAAACGTACGTTGATTGTTCTGAACTAAAAACATCTTGTTTTATTTAGGCTACAATTTTTGTTTCCGGCAGATATGCATAGTCTGGATGGAGCTAGCTATGTAGGTTTGTGATAACTGAGACTAGATTCAAGGCTTAAACAAAAGCCTCTGCTGTCTACCAACAAAATGCATCAAAAAATGTCTGCTTGACCTAGTAATATCTGTCTTTAAAGATAAGAGAGGGAAAGAATATAATTTGTTCTTCCTGCTTTCTACTATTTGTTCCCAGTTTGATCAACTTTATGAAGTAAACGTATACATATTAGCTATTTTTCTCAGGAAGGGGTTTTTTGTTTTTGTTTTTTGGATGCGGGGTTTATATTTTTAATTTCCTTTCTTTGTTTTTTAACAGGCCACTTTAAATGCTAGGACATCAATTTTGGCAGCAGCAAATCCAGTTGGTGGACGTTATGATAGAGCCAAGTCTTTGAAACAGAATATAAACTTATCAGCCCCTATCATGTCTAGATTTGATCTCTTCTTTATTCTTGTGGATGAATGCAATGAGGTAACACAGAATTTACAAGTATATGTAATGCATGGTAGATTAAATTATATGCAATTTATTAAATACGTTCTGTGTTTTTTAATCTGTTCTTTCGTATATATTTTTTTACCTGTGTAAGGGGGATTTTAAAGGGGATTTTGTAATTATTAGCTGCATTATATTTTAATATGTTTTCCTACACTGTGCTAGCATTCTGAGCATATTGGTAGCTCTTAAGGACATGCAAATGTTACCAAGTTAGAAGTAGTGTATTATTTAATATACCAGGAGTAGTAAGAATAACCTTGTCAGAGTGATACTTGGTTAAGTGCTGATCATGGGACATATGAAATGGCTTGGTTCCATCAGAAGCCAAGTTTGACTTGACAATGTTTTTAACCTTTTATCTAAGTTAAAAGACTGAAATGATGAATTAAACTCTCTCTTTATTACATTCATCTTTCTTTTCTCCCTTTAAAAACCACTCAAGGACTCTAGAGGGATGCTACTGCCAGGGATAAGAATATTCTGCAGAATGGGAGAAATAAAAACATTCGTGAAACCGATGGTTGTAGAGTTAGCATTATGTAAAAGTTATTAAAGATGCAGTAGCTTGGTTGTGATGGTGATATTTATTTTGAGAGGCACTTTGGTTTAGTAGTTAGAAAGCTGGCTTTTCATCTCTCTCTCTCCACCCAGCCGGTGTCAGGCAATCATTGTTGGGCTATTAAGAGGCAGAAGCATTATGTGTACCACTGAATGATGTAAAATAAAGGCAGAGTATAAACCTAATATAATCACATAATAATTTTAAAACAAGATGTCCCAAAATCCAAATGAACTAACTCATTGTCCAAATAAAGATGTTACTCAGTCATGTCATAGATGATCCCTTTTTGGAGTTTCTGTTAAAATTATTTAGCATAGTAAGATAACAATAATATATTTGTAATTGAGATCTAGACATACCAAGGTTTTTCTATTATGTGCTCCTTATGCCTTTGGTAATGGTGCCTAATATTTCCTTAGGTTACAGATTATGCTATTGCAAGGCGCATTGTGGATCTTCATTCTAGGATAGATGAATCGATCGATCGTATGTATACGCTTGATGACATCCGAAGATACCTTCTCTTTGCCAGGCAGTTTAAACCAAAGGTAACGAGAGTCTTTAAACTTCCTTATTATTTAAAAACAGTATATTTTTAATGTTGGCTCTTTAGACTTCAAGTCCAATTTGCTGAAATGACTCCTTGAATTTCTCTATAAAGGTTAGGGCTTCTATTGCTTTGATCCATAATGTAATTCTGCAATAAGTTTAAATGGAAATTCTACTGAATTCCACCATAGCAGAGCGGACTATTACTTTCATCATTTTCCCCACTTTCAATAGATTTCTAAAGAGTCGGAGGATTTTATTGTCGAGCACTACAAGCGCTTACGCCAAAGGGATGGTTCTGGTGTCACAAAATCATCGTGGAGAATCACAGTACGACAACTGGAAAGCATGATACGATTGTCGGAAGCCATGGCACGGATGCATTGCAGTGATGAGGTAGCTACACTTTGATGGAGTTTAAAGGGGAGTGGAGATCATTCCTTGCTTTGTTTAGGTCCATTTGTTTGTTCCTGTTTATGTCACATACCGGAGTCCCCAACCCCTGGTCTGTGGCCAGGTATCAGGCCACAGCCTGTTAGGAACCAAGTCGCAGAAGTGGTGGGTGAGTACTCATGCACAAAGCTGCATTTCTGAAAGTGGTGTGCACACATGAAACCATCTCCTCCTTGGTGCCAACTCTACCGCTGTGCAGAGCCAGAAAGATTGGGGATCGCTGGCATATACCATACTTGCCAATAAGGCGTTTGCTGGAAAATTTTATGGTTAGTAAGATACTCTTGAGTTAAACTGCAATGAGTATCTGGATGCATCTGCACAGGTTTTTGGATAGTAGAATGGAGGTGATTTGCCGATTCAGTCTTTGGATTCATTTTTCAACTTTGCAATCTGACCCTAACAGCCCTGCATTTCCATCATGGCTTCCTATCAGTAGGACTATCAACTGTCCCTTCCCTGCTTTTCTTTGCATCCCAAATTATATGCTGCCTCTCGTTGAAACTCCAAATGTTCACCAGTTATTCATACGATCTATCTAATATTTGCATAGGTATTGTAGGATTGCAAGAATTCAAGTTGAAAAATCTATAAAGTTTTCAATTTTAAGTGGCCTGGTGCTTTCTTATCCATTTCTAATTTTGGTAAGAATAGTTTTAAGAGACAGCATAAGTATTCAAAAAGTAAACAACAATCTGCAAGTTTGTGTTCATGCAGACCCTTAGTTAGGTTAGCTGCAAACTGAACAGCTGCATTTGTTCAGTATGCTAACCATGGTTAGCTTTATCTTGAGTTTGCGTTGTGTGGATTAGCATATGCAGTTTAGTGTGATTAGCTAGTTTATTGTTGAGAAAACAGATTAATTCAGTAATTAGATTACTGGTTGCTCTGTACTTACAACCACTTTTAGTGACCATTCAAAGTTATAACAGCATTGAAAAATGTGATTTACAATCGATCCTCACATGCACAGCGTCTCCATGGTCACACCATCGGGCACGTGTCAACCAGCATGTATTTACAAGAGCCATGGTGGCGCAATGGTTAGAATGCAGTACTGCAGGCTAACTCACTGCTCACTCCAGAAGTTCGATCCTGACTGGCTCAAGGTTGACTCAGTCTTCCAACCTTTCAGGGTCGGTAAAATGAGGATCCAAACTGTTGGGAGCAATATGACTCTGTAAACTGCTTAGAGACAGCTGTAAAGCACTGTGAAGTGGTATATAAGTCTAAGTGCTATTGCTATTTTCAGTGTTCCCAGGTTATGTGATCACCATTTGTGACCTTCCCAGCCAGCTTCAACAAGCAAAGCCAATAGAGGAAGTAGGATTTGCCTAATGGCCAAATGATTCACTTAACAACTGTGGCAAAAAGGTTGTAAAATTGAGCATGACTTACTTAACCACCTTGCTTAGCAATGCAAATTCTGGTTCCAGTTGTGGTCGTAAATCGAGAACTACCTGAAAGGGTATGTGTATACCAAGGAAGCCTTTAATATATATTCTTGAACAATTTTGTAATTCAAGGTTGTGCAGTGCTGTACCAACTTCATTAAAATTATCATATTGAGTAATGTTATGTGCCTTCCTTTGTGTATATAAAAAGCTTTGGCTTTGACAGTAAATCTAGTGTCATTTAGTCTTTCTATTCCTTGCCAAAAAGAGGGAATAATAAGCCTCAGAGAAGAACAATCTGCATCTCTTCTGCTGCTGCTTGACTCCAGTTCCCAGCAGCCTTGGCCAGCCCAGGTAATAGAGGAGACTGCTGGGAGTTGTCCATCAGCACCTGGTGAGCCACAGACTCCCATCTGTGGTAGCAGTTGTGTTCTTTCATGCTTTATGTGTAAAACTTGTGCAGGAGTGTTGTGTGATACTATACTACACACCCGAAGCAAAATCCTTTCCTTTGAATCTCCCTAAATGTTCTTACAAGGTTCATCCAAAACACGTGAAAGAAGCTTTCAGATTATTGAACAAATCTATCATCCGAGTTGAAACTCCAGATATCAATTTAGACCAAGATGAAGAACAATCAATTGAAGAGCCTGAGGACCAGGATGGTGTTGCAAGTGAGTGATTTCCAGATAAGTCTTAGCCCAGGCTGTTTGTCGGTTTCAAGTGAGGAGATACCCACCGAAGGCAAAAAGGCAAACCTGAGTGTTACTTCTTAGGGTCTGCTTGTTCCAATCCAGTTTGAGTGATGTTGGGCCTCGTTAAGTCAGTCTTACTTAATTATTACTACTGTTAAGTTTAACAATGCCTTGATTAATAGATATTCTTGGTACCATTTTAACTAACTTTAAGTGATAATTTAGGAAGGCTTTTATTTTCAAAAGGTTTTTAGTTGAACGTGCACTTGGTTCAGCTTTTTTCTATACATCTTCATTATTTCATCATGCCTATTGTGAAATGCCAAGAGAGCTTTATTGCAGAGCTTTGTATGAGCTTTTTACTCATTTACTTGGGAGTAAGACTCATCGAATGTTGGGCTAATTTCTGAGTTACCGTACTATTCAGAGTATAAGATGCACCCCCCCCCCCCCAAAGAGGGTGGAAATGTTGGTGTCTTATACACTGAATACAGCCATTTTTGGCCTCCCAAAACCCTGCCCCACATATCACTTTTTGGCAAAAACTGGATGCCCAGAGGCCTGCAGAGTGCTTTTGCTAGGGAGGGCAAAAATACAACTTGGGGGGCCAAAAACAGGCCTGTTTTTCACAAAAATGGGGCGCACACAGGGTTTGGGAGGCCTGCAGAGTGCTCCTGGGGGCCAGGGAGGGCAAAAGCTTATTTTTTCTTGTTTACCTCTTCAAAATTTTGGTGCGTCTTATAGTCCGAAAAATATGGTGGTATGAGAAAATTGTGCCAGCTAGCTAGCATAATTTTTAGTTTGGAGTTAAGACAATGTCTCCAAATCAGTATAGTTGCAGAAAGGAGTCAGTGAATATTTTTGTGGGAAAATTTTTGTTACATGAAGGGAAATAATGTTCCCACTGAATGTTTTCAAACAGCTCTGGTAAAGATGCCCCTTTTTTGGGCCCAAGAGGCAAAAAAATAGACAAAAATACAACACAATATTGGGGAAACTGAAGCACACAAAATAAATAGAGTCACATCACATATTTGTAATCATTGGGGAAGGGGGAGTCTTTATTTATTTATTTATTTATTTATTTAGGTATTTATTTATTTAGGTATTTAGGATTTCAACCACAAATTTCATCCTTTTTACAGCTCAGGAAAAAAAGAAACTGCCATCAATTTTCATCAATCATGGTTAGAAGGGATTCCAAGATCACAAAAAAAAGCCCATAAACCACATGGCTACACATGAGAGAAATCATCCTGAAGGGCAAAAAAAATATATATTTTTTTTAAATCTAGGATATAATTTATATTGCCTTGCCAGGGTTAGCCCCTTGAGGTAGGCAAGGTCAAGGAACAGGAACAGCAAAGATTTCAGGAATTATTTCATTGTGATAGGGTATAATAACAGAATCTTGAAAACCTATCAGAGTTTCGTTCAGATCTTAAAACAAAATCAAACCTGGGCTAGTTTGAGATTCTTTTTCACCCCTTTCTTCTTTCCCAGAAATAAGTTATTTTTTATTACTGTTTTTTATGACTGCTTCTTTTACAGTTCATCCCTTTTCCGTTCCTGGGACCAGGTTTACATTCTTTTACAGCCATTTAAAAGCTTCAAAAAAAGGGGGGGTTTGTGGGAGGGTTGAACCAAAGCAAGTTTGAAATCCTCAACCTCTCAAAATAAGTTTCCCAAACCAGCATAGGCATTATTCCTTCCTATTGCAAGAAATGATAAGAGAAGCTTTAGAGAAAATGAATTGACAAATAGACAATCATTATGCTTGTGAGTGTTTATTTTGAATGAATGAAGCAAGAAACTCATTAATCCCATTCATTTCTTGATAAAGTTTCACCGTGGTTTATCAATTCCAGTCTAATGCATGAAAATTGTTTATGCTTTCAAGGAGAGGAAGACAACATACTTACTAATGGCTTAGTAAATGGTACCAGTGACCCTGTAGATGATTCAAATAAAGATGTGGCACCAAAGGCTTCTCTGAGACTTAGTTTTCCTGAATATCAAAGAATCTCTAACCTCATTGTAATGCATCTAAGGAGATCTGAAGAAGGTAAGGACAGATTATCCTCCAGGGAAGCACGGATCCCCCACTTCTAAGATCTACGCTTCATTGGACAAATGATGTTAGAACATATGCAAATTTCCTTCACCTCTGATAAGAATGAAGATTTTTAAATATAAATCCTGATAAAACCGAACAGATACAATCTTTTTTCAGATGTGTATGGTTATTGATCTGGGACAATGAAATTGGATAGTTCCAGATAGTCAGAACAAGATAATTCATGAGATAGATCTAGATCAACAATGCTGCTCAAAGCTGGGAGTTCCAATTACTCTAAAATTGCCATCTTTATTGGAAAAACTCCATGATACTATAGATACAGGCATAGTTGCCCATTTTTGTATGTTTGAGTAATTGCATACATCCCAGTCCCATTATTAAAGAGAATTCACCTCTACATCCTACCTCTGGATGCCTGCAATATTTCAAACAATCCTGTTGCTATGAAGGTAGAGGAAAAAGAACTGAATTCTACATGAATAACAATCAGAATGCAGATGACTTAAAAGTTTAAGATCGCTATGCAAAAGCTTTATTTCCAATGCTATTTTATGAGTGCTTTCCTTTTGTGATATGTATCTGTTCAGTTTCCGTGCAGGCAGGGACCTTGTACGAAATGCTGCGGTTTTAATGTCACCCATAAGCTTGCTTAGCCATGGAGGCACAGCATTTTTATTAGACTTTATAAGGATATAAAGATAATTGAGATGTGAATATGCTAAAGTATGCTAAAATTACATACCTGTCAAATGTATTATTAATATAACATTTATAAAAATATTTTCTCCTGATTGCAGAAAATGATGAGGCCTTAAAAAAGAGCGAGCTCATCAACTGGTATTTAAAGGAGATTGAATCTGAAATAGATTCTGAAGAAGAACTCATCAATAAAAAGAAAGTAATTGAAAGAGTGATTCATCGTCTTACACACTATGTACGTATACTAAAGCCTAGAGTTCTGTTTGAACGCAAATATTATGCAAGGCTCCTTATACAGTATATAATCTGACCATACAAAATTCTAACAGCATTGAAAAAAAGTGATTTATGATGGTCTTTTCACTTATGACTATGGCAACATCCCCATGGTCACATGATCAAAATTTGGGTGCTTAGCAACTAGCATTTATCTATGACATTGCAGCATCCTGGGGTCATGTGATCCCCATTTACAACTTCCCAGCTGGTTTCCTACAAGCAAGCAATGGGGAAGCCAGATTTGTTTAACAACTTTTGTTAATGTGATTCATTTAACAACTGCAGTTGTTCACCGTGCTGGTCTAATCAAATAAAGATTTGTTGATGAATATGATGGCAGTGGTTCGTTTAACAACCGTGGCAAAAAAGGTTGTAAAATAGGGCATGACTCACTTAACAATTACCTTGCTTAGCAACATAAATTTTGGTCCCAGTTGTGACTCTTCAAGGACTACTTGTAATAATCAATAAACTTCATTGATATAAATAAAGTTTATTCGTTATTACAGACAGTCCTTGACTTTAGAGCCATAACAGGGACCAAAATTTCTGTTCCTAAGCAAGGCAATTGTGAGTTAAGTTGGTTTGTATTTAAATATGTAAATGATCACATAAAGCATTTTATACTGACATGTGCCACTGAATTAACAGGATCAAATTTGTGAGTTACGGTGTAAAGCAGGGTCTCCACCCTGGAAACAACAAAGGAGCAGACCGCAGTGTCTCTGCCAACAAAAACGGGCTCCTAATCTCCATTTTTCGGCTGGGACAACCTCTTGCAACCCTCTGCCAGCGAAAACGGAATGCAGCCCTCCTAAGCTCCATTTTCGCTAGCAAGGTTGCAGGAGGCCATCCCAGCTGAAAACTGAGATTGGGAACCCATTTTCACGGGCAGACCACTCGGGTCACCACAGACACCCCTGACATGAGTGACGTCAAGTTGGTCACGCTCCCGGCCCCAAGGTCAAACACAACCCTGATGCAGTCCTCAATGAAATCGAGTTTGACACCTCTAATGTAAAGGCTGGTGTTTACTCCTAGATAAACATTAGAATTCTTAATAAATGGAAAGTCTTTAGTTTTGGAACAGAAATATATAAAAATGCAATGTTAAGCTTTGTTAGCATTTATGCAAATTACACCTTTCTCCTCCTGACTTTTAAAATTGCAACGTTGTAAAAATGGATGTATTCGTCATAATATAGCAAGCAAGACTAAGATAGCAAAATATTAATTGCTACTTGGAAATTGGCATAAGGTGAAACTGATTGCACTTGGTTTGATTGCACTTCAGGTCTTTTATAAACATGATCTGACCAAAAATTCTCTCTTTCAGGATCACATTCTAATTGAACTCACACATTCAGGATTAAAAGATTCCGTGGAGGTACAGAGCTTTGATGAAGATCCCTACCTTGTAGTTAATCCTAACTACTTGCTGGAAGATTAGAGACTGAGCAAGCAGTGCTACATAATCCATTTCACACCAGTGAGATAATAGCTCACTAGCTGATACGCATCAGTTGTAGATAGCTGACTAATCCGAGATTTATCTTGGAATTCGCCTACCTTGCCTTTTTAAGTAATCTTTTGTAGAGATAAAAGGAGGAGTTGTAAAACCTGGTAAAGGAAACCATTTTTTCAAAGCTGACCTCTGCTGCTTCTGAATTTTACATTTAAAAAATTGTATGCAGTAGTTCAGTACTGCCATCTTACTCTGTAAATCTCTTCTTTTTTGTGTCCAATAAATTTAAAAAAGTTCACTATAAATGCATTCAGTTTCAGAATGAATTCTTTATGCATGGCATAGAAAATACATTGCTTCATACTTTTGGAATACCATTTTCAGGTTGGAATTACTAAGATAAAATACATTGTTAAACTAAAAACAGCGAAGTTTTGTTTTATGTTTGGGACAGAAGTTTTCAAAGCATTTCTGTTGTTTGATCTCAGAATGCCACTCTTAAGTTCAGGGTTTTCATGGTCAAAGCCTTGTATTCATTGTTTATTTATTTATTCAATTTCTGTAGCCTTTCGCACATCCTTATATGCTGATATTGCTGGATAAAGACCATTAGTCCAAACATCAGAATTGAATTTTACAGTTGTGATGCTAAAATATGATTACAATAATTTGGGAATAAGCTAATTTTGTTATTTAGCCTTGATCAAATGGAAAGAAATTCATGCACATACTGATTAAGATGTAAATGGAATCTAATTTAAAGAATACCATGTTGGGGGAAAACTCATAGTTTCTGTGTGTGTTTTAGAATCCAGGTGAGCTAGCCAGATACTAGAGGTTTCCTCTGTATTGGTTCTAGCCCCCTTCTGATCCTTTGAAGCACAATTTGGATTAAAAATAACCTTAGGGATGTGACTGAATACTGTATACCAAGTATCCCACAACAGTTACACTGGCATTGTTGACTATTATCTTTTCAACATCTGCCTAGACTGTTTGGATAGTTAGTGACCTATGGACTTGGCAATACATTAATAAGTAATAAGTTCTGCCACTTAAGTTGCATTTTTAATGCTTGCTCCCTACCTTTAATAAAAGACATTCAGAGAATTAAATATTTCACGGTGTTATTGTAGTACACCACCATTAGGCACCTTTGTATCTCAGCAGTTATAAAAGTTAAATGTTAAATTTTATTATCTCCGATCTAATATAAATGCGGCATGAGTCCTTGTGCTGTAGCATCCACAAACATGGAGCTAGTTTATAAAATATGTTTAGTTTTTCTCTTTCCTTTTTTTTGCTTTGGAGAAGACTGGAAATTTGGCCCTGGTCAAGGGCGTATTTTCATCGCAGGTCCTCTTTCGGTTGAGTTAATGAATTCATTAAATTTAAAGAGTAGATGTATGGGAGAACCTACACTTTATTCTGTAGAAGCTCGGCTAGATTGTCTTTGCCATCAACAGTCGCTCACTTCTTTGTCATCACACTTTGCCAAGCTCCGTGCAAAAGGTGTGACACATTTTAAGGTGGCCTTGCCATGGTCTCGTATCCTGCCAGAAATGAAGGCTCAAAAGCCCAACAAGAGAATCGTGGAATGCTACCAACAACTTCTCAGAACTCTCAAATCTGCTGATCTTAAGCCAGTTTTGATTCTGCATCAACATGGTTTGCCGAAATCTTTAGGCGACCGGCTTGGATCTACCACTTTTGCCGATCTTTTTGCTGAATATGCAGACTTTTCATTTAGGACTTTTGGTGAATCAGTGGGCACCTGGATCACCTTCAGCCATTTGCCTGAAAATATCAAGGAGGATCCAAGAGTTTTTCCTCTAGAAATGCTAGTTTCAGCACATCAAAAAGCTTATAAAATCTACCATGAAAAACACTCATTTAAAGGTAAGTTGGAATGAATGAATCAGTGAATGAATTGTAGTTTTGGACAACGAGAATTTTGGAGATTGGAACATAGAGTAAGTGAGTGCAACGCTCTAATGAGTTAATGCCACATATTCTAGGAAGTATCACAAGGTATCTTAAGACTAGCAGAGTATAAGGGTGAACATTTTTTCAAATCTTATCAGTCTTAATTCAGTTGAATTCCTGACTTCTTATTGTGCCTTTCTTAAATATAAGCTGCTTGTTTTCTCCCATTATTATCTCAAATCCATCAAAGCCAAATGCATCTTCCAATTTCCTATCCACAGGCACAGACGAAAGCATGCATCCTGCTTTTTGAATATTTCACTAGTTCTCCATTCATTTATTCATTCATACTCTTGTACTGCCAAATCCTCAAGGCTTACCTGAAGAGTCCTAACTACTTAAATACTGGTTCGTTCTTTCCCTTCGTTTTTCTTCTTGGATTCTTTTAACAATGTATTTTTTCTCTAATTTTCAGATGGAAAAGTATCCATTTCCTTGGACTTTAATGATAATCAGCTGGTTCTTCCAGAATCATTCATATCTTCAGTTTGGGTAATGTGCTTAATTTTCTTGGAATCAGATTAGTCTCCAACCTGTAGCTGGGCGGGGGGGGGGGGGGGGTGGATTCTAACTTGCAAAACATGACACAGAATTTCCCAAAGCAAATGTAGCCCATTAGCAGTTTAATGAAGCAGTTCTTGTAGCCTATTTGAGATTGTCCAACATCTGGCAAGCTGAAGATCCTGTTGGAAAAGAATATAGCACAAAACATTTTGTACTGTATCTATTGCCTTTATGGAATTCACAGAAATTAGTTACCATGGCCAGTAGCCTAGCTAGTCTCAAAAGGGAATACAACACATTTATAGAAATAAGCCCATGAAATGGCCGTTAGTTGTAATGACACCATGGGAATACCAACCTATGAAGTCTGGCCATTGGGGAGTAGAAGAGGACTTTTCCATTGAGGTTAATAGAGAAATCTTCCTAAATCTGCAAGTGAACTATTTTAGGAAGCAAGATGCTAGATCAGATGAATCCAACAAGACTTTAATATTCTCAGAATATCTTCAGAAGTGATCTGATTTATTTTTTTATCCAACTGAATACATGTGCCTTTTTTGGTTTCCATGGGGAACTGCAACTGATCGCTGTCTTCACAGCTGAAAATTATATCCCATAGAAATAATGCTAGGATCAGTGGTGTCAAACTGGTGGCTCAAGGGCCAGATGTGTCATGCATAGGCCACGCCCAGCCCAGCTACACGAAGGGAGCAAACGCCACAAAATGTCATGAGACCGCAACGTGACACTGCGAGTTCGATACCCATGCGTTAGGTGGTGGCTAGGCCTTAGCTAGATTCAGCATAGCCACACCATAGTGCAACCTCTGTGTGCCTTCCTAGCAAAGTAAAGGCCCCCTTAAAAAGGTACTTGACCGCTGGTGGGTTGTGTTTGTGTCCATATAGTTCTCTTCCCTCACTTGTTCTGGGATGTCTTCTCTACTTCCTAGCACAGGAGTGTCAAACTTGCAGCCTGCGGGCCAGATGCATCATGCACCGGCCACGCACAAACCGGTTTAGGGAAGGGGGTAAAGTCACAAAATGTCACATGACGTTGCCGTGACAACACAAGTTTGACACCCCTGTCCTAGCAGCAAATCTTTGTGTTCTTAGTCACTCAATTGCATTGAATGATTTAAGCATTTAAATAATAACCCTTCTGCTTTTTTGGAAAAAAAGGCAAAGGTCTTCTAGTTAATAAATAAAGTTAATATCCTATGCCTGTGATGGTGAACCTATGGCACGTGCTTCACAGGTGGCACACGGAGCTATATCTGTGGACATGCAAGTGTTGTCCTAGCTCAGCTCCAGCCCGCATGCGTGCACCAGCCAGCTGATTTTCGGGCCTTCCGGGACCACAGAAAATCAGAAAATGGGCCATTTCTGGCCTCCAGAGGGCCTCGGGGGGGGGGGGGATAAGGAAGGCCATTTTCGCCATTTCCAGGCTTCAAGAAAGCCTCTGGAGCCTGGGGAGGGCGAAAAATGGGCTTACCAGGCCCACCATGCCATCGTGTGCCAAAAGCAGGTGTTGGGGGGGGGGATTGCACATGCATGCACGGGGGGGGGGCACATTGAATTATGGGTGTGGGCACGTGTGTGTGTGTGACGCCGCTGCACTCCCCCCGTTTTTGGCACGCAACAGCAAAAAGGTTAGCCATTACTGTCCTGTGCTTTAGAAGAAAATGTACCTGTCTGCTGATGTACTTTGCTATATGCATATATAACTTTGCTATATTTTATTCAAGATTTGCAAATGGTGATTCCTCTGCTTTTGCAGTACTTTTTTTTTTTCACCTTTACATTTAGAGGATGTAAAGTGGGAATAGATCTTTGAGATTTGTGTGTTGTATAATTTCAGGGGTTATGGATTTTTCTTAGATTTGCATTAGCATGCAAGAGTAGCTAATCCGTCTTTAAAATCTGAAAATTGGGCATCCCCGTGCTAAAATAATTCTGCTTCATAATTCGTTCTCTTTGTATAATGCTGTTACGTTCCTTCAGACCATCCAGCCATCGAAGTATAAATGGGTGTTTTAAAAATAAACCTTGTTCCAAAATGTAAAAGGAGCATTGAGGGGGGGGAAGTGTGGTCAGCAGCATCAGAATCTGTGTGTATCACATGCACCAAAATGGGGCTAGCCATGCCTCCCATTTTGATCCTGTAGGCATCTCCCTTGGCAGATATCTCTGATTATCCTGATGAATGTTCCTCCAGAGGTATAACTGTAAAAAGGGTTGCAGATATTTATGGCCTCTCCATAACAAGGTTCTGTTTCATTTTAGGCCTCTATAGATTTTCTGTCCCTCAGCCTACGGTACAACTGTAAGACTGAAGCAAGTATTGAAAACATGCTCAGGGAAATCAAGGTAATTCAGATCAATTGCACCAATTTACTTTGTGGTATTCTGCAAACTGTCTCTTGAATGGCCTTGCTGATATTAATGCAAACTTTTTGCAGCCTTCCTCAATTCAGTGCTTTTCAGATGTGTTGAACTATCGACCTTTCTTCAAAGGATCTGTAATCAAACACATCTGGGTGGGATACGTTGCCTATCTAGGGAAACTAACTAAGTTTCCCTGAATTAATGTAAGTACAATTTGGTGCTAAGCTGGCTGTTCATCTCCAAAGCAGATACGCTACAATTAATTTTATAGAATGTTTACTTAGAAACAAGCCACGGAATTTGCCTGGACCTTGCACACTGCTCAATTTTCTATGTATTTATTTGCAAATAAGACCTGTGTTTATTGGGTTTGTTCAACTGAATAGAAAACTGTAGCCTTCATCTAACTGGGTAATAAATCCAGTATGTGTGTTCTGATATTCTATCCTCCAAATCTTTCCTTTTGATCAATATCCATTTTGATTCAGACTACCTATTTTTTTTTAAGCATGCATGAGAATGAGTCTTTAATGTTGCCCTTGATCTAAATGGGAAGCCACTTTCAATTAAGGGCCATTCTGATGTGCTGTCTGAAGATTTTGACCAAACATAGCAGGAAAACTCAGGGTGAGGAAGGATGTTGATGGGAGAGTTTTATTCATTCATCATTAATCACCAGCTCTTAGGAAAAGCAATGTTGCCTTTTTTACAGGGAGTAATTCAGAGGTGCTATTCAGCAGGTTCTGACCAGTTCTGGAGAACTGGTAGCGGAAATTTTGAGTAGTTCAGACAACATGTATTTAAATACCACCTCTGACTGGCTCCCCTCCATCTATTCTCTGCCTCCCGAGTCCCAGCTGATCGGGAGAAAATGAGGATTTTGCAATAACCTTCCCCTGGAATGGGGAGGGAATGGCGATTTTACAGTATCCTTCCCATGCCATGCCCACCAAGCCATGCCACACCCACCCACCAAGCCATGCCATGCCCACAGAACCGGTAGTAAAGCTCACCACTGGAGTAATTCTCCCTTAAGTAAGATTTGATTGATTGATTGTCAAGTCATTCAATTCCTAGCAACCACACAGATTTTCTCCAAGATGATCTTGACTCTCACTTAAGACTAGCACATGTCATAACTTAATATGTTTTGGTTTCAGCATCTCATACATGATAAGGATGTTCTACTCTTTACTCTAAACTTCTCTGGATGTTCTTCTGTTGAAGAAAACCTACCTACAACAATGGCTTCCATTTTCAGTGGTATGTTTCTTGTGTGGGAACTAGGACAAGCGGAGCTTTTGTGTGGCTTCGACGCATATGGATTAGGAAGCAAGAAAAATACAGCAATTTTCCTCCTGCACTACTGCCCGTGGGAATGTTATTTATTTCCATGGGGAGGGGGGAAATCAAATGGATACTTGAGGTTGAGAGCAATAACTTCACATTAGAGGATAACCTTGTAATATGAGCTGCAAATTAAGCAGTTTCTCTTGAGTGTGATGGAGGATATTGCTCTTAGCAGAATGTTTTAGACCTCTCTTGCTAAAGAGCTGATATGCCTAAGAAGGCTAGTAGTCAAACCGAAAGTTCTTTCTTATTCTTGTTTATCTATTCATTGCATTGAATCTGTTCTCTATTTTCCAACCATACATGAAGCCGAAGCACATGTGAAAGGCTATGATGTGAATTCCTTCTTAGAGAACTTAGCTGTTCCAAAAGCAAGGTATGAAATATTTTTTTTCCTTATGTGTGATTAAATAAATAAAGTGCATGTTGTTTTTGACAATCCTTATATGCCTCTTTTATCATAAATATAAAAGTGCAAGCAAACCAAAAGTGGTCAGCACTTAAATACCGTGTTTCCCCAAAAATAAGACCCTTATTTTTTCTTATATTTTTTTGAACCCTGAAACAAACACTTGGCCTTATTGCCATGCGCTCAAAAAGCCCAATTGAGCTTATTATCAGGGGATGTCTTATTTTGGGGGAAACAGGGTAATGCATTCCAGTAAATCAAAAATATATTTTGTGTTAGCTTCAGAAATCCCGTGCTTGACCAAAACTGTGTTTTTGACTTCAGGGGTGCTGTAAATGTGGCCATATAGTTTTAGCCCAACTGTTCTAAACTTCAAATGTTTTGGGAAAGCAATCTGGCAGTTCAAGAGAGGGCAATCACTGTATTGCCTAAATGCTTTACCGCTATTCTTAACTTCATACAAAATATTGCGATGATGGTTTGGTTGCTTTGAAAATAAGGAATCCTGGGATCCAGCCAGGAATTCTTAAAGCCCTGGCATAACTCTTTTTCCAAAGTTTTTCGGAAACTTTGCTTTAAGCCATAGCTCTTTCCCCAAAGTTTTGACTACTGTCCTCTGCTTTCCTCCTAAAGTACCCATGGATTATCAGATCATGAGAAGTCAGTCCTACAACTACATACAATGCTGTGCATTGTTTGACTACCTGATAACTGACTGTCTGATAAACACTGTCTGCTCTCAGAACCTTTACAAGCTCTTCAGATTAACATTTTTATTGAGTTATGAAGTATTATAAAATACAAAATACAAAAATAAATAGAAAAGCAGGGAGGGGGAAAGGGAGAAGAGAAGTGAGGAAAGATAAGAAAAGAAATTCTTATCTTTCTTCACTTCTCCTCCCCCTTTCCCCCTTTCTTTTTTTTTAAGAAAAAAGGCATTGACTTCTGACTCTCTCTGTTACAGTAAAATTAGGGATTAACATCAAATCACAACTTTTTGCTTTTTCATCATCATATGAAAAAGCCATTTCTATAAATATCTATCAGTGTAATCAGTAAAACCCAAAGCAGATTTTCATTCTTTTCCACATCAAGCGGAACTCTTATTCATGCTGCTCTCATAAAATGGCTTCACCTAGTATATTAGTTAGATCAAGAGATATTAACTAGATCAAGAGAAGAGATTGCTGACATTTTGCCCAGTTCTGAAATAGTTCCTTTCATCAACAGCGTGTTGGTGGTGTATACAGGTAGTCCTCGACTTACAACAGTTCATTTAGTGACCGTTCAAAGTTGCAACGGCACTGAAAAAAGTGATTTAAAACCATTTTTCACACTTAGTGACCATTACAGCATCCCCATGGTCACCTGATCTACATTCAGATGCTTCGCAACTGACTCACATTTATGATGGTTGCAGTGTCCCAGAGTCATGTGGTCACCTTTTGAGACCTTCTGATAAGCAACATGAAGGAGGAAACTAAATTCACTTAACAACCGTGTTACTCATTTAAGAACTGCAGTGCCTCACTCCATAAAATTGGCAAGAAAAGTCATAAAATGGGGCAAAACTCCCTTGACAAATTTCTCACTTAGCAACATGAATTTTGGGCTCAATTGTGGCCATAAGTCGAGAACTACCTGTACACTCTCCTTCCCAATCTTGTGCAGGCATCACCAACATAGTTGACTTTCAGATTATTATTTATTATTTATTTATTTTATTAATTAGATTTATATACCGCCCTTCTCCTGACGGACTCAGGGCGGTGAACAGCCGATTAAAAACCAATACAAAAAATTTAAAATCGTACTAAAAACAAATATAAATTAAGGCTGAGAATTTAAAACAGAATAAACATTTAAAATAAATCGATCAACTCTAAAAACTCTAAAAAAATTTAAAAAGTAGAAGGGATCAGGCAAGTCCGATGAGTTGGATCAGCTCTCTTGATGGTCAGGAGCTGAAGATCAAAATCTTTGGAGGGATTCAGATTCAGATGCAGGTTTCTTTTTATCATGTATGTGTTTATGCGTACATATGCACATGTACATGAACACATTCCCACATGCAGACAAAATATTAGCCAATATGGCTTGAACTTTATAATACCTCTCTTACCAATGAAAAGATGACTCATTGGGCCAGCCATCAGACTTCCTACATTTTAGTCTGATTTACAGAGGCAAATCTAGACTAATCATCAGAATGACTAACATGCATCATATTGTTGGGCACAAATTCCACCTTTTGCGTACATGACTGTAATGTCATGATGCATGTACAAAAAAGCAGGAATCACAACCGCCAATGCAACTTGCTTTCAATTTCTATATTCGTGGTGGGTTTTATGAAAATCTATTCACTAAAGATCATTCTTATCCTAAACTCTGGATGATTCTCCCAACAAATATAATAGTTTTCACATCAATTTTGCATAACATAATCTTTATTTTGAAATTACTTGCCAAAATTTCATTTGAATGATTTGAATGAATTCATTTGAATGAGTTATGATAAAAAGTGCAGTTATTGATATAGTCACATTTTTTTAAAGCTCCCACAAGGCTCCAGCTGTTCAACCAAAGCAGAAGGAAGACTCTACACGAGCTGGGACTCCGCTTTCAAACTATCAAAAGACTTGGGGAAAATTTGCTAACCAAACTGAACTGGAAAGAGACTCTTTTTTGGCAGATACATTTCCCAGTGGTTTTCTCTGGGGTACATCAACAGCATCCTTTAATGTTGAAGGAGCCTGGGCAGAAGATGGGAAAGGAGAAAGTATCTGGGATCAATATGGACATCAAGGCCAAATCCATAAGAATCAAACCGCTGATGTTGCCTCTGATAGTTACCGCAAGGCCGAATATGATATTTATCTGCTTAGAGGCCTTCGCCCCAAGATCTACAAATTTTCTATATCATGGTCTAGGATTTTTGCCAATGGGGACAACAGCAGCCTGAACCCTCAAGGAGTGAATTACTACAACAAGCTCATTGACAACTTGCTAGATTCTGGCATCGAACCCATGGTGACCTTGTTCCACTGGGACCTTCCTCAAGTGCTGCAGGACTTTGGTGGTTGGCAGAATGAAAGCATCATTGATGCTTTTGTCAACTACGCAGCTTTCTGCTTTGCCACTTTTGGAGATCGCGTCAAGCTCTGGATTACCTTCCATGAACCCTGGGTCATTAGCTATGCTGGCTATGGTACAGGGCAGCATCCTCCAGGAATCATCAGTCCAGGCATGGCATCCTATCAGGTACCAGAAGCAAGAAAACTTGCCCTTACTTAAAGGTTGAAGGACAAGAAGTCATTGTTAATTGCTACTTAATCTGAATTAATATAAATCACATATTTAACAATTTGAAAAGAAGGTGAGAAATCCGAGTCCTGAAGACTAAGATCAAACTGCCAAGCATTTAAGAGAGAAGTGGGCAACCAGTGACCAATAGGTTGCACATGGTACCAACTTCTCCTCCATGGTCTCTAGAACACCCTTAGAACCCTTCAAATATATCTGGAATGGAAAGGGCCAAATTCTTAAACCCGGCTTGGCCTATTGTAATCCATCTGCTTGCTATGGAGGGTCCTGTATCTGTGCCAAAAATGGGCTGAGAAAAATCCTTAGATTTCCTTCTCAGAGTATGGTTAAAGGTAAAGGTTCCCCTCACACATACAGTATGTGCTAGTCATTCCCAACTCCAGTGGGTGGTGCTCCTCTGCATTTCAGAGCCAGCGCTGTCCGAAGACATCTCTATGGTCATGTGGCCGGCATGACTAAATGCCAAAGGCGCACGGAACACGGTTACCTTCCCACCAAAGGTGGTCCCTATTTTTCTATTTCATTTTTGACATGCTTTCAAACTGCTATGTTGGCAGAAGCTGGGACAAGTAACAGGAGCTCACCCTGTTATATAGCACTAGGGATTCAAACCGCTGAACTGCCGACCTTTCGATCGACAAGCTCAGCGTCTTAGCCACTGAGCTACTGTGTCCTTTCATACTTCAGAGTATGGTTAGTCAAGCCTAAATCAGGAGCCTCAATTTGTGAACATTAGACCTGCTGATATAATATCACCTGGATTAGCACTTTTTCGTATTCCTTCTTGTCAGAGATACTACTGTAGTATCTGAATTTGTAACTGAATAAAATATTCAGTGGAGTCACGTCTAAACTGATTTTATTGTATGTTTCTATTTTTCAACAGGTGGCTCATATCATCCTCAAGGCACATGCTCAAAGTTGGCGTGTTTACAACACGCAGTACCGTTCCCAACAGCAAGGGAAGGTTGGCATAGTGTTGAACTCTGATTGGGCTGAACCCCGAAATCCCGGATCTCCCCAGGATTTGAAAGCAGCCGAGCGCTATTTGCAATTCATGTTGGGTTGGTTTGCTCACCCAATCTTTATTAACGGTGATTATCCAGAGATCCTGAAAACCCAGATTGCGGAGAAAATTAAGCAGTGTTCTGTCAACATTGCCAAGCTCCCCACATTCAGCAGCGAGGAGAAGAAGATGGTGCAAGGAACAGCTGACTTCTTTGGCCTTTCTCATTATACTTCTAGACTTGTTGGTGTTTTGGCTAATCAAACCTGTAATTCAGATTATGAGACCATTGGGGGCTTTACCCCGCATGTGGATCCTTCTTGGCCGACGACAGCTGCACCTTGGTTGCATGTTGTTCCCTGGGGGTTGAGGAGATTGCTGCAATTTGTGTCTGAAGAATATACAAAGACCAATATCCCCATATACATCGCGGCAAACGGGGCACCTATTGATGATGGAGCTGATTTGATTAATGATACCGCAAGGGTGGATTACTATCGTCTCTATATCAATGAGGCCTTAAAAGGTACAGAAGGTTTTCATGTCGAGTGTCTGAATATTTGGCTCTTTCATCAGATGCTAATTGTTAGTGTCCCATGTATTGTTTATCTATATTGGCCTGATAGGTAAAATTTGCATGTCTTCCTGAGCAACCCAAAGATCAGGGAAGACCTGCAACCCCTACAGCCTCAAAGATCAATCTGCTGAAACCCATTGGCAATGTAACCATTTTAGGCGCTAGATTTAACACACCTATTCCATCTCAATCAAATTCACATACTCTCAAAACACGCATAAAAATGATTGAATGTCACTTCATATCTCCCATGCTTTCAGGAGCCAAATCATTAGAACCCATGCAGAGTGTGGCTCCAGTTGCAAAGCTTTTTACTATAAAACTTCCAAGGGGTATTACTTCACTTTCTAGAGTGACTTGATTTCAATCACTGCTGTGGCCTTCTTCAAGAGAGTGCCTCATTGCCTCCAACTGAAAGCATCAAGACTGGGCTCCTTACTTGACTTTTATACTTTGGTGGAAATGTCTTCTGCTCAGAAGATTGTCCCAGTCTAGTGAAATAATCAGTTTGATGACATTCTAAACCCATTGCCCAGAAATGGAGAGCTACTTCATTTCCTAGAGCTGTGCCAGAGAGAAGCATTCCTTCAAGGCTTCATATTGGCCTGTTATTTATCCTGGCTTAAAATATACAAATCTATTGTTTGCCTTCTCATACCAAACCATGAAAGATGGATGGCACTGGCTTGGGGTCTACTGCTGAGCTTCAGGTAGCATAAAGGATTGGCAGCCATCACTGGGAAAGCCAATCAATTGATAGAATCAAAGGCTATTTCTCATGCATAGACTTATGGGTTGGACAGAAAGGCTCAGGGAAGCTTGATGGGTAATGCTGGAATACCTGGCCCCTTGCAATGAAATCCTTGATCAAAGAATCAAGGATTTCATTATTTCAATAATTATTTCAAATTATTCTGTGTATTTTACAGGACTGAATGAAAAACTAAATAAATTGTTTGTTCTTTGTTCAACAGCTGTAAAGGAAGATGGTGTGGATGTTCGGGCATATGTTGCCCGATCATTGATTGATGGCTTCGAAGGCATGTCAGGTTATAGTCAAAAATTTGGCTTCCACAATGTGAATTTTGAAGATGCCAATAGACAAAGGACGCCAAGAAAATCTGCATATTTCTTCTCTTCTGTGATTGAAAATAATGGATTTCCTAATGCAAGCATGATAAAACATACCCAGCCATTCAGAAAGGATTTTTCCATGTTCTCAAGGTTGCCTAATTTGTCAGCATCTGAAGTCCCATCAAAGGCAAAGATAGTTTGGGAAAAATTTTCTGCTCAGACTGATTTTGAAAGAGACATGTATTTTTATGACACTTTCCCAGAAGATTTTCTGTGGGGTGTTTCCACTTCAGCCTATCAAGTTGAAGGAGGCTGGAATGCAGATGGGAAAGGGCCTAGCATATGGGATAATTTTACTCATACGTCGGGAAAAATTAAGAACAATCACACTGGAGATATAGCTTGTGACAGCTACAATAAAGTAGATGAAGATCTTTATTTATTGAAAGCCTTAAAGGTGAACAGTTACCGCTTCTCCTTCTCATGGTCTCGAATTTTTCCAGATGGCAGAAACCGATCTATAAATAGTCATGGGGTTGATTATTACAACCGATTGATCAATGGTTTACTGGCTGCAAATATTACACCAATGGTCACTTTATACCATTGGGATCTGCCTCAAGCTCTCCAAGATATTGGTGGGTGGGAAAACCCTGATCTGATTGAACTGTTTAATAGTTATGCTGACTTCTGTTTTCAGACTTTTGGAGATAGGGTTAAGTTCTGGATTACTTTCAACGAGCCTATCATAATTTCATGGTTTGGCTATGACACAGGAGTCCATCCTCCAAATGTAGAAAACAATCCAGGTGATGCCCTCTATAAGGTTGGTCATACAATATTGAAGGCTCATGCCAGGGTATATCATACATATGACCAGAAGTATAGGAAAAGCCAGGAAGGTGTAATTTCCATAAGTCTCTACATTGACTGGGTTGAACCAAAGACACGGAAAAATTCCCGCAATGTAGAAGCAGCAGATCGGTTCCTTCAGTTTACTGCAGGATGGTTTGCACATCCAATTTTTAAAAACGGTGATTATCCAAGTGCCATGAAATGGACAGTAGGAAACAGGACTGATTTACAGAAACTGCCTGTCTCCCGCCTTCCCGTTTTCACTGAAGAAGAGAAACAATTTATCCGGGGCACAGCAGATGTCTTCTGCTTAAACTATTATACTGCCAGCTTTATACAGCACAAAACCACCAAGTTGAAACCATTTTCCTATGAAACTGACCAAGAACGAGCCCTGGAGAGAGATTTTTCGTGGCCAACCACAGCCCTGGCAAATTCGCCAGCCGTGCCATGGGGGCTCCGGAGGCTCCTCAACTGGATCAAAGAGGAGTATGGCAATCTACCTATTTACATTACCGAAAATGGAATTGGAATAAAAGCTAAGTCAGATGTTGATGATACCAAAAGGATATTTTATTATAAAACCCACATTGATGAAGCTTTGAAAGGTAATGAAAATAATAATAATTTATCAAATTTATATGCTGCCCAACTTCCAATGGCTCTTGATGATGCTTTAAGAGTAGCAATTTAACATCTGCTTGTAGGTACCAGATAGGAAGCATGGATACATTTTTGGGTTCAGTCGTTACTGGACTTCCTTGGAAAGGTTAGACTTATCAGGGCATCCTGACCATCTGGTGGCCAAGATGACTGGTCAAGGAACATCTATGTTCCAAGAGGGAACCTTGAGTACTATGCACTAATTCAGCTCACCCTTGGCCTCTTCCAAGCAATGAATACAAGCCCAGAGGCATTCCTGTAAATAATCTAGACTAGAGGCTGTTTTGCTTTGCTTTAAGCTAGGTATCGATTTAATTTTGTTTTATTAGAAAAACCTAAACAAAAAAAGAGCAAAACCAAATTTGACACATTGCCTATAGTCATCTTATTACTCAACTAAACTAATCCAAGCTTTAAATAATGTTGAAAAGAAGCAAAGTACTTAGGACTCAGTGGAATTTAGCACTGGCAAAATATCCTTAGGATTGCACTCTTAGATAAAAATATAAATTAAGAATGACTACATATAAAGTTAATTAAATCAAGCATGCGAACCTAAGCATACATTCCTGACAGTAAATGCTATTGACCATGTAGAAATTCAGAATAAAAGTATGCAGGGTTGTATCAGTGATCATTTTAAATACAATAAGTCTTAATTAACTTTTCAATTACTTTTACATCTGAAAAATCATTGTTTTCTGGAACGGCCACTGAGTTTTAGTAATGCTTTCTTAGAGGAAATTTCTCACGTATTCTCTGAAATTTTGTGTCCTGCAAGGGAAGTTATTTCTTCAGAGTTCAAAGGGATTTCCTCCCAGAAAAAAACATGTAGGATTGTAGCCTTGTTCAACAGAAGTTCTGGCCAGCAGTTCTGAGTTTGTAGATCCAGCATGTCTGAAGAACCAAGTTCAGAAAGGCTGCATTTGTATTCTTAGTGTCATGGATCTTGAAATCTGTGAATAAATCCATTAAATGTACATAATACTGTAGGCTGAAGGACAATTTACTTCCAGCTATTCCCAAGATTGCTACCTACACTTACACATAAGTCAACAGGAGCAAATCATCAAGTCTTTTCCTTGTTTCTTAACTTTATTTTCTTTTTTGGCATTACAGTAAACATATCCAATACAAAAACAGTCTTTTGATTTTTCTGTTGTTGTTTTCTTTAGCCTACAAACTGGATGGAGTAAATCTTCGAGGGTTTTCTGCTTGGTCACTTATGGATAATTTTGAATGGCTGCATGGTTACGAGCCAAAATTTGGCCTACATCAGGTTGATTTTAAAAATCCAAACAGGCCTAGAACCCCTAAGGAGTCTGCCATATATTATTCAGAAGTCATACGTAACAACGGATTCCCGCTATCAAAAGACGATGAGTTCCTTTATGGAGAATTTCCCAAGAACTTCTATTGGAGTGTGGCCACAGCAGCATATCAGGTTATAAAAAGAAATATACCTTGATATAGAACTTTATGAAGAACATTGTGGAAATTGTTGAGAGATTTGTTAGATCTGGCCTGAATAGCCACTGGATAGACAGTTAGAATGCTTGTATGAAGTGGTGGTGGTAGAAAATTAGGGGATTCAACAACGAGACTACCATGGAAGGGGCTTGTGTGTGGGGAAAGCTTGTTAGATTACAGCCTGGGGTTGGAAGGGTGAAGAGGAACAGGAGAGTATGGCAAAGGAATGAGATTGGCAGAGAGCGATATAGACTAGAGGTGTCAAACTCGTGGCCTGCGGGCTGGATGCGTTACACACTAGCCATGCCCATCCCCAGTTTAGTGAAGGGGGAAAAAGTTGCTATATGTCACATGACGATAATGTGACACTGCAAGTTTAACACCCCTTGAAATAGTAAGTTTCAAGATTTACTTGCATTTTTGGATGCCAGGAAGCTGGGAGACTTGGACTCAGGCTGCTATTACTAAATGCCAAATCTTTTTATAATAAGATATAATAATCTTGTTATAATAACGCCATAATCCTTTGCTATATGGAAAGGAAGTGCAAGCAGACTTGTATGTATAATTGTATCCTAATTTGGAGATATCATGTTTCAAAAGCTGTAAGTCTAAGGAAGGGCCAGAGTAGAGCAATGATCCTCTTGACCATGATCAGATGCTCTGCTTTGCTAGCGGTACTGTTTTTTTATCACCCAGCATGCTGGCCAGCAGTGTCCTTATCTGAGCTGCTGGATTTGATAACTTGTCAGGGATTGGATTCCCCATCTGGTCGTGCTGGGGAACTTCAGAATCCATTCACTCTGAGAGTGGGACTGATTGAAAAATTCATGGACTACATGGTAGAGATCGGCTTCTCCCAAGTGGTAATTGGTGTAACTATATGCTGGTTCTAGGATGTCTGGACTACTCTTTTTTTTAAATTAGTCTTTATCTTGATGATGGTGAGTTACCACTTTAATGATAATTTAAATCACAAAAGAAACACGCTTATTAGACCAGATGAAGTTTATAAGATTAACAGGAATTCTTCCCTTGGCAAATTTATTAAAACTCCAGAAAAAAAGTGGGAGGAAACATGCAACATTGCCAGTTCTTAAACTGTCTCTCTTTTTTTATAGTCAATATAATCATACTGCTAATTTGTATTTAGCAGTGAGTCATTGAAGTGAGAGCCAGCATGTTAGTCTAGGGTTGGGTTCAAATTCCTGTTCAACCATAAAGAGTCTCTGTCTTTCTCATTCTCTCCATCTAAACTTATAGTCTTTTGGTAAGGATCAAAATGGGATTAAAAGTCTATAGAGATTCTCATTTATCCAGGTCATGGTTGTCCCAAAGGTGCTTTTTCAGGAGGCAACTGGACTTTTCTTGTTTTTTCATTGAAGACGTTTCGCTTCTCATCCAAGAAGCTTCTTCAGCTCTGACTGGATGCTGGATGAACAGATTTCCAGAGGAAAAAAAATTGCAGACTACAGGAACCATTTGCACCATTCAGGTGACCCTGAGAACACAGATAAACCTGCAGATGGCCTTAACGACTCTCTAAAATGATGCAAATGACCAGCTGTCTGCAGGGAATATAAATCCTTCCATTCCCCACCATCCAGTCAGAACTGAGGAAGCTTCTTGAATGAGAAGCAAAATGTCTTCAAAGAAAAAACAAGAAAAATCCAGTTGCCTCCTGAAAAAGCACCTTTGGGACATCAAAATAGGTGTACCTATGTGTGATTATTTACTAGCAGGGAAATTGTAATAAACCTAAGATAAATAACTTTCCTTTCATTAAAGATCGAAGGAGCTTGGAGAGAGGATGGGAAAGGCCTCAGTATTTGGGACCAGTTTGCTCACACGCCTTTGAAAATCGACAGCGATGATAATGGAGATGTAGCTTGTGACAGCTACCACAAAATAGAGGCAGATGTGGCTGCTCTGAAAGATATCAAGGTGACCCATTATCGTTTTTCAATCTCCTGGCCTCGCATTCTCCCAGATGGGACCACCAAGCATATCAATGAAGCTGGTCTGAAGTACTATGAAGGACTTGTAGATGCACTTCTTGCAGCAAATATCCAACCTCAGGTAAAATAAACAGTGTGAGATTCCTTACAATCTACTATAGCAGGGGGCTCCAACCTTGGCAACTTTAAGCCTGGCGGACTTCAACTCCTAGAATTCCCCAGCCAGCTGGCTGGGGAATTCTAGGAGTTGAAGTCCGCCAGGCTTAAAGTTGCCATGGTAGGAGACCCCTGTACTGCAGCATATGTTTGTAAGGGGGAATAAGATGTCATCTTTCAGGTTTACGATGAGATGATTTGTTATATACAGGTAGTCCTCAACTTATGACCACAATTGGGACCAGAATCTCCATTGCTAAGGAAGGTGGTTGTTAAGTGAATTGTGCCCAGTTTTATGCCCTTTTTTTTGCCAGGGTTGTCAGCGAACCACTGCAGTTGTTAAGCGAATGGCATGGCTGTTAAGTGAATCTGGCGTCCCCCATTGACTTTGATTTTTGGAAGCCAGTTGGGAAGGTCAAAAATGGGGATCACGTGGTTCTAGGACAGTGATGGCTAACCTTTTTGCCGTCGCGTGACAAAAGCGGCGGGAGAGCGGGGGGATCGTGTGCGTGCGTGCCCACACCCATAATACAATGCCCACCTGTGCCCCGCTCTCCTGCCCTCATGCGCATGCTCCCCCCACGCTCCCCCCGTTTTTGGCACACAATGGCACAGTGGACCTATTTTTCACTCTCCCCAGGCTCCAGAGGCTTTCTAGGAGCCTGGGGAGGGCAAAAACAGCCTTCCTCAACACCCCCAGGAGGCCCTCCAGAGGCCGGAAACAGCCCATTTCTCAACTTCCGGTGGGCCCAGAAGGCCCGAAAATCAGCTTGCTGGCGGGCACATATGTGCTGGAGCTGAGCTAGGGCAACACTCGTGTGCCCTCAGATATGGTTCCATGTGCCACCTGTGGCACCCGTGCCATAGGTTCGCCATCACAGTTCTAGGATGCTGCAATTATTGTAAATATATGCCAGTTGCCAAAGCACCCAAATTTTGATCGTGTGTCCATGGAGATGCTGTGACAATTATAAGCGTGGGAACCAGTTGTAGGTCATTTTTTTCAGTGTCACTATAACGTCTGTCACGAAACATATGGTAGTAAGTCTAAGACTACCTATAGTCAAGGTTGGGTATACAATACTCAGAAGAACTACGTTTCCCTGAAAATATGACTTATTTTCTTTTGGGTCCCAAAATAGGCACTAGGGCTTATTTTCAGGGAGTATCTTATTTTTTTCCCCATGTACAGGAGGCCCAGTTCTTCTGCTTGCTCACTGTGGGGCAGGAGGCTGGCTGTGCAGGCTCTCGAGTAGGGCTTATATATCTGCTAAGAAGCCGAATACAGTATAATTGCATGTACAACGCCTCTTAACTGATAGCATAAAGGTTTCAACGTGGAAGCATTTCACGTTTGTTGACTCGAGCATTATATAGTTGCACCCCATGACTCGGCTGTGGTTTTGTAAATGAGTTTATTAAACCATTTCTCCCAAAGTAATATTTTACAGCTTGCCACTACACAGATAACTGGTTAATTGAACAAAAAAAATGATAGACTATTGTAAATGCACGCCTTAAATTCTAGATAACCCTGTACCACTGGGATCTCCCTCAGGCCCTCCAGAATATTGGAGGGTGGGAGAACGAGACCATCATTCCGAAATTTAAAGATTACGCAGACCTCATTTTTCGAAGATTGGGAGACAAGGTGAAATTTTGGATAACTTTAAATGAGCCTTATGTCATTGCCAACCTTGGTCATGGTTATGGAGTATCTGCACCAGGTAAGGTCTTTTGCCAATTCTTCTTGTTTGTAGGAAGAATACTTTAGAAAAACGGGAGGATATTGTTGATTATTAAAATCTCTGTTGACCCAAGAAAGGATAGTTTTGCAATTATCAGAGAACTTAAAATTCCAGGTTTAATCTAATGTAAAATTAGCCTTTAGCCTTTCAAGCAGTGGTGAAATGCAGCTGGTTCTATCCGACTCTGGCAAACTGGTAGCACTAGCAGCAGGAGGCTCCGCCCACCTGCCCGGACGTCATCATGTCCCCTTTTTGACGCTCTGTGCATGTACAGAAGGTCCTGTGCATGCGTAGAGGTGTCGTGCGCAAGCAAAGTGAGCAAGCACATGCTCCATTTGCAAACCAATTGTTCTGTCCCCGTCTCACACAAGCAACCCCCACAGACGGCCCGGAGTTAATAAGACATACGACATTGAAGATAAAGCTGGCAGCAACCCAGTGGCTGGCTGCCAATTTAGACTTCACTTACACAAAACAGAGATAAGTCCACAAGCCTTCCGATAAGGCAAAGTTCCAGCAATACAAGAATTAATCCGAATGCAGTCTAATTAAGCAGGCACAGTTTCAGCAACACAGAGTCCATGGATGATTTCTAGTTTTTGCTCGTCACAAACTGAGCTGGCCACCACACCCACATTTATATCCTGTGGAGTGTGGTCCAGTGACTCAGCTAATCTCTGGCACGCCTCCTCCTCTGCTGCGCACGCTTCTCCCTGAGTCGCTGTCGAGGATCCAGCCAGCACTTATCTCCTTCGTCGCTGTCCACCTGTGGCTGCGGGGACGTGCTTGGCTCTGGGCTGTCTCTTAGCCTTCGGTGTCCTCCAGAGGCATTGCCAGAGAGGAGGGTCCTGGAGAGGGAGGCCTTGCCAACTCCTCTCCCTCACTCTCAGAGTCTGCATCTGTCGATAGCCCAGGCTCAGGCAACGGAGCCACAACACCGGTAGCAAAAGTAAGTGGATTTCACCCCTGATTTCAAGTGTTGCTGAATTATACATTTCAGGCACTTCAAGGACCAATCAAGACCAATTGTGAGGGATTCACGGGTTCCTTACCCTTAACCCAGTATTCCTGACTCTTCTAAACAGAGCATCGGGAACAGAAGTAATTAATGGAAGACATTAATGGAGCTAAGAGCTTTGGAAAAGCCGAATAGGAAATCTCTTCTTAGAGGAACAAGTTCTGAATTGTCTCTTGGGTCTGTTAATCAATCTTGTTAGAATGACTGAGAAAGTCACAGGAAACATTATCCAATAGATTTCTACAGGAACAGCAGAGCATGCAAGAAATCGTTATAAGCCATGGATAAGCCCTTTACTCCTTTGTTATCTTAGACCAGATCTGCTGTGGCTATGCTGCCAAACCTATTCAAATTTTTCTAGTTCTTCCTCTTAAACTAATGGGCCGCGATGAATTCAATTGCATGTATTTGGAAGTCTGCTGTTCTTCAAGCAACACAAGTTATTCTCAGCAATTTATATTACTGATATTGGGGCATAGGGAAGTATGGCTTTAAGACAGATGTGTAACTGTGTAAATGAGTTGCGGAAAAGCTTCAGCTTAGAGTTTTTAGTTAACCACGGAGTGGGGATTCACACAGGCCAGAAACTGATGTACATGTCAGAAATAAAATATGATATAATATGTATAATGTTTAATTATAATTTATTTTCTTGAACAAGGGAATTATTTCTTTAGGATCTCCTTTACATTTATTATCTTTATGTCGATGCTCCAATCATCAAAGCAGTAAAATGAACCTCTGCCACCACTTTAGTATAATATTTTGAAAGAAGAAGAAAAATGCACGTTTTAAGAGGTTATCTCCTTGCAGAAAAGCAAATAGATTACAATATGATTAAAATATAACCGTTGGTACCCCTGTAGCTGCAGAGTTAACCATTCCCTTGTCGCTGTTTTCTCAGGCATATCTGGAAGACCTGGCCGTGCCCCTTACATTGTGGGACACAATTTGATCAGGGCACATGCAGAAGTGTGGCATCTCTACAATGAAACCTACCGTCCCAGACAAAAAGGGTTGATCTCACTTTCCATCAGTATTGAATGGGCTGAACCAAAGAATCCTCACAAACAGGAGGATTATGAGGCTGCTGAGAGATACGTTCAGGTAATGTAATATCTGTAATAATAAAACACACACCCACACACACCTCTTGGACCTTCAGTTGTTGCTGGACCACAGCTTCCATCTGGTTTGATCACAAATTATATTAGCTAAGGAACAGCTATCGGTAATTGGGACACAATGTTGAGAAGGTCCATCATTTCATAAATTAAATAATGATATAAACCAGGGGTTTCCAGCTTTGGCAGCTTTAAAACTTGTGCACCCAAAATTCTGGGAGTTGAAGTCCACAAATCTTAAAGTTGCCCAGATTGGACACCACGATGTAAACTCTATCATGTAATCCCAATAAGGTCTATAGTTTTGCTTGGTTTTAAAGCCAAAGGGTATGTATTCTTCTATTACCATATTTTCCGGCGTATAAGACGACTGGGCATATAAGACGACCCTCCTCAGAGCCATTTAAGGCTCGCCAGAGCCTTATGGGCTGGTCTGCCTGGTTACAGGAGAATGAGACCCGGCGTATAAGACGACCCCCGACTTTTGAGAAGATTTTTGTGTGTTAGAAAGTAGTCTTATATGCAGGAAAATACAGTAAATAAAATCAACAGAAACATAGTTTGGGTATTCAATAGGTATTAGTATCTAATCTGTACTTGGATTATGAAAAATGTTAATATCCCTGAGATATAAAATAGTGCACAATCAACTTCAGTCTTCAAGTATGAGGAGAGACCAACAATTGATCAGGTCTTGTGTCCTCCTAGATGGAACATGCCTCCTGTATGTAAATCCTTGCTTACTCCAATTTTAAAACAAGAGTAGCATGGCAGCACGCACACCTAAGATGCTAGGAAATAAGACCAGCTCAAATTTTTCCAACTTGGTTCAGAATAATCGTGCTACTTTAGAAATACTGTAAACTTATATTCAGAAATCTGGAAGGTGGTTTACTTGGAATAGGCTGGTTAAGATTATGAGTAGCTGAAATGTGCAACATTTATTTACGGTATAGCCCACTTTTATTATCTTTATAAATAATTCAAAGCGGCTATGCTTTAGGGTACATCTGTTCATATACATGCCTTTCAGTGTCACGCTTAGAAATGGAACCTAGTGAATTCCTTGGGAAGGGAAATACAGTCTAATCAGTAGACATTCATATCTACTTTTTGTCTTTTTTAATTCATGCCTTTTTAAGAAAGCATTTTCAGAAGGGGAATCATGAACCTTAAGAGCTTCGTGCTTCTATTATTACTTGTGCTGAAATGGTTACATTGATGGACTAGGAATGGGGAGGTTCAGGTACGAATTGCCCTCAGCTACAGAGATTCACAGGATAAATTTGAGGCAGTCCTTCTCTTGTAGCCCAACCTACCTCATAGGTTGTTGAAGAAGGGGGGAAAAGGAGGACCGCTATACACGCTTCCTTGAGCTCCTAAATGAAAGGTAGTATGAAATAAATGTGCAATATTTGGGAATACTTTAAAAACTGTCAGATGTTGTTTTATTTCTAAGGAGGGAAGGGCTGATGCTTTTAATCACACACCGCCAATGCTATGTGGATAGGAGCTGGTGTTCTAGCTGTAATTATAAATACTAGTACTATTTTTGCATTGTATTCAGCAGATGGAGAGTATAGATTGTGGTAGCTCAGACACTCTCAGAGATTAGGGCTAGTAGGACACCAACAAGATGTCCTCGGAAGACAAGTGACTGCAGCTGTAACTATCAAGCAGCTACATCAAGGTTACAATGTGGAGACTCAACTGGTGTTTTGGGGAAGAGGTTTGAGGAGCTGCTATTTCAAAAATATGTTGGTTAATGTGTGTGTAATTCTTGATTTCTTGTGTTGCCCTGCCACAGTTTTTTGCTGGTTGGTTTGCTCATCCAATTTTCAAAACCGGCGATTATAGTGATCTGATGAAAAAGAGGATACAAGAAAGAAGTTCTGGCAAATCACGGTAAGTGATTCACTAATGCAGAATAGCTCTCAGGATAAACTATATTTTAAAAAATTATTGAATAAGCCATCACACTCCACTGCCTTATGTCACAAAAGGAAAAGAAATGGGAGACAGAAGAAAAAGGGAATCCAAATGCCAGCTGTTAAAAATGAAATAATCTTAAGGGGATGACCAATTATCTCAGCAACCATAGGGGAATTGGAGGGCCCTGATGGTTGATGTTTCTTCAGAGCTTTTTGAATGTTTCTAAATGGTGGTGAGGAGTCTGCTGGCAAACTCCTTGGAACAATCTGGTCAGCTTCCTCAACCCACTGTCAGGATATCTTCTTTTCTGGTGACTTCAAAAAGCTATGAAGGACGAGAAGAAAGATGCTGGGAGATGGGTGAGATGAAATGAAATCATGGGAGCAAAGGATTCTTGTTGGTGGAAACACTTAAATACTCATCTCAATGGTGCTTTTTCAAATGGCAGCTGGACTATGTTTTTTTCATTGAGGAAGAAAAAGAGAAAGGAAAGGAAAGGAAAGGAAAGGAGGGAGGGAGGGAGGGAGGGAGGGAAGGAAGGAAGGAAGGAAGGAAGGAAGGAAGGAAGGAAGGAAGGAAGGAAGGAAGGAAGGAAGGAAGGAGCGAAAACAAACATTTTGAAAAAGCACCTTTGAGACAACCATGACCTGGATGACTGAAAATCTTCATATATACTAAATGCTCATGAAATTTGTGAAACTGCAGAAGTTCAAGAGAAGGCTAGTGTTCATTTCTACTACAACAGGGGTGTCAAATTGGATTTCTTTGAGGGCCAGATCAGCACTCTAGTTCTTCTCCATGTGCCAGGCTGGGGGGGGGGGGGGTAGGAGAGGGGATGACGCCTCCTGTAGTACTCTCCCGGCCAAAATGGGGCACTTGCAACCCCCCTGCACCCCATTTTTAGCCTGGATGGCCTCCTGCAGCACTCTGTTGGCCAAAATGGGGTGTGGAGGGGCCCTGGGCCCCCATTTTGGCTGCCAGAGTGTTGCAGGGGGCCATCCAGGCTGAAAGCAGAGCACGGGGAGGCCGCACTCAGCCCCCACACCCCATTTTGGCTGCCAGAGGCTGGTCCTTTGCTATTTCCAGGCTGGCCCTGTGGGCCTTGAGTTCGACACCCCTGTGGTACAACAAAACCAGCAGTAAAGCAACAATTCCTGGTTCCAGTCATGAAGCTGGGCATGTTCAGACCAGATTCTGAATTACCTAAGAACGTCCACTGTTCTTATGTTCTTGGTAAAAGATCAGATTTCAGTGCCCTGCTTTTGCCCTTTTGCAATGACAAAGTGCCTACATCGGAATTTATTTTACATTATAAATCAGAGAGCCCAGCTGATATAGTAATATGTAACCTTGCCATTCCTTTATAATAAATGTATCAGGTACAAATCTATTTTTCCTATTTCCATGTATGTTTGTGTTATGTGTGATGTAGGCTCCCTGAATTTACTGAAAGTGAAAAGCAAAGAATTAAAGGCACATATGATTATTTTGGCTTGAATCATTACACCACAATCCTGGCATCCAATTTAAATTTTCCTGCTATTATAACATCCTACGATGCAGATAGGTAAGCTGCAAGCATGATTTTTGTATTGCATTAAATTATGCACCGTCTAAGTAATCCTAATAAAAATTAAATACAAAGTTAGTCGTTTTTGAGAGTGAAATTACTGAATTTTGTGATTGCGCAGCATTTTACCATTATGTTGTTATTTGATAAAATAAAATAAAATAATCTTCCCATGTTTTGGGAGCTCTGGTGGTTCAGTGGTTGGAAGGCAGTATTGCAGGCAAACTGCCCACAGCTAGGAGTTTGATCCTGCTGGGGCTCAAAATCGACTTAGCCTTGCATCCTTCCAAGGTCAGTAAAATGAGGACCCAGATTGTTGGGGACAATATGCTGACTCTGTAAACCACTTAGGGAGGGCTGTAAAGCACTGTGGAGTGGTGTATAAGCCAATTTTGAAGCAACTTATACATCACATGTTACAGGCACAAATTTCCATAAAATTATGTAGATGGCTGGTTCTCAAAGAGCCAGAAACTGTTACGTATTGATCTTTGGTATACATATGCATTGTTTGTCCAGTATAAAATAAATTTTGCGAATACCTCTACTATTTCCAGCATGTCTGTAAATGGATATCATTTCTATCAAATAGGTCCTTAAATGAAATCCTACTGCATAAGTGGCCCAAATCGTTATAGTTACAGTTGTCTGTGTCCTCACTTTTGCTCTATGCATCTCATTGCCTAAGTAATCAATCCCAATGTTACTTTGGGAATCACTGGAATGTTAACTTTAAAAAGAAATGTAAATATATAAAATGTTCTTAACATTATGTACATTCAAACTAAGGCAACAATTCCAAACTTTTACAGGGACACTGGTATTTTTGCAGTATTTTGGCATTCACAATCTGCAGTATTTTTGCAGATTGTGAGTGCCAAACTCTCATAAGATTTTAAGAGAATGTCAAAATCTCATGACATCGCATAAAATGTAGGCCAATTAATTTTTTGTTACTTTCATTTTTACTTGGCCCTGCTCTATGGGCCATTTATAGTATCCTTTGCAAGCCACCAGTAAATAATTGGAGCATAAAATTGAAAGCTAATGCTTTGAAAACTATGGATTATTTCAACAATAATTTCTTGAAAATAATCTTATATATAACTCTAAATTGTAAATCCTTTTGGTAACCATAAAGTCTGGGTTCAAAACCAAATAACAACTTGTTGTTTATCTCTACATTGTTTATCTCATAGTGATAAACAACATCTACATGCTATTCAAAAGAGACAATCAAAAAGCCTAAAAAGAAATAAAAAGACCCAAACACCTCACTAGCAATCAAAACCCAGATAAGCAAAGATTAATACCAAGATTAACATTAGACCAACAATCAAAAAGGAAACAATACCCCAATCAAAGAATTAACCAAGTCATTCAAATAAGCTAACAGTAAACAGCCTAATCGAGGAACCAACAAGACCACTTCCACCAACACTGACAAAGCAAGCCATTTGCATATAAAAAGAGAGTAAACCCATAACCTTCTAGCATTGATGATGTTACCTAGGCAGATAATGAGATGGCTTCAAGAAAGTAACCAAGCAGATAGCACCAAAGAGCCCAGATATTTATTTTTGCTTTGGCAGAGGTGTTGCTTCCATAGTAGACCACAGCTGGCTGGGTTCTGGCTCGTTTTGGTTGAAAGTGACTCCATTTGGCTTCAGAAGGCTCTTAAAATGGATCAAAGAAGAATACAATAATCCACCTATTTATGTGACTGAGAATGGAGTTTCTGAACGTATAGATAGAGGCTTGAATGATACCTGGCGCATGCATTATTTAAAGAGTTACATCAATGAAGCATTAAAAGGTATGTGGCAGTGGTGAAATCTAAAATTTGTTACTACCAGTTCTGTAGGCATGGCTTGGTGGGGGGGTGGGTAATGTGACTGGGTGGGCGTGACCATTTTTTTTTTACTTTTAAAACCATTTTTTACATGTAAAACCATGTAAAAAAATGCTTTCAAAAGGCTCTGACGATCCCTGCTGAGTTGCCTGATCTGCAGGCAGCTCAGCTGGAATCATCAGAGCTTGGATCGTTAGAGCCATTTAAAAGAAAAAAAAGGCTCTGATGATCAGGCAGCTCAGCTGGACATGGGGGGTGGCAGGGATTTTTACTATCGGTTCTCCAAACTGCCCGTCGCCATCGCTACCTACTCGCCCGAGCTGGTCCGAACTGGGAGCATTTCACCCCTGGTATGTGGTTTTCCTTCCACAAGTTGTCTCCAAATCCAGTTAATCCTTCTACTTTATCTCTATTTTCCCTGAAAGAGTGAGCATTTAGCTAATTTTTCAATGAATGCATGTAATGGAGAACCTTTGCTGGCATGGAGATGGGTTTTGAGTACAGAAGTGAGAAAATAAGTACTAATCCTGTGAATGACTATGGTGAATGATATGGTGCAGAATTTCCAGAGTTTTTGAAAATTTAATCCCTATTGCAGATTTAGTTATTCTGCTAACTGTGTAGCATTGGAACAAGCTAGCTTAGTAATTGCTATTTATTATTTTTTAAAGCTTTGTGAGTGTGTTAAATGCTGTGTATGATATGTAGAGAAAAAATGAACTCTAAAAATATTAGCAAAAATAGGTTAGCATTTGTAATGTTAACAATATTAAAAATAAATTAAAATATATTACGTAAGGAGTACTAGAATTGAGATTTTCCTAAAAAGGGAGCTAATTGAAACTAGTTGATCATTTGAGGTTACTTCCAACTTGATGGCTTGATGTTTTACTAAAGGAAGGAAGAGGCTAATGATCAACTACCTCTAATATATAATCAATCTCTCCCTGATAAAAATGTGAAAGCAGCAAAATGGTAGCCATCTATTCACTGCTTATATTCGGCTATCCTTACCGGAAATATTGAAAGCCAGTTTGGTGTAGTAGTTAAGATGGTTATAGTGCAGGCCAAGAAACCAGGAGACTGAGTTCTGGTCTCATTTTAGGAATGAGAACCAACTAATTGACTTTGGGCCAGTCATTCTCTCAGAGCTTAACTCACCTCACAGGGTTGCTGTTATGGGGAAAATAGGAGGGAAAAAGAACATGGCATGTTCATAATCGTGTGTGCGTGTGTGTGCAGTAATAAAAATCAAAAATAAAAAGTGCATAGTGTTTAATGTATAGTAGGCTATCTTAAAAGCTATTTTTTCAACACACTTTGCATTAAACTTAAGTTTACTCACTCTATATGCCTGGCTCTAGGATTTCCTTCTGTGCATACTCCTTCAAGATGAAGTCTTGAAAGCAGTCCAGATGCTTACAGAGAGGCTGCAATCCAAATTATGTAGGAGTCTGCATTGTGTATGAGTTTGTAATTAAACTTGTATAAAACCACACTGTAAGAATCTCTCTCCTTCCCTGTTTTATATATATAACAGGAGTTGCATTTGATGGTGTTGATCTTCGAGGTTACACAGTTTGGACTTTGATGGACAATTTTGAATGGGCAGTGGGCTTCTCTGAAAAATTTGGCCTGTATTACACCAACTACACAGACCCCAATCTAACTAGAATTCCAAAAGAGTCTTCAAAATATTACTCATCTATTATCCGCTGTAATGGCTTTCCAGATCCAGCTAATGGACCTCATTTGTGCTTGGAACCACAGCCTGAAGGTAGGTGTATTAGAAGCAGAAAAGGACCAGCTTTAAAGGGTATGCTAAGAGAATTTTAAAAAGTATTACTATTCTTTTAACTGTAATAATTGTACCAGTCTGGACACAATTCTATATGGTAGGAAAAACCCCAAGAGGTTGAGATTCTCAGAAGGAAGTTGCAATGCAAGTCAGCTAGTATTGATATGAAATACTGCCATATCTGGTGCTGAAAGAAACAGCTTAATGGGCATCTTTCTAAAAATGCCAAAACAGATTAGTCCACATCTATTTGTCTTTGATTTTGGAGCATCCCCAAGAGATGCTCCAAAGAGAATAGTCTCCGAGATTGAAGCTAGAATACAGGAATTTTCCTTTTCTACAACTATGAATCAAACCCAATGGGTCTTGTTCCCTATACATGCCACTGACAGTAATGATCTTCTCTACTTGAGGTTGGTTTGAGGCAGTGGTGGGTTGCCCCCGGTTCGCACTTGTTTTATAGAACCGGTAGTTCTATAAAACTGGCGGGAGGCCCTGCCCACCGACCCCACCAAAATGCTTCTGCTCATGCGCAGAAGAGCACACACGAACCGGTAGTAAAGGTAAGTAGAACCTACCCCTGATTTGAGGTGTTTGAAAGTTACCAGGGCAATTTTTTAGGCAGCATATTTGGATGTACCAGTTTACAAATCTTATATAATTACTTTACCTTTGTAGGTACTACTAAACCACCTATTACAAACACTCCTCTGCCACTTACAAGCTCAACAGCTACTAAACCACCTATTACAAACACTACTCTGCCACTTACAAGCCCAACAGGACTGGAAGTGCCATTTTTGGGACTGGACTTGACTTCATCTGAAGCTGAAATAGCTCTTTATGTTCTATTTGCCCTATGCTTGCTGGCTATACTAGGTTTCGCAGGTTCCCTCTGTGCATTTAAAAAGGCCAAAAATATGTGGAAAAAATCTACATTTTAGTAATCCGGAATATGTTTTGCTTTCTCATCTGAAGACTTTGAGCCATGCATATTTGAAGCTCCATTCACCTATGAACTTTAAAAGTACATTATTGTAACGTGTGCATGAATTAGGGATATCATTTTGATATTTTTTTTGCACCCAAGATATAATTGCTTAAGAATTATACAATTTGGGGACATTGTTTTGCTGTGACTATGAAGTTAAAACTAGCATTCTCTCAATATAGTGGGAAACACACACATGCACCTGTGCGTAAAAAGTATTTAAGTGTGTTTCAAAAAAAGAGGGCCATTTGTTCAGAATTTCACAACTAATCAATGAAAATTGGTTCTTGTATGCAAATGTAATAAAGAAGAAAAATAGTTAATGGCTTCACTACATTTGCCAAGTTTCGCGATTATTTCTGAGAACCAAATAATTGTAACAGGTACTTGTTGGAGACCTTTGGGCTTCATTTACTGTGACATTAAGGCAACTTTCTCAATTCCACAGAAGGCATAGCTTAAAGTTAACACATTCACAATATCAGTGTTTTAGCCAGATAGGTGGTTAGAGAACTTTGCTTACACTTTGATGTGAGAAAGGCGCAGAATTGAATTGTTTTTCTGTGAAATCTGTCCATTCATAAAACAACCAACCTCAATCCAATCAGACTCCCCCCAACAAAGCATGCCTGGAGAAATTATAGTCAACAGACTATACAAAACGATATTTTGGGGGCTAATGGCTAGTATTAATCCAATCTTTGCCTATGATAGCTCTGCATTTTCAGTGAAGGCCTAAAAAGAACCCCCCTTTTTTTTTTACTATGGGTAGTTTGCCTGCTGTAGCCAGGTCTACAAATGTCTTTTGATTGTTCTACTGCACTATACTGCATGAAATAAATAACAAACTGAGGTACAGGACTGAGGCACATTAGCACAAATGTGGGGTTGAAAAAAGAACTATAATTTATTACAATACAAGCAGCAGCACAAGTTATTGAGACATTTGACTTGGACTGAATCTGCTAGCCATAATCGTCAAGCATTTAAGGATTTTAAAATCTCTTCTGAACACCCCTGGATCATCTCAAGTCAAATAAGAGGCAACGAAGGAGGATGTTGATATTGATCCTGTACCCAAAAAGGTGTAAGAGAAAAACAGGACATCTATATTTGTATTTGAACATACTTTATATATGTAAAAAGACTGTGAACTAGATTGAACTGTGAATCTGAGTAAATGTTTTTCATTTTTTTGTTGTACTCTTTTTCCTTTGATTTTTAAAAGGTCTTGAGGCAAGAAACATTAAAAATTAATCTGACCCCTCCTGTATTTGTTGCCATGTACAAATAAATAGTTGAACCAGACACATGATACAGTATAATTAATGGTAACCACAGCAGCCATGTTGAATCACCAGGCCTAGGCCCCAAATAGGATCTCTCTCTTTTCCAAATCCCCATGTATACAAGTCAGGAAGACAAGAAATGGTAAGAACCGAGTCTCTTTCTTATGGCATGAGGATCATTCCATAGCGCTCTTTATAAAAAGTATGACACCTCAAAGAACAATCATGTTATGTACCAAGTATTTGGGGAAAAAAACTTTATTGAATGCTGTGAGATAAAAACTATGAATATTGGGCTGTTACAGAAGCATTACGGGGGGGGGGGGGAAAACCCTTATCAAATTCATTAGGATTACACTCTTCTAGGCCGAGTGATTTGTTTGGTATTTGGAGATGCCTATTTGTTCAAAGATTTATATAGATAAAAAGTGTCTTTAGAGGACTGTATAAGTAGTAAATATGAAATTCTAAACGCTGATGAAACATGGATGATTTTTATATTGTTTTTGGCAGTAGTTACATTTGCAGAATCTAGCTGCACAAGTGGGTTAGCATTTATTCCAGGCAGAATACCCAACCAAGCCCACTATGCAGCAGAATGTTTTAACTGAAGCTAAATCAAATAGGAAAAAAATAATCAGTGATTTCTATGTACAGTTTAGTCAGGTTACATTTGTTGGGTTGAATTTCCATTCCAAGTATTATTATCATCCTCTCCATCATCCTGAGTTCTCAATCGGTAGATCTTGCCTTCTTTCTTAAACTCTTCATTCCGTTTTTCCAATACTCGTTTCCTAACTGCTTGTCTGAAGAAGAAAGAGAGAGATTGAATACAAATTCCAATAGTGGCAGAATTCAGGCCAATATTAATTCTTGATCAAATTTTTATCTTTTTCATTCCAAATTTAAGGAAGTTTCTATGAGACAAGATTTATTTTGATCATAAAGCATGGATTCATGTCACAACGTATAGGCAGACTAGCACATATGACCATTTGTTCAGCAATTATTCAAAATTATAATGATGCTTAAAAAAATGGACTTACAACCCATGCTCAAGTTATGGTTGTTGCAGCTCCCCTGAAGTCATATGATCAACATTTGAGTGCTTGGAGCCCCACCCACACTTACGATTCCAGGGGTGCTACAACTCCTTCCCACCCATCCATGCTTTTTTGGCTAGACTGCCCAGTGACACCCAGCAGTGGGGCTGGGACTAAAATAGGGGGACAAGTCCCAGTTGCTCCCACTGCCCTGTGCTCCACAGGTTCTGCTGGGCCATCCTTTGCCATTCAATTCTGAGTTAATGATAGCAACCAGAATGCAGAAATTGCAGTCGCTACACGATGCTGTCATGTAATGTCTCACTTTATGACCACATCACTTAGCTCTGGGAATTCCACTCCCAATTTGTGATCATAAATCAAGGACTACCCATAAGGTGGACTGCTCACTTATTTTCAAAGCATAAATGAGCATCTAAAACATGGAAGTTATATAGTAGCTATTTGCAAATCCCATCCCATTTCCTGAGAACGGCTTAACTTCATCAGTGAAGATGCAACAAACTAGGACAAAACTTGTTGAAGTTTTCAGTCCATCCCACGAGATCAGACAGAACAAGCATAATTCATGGCTTTACATAAAACAACTAGACAACCCATGACCTTTTGAGTCATTGTTTCAGAGGTATTTCCTTACCAGATTCCTCAGTGCCTTTAACAATGGCAGAGTTAACATACTGCCTACACTGGAAAGATTAGGGTACATTCAGAGATGGATCTCCCTTGAAAATAGGCCAAGTTGAACTGTACAGCACAAACATCAGCACAGGAAATGTTTTATGACATTCAACTATTTTGTGTCATAAAATATTTCTTAAAAATTGCTGTATTTCAATTCCATGGGAGTCATGAGTCCTGGATTTTGAATGCATTCTGTAAATTAGACCAATTTAAGTAGTTTAGTTCCAAAATTGTTGACCTATGAAGCACCGTTTTGTCCAATTAATGGCTACAGGAATGAGCTTTTTAGTACAGGTAACCCTTGACTTACAACAGTTCATTTAGTGACCATTCAAAGTTATGACATCACTGTAAAAAGTGACTTATGACCATCCTCATGGTCACATGACCAAGCATGGATCTTGACAACTGGTTTATATTTATGATGGTTGCAGTGTTCCCAGATCATATGAACACTTTCTGACAAGTAAAGTCAATGGGGAACCCAGATTCACTTAAGAACCGGGTTATTAACGTAACCACTGCAATAATTCACTTAACAACTGTTGCAAGAAAAGTCATAAAATGGGGGCAAAACTCACTTAACAAATCTCTTAAAACACTGCCACCTGGTGGGATCCAGGTGTCATGACTACTTTGTCGAAGCACAACAGCATATGCCTGAAATTCAGATAGCCCTAACCCTGTTAGCCTTTCATAAAAGTAAAGATAAAGGTTTCTGCTTTAGTCAGTCAACTCCAAATCTAGGAGGCAGTGCTCATTTCCGTTTCTTAATCAAGGGAGCCAGCACTGTCTGAAGACCTTTCCGTGGTCATGTGGCCAACATGACTATGCTGAGGTGCATGGAACTGTTACTTTTTCACTGAAGTGCTACCTATTTATCTATTTGCATTTGCATCCTTTTTAACTGCTAGGTGGGCATGGGGCAAGTAATGGGAGCTCACTCTGTCACACAGTGCTCAAATCTCAGATCTGAGATGTCAACATTTCAGTTGACAAGCTCAGCTTCTTTAACCACTGAGCCACTGTGCAGAGGATAATTAATATCGTTTCTTCAACTGGTAAAAATCTTGAAATCTGATCCTTGATGGCTTTAGTAGGAAGTGTTTGTACCTGTTTGGTTCTGCAGTGTTAGGTACTGAAGGATTTGAGTGCTGCTGTTGATGATGTCTTGCAGGAGGCTGGGACGAAGGAGGGCTGGTAAACAAGAAATTGCTAATAAATCGCCAAACAGCTATCAGTGGGTAAAGGATTGTGCCAAGGAACTTCCATAAATCTCCATTGGAAGACTGTATGACTGCCGTAGCCGGCCTTCCTGCCTATTTATGGGAAAACAAGCAAGTACTGTTTAGAAACTAGAATTTATTTATTTATTTCAAAAAAAAAAAAAACCCTCGTATAGTATTATGTAACACATAAAACTTGTCTTGTAGTAAATTTATAATTATTTATTTGAATCCTGCACATTTCTTTTGTTTCCCTTTTTTACACACTTACAGGCAACAATACTATTGAAGCACTTGGAGCAAGTCCCAGGTCTGATAATTTTTTCGCATAATCATCTTTGGTAAATTCTCTTCTGGGGAACATTGTTGCCAGTGAGAAGTTGCCATATGTGTTGCCAACAATCTGTAACAACAGAACAAGTCAAGTTGATTTCTATTCTTTACAAACAGGAAGAAATATAAATGACATGCCATTTCCAAGACAAATAAACTTTCATCCCAAAACTGTTTTCTTGAGGAATTGAAAAATTCTTCATTGACAGTATGAATATTTGGATGTTCACTTTCAGCGATTGTTCAACTACTGATATGATTACTGATATGTTCGGTAGCAGACAATGTGCCTTACTAATGTTTGATAACTTAAATGATCTTTCAAAGCATAAATTAAGTAGGAGTATTAAAAAGGTTATTAGGTCCTGAATGTACTTGGAAAGAAATGTACTTTCTTTCATATGTTTACCCAGTTTTTATGTTAGGCAACAATGTTTTTCTTGTTATAGAACAATCCTTTTCCCACAACAAGGAGAGAGAGAGAAACCACATTTCAATTGCACTATTGGAGCAATCAATGCGTGGGTAGACAGACAGACAGGCTGTAATAGGATAAACACTGACTAGGATGCTTATGGGTTGCTCACTTCTATGTTTGTAATATGTATCGTATTTTTTGGAGCATAAAAAGCACCTCCCCCCCCCAAAAGGGGGTGAAAATTTAGGTGCGTCTTATACCCCAAATGTAGCCCCGTCCACCCACTGGCCCCCACCCTTTGACCTCTGCCTCCCAGTAGTTTATCTCCTTGCAGCAAGCAGCAAGAAGGAACAGCTGGTTTCAGCTTCAGCACAGCCTAATTAGCACAGATTGATTGGATCGGCCTCCTGACTCTCAGCTGTTTTGCATGGGCCTCTGCTGCTTGCTGCAAGGAGATAAATTGCTGGGAGCAGATTTTTTTTTTCTTGTGATAATCAAGCTATGCTGAAAACAAAAATGAAAGTAAAGCAGGCGATTTGCTGTTTTCTGCAAACGAGGCAAAATTGCTGAGAGGCAGAGGCAGATTTCTTTTTCTTGTTTTCCTCACCAAAAAAGTAGGTGCGTTTTATAGTTGAGTGTTTTATACTCTGAAAAATACGGTAACTCAATTTTTAAAAAGTCTCCTTATTAAACCTATTTCTGTAAAAATTTTAAATACAATACAATAATTTAGTTCAACTATTAATGCAGCTTCCATTTAATTAACTTTTTGAAAAAGAACAGATATTTTGTTCACCTGTGCAGCAAACCGATGAGCTTCTTCCAAGGGGGCATCTGAAGGGAAACTATTAGTGAAAGAAGATCCATCTGGAAGGCGAAATTGGATTCTTGCTATAGCACTAGGAAAGATATTTTACATTAAAACATTTGGTTTTACAAAGAACACCTTAAATTATAGAAAAAGGTGGTTCTACAGAAAAAAGAGCTCATTATTTACATCAATTGTGGGGTAATTTGTGGCTATGAAAGTGACTCTAAGCCAATTCCTCTTTGGATCCCACCCACACCTTCTCTTACAACAATGGGCAAAGATATCTGTGAATTCAGAATAAACAAATTATCTGCCAAGAAGTTTTATAGCCCTAGAGTAGGAAGAGGAAAAAGTAAGCACTGAAACTAGAACTGGGATGAGGCTATCATCCAAAATTATAGGCTCTTGCAAACTGCAAGGGTGGTTTAATGCAGGTTGAAAATAACAGGGGACTGAAAAAACCAATTACCTTTTTTCCTTTTGGGATGTTTCCTTCCTAGCTTCAATTTCAGCTTGCTTAGCCTGAAGAGCAGCAGCTTTTGCAGCTTCTGCCTTTTCTTTTGACCTTGCAAAACGAGATGCTCTTTCAGCACGATCCTTCACAAGACAAAAAGGTAGCTTATTAACACAACTTTTTAATACTAGCTGCAAAAATCAGACATCGTAATGATTTTGATGTAAAAGGAATTGTTGTATTTGAGTTAGATCCAGATCAAACTATATTTGGATAGATTCACTGAAATCAGTAATGAGCAACTGAATATTATTCTTAAACCGATTAAATATAACTGTACTCAAGGTACCATAATCCATGCCAATTATCAAGGACCTATATTTAGGACCCATGGGCTGAAGTTTTCCTTGTACAAGTAAATTACACACTTGAATACTTACCAGTGCAATTTGCTGCCTGATGCGTTCCCTAGCAGCTTTATCTTCAGCTTTTTCTCGGTTCCTTTCTTCTAATATTCGTTTTGTAAGTTCTTCTTCCTGTTTCCTTTTATATTCCAACATTTCTTTCCCAGTTTTTCTTCTATCTATTTCTTTTTTTATTTCTTTCTAAATAAAAAGAAAAGATGCATTTTGTTTACTGGACTTTAAATCACCATTCTATATGTTTAATAACTAAGACAGCAATAAGAATGCAAAATAGAAACAAATAGCACAGCTAAAACAGCTAAAAATCGAACATTAACATGTAAAAATGTATTTCGCAATTAAAAGCATGGTGGAAATAATGTAACCAACCTCCAGGGGAAAGGAAATTAGGAGACAAGTGCATCTCCCTAGGAAGCACATTCCGTAGCCTCAGAAGACAACGTGACAAGATGAACCTCTGGTAATGGGAGTGTCTTCAAAAGAGCATTTTTTATTAATCTGAGTATTTATTTATTTCTTATGGTGACTGGACAGTTTACAACAGTATAGGTTACCATTTGGACTTTTAAAGATTACCAATACTGTCAGTTGTGAGTAGTAAACAACTAATAGACAGTACAGATCTTTCAGTACACGAATCTGCTTTTATTTTGTAGTAATTGCAATTTCTAGACATTTTTAATCCCAGCTAGGCCAAGTTTCAACCACAATCCATGAAGTTAGCATTTTCGTTACCAAGTCACCTCCATTTTATTTGAATTTACTTTCAATATAAATCATCAGCCAATTATGAAGCAATGTAAATAGTGGTGATTGCTTTCTTGGAATAGAAAAATATCTGGGTGTCATCTGCATATTCATGAACTCAATTAGAAAGCTTTAGATAACCTTTTCCAGAGATGTGTTGTTTTCCAGACAACATAGGTGACACAGGGATACACCACAGATCGATGACTAGAGTGTCTCATCTCATAGAAGGGGCGCTGGTCCTACCTGAGACGCACCTTCTCGTTGGGTGGAGACAGCAGCCAGGATGGGTTGTACCCACCCAATCAGATTGACGGACTGAGCCTATCATCAGTGTTAAATCCCACCCTTGTTGCCGGGTAGACCAGCTTTTGGCGAAGACCAGGAAGGCACAGACTCAGTGTGCGGGAGAAGAAAAAGGAGAAAAAGCCAAGTGGAGACAAGAGAGAGAGAGACAGAGAGCAAGACCAGACTGGTGCAGGGAGGGTCTGGCTGCTGACTCCACCCAACGAGAAGGTGCATCTCAGGTAGGACCAACGCCCCTTCTCCATTGTGGGTGGAGACAGCAGCCAGAATGGGACATACCCAAGTTCACTGTCCCGAAACCTGGGGGAGGGGGGGGAACCAGGCTGGTCCGAACAACCCTGCCCTGAAACGACCCATTGCAACACCCATCGTCCAAATGCTGCCTCCGCTGACACATATTTGTCCAGTTTATAGTGCTGTATGAAGGGGGCAGGCGAAGTCCACGTAGCCACCCTGCAAGAGTTCAAGCAACGGTGCCTGTGTGGCCCAGGCCGCTGACATAGCCACACTGCGGGCGGAATGCGCTGTCACATGGGGAGGTCTCAGAAGAGAACGGAATTGAATCCAGTGACTGATGGTTGATGACAAAACCTTGCAACCCAGGGAAAAGAGCAAGGAGGAGACAAACGGCGACTCCGATCTGCAGATGGTAGCCGTCCTCTTAAGATAGATCTGTAACGCCCGCCTGACGTCTAAAGTATGCCAACGCCGCACCCGAGGATGAGTAGATTGAGGGCAGAAGTTAGGGAGTATAAGATCCTGCGTGCGGTGGAAAGTTGTGTTGACCTTCGGAATGTAGGTAGGGTTCAGGCGAAGGACCACACGATCCGCATGGAACACACAAAGGTTGTCACGAGCGGACAGGGCCGCAATCTCCGATATGCAGCAAGCCGAGGTTATGACCACCAGGAAGGCGACCTTGTACGATAGTAGCCTGAGGCTAGCAGACCGCAAAGGCTCGTATGGAGGTCCCATAAGCGAGTCCAAAACCAATGGAGATCCCAGGTAGGGTATCTATAAATACCGGCAGACATAGATTAGTGGCGCCCCGGAGAAAGCGATGAATGAAGAGGATGCTGCGCCAATGACGACTAGGACCCGCAGGTAAGCACAGATGAGATCGCAGCCACCTTGACGCAAGGTATTAGGAAAAAGCCCCTCGGAAAGCCCCTCTTGCAGGAAAACCAGGATGTTCATGTACATGGGGCTGCCCTTGAAGACCACTCAGAGGCTTCAGCTGGGGCAGAATGCGGCCGCGCGGGTTGTGATGGGAGTGTCCCGACACTCTCATGTTACATCCCTCCTGTGCGACCTGCATTGGCTACCAGTTGCCCTCTGGGTGAGATTCAAGGTGCTGGTTATCACCTATAAAGCCCTACATGGCTTAGGTCTGGGATACCTAACTGACCATTTGCGGCCAGCGACAGCTCCCCATCACCCAGTGCGTTCCCACAGGGAAGGCCTTCTTGGAGTGCCGTTGGCCAGGCAGTGTCGACAGGAGAACGGGCTTTCTCTGTGGGCGCACCCACTTTATGGAATCAACTCCCCCTGGAGCTCCGGGTGGCCCCTGATCTGTGTTCCTTCTGTCGTGACCTTAAGACATGGTTATTTATACTTCAGGCCGGATGGGACTGAAGAGGTTTTTAAGAGGAATTTTAATAATTTTAACATTTAAATTGTGATTCTTGCTTGTAAAAACTTATTCCTGTGAGCCGCCCTGAGTCCTTGTCGGAGAGAGGGCGGCATACAAGCTTAATTAATTAATAAAATGTTCACAATAGATGCCTTAAGAGCGGGCACCCCGTTCCGGTCATACCATGAACAGAAGGCCCGCCAAGTAGCAGAATAAATGTGGTCTATAGATGGACGCTGCGAAGCCTGAATCATCTGAATAACGTCTGCTGGAATGTCCACGCTCCTCAAAGTGTGCTGCTCAACCTCCAAGTGGTCAGACTGAGCCAAGGACGGTGCAGATGGCCCAGGGCACCCTGCGTCAGTTTGTCCTCTCTGAGAGGAATGCGCCAAGAAGGGACGACCGAGAGGGGGCGCCAAGAGGGGGCAACCGAGAGGGAGACTAGGTCTGCAAACCAGGGCCTCTGAGGGCAATGAGGGGCCAGGAGGATCACCTCCGCCTGTTCCAGCAGAAGTTTGCAGATGACCCTGGGAAGGAGGAACGTCGGCGGAAAGGCGTACAGAAGACTCCCCAGCCACGGGGTCCGGAGAGCATCAGTGTCCTCCACCTGAGGCTCCAGGTACCTGGTGAAAAAGTGTGGAAGTTGAGCATTTGAATGTGTTGCAAATAGATCGACGACCGGAGCACGAACCGAAGGACCAGCTCCCAGAAGATTCGTGGATGGAGGTGCCACTCCGCATTTTCCAACTGTTGACTGCTCAGCCAATCCGCCTGAGTATTGGTGACCCCAGATATGTGCTCCGCCCAAAGAGAGGCGAGGTGTCTTTCCGCTCAGAGTCCCAATTTCATGGATACAGACAACAGGGACTTGGACCTGGTGCCCCCTAACCTGTTCAAATACGCCTTGGCCATAACATTGTCCGTGAGGACGAGAAAATGGGCACCGGAAATTAGGTGGCGAAACGCCCTGAGGGCAAGGAAGACCGCCTGCAACTCCAACCAATTGATCGGCCGACGAGCTTCCAAGTCGGTCCACGCCCCTGCGCGATTTCGGTGCAAAAGCAATCCAAAATGGCCACCACCACTTCGCCGGCGCAAAAAAAAACCCCACTTCAAACAGTCAGTTCGAGAGACAGGGCCATCTGATAAAGGGCACGAACGGGAAGGGAACATAGTCAAAAAGCAGTACCCCCAACACTGTTCAACCATCAAAATAGCCCTCCTCGAGGGAGACCCATGGGAAAAATCCCCCCAGCCACCAGCCAAAGCCAGCCGCGGGGGAGAAGCTCCAAGGCAAGCAACAAAACTCACAGAAACGAGGCCACAGAAGTCCAAATTCAGCCAGAAATTCAATGCAGGGAAATAAGCAATCCATAGTCAAGGCAATCCAAGTCAAAAAACCAGAAATCCAAAACGCAGAGTTAGAGAGAAGCCCCAAAAACAAGGGAATAAAGCCAGAGCTAAAGACCCACATGCCTGTCCAAACTGATGGACTGAGTCAAAAGTTGGTCTACCCCGCAACAAGGGCGGGATTTAACAGTGATGACAGACTCAGTCCATCGATCTGATTGGGTGGGTACAACCCATCCTGGCTGTTGTCTCCACCCACAATGGAGAAATTATTAATTTAAATTTAAAAAAATAAAAACTTTATTAAAACCAATTTATATAGTTTTGGTCCAATGCTGGATTGCACTGATGGCAGGATATTTCCAACCAGCAAGTCGTTCTGTGTGCAACTGTACATGTTGGTCCCAGGGGAAACTGTAAAAGATGGATAGTTGTTTGAATAGTGCCACATTTACAATAAATATCCTTGTCCTCTGGGAGAAACCCCCATTTTTCCATGTGGCCTTTAGTTCCAACTAAAACCAGTGCAGAGTCTATTTAAAAATCTCCAAACCGTCCATTCCTCCTCTGAACCTCCACACAACTCAAGCGGTTCTACCCAATTATGAAAATGTTGGTTTGAAGTTTCCAACTTTTTAATTGTTCTTTTTGAAGGGGAGTAACGATCCCCTTGGCACAATCTAAAAAGCTCTTTCTTTATTTCAATCTTTTTGTAGGAGGTACTCGGCCAAATAAGGGGTCTGCTGGATCATGTAATACCTTTCCATATTCCACATCTTGTACTATACTCCTTCTAACGCGTTGTGGAGCTACTCCCATCAAGATATATATAAAGTGTGATGTGGTACAGACATCCAGTAACAATGCAACATGTATCACTAAGCACCCTATCCACCTGTGAATAGTGCATGGACTGGTCCCAAATGGGGTTGGCATACTCTCCTGTCAAGTAACACGATGTAGGAGCGGCCATTCATAGAATAATGGGATGGGTACACTAAGTAGTTTCAGCCAGCTTACTAGGGTGTAATTTCACTACTTTCTGAGCATGTCCTAACAGGAAAGAAGGGAACCACTGCAAAACAATGAAAATATTGAAAGCCACAGTAAGGCTGCAAAGAACTAGCAAAACTTTCCCTTATTTATGTGGCCCATCAAAAGCAAATGGCCCTAATACTCTATTCTAAACTAATTCCAAATTAACCCAAGTCCAAAAAGTTCATTTTATCCAGGTGTACCTAGAATTGCAAGTAACAATTTTCGAACCACTTTGCCTGGGAATAAAATATTTAAATCTTGTCTATAATTAGAAATCAGAAACAATACCCCGACCAAAGGATGGGTTTTTAAAAAATATAACTATAAAAATTATAACTATATCCTTTCATATACTAGAATAAAATCTGGTCCTCAAAGAAACACTTAAGTATCTTTCAGAATCAAAAGCCCAGTCCCAGCCTGGCTGAATGAACCATCCACAAAGGCAAGGTTCAAATAAACATGCAGCAGGCATCATTTCTCCACAAATAAACATGCAGCAGGCATCATTTCTCCACCCCTCCACACGTTTCTCCACCCCTCCACACGTTTCTGAGGTATTAAAATAAATCTGTGTTCTTCCAACTAGAACATTCCTAAGAGAGACTGGCAATGCTAAAAAATCAAATTATATTCTACCTGTTCTTCTTCTTTCTTCTTTTCTTCTCTTCTCTCTTCAAGTTTTTGTGTCACTCTGTATTTTGAAAGAAAATAATAAGTTCAAACTGAAACAATTTCTGCATAATGAAACCTTATATCAGTTACATCCAAATTTCACAATTCACCAGTGATAACTATGCTACAATAACTTAATTCCATGTGTTTAGGATACAACATACTGTCAAAAAATGTATGTTCAGAAAATGCAAAAAAAATTGTTCCTATGAACACAATGAATTCCAAATGGTATCTTATGCTATACATATTTCTATTTTGTCCTCCAAGCTTTGTCCATTCACACATCCTTGTTTTTCCTTATAAAATTTACTTTTCCAAACTTGGCTTCCTTCTTAAGGATGACAATTCTGGAAAAAGCATTGATACAAATTTCATTTTCCTTCTGATTTCATTTAATTTAAAAAAAAAATTTGTTCAAATACAAAATGGCCTAATTAAACCTCAGTGAGGCTAACACTTATCAAAGTTTCACTAAATAGTTGCATTAAACAGTATTTATAAAACCATACCTTTCTACTTTAGCAGCAAGATCATCTGTAGTCTGTTCTACCCGTCTGTCATCTTTCTCATTTGTCTGGACTAAATTTACTTCACCTTCTCATAAATGAGAAGTCCCATATTAAAAAAAAGACAAAAATTGACACTTCTGTTATAACAATTATACAATTGTATTAGTTAATACAGGCGTTGTACATATCAATTATTTCTGGTAATAAAAATAACACAACACTTTGTGTGTTTTTTAAAAAAATATTTTATTACATTATAAAATGTAGTAAAAAGAGGCATAGTTCTTTACTATCATTTGCAAACTAGGAAAGATGTGAGGGAGACATATAGAAGGTTGGAGGAACACAAAAAGCAATTAAAGGTTATTAACACAAGGAGGAAGATCCAGTGGGTGATTAGTTATTACTAAACTAAACATTAAACTTGAGAGAGTTGAATAGTAATATCTCAGAGGAAAAGTAATCTATAAAGAATGAGCTAGCAATACTTACCATCTGGAGTTAAACGCAATCTTTCCAGCTCTGTTTCAGAGGTTTCAACTGTTTGTGATTGAGAATCTTCTGGGTTGCTACATAAAGAGGAGGAACATGAAGCAGAACTTTCTAACCCTTCAGTTTTTATTAAGTGCATCTAGGAAAGAAAGAAGTGTTGACATACATAAATGTTGCACTTATTTTAGATTCCATTTTTTACATTTAAAAATGTGCACTCCTGTTATATTTTAAAGAACAAAACACAACTATTTTTCACCAAGTATGCACATACTATGTCAGGCTATATTTCAAAAAATATTTCTAGACTACGCAACACAATCGCTGCTAAATGTCTCAACTACAACTTCTATAATGCTTGGTCTGAACATGATGCCTGGAGCAGACAGGAATTGATATCCAAAATAATTGGATGCACCAGGTTACTTGCCCATGGACTACTTTATTTACTAGACCAGGTGGCATTTATATCAAGTTTCTTTTCTAGTAGGTTATTAGCCGACTTTTCTAAGAAAGACCTGGCCACATATATGATGCAATTATATAAAAAAGGGGACTACCTTAGGAAATGTGGGCCTTCTGACCCTGATAAGTAACTCATTTCAGAAAGGTGTATAGAAAAATATAATAAGTACTTTAATATCATCTCACTATGCATTCAAGATGTAACTGCAGGTAGTCCTTATTTAATGACAATAATTGAGACTGGAATTTCTGTTACTAAGTGACATAGGCATAAAGTGCAATAATGCCACTTGATAGTTCCAGGAGTCCCTAGTTACCCTAAGTGAATCACCACAGGTCGTTAAGTGAGGAGCTCATGTGACCATGACTTCCAACTTCCAGCCGACTTCCCTATTGACTTTGCTGCAAAACACAATCATGTAACGCACGGAAATGCACCAGATCACAACCATAGGCCCATGGAGGCACTGTGACAGCCAAAATTTCAAGAACCAATCGTAAGTACAACTCGTTCAGCATCACTGTAAGTTTGAACAGTCATTAAACAAATGGTTGTTAACCAAGAGCCATCTGCAATACTAAATAATAAATAAATAAGACTCTTTTCTGACAACAAAAGCAAAGCATGGAGTAATTGAAAGATAATATGTTGCTCAATTAGCAATGGATTGTGAACAATATGTTAAAAATTAAGAGGATTTGAATTCTGTGCAAAGAATAAATTAATTCCACAGGGTTTTTAAAGGGGAAAAAAACTCATTTACAGTGAAGTTTTCTTATTGTACAAAGACTGAAATTATTATTAAATTTTAATCCTATCTATATAAAAACTCAAGGAGACAAACATCTAATATTCCTTCCTCCTCCTATTTTCCCCACAATAACTCTGAGGTATTTTGGCTAAGAGTGACTGGCCTGACATCACACAAGTAGCATTCATTTTTAATGCAAATTTAGAACAAATTGCCTCCTGGTTTATAGGCCAGCCCATGAACCACTATACCAAATTGGCTATCCAATCCAATGTATATCAAAAAGTAACAATTTATTACAATAAATATTTTAATCCTTTGATGAAAGTTCTCATTACTCATTACCCTCCAAGCTTTGAATATAATAATGAATTTGTTTAATTGAAGGCAACTTCAAAATGAAGAGTTGTGTGTATATATTTATGTAGTTATGTATATAATTTGCATGGCCACCAATTCACAAAATGTAATTCTTGATAGCTAATGTAGGATTAAAAGTTCAAGGTGCTGGTGATGACCTATAAAGCCCTACATGGCTTAGGCCCAGGATATTTGGCGGACCACCTGCAGCCAGCAACGACATCCCATCGCCCAGTTCACGCCCATAGAGAGGGCCTGCTAGGGTGCTGTCGGCTAGACAGTGTCGGCTGGCGGCCCCCAGGGGTAGAGCTGTCGGCTGGAGGCCCCCAGGGGTAGAGACTTCTCTGTAGGAGCGCCCACCCTCTAGAATCAACTCCCCTTGGAGTTCCGGTTGGCGCCTGACCTTCGCATCTTCGACCGCGAATTAAAAACTTGGCTATTTAAGTTCTTCGACCTGGACTGATGGGGTTTTTAGGGTTAAATTTTAAATTTTATTAGGTTTTTAGATTTTAACTTTTATTGTGGCTTCTGCATTTTATTATTGTGAGCTGCCCTGAGTCCATTGGGAGATAGGGCAGCATATAAGCCAAATAAAATAAATAAATAAAATAAAAACAAAACAAAATAAACAATAGGGATAAATCATGTAAAGAGTGGGCCAGTGAAGTATAGACTTGTTACTGATATTGTACTTTTCATCTTTTACAAGCTTGGCATAATTTTTTTTTTAACAATCCTTCATGTTAGTGGGAAAAAAAAATCAAATCCAAAGTTGTTTTACCTGCTTGACTTTATGAATTCTTGCAATCAGTTCTTCTGCAGAAACACTGCCAGCAATTACTTCAAGAGGGATTCCATTATCTCCTATAAAGAAACTAGATGGAATACATACTACCGGATCTTTGAAATAACAGTAAAGGATAATATATTATTTTAAGAGTAAAATAGAAAAGCAAAGAAAATGAGTTTAAAAGAAATGGGATTACTAAAAGGAAATGGGCAATTTACACTCTACATACAGCAGACCTGCCAAATTTTAAAGGTACTCCAAAATACCATTTTCTGCTGTCTCCTGAAACCAAATAGACAGTCCAAACGAGAAGCAGTACTTAAACCTCACTGTTTTAGACTTTCAGTCTTCCACATTTGAGATTATTATTGCATTATCAAAATTCTTATGCTTGCTTTAGAATTAATTACTAATCCTAACTTTTATTCAAGCAGTCCATTTCCAACCACAAGTGAATAAGATATCTGAGGTATTCAAAAGTAGGAAAGAAGGAAATTTCCTAAGAATCTGATACCAAAATATCAGTTGCCTGTGTGCACTATAGTTCATTTTTACTGATATTAAATAAAGATGTTAGTGTAACATTTATACTAATAGAATCTTTTATATTAGTAACCATAACCATATCATTTGAGTGAAATCCCGTCAGTTATAACCAATAGTACTCAATTGTTTCAGTCAAAATAAATCGACACCACAGTTCATATGAAACTAGATCTAGAACAGTTGAGAGCAATAAACCATTCTACAATCATTTAGATGCTGTTTCAGAATTAGTTTCCCATGTAGTATGTAATTGTTAGAATCCGTTTTCAGCAAACTATGGTTCTATGAAACCTAGCATGAAATTAAAAAAAATATAAGAAAAAATATCTGTGAGACTAAAATGCTTTTATTGTGTTCCTTGACTGAAAATTATAAAGATGTATGTATGTATGTATGTATGTATGTATGTATGCATACATATTCTGCTTTTATAGTAGCATCAACTGTAATGTTAAAACAACAGTGGTGTCCTAGATGATTGTACAGCTAAAAGCTCTACCTAGACTGGAGGGAGCGCAAAGAACATCAGGTAAGTAGATATAATGGTGAACAGAGAAGCATATGAAGCCAATTCAATAAAACATGCAGGCAATTTGTTAAAGGGTGTGGAACAGTACACTATGCAAATGATACAGACAGGCTTCAAAGCATGATTTTAATAGAGCAATCTGATGGTTTCACATAAATGAAAGGTCAGTTCCAAAGCTATTTAACAGCAAGTGCAAAATATTTTTGAGGAAGCAGGGGATCTTAAAAATATAGCAAAGAAACAGAGATACACTAGACTATTTATTTTAGTTTTGCAATTGTGTACTATGAAGTTGTATAATGCTACGGTGTTCAAAGGATACAGATTTGTGAGAACTGCAAACAGGCTTCACTGTGGAAGATAAAGCATTAGTTTACTATTATAACCATTAATACAAAAAATGTCACAAAACAAATTAGGTATACCTAATTTATCCATATTACTGCAAATTATTTTTGAGATTGCATAATAAGTTTCTTATTCTTTAGGACATCATACTGAAACTGATAAATATAATGCTACACAAGTTACATAACATTGTTCATCCTAAAGTTTTCATTTATTATCTATTATAAACATAAGTAAAAGCTTCTTTGCTGAAAGGGCTTTATGATTTTTTACACAGCTAAGTTCTTTCATTTGATTTCAGTGAAATGAGAGGTAAGAATGGATCAGTTCATATTTTCCTTTGTTTGGTACTTCCAGTTCCCAAAGTCTGTCTTCAAAGTTAGCTTCATACATTGGTTATCCTTACTGCTTTTCCTCCTCTTTATTCCAACATATTTCCTTTCTCCATTACTCATTTTATGCAAGTCATACCTTTGACTAAAAAAAAATTAGATACACCTATTTAAGAGAATAAAAAGTAAACTACATTACAAAGCATGGTGTGGTGTGGTGATTAAGGTGATGGGCTAGAAACCAAGAGTCTTTGAGTTCCAGTCTTGTCTTAGAAAGACAGCTGGGTGACCTTGGGCTGGTCAATTCTCTCAGCCTTAGAGAGGAATCACTGGCAAAACACAAGAGGGGAGGGGAGAAGAAAGGAAAAGAAAGGACTACAGGCAGTGGTGGGATTCAGCCAGTTCGCATCACTTTGGGAGAACCGGTTGTTAACTTTCTGAGCAGTTTGGTGAACTGGTTGTTGGAAGAAATCATTAGGGCAGAGAACCAGTTGTTAAATTATTTGAATCTCACCACTGACTACAGGGATTATCCAGGCAGTCTGAGAACTAGACACAACTGAACAGAAGAAAAAAAAAACTATACTAACTTTAAAAGTTAAACATTGTTTTAAAAATGTTATCAGTTACAAACATTATTGTAAAATTAGATAGAAGCAGGAAACATTTATGGTTTGAGCAAGAAATTATATCTTATACAACTAACTATTCCTGTGGAGGGAAGGGCTGTTGAGTTATCATGAAAAGTGAATTAGTGTACATATACCTATAAACATACATAGTTTAACATTTCTAATTTTAAATTGCCTTTTAGAGAGAAAAATGTATTTAGATTCTAGGACGAGAAAGATCCTGGAAAAGTGGGGGAGGGGGGATGTAAGAAAAAGCTTAAGGGCACACCATCACTGTTTTAAACTGTGAGGCTAGAAGAAAAGTTCTACAGATTGTCAGCCTTCCGATAAGCATTAGGGATTTTAATTTTTAGTGTGAAAAGTATCAGCCAGATCTTATTTTGGCTGATGGCCAAACAGTAGGAAAAATATGAAGTGAAGTATTATGTAAACTATATTTCTGGGGTCTACTTGTACAAAATGTAGTGTTTCTTCCCTCTAAATTACCGTATTTTCCGGCGTATAAGACGACTTTCTAACACACAAAAATCTTCTCAAAAGTTGGGGATCGTCTTATACGCCGGGTGTCGGTCTCCTGTAACCAGGCAGACCAGCCCGAAAGGCTTTGACCAGCCTTAAATGGCTCTAAGGAGCCAAGCTGAATTGCCTGCTGAGTTGCCGCTAATCAGCTGAGTTACACGCAAGCCCCGTGTAAAAGGGAAAAACTTTCCTTTTACACAACGCTGGCCATCCCAGCTGAGATTAGCAGGCAACTCAGCTGGGAGCGCCAGAGCTTGGATGGCCAAGCGCTGTGTAAAAGGGAAAAACTTTCCTTTTATACAACGCTGGCCATCCCAGCTGCTAATTTTTGCCTGCTAATTGCTCCGTAGCAAAAATCGCCCACCCCTCCAGCTTGCTTACCTTAGCTGCTAGCTGCAACCCTTGCCTTGCCTGCAATCCATTGCATCAGCAAGCAACTAAATCTCCCTGCCTGCTTGATTGCAGGCAGGGAGATTTAGTTGCTTGCTGATGCAAGCAACTTGTGGACTTCAACTCCCAGAATTACTCAGCCAGCAAAGCAAAGCTGGCTGAGGAATTCTGGGAGTTGAAGTCTACAAGTCTTAAAGTTGCCAAGGTTGGAGACCCCTGTTCTATTGGGTAAGTTTTTTTCCCCCTTTGGGAGCTTTAAAAAAATAGTTAATTGGGGGGTTTTTTAGTTGTTCTTTTTTAGACCTAGCCATTTAAAGGCTAGGTCTAAGTTTTAGGCTAGGAAGTTTTAAATTTAGCTTTCATATAAAAATAAAAATAAAAATAATAAAAATAATAAAAATAAAAATAAATAAAAATAAAATGTGTGCAACTTTCTGAGATTTAATGTGTTTCTGTAGTGTTTCACTCTAACTACACAAACACACAAAATCTCACAAAGCTGTATGTGGAATTTTGTGTGTGTGAACCCACAATGTAAAAGTTGTTTTTTTGGGCTTTTTGTGGCTGTGTGAGGTTCCTGCTTGTTGCAGGGGCCATTTTGGGTCTAGCACAGCTGCTTTTACATTGTGGGTGAGCCAGTTGATGTTTTTTAATTTTTATTTGGTGTGCGTCGGAAGAGGGGTCGTCTTATACAGCAAGTATAGCCCAAACCCTACCCAAACCCTTTTACAGGAAAAGTTGGGGGTCATCTTATACGCCCAGTCGTCTTATACGCCGGAAAATACGGTAACATTTTTTTTCCAAAATAGCTGATTAGAAAGTATCTGAAAATAAAACATTTATTGAGAAATACAAAAGATATTGCCAAACCTTTGGGTATCAATTTTAATAGCCACAAAGTCATCTGTTGCTGCCTCAGACACTTTTGCATTCTCCCAGCTGGCAGCCATTTCTGTGGACTGTTCATCTTGTCCTATAAAAAACATTTAGTTTTAGGGATGCAATTATAGCGCAATTACAAATTGCAACATACTTCAAATACAATCACAAAAATTATTACTTTTAAAACAGAAATGCTCACATAATTCCAAAGTCAGATTTGATAAAAAAAAAAAAACAGGGAACCTACAAATCAGGTTCTCATAGATCAATTTTAAGAAATCCAGACCAGACATGTCACAAATGGGCAATAGACGTAGTACACAGACAAATAGCTCCAGATAAACCAAATTAAGAGAATGCTTCATCAAGAAGGGAAAATAAGAATGAGCATGCTGATTTCACATTTCCATCTCAGTAATCATAGTCTCAATTTTATGATGAACCTCTGAAGCAGGAAGATTTCTTTGATCTATAGAGGTTCCTTACTGAATCAAAAACTTCCTCTTATTTTAATGCCAAAACATTAAACTCTTATCAGTGCTCAAATAAGATAGGTTAAGAAATGAATCCAGTGTGACTATTTGCAAAGAATTATGTACACATCCCATTCCACTTTAACAACTGCCTTGTTTGAAATATGGATAAAATAATTATTTTATTTGGGTAATATATTTATCACTTGTTTTACTATGAGATATATAAATCAAATGAAAAGGAGTAAGACTTCTGGGGATTTCCAAGAGTATTGGAAGGAATGTCAATAGGCTTATTTAGCTGCAGGAACTGAAGACAACCTAAGAACAATAATTGTAAAAAGAGAATGAAAAGACTAGGCTTTCTATGAACATCAAGAAAATAGAAGTTATACTTATGTAAAAGTAGAGGATTTAGGATAAATGGTGGAACGTTAAAAGTAGTTGACTGATTCAGTTTTCAAGGTTCTAAAATTGATTATGGGTATACAAGATGTCCAGATAATAATAGGCAAAACATATTGGGGGATACTATGTAATTATGATGCTAGAAGAAACTGCTTCACATTCCTTGAACAGTCAAGAGGACCAACTTAATACCAGAAGAAATCAAAGCTAGGCATGAATGCTCAGTAGAAACAAAGATCATGAAATAAAAACTATTATACTTTGGCCACATTGTGAGGGCAGATCCAACTATAGTAAATACTTTAATACTGGGGAAGGTAGAAATGCACTTGGCATAATGTTGTGACAAACAGTATAACCTGGACAGCTGTTATCCATTAAGTCACTAGGAATCAACCAATTGGAAGGAATGACAGTTCTTACACTAAAAAGGAGAAACAATGAAAATATTTATTATAACTTTTTTTTTAATTTTCATGTAAGATGGTAGGTACAGTTTTATCTAATATAAATTTGATATTTTCAATATATTTTCAATATAATTTGATATTTTTCTTTTCTGCATCTAAAACAAGTTCTAAACTACAAAAGCATATGATTTTTAACACTTTAGATCTGGGACAGCTTGTACTGACTGACTGACTGAGGCTAATGAAAACTGAAGGCACCATGTTATTTATTACCAATTTAATCTGAATATATTATTCTAGAATTATATTTTAATATGACTATAATATTCAAAAAGGAGAGCAATAAATTCCCATATCAGATTTTCAGGAAAGAATACTGAGATTAGATTTTACTGGGGATAAAATCTAGACCTCTGGACCACATAAATAATAATGGTGTTTCACATACAGCATGTTCTGGTTTAGCTAACCAGAATAGGAAAACCTAGGTATATCATTTAATCTAATGGTTTAGCCATTAACTTTCTAGTTGACATTGAGTTATATGCTAGGATTATGCCATTAGTTTATTGATTATAGTACAGTATAGAAATATACAAAGGGCGAAAATCCATAGCACCATATATAAATATTTTTTGCTATTTAAGTAAAAAGAATGACAAGATGATGTTTTAACTAGCATCATTACTTAAAACATTTACCTTATTGATAAAAACAGGAAAATCTGTAGCGAAAAAGGCAAGTCTGCCTATTGCTAAAAGAGATACAAGCTGTGACCTCAGAATTACTACCCTAGAGAAAACCAGACAGAAAAATAAAGAGTATCCTTGTCCCCTAGAGGATATTCCTATGTGATGTAACATGCAGAACGCATGCAGGAATCATATGATAGACAATCAGATTAATATCTAAATGTTTTATATAAAGAATTTCTGAAATCTTAAAAACATACATCTTGAACTAAAAACATCCCTTTGTACTAAGAGTTAAAATATTTTATATTCTACCACTGAATAGACCGTAAAATGGTTTCACTTTTGAATAAAACAACCAGTTATAATAGGCTGTAAACTAAACAAGCAGTGAAATAATCCAGTTAGTTAGAATATCCTTAAATTCTATGCAGTGATGGGATTCAAATAATTTAACAAACAAGTTTTCTGCCCTAATGATTTCTTCCAACCAGTTCACCAAACTGCTCAGAAAGTTAACAACTGCTTCTCCCGAAGTGGTGCGAACTGGCTGAATCCCACCACTGGTTCTATGTCTGTCAACTATACTATAAGAGAGATCATTATCAATGTTCAGTTTAATATTTAGAAATTTAATTCACATTCACATTCATTTCTAATAGCGAGAATACAGTGACTAGGATAGTTTAGCACACAACAATTCTATCATCTTATCAGTGAAGAGAAATGAATAAACTCAAATAAGAGTACTGTCGCGCAATTATTGTTTTCCTGGACAGATTCAGCTTGTAGCACAAAGTACATTTTGTTTAGTCCAAAGACCTTCTTCTTGGCTCCTTATCTTTACTTACCATAAGCAAATAAGAGGCCAAAGAATATTACACATTTTAAGCCTCTTCATGAAAATTCCTGATATTCTTTTCAGTTACAGTGAAAGTATTTTCAAAAAGTATGATTAGAGAAGTTGAGAAGTAAAGAAATTAAGAAGGCAGATAATTAATAAAGACAGGAGGTGGATGTAAAACTGATAGAACAAGGCTTTTTTTTTTCTTCAGTGTGAGATGAAAGGAAGCAAAAGTAGCATTAAGACTATGGACCTGCTAGATTTGAGGTAGTTTGGGGAATGTCAACCAGATCACTATGTGCTTGAATAACTTAGCTAGATGGTCACTTCTGTTGAATCCACTACAGCAGAAGTGCTAGATTTATTATACTTGATAAACTGGCTATTTAAAGTTGAGAGTGATTTTGAAAACAGTAGAAAATTCCATTCTTCTTATTCACTGAAGCCCAAGAGTTGAAGGGCAAATATGAAGAGATGGTCTGGAACACCACATTCCAGCTTTGAAAAGTGGCAAATTGGACAAGGTAAGATTTTAAACCCAGGTGTGCCCAATGCATTCTCTCCCCCACCTAAAATAATCAGATTTACTATAATGTGGACCACTGTCAATTCTTAATCTATCCAATGTCAGTGAAACATCAAAGGCATTTTTTTTGCTGCTTATGCTGACATTGCAAGCCCTCTCACAGAAAGGTCAGAAAAATAGGGAAAAAAGATTCACACCAGCATTCAAATAAACATACAATTACTAGGAATACAAGGATTAATAAAAGACACCAGATCTAGAATACTAGAAAGAAATAGAGAACAGCAGAAAGTTCAAATGCCAAATCTAGGAGTCTCACCATGGAGGAAACCTGGAGAGGAAACATGCAGTGGTAATTTCTACTTAGAGGTTGTCCTCAAATTATGACCATAGTTGAGCCCAAAATTTGTGCTGCTAAGCGAGGCAATTGTTAAGTGAATTTTACCCCCTTTTACAACCTTTCTGGCCACAATTAAGTGAACGACTGCAAACGTTAATACAGTTATTAAGTGATTCTGCTTTCCCCATTGATTTTACTTGTCAGAAGGCTGCAAAAGCTGATCACGTGACTCCGGGACACAGCAAAAGTCAGTAGTAAATACATGCCAGTTGCCAGGAGTCTGAGTTTTGATCACGTGACCACAGGGATGCTGCAACCATCGTAAGTGTGAAAAACAGCCGTAAGTCACTTTTTCAGTGCCCTAACTTCAAAAGATCACTAAATGAAAGGTTGTATTCGAGGACTCTCTGTACCATGTTTTTACTTAGTCTGTACCTTAGAGAAATATATATTCAGTTTTGCAAGAGGTTGGGCTGTTGCTTCGACCAGGGTATGTCCCATTCAACAATCACAGCCAGTTTATAGTTACTGAGGATTATAATGGCCCACCTAACGCTTATCTTGCCTGATTCCCAAAAAGCAAAACCGAATTAAAGGAAGGGTTGGACAAGCCATTCTTGCTCACCGGCGGCAGGGCAGGCTGAAAAGTTGACCAAAAGCCCCTTGAAGAAGGCGACACACAGCAAACCGAGTAATCTGCCAAGAGGCTACGGCTGTGCAGTTAACAAGAGTCAAGGCTGACACAAAAGAGGCTGAATAGTTTTACAGGCCACCCCACCATCCGGAGGGGTTGGCCGAGGCCGTGAGGAGAACCACAGGAGGCAGCTCGGAAGCTTCTCTCTCATACACACCCTCCCTCCTCGTTTCTCTAAAGCGTATTTCAACGCAACCTTCCGCTCGGCTTCCAGGCTAAGACTCGGGTCAGCGGCTGCACAGGTCCCTTCTCACCGGCCCCCCACCTCCCGCAGCAGGCCTTTCCCATCCCTCAGAGAGAAGGAGGAGGCCCAAGCGTCCCTCGGATGACTCCAGCGGCTCCGCGTCGGGGCTCCCCCCATTTTCCCGGGGGGGGGCGAACGGGACGACAAGAGCGCTGACGCGGCGCTAACCAACCGCGGACGGGCCCGTACCTTGCACAAACACCACGAAAACGGCGCTGCGCTGCTTGGCGGCGGCAATGGCGGCCGGGATGGTGCCAGGGAACCACAGCATAATGGCGGCGGCGGCGGCGGCGGCGTCGACTCCGCGCGCGGAAGACGAACGGTGGGGGTGGGGGGAGAGCGCGAGCGAGCGAGAGCAAGAGAGAGTGTGCGTGCGTGTGTGTGAGAGAGAGAGTGAGAGAGAGAGAGAGAGAGAGAGACGTTGGCGCGGGCCCCTCCTCGCTCCGGCCCCTTGACCCTCCCGCAGTCCGTTTGCTTCGTACGCGTCGGTGCGCGCGCGCGCACACACGTCACAAACGTCACCCTCACTCCGGAGGCGGTGACTTTCCGCTCCACTTCCCCCTCCCCCCCTCCCCCCTCAAAAGAGAAGGTCGGCGCGGAGGACGCAGGCACGCTTTTAATAAAGCGCTTTGGGAGCAATGAGTTAGCGAGGCGAACGGGAAGGAAGGAAGGTCCCGTCGCGCTCTGATTGGACGCCTAGGAGGAGCGTCTTAGCAGCGGCGAGTAAGGAGAGCCTCGGTGATTGGAGGCGGGGCAGGTGCTGGATGAATCCTGGGTGTTGCGTGGAATTAAAACAAAAATTAAATTAAATTAATTAAATTAAAAGGATGGCATGGGCAAACTGCATAGAACAGGGGTCTCCAACCTTGGCAACCTTTAAACCTTGAGGACTTCAACTCCCAGAATTCCCCAGCCAGTTTTTCTGCCTAGGGAATTCTGGGAGTTGAAGTCCGCCAAGCTTAAAATTGCCAAGGTTGGAGACCTCTGGCATAGAGTATTGCAGTTCTAGTATGATCTAGTCCTAGATTCACTCTGACCATCTTGGGGAAAGTTGTTTGATTAGCAGATTTCACAGATACTTCTTTTCCCACGTATTCAGAATTGGAGTTACCACCTAAAGTTGTGCAATATTGCACAATAGTGGTTAAGGCAGCAAAGTTGAAACCAGGAGACTGGTGAATTCTGCTCCAGCCTCAGGCATGAAAGCCGGCTGGGTGACTTTGGGTTAGTCACTCTCTCTCTCAGCCCAGCTCACCCCACAAGGGTTGTTATTGTGGGTGAAACAGGAGGAAGAAAGCCTGGTATTGGTATGTCCCTTCAACCCCCCCCCCCCGCCCCACCCCAGTTATTACTATGCAGCTGGGATTAAATCAAATAAATATTGGGATCAGCTCTAGATTTTCTTTGTCTCGATGGACTTTCAGGCTTGGTCCAGAAGAGATCTTGCCCTTTAATTGGTTGTGGGGGTTTACGGGAATTTCACCAATCTATTTAGAAGAAATGAACTCTGTAATGATTATATATTTTGCTTTATCGTGCTATGTCTTTTGATAATCATAATCGTGCATTACTGTATTGTTTCATGTTAAATACCTTCTGTTTTAAAATTGGGTTCTTACTACTTCGTTGAGACGAAACCACTTTGTGAAGTTTGTAAAACATTGTTCAGAAATTTTAACCTCTGAGACAGAAATTAATATTGGCTATTGTGGCTGACAATAGGTTATTTCTATATTCTAAATTAAAGGCATCTCAGAAATGTAAACATAATGCTCATGAAGTTTGATTGGCACCATTGGCTTTGTTTCATTGTAACCTCATGGTACGGTGACCCTTGACCCACTGACCTACAGTAACCCATGGATTTCATGCATCCTACCCACTCCCCTGAATGCAATAGGCAGGCAAATACTTAACATATGAAATTTTCTCTACTGTTAGGCCTGAAGAAAGCCTTTCTAGCAAAGATGACAGTATGCTCTCAATTATAGTAGAACATGTGTGCCATCCTTGTGATCACTGACAGCAAAGCATAGAATAAGAAGGGTTCTAAAGAAACATAATTGAAATTTGAATAGCATTGTAATCATGCCAGGGTTCATAATGGATCAATTTTAGTTAAAATAACTTTATTGATTTTAAGACAAGGCAAACGTTACCACTATTACACCCTTTTAGGAAACTCCATTAGATTACACATGGTTCAGACAGCATGTTTCTACCAGCATCAGCAGCTGTCTGGGTTAATATTTCAAGCTGAAATTTCAGATATACTTCACTGTGACTAAGTCCCCTAGAGTCAGTTGGACTTATGTACATACATATGTTTGAACTGTTAGATCTACATGTGCACTTTTTTTTCACATTGGTAGGGATTGGGCTTTCAATTATATTTTTGTATTATAAAGATCCCCAAGTATTTATGAGGATAATAATAAACTTGATTTTAGGAAATAAATTCAAGTTGCCAACTAGTTTTTTTTAATATTATGGTATCAAAACTATAATTCTTTGGGGATTATGGAATGAGTCATCCTGCATTTTAATATAAAGCGGTCTCCAGTCTGAATACTAACCAAGTCAGCTAGGTTATCCTTTTGTGCTTTCAAAGCTTAAAAGGATTTATTTCTGAATAAACACATATAAGAGTGAAATACATATTTAATTCATTTCTCTTCTTTTCACACTAAAGGAAAAAGATATTACCACAATATGACTGAAGCAATTTTGTGTCTTTGGAACATTTCAATAATTATGTCAGGGGTTCTCAAATTTTGAGTTGTGACTGTTGGTAGACCACACACAACTTAAGAGTCAGATCAGACCATTGAAATCACTAATACTCGGCTTTGGATTGTAACAAATATTTGAGTGTTTTTGTTATCTCTGGTGGAGTGGTATGGAATAGTTTATCAGAAGTGTACATAGCAGTGAAATTAAATATTTTTATCCACTATTTTAATTTTCTAGCATTTCAAAATGATAGAAGAGTTGGAGGTGAGCAATCTATCATTAATGCTTCAAGAAAGTATGATGAAAGTTATGTATCTTTGGACAACACAAGTCTGTTTGCTACTGGAGTAGCATGAACTCAGTTATTATTAATCAGAAAAACTGCTCACTGAAAGCAACACAGCCAAACCAAAATAAAACCTCATATGAAAACAGATGATAAAAACATTCTTGCAGTTTACCCTTATTTTGCTATATAGATTAAAATTAAATTATTAAATGTAAGTGGCATATTTACTTTTTGTTGAATCCTGACTCTAATTAAACTATTAATTTTGTTTAGGGGATTGCATAATCTCATCATTCTGGGGGTCAAAGAAATGCAGCATTTGAGTTCCCCTAATTTAATATATTGTCAGTGTGTAAAACACCCATTTTGATAAAACTTTTATACAATTTTATGGCATGGTTAAGAGCTTATTTATTAATTTATTACAAATTTTATATATCACTATGTTCCAAAATAAGGGAGTTTGTTGTTGTTGTTAGTAGCAAAGTCATGTCTGACCCATCACGACCCCATGGACAACGTTCCTCCAGGCCTTCCTGTCCTCTACCATCCCCTGGAGTCCATTTAAGCTCACGCCGACTGCTTCAGTGACTCCTTCCAGCCAGCTCATTCTCTATCGTCCCTTTCTTCTTTTGCCCTCAACCGTTGCCAACATTAGGCTCTTCTCCAGTGAGTCCTTCCTTCTCATTAGGTGGCCAAAATATTTGAGTTTCATCTTCAGGGTCTGGCCTTCTAAAGAGCAGTCAGGGTTGATCTCCTCTAGGACTGACCGGTTTGATCGCCTTGCAGTCCAAGGGTCTCGCAGGAGTCTTCTCTAGTACCATAGTTCAAAGACCTCAATTCTTTGGTGCTGTTTCAAGGCGGTTTACTTATATATAAAAACGTAAGATCAAAAGACCCTCCAATTATACCACGAAACAATCAAAAACAGAAAGTTTGCAAAATTACAGATCAACAGGAGCAGCTAACCAGAGCCCCCACCAATGAACAATTTACCAGAATCTCTCATTGCTATTTTTATGAGTGCCACCAAATTTGGAGCCATTGGGGTCTCTGGATCCCAATGTGATCATTCCAGATCATTCCAGAGGCCAGGTATCATAACAAGCACTTTATTTCTGCCACCTCCCCCACCCCCGCCCCAATTCTTGTGAGAGGGAGAGTTGCAGCATTTTCACCTGCATTGGGCAAGCAAGTTGGTCATTCTGTTTGAAGGAAGAAGTCCTGGGGATATCTAGAACTATATCGCATTAGGCTTTTTAAAGTCAAAACCAGCATTTTGAATTGTATCTGGAAACGTATTGGTACTAATGCAATACCTGTATATTGCTATCCTATTTCTACAGAATTTCACCGGCTGACAGTCAGACTGCTGCCATCTATAACAATTGCCATTTTTGATCCGTCTTCCAAGGCTGGCCCATGCAAAGCACAATGCAATACTTCTGCCTCAGAATTATTAACTGTGAATTACTGTAACCAAGACCGACAAATACACACTTTCCAGCATCTAAAAGCTTGTTAAAATTGTATGAATGTGTTGCCACTTTTTTTAAAATCTCTCATTTAATTTTTCCCCCCAGTCTAATTCAGAACTGGATTAACTCAGGAATTTTTTTGAAGCCTCGTATTTCTGAAAGTAATACCGTATTTTTCAGACTATAAAACACACCAGAGTATAAGACGCACCAAAATTTCGAAGAAGAAAACAAGAAAAAAAATTAGTTTTTGGCATCTGTGTGTCTGGTTTTTGCCCTTCCTGGCCCCCAGGAGCACTCTGCAGGCCTCCCAAACCCTCTGGGCATCCCGTTTTTGCAAAAAATGGGCCCATGTTTGGCAAAAACGGGACGTGCGGGGCAGGGTTTCAGGAGGCCAAAAATGGCCATATTCGGTGTATTAGATACGCACATTTCCAGAGTTTTTTAGGGGGGGAAAGTGTGTCATATACTTCGAAATGTATGGTAGTTTCCATTCAATTGACGAACACCCAAATAGGCCAAGTGCTAAAATTTCCTTCAGATTTTAAAAACTAAAGACTGTCATGCCAAATCAAGATAAAAGTGAGCTCATGGACCTTATTCACAGGGCATAGTCAGTTCTAATCACTGTGGTCCTCGATGACTTATAAATGTTATTGCACCTCTCCTCCCTGATCTAACATAAACTTTTACTGATCACTGTACAAGTTGTAAAAAAATAAGGAGTTAGTTTGCTGAAAAGGTTTGCAATTTGTGCCTAGGGAAGAGTATGCCTCTTTTTCTAATGAAACAAATACATTTACTAACAAAGATAATAAAGAGATAAGAACTGATAAAAGATTGCAATAATATCCAGTAATGTGGCAGGCCTTACAATCAGGTTCAGGGGTGAGATTGCTATTGCTGGTCATATTTTAATGTGTATTGCTGTATCGAACAGAATTGGGTTTGATGGCCTATATGGCTCCTTACAGCTCCATGATTTTATGAAAATGACTACTACTAATGGAAGGCTACTATAATTGTACCCTCATTTTCCTCAAAAGCTTTTCTCTCAAAAGACACTAGTTCTGATACTCTTTTTTGCATCAGATTACGCAACAAACTAGCCAACATTTTAGTCTACTGTGCTGTGCAAATCCAAGCTCCTAAAATTAACATTTAGCATACTATGAAAAATTGAGAAAACCATTATTAATTCATAATCATAACCAGAGTAATGGCTGTGGTGGAAGGATGGAATCAATGAGATATTCCAGCTTGGACGCTATTGGTGGAAGGAAGTGTACAAGATCAAAACCAACTCTAGATCAGGCTTTCCCAGGAAAAAGCAGGCAAGTTAGAGATTCTTGTAAACTGGTGATTCAACAATAAACTATTGACTAAGTCTCGGAGCTGTTCTGATTGTTTGCGCTTGGTGCTGGCTGCCCAACGTGGGGGTCTTTTAAACGAAGACTGATGGTGCTGCTTTAGTGGATTCGGTACTGAGCAGGGCACTAGATGATAGCTTTTTTGCTTCTAAATATTATTTGCCATATTAACAATTATCACAATTAGTATTTACCTTTTATGAATCTCCTTTTCAAATCCACCCACTTTAGTCATTGTTACACTTTTGGATTGTTAACTCAAGATTTCCTCTCTCCAGAGCCAATTGTTCAAGGACACAATTACCAATATCTAGTTTTACTGGTTTTTCATGACTGGGACATGCTTTTTCCCCCTGACCATTTAACTGAAAATCCTGAGTTCACTACATTTTGTTTTTACTATCTGATATTACCTTGCAGACAGTGGTGGGCTGCTGCCGGTTTGGACTGGTACCGAACCTACGGCCCCGGCGCTATGCAATCCTATTTAGCCACGTTTTTAAAGCCGCGTGCATGCATCCAAGCCACGCATGTAAGCGAAACGCATGTATGGAAGGCTCGCACACAAGCAAAGTGAGCGTGTGCACATTCTCAAATTTTCAGTGCTGGGAGAACCGGTTGTTAATTTATGTGCCGCCCACCTCTGCTTGCAGAGGTTCTGTATGAGACCCCCCCAAGCCCTCTGTGAAATCCAGAGCAATACAGTAATTTTTACTATAGCTAGGCCATAGAACATTTTAAGCCAAATCCATAAGTGAACTAGCTATTGCAGTTTGTAAACAGGTTTATGCTGTGAATCCTGCACAATGTAGTTTAAGCTGTGGCATAGTGTACATGTATGTTATATAAATCTTTTGTCATGTTCTCATCATACACTAATTAAGTGTATGATATGTAAAGAAAAGAGAACTGCTCTTATCTACTTTGTTATTTTTTCACATAAACAGATTTTTATTATATTGTTCTTTACATTTACATTTTCAATAAAGGAGAATATTTGTGGCTCAGGGTTGACATGATGGGTCCTTGGTGCTCTCCAAACTTGGTTATTTTCTTGCAGATGTTTTCATTTTCCAAACTAGGTAACATCATCACTGATGTTTGAGTAATGGAATATCTGCAAAAAAACAACCAAGCTCATGATAGCACCAAGGACCCTTCATTTTCCTTTTGAATTTGCTTCTCAAATCTTGGTTTCAAGGATTCTAGCTGTCACACGAAAGAACTGTAAATAACTTTCTGCTCCAGACACCATATGTGGCTTTACCCAGACCACTGACATGTTAACTATCATGTTGTACTGTGTGATAGATGGCATCCAGTCTTCCCAGGTTTCTTTGTTTTGGGGGGAATACAAATTTATCAATTCCTTGTAATTGGCCAAACTAGCTAGAACTGCAAAAAAGGCCTGATTGCCTATAAATCATCCTTCAAGTAGTTTCTAGAGCCTAGTATAGGGCAAATAATCATACATCTCCAGTTATTTTAGATCACAAATTCCCAGAATCACAACTAGGATTGTTAATGACCTGAATGTATGGGAATTTCAGTCAAGCATTTGGATTGTATCCCATGATTAATCAATGACCCACAGCTGAGTTTCTACTATATTCTGTTGTATCTACAACATACATTCCAATCAGTATCTAAAATATCACATTTTTATTAAACCTATCTTTGTTTCTGAATTTGTGAAGACTCAAGTTCTCCCATGAAGACCTGCACAATACAAACTCAATAGTTAAAAATATTAATAAATCATTAAAAACTTTCACATTTATAACCAAACTATTATTAGATATATGACCCTTTGCAGTGAGGATCCATCTCCCAACATACCAGTTCTGAACTCCTCTTCTTTAAAACAGCACTCCAGAAAATGTATATTTGTAAACATTTATTTTTCCCAAACTTGCATCAGCACACATTGTACAGCCTTGCAAATTATACAGAAATTGAAAAAGGTGTCTCCTTTATATGTGCAATGAATCATTTGATGTCCAGTGATCCTCTACAAATGATGAAAAAAAACATATCTAAACCACTTAAGAAGTTTCCAGCACTTATCAAATGTGATCACTTACAGTAAAAAAAAAAGTAAAGAAATAAACATATTGATGGGAACACAATTAAAGTGCAAACTTTTTACCATTTGGAGAGTCACCTTTTAACCGTTAACTGAAAACTAATGGGTTCCAGTTAAAATCATTGGTGATGGTCATTTTTTTTCCTTTTTAATATTTATTCTGTTGGAATAGAAACAAGATGCTCAAAAGTAGAATTTATTGGCAGTTACCATTCACATTTCCTAAAGAAATCTAGAAAGGGAAGGGGTGGGGAAGGTCTTCAGTAGTTACTGTAGGACTCTGTTATCTTGGAGAGGAAGAAAAGGGAGGGAAAAAATCAGCTAATTTCTTTGCCTTTTGCATATTGGGCTAGAAAGACTGTAATTCCCTTGAAGCTCTTCTCTCTTTCTTTTCTGACCCCAGTTCCCTGTTCTTAAACTGAGAGAAGCGTGCTGGTTTATACAAAGGGATTACAAAATGCAGGTAAGAATATGGTTATTCCTTGTGAATAAAAGTTTGCTGTACAACAAAGCTTTGGATCTGGTACAAGAATTTGGAAATATAAAATAAAAGTATTACAAAAAGGGATTTTTAATAGCATTCATTACAGAAGGCTGACTGTCCGTTTTATCCTATCACAGCCGTGTTTTCTAAGTTGATGATTGAACTTAATTTTTTCCCCCTGCATCTTCTCCAGGATCACTGGGTTTAATTCTTAAAAGACTTTACTGGTGTCTGACATCCAAGGGGTTTTATGAAGACAGTAACAAAAAAAAAAACAAAACAAAAAAAAATCCATAAACATCAAGCCAATCAAGTAGAAGAGAGATAAGGACATGGAAGTAATAAAGGCTGAATGTTCAGTGCCGTAACTGTTACTGAGAACTAGCTCTTTCCAGGATGTGAAAGTCGTAATGCTTTTTGCTTGTTCTCAACCTAAACTTGTTCAGTGAGTTACTTTGTTTCTTCAATGCATTTTGGGCTGCAGACATGGTGGGAAACGTTGCCAGGACTGTATACGTGGATGCCAAGTCACTAAGTTTGGAGGGTTCCGTGTTTACGTTGCTATCTCCACTCCCACAGTAGCGATGGTGGTGTTGGTGTGGCTGATGCACCTGCACCGATGGAGGGTCTCGTAGCCACCGAATCTTGGCACCAATTTTAAGAAGTTCCACAAACAATTTTTCAGCTTCTGCGCGAGTTATTCCCTCTGGCAGTTCAGTAATTTCCAAAACTTTTCCTATAACTGAAGGAGAACACAGAATTTAAAATGGCTGTTAGGGGATGTACTATACTGGTGCTTTTAGTAAAGAGTGGCCCAAGTACAAAACTGTGTGAATATATTAGATTTGTTCCTCAACCTATCACTATTTTGGAATCTGAAAAGGGCAAACGGGTTCCATAATCAAGGGATAGCCACCTTAAAATAGCAGGAAAAGGAAGGTATAGACACTGAGAAATAGAAGCTGGTGAGAGAAGTGGATGACTCTCAAAGGTATGAGAAAACATACCTATTCATATAAGGCCAAACTTGCCTTCTCCTGTTCAAGGAACATAGATTGTCAAATCAACTAAATCCAATCAATCACACATCTGGGGATCATGCTTGTGCCAAATATAATTTCAATTTCTTAGGATTACTATGGTGCCCCACCCCACACGTCAATTCATTTTGGGCTGGCAGCCTACAGGTTAAGAACTACTAAGATAAATTGTATTCATCTCCAGATCATAGTTATGCCTACAGAGCAGCATGGAATAGAAAGAGGTATACCACATTTTTCAGAGTATAAGACACACTCCTCCCCCCAAAAAAGTGGGTGGAAATGTCTATGCATCTTATACAGCAAATGTTGCTGAAGCCCTGCCCACCCACCAGCCCCCACCCTTCGGCCTTTGCCTCCCAGCAATTTGCCTCCTTGCAGCAAACAGCATCAGCGTGGTCAGCTTCAGCACAGCCTGATTTAGCACAAGCAGCTAATTAGCAGTTGGATCTGCCTCCCAGAATACCTCCTATCAGCTGTTCCAGGCTGCGGGGATTGCCGCTGCTCATTGCTGCTGCCACCTATCATTGCCTCTGCGTGCCCCATTTTCAGCCTCCACAGATCACATTTTCAGCCTCCGCACATCCCATTTTTGGCCGTTCCAGGCGGTGGAGATTGGCAGCAGTGGCAATCCCCACCGCCTGGAACGGGCCAAAAATGGGACGTGCGAAGGCCAAAAATAGGATGCGCGGAAACTGAAAATGGGATGCGTGGAGGCCAAAAATGGGGCATGCGGAGGTGGCGATAGGTAGCAGCAGTGATGGGTGGCACCGGCACCGATGGGCAGCAGCAATCGCCACAACCTGGAACAGCTGATAGGAATTCCGGGAGGCAGATCCAACCGCCAATCAGCTGCTCGTGCTAAATCAGGCTGGGCTGAAGCTGACTATGCTGTTTGCTGCAAGGAGGCAAATTGCTGGGAGGCAGAGATAGATTTTTTTTCTTCTTTTCCTCTCCAAAAGCTAGGTGCGTATTATACCGCACTTTGGGGCGTCTTATAGTCTGAAAAATACGTTAATATACTTCAACAGTACTACAGTTGCATCACAAAATTATACCAGACAATGATATACATGCCTGGTTCTCCCGCACCAAGATCAGCTGAAGCAGCCTTTTTAGCTGGTTTTCTTCCTCTATTTCCATGTCTGTTTCCTGGCTGACACTAAAATAGAAGTGAGGTGATAGAGATGAGGGAGGGAGGGAGGGAGGAGGGGGAGAGAGAGAGAAAGAGTGAGATCAGATGCATGTACACAAAATAATTGATCAGGAATGGTATTCTTCTTCTTCCCACATACATATTTTCCAACCACAAAGAATGAAGATTGCCACATCATCAAATCTTAATGGAGTCATTTAAATGATATATTACAGCTTCTTGGAAAGAGATTTAGCACCCTGTAACTTGAATTCATGAAACAGAACTATGCTTTTAACTATTTCATATTTTAACTGTTAACTATTTTAAGGTCTTTTGTTTTATTTGTTATTGTTACTGCCTTCAAAGTCCTATTGACAGAAAGGTGGAATATAAACAACAAATCATTTATTCATTGCACTGGAAAGTTTTTAATGATATCCGAATAGCATAACACCAAAGCTCCTGATTTTTTGTAGGTAATTCAACATGGGCAAGTACCGTATTTTTCGGAGTATAAGACGCATCTTTTTCCCTCCTAAAAGGGGGTGAAAATTTAGGTGTGTCTTATACACCAAATGTAGCCCCGCCCACCCACTGCCCCCCCCCTTTGGCCTCTGCCTCCCAGGAGTTACCTCCTTGCAGCAAACAGCAAGAAAAAACAGCTTTCAGTTTCAGCACAGCCTAATTAGCACAAATTGATTGGATTGGCCTCCTGACTCTCAGTTGTTTTGCTCTCAGCTGTTTTGTGGAAGTCTCTTCTGCTTGCTGTAAGGAGGTAAATTGCTGGAGCAGATTTTTTTTTCCTTGTGCTAATCAAGCTATGCTGAAAACGAAAATGAAAGGAAAGCAGGCTGTTTGCTGTCTGCTGCAACGAGGCAAAATTGCTCAGAGGCAGAGGCAGATTTCTTTTTTTTCTTTTCGTCACCAAAAAAGGTAGGTGTGTCTTATAGTCCGGTGCATCTTATAGTCTGAAAAATACAGTAAGTATCTTTGATCCAAGTAAAGCCTTTGTGATTGTTTATCTCCAAATCTAAGTTTAAGTGGACATCTCTGATCACACACTAGTAGCTCTAGTTGTTATGCTGTTTCAAGAGGCAAATATAAGATATGTCTGCAGCATTAACTATCCATTTAAGTCACATTCTATAGACTTAAGGAACAATTATCCAAGACTTACTTTAAAGAGAAACTGATATGCACAGTATATCTAAAAATCACTTTCTAAAGAAAACACTTTTCTCAGTCAAAGTGATTGATATAGAACATCATCACATGTTTACACTTCAAATAATCCCAAATTTTGATAATGAACATAACTACATCTTGCTAAATACATATGGTATTCCTGTGTGCACGTGTTCAAAAGGATCACTTTCTAAAGGAAACACTTTTCTCAATGTAATAAGCAATTTCTGACTCAGGGAAGCAGCTAATATTTGATGGAAGGATTTTTTTTTAGGCACATACATTTAGATTTACAAATTCATGCTAACCTGTGAAGACCTTGATGCTCTCAGAGTTTAGTTGTTTGCCTGTAGATATTGTATTACTTAACTAGGTAACATCATCAATGTGAGTGATTTCTCAGTGCTGTTATAACTTCAATCGGTCACTAAATGAATTGTTATAAATTGAGGACTACCTGTAGTAACTTGCCCTGCTAGTTTTGATGGCAGAATATTTCCTCCTTGGTGATTCCTTGATTAGAATATTGTTTTCTACTCAATTGTTTATCTAGTGTTGATCTCTGTTTATCTGAATGTTGCCTGCTGGAAAGGAGGGGTTCCAGTCTTTTTTGTTTCCTTTCTCTTTATTGTCTCTTCTGAATAGTTTGTAAATGTGTCTATGTATCTTTTGATGGCTGATTTGTCTGAATGCCAAGATTCCAGGAATTCCCTAGTATTTTTGGATTTGGCTTGGCTTAAAATGCTAATAATCTATTGGTTGAAATTGTGGTTGTGTCTGTCCATGTGTTGTGGGATTAAGAGTTTTCATCACGTTTTCTGACAGATTATTTTATACTATTAGTGATGGAGAAAACCCTTTGAGATTTGCAAGGAGATCAAATCAGTCAATAATAATGGAAATCAACCCTAAATGTTCTTTGGAAGGACTGATACTGAAGCTGAAGCTCAAATACTTTGGCTACCTTATGAAAAGAGACGATTTGTGGGAAAAGGCCCTGATGGTGGGAAAGACTGAAGGCAAAAGGAGAAGGGGACAGCAGAGGATGAGATGGTTAGATAGTATCATCGACATAATGAACATGAATTTGGGCAAACTCCGGGATACAGAGGAGGGCTGGGGAGCCTGGTGTGCTATGGTTCATTGGAGTCGGACCTGACTTAGAGACTGAACAATGACAACATTTGGTGTTACTTCTGTTTGGTAAAGAAAGCCCTTTTTTCGTACCTGTGGACCTGCTATGTGCCCATGTGGCAGAGAAGGATTGTACTGCAAAGGCTGGCCAAGTAGGGGGTATCTGGCATCTCCTGAAGAAACAAGATAATGTCAACTTTAAATACCAATGCTATTTTATGTTAAGAATAGGTAACTGAAAAATTAAAGAGTATTGTACTCTTCAAGATCTATTTTTAGCAAAATTTTGGAGAAAATGTTAATTTGGGGGACTTTTCATTAAAAAATAAAATCCCCAACCCTTCATGGCAGCACGGAGAAATACCGCATATGATGGTTTGGGATCACAGGGAAGAGTGGGCTAAGTAAAATAAAATATATGTACAGTGATTACGTTGTAAACTGGAGGGTACAAAGGTACCTTCAGAAGCGAAAAAGAAATGACCCAAAAGAATTGGGTCATTAGTGATAGAAATGCAAAACCTTATAATCAGGATTGCCAGCCCCAAACATTGTAAACCCTTTTATATGAAGTCAATTAAAGTTAGCAGAGTATATTAATGAACAACTGATCAAATGATGTTGGGAGAGACCCAGCCAGGCAGGGGGAGAGGCCTCCAGTAAGGAATGAGGCTCAAGTCCTTGCGCACTCGCAAGGGGTCTGGAACTTAAGCTCCATAGAACCTCACCTATCTGTTCTCAGCCTAAGGCTGTCTGTCGGGAGAGTTTCTTGTTTAATACGCAGAATGTAATAAAGTGGTAAGCTTGAACCTTATATGGGCAGGTCTGGTTACTTGTGCCTGACAATAAAGACTTCAAGAAAACTACAATAACACACTGAAGCCTGGAAACTTGTCAGTGAGGATGCAAAGCGCCCCAAAACTGTGGAGGCAAAGGTTACACACACGTCAATCTGACCCTTCTAATAACACAATTAAAAATCTCCGTGACACAACTTCACTATCCAAAATTCATAAATCCCACACTGCTAGCAAATAAATTGACGCAAGCTGTGTCCTTACTTAGCGGGCAGTTGAATAGGAATAACAATGGGAAAGCAAAACTTCTTTTTTTTTTTTTTGAAAGAAACAAAATGTAACTTCCTAGTTAGATTTTAAAAGTAGTAATAGAGCATAATCAGTTATTTAGCAAATGGGAATCCTTACCTTGTCCAGGAACGAAATGTCGTGAGAATGGGGGCACAAGGGGAAGAGGTGTTAAAGTGGGACGGATGTTCTTCATGTTTGAAAGCTGAGTTGGTGCCGGTGACTGAGCTGGAGATGTGGCAGGGCTACCTATTTGTGGACTATGTTGTAGCTGTTAATTTAATGAGAGACAGAAAATGTACAATTTGTCAGAGCATGGGAAAAAATATGCCTTTAATACACTCAAGCGTCTAGTTTAAACCATCTTCGCTCAGTACAAATCATTCTGTGATGTTCAACCCTGTTGAACTCTCACTTAGCAAATTTTTTTGAAAGAAGTTTTTTATTTTTATTTCTTATACACATATTGTAAATGTACATTCTCTTATCCATGATTGATCATATATATACATATTTTTTCTAACGAAAGCATAAACACTTAGCAATTTTTTGAAAGCATGATTCTCCTTTCCTATAGTTATGAGGCATAACATCAACTTAAGTGACAAACAAATGAACAGAAAAACGCTGTATTTCTACACATTCTTGGATACTATGTAGAAGGATCAATACTCTAAGAACTCTATTAATTTTCTAATCTCAGTCAATGTAACCTTCTGTTAATTTTCCTACGGTACTGGACTTTAGACTCCTTAATATATCTTGGGGTGGGGGCTGGCATTTGAATTATGGAAAACTCAGCCCTTCCCGGATCCAAAACCAGAATGAATTTCCTATCTGAATAACGCTTTCATCCTTCCTTCAATGTCTAAAAATTCAATGTGGATAACAAACATTCCACAACAGCCTTGTAAAAGAGAAATATTTAGATTTTCCAAACACAGGATAAGTTATACCTGTGGGCAACTCTCCAATGAACCAAACTCTGTTGATTTCTGCCCTCTTTGATGATCACAATAATATTTATTCTGCTTCCACTGAGGAGGGGAATGGGGCCGAGGTTGAGGATTATTGGGAATATTGAGCTGCATCATTACCATTCCTCCACTGGGTGGTGGTGCTACTGCTGCAAAACAAGATTGGAAAGAAGAGGTGTTAATATTTCTCCTTTGCCATTCTGAAAAATCTAAACAAATCTGCTTTTAGGTTGATATTATCAATCAAGGCCCTGCTGAATGCTCTGTCAATGTCAGACTTGCAGTTAAGAGCTTTTGATTCTAACTTCTGTGGTTCTGTCTAACTGTGTTTGCCTGCAGACAAACACAGTTTGCTTTGGAGGATTGGAGCAGAGGATTTTGAAGCAGAGTTGGGAGCAATGGGAGGGCTAGGGGAAAGGTAGTTCTTGAATTAATAGGAGTTGGAAGGACCTTGGAGGTCTTCTAGTCTAACCCCCTGCTCAAGCAGGAGACCCTATACAAGTCCAGACAAATGCTATAATCATTTGTAGCTGATCTGGTGCACCCGAATCTAATTTTAGGGATTTGAGGTAGTGATAAACGTAGGGGTATGCTTACTTGTTTTCACATTCATAGCTTGCATTAATGTTTACCTTAATGGACTATTGAATGTAAATAGTACAGTACATAGTATTTGTTACATTCTTTCCCCCTTTAGTAACCATATTGTTGAAATGAAGATCAAATATCTGTGTGATAAAAAAGTCAAAACGTTTCAAGGGTGTATGTTTTTTTGTAGGACTATATTTAATGATGAATATATTTTAATTATCCACTGTAGAAAACTTGAATCAATTTACCCATCACTTGGAGTCTATGATAATTGAATTCTTGCCCAATTTACTTGCATACTTTTTAAAAATTTGAGCTCGTGAATGTAAATAACACTGAATATAGCCCAATACTTTGAACCTTCTGCCATGGGAGACTTGTAGGACTCCACTTTATCATGATTTTGTTAATCAGAGGTGGAGGAAGACAAGGCAACTTTTAACTGACACCCCCCCCCCCCATTCATTCTCATTCTCATTCTCCCTCTCTCTCTCCCCCCACCCCTTCTTGAAAAATTGCTTTACAAGGATGTCTCAAAAGATTTACCACTGCTGGAGCTCAAACACTTCTACCAAATGGGAGGCCTTTTGTTTTTAAGACTGTTTATTTAATTAAATTAAAAATTAATTTAAAAATCTGTTCTGGGATTCTCATACAGCACCAAATTTTTAAAAAAGTACTTAAGTAAATTATGCAAGAATTCGATTATCGTAGACACCAAATGATAGGTAAGTTTATTCAAGTTTTCCACAGGGGATAATTAAAATATTCTAATTATTAAATATAGTCATACAAAAATATATACTCCTTGAAACGTTTAACTTTTTATCACAGAGATATTTAATCTTCATTTCAATAATATAGTTAATGAGGGGGGGAAATATAACGAATATCATGTACTGTACTATTTACCCTTAGTAGTCCATTGGGAAATAGCAATGCAAATTATGCACGTGGGAAAAGTAAGCATACAGCTACCTACCTCAAATCGCTAAAATTAGAATCAGATGCACCAGAACAGCTACAAATGGCTACAGCACTTGTCTGGACTGGTATAGTGTTTCCTGCTGGAGCAGTGGGTTCGGCTAAAAGACCTCCAAGGTTCTTCCAACTCTGTTATTTTGTTATTGTTAGGGAGCATCTGGGAGAAATCTGTCTTTAATGAAACTTTAGGCATTTAGTCTGATTTGATCTTTGTTGAACTGTGGTATTACCACACACCTAGATCTAAAGAGCTCCCTGAAGTCTTGCTCTTGCTTTTGCATTGTCCTAAGTATTTAAGAAATGGCCAGTGGTTCTCTGGGTCCGCTTCAAGGTACTAGTTCTCACCTATAAGGCCCTACATGATTTAGGTCCAGGATATTTACAGGACCTTCTCCTGCCTGCTTCCCACCATCCTGTTCGCTCATATAGGGCCACTCTCCTCAGGGTCCCGATGACGAGCCAATGTCATCTAGCGGTGCCCAGGCGTAGGGCATTCTCTGTGGGTACTCCCACCCTCTGGAATGAATTACCTACCGAGCTCCGGACGGCTCCTGATCTCTGCTCCTTTCGTCGGGAGCTGAAGATTTGGCTGTTCAAGCAAATAGGCTGACTCTGATTCTGGGTTTATTATTTATCATTAATTAGTTATTTGATTTAAAATGTGATTTTATTGTACATGTTTTTTAACTTGTGTTCGCTGCCCTGAGTCCTTCGGGAGAAGGGCGGCATATAAATACATGTAATAAATAAATAAATAAATAAATAAATAAATGGTGGCTCAGTTGCTAAGATCCTGAGCTCGTCGATCAGAAGGTTGGCAGTTCAGCGGTTCGAATTCCTAGAGCCGTGTAACAGGATGAGCTCCTGTTACTTGTCCCAGCTTCTGCCAACCTAGCAGTTCAAAAGCATGCAAAAAATGCAAGTAAAAAAATAGAGACCACTTCAGAGGGAATGTAACAGTGCTCCGTGCACCTTTAGTGTTTAATCATGCTGACCACATGACCACAGAAAGGTCTTTGGACATCGCTAGCTCTTCGGCTTAGAACCAAGAGATGACCACTGTCCTTCGAGTCGGAAACGACTAGCACGCATGTGTGGGGTAACCTTTACCTTTAAGTATTTAAGCTTTTGTTTCACGGTTAGTGTCTTCAGTCTGTAATCAGGTTTTATCTCATCTATTATTGAATCATCTTGCTTTTTTTCATCTACTATCAGTAGATGGCCATTATACCACCTTTTGATCTGGAAAAAAAATGTTTTCAAGCCCTCTTCTCTCTGCCCTCTCCAAAAAGCCTTTTATTCCAAAAACTGTCTACAGTCAGTTATCAATTATACTGTATACTGTACTTTTAGTATGCAGGAATAGATGAAATACTTTTGTATCATGTATTTAAAATTAAGCGAATTTAAACCCATTTGTACAGTATTTAAAGCCAATACTCTCTCATTTCCTCATTTATCGTTAGATTTATATCCTATGTTTATTTAATATACCTCAACTTAATATACATAATGTTTCCAATTTTACCTTAGGAACCCAGCGAGATAGGCTGGACTGAGATGGAGTAACAAGCCTCCTTTCATACCTAAGGGAGGATTAGAATTCAGTTTCTAATGCAGCACTTGAATCCTTGCATCAAAACGACTCTCTTCTAATTCTTTGCCATAATGCACTGGTACAAAAATGATCTTTTTTTTAAAAAAAATCTAATTAAGGGAAGAAGAATGGACTAATTTGTTAGTGTTCTATTTTCACACCTGCACACTGTTGTCCTTGGAGCTGTTGGGAATTACAAGGTGATGTTGTTCTAGGAAACTGTATCTGCTCTGACCCTGGAGGTTGAAGATATGCCACTGAAGAGCTGCAGCAGATTGGAAGGGGAGAAAGAAAGAAAAAAGAACAATAGGAGCATATTAAATCCCAACATTCATTTCATCCGTAATGCTTTAAATTGATGAAAGTTGCAAGCTTAATCGGAATTTACACAAAAGCAGTCTTCATGCACTCCAGAAATTAAAATTAATGGTTGTATTGTTTCTCATGACCTTCTTTTCCTAAAAAATAGTAAATGTCAATAATAGATTGTCTAGTTTAATTATATTTCAGTCTCTTGGGAAACAGATGAACAAGTTAAATTTGCTTTCAACTGAAGGCTGAGAATATGTTCTAAGTTATTTCTCTTTCCTAAATTAACAGGTATTTGATTATTTTATAATTAAACAGGTTGTACAAAGAATAAATTATCTTTATTTTGTATCTTAAATGAATACATTAGACTTAATAGCTAATTAACTAGACAGATAGACAGACAAACAGAACTGCTATTTTCCTTTTTTTAACTTTTCTGTGCATTATTCAGAGTGACTTTTGTAAAGGTGACAAGGCTTTAAAGACTGAAGTTAATTTACTATATCATATTGTTAAATGATGATAATAATAACCAATGTAAGGCATACAAACATCAAGATAATCCTAAATGTAGAAAAACAAACAACACAGAAATATCCAGTAGGCAAGAATGATTATAATCCCACTGAAAGTTTATATTTGGATCACAATGACTTCAGACTGTTCTATTCTTCTCCTATAGAAAATGGGCCAAAGAGTTAGCACTGCATCCCCCCCCCAAAAACCCTCCTTTGTATTGTTGCTTTCTTTTTCTTCTGAACTCTTCTATTCAATTTGTTTTTCAACACCTGTTGCCATGTCTCTATTTGCACAGTACCACATTGCTCCTTAAAATATTCTACTAAATCCAGCCATTTGAAATTTAAATTTATTTAAATACATCCAGACATTCAGAATCTCCATTTTATATGGAAGAGTTACTTCCATGTCAATAAGGGAAGAGGACCTCAGAATATCAGCCAGGTCAGGAAATACAGTAGATACCATAAGGACTACTAGAACTCTATTATGATAGGAAATCATTATAAAATATTAAAAGTTTCCCCCCGCCCCCTCTTAAATCACACAGAATCATAGCAGGCTTATTTTTAATTTCTTTTTCATGTTTCTTCCTTTTCCTGCAACTGAGTTGTCCTTTGTATCATTTCATAATGGTTCTGCCAATGGATCCTGCAATTCCTTCCATCAACATTTTCTCTACATTTCTGTACAAGAAACAATTACCACCTCATGGTTTCAGTATTACCCTGCATGCTGGTTCAGAAATGTATCTGATGACCTTTTCTAGGGGCCAGCTTTGCCCCAAGAAAGTTTAATAAATGAAAATTGCCATCCTAGCCTTGATGTCCAAATAACGCATGATCCAATATATCATTTTGTTCTTAGAGAGTCTTTCATTAGTGTCAGTGAAATCAATATATTTTAAATCAGAAAACCAAGGGATTATCTGCAGAATAGGGTAAGGAAGTGATTTCATGAAAACAAAATAATAGGTAATTAATAATAAAAGATACATTTTGTTTGAGTCATATACAGTTTAAAATCTCAAATGCAGGCTGCAATATACGCTTAAATTCCTCTGAAAGTAAATCAAACTGGTATATGCAGTTGTTTTGAGACTATATCTGTCTTCTCATTTTCTCCTGTTAGAACTGCAATCCTAGCTGTGCAAATTACAACCTTCTACATGAGGGCACAAAGGAAACAATGCAGTCAATAATAAAATTTGATTTTGTCAAAGATATTGAATAAGCTGCACTTAATCACAATCTAGATCTATATTTGCTATATGCTATACAAACCAGGCACAATTTTTCTTCCTAGTATTTTCCTATAAGTGCAGGGTCCACTTTTTTTTCCTGTTATCCTGGGCTGAGAAAGCGCGACTGGCTTGAAGTCACCCAGCTGGCTTTCACATTTAAGGCAAGACTAGAACTCACTATCTCTTGCTTTCCTGATGCCTTAATCACTAGACAGTAACCACTAGAACTCTCTGTTACACCAACCAAGCACACTGATTAGGAATTTCTCAGGATGGGAATTTCTCAGGTGGGTGGGTAGATAGATAGATAAGCCTATTTCCTCACCATCCACCCCCAACTAACACTGTTCTATAACACTCGTCATTACAGACTATGAGAATCTCCAGTTGGGATGGTGCTTGGATTGGATTATGCAATGGACATGTGGGTGTTGGGCAGGGCCTTAAACTTTCCTTTGGGTGGGGAAAACCTGGAAGCCTTCAGATTCAGGTTTTCCCAGATGTACCAATATGACATCTCTAATAAAATGGAACTTTGAGGAAACTTGGAGTTTTCTTTCGTTGGGGGTGTTACTTGGAATCCTGACAAGCATATTCATCAGTATTTTAAAGTTAAGCTCAACCATAGAAGTAAATTTCCCATATTTATTTCATTATTACAAATTAGTGAGCACACTTATATTAAGAAACAGGAATGAAGTCAATGTGCTCTAAATATTTATGCAGGAATATGTTCTTGTCAGAGCTGCCATCTTCTTGCTTCAGCCCTGGCTTTGCATTGATGCTAGCCTGCTATGAATCACGGGGGAGAGGAGGGAAGCCGTCAGGAGGGGGGAAGACAGGAAATAAAACCCATCTTATGTGCAGGCTAGAGACATCATAAGAGTGGACGAAGGCTACCTGGCCTGGGAACAGTATGTGGCCGCACATCAAAGAGGCGCCAAACCTCATAACGGCTACCAAAACACCTACTTTAAATTTTATTGGAACTGACCAGGGGGGAGGGCTTGGACAAGGGGAGGAATAATTTAGGGATACATTGCATGGGAATTCTCAGATCTAACTTCTCTGAGCCGTAGCCACTTGGTATCAATAAACGTATACCTTTCACTACGGATAGAGTTGAGGGTCTTTCATTATTAGATGACCAAGCTGGGACAAGCCTGACAAGATGACTCTTTTAGGCTTGTACATGTATCTGGAGTTTGAGAGCATGCTTTCAAAGCAGGGGGGCAATAATATTGAAAAGTTGATATATAGATGCTGAATGCATTGACTGTGCTGCATCAGAATCCCCCCCCCCTTTAAAATAACAAATCTTTTTAAAATGGCAGAAGTGTTTATTCACATTCCTGATGTCTCAGTCATATAGAACAGAAATAGAAATCTTCTGCAGATTCTAGAAATATGTTTAAAAACGAAGTACACCCTCACACATATTCATATAACAGGGGTTATAAAACGTGCAACAGTAACCCAGAATTCTTCTCAATGCTTGCTTTATAAATGACTTTCTGTCCATACATTGTTTGGCATTATATCCGAACTAGGATACCTATCTTATGGCTCTAGAAATAAATCAGAATCTTAGCCCAAGAACAAACTGTGCCTTAATATGCATTTGTACTGAGTTGGGAACAAGACAGAGATCCCAGCTGAGATGCCATATAATATAAACATAGACAGATTTCTTGTTTTATTTAGTCATTCCACTAACATGGAAAGTAAAGTGGAAGCAAATGGGAGGAACACCAGCACATTTGCTTGCTCTTGGTAAATGGCTTGCAAATTAAACTAATGCAACAAAGAGGAGGAGGAGGAGGAGGAGGAGGAGGAAGGCATGATTCCCAGATCCTACGCAGTAGCTTTTTTCTTCTTAAGCCCTTGCTCATTATTTGCACCATATTCCAAATTTCTTCCTTTTATATAGCTTTAAAAATTCCCAATGTAGTTTTCTTTGGTTTTAGAGAAGCACTATCTCACAGCAATATCCAAAATATCAAAGACAGCTGTGACTCACTCCTACTCCCTAACATTAGCTGATTTAACTATTCTGTGATTCTTCTGTAGCACACATACCCCCCAATTTTTTGGGGGGGAAAGAGCGCATTCACTTGCTTGGCAGTGTAGTTCACCAGTTCATTTTTCCTCAACAGTAGAGAAACTTAAGGCATTACCTGAGGTTATTTTGGGCATCCACTGAGAAATAGGGCAGAATCTCATGTATTATATATAAAGAAGAGCAGCAGTCAAGGTCTTTATACTGTGGAGAAGGTGAACTTTAAAAAATAAATAAATGCATGCATTGGGAGCTGATAGCGATATCACAGGAAGGAGTCCAACGATTTTACAAAACAAAATGATGCATTTCAGCCAACAGAAGTGGCTTAATGCCCTTGTTCTCCTGATAATTTCTACAAAAATCTCAAAATGCTTTTGTTTCTTTGGGTGATATTGCTTTCAGCTTCCACACATGCCTCATACAGGGAAGGGAAGAACAGATTCACAGTTTCTCATCCCAGAAGGGAAGGAAGAAGCACAACACAAATTGCTGGACATGGACCCATAGTATTACATGAAACATGGAGAACCCCAATCAGATGCTGTAGTGCAAAATATAAAACTTAACCTCAAAGCATAAAAAGGAGCTTCCTCTATGTTTAAACATTTATACAGGGAGAAAATGTTTCTGAAAACTAAAAAGCCACTCCATCCCATTCTATTATTTCTAAAAATTAAGCAGGCACAATTAAAACTTCTGCTCATTTTCCTGCTCCCTAAAGATATCCTTTCTGAAGAAACATTGACATGAAATGATGATTTAGTCTACACAGGCATTAAAAAATCCAGGATTAAATCATACCACATTATTCAAGTTCAACTCAAATGGGTTTGTAATTTATTGATTATGTTTTTACTCATGACTTATTTGACCACAATCTTTTACTAAAAAGCAACCTCCCACTAAGATCTAATCTAAAATCTTAAATTACACTCACCTTAAATTGTTCTGCTGTCCAGATGGAATGACACTATAGTAAACGGGCATTCCTGATGTGGGGAGTCCTTGGTTTGTCTGATTGGGAATAACCACTGGCTGCTGATATGTTTGTTGGGACAGTCCTTGGGAAACTGGAGCCATGGAGACCTAAGAATTAGAGTATGCTAGGATCACCAATAGTAAGCAGAAACGTACACAATGGCAGATTATTCATGCAAAAGTATACAAGGCAACCAAAGAGCACTGAAATCTAGTATTCACAAAAGTATAAGAATCCAGCAGCTATGACAACCCACTACAGATTGCACGTGGATAATCACAAATGTGAATTTACATCTGGATAGAATAATCTCTTTCAATTTCAGAACAAGAAAAAAAGACAAACAGGTTCTGAGAACTGTATTCGGCATAACTACTTATATTTTAACGATATCACGGCTTACTTGGTAAGATGGCAGGGGAGGATATGGAACAAGTACTCCTTGAATCTGATTTCCAATGTTGTTGGGTTGGCCTCCAACTAGATTTTGGTTTTGCGACTGCTGGACACCAACTAAACCCTGGTAGTTTTGCTGCTGGTTAGGCATAACTTGGTAACCTGCAAGTATACAAATATTTAAAACAAGGATTGACAGGTTAAATGAAAAAAATTATATACCCAAGTATTCTTTAGATATAATGACTACACCAGTTTTTCCATGGATTCCATGGTACTTCAAAAAAAGCTATATACAACAATAGAGATAATTTATGACTCAGTAATATTTGTGTGATGATCAAAATCTTAGCTGTGGTTTATTGTGAATGACTATCTACAAGCTCACACTCATAACCAGCTAATCTGCCTACAAGTCTGATGTAGACATATAAACAACATTTCATGATAGAGACATGCTATACATCATGTAGCCACAGCTATCTCTAGAAAACAGATAACATTTAGTAAGGAACATTGTGTTACATTTTATCTGTAGAATCCTGCTTTGTGAAGAAATAAATTGAATTTAGCCCTATTTTATTAAAGTTCCTTTTCCCCATTTAAGATAACTAGTGCCATCTTGGAGGTTGCTTGGAACATCTCTTCCTATATTTCATTTTTTTAGTCTACTCATTGGTACTGTCTTGTGGATTTTCTGTTAGGTTGGTGATCCTGTTCAAGGTAACTCACTCTATTATCTATCTGTCTGTCTGTCTGTCTGTCTGTCTGTCTGTCTGTCTGTCTGTCTGTCTATCATCTATCTACCCACCCACCCACCCTATTTACCTGAAAATGTTTGCATCTTAATATTTAAAGTTTTTAAATGTATATATTTTATTTATATTTTAAAATAAACTTTCATTTTGCTTCTCTCAGGTGAGAATATCTCTAGTGAGGATGACCTGTACTCATTAATTATATACCTATAAAGTACATAGATATGAGATCAAATTATAAAGCTTATTTCCTTTTTAAAAATGTGTATCTCTTAAAGGCAGCACTGGTTGTGATAGTCCTATCTCATACACTAGAGCCAGGGGAGGGATGCCATGTGAAGGTCTCTAGAAGACAGATTGTGACAACAACTGCTAAGCCATTAACACAAAGCAGGTGGTCAAACCAGAAATGTACAGGGGCTGCCAAGACATCCAACAAATAATAACCACAACATTTTTCAGCTAAATGCATTTGTATTTTATTTTCATACAGACAAGTGGATCAAAACTAAACTTATTTGCTGAACAGCAGTCAACATGCAACTTTACATTCTAATTATGCCTGATAAATAGAAATAATTATCAATTTTAGCTTCATTAAACTATAATTTTTAGTTCTGATTAGTGGCACAATATAACAGTGCATTTATGTGCTTGTCTGACTACAGATAAATCATTTTTCTAAGACTCGAAACAGCCCTAAACATACAAGGAGTATGAATATATTTTAATTGTAGTGGGAAGCCTCTTCAGCAAATCTGAAAATCTCTAAATTCTCATTGACATTATTTAAAAGGCAGTCTCCAATTTAAGAAACCATCACGTTATATAAACACATCACATTTCTTGAGGCAGAATTGAACAGATTTGATTTTCTGAATTGTTTAACCAGTGTTTCTTGATCTTCGCAGTTTTCCGATAGCTTAGCTGGCTGGGGAATTTTGGGAGTTGAAGTCTACACATCAGAAAGCTGCCAAAATTGACATACAACAACTTAAGAAGACTGAGCAGATGATCAAACTTAGGCACCTGTTTCACACTGAGAATGAGTTCTTCATCCAAGTCAAAGAAAAAAAAAAACAGCTACCAAGATGGAAGACCATTGTTTTATTATGGAGTGGAACAGGTTTTAGAAAAAAGGCTTCACTTTTTCCACACAGCTAGAAAAATTATTCACAGGTCAATTGCCAGTCAACCCAGCAACCTATTACAGTTCATGTAAAGGAACAAAACATAATTTTTGTTCCTTTACATGAACATAAAACATAATTTTATTATGAAGATTAAGACGAGTGTAGATTGGAAGCTACAAAGCTCTCTTGTAAAGAGAATGGACGTTGACTTACCTGAACGTCCCTTTTCAGGGCGCTGCGGACACTATCCATGAATGGGTTAACCTTTCAGCTTTGGCAAACAACTGAGAGAATTTAAATCAAGGGACCTTCCCCTTCCCTTGCTCTGGCCACACCCCCTAGTCCCATGATGCCCCAGTCTGAACGAAGGCGTAGAAAAAACCCAGGCAGGTGTAGTTAAACCAGAGAACTTTATTAACAACAAATAGTAACAGATAAAAGTGAACTGTGGGGGTGAGGCCCCCTTCTCTCCAGCAGTCAGCCGGATCAATAGGGAGGGTATGGATAGTGTCCGCAGCGCCCTGAAAAGGGACGTTCAGGTAAGTCAACGTCCATTTTCCAGTGCGCTGCTCCCACTATCCATGAATGGGATATACCCAAGCTACAGACCATGGGCGGGAGGCTGACTGCTCCCCGCCTCTGTATCGGCTACAACTTTCTGGAGAACTCTGCGGCCAAATGCCGCCTCGGCCGACTCGTAGACGTCTATTTTATAATGTCTAATGAAAGGCGACAGGGATGACCAGGTGGCCGCTCTGCAAATGTCCAGGATGGATGCTTGTGTGGCCCAGGCTGCCGACGTGGCCGCGCTCCTGGTGGAATGCGGTAGGATTCTGCTCGGTTTCGGTTTAGCGTTAGCGTCGTAGGCGAGGGCGATGCAGGCCTTGATCCACCTACTCACTGTTGAAGACGAAATCTTCTGTCCCAGCGAGGACGGGTTGAACGACACCAGAAGCGCCTCTGTGCGGCGAAACGGGGCCGTTCTACGGATGTACAGACGTAGGGCGCGTCGAACATCGAGGGTGTGCCACCGCCTCTCTCTGTCGTCCCGTGGGGTCGGGCAGAAATCCGGTAAGACCAGCTCCTGGGCCCGGTGGAACCAGGAGTTCACCTTTGGGAGAAAGGAAGGGTCTAGCCGCAGGACCACGGTGGAGTCCCGGAATATGCAGAGGTCCTTGCGGATGGAAAGGGCCGCTAATTCTGAGACCCTCCTAGCCGATGTGATGGCCAGTAGAAAGGCGACTTTGAAGGATAGAAACTTGAGTCCCACCGACCCCAGCGGTTCAAAGGGGGGGGCGGTGAGGGCTCTCAGCACCAACGGTAGGTCCCAGGACGGGTAACGATGGACAGTTGGGGGACGCAGGTTCGAAGCCCCATGCAGGAAGTCCTTTAGTAAGGGATGGTGAGAAAGTGAGCGGAATGGTGGGCACTTGATAACTGTGGATAGTGCTGCTGTCTGACGCTTCAAGGTGGCCGGCGCCAGGCCTTTCTCCAGTCCTGCCTGTAGGAACACCAAGACTTCCCGGATTGAAGCTGTTGTAGGATCTGTATGGTTCTGTGCGGCCCAGCAGCAGAAAGCCCTCCAGGTTGCCTCGTAAATGCGGGCTGTCGAAGGCCGCCTGGCTGCCTGGATAGTGCTGACGACGTTGTTCGGTAGGTTGTCTTTCTGTAGCACTACCCTTTCAAGTGCCATACGGCTAATTGCAGCCACTGAGGTTCTGGATGCAGCACCTCTCCCTGGCGCAGGACTACCTTGTGGGGTGGAATCACCCACGGCTGTTCGATTGAGAGGGCCACGAGATCGGCGTACCAAGGTCTTCGGGGCCAATTTGGGGCCACTAGAAGAAGGTTTGCTCTTTCTGACAGCAATTTCCTGACCACCTGTGGGAGGAGTGGAATCGGTGGAAACGCGTAAAGTAGGCCCCCCGGCCATTTGCACCGAAGAGCGTCGTGTGTCTCTGCTCGAGGGTTTGGGTATCTGGTTATGAACCTGGGAAGCTGTGCGTTGGCTGGAGATGCGAAGAGGTCCACTGTCGGTGACCCGAACTTGTTTGTGATCTCCTGGAAGAGATCGGGATGGATCTGCCACTCCGCCTGATCTATTGTCTCCCGGCTGAGCCAATCCGCTCTGACGTTGGTTGCTCCGGAGATGTGATCTGCCCTTATGGACAGCAGATACTTCTCCGCCCAGTCGAAGAGGTCCTCGGATTCCTTCATCAGGGCCTTGGATCTCGTGCCCCCCTCTCTGTTGATGTGTGCTTTCGCTGAGATGTTGTCGGTCAGCACCAGCACATGGTTTCCTCGGGTGTGTTGCTGGAAGTGTCTCAGAGCCAGTTTTATTGCCCGTAGCTCGAGCAGGTTGATGCTGAGTTCTTTTTCCTGGCTGGACCACTGTCCCTGTGCCACCAGGTTGTGGAGATGTGCACCCCACCCGTGCAGGCTCGCATCCGTCGTGAGCACTATCCTGTTGTGTTCGAGAAACTCCGAACCTTGAAGGAGGGAGCGAGACGTCCACCATCTGAGAGAGTTGCGGGTTCGAGATGGAAGACGAACCTTCTTTGGGGAGTTGGCCTTCCCCGATCGTTGAAAGGGAAGGAGGAACCATTGTAGGGCTCGCGAATGTCTGCGTGCCCACGGAACGATACCGTAGCAGGAGACCATTTTCCCGAGCAGGCATGCCAACAGCATCAGTGGAGCCCGTGTTGAGGCCAGGACTTGAAGTGTTAGGCTCCGGATGCTCTGAATCCTCTCCGGGGACAGGGACACCCGGCCTCCGGCGGAGTCTATTACCGCCCCCAGATGGAGAATTTGATTGGTGGGTTGGAGATGGCTCTTTTCGAAGTTGATTGTGAATCCATGGGCCTGAAAAGCCCTCAGGACCCTCTCCCTGTCCCTGGCCGCCTGGTCCTGAGACGACGAGAGTATCAAGATGTCGTCTAGGTAGCAAAGGATCCTCACAGGGATGGCCCGGAGACTGGCTGCCACCACCGCAACTAATTTGGTAAAGGTGCGGGGTGCTGATGACAGACCGAATGGCATGGCCCGGTACTGGAAGTGGCGGCCCGCAAACTGGAATCTGAGGAACTGACGGTGGTTCGGATGGACTGGCACGTGGAGATATGCTTCTCGTAGATCTACCGACTGGAGTAGATCCCCCCGTCGGATTCCCGCCAGGATGGAGCGGAGGGAATGCATTTTGAACCTGCGGTAACTCACTGACAGGTTCAGCTGCTTTAAGTTTAGGATGGCTCTCCAGCCCCCCGAGTTTTTGGGGACCAGAAAGAGGCTTGAGTAAAACCCCAAGCCCTGCTGGGTCAGAGGGACCGGTTCGATTGCCTTGACCTCTAGGAGGTGCTGGATCTCTTGCCACATCAAGGCTTGCTGTTCTTGGTTGAGAGGTACCGGGCAACGAACATATCGACTGGGCGGGGGCCCCAAAAAGTCGATATACAGTCCAGAGGAAACAGTGCGCCGTGCCCAAGAGTCCGAGGTGGACCGGGCCCATTGTAGGTGGAAGAGGCGCAACCTTCCCCCTATGGGTTCCCCGGTCTGGGAGTCATCTTCCTCTCTTGTTAGATTTGAACCCGGCGCCTCGGAAGGGGCGCTTGGTATACTGGTTCCGTCCTCGGTCCCGGAATTGTTGTCTGTGTTGGATTCTCTCCCCTCCGTGGTATTGTGTGTGTTGGGGTGGGGGCCCCCTGGGCCCGGAACCTGAGCGAAAGGGCGGCTGGGGAGGGTATGGCATGTATCTACGTTCCCTCCGTCGGTAGGCGGTGGGTAAGACTTTCCTCTTGTCTTTGTCCTCTATGAGGACTGGATCGAGAGCCGCTCCAAAGAGATCAGGAGCCTTGTAGGGCGCCGCTGCAAGTCTCCATTTTGCTTTTAGGTCTGCCTTCCAGGGGCGCAGCCAGAAGAGTCTACGGGTCGTGACCGTCGACGCCAGAGCTCTAGAAGCAAATTTGGCCGAGTTAAGGGAGGCATCTGCTGTGTATTCAGTAGCAGCTATAATCTTGTGGATATCCTGGTGTAGCCTGGTGTCCTCGGGGGGAAGTCTTTCTTGCATCTGGCGAAGCCAGATGAGGGCCGCTCTGCTGAAAAACGACGTGGCTGTCGCTGTTCTGATCGCCCAGCCGGTCGCCTGGTGAGTTTTACGAAAGGCGCCCTCCATTCGTTTGTCTTCCGCTCTGAGCCCATCCAGAGCATCCGTGGAGAGGGGCGATGGAGCGGACAGAGCTGCTACCGGTTGATCAATGGCAGGGAGCGCCAGAAGATCCTCCAACTCTGGAGCTGAGCAGAACAGCTTTTTATCTAAACTGCTAGGGGCTGTCGCCGCCGCTGGCTGACCCCAGGGGTTTTGGATGACCTCTGTAAATAACTGTGGGCAGGGAATACAATCCTTCTCGGGTTTTGATGCTTTGAATAGTGCATCATGTGGCCCCGCCGTTGATGGCTGTGGTGGGGGGGCCACATCACCCGGTAACCCCAAGTTGGTGGTGAGTCGGGCCTTGTGCAGTAATGACTTGAACAATGCTGGCCGAAAGAGTCCTGTGAAGGCAGGGGTGTCAGGAGGAAGCCCTTCGTCCTCCGAAAACTCCATGTCATCTGGCCCCTCCTCCACCTGGTCTGAATCCTCAGAGGAGGAAGACTGTGTCTGGGGGAGGTGCTGCCGTGACCGGGGGATCTGTTGTTGCCCCTGGTTTTGTGGTGCAGTAGGCTGCTGCTGTGTAGCCTGTTGCCAGCTAGAAGCTAGAAAGGAGGACAGGGCTGAGGAGAACATAGCCTGGAAGTCCATAGGCATGTGTGGCTGAAACCCCGGATGGGTGTGCATGGCTGAGCCAGAAGGCATAGCTGGCTGATATGCCCGGCTATGCGGTTGTGGGGTAGCACGAGCTCCAGAGCCGTGTGTCATCATCCCGGGTGAGACCTCTTGTCTCAGGAGTGACAAGTCGGGTAAGGGCTGGGATGGGGTTACTGGTGTCCTGGTTAGGTCTGCCAGATTCGAGGTGCCCGCTTCTGCCTCACTTAGAGCCACTGATGCCGCCCTGAATGGCGATGCCTCCCTGGCTGGCGAAGTGGAGACTGCCTGTTGCGCCTTGGCGCACTGGAGTTCCAGTGCATTAAAGCTTCTTTGGGCGTGTCTGTCCAGGGCTTTGGGCAAGTTGGCTGCTCCAGATGAGCGGGTGTTCGTTGTGCCGCTCTTCTTTTTCGACTTGGATGGCTTGCGCACTGGACTTAGGTCTAGCTCCAGGTCCGAAGATAATGGGGAATTCGCCATGGCTGACTGAATTGTCCCTTATGCCTGGAGTCTCAGGTGTGACTTGCTACGATAAGCGAGGTGTCCCCCCCCCTCTTTTTTGCTGCAAATCGAGGATGCACACCAGCCGTTGATGTTCTAGATTCCAGGAACCGTTCCAGTGGAGGGAACCGTTCTGAGATTTTGCCCCGGTCAGTTACCACTTGGGGTGGTAAGGCAGTGGTGGCCGCTAGCTGCGGGCTTACACTGGCGGCCCGAGGGTCCTACCAGGTGCCGCGCTTAATTGCTGGCCTGGGGTTGCGCCCGGATGAAGGCCTCAGGCTTATACTGGTGGCCCGAAGGTCCAGCCAGCTGCTGGGCTAAGGTAGCGCCCCCCCTTTGAATTGTAGGTGGGGGGGGGGCGGGGGGGGCTGGTAGGGCGAGTGAGCAGATGCCCCCCCCTATAGGCGCCTTTGGTTTCTGTAGTGTAGCTTCCAAAGCCCCCCCCCGCTGTTGGAATTGAGGGGGGGGGGGTGGTCTATCACCTCAAAGATGGCCGCCGCCTCCCTCCGCCACGTGGGAGAGGCCGCGCGGCGATGCTGCTGCTCGAGGGCGGCGTGGGGGGGGCCTCCGCGTGGGAGCAGCGGGGATCGCAGCTGCTCCGGTTGCGTTTCTGTAGCGTAGGCTTGGAGCGACCCCGCCGGCCAGCTGGAGAGCGCTGAGCCACGTGGGGTGTCGCTCGGGCTTGCCGGACGCTGGGAGAGCCGCCGCTGTGCTCCAATTTAAAACCGGCGCTCTCCCGGCTTCTTCAGCTGCCTGGGGCCCAGGCAGATGCCCCCCCCTGCTGCAGCGATCTCACCGGCGCGTGGGGGGGGTGGGGGGGGTAGCGGTGGAGAGCGGAGTTGCCGCTCTCTCCCTGCGGCGTGGGCGGCTCGCCAGCTGGTGAGCGCTCTGCCGCGTGGCCCCCGTAGGAGCTGTGAGCTCACTACAGACACTCGCGAAAAAATAAAACTAATCAAAGTTAAAGTAAAAGCCTAAAAGCCCTGGTTACAGGGAAGGGAAGGGAAATTAACTAACTAAAGAAAGGTCCCAAGAAAAAAAGAGAGAAAAAGGAGCAAATTTTAAATACCTGAACAGGAGCTCCCGAAACTACCTCAGGTTTGCCAAGCAACTGAGAGAAGACTGGGGCATCATGGGACTAGGGGGTGTGGCCAGAGCAAGGGAAGGGGAAGGTCCCTTGATTTAAATTCTCTCAGTTGTTTGCCAAAGCTGAAAGGTTAACCCATTCATGGATAGTGGGAGCAGCGCACTGGAAAAAGAGGATTCCCTCCCAATAGACAACCTTCTCTGAATTTTCTGGCAGTCAGTCAAAGTTTATAATAAAGGGATTAGAAAGGGTGCAAAAGCCAAGGAGAGGGAGAATAAGGACAATTTGACATTGGGTTAAACTTAAGCTGTTGAGGGGAATGTTTCCCAATGTATTATTTTTTTTAAAAAAAAAACCCTACTACCCAATATTTACTTTCATTTTGCCAAAAGGAACAAACAGGTAATGGAATGAAATTATTTCTTCTCACACCTCCCTCCCTCCCTCCCTCCCTCCCTCCCTCCCTCCTTCCTTCCTTCCTTCCTTCCTTCCTTCCTTCCATTTCTATGAATAAAAGGGCACTTTTTATGTGAGAAGAATATTTGCTATGAACAAATGAAGATTAATTAATTCAGTAAATGTTGTATCCCACAAAATTTATTTATCTTTTGTTTATTCAATTTATTGGTTGCTCATCTTATTACAAGATTAACTCTGGGTGGCTTACAATCATGAGTATAAATATAAATATAGTAAATATACTAAAAACATAAATAAATTTTTAAAAAGCCAAAGAGTCGGACATAAATGAATGTGTCAAAAAAAAAGCTATGCCAAGAGTCGGACACAAATGAATGGATAACAATCATCATCAATGCTGTATCTTGTTTTACAAGCAACTTTTTCACTTCCCAATATAGCCTGCAGCTGTGGTCCTTCCCGATGGTCTCCTATTCCAGTTACTAAAGCCAGTCTGATCTTGCATAAGATTTTTGTAATCAATAAAGGTCATCTACTTCTTAAAATCAAGTTTTTCCTGTCCTCCTTTTTAAATAAACTACATACTGGAATGCATGTGGCAATCGAATACACCAGTGGCCCCCAACTTTTTGGACACCAGGGACCGGTTCCGTGGAGAAAGGTTTTTCTGCGGATCAGAGGGTTTTGTGTGCTGTCTGCATTCTGTGGATGGGATTTTGCTTGTTTGCACGGAACAGTTGCTGGCATGCTGTGGACCACTGCCGGCCCACAGACTGAGGGTTGGGGACTTCTGCAATAGATTATGCAAAATAAAATATACAATTATTCTTGGGCACAAATTGCAAATAACATGTAAATGGATGCGTACACCGAAGCTGCAGAGTTCTGCTAGTTGTGCTATTTCTGTTTCTCAGGGACTGCAGTGTAGCTGCGAAAGCTATTTTGAGTCTTCTGGCACTTTCGCACTGGTGAAGTAAAAATCAATTTTCCATGCTGAGAGAAGAACTAAGACAATATAAATTGACTGCTAACATATTTCGCCCTGGGTTCCAAAGCACCTTGCTATTTTTAGTTGCACTCTTCCTCCTCAGCATACCAAGTGACAAGAAAGAAACACAGCATTCAGCAGGAAAAGAAAGAGAAAGAGCATCTGCTAAGACAGATGGTTATATTTTGCAGCCAGGCTATTAAAGAATGGTTAAAAACTGATGCTTAGAGATTACAAAGAATGAACAGTAGTTCTGGATCGTGAGTTTCCTCAAGTAATGAAACTGTTTCCAGCATCCAAACCCATATATTATACATATATCAGTTAGAAAGAGGCATGGCCTCCGTTAAAGCAATTAAAATCTCAATCGTGGCAGGGGTCTAAAAAACAAAAGAATGCAGGATAAATAAAACATACCATATAAAGACAAACACTTGTCTAAAATATTCCGGCCCTGAACATTACTTTCCTGATACTTTCTTGGAGTATCCGAGGGCCGATCAGTCTATTTTTTCAAAGGGGGGGAAAGAACAGAATTCAATCCTTGATAAGAAAGTCACAACTGCAGATGGATACACCTGCAACCCCTTTACGAAGGAAGCCGGGAAGCAGCTGAAAAAGAGACCGGTTCACTGTGAGATATGTAACCCTCTCAGACAGTGTTACGGCCCCGAATCCAACAGCTCACGATGAAACCAATTTATTCTACAAGGGCTGTTTGTTGCAGAGACACACATAGAAATTGTGCTTGGAATATAGGTATTTTTCTAATCAACTGACTGGACTGGTTTAATGCCATTTTTCAATCTTGTGATATAACTCCTGTTTATCCTTCTTACAACAAATGTTCAATACCAACAGTTCAAATATGGTTTTTTTAAACAAAATTTTTAATAGACCCACATATATCAATCAGCATCTTTTCCAACTGGTTCTGCATATTTCATACTCAGAATTTCCCTTCCCACTGCCCTGAAATCTAATGCTTAACCCAATTCAAACCAGATCTCCTTTGCTCAGTTTCCATCTATCTTTAACGATCAATTCTCTGAATTCATAATTAAGATTGATGAAAACTGAGAAAACTGAGCACCCATCTGAGAGAAATGGGTGGTTAAGAAATATGAAAAACATACAAACAAATAATAAAATAAATAAAATTCCCAAAAGTTCCTGATTTGTGCTTAAGGCGCAGGATACAAGGATGAACTTTTCACCAAATGTTGCCGTTATTTCAGCATTTGCTCTTTGAAAACCACCTCATTCCAATCTTTTGGTTAAAACACTTTCCCCACAGCAGGTACAGATTAGTAATATCTGCATGATTCATGTAACAGGCAATACAGAATATTGAACCAAGTGGTAAATATTTAAGTCCGGTAACCTTGTGTATATATATACTTGTGTTTCATCAAGAGCAACATCCAGGGCTGCATGAAAAATTGTATCAGAAACCACGCAGGAATTCTAATATCTATCTATCTATATACATTCTTGTTAGCTACAAGTATTTCATGACTGATGGGGAAAGGGAGAAGTATCTATAGAAATAAATAAAAATTAGAATACAAACTATAGACCCAAGTCTAGATCAAACTTGATTTGTTCAAATTAAACAAAAAGCACCTGAAACAAGACACTTTCACACACATAAAAGAGGTAATCACTCTAAACATTTCAGAAGATAAATTCTGCAACAATACCAAACAAAAGCAAACAATATAGACAATCAAATAATTTATGTCATTTGTTGTTAATTAATAACTGCAACTGAATTAGTTACCTTGATATTAGTGCCAGGGTTACTACTGAAATATATGACAGATTTCAAAGGCATGATTTTACTTTAGTTTTAATTTTATAATTTCATAAATGTATTAAAACATCTTATCACCATGGAAATGCTCTATAAATGGATTTCTTTTAACACACACAAGCTGAATTATTTCAGATTCATTTCTGCTGAGAAAGCAAAATTAATAAAATTCATTTTTATTGAAATTTATACAGTGCTTTCCAGGTCTCAGATCCAGATAAATCAATTGCTGCAATGATTTAACAGCCTCAGCAAAGAGCAAGGGATCCTTCTTCAGTTTTAGTGTGGAATTGTAAAAGAACCAAATACTGTATGTTTTCCAACATTCTTCCTGCTGGTTAACCATAATGAAAAACAAATGTCCATGTTGGTGAATGCCGATACAAGATGTGATTAGGTCTAAAGAGATAAATCAAGGCAACCATTTCTTTTTGGATAATAGTTTTATTCTTTAACCCATATCTTTGAACAAAAGCATCTAAAGTATATATTTAATTTATCTGTCTAGGACAACATAGGAAGAGTTAATAATGTCTTCAGAAGAATATTTATAAAAGGGAAAGGCAAACTGATATTCTGGATTGCAATTGACATCATCCAAGACAAGGAAAGAACAGAAGCTGCACCTCAAACATCTGGAGGGATATCACTCACCCAGCCTCTAAAAAGCTTAGCTTCTGAGGCAAGGCAAAACATTTTGCTTCAGAAATATTATACCAGAAAGCACGAGTTTCATTAACTCAGATTTTTTTCCCCAATTTATTATGTACCGCTCAGTATAGATTGTTCTAATATTTCGGGAATACAAAAACTAAATCATGCTGGAATACAAACCTTCTAAGCTATAAAAGTCAATCTGTAACAGCATTAATGATTCAAATAAGAGCAGAAAATATACAAGAGAGGCAATAAGCAAAATGTTTAGCTTGATATGATTTAGATAGAAGGCAAAGTCCAGGCACCAACCTCCTAACAAACAATTTTTTAAAAAATCCCTCCAAAAATCGCACCATCAAGAACGTAAGATATTCATTCAAGATTAGGTAAATTTTGTTTATAAAACTGATGAAGAGAATAAAATGCTAAATTACGGTGTTAGTCCTTTGATAAGAAAAAACATTTATTTCACTCTGACCTTTTGGAAATGATTTACAAGTAAGTGTGATCAAAGAATATTCTGATTTTTGTTTGTTCGTTTGATTTTCTAAGCAAGTAATTAATTCTTTTGAATTCTGCCTCTTAAGATTTACTGAACTCGGCCAATTTAAAATATGCATTCCTACCAGTAGGAAGAATTTTCGTCACTTCAAACACAAAAATGGTTTTTTTTTCCCCTCTGTAAAATACTTCACGTTATTTCTTTCTGCCTCGCCTAGTTACCTGAAAGCTGCAAAAGTACAAGAAGTAAAGGGAGAAAGCATCACAAACCTGTCTGTTGAGCAGGCTGTGGCAGTGGCTGGTTTTGCTGTGTGTTGTAATGAACTGAAGTAACTGGCCGATATTGTTGACTGGAGTGTGGATACTGGCCTGGAGCACAGTAACAGGCTGGCATCTGAAAAAAAAAAAAGAAAGAAAGAAATGTAAGGTTTCTCTACAGGAGACCCATGCATATGTTTCTAAATCAGACAGCTCCTATTGTGCTGAATCAAAAGACTGCCGATACGCAGATCAAAAGAACTACAAACACCTTGGAAAAGAATAAACCCAAGTTTAGCAAAAGATAATGCAAGGATTCTCTTTAAATGCTAAAAAAAGCTACCGCCCCAAAATATTAAACTGGCTTCATATGCATTATAGTACAAAAGATAAAAGCATCACAATCTGTCAACGAGATATTAAAAATATTATTAGCCACAAAAAAATTCTTAAATAAATCTCATAATTTCTAATAACAAGGTAGTTCTTTCTCAAAAAAAAAATACTGCAAATAAATAAAACCAACAGTGGATCTGCCATGAAATCATTATTTAATTATTGTCACAAACATGTACCATATTTTTCAGAGTATAAGACGCACCTTTTCCTCCCTAAAAGCAGCTGAAAATTTAGGTGTGTCTTATACTCCGAATGTAGCTTTTTTGAAGCTTTTTTTCAGCCCTAACGAGGTGCTAGCGAGCTTTGCCTGCTTTTCTCATTGCTGCTCCCTCTAACAATCAGCTGTGCTTTAGAAGCTGTTTTTTATCCCCAACTAAGGGATAAAAAGTGCCTGCGCCCACTCAAAACCAGCAAATTAATGTGCTGAAGCTGACCAGATTAAGGACGCTAGCCAGATGAATACATGATAGGCAGAATGTTTTTCCCCCTATTTTCCTCTCCAAAAACTAAGGTGTGTCTTATACTCCGGTGCATTTTATACTCCAAAAAATGCAGTTCTTTTAAGAGTAGAACCGCGAGTATAGTTCGAAGTGTGTCAAGTTCTAATTTGTTAGTTTTAAATTTCTATAATTAAATGAAGAAGCAATATGTATTGACAGCAAAGTCATAGAGCCTGTCTACAGTAATTTATTCTGTGACCATTTCTATAGATTTCTATACAGTAGGGCAGACCAGTGCAAGCTACAGGAATCATATGATGTTGATACTAAAATACATACCCTGGCTAATAATTGCTACTGGGCACAGGTTAAGATGCTTGTCCTGACCTTAGAACTCTAAAGGGCTTAGACCTGAATTTCTGTCAGGCTGCCTCTCATATTATAAACCTGGCCAGCTACTCAGATCAGTAGGATATAGTCCTCTGAAGATGCCCACTTTGCCAGGCACTCAAGTGCCGGATACTTCGGAAAGAGCCTTCCCCTTCACATCTTTCAGGCTACAGATAGGCTCCCTAAGAATTACTTATTTAATACTAACTAATATGGGGGAAAAAACATAACTGGTTTTAATTTGGTTTTGATTTCAATTGCATCCAATCATCCTTTATTTCATATATTTTTTAAATCATTGTAAACTGGCCTGAGTGTTGCAATAAACAAAAAACAAAACAAAAAACCCCAAACCCTAAATGTGACAGGAGCAAACAAAATTGCAGGAACACCAGTTCTACACTGAGTTCTACAAGCACGTAGTAGAACATGCTGACAATATTTGAAAAATCTTGCTACCTGTGGCATTGGCTGCTGCATATATCCCTGTTGCTGAAGAACTTGCTGGTTAACAGGGTGACTGGATCCACTGTAGTTAGGAGTAGGTTGGCCAGGTGGTGGTGGCGGTGGTGGTGGCGGCGGTGGTGGTGCAGGTGGGGCCGTTGCTATGATAAAACCAGATTGTTGTGGTGGTGGGAGAACCACTGTAGACTGGAACATGTTGGCATGAGGATCAGCAGCTTCTCCAGATGGCTGTCGGGAGAGACTCATATGGCTAAGTTGGGATCCTAGGTTGTCTTGCTGAAATAAGTAAAAGAGTAACCAAAGGCATCCTTAAGATAATGAATGTAGAAGTTGTTTAACACCAAGGCAAAGCAAGGAATCACAGAATTTAATTATGGAGCACTATTAAGCTATCCTGCCAAAAAACTACCTTGGAAATAAACATACAACCCTGCTATTGAACACAGGAGAGAATTACAGAGCTAAGAATCTAAAAATAGTCATACTGCATCTGAACAAAGACTTAAGATGGCAGCACAGAATTACGTTTGCCCCAAAGGTCAATCCATGTCTTATTGGACAACCGTAATCATGATACAGAGTTTAGAACTCTTTCCTGTTCTATTTCCCAGTGACTGGTATGGAAAAGCATAGCCCTGTAAGGCTAACAGAATACTTGCCTCGAATAGTAGTTTTATTACTAGGAATATGTCTAAAGCGCCATTAAAATCAATTTAAATTAAAAGCTGTATTTGCCTACCTAGCTTCTGTTAAAATATCAAGCAAACAGCAAAAATGGCAACCAAGGATATTGATGTATGGAGAACCTACCTTGAGACATGGATTAGATGTCTATAAATCTGAGGAACGCAGCTAGGCTGCAAACCTCAAAAAAAAAACAATTTCTGGCACTCATCAAACATTAAAGCCCTGACAGAAAGCTTTCACTGTCATGGAAAATGAGATACCTTAGAAGAGAAAGATATAGAAGGGAAAAGAAAGAAGGGTATTTATATGAAACAAATTCAAAGGTGTACTGAATACTGACAGGCTGCAAAGGGTAATATCAGCAAGCACATTTTTTTATATCAGGAAACCAGAACTGGTTTTTAAAAAAATATATTTCAGGTAAACTAGTAGGCAGACCAGTCTTATTCTTTCCTCTCAACTCTCTCTCGGTGCTCCTGCCAATAATGGGATTACCTTTTGAGGCTACAGCCAGTCAATATTTACATTTCACATGCAGACTTCATATATTCTTCTAGCCTAGCAGAGAATCTGTCATGCAGAGAAAAGATGAGTAGAAGATAATATACCACAGTATATTGCTGGGTAGATGAGACTGGCAGGAGCGGGGGTGGATAAGTGACTGTGGAGAACTGAACAGGCTGTGAAGAAGGCTGAAGAGGTCGGATAGGCTAAAGGAGCAATAGTTGAACATACAGTGTTAACAACAGAGTAAGAGGAAATGAAAGTAGGAATATTTCTTTTGTGTAAAATAAAAGTATTTTTTTAAAAAACACACACACAAGAGGTCTTCAATACAAACTGTACAAATAAGTTTTAACACAAGACTCAGATTACAGTGAATCAATCAATCAAATACTGGTTCAGGTATCAGTGGGAGAAGTTGACAACAATGTAAAATGGCGAGCTTACAATAACCTAAACATACGCAAATCAAACACTCAATGGCTTTAAGAAAACGTATCTTCTTTCACCAATGCTTAACCCGTACATGATAAAAAAAAACAAGCAGCTATTTGTTTAATCAGTTATTGACCGAACATTCGTATTTGATCTTAGCACCTGTGAGAGGATGTGATTGGTTGCTGGCTGTTGCTGAGGTGGTATGGGAGGCGGTGGCGGCTGAGGAGGTCCAGGCACTTGGTTTCTAATTGGTTGTTGAGGCATTGGAGGATTATACACAACTGGAGTGCCATCTGGATTAATGAATGGCTGACCTACAGGAAAATTGTAAAAAAAAAAAAAAAAGAAAAAAGAAATGAAAAGAAGTAATATAGCAAAAGGGAGCTTGCTAGCAGAATATAAGTTAGCTTTCTATTTTATTTATTTTACTATATTACAGGTTATATGTTATGAGAATATCCAACAAGTCTAAGTCTTATCTGGCTTGCTTATTTGTTTGTTTGATGATTTATTTATCTGCAGCACAATTATACTATAAACTGTCTTATTCACACATTGCTTCTTTTAGTGGCTGAATCTGTAGCATAATGTAAACAACAAGAAGAAAAAAATGCAAGAAGAAAAGAGAAAAGAAAAAGAAAAGAAAAAAGAAAGCCATCTAAATTGTAAGCCAAATATAATACTTTCTAATTCTACTAACGTGCAATTTTCAACACTGGATGCAAAAGAAATTAAAACAAAAAATTCCACTGAAAACACAGTTTATAGACACCCCACCCACCCACCACCCACCAAAAAATAATTGCATATCTACTCTGGGGAAGATTAAAATGCACATTTCTTCCAAAAGAAAAAGAGGAAGAATATTGGGAAGCAGAAGGAAGGGCAAACGGTTCATGGAAACACCACACATTTCTAAAACATTATTGACAAATTAGTTATTCGAAACAAAGACACAAAGGGAGAGAGAGAAAGACAGACAAACTGACACCCACAACTGGATACCAACCTGTTTGAGGGTTGATCAGAATACTTCCAGGTGGTATGCCTGCCGCTTCCAAGGGAAGCAAAAAGAAGCTACCGCTAGAAGACGCCACTTGCCCACTTATGCCACCATCAAAGGAAAGAGAACTACTAGTGCTGATAGTTGGATAGACGGCAGATGTGCCATGAGAAGGCTGGCTGAGAGCTGTGACTGGAAGAGGTTGCTGGGTGTGAGAAAGAGAACCCGTGGATGACCCTACACTACTAGAAGACTCTGAACCTAGGAAAGGAGTAATGAGAAATGGATTTTACCTAGAGACAGAGTAATAGCATTCACATTTAAATAGGCAGGTTGCTATCTAAAGTTACCCATGTAACTCCCAGCCTGAACTACAACTTACTTCCCCAAACCCCATTGCGGCTTCTCCAGGTTATATTCCCATTTACTCCCAATGCCACACAATGAGGGGGGAACTAATGACCACTGCCTGAACTTTGCCTTCGAGCCATGCAAATGGGAATAAAGCAGGATGGCCACAGTCTTTATTATTATCAATAATTACAACAAATATCTATTCAATGAAGTACCAGGTTGAGATGTTGACGGCAACTAAAGTGTAAAGTGTTATTCAAAGGACCCATCTATAAAGCCCCATACGTACAAAGCTGATAAAAATTTGGGTCTACAGAATTTTAACTTGCTAGTGTCGTAAAAAAAAAAAAATCTTAACGATTCCAATGCTGGAGTTAAATTTTACTGGTTTAAATTCCTTAAGAATATGCACAAGTTTATTCCAAAATGGACTTTAAACGTAATAGTTCGTAGGATACCAAAATTATATTTCTCTGATGAAACAGCAAGGTGTTGTTGTTGTTGTTGTTTTATTTACTGAGAAATAGATTTGGATTGCATTTTACTTTCTGTCTTCACATAATAAATAAAACACCTTATTTCTATTTTTTCATTGATATTCAAATCAATAAAAAGCAAGTCTGTCTTGAAATATAAGGCAGGATTGATTAAGTTGTTGGGAGTATCTGCGCAGTTTTACTTTCAGTAGTATTCTAATCCAGCCAATACTATGAAAATATTTTGAAGTTCTTATTTCTAAGGTTCAGGAGGAGAAATGATTCCAACTGCGCTGATTTTTAGAATTGTCAAAGTGTAAAATTACTACAGTATTTAAAATTTATCTGTTAAAACTGAAAAGAATTACAGCCCAGTTTTTCATGAAACTGTGTCTGTGAACCAGATTATAACATTGCCAAGGTTTGTTAGCAAGTATCGCCTTATATCTGAAAGATTAAATATTAATAAATGGCTTCAAACCAAAATGAAATAGGTAAGTTTGCTGTATTGATTCTACTCACATTATAGCACAATTTTCTTTATATTCTTTTTAAAAACTTTCCACTATCAAAGCTCTTCTTCATTAATATCCAATGTATACGTTCACAAGATATCCTTATCGTATTATTTGGGCACACACAAAAAAAGAGATCTTTATTTTAAGGATAAGGATCTAGAAGAATCCTGCTCCAAATTCCTTCAGGAGCAAATTTAGAGAACAGTATTTGCTCCCAGAAATTTCTTAAGCACTTTGAATGCTAGGCATAAGTGAAGTCCACCTAGTATTCATCCTATCTTCTCCAAAGCAATGGAGGGGATATTCATAATTCAGAAGAGATTTTCTGCCAAGAGCCCAAAATTGCTGTGAAGCTGTTGAGTTTCTTTAAAACCCCTGCTGTGTCTCACCTGCTGTTTTCCACCCCTTATTTTCAATCATTATTAAAAAAAGCGCCAAATTGGACCTATTGCGTTGTAAAATGAAACAGATACCTAAAAATAAATTCATATTTCCTTGTTTTTTTCTTTGTTCTATATCCTTAATACACTTCTTTCTTTAAGCCACCATAAATATTCTCTCTATTGTGCAACTTGGCTGATGATTGAAATACCCTGAAACAGACTTGGAAAGTCGACTATAGGAGTACATGTCAAAAAGGAAGGACATAGACTTAACGCTTACAACACCTCATTATGTCTAAATTCAGGGTCAGTTAGACCATTCTTAATTAATTTCTTGTCAGTAATTAAGGCCAAGTATGAGCCTGAAAAAGCTAGGCAGTCTTACAAGTGCCCAACTGACAAACAAATAAAAAAGTATTTGGCAATCTGTCTGAATTGTCAAGTGAGGTCCCCAAGTGGAATTTTATTGCCGTGTTTGGGTTCTCCCAAGTTCAGGAGACCAAAAAAAGTAAGGAATGCTTAAAAATCCTATTAAAGAACAATGTTTGACGAAATCAGGATTTGAAATGAAATTTTGGGGGGGGGGGAGGATTAGTAACGTGACCTCAAATCTTAATGTTTTTTAAAGGATTTCAGGTCATTTATACCAGGGTTCTCCAAATTTGGCAAGATTTGTAGATTTCAACTCCCAGAATTTCCCAGTCAGCATGGGGAATTATGGAATTGAAGTTCACAAGTCTTAAAGTTACCAAGTTTGGACACCCCTGATTTATATCATTACAAGAAAACGACTGATAACTTTAATCCATCAAAAAGTGGCTAAAGATCATTTTACAAAGCAGAAAAGGTCAGGGTCCAGCTGTCATCTGGATCACCATCACAAGGACACTTTTGTTATCCATAAAAACGTTAATTTGCTTGTATTAATATGATTAAAAATCTCGTAATGCACACCTTTGCCAGCAAAGTTAACCCTTAAAAATCATGCCTAATAACAAAACAATTTTTCTTAGCCAAGCAAACTTGATAAAGCTCCAGAAGAGATCTGGAGTTTTATTGAAGTTGAGGCAGCCTAAAAATAGACATAAGAAATAAGGATTTGCTTTTATTGAGTTGGACCATAGATTCATCTACTCCAATAGTGCCTACTTAGGCTTCAGAGAATGGTACTGAATTTTGAAATAATCTCTGATCAACCACGAAACATATGGGGCTACAACAGGAAGGGCATAATTGCCTTACTTTAAACTAACTCACAGGTATGGAGCTATAAATCTCCATAAATCGAATCTAAAATATACTGTAGAACTTATTGTTGTATGTCTCTCCTGAAAGCAACCCTCCATTGCTATTCAGATCACAGAATCTTTAGAGAATTTTAAGAATCTGATTTCAGTGGCTATCTCAAAATCATTTTAGGAGATTAACCTAGGAGAAGCTCTCAATATTAATTAATAAAGCATCTTCCTAAAACATACCGGAAACCCTCTTGCAATGTTATAGGCTCAGTTACTGTAACAAAAATTTTAATTCCTTGAAACAGCAAGCATGAGGGACACTCTGCATTTCCTACACAGCTACCAATCTGTCTACTGCTTGCAGCTGTTTCAACTTCTGATTCTGGTCTACTAGCCTATGAAGCTAGCTGGGTTAACAGTGGTCCAAATGCAGAAGATCAAGAACCTCCAACAAGGCATGCAACCCATTAAAAGATATTTTAGTTATAAACAATTCAAAACATTGAATTTCTGAATTTCTTTCTGATCTATTCAAAATGCTACCCAAGGTGTGTTTAGCACTTAGTGATTATAACCCTGGGCCAAAGAAGCACTTTCCAAAAATGGTTAACAATGGTGGGTGGGCGGGGGATGCTTTTGGCAGGCTACCTAGCTATCCCTAGACTTGGGTTTTCCAATGGTACCTGTTTTAGATAGCCTGCCAGTGCTTTTGCTGCTTCCTGTGCTATCGCCTCTTGTCAGAACAGAGATGCCACTGAAGCTGCTGGCTTTGGTCACGGGGGGCTTCAAACTGCGAAGGGAGCTGTCCGAGTCCGTGCTACTCCATGGACGGGGTTCCGAGTACTTTAGTTCGTTGTCTGTACTGCTCTGGAGACTGTTTGCTGACCTCCCTGAAGCATCCTTGTTGATTCTGTAATCCACAAGTTTAGTTTTTAAAGCTGGAAGACTCTTTGCCAAAGCATCAAGGAAAGAAAGAAAAGGAAATACATGCAGAATGCTTTGGGATATGAAAACTAATTCATTCAATACCTAAATATCTGTCGCCTTTGCTGGGTACTGTTGGCTTCATCCTCTTGAATTCTGTTGGTGTGTTCAATAGAATTGCAACTTAGTACTTTTTCTCGTTTGCATTTAGAAAAAAAAGTTTATTTTTTTTTAAAGATACTGAGTATGCTTACCTTTTGTCAATAATATAATTCTCTTGGGAACACAGCGACTGGGGAAGAAACAGTGCAGAATAAAAATCACCACCATTAAATGATTCTATCATCAATCCATATTGAAATAAATGCATAAACACCTATGTGGAAACAACTGGTAACCGGTTGCATTAAAGAATGCTCACCAAATCCTTCAGCCAGGCAAATGTGATCATTCAGATAGGTTTTAAATACAACAAACGGGGAGCAGAGAAACAAAATGTAACTGCTAGTCAGCATAATGTGCATATGGGTATCACTGTTCTCTATTACAGAGGGGGAACAGAGGAAACCGCAGCAGGATTTATTACTCTTTGTTTCGCTATCTTTTATTTGCAACCTAGGACAAAAAGAAGCTGGGCAAAGAAGTCTATGTATTTTTGAGTGTACTCTCCAACCCAGGTTTCAAAAAGTTAATTTAAAACCTGTCAACATACCATCACTGAGCCTTGGCTACTGTTCTTAGAGGATGCCAAATTACACAATATGAATGATTAAAACAAGTATATGACTATCACCTGTATAAACAGATGCCCAGACTTTTCAACATCCACGACTAGACGTAATTGTTATGAGCAATCTCTCCATAAGAATGGGAAATGGTTTAATTAAACAGCACTTTATAGGAGAAGATAAGAGGCTACTATATCTATATCTCTATATCATCATCATCATCATCATCACTCCAAGCCTAAGGACTGAGAACAAATCTGTTGCTCTACCCACTACTTTAAAAACATTCTCTTAATGCAATCATGAATGGGAATGCAGACACCTTTTTTTTCCAAATATTTTGAGAGCTTTAATTATGCACTTTAACTTTATTGTTGTTACACATAGTCAAAGATACTGTGGACATTCCTTAATACCTACATCTTGTGCAAATATTCGTTCTCTAGCTCTCTGGTACTCTTCTTCTCGTTCTTCTATAGATTTGCTTCTTCTGTCATCTTTTAATCGTATTCGCATCTAAATTAAATAAGTTGTTAATTGCCGATTTCCATTGCGCAATATAAGCATGCAGTCAAGATACTGTAATGTTCCATATTTACCTGATTATCATCTTTGTCTAGACTAGAATTCTCTCGTTTAAGGATGTACCGTTTTTGAAAATCTTCACTTTTTTCATCTTTTATATGTTCACAAAACTTCTGGTCAGGTCTTTTGAAAAAAAAAAAAGATTAAAATAATTATAAATATGAAGGACGTTTTTTATGGTCCTTGGGTTTGAGGAAAATAAAAAGGTAAAATACATATGGACAACAGGCCATTTCGTAGTATAAAGGTTATCTGAATATTTTGTAAGTTTTAATTTAATTTTCCATGTTGGTAATCTATGAGGAGACTCTGATGTAGACTTTGGAGCTGTTATATCTCTTCTTTCATACAGGTAGTCCTCGATTTATGACCATAATTGAACCTGGCAATTATGATTATAAGTTATGATGGTCATAGAAAAGGTCGTCACATGACTAACCCGGTTTCACTTTTGCAATGATCATTAAGTGAAATGCTGAGGTTGTTAAGTGAACACTGGTCGATAAGCAAATGTGGTGGTTGTTAAGAAAAGCCAATGTTTGCTATGGGCCAGTTTTTATCCAAAATAGTAAGTAAACACCAGTTTTTGGCAAAACCATCATAAATCAGTCACGTAACTATGGGGTGCTTCAAACAGCTGTAAATTCAGACCAGGTACTGATCATCCAAAATGTGGCAGAGGGATGGACCTTAGAAATGGGTCATAAATAGCTTTTGGATCGGACATAACTTTACATGGTTGCTAAGCAACTGATCATAAGTCAAGATCTACTTATATATATATGTTATTTAAGATTTGGGTTATGGTTATTGCAAGAGAGAAAGAGAAATCTTTATCTTGAGGATAATGACAAAATAAAACCTACGATGATAAAAATTGTATTTTGTATCCCATGCCACCTTCAGTGGCAAAAAATAAAAGTGGGATATAAAACAAATAATCAAAAATATGGTTATAGTAATCTAACTAGAATAAACCAAAGCCCCACTGTGACCCTCTGAGTAGCTGGAATGCTTTGTAGCTATGTGCAATTCAAATGTTTGCCGAATGGATTCCTTCATTCTTTTTGTTTTACTATTACATATTGTTCATTTTATAAGGCAAAAAAACCCACAAATATCTTATGTAATTTTATACAGATCAATATTAAAATCAAGTTAATCTAAATAACTTTAATTTTTAGTTAATTTTTTAAATTAAAAGATTGTCTATTTCCAATTAACAAATCACCCGAGTTCATGTTAAAACCTAGTGTTGAAGAGAAATCAAAATTTGGACGTGGTAAACGGCTGTGAGTTGAATTATAGTCCAAAAATAGTTTTTACATCAAATTAAATTTTGATCCAAACGTCTCTTTCAAATATAAATAGAAACTTAATTTATCATTCTTCTGCTGAAGGAATTATATACAAGTTCTGATGCAAGGCATAGATTAACCTACCAGCAGTTAGTATGTACAAAATACTTTGAAGAAATATAATATATTTAATAAAAAGATGGCAGAATGGAATTCAAATTTTAGAATTTCTTTCATTTTAAATCATTTTCCAAAATTGCCAGACTTTATAATATCACTAAACACAAAATAATAAGCCAACTTGATTGCTACATTTCCAACTATTTTTTAGAAAATTATTAATTAGTGATCTTGAGGGGATACTTCATTAGTAAAACTTCTTTTGCTAGTTCCTCTAAACATGATATTCACTATAAATGTAGCATTTTTCTTCCACTGAATTTCCCCTAGCTATGCATTAGTTGTTCTTTTCATGTGGTTCTCACTTAACAACAGTTAACTGGGATTGGCAGCTTTGTTGCAAAGCAGTCATAAAGCAGGACATCATGTTGACTTGCAATAGCAAATTACAGCTGCGGTTGTTAAATGAGCCACCCACAGTCATTAGGTGCGATGTGACATAATCACAACTTGCTGCTTAATTTGTTTATAGGAGCTGGCAGTGAAGATTGCAAATGACAATCATGTTGTAATTGCAAGCTGGTTTCCAAAAGCTTGAATTGCTATCACGTGACCATGGGAACGCTGTGAGGGCTGCAACAATGAGGATCGGCTTAAGTCTCTACATTCAGCATCATCATACGGTTTCTCAACAATAGTCATTAACTGAGGACTACCTGTATAAATTCTGTATCCTGAATTCTGTATAATGCAATTTATAACTTGTTTGGTATCTGTGTCATATTTCACCAGCAACTTAAAGCCCGAAAGTGCTCTGCACGTTTTGTTATAAACTTCTCAAATTTAGACAAATTTCTAAGACAAATTTCTAAATCTTGTTTCTGAGATTTCATTAGAACAAAACTGCTTATTTGAAGATATTGGAATTGCTAAGATGGGTTTGATCTTGAGGAGCCTCGCAAGGATGCCATTTTTGTCTCACTGATAATTAAATCTTGTGATCTAAACAATTTATTTGTATTTTCATCTTCATGAAAATGAATGTTTCATAATGAGATGAAAGGTGATAAATATGGGCTGATTCTGTTTTCAATGCCTTATTTTTGATATACTGCTTATTATTACATTTAATTTTCCCCCCGATGGATTCTTTAATTTTTGGCTATTATTGAAAGACACGGAAGCAGAGAAATGAATGTTTTAGGGGAAAGAAAGGTTTCAGAACAAAGCTGTACATGCCTACAGTTGTAGACCCCTACTTTTAATGGAATCATGAGATACTTTTAGCTTTTAAATATCCAACTTCCAGGATACCAAGAAACTTTTGTAAACCCTTTTTAAGGTGTTAAAAATAATTATGATTGTGGTCCATAAAAACATACAAAATTATATGTCCTCACACATTTGTTACTTGAGAGATTTGCAAAAAAGCAGGATCGGGTTTCTTTTTAATTCCCAAAATTACATTATAAAAGGATGAAATAATTCTCAAATGCTACCTAAGAATTACTGTATGCCAAAATGTAATTAGCAGGCACTTCGGAAAACCTTTAGACTGTCTTACCTCATTTTTTTCTTAAAGGTCCCTGAATTTACTGCCCTGCCATCACCACTCCACTCCACTGAGTCGTCCCAGTGTGCACTGGGTTGATGATGTCATTAACAGCACAGACCGGCACTGGAGCGGGGAATCTCCCTATGAGGAAAAGGTAAGTTGGGTTTTAGATTGCCAAGGTTTTCTAGCTAAATTCTTATTTTAAATCCCGAGATATAAAATAAGAACACTGAAAACCTTTAAATAATTTACATTGTCTATTGGTTCAAGGAAATGCCTGCTAATTATACTTGGGCCTTCCAGATTCCAGCTGAGATTGTCTTTGCCGTGACAGTATTCTAAATATAGTTTGCTCTCCAAAAACTTCATCAACAGCTGCCACAATGCTGTTTCCAAACCGCCTCATGCAGAGGGTTATAACAAATAGATGCAGTTATCCGTTGCATCTTGTACATTAAATTTTAAATAGAACTTTTGGTCTCCTAGTTCATTTCTCCAACTAAGCAGCGGGGGAAGGATGGGCTGGATATTGAAATACAACACAATTAATGGAGTACTGAAATGGAATCACTCCAAGTAGTCAGTAATTACCAGATTCTGCTTTTCTGCAAAGTCCAATTTAGCTAATTTAAAAAAAAAAAAAAGACAGACAAAACTTGTGCCTTTACTGTGACATCCAGTTCATCTGCCGAAGTTTTTCCTCAAAGAAATATGTGTCATTTTCTAGAGGCAAATTACTGTAATTCAGAAACATATTTTTTTTTTACACAATGAAAACAGTACATATTTTTAGAGATATAATGGATAGGCTTTTTTTCCCCCTTCTCCAAATCCAGAAGAAAACTCTGTAATCGTTGTGATTCTTACAGATTTAAGGATAAATTTTCATGCAGAGATACTCTAATTGTCCTGCTTTGGTCATAAGCTCAAACTTCCATTACTGATGGAATTCAATTCAACTTTGAATGATGAATAATAATAAATAAAAAAGAACAGCAACTTACATTCTGGTACTGCTGGTTTTATTCACGATCACCGACTTCCCACTCTGGTCCACGTTGTGCTCCAGTCCAAAATAAGCAGCTACTCTGTGTAATAACATTCTATGGTACGAGGTCATTGGGGGAAATTTTTTTCGTGGGATTCTGAAAAGAAGCAAGTAAGTTTTAGGCTGACATAAGCCTCAGCTCATCTCCTATAATTACCCATCATCCAATGACACTTACTCATTATTCCCAATGAAATCTAAGATTTCCTGTTCTAATTTCAGCAGCATCATTCTGTCCCTGGAAGGTAAAATATAATATTCGTTAGCAGAGAAAGAGTCAAGTAGGACATACTTTCAGAGTCTGTATATATATTAAACAAGTATATTCTCTATAATAAAGCAATTATACCAAGTGTCGAGGTAACAATATTAAGGATGTTTTTAATGGTTGGACAGCACTTAGCACCTCCTTTGATTTCAGATAGTTTAGATGGCTGGCAGGAATAATCTGCGTGGTTCTGTCTTGAGAGAGTTCAAATAAACTATCACATTTTTTCCCCTAAGAACTTTAATGACTACTCAGTTCTGAATATTTTTGCCACTTTGGGCCAGTCATACAAATACTCTAAATTCACCAGAATATTGTGGGGATAAAATAAGGCTCCCTTGATTAACCCAAATCTGTCAACTGTAACCTTAATTTTGTATAAAGGAATGCTTATTAAACAAAATTTATAGAGAGATTTCACTGACTCTTCTAATAATTACTGTTGCTATGTTACATGATCGTCATTTTATATTTACGTAGTAGATATTAGAGGGGGAGAGAGGGAGGGAGAGGGAGAGGGAGAGGGAGAGATCCAGCAGGAAAAATTAATATCTCATTTTCTGTTCTGATTAATTAAAGGTTAATTAAACTCTGGCAGTAGAATAAGAACTCTATGCAAAAGATCTGAAACATAAATTTTGACCATAAGAACTTTCATTTTATGGCACATAAAGGCAATAGGCAAAAATTATTTGGGGAGAGATGGGTCTTTTTTCTTTAAGTAATGAGTAAAGGTACAAAATAGGAGAAAGAAGGTGTATAGGATATATTCCCCATCTTATCTGTAAAAATAAAAAAGGTAGGCTACAAATCAATCAAATCAAATGGTAGTAGCACTGATAGCAAAGTATGAATATCTGATTGGATAAGGATAGTTGTGCGTGAGAAACAGAAAATTTGCTGTAAGCAGATGGAGTGTAATTTTGCAAAAGAATGAATAGAATAGAATAGAATAGAATAGAATAGAATAGAATAGAATAGAATAGAATAGAATAGAATAGAATAGAACAGAACAGAACAGAACAGAACAGAGATTACAATTGCTTTTTCTGCAGTCCTAACTATCTGTTGAAGTCTGTACTTGTTCTATTTGATTGCTAGGCAATTATTTTACAGGTAAATAATTTTAATTAGCCATTATTAAATCATTTAATGTGTGTCTGTATTTGTCTTGGCCCTAGGCTTTTTGGCATAGGGGTTCTGAATGATATGCATACTATATATGCATAAATAGATGCAAACACATCACATGCACATACCCTGTTTTCCCCAAAATAAGACATCCCGATATCAAAGCCCAATCGCGCTTCTGAGCACATGGCAATAAGGCCAAGCGCTTATTTCAGGGTTCAAAAAAATATAAAGGAAATTATATTTGCATTTTTTATATTGCACTAAATCAGGGGTCTTCAAACTACAGTCCCTGGGCCGGATACATGGAATGAATGGTTGTGCGGCTGAAGAGAGTCTCCCCCTTTGGGGTCTTTTTGTGTGGGTCGGAGGGGGGCAGACATTCCGACTTGGGGTCTACTTCAGCCTCTTGGTGTGGGGCTTTGGGCAAAGGCTAGAAGGAAGTGCTGCTGGTGGCAAAGAGCCAGATGGCCTTGTTCCAGTGGGACTTCCTCATGGCCTGGAACTGGCTGACCATCTCAGCCTGCTGAGCTTCCAGGTGCTGGTACTTTGCCTTGCACTCACTCAGGTCTTTCCTCTGCTTGGAAAGCCTATGCTTGTAGTCCTCAGTGAGGTGCTTCTGCTGAGCCTCCTTCTTGGTCAGATCCAATTTGAATGGAGCCAGTTGTTTTGCCAACTCTTTCTCGTGGTGGCTGCTTAGCTCCAACAATTGTTTCCTGTTGGGGCCCTAAGGAGAGGCGATGAGTGGCTAGAAGGGGAGGGGCAAGTAGAGGCTGGTGAGGCACCCCTCAACATGAGTGACATTGAGTTGGCCACGCCCATCCAATCACATGACAACCTAGCCACATCCACCCACCCGGTCGTTAGGCAGATCATATTAGTAGTCGGCAGGATTTCAAATTATGAATTTAGTGGTCCCTGAGGTCCAAAAGGTTGGTGTCTCCTGTACTAGAGAACATCTCCCACCACTGGTCTTCTTGGTGAAGATAAAGGACAGATTAGGAGTAAGAATCCAAGATACCTGGGAAGTTGTGGGTAGTGTCTCTTCTTGAACTCAAGATTACTTTGAGAAGGACAAGCTGCAGTAATTTGAGACTTACTCCCTGATAAATTGCATGCTCTTAAATGGACAGGATACCAGAGAATTGCTTAAATTCAGATATGTACAGTGGTTTGTCCCCTGGTACTGTGGCTTATTTTGTGTGGTTGCTTATCTTATTTGAATACAGCATAGTGGTTTCTTCCTAGACAAGCAAGAAACTGAATCTGCAGCTTTAGTTTATTCTGAATTCCACCTCTAGCTTCTTATTTTTTGAAAGAAGTATACTGCCGTCTTTGGATGAGTCATCAACCTACCATGTTACCATATCAACAAACCACAGGCAGGCAATGATTTGTAGCTGCACTGCTTCAAAGGAAAAAAAAATAACATGCCTCCAGGCAAGGCTGCAGCCAACCACAATTGCTGCCTTTGAATGCAGTCATGGCAACTGATTTTACCTAAGAGGTTAGAAAAAAACAAACTAATATCATACACTTCTGTTTAAAGCTATTTGCCACAATCAACAACACAGTATTGACCATAATTTCTGGTGCAAGCTGCAGTTAATGTAAAATTGAATCAAAAGCTCCCAGATTCTTTCCTCACAACCACACAAGAAGCAAAAAATCAGTACCTATTCTTGTGACTTTGTTCTTGTTGTGCTAAACCATAATTCAGTGTGATTTCTAAATATGGCTACTGTAGCTCATGCTGACATAAAGTTAGACCTCAATTAAATAGATTTTTGAAAACATTCCTGCATTTAACAGTGTTGTTCCTATACAGGAACAGCCAAGAGAGCTTTGTGAATGCATCAAAAGATAGTATAAAAATAATATTAGGGGCTCCATTACAGTTTGAAAAAGAATGTGCAGAACAATATGACTTCAAATGTTTTCGATAAACTATCCAATAATACAGCAAAATTTACAAACAGACCAAAGGAAAATGAATGAGAAATTCTGTAATATATACATTCATTTCAACATGAACATCGTGGCCACTTGTTTACCTGGGATTGTTTTTCAATGTGTTAACTAAAAACTCGTGTAGATCTATACCAGTTGAATCTGTATATTCTTGACTAGAATCTAAAATAAAAATACATCCACAGTTACAGAGAACACATTTATTCTTTCAATAAAACCAAGCCATTAATATTTTAAGACTCCTGTTTACGGAATAGCAGCTAGGATGACAAAGTCTGAAAGTTTAATGGTACACTGGCATAGATAGTTGACTGCTTCTCTATTAACAGAAAATGTGAGGGGGGAGTGAGGGGAGAGAGAAAATCTCTCTTACTTTGCCTCCCTATCCCACAGATCTCTCAATAACCCTTCAGATGGTGATGGACTGTAAAATAAGTGGGCAGGCAAGGAGAATGGGTCTATTTTTTTCATTATGCCAGGCCCATTGTAGGATTTATTCTGCAATATTCATGTGCTTTGCATTTCAGAGTAGGGGAAAAGAGGTCTGTTGGTTTTCAACAATATTCCCAAGGTTGCAAAGATGGAGTATGAGCTGTATGTTGTCCTGAGCTGCTCACTCCACTCTGGAAGTAAGTTTGAAGTGAAATTTATGAATGCTAATCTAGTTACGGAAAGAAAAGAATCACTTAAGCCAATGTGGAGAATTCATTAATGTTGACATTTCTATTTCCCAAAAGATCACATTTCAAAGATGTCTCATGTCTCACATTAGAAATCTCATATACATGATATGCCAGTGTTTTGGAGTTCGTACGTCTTCCTTTTTAAATTGCAGCACACTCCAATTACATTTGAGCAAGCAATTCCCAGAGAAAACTGGGTCTAAGAGAGCCTAACTGCTCAGCTAAACCAACTCTTTATTTGCCAGGAGGATAAGGGGATTATATACTTTCAGCACTAATTAGGCATCTCTGGGAGATTCTTCCGAGAATAAACTTACCAATGTATAAAGATGAGGCATTATAGTAAATACTAGCAACTTGCAGGGTTTTTTTTAAACCTACAGCCCAAATCATGTAATTTAAGAAGAGAATAATGTATAGCAAACCTCTTGATAACATTTTCCTGGGTAATTTATCAGGCTTCTCCTTTTCAGCTTCATCTTTCGAGGGTTTCTCTTCCTTTTCAAATAACTGTGTTAGCTGGATCTGATTTTTTTCCTGTTGAAAAGTAAAATTAACAATTTTTTCCCCTAAGAAAGGTATCCTGTAAAAAAACCAGTGTCTCTTTAAATAAGTCTACAGGCATAACAACAACGAAACCGCTAAACATTTGGGTACAAGCCAAAAGGCCAATCTGAAATAACTGATTTTGAGCCTCTTAAAATGCAACTCCCTTAAGTTCGTATGCCTGGGAAAAGGGCAAATGATTCAAGAAACAATATTGCTACTATTTCCTATAAGATTACCCCCAAGCTAAATTTTCAAAGAAAGACAGCTTCCATGCAATATTAAACAACAGCTTAATGGGAGGCAGGTGAACCTTAAGAACCACAATTGATATTTTGAATGTACAGGCTCCCACACTTCTTTGCATTTAGCTGGAAGGAGATTTAGGTAAGATTAGTTTTATTTTATTTTATTTAAAATGATAGTTATCATGTGTGAACAAGAAACAATCCATGATTATAAGTCAACTGAGAGGCAGTTTGGTATAGTGATTAAGGCATCAGGCTAGAAACCAGGAGCCACAAAGCCAGCTGGGTGACCTTGGGCCAGTCACTCTCTCTCTCTTTGCCCTTGGAAGAAAACAATGGCAAATTACTTCTGAAAAACCTTGCCAAGAAAACTGCAGGGACTAAACCAGGTATTGACCATCAAAACTGACTCAAAGGCACACACGCACACAAAAGGGCCAGTTAATTTGAACCAGGCATATCTAATAACCAGAACTTGTTTTTAATCTTCATTCATAAACAATAAACCAGCTTTCATGAAAAGTAAATCTAAATTCCACAGAAGCTTTTATCTCTGGCACAGAAGATGTCTAGGAACCAGATGGTTTCTTTGGGTTTGGTCCAACTCCAGAGTGTATTCCAATTCCAACACTAAACAAGGCTTAGTAGTAAGATGCAAATCACTTTGAAATATCTATGTTATGCTGTTTAGGCTGCAGTATCTCACAAAACAAAATCAATGTTAATAATTTAACTCTAACACAAGAAGTACAGTTCCACTGAGTTAGATTTGTATGCTTTGAAGAGATACCCTCCCTAGCTTGTCTTCAAATCTTATAAAATCTAACTCAATAGGAATAAGTGTCTTATAGGACTGAAGTCTCCACATGTAAGAAAAGTAATTTAAGTTTCCAAGAGAGTAATTTTTTTTCTCCGCTAACAATTATTATTTTTTTTGCTAGTTAACTTCTTCCAATTATCTGAGGTTTTGATATTGTTAGCAATCTTGTACAAGATAGAATTTTTGCAAAATCAGTCTCTTTTAATGCAAACGTGCATAAAGTTTCAGTTAAATTAAAGAAGTGGAGGAGCTGCATGAATGACAAAGATCCACACTTTCTAGAACTGAAAATGATTCTGCCATTGAGAAAATAAATACAATAACTAAGGTAACCTCCCTTTTCATGACCCTGTAATCCCTTAATTCGGACTAGAGTCAGTACATGCTATAAAAACAAGGACTCGCTTGCAGTTGTGTTCTTTAGCTTCTTTGTTTTTACGTAAAAAGGAAATACAAGTAGTTTAAGCAAAATGCTATATCAGACTGAAAAAGTACTTCATTGTATGATTAAACATATTTTTATCTTGCAATAATTGGTTACATCCTTTACTTATAATATTTTTAATGGTTTTATTTATCTCAGAGCTTTTCCAGGTAGATCTCTGCCACCATAGAGCCAACTTTGATTTTTGTTCCAGTTGATATCAGGTTTAAGAAAAAGTTATTACAACCTCAATTGTAACAAATGAAACCTGTTACTATATATGTTAACAGAACAATAAAGTATGTTCAGTTTTCAATGTCATTTGATTAAGATTCAGTGCTACCACCAGAGATAATGCATTCAAGTTGAAAACCCAACAAAGTTTTTTGAATCTTATGCACAAACATGAAATTGAGTTACACCAAAACCAACACTGAAGAGCATTTTAAGACTGATCATAACAAAATTACAAATGTTATGATGCATAAGCTATCCACATGCATTTGGGAAAGAAATAATTAGTACGTTTTAGAAATTATTTAGCTCCCAGTCAGGTTTATGGAAGTAATTCAGTCCATAAGCCAGGAATTCTCCATATAAGCATCACACATTTATTGTGGAACTATTTCTACAAAATATTATCTAAAAATATCCACAAAAATATTAATCAGTTAATAAAGAATGGGGTACACTCATTATTTATTATTTTATTGCTTTGATACCTAGCAAAGGGAAGTAAACTATAGTTGATATTTTGAATGTACAGACCCTACATTTTGACCTCCTCCTCGCATTTAGATGGGAAGGGATTTAGCTAAGATTAGTTTTGCTAAATTCAAATGATGGTTATCACGTGTGAACATGAAATAACAAGAGATAAACCATGATTATAAACCAACTAAAAGTCAGTTGGGTGACTGAAGACAATACTATGCTTAAAGATTACATGGTGAACAGTTTTGCTTTCTCACAACTTTCTACTTAGTAGCCTTTTTTGTTCCTTTAAATTTACAGAGTCAGCAAGTCAGAAGACTTTATACATTAGTCTCTTCAACTATTATACTTCCTGAAATTTAGCAAACTATTAAGAGACTGCCATAAGTCCATCACACTAAGTGATTTTTCAAAATTTTGTAAAAATTTTGACCAAGGTCCCTCCCTAAATTTCTTCCATGTGATGTCAAAGCATTTCATTTTGTCCACATTTCCATATCCAGATTGACATAGTTGCCTTTTCAATGATGCACTTCCTAAGATTTTGTGCTGTAGTATCACTTTAAAATTTGGAAACTAAAATCCATAATGAGAAGAATTGCACAGCCAGTGTAAAGTTTCTTCTTGGTGTTTAAAAAAACAGCAAAATAATTCAAAACTGATGAAAAATGGATTGAGGCTGATATGTATAGCTTTGTTTTTCACTCACGTACTGGCTACTCCAATATAAATACAAGAGAAAAGATTTATCAGAGAACAATTTTCAATATATTATTTCCTAATTTTTTAGGAAACACTTAAAATTAAGATTCATTGGGAATTTCATGATCTAAAACTTCTAGTCTATTGTATCAGTTGTCAAAATATTTTTACAAGAAGGCATCATAGCTGCATACAAACAGCAAAAGGATTCTCTGTACTTGATTTTTCTAGAAGAGCAGAAACAGGAACTTAAAATGATTGTCCAAATCTTTCATAGCCTGGATTGCTCTAGAAAAAGTAAATACTAAATTTTACTGATCAGAACCCGAGTTTAATAAATAGTTTAAGGTAGGATATCTTATTTGTAAGGAAATGGATGAATGCATATCCTCTCTACCAAGTAAGTGATTTTAGGACTTCTAATTGGCAAAAGGATAGACACCAGAATGATATCAAGAGTCTAAAGAGGAAGCTTATTTCATTTAACATGTGGTCAATCATAGTTATGCTAAAAAGACGAATGTCACAGAGCAAATCTATATACTGTCTATCAGTCCAAAGTGGAGTGAACTATATTGCAGGAGCTACCCTGGTTACTAATCTGCTTCCAGATAAATTGAAGATGCTGATTATCACCTTTAAACACCTACATGGCTTGGGACCAGGCTATTTGAAAGACAGCCTCTTCCCTGTTACATCTACCTGTCCCAGCAGGACAGGGAGGTATATTACAGGTCCCATCGATTAGGAATGCACATTTGGAGGGACCAACCACATCATTTTTAAGAGGAAATGTAATAAGATCTTTGCCACTAGAAGGATCTAGATAAATTTGCCTAAATGACCCTGGCAGCTTCTAATAGCTATAATGATCCAATAATTTAAAAAAAGTTAAAAACCAATATAGAGACACATGAAAACATGAGAAACCATTTAGAAATCAAATCGTTCTATAAGACTGATTATCAGTTGCATCAAATACGGAAACTTCCCATGATGAAAACTAACTTCCAGAATTCTTGGCCAGGTTGGCCATTGCTGACAATTCTGGAACTTGAAATCCACCTCAGTTGCAAAAGACCTAGTTGTGGAAGGTTGATATAAATGAATAGCATAAGGAAAGGTAGTTTCATATAAGTACTATTGCTTTACTGAAGTAAAAAAAAAAACAAAACCCTTAAGGATGTCATTCAAAAAAATATATGAGTATACATTTTCTGCATAATTACCCTGAAGCATACTGATTAAAATAAATAAAGCAAAACTGCATTCTAATATAGCTACTGGTATATTTCATTTTATTGCTAAGAAAAATAAAAGCCCTATCTGTTGATCGTTCAGAGCACTGGATTGGATGGTACGTCACTCAGAATTTAATCTTAAAATTATTTCTAGTAGGTATATGAAAAATGAATCCTGGAAACCAAAATTATTATTCTGCCAAATAAAATGTGGTTTCAAAAGTCCTATTATTCAGATGGATTCTGAGAATGTCTTACTCTGTCAAAATTAATATCTCTTAAATAATCAGATGAATCTCAACAAGCTTAACAAAGTTGACTCTAATATTTTCTATTATACTTCATTTAAAATAATTTTCTAACATCTGTAATTATTTATTTGACCCAGCACTTAAATACCAAAACGATTGTTCTTTTAAATGAATCCTACATATTCTTCATAAACATATTAAAATAAACAAATACACATTGTAAAAGCAGTTTTCCATGTTACTCTGACAACTATCAGTATTCTAATCTAATACTGAATAGAAAAAATAAATTAATTCTGATAGTGAAGCTATCAGAATAGAAAGAATATACACAAGACTTAACACTTTCAAAGTTTTGGAAGTCTGTTTTAAAATAATCAGTTTATAGCTTAATACAACTTGGTACAAGAAAAAGATGAACATATGCAAATTGTATTTAATAAAACTACAACAAAGGTCTATGATACAAATGCATTTGCTCAAATAACAGCCACAATCTTAACACATTTATATGTAGGACTCTTCTATAGATATCATGCAAACTATAGTTTGCTTTTTGTGAAATACTGTATAGGTTCACAATGTTATGCCGTAGATACAAGGTAAATTCCACTACAACATAAGTGAAATTCAATCTGATTGATACCATTGGTTCAATTCTAAAGCTGTTGGACTATATAATGCAATTGAGTTTTTTTTAAGTTGTAGTGCTACATTTTGATACCAATTCCAGACATAAATATTCCAAAGTATATTATCTTTGAAACCACACAACAGAATGTAAAAGACAATTAGGAAGCCAAATGAGAAGATATATTTTTTTTTCATTATCTTGGGGTGGTCACACGGGACAGCACATGAATGCAGATGTGTACTCAGCTAAATATTTTACAATGGTTAAGTCAAATATTTAAAGTTCAATCATCAGTTGGTTGACACTCATACAGATTCACTAGCATGCTCCAAATAATACATCTTCTTGATTCCCCACCCCTACCTTTCAAATCATTCCCAAACATTTTACAGAACAAAACTGAAAGTAAGAAATCTCAGAACTATTTTATTTTTACCTGGATGTCCTGCGAAATTTCAGCTGTGGGAGGTGGAGGAGATTCTTCACACACAGCCAGGCTCCGAACTAGCTTTAATTTTGTACTTGACTAAAGAAAAGTATTTATAATTAAAAACTACAGTTCACAGATATTTTTTTTAGTTATCTTGCGGTCAGCTATGAAACAAAACTGCTTACTTAAGGATGTCAATGACTTTCAACACACAGTAATGTATTATTTAGGAGCAAAAACACGCCCCCAAACGCAAAAATAAATAAATAAATAAATAAATAAAACTCTGATGCCCATTTAAGTTTTGAAGTCATCACAATATCAGCAAAAAGCAAACTACAGTTAATGAAAAAAAGAGAGTTGAAGCAAAAAGCAGCACTATTTTCTCTGTCTAGCAACATCAAGCCACCAAAAATATAAAGGCCAAGCAAAAGCAAACAGTTAGGCAAATCATAAATCCAAAAAACAGAAAAATACACTTTGGTTGCCAATGAAAGAAAGAACAAAACTAATTTTCAATAAACAGCCAGGCTTCCATCAAGCATGAAGACTACCTTAGCATGCCAGCACAGCACACACGTCTACTGTACCTTTGACCTTTTTCCTGTCTGTCCAAAAGATTGCACTGGCCGCTGAATGGTGAGCACAACAGAAGAGAATTTGCATTAAACGTCATATACTGGCTGTGTAAGGGATTTGGTGTGCACAGTAGAACAAAAGCAATTTCATGGTGACCGTTAGTTACAGGATGATCCATCCCATGAGGAAATGCAAGAACATCCAAGACCTCGCTACTGGGATTGGACTTGCGGTGTGTGTGTCCGTACCACGTTGCCAAATCCTTGGCAACAGTTTTGCCTGGACACTGAAAAATTAGCAGACTTCAGAAACCATTACGGTTTGTGAGAAGGAACACACTCCAGCCACAGAGGAAAGGCTTCTTTATCTATTCAGTTTTGGCAGGTAAGGAGGCTAATAAAATAATATGAAATTGAAATTTTAAAACATTTGCTATCTGTGCCAACCACCACTGGTAATGTCCAGTTTCTAAATGACAAGGCTGTTACTTGCCTTTTTTTACCTTTTACAACTTTCTGGAAAATAGACACTATTCTTATCTCCTTTCAATATATTCGTCAATGATACCTTCATCTTTAGGGAGTGTTGTTATGTTTACAGGTGTTGAACTAATCCATCTTTGGATAGGTTAAATTAGCTAAGGCTACACCATTAGGCACAATTAGAGATTTAGAACTGTTCTACCACAATGTGAAAAATGTCATTAAGTGTCACATCAAAACTACCGTTTGTGAACCATAAAATTCCCGTCCTCCATTCAATTATAACTTTTCCTGCTCCTAGGGGAAGAGACTGAAGCACTGACTGTAATATTTGTAAGCACTTTATAATAGTTGCCCTTCTTACTCAGAGTGCTTGCAAGGAAAATCATATGGGAACTTTATGTATGCTCTTGAATTCCACAGAAACAATGTGAAATTGTTCCTAGCAGATGCTTAATAAAAATGTGGAAACCCACTCAGTTATTCAAGAAAGTGTTAGATCCAGAATGAGAAATTGCTTCAGCCACATTTCCATAGTACAAAAATTAGGCATGAGTTTCTCCATCTATGTATTCTTATGGATAATTTATAAATATCTGTTAATTATCCTTCCACGCTTATTGATCCACTCGCACATAAGAGTTAGTGATAATACTAAAGCAGGCTGGTTAATAAGAAATGCTAACCAAAATTCCAAGTAGCCAGCAAGCTTGCTGAGTAATCCTGGGTATTAACCTCCATTTTAGTTCACACAAAGATTACTGAAATAAGAACTGAGAAGTATAGAATATTTTTTCCTGAGTGGGCATGCAATTTTACAGTATACAATAAAGAGAAAAAAAATACCAAATGCTTACCTAAGCATAACATATATGGTTATAGCTTTTTTTAAAAAAACTCTCTCACACACAAGCATGCAGGCAATGAGATCAAGGATATCTGAAGACATTAGAATAATTAAAACCACTACAAAATTGTTTGTGTTTCTTATTATGCTAGATTAAAAAAAACGGCTTCATACTTGGGTGAACTATACTATATTGTGCCCCATCATTCACATCTGCATTATATAGGATGAACGCTGATGGTTTAATACTGGAGTCAGCAACAAATGCCCATATTGGATATGCTTCTTGGCATCTCCCAAAGACCCTGTCTCTAATAATTAAATTTCATTCTGTTTTAAGGATTGAACTGAAAACAGATGCATGGCTTATAGTTGCTCTACCATCCTTCTCTTCCTCTCATTTCAGATGGACATATTCTCCAAAAAACTAAGGAAGTAGAGGCATGGTAGAAGGAAGCCTGTTTTAATCCAATCACACCAGCTATGGGAAACAAGCAAGCAGGCAGTTGCTTGAGATATGGACAACAAGCCTTCAGGTGCCTTCAAACTGACAGCACACAAGGGCTCAACGGAGTTCTAAATATTCCTTCACCATACCCTGGACTCATACCTGGAGAATTTCTTTGTACTACAGGTAGTCCTCAACTTACGACCACAATTGAGCCCAAAGTGTATGTTGCTAAGTGAGAAATTTGTTAAGTGAGTTTTGCCCCATTTTATGACTCTTCTCATCACATTTGTTAAGCGAATCACTATAGTTCTTAAATTAAAAACACAGTTGTTAAGTAAATCTGATTCCCCCACTGACTATGCCTATCAGAAGTTCGCAAAAGGGGAATCACATGATCCTGGGATACTGCAACTGTTACAAATGTGAGACAGTTGTCAAGCATCCGAATGTAAATCATGTGACCATTGGGGGATGCTGCAACCGTCATAAATGTGAAAGTCACTTTTTCCAATGCTGTTGTAACTTTGAACGGTCATTAAATGAACTGTTGTAAATTAAGGACTACCTCTACTGTGCATAGCTTAAGCCTGTCAGTCACTGTTTTACTTGTCTTGATCCAATACATTTTTGCTTTTTGCCATAGGACATAGGATAAGTTATAAAATAGTGACATTTCTCACAATGATCTTTCTTCTGATTTTACACTCTTTCTCCCTTTTAATTTTCTCATGTTAATCTCTCACAACCATAGAAGAAAACAAAAAGCAACCCCATCTCTGTTTCTCACACTCAACAGTTGATTTTATCTAATGCATTGTTAGTAGGCTTAATCTGAAATTAAAAAGAAATATATTTATTTGATTATAAATGTAATAACAGCTGCAAGAATTGTTTATGCTCAAAATTGGAAACAAGAGAAAATACCTGTGAAAGATGAAGTAATAAAAACGATTTTAGATTGTGCAGAAATGAATCGATTAACCTTGTTGATTAAAGATAGGAAAGAATCAGAATGTTTTAGAACATGGAATTATTTTTACTGTTGGTTGGAAAAAAGATATAAATGATTAATTTTATAACTATGTATAAAAATTTGATAGTAAGAATATGACTAGAGGAATGAATTTTTACAGTGGATTGGATGACGATTAAGGTAGAAGAAACTGCTGGAACAAGAAGAACAAAAAGAAAAGTAGTCAACACTGAGATGTCACAGGAGACGGATGATTGATGTTTTAAATGTTTATTTGTTTTGTAAAAAAAACTTTTTAAAAGGGGGAAAAACCAGTTGATTTGATCAAATGCATTGTTAGTAGGCTTAGTCTGAAAACAGAAACTGACTTTTTCAGTATGCTTATGATATTAAACACCTATGCCAAAAAACTCAGCTGAAAACAAAACTATTTTTTTTTTACAGGAGACATGAAAATTATTACAGGAAATCAAGCCAAATATGTTCTCGATCTATGGTTATTGAAGCAAACAAAAGCCCAGTCTCTCTCTAGGCAGGAGAAGGTGAATGATTGAATTCAGACTGCATCACCATGTTGTGCACATCTGGTTTCCAAGCCTGGTCTACGTATTTCACAACTGCTTAATGCACAGCTTTCCCCAACATTGGGGTTTTTTTTTTAACGTGGCTTATTGAATAAACCACAAATCCCTGGGTCCCCACAATTTACAGAACATAAACATAGTTTACAAACAACTATTTTAAATCATAGTCATAGTGTGGCTTAAGTTGAATGTATAAATCAGGCCAGTGACCTGCTACAATGATCATGTTCCTACTGACTGAATCTCTCCCATTACAAGCAGATGAATTTAGCAGTCTCATAATACTGGTTCCATTTTCAATACTCTTTTCAGCATTCAAATGAGCAAAGGGAAGTCATTTACGTAATCTGGAGAGACTACAAAAAGTCATTTACTCCCTGGGGTAGATCATACCAATTAGATATTAGATAAAAAGCTGAAAATACAAAAATGGTTATTTGATATCCTTCGCTTTAGAGAGGGATGGCAGAAGACAATACGATGCTACTTCCAAATCAATGCGAGTTAAAAAAAAACATGTAAAAGCATCAGTATCAATCTAGTAAATTCTGGAAAAAAGAGAAAGATTCATTAGCTCAGGGAACCAAACTCCCTTCAGGAATTCATGCAGGCATCGATATCACACAAAAATATCACCTTGGATACAAAAGGAAGAATTCTGCTGCAACACCAGACATCATTGATAAGTATTAGAAATTTTTTTAAAAACTTCATTAATGCATTTAGAAAGAAGCTCTGTGCCCAGAAGTGGCAGACAGTGTTATGAGTTCAGTAGACTTTTACAGTTATTTATAATTTATTATTTTTTGAATGAAAGAAAAATTAAGACTGCAGGCTGAAACACTTCTGCTGGAGCCATTTTGACTCACAGAATGGGTGTTGTCTTACCTGTACGCCCATTCTGCGGAGCAGTGGGGCTAGCAGTCAGGAGTGGGTTAACTCCTTCATCTGTTCCAGACTGAGTCTGCAATTTGAGAAGCTCCTCCTCTTCCTCTTGCTTCCCAGATTTCCAACGTGGAAGACTCTGCAGATTGAAGAGCTGAGCTGACAAAAAACACCATGAGCAACCACCCCATCCCATGGCAAGGACTGGAACAACTAGGGAGGAGTTGACTGCTGGTGCCACTGCTATGTAGAATGGGCGTTCAGATAAGACAATGCCCATTCTACTACGGCGTGGGGCCAGCAGTCAGGAATGGAACATGGCAAAGCATACCTCTTATAGGGTGGGAGCCGACCGGGCCAAAGCCGCAACCCCCGTATAGATCTGTTGTAAAACCTGACGGCCAAAAGCCGCCTCCGCCGATGTGTAGACATCTAACTTATAATGGTGGATGAATGGGGAAGAGGACAACCAAGTGGCTGCTCGGCAAATATCCTCCAAAGAGGCCTGAGTGGACCAAGCTGCTGAGGTAGAAGTGCTACGGGTCGAATGAGACATGATACGATATGAAACTGGCAAAGACTGTAATTCATAAGCCGTGGAAATAGTTGCCCGAAGCCAGCGACCAATGGTGGGAGAAGAGACCTTATGACCCAAGGTCACCGGTTGAAAAGATAAGAAGAGACTCTCCGAACGCCAAAAAGAAGCTTTTCGTTTAATGTAAATATGGAGAGCTCTACAGACGTCTAAGGTATGCCAGGTGCATTCTAAATGATGGACCGAATTGGGACAAAAGTTTGGGAGGACCAATTCTTGGGACCTATGGAAAGGGGTATTGATCTTTGGGAGGAATGAAGGGTCCAAGCGCATAACCACTCAGTCAGTATGGAAAATACAGAGATCAGGTCTAGTAGATAGGGCTGCAAGTTCCGAAACTTGGAGCCAAAGTGATGGCGACCAAGAAGGCCACCTTATAGGAAAGGAAATGAAGGGGCACCTCTCGCAGCGGTTCAAAGGGGCCCCGAGTCAGTGCAGAGAGCACCTTGGGTAGATCCCAAGTAGGGTATCTATGCAGGGTGGGAGGGCGAAGATTAGTGGCCCCCCCTGAGGAATTGCCGAATCAGGAGGACTCTGGAGAGGGGCTCCCCGGACTCACAAGGCAAAACAGACGAGAGGCAACTACCTGTCTCTACTGAGTATTGGGTGACAAACCTGATATCAGACCAATCTGCAGAAACAAAGGAATTTGCGGAAGTCCAAATGAATGGGAACGTGGAGATAGGCCTCCGTCAGGTCAATTGACATGAGGACATCTCTTACTCTGATGGATTCCAATACGGTTTGTAAGGACTGCATTTTGAACTGTTGATAAGGAATTTGACGGTTCAAGGACTCGGAAGATTTCTGGACTAGGAACAGGTGCGAATAAAAGCCCTGTCCCAATTGCTCCAGTGGAACTGGTTCTATGGCCTGAATCTGCAGAAGATGATTGATTGCCGATTCCAACAGGAACCGATCCCGTGAGAGGGAGCATCGGAGAAATTGGGTCGGAGGGGTGGAGAGGAATTCCAGGGAGAGGCCAGAGCCGACTATCTCCCTGACCCAAGAGTCCGAGGAGGACGCCTCCCACTGTCTGACAGAGTCAGGCCGCCTCTGATGGGAGGGTCGGGCAAGCAGTCATCGGAACTTGCGAGAGGAGTGTCCCCTCCCTCCTGAAAGGGTCTACGGGCCTGACCCATTTCCTGGACCGGGTTGCCTGTCTTGGAATCTATCCCTATGGGGGAAAGAGAATCTATAGTTCCTGGAAGAGGAATAGCCGGGCTTGAAACCCCGAAAGGGACGAAAGGAAGAAGAAAAAGGACTGGAGTCCATTCTTTGAGAGAAGTTGGGAAGGATCCTACATTTGTCCTTGGATTCAATGAGTAGAGGCTCAAGAGGAGCTCCAAAGAGTTGGACTCCTGAATAAGGCGATGACGCCAGCCGCCATTTGTTTTTAGCATTCGCCTGCCACTGGCGAAGCCAGAGGAGGCGGCGAGATATGATATTAGAGCCAATAGCCTTAGCCGCAAATCGTGAGGCGTTAAGCATGGCGTCAGCCGAATATTCTAGAGCAGCCAAAATCTTGTTCACATCCTGATGGGCCCTGGTATCAGAAACTGGCAATCTATCCTGTAACTGTTTAACCCACATGAGGGTAGCTCTATTAAAGAAAGAGGCTGCTGCTGATGCCCTGGTGAACCAGGCAGCAGCTTGGAGAGCCTTAGTAAGAGAGTGCTCAAGTCTCTTGTCTTCAGGGCGAAGACCCTCCTCCGGTGGACCTGTGAGTACAGAGGGAGAAGTGAGAGCTACAACCAGTGGATCCACAGTGGGCACCTGCAGAATAGAAGAAATGTCAGAAGCCATATTATAGAAACTGTCTGTCCAAGGCATTAGAGACCGGGGCCGACCACTGTTTCATGATGACGTCCTTGAACAGCTTTAGGCCCGGAATTTCCTCTGTCTCAAAGGTGGGTTTCTCAAATAAGGAGGCTGACATGCCTGCACCCTCCTCAGGTCGGTCATATTTGGGCAATGAAAGGCCCAACTGGGTGGTGAGTTTGTCTTTGTGCAGAAGGGACCTGAAAACTTGAGGCTTGAAGAGACCTACAAAGGAAGGCTGATCAGGGGAAAGATCTTCATCATCAGATAAACCAGGTTCCCCAAGGTTATCACCTGCTATGGAGTCCGACTGGTAGAGGCCCTGTTATACCCCTGGTCATGCGAATGATCCAGGTCGACTGACCCCTGGGAAGCCTGAAGGGACCCTTGAGAACTGGTCTGATCTGAAACCCAGGAACTGGTTCTGCGCTGCATCTCAGTGGCAATGCCTCTCTGGACTGCTTCTTGAATAAGGGAAGCTAAGACTGGAACAAGAGCGAGTTGGATCCCTGCTTCAGATTAGATGGCCTCTGTCTGAGAAACCTGAGGGATATCCTGGGTAGGAGTAATAACCTGGATTGGTGGTGCAGGTGAGGACTGAGAGACCCCAAATAATCTAGCATTAGCCTCAGCCTGGCCTGAACATGAAGATGCTGGATCCCCATCCAGGAACCAGGATGCTGGAAGGGCCTGGGCAAAAGGAGATTCCTGGGTTGGAGGAGGATCTGGAGCAGAGGTTTCAGGAGCAGAAGAAGGGCTAAACTCCTTCCTAGTGGCCTCCTTGATGGCCTTTTCTATAACACTTTCCAAGGCCTTGTGCGTCTTGCTCTCCTCTGTTTCAGAGGTTTTAGGGGGGGTCTTAGCAGGGGTTTTACCCTATTTGGAAGGGCCTGGTTGTGAAGAACTGGCCAGTTCAGCTGATGAGAGATGGGAGGAGCCCCGTTTAGAGGGTCGGCCGTAGGAGCAGAAGCCATCTGTAACAAATGTGCCTAAAAGACCACGAGGTCGAGGGAAAATGGAGCTTAAACAAAATGGCGGCCGCTGGAGAAACTCCAATAGAATTGTTGTCTCAGAAGACTGCTAATGCTCCTGCACTCCACCTGGGGACCAGGTACTTATTTAATCGAACAGTCACTCATAGAATCACTGGGAATAGCCTCTGTGCCAAAGGCACGAGGCACAGTCAAAATAAGGCTCCACCAAAATGGAGGCTGAATCAAAATGGCGGCCGCTGTGGGAGCTCGGGCAGAAAACACTGCCTAAGTCCTCTCTGCACGCTTCCCGAAGTCCCTGGGCCGTCAGAATGGGCTTACCGGGGCTGCTGCTGTGATCTGATGGTGAGGGATCAGTCAGCGATCACTCCTGGTTCCGCATGAAAGGTCCTCGGGAGCACAAAATGGTGGCGAGTGGAAGCCTCCACAAACCGCCGCTGCTGCAAAGACGTGTGGGGGAGCCCAGGGACGCCAAACAAGGGTCTGCCAGCCAGCTAACAAAAAGCAGCCCTCAGCGGTATCCGGCCAAAGCCGTTCTCGCTGGCAGCGCAGGATCTCAACCGACTATCCGGGAATCCCTGCGCAAACTGCTGATGTGGTCCTCAGTGGGCTCGGGCGTGAGCCTTTCATGCTGGTAAAGCAGGGCTCAACCAGATCCCTGGGCGCCCTGCAAGGTAGTAAAGAGCAAGAAATTCCAGCAAGGAAAAAAACTGCTGTAAGAATCTATGGGAGCTCCCTTGCCCTAGGAGCTACAAATACTACCAAGGCAGACAAGAATGGGCAGCTCAGCGAAGTCTGTCTGTTCAGATCGACTGAGTCTGAAATCTGGGAAGCAAAAGGAAGAAGAGGAGCTTATCAAATTGCAGACTCAGTCTGGAACAGATGAAGGAGTTAATCCATTCCTGACTGCTGGCCCCACGCTGTAGTAGAAATGAGGTTTCCATAGTTTTCTAGAACTAATCTCACAGCTTCTTATTAAGACAAAGTCAATGTCAGGTTTCACTCTTGCTTTTAAAAGGCAGTGGTTTTCCATCTTAGCTGCTTTCAGATATGCAGATTTCAGTGCCCAGAGTTCTCAGAAGTGTCCATTTGCATTTTAGAAGTCCTCACCAGGAATAGATGTCATCAAAACACCATCAAAGTAGCCATTAAGTCATGGGGTTGCCTCATCAGAATGATATAGTCAATCACTTGAACATAACATTACATATCTAGCTCACAATTACTGCAAAGATTCAGAATCAAGGTTACAAAATCAATCCTAAATCTTGCTTTTGCTCTATGTACTTATTTCCTGGGGAAAGACAGTTTTTACTCATCAAGACGGCAAACAATGCAGTTCCAAAGATAATGGCTCAAAGCAATAACCACTGTCAAAAAATAAATGGAATCAATGAAAGTGCATCTTGCCTGATGCCACAGCGCCCATCAGTTATCACAAACTTAAGTGGTCCCTTTTGCCTATAGTTGTGTTAAAAAAACATTCAGTGTTGACATCATTAAGGAGAAAAATAACTCTATTCCTAAGAATCTTACACATAATGTACCTACCTCTATGCCCAAAGCAACTAACAAAGGGAACACATTACAGTAACTGTATAATTTATATAAGGAACAGATAAGCCTTTTGAAGGAGGAATTAAAATTTTCATTTTGTAAATAATTTTCCCTATCAAATAGGGAATTTTCTATCGACAGAAAACTGAAAGGCAAGAACAATCGATTCTTTCAGAGCACTTCATATCTCAAGTGAAAGTTACCTCTGAAATACAGTTTTCCCTAACAAGAATGCTCTATTGTCACATTAGTTAAAAATAGGATAGGGCAAAATAAATATCCAAGTGCCACAGCAATAGAGGTGAAAGGACCAAATCAGATAACCACTTTTCACATTGCTTGCTTGCACTTGTGTCAGAGGCACTGAGGTACTTTCGGGTTGAAAGGATTAGCCGGTGACATCATTGTTGATGTCCAGGGGACACCCAATTGTGGGGCTTTTTTCATGTCCCTAGAAGAAGCTGGAGCGAAGGATGGGAGCTTAACCCTGCCCAATAGCAGCACTCAGGTCTCAAACATGGGCTTGCTAACCTCCATCTCAGAATCCTAACCACGTGAGCCACCATGCTCCCACTTTTCACATTAAAAATACCCCGGGCAAGGCATATTTGTTTCTTTATGGCAGTGGTTTCAACATAATAATTACAAGGCAAACTTATAATTTAATGATATTCATTGATAACAGATGCTCCACAGTGCCACAAGGCCTTTCTGATTCCAACACTGAAGCTTCTCAAATATAGGCAGTCTTCTCTGAACGTTTATGCTGTTTGTTTGTTTGTTTGTTTGGGAATGCTTGGAGAAATTGTGTTATAGCCCACCCTAAATGATTCATAAATAATTAAGCTATATTCAACTGTCTTATATGCCAAATTATGCCAAATTATAAAGTACAATATAGGTACCTCTATTTTTATCTCAAGTAAAAAAAAGAAATATTGAAAATCATGAAATAATGTAGAATTCAAACTCATAACTTCTAAAGAAGCATATCAACAGGGATCAAAGAAGACTGCCAATGTTGACTTTATATCATTAAATAATAAGATATCAGGTGTACATTCTTACTATTTTCTTGTGTGTTTAATGTCAGAGAGAAATACAGCATAATTCTATTTATTCAGAAGTCATCTCACAGCTTTAGATGGGATTTTCTTTTTAATAACGATCTCAGGCATAGTAAGAAACTTTTTAAAAAATGACCTGATTATGTACCAATGTGAATCTAAAGCACCAGTAAAACAGTTTAAGCCAACAAATTTAACTTCTGGAAAAAACAGCTGAATTGATTTATGAAAGGTATTATGGACTATTGATAGATGAAGGCATCAAAAATGATGTTGCCTTGGTGACCAAACATCTCTTATTTTGTTCTCATGCTGAGCTGCAGAGATAATCAAAACCTCTGAAGCAGAAGCTTTGAACTTTTATTAAATTTTATAGGAAGAGAATGGGACAAAATTTGAATATAGCTGCACTAAAGAAACACTGGAAGCAATTTTAAACTCAGTAATAAATCAGAGACAAGACTATACCACAGTGGTCCCCAACCTTTGCGGCTTGGCGGCACAGCTGGGGGGAAGGGGGGAACTAGGCTGCATGAGCAACTGGTCAACATGCATTCACAGCTCGAAGTACCAGGGTGGCATGCATGCGCATGCATACATAGCTCAACTGCAAGTTAAGCTGTGCATGCACATTGGCCCACTGCTCATGGGAGTCGAGCTGTGCATGCATATGTGTTTGCAAATAGGCCACAGTTTAGTAGTGAGCAGCAGCCTCGGGGTTGGGGACTTCTGCTATACCAGATACACAAGACTTGCTTTGCACCAGAGTTATTATCAAGGAAGGTTGACACTGTATTATAGCTGCTCTCTAAGGTCAGTAGTCCAATATAACCAAACACCTGGATTCCAACACAATATAATATTGTACTTTGAAAATTTTTCTTGGCTACAACTAACATTGTCCAAACATTTAGACAAATAATAGGGTGACCTATTATTTTGTAATATTATATTTTAGTACATAAATTATCCATGGCACTTGTAACTAAGATCTATTTGCAAAAAACAAATATTTTTAAATATTTCAGTGAACAATTTATAGAGACACAGAAAACAATGCTATATATATTTACCTATTGAACAAAGTGGGGACTATGTCTTAGCAGATATCCTTGCTTATCAATGGTAATTGGGACAAGAATTTCAACTGCTAAACAATGCTGTCTATAAAGCAGGTGGGTGCTGTGGCATGAATGCAGGTGTATGGGGGGGACATGCTACAGCATGAGTGCGGGCAGGTGTTGCAAGCTAGTGAGCAGATGCCCACCTGGAGCTGAATTTGTCCTGTTGTCTGAGGGGTCCTTGGGGGAAAAAAGCAGTGCGAATGACAGCAATTTAGCACTTAGCTGCCAGCTGCCTGCAATTACTGCGAGTTCAAATCTCACCAGGCTCAAGGTTGACTCAGCCTTCCATCCTTCCGAGGTAGGTAAAATGAGGACCCGGATTGTGGGGGCAATAAACTGACTTTGTATAAAAAAGAACACCACTTAAGGGGGGCCGAAAGCCCTACTAAGCAGGTATATACAGAAGTATGAAGGCTATTGCTTAACACATTGTAAGCCGCCCTGAGTCTCCGGAGAAGGGCAGCATATAAACTGAATCAATCAATCAATCAATCAATCAATCAATTAATTTACCAGGGCAACTTGTGACCTCCTGCCAGCTTCCCCATTGATTTTGCTTGTGGGTACTGGCAGGGGAAGGTCACAAATGGTGATCATGTAATAACAGAAAACCATAACTACTTTAACTGCAATTGCAATTGTGTGACCTCAGGTCTATTTGTAAATTTGCCTTATTCAGCACCATTATCACTTTCAATAGTCATTCAATGTCATAACCCAAGGACTACCTGTATTGTGTCTCGCTCTATCTCTATTTACATCGATACTATGCTTTCAGAAATAAATTTCTAATTCACTATCATGACTGGAAAGTGATTTCTTATGAACAGGATAGTTTGTAGTTTAGCTGCTATCGAGCAATAGAACTGCAAAATTTGAATTTTGCTATTAATATTTTGAGAATCCCACTCTTCAGAGAAAGGCAGGTGGCAATTCTTTATCATAAAGTAAAAAGTTATTTTCCAAAGATAAATGTTATGGTTATTGAAATGGCAGACAATGTAAAAGGCTCCTCAGGAATTAAATAAAAGAAAAATACTCATTCATAGAGCCTAACAATATATTGGGAAGAAGAAAGGGGGAGGAGGGAAAAGGAAGTTGATAAAAGTATTGACAAGATGGATTGCAGAATACGTACTAGTTGTTGCTGCCCCAGACTTTTGGGCAATGACAACTCTTAAAAAAAAAAAAGAGGGGAGTGTAGTATTCACCAACCTTCTTGTTTGTACATGACTGTTTGGAAAGAAGGTGAAGTCTCTTCTTAATTGCATGAGAGTATGGAAAAGAAAAAATCATAAGGAGAGGCTCCTAATCAACCTTACCTTCTACATGGCCAATATTTTTCTAAAACCAATGCAGAATTCCAGAAAACTTAAGGAGGTTAAGGAAAAAAATAGATGTTTGACTAAGCACCGGCTTAGTCAAACATCTGCACTGGCTCCCAGTGCTCTTCCAGGTGTGCTTCAAGGTTTTGGTTACTATCTTCAAAGCGCTCCATGGCTTAGGACCAGGGTATCTTCAGGACCGCCTTCTGCCACCAATAACCTCTCACCATCCAGTCCGTTCCCACAGAGGGGGGCTCCTCAGGGTGCCGTCAGCCAGTGTCAACTGGCGGCCCCCAGGGAGAGAGCCTTCTCTGTGGGGGCACCTACCATCTGGAATGACCTCCCCCCTGAGATAAGGAGGATACAGGACCTACGTACCTTCCACCGCGCCCTAAAAACGTTCCTATTTCATCAGGCTGGTCTGGCTTAAACCTCCCTTTATAAATGGGTTTTAAAATGGGTTTTTTAATGGTTTTATATAATTGGATTTTAAATTGTTTCAGCCTAATTATTCAATTTATTTTAAATATTTTAACTTTTGTATGTCATTGTATTGTATTCGGCTGTTCAGCGCCCTGAGTCCCTTCTGGGAGTAGGGCGGTATACAAATTTGATTAAATAAATAAATAAGCAAACATGTCAAAGCTGCACAATAAAGTACTATTATAGAGAAAAGCAGAAAGGGAAAAAGGCCGCAATCAAAACTAGCCATTCATGGTTTTAGCAACAATTCTCTTTAGATTACTCACTCACTTAAAATTCTTTTAAAGAAATGCTAAAACCAATGAAATTCAACTGCTTTGATTAGGAACTGCAACTATGAAGTAGAAAGCTTAAATTTAAATGAAATTAACCAACCTGTTTTTTTGGTTTTAAAAAGCATCTATTTCATATTTGAAGTGAACGTTGATCAATTCAGCACGTTTTGCACTTCTGATATTATATTAATATGACAGCTCACCAATACAAAATATATATTGCTACCAATACACCCTTCTTTCCCTTCTGAAAAATGTACACCCATATTTTCAGACCTACTTAAAAAAATTAAAAAGCACAACAACAAGAAAAGGGTAGATTAAAGCAAAGGTGCAAACAAAAGAGAATCACAGTTCGTGCATTTTAAGAACACCAACAAAACTGACTCAAGTATAATTAAGAGACATCATGTTTTATTCTATGTTATTTATTTGTAACTATTTTTATCCTGCCTTTTGTTCACAATGGCCTACATTGTTTTCCCTCCTTCCATTCAATATACACCACACCAGGATGAAAAAAAATAGGATGGGAGACATTTATCTTACCTGTACATCATTTTTATTATCGGTACATTTTTCAACTTTTTCTGCTTGAATTTGCTCTTGACTTTCCGATCTTATGAAGTGTTCCACTGCAGTATTGTCTTTTATTTCGGCATCTGAACATTTCATTGTATCACCTTCCTCCTTTACTCTAATCGTATCAGTCATCCTCATTAGAAAGGGTTATTTTAAAAATCTAAAGGAAATATGGAGCCTGGAAAAAGAGAAAGAAAAGGAAGAGGAAAAGGAAGAATAGTGGTACCATCATTAGTACCTGCATTAGCTCATTTCAATAATACATGAAAAGATCAATTTCAAAAGGCTGTTTAAAAAGATTTAGCCATGAACTAAGAATTGTTCACTTTATTAACAATCACAAACAAAATATTTGCAAGAATCAAAAGTGACATTCAAACCTAGGCAATATTAAACTTAACTGATATTTCAACTTGACATTTTGAATTAGACTTAGAAAGTATTTGATTAAATACCACCTATATATTATGTAAATGAAAATAGAGAATTACGTCCAGGCTTGTTCGTCTGCATATGGAAAGCCAGTATTTCTTCTATTCAAATTCTTTTTTACAGGTAATCCTTGATTTGCAACTGGTTGTTTAATGACTGTTTGAAATTACAATGGTCTTGGAATACAACCTGTAAAGCATTTCCTGTCTTTGTAAAACATAATGGTACCCTTGTGTGGTCACATGATCACCTCTGGGTGATTGGCAACCTGTTCATGTTTACAATCTGCTGTTGTACACCCCGCGATCATGTGATCACCATTTGCCATCTTCTCTGTCCACATCCCCAGAAAGTCAATAGGGAAGCCAGCACGAAAGCAGCGGAGCTGAGATTCCCTCCCAGCAGGAAGCTCTTTGCTGGGAGGGAATCTCAGCTCTGCCTGGAACTGTGATTTCCCCCCCCCCCCCTCACCAGGCAGCTCCTTGAGAGTGAAAGGGCTGCCTACCAGGAAGGAATCTCAGTCACTGAATAAAGGCTCTCAGCAAGACTGTTCACCAGAAAGAACTCTGTCCCCTCAAAGGACTAAATTTGGGTCACACTGCCCCTATATAAGGGGAGCAGTGCGCTTCACAAATCCATTGGCAACAACTCTCTGTTCACTTCACCATCATGTTCCTCAACTCCTTCAAACCTTTTGCTGTTAAGAGTTCTGTTTGAAAATATTTTAGAAAAGTTAAATAAAAGACTTACCTGTGCATCTGATTTCCTGGGATGGGATAGGACACCGGGATTGTGTTTGTTGAGTGAAGCAGTCACATGGGTTTCTCTCTTAATGACCACTTTGCTCAACAACTGAGATTTCAGTCATGATTGTGGTCATAAGTGGAGAATTACTTGTATTCAAGTCTTGTCAGAAGGCTTTAAAAGCTTTCCAAATCCTCATTTGAAGGAATACTTGTAGTTGAACAAACCAAGTATTATTGGTTCTATCCAATGCAGCAACCCCACACATATGTTAACTCAATAATTCAGTAAGCAGAGTGTGATTTATGGATCTCTTGCCCTTAACTATGGATTTGCCAATTAAAGTAGATCAGCGATAATTGTTCTTGTTAAAAATAATTTTGAGGGGAAAATAGTGACGATACAAATGTCTAAAGTACCAACTTTCAAAGCAAAGAGGAATCATCACTGTTTCCATGGCAAAAATTATAAACTTTGGGATGTGGCAGTCCTGCTAAATTGTAATCTTTGGACCAAATAGCATCTCTGTTATAATAATACTTTTTGACAAATGGTACTACAGATTTCACAAAGATAAATCATTATTTATTTCTAAAACATCAAACTATTTGTTGGTTATACATTTACATTTTTAAGCCCTGCAGCTTGCAGTTTTAAACATAATTACTAGAAAATAAAGAGTTCACAAATGCACTGAAATCTTTGGAAAGATGGTTTCAGATCTGCATTGTAAACAGCCTCCCTCCTTCTATAATAGAAAGGCCACATAAGCAATTAAAAGCTCCATACTACTTGCCTGGTGTATCCTGTAGATCTGTGATTGTGGTCCCCCACGAAAATAAAATAAAATAATCCAAGGATCTTTTTCACAGTCGTCAACCAAGATGTCAGTTGTAATGATCCATCTGGAATCTGAAAGGTGTCCCATGTCCTTATTACTATTGGAGACCCCTGGGCTGTATTATACTGTTTGGCATCAGCAATACCATTCCTTTTAGATACCTAAAAAAATGTTTAAAAATCAACAAAAAAACAATATTTTTTCAAATAAACATTTTAACTGTATTTAATTTTTTCCATACCTATACAAAAATTTCCACTTAAAGTTGTATGATCTTCACAACTTTTCTACAGCAGTCTTTTAATATATAACTTGCAGTTAATTTTAAATATCATTATTACATTAGTACAGCAATGCATTACAGAAAATTGGGCTGGAAGGAGTTAGTGAATTAAATTTCAAATATTGTTCTTATTGTTGAGATTCAGACTCTGTGATATAACCCAATGATTGTGGCATTCTTCAAAACTTTTAAGTAAAGACATTTGTTATATGTTTCAATTTAAATAAGATACTTTCAGAAGGGGCTTACAAATGCTACTTCCTTCATTCTTTTCACATATTAAGTGTAAACCAAAAGACTAAGTTAATAAGACATCAGGGTTTGAAAATGATTGAGACCTTTTCTTTAAAAATCAAGGTAAAAAAGCAGCTCTAACCTAAATGCAAATCAGAGAGAATTCCACACTAGCATTTTCTTTTCCTTTTCCTTTCCTTTTTTGTTGTGGATTGTTTTCCCCTGTATAGTTTTAAAAGTTTAGGATTTTGGCCAATTTCCAAAATGTGGTCTTATGGAAGTCTTGTAATATTTTTTTCAGGGAGATGATTAATGTTTATATTCAGATTCAATAGATCAGTTCCATCTGATCCATGCAGGTAGTCAAGTGAAATCAAATATTTTCTTATGATCCATGAAAAGATCACTTACTGTCTCTTCCCTTTCAACATATCTATCGGAAATCATAAAACCTAATTTATTTTCTGGGGATTAGTAAGAAAGATGAGAATAATCTCATGATATACCATCTATGTTAGAAAAAACAAGTACATATTCCTTTAACAGAAAAGAATTCAACTATGCATGATAAATTTTTATAATTAATTAATTAATTGGGCATAAACAGATAACTTAAAATCTGTTAAATTCAACTGCTGAACAGGTAATAAAAAGAAAATGATTACAAGTAACAAATACAATTTTCTGATCGAAGATGTACGAGATGATCAGGATGAGACTGAGGGAGGGGTCAAGCATGTCATCAGTTTTGAGTCCCTTTGTGCACACAAGAGATCCAAGTCCATCCCTCCTTGAATTCCGTGGTCTCTTCTACTACCAATCTGCTTTGACCATTAGCAGTTCAGATTCTTGTAAAGAGAGCTAGCATACAATAAACCTGTATATTAATTTAAACCGCCTTGAGTCCTGACTTCCTGCACATGATAGTAAGTTTTAAGTTTATGGATTTAGATTTAAAACATACTGAATAAAAAACATGACAAAAATAAGGAAAATATCTACTTTATTATTTATTTATTTATTTATTTATTTATTTATTTATTTATTTATTTATTTATTTATTTATTTATTTATTTGTTCAATTTTTATGCCTCCCTTCTCTGGAGACTCAGGTGGTTTACAATGTGTTAAGCAATAGCCTTCATACTTTTGTATATATCTGCTTAGTAGGAATTTCGGCCCCCCCTTAAGTGGTGTTCTTTTTTATACAAAGTCAGCTTATTGCCCCCACAATCCGGGTCCTCATTTTACCTACCTCGGAAGGATGGAAGGCTGAGTCAACCTTGAGCCTGGTGAGATTCAAACTTGCAATAATTGCAGGCAGCTGGTGCTATTTAACAGCACTTTAGTCTGCTGCGCCACCAAGGCTCTTAACAGGCTTGGTTAAGGCTCTTACTTGACCCTAATTATTTATAGATGAAATTGTCTACAGGAAAATAACTCTAAAATGTAATGTCTCAAAACTGTGCAATTTTATTTCTTCTCTCCTTCAAAATATCACATCGATTTCTTCCATTTTGATGTAAATACAACTGAAATCCAGAAGCCATCATTTATATTGAGAAAAACAATGAGATCTCTAACTGCCCAAAAGCTCATTTCTTATATTCAAACCTACCAAATTACATTACTTTATATATAGTCCATCTCTTTCTCATACACACACACAAATATATACACAACAGACATACGCACACACATACGTGTGTGTATGTGTACATAGATAGATATATGGCAACTTATTTTTTTTTCAACATGGGAAATCTCTATAGAGTATAATTTCTGTATCAAACCACCTCTAATAATAAGGTGCTACCGGTACTATCACAGAGCAGAATGGCTCATTGATTTGTCCATCTTATTAAGAATTCAAAGGAATTGGATTAAAAATTCAATTGATTCTATTAGATCATGTTTCATGGGTAATCATGAAGACTACTTCTAACAGTGAACTGATGTTGGGGAACTTCAATCTAATTTGGATCAAACATTTCGCTTAGGCTGGCTAAAACTAGGATGTCTTCTATTGTGCTATCAGAGCATAGTTTTGTTCTAAATAACAGGCCCATATCATATTTTTCCTTTAAAATAGAATTACATTTTTTACACTGCAGGCATTCTTTGGGCTACAACCATTTGTTCAGCATCTATTCAAAGTTAAATGGAGACGGGTGGACGACAACGACTTAGAATGGGTCCTTGAAGTTCCATACATAACAATATCCTTGAAATCATGGGATTGTGAGTCAGGGGCTTGGCTTCCAATTGTGATGTCACAGTGAACCACAGTCAAATGATAACAATTTCTGATGCTGCCGACTTCCCACAAGCAAAGTCAATGGGGAAACCAGCAGGAGGTCAGAAGTCGTGATCGCATGAGGTCCTCACTTAACAATGGGAACAGGACTGTGGGAGTTGTTGCTAAGCATCAGGGTCATGTGACTTAATCCTTTATGACTGGATCACTTGCTTATCAATGTAGTTTCTAATCCCAACTGCTATCGTAACCCAAAGACTGCCTTCATTGCTTGTTTAGATTTCTGTCAATGCATTCATGCGCAAGGAAAAAAAGCAGTGCTTTGTATATATAAATCAAGGGAGTTGGATTGCAGTTTCTTTGTACATTTGGATTTCAAACTTACCCAGCAATTAAAAATATTATATCCTATAAAAATATTATGGCATGTAGATGATAGCTTCCATTTGGTCAATACCATGCTAGCTTTCAGTTGCAGTGCTATAGCACAATGCAAAGAATACTCAATATAAGGAAAGGAAAACATTTTCAGCTGCCGAACAAGAAATAAAAGATTAGAAGTGTTCCTTGCGGCAGAGGGCAGTAAAACTCTTCAACATCTCAAATCATTCAGGTTGAAACTTGCTAAACAGAAGGTGCAAACAATAAAAAAACTCAAATAATTATAAACCCCCAAACTATAAATCATTACATAAACCATCAAAATATTTATTCAGTTGCTATTTCTTCCTATCAGGTTAGGGTTGCTTATTATATTATATATAACTGTATACAAAGACAGAATTAAAATTGCAAGAATAAAATGCATTTCTTTTAACAGAGAGTAATTTATTTTTAAATAAATGCGAAAGATGGAAGCCTTGGCCATATATAACTAAACAAACTTCATTTTTTAAAATGTTACAGTACTATAAACAATGACATATCACAATGAAGGAAAAGGAAGTAGCTGAAATTCTATAAAACTAGAACTATTGTCCGCGTCCTCTTATAAGGAAGGTATGCTCATGTGAAAAGCTATAAAAGCTTAGCCAATATTTTGTTGGCATAACATTTTGTGACATTTATAATAGAATCAACAAAAGATGACATTCTTCTGCTTTTCTCCCTTCTCAGTTATCTCTCTAATATAAAAGCAGCATTCATTTTTCAATGGTTAAAGAATTCTGCAATATTATTTTTCACAGATTTTTCCTTCGCTAATCTATTTCATAACAGAAAACAAAATGCTTTCTGTTACATAATTACTTCCAGAAATTTCCTTTTAATTTTTAGCATTATGGCTAAGAAACTCATAATGACCATTTTTTTTAGTTTAGCAGACAGCATCATCTTCAGTATAGCAAGCAACTCAGTATTCAAGCACCTGTCTTTGTGTCCGATTTTACAATTTAAGTCATAGGTTTATATGCTTTTTTTTAAAGCTATTACTTTAGCAAAAATAGGCCAAGGCGACATTATATATACATACATTTTAGCTGCTTCAAAATTCAAGAATAATGAACAGAAGGTCTCGGGAAGCCTTGGGCTGCTACTCAATGCCTAATTATTACTCTTTCCCAAAGGATGCAAATAAGCTGGTGAGGGACTCCAAACCTTGCCCCTAATCAGGGAGGCAACATTTGAGGCACCACAACATACCTGGATTTTGAAGGCCATGCTGTGAATGCTGTCAGAAAATGGTTGCAATATGACAACTTGCCAATTCACAAAATGGTTTACACAGGTAGTCCTCGACTTACCACAATTGAGCACATTTCTGTTGCTAAGCGAGACAGTAGTTAAGTGAATTTGCCCCATTTTATGACCTTTCTTGCCACAGTTGTTAAGTGAATCGCTGCAGTTGTTAAATTACAGGTAGTCTTTGAATTATTACACAATTCGAATTATTATACAATTGAGCCCCAAATTTGTTGCTAAGTGAGACATTTGTTAAGTGGATTTTGCCCCAATTTACAACCTTTCTTGCTACAGTTGTTAAGTGAATCACTGCAGCTGTTAAGTTAATAACACGGTTGTTAAGCGAATCTGGCTTCCACATTGACTCTGCTTGTCACAATGTCACAAAAGATGATCATATGACCCCGGGACACAGCGACCGTCATAAATATGAGTCAATTGCCAAGCATCATAATTTTGATCACCTGACTGTGGGGATACTGCAAAGGTCGTAAGTGTGAAAAAGGATCTTAAGTTATTTTTTCTAGTGCCGTTGTAACATTGAACATTGCTTAATGCATTGTAAGCCTCACCGAGTCTCCAGAGAAGGGCGGCATATAAATTAAATTAAATTTTTTAAAAAAGAACTTTCATTAAATGAGCTGTTATAAATCAAGGTATTTCTGGCATGGCCAATCGTCAGACATCCATTTGTAAGAAAGAAAAGTAATGATGTTGTAGCCTGCCTTTCTCTATGGTTGCCCAGAATGCTTTCCCCCACCCCAACTCATCTTTACGCACAGAAGACACTTTCATGAAATAAAAGGAGTGGGATTCATGGGTTAAAAATGTATAAAAAGAAAACACCACTGAGAAATATGAGCACCTGCCACATTAAAAACCAATCCTGGCAAACAGCTCTGCATACTCAACAAAACCAGCATCTTAATTTTGAATGCAGATTTTAGCCTATGGAAGGAACGTCCCTCGCAATGAGAGTCTGAGCCCATGAGGAGCTATTCAGATGGCTATTTTTCGCTTGTCTGACATTTAGGCTGCTCATAACTATTGGACAGAAGACAAAACCTCTCCTGAGCACCTTAAAACCTGATTTTGATGGAGAAAGCAGTCTTTCCAATAATTAATGACCCATTCCTTAGGTGCATTTAAAAAAAAGAAGAAAAAACCAGATCCCACATAATGCTTAGGAGGGTGAATAACTGTTGCTTTAAGTGCAGTACTATTTTCAATTTGATAATTGGAGTTTGAGAAATTGTATTTCACAGCACCATAAGGAACTGGGTGTGAGTCATAATGCAAAGAAACATACTGCACTATTGTTATCCCTGTTCTAAAATGCAGCAGAAACTGAATACATTACACTGGGAACATTAGACCGTCTAGACGCATTAGCCAAAAAGCACACCAGCTTCTTTCAATATGCCCCTCGGATTAAGTAAAATGGTGCACAGGGCACAGAGAGTGCAAGAAAGTATTTGGAAGATTTTCTTCTTTTCTGGATCCTAATGTTATCCTCTCTCTGGAAGTGGAGAAAGTTAGGATTGATGAAATGTTTAGAAATATAGAAATTCTATTTCTATATTTTTATTTCACTCCACTCTACTCTATAGGTAGTCCTAGATTTATGATCACAATTGAGCCCCAAATTTCTGTTGTTAAGTGAGATATTTGTTAAGTGAGTTTTGACCCATTTTATGACATTTATGCCACACAGTTGTTAAGGGTATCTGGCTACCCCATTGACTTTGCTTGTCAGGAGGTTGCAAAAGGTGATCACAAGACTTTGAGATACAACAACTATCATAAATGTGAACCAGTTGCCAAGCATCTGAATTTTGATCATGTGATCATGGAGATGCTGCAAAAGTCATAACTGAAAAACTATCATAAATCACTTTTTACAGTGGCATTGTAACTTTCAACAGTCACTAAATGAACTGTTGTAAGTTGAAGACTAATTTTATTCTTTTATATTACATATTACATATCACATATCACAAACTCCATATTTTATATTCCTTATTCCTAATTCTAATTAATTCTAATTCTAATTCTAATTCTATTGGCATTTGTTATATTCTGCCACTGCTTCATTTCTATTTCTAATCTGGAAAAACATGACAGCAAAAGAAAATGTGACAGTATGTTATCAAATGTAGCATCAGCTTGTTTAGGAGAACGTTAGTTGGATTTAATTTTTTTTAATTTAGATATAATAGATATCTAAATTATATCTAATATAAATAAAGATATAATCATGATGGATGGCAAAAAGAAAAAAGAATGATAGCTTAGCCATTGTTGTCAGAATCAAGACATAATGACTTATTCAAAAAACAATGGCTAAAGCAAATTGTGACATAGCACAATGAATAAACTTTGATAAATGAGGACTGGAGTAAATCATGTCACTTTCCTTCAAAAGTAAAAAGACTGAGACACACCTATAATATGTGATGTCCAATTCAGTTCTCATTTTCTTGCATAGGCGGTTTTAACTACATAGATGTACAGTTCAAAACCTATTCAATACAATTTTACAGTTTACAGTATCATTGTTTCTGTTTTACTTTATTGTTTTATGAGAATATCATGTGAAGTATTAGATATAATGCAGTGGTGGGTTGCCCCCGGTTCGCACCGGTTCTATAGAACCAGTAGTAAAACCGGCCGAAGGCTCCGCCCACCGACCCCACCATCATCCAAACGCTTCTGCACATGCGCAGAAGAGCGCGCAGCCCCGCTGCGAACCGATAGTAAAGGTTAAACCATACTTGGGATACTGCATCCAGTTTGGTCGTCACAATATAAAAAAGATATTGAGACTCTAAAAAGAGCGCACAGAACAGAAAAGAGCAACGAAGATGATTAGGGGACCGGAGCCTAAAACATAAGAAGAGTGATTGCAGGAAATAATTAATCAGTGGAACGACCTGCCTCTAGAAGCTGTGCCTCAACACTGGAGGTTTTTAAGAAGAGATTAGACAACCATTTCTCTGAAATGGTATAAGTTTTCCTGTTTGAGCAGTGGGTTGGACTAGAAGATCTTCAAGATCCCTTCCAACTCTGTTATTCTATTATTCTGAGAGGTAAATAGGAGAAGATAAAGAGTATTAGGTATGTTCACCATCTTGAGTTATTTATAAAAACAATAGAGGCAGGATTAAAAAAATATTTAAAAAAAAACCCTGCAATCATATTTAGGCAAGTTTTAGCACCCAGTTTAACTAATTTATAAAGCAATGTCTTATCCTTTAGTAAAAACAATGCTCTAATGTTCCTTACAGTTTGATTGGTAGGATATTAATGCCATTAAAGCCCACCTATTCCCTAATTAGCTGAAAAGCTTAGGTAAGAGTTTGTTTGCCATTCTCTCATATGCCTTACCACACTCCAAAGCTGTAACCATGGAAACTAGAACAGGAAAATGCTAAAATCGAATTATTCATTGCACTATAAATAACATTTTCTAGAAAAAGCAGAAAGGAACATTTGTACTTTAGCACTTTTTCCTTCCTTTCATATACTCAACTTGCAATTATTCTCTGTAACAAACCTTCAAGCTAGAGTTTACTGTTAGTTTGGAAAAGAAACAGAGCTAAGCAAACAAGTTATTAGTTAGTATTTATTATTAACAAACATAACTGTAGTAGCTGATATATTTTTTAAAACCCCCACACCATTTATAAGCTATTTAAGTGGACCTATGTGCTTCTTAATTGCATAGAATATTGATGCTGAGCAGGAAAAAAACGAAGGAAGCTGGAAAGCAGGCAAGGGAGAATTAGACTGTGAAATATTTAACAGCTGATTCTGGGATTTAAAATTGGGAGGATGCAAGCCAAAGAATTAAGCAATAAAATTTTTCTACCCATGCCCTACATCAAGATGCTTCACAAGATGGATTTCCGACTCAGTTCTAAGCTTCCATTAGAGCCCAGGAATGCAAGGAAGAGGGGAAGTATGTTTCCCCTCAGCCTTCCATCCATGTAAAGACTAAATACATCTATAAGGTTCTGGTTTGCAGCTGACTGAAATGTTGAAACAAAAATGTGACTTCATAGACCAGGAAGGTACTGTGTCTGTTTTAAGGAAAATGGAGCAAGGACTGCTTTTGCCTGGTGATGCCCTCTTTAAAAGCACAGATCCAGCAGAACATACAGCAGATCCGTAACACTCTTTAAAATGGTTAGCTGAAAGCCACTCAAGATATTAAAATTACAAAAGGAACAAAAAACGCTAAATGTCATTTAACCACAGTCGTCCAAGTAAAGAGATTTCCTGGAACAACAATAGCTACACCAAATATCTTAAGATTCTAACTAGGACATACACTTTACAATACGGAGAAGAAAGGAAGAGGTAATCACACATAGCTTCTCAATCTTATTTTATTCTAAGCCATGTTGATCTTGATATTTTATAGCATTGTACCTGCAGTTTTAATATGTTCTAAGCACAATGCCATGCGTTTCTGAACTGGCTACTGTAAATATTTTTTTCAGAATGTAACACAAACAGCATATACTGTAACATTTAAAGATCAGTTATACTGTACTTCTAAATATCATAGGTCATGACTGATACTTGGATAGGAGACACCAGAAAGACAGGAGCCGCAGGATTGGGGAACAGACTGAGAAGTACTGCAGGGGGAAAAAAATCCTGGAATAATGCAATGGCGGTTCACTACTCTCTGGTTCCAAAAATAAAAGTTCATGAAGAAATCCATGAAGTCATTTGGAACTGAGCTTGACTACAAACATGTATTGTATCCATCTGTCATAGGCTTCTAGAAATATGAACATTCCCTGAACTGAGGAGGTCAGTCAATCCATCATTGAAGATTGGGACTAAGGAGTCTTTTGCCCTTTAATGGATGAAGTGTGTTAATTTTAATATCAAAGTCAAAATATCACAAAGTCCGTTTAATGTCCCTGATTTTTTTTCTCCCTCTATCAACACCGTAATTGCCACTTCCATATTCCCAAATGTTTCCCAAATGGTTAAGTTTACTGATGAGCAAAGATAGATACCTTGTCAGGTCACACTCTATTTATATTTATCACAGCACTTCACATTTCTAGCAGCCTCTTTTTAATCTTGTTTTTCTAAAAGAGGATTATGAACTTTTGTTCATGTACTGACAGTACTCCAGTTAGTAATTAAATTATATTCCTATATTTAATATCCATTTGTATGGTACATCCCTTTGCAATTCCCGCAGTCCTATTTGTAAAGCAACATGCTTATTCAGCTTTATAAACTGTCTAATGAAGCTCAACAAGAGAGGGGACTAAAGGAACTTAATTCTTGCAAAGCAATTTCATTGAACACCTTCTGATCCTACTGATTTAAATGAGAAAATCGAAAACTGCTTAAAAGTGTAATTGGTACCTAGTATGTAGTGTTTTTCTATGGCTTGATGCCTCTGTAAAAAGAAATAGAGGGTAACAATTTGTCCTTCACTAGGATGCCAATCTCTAAGAAACTTCAAAAGGTAGGAGATATTTCAATTATGATGGGTCCTTGATGCTCTCCGAGCTTGGTTGTTTTATTGCAGATGTTTCATTACCCAAACTAAGCAACACCATCAGTGCTAGTCAATGATATTATATTTCAATTATTTGAGAAAAATGGTTCAAGAGGAAGAGAGCTCAATTTATCAGGGGGTAATTGCTGGATTCTGTCCTTTCCTACCTAAATTTGCCTTCTCAAATTAGAACAGATAGATTTGCCTTGAATTATTTATCAGATTGGACTAGAATCCCAAGCAAAATAAAAAAAAAATCTTGATTTCATGTTGCTCTTACTAACTATATGAGTAACAAACAACAATAAAGGATAAAACCGAGGGTCTCCAAATCCCGGTGTAATTCAGTCACCAGAGCAATATTGATTGATCAAATTTCTCCTCTCCCTCCCCTGCAGCCTTCATAAATCTACTTGGTGGGGGATGGAGGATCTACAGGAGTAGATATTAGCAGCAGGTGCGGGGACAAGAGGGGAGATGAGAGGAAGGGAAATTCCTGTTCTACAAGCAGACGCCCATTTGCATATATCAAAACACCAAATATATTATCATTTTCTATAATATCGTGGTAGCTAACTTCATCAACCAACAGAACAAGTAAAGCAATTCGTTTAAGAAAGATTACAGTAATCACTAATGCTAATGTTCAGATATAAAGGGAAGAGAAAAGCATGTAGCTTTAGCAGCTGACTTTCTTATCAATGCTGCTTTTTATTTGTATATCACTATCACAATATATTATAACACTGTACATGAATTCATACTTTTTGAATAAAAGTATTAATATTGATATGATGTACATGATCTATTCTTGATATTTATTGGGATCTCCTCCTGTACTGACTTCCATTATCAATTTTGATACAAAATATGTCCCTTCCACAAACTAGTGTGCATTTAAATCCGGTATTATCAAGATCCAAAATCAAACTATAAAATGTTAAGGCAGAGAAAACATCGGCTATCAAAAAGGGAGCAATGTAATTCATTTTTCTAGCACATAACACAATACTGCCCACATTACTTTAACTGCTACATCAACATTTAATTATTTATGACCAACAAAATATCATTTTCAATGAGAAAAATGGATACTTTTTATGAACTTCCACAAACCAATACTATTTAAAGAGATTTTCTCTGTTTAGTTTTAGGTTACCAAGCTCTCAGAATTGATTCCCCATCTCAAATAGAGGTTAAAAAATACAAGATAAATTTTTCAACACATTTTAAAGTCTGGCTTTAATTAAAAATCCTATTAACTGCTCTGGATCATTAGCTAATAAATCTATAGCACCGGTTAAAAACTAAAAAGGAAATATTTACATCTTAAACCATTTAAGTATATTACAATACTAATGAATTTGGACTATGTAAAACACACAAGATGAAGTGTGCTCACTGGTTGCACTGAAATGGATAGGAACATTTGGAACAAGACATCAAGTTCTATTTCTCTGAAGTTTTAAAATAATACATTAATAAATTACAAAAATGTGATTTATTTTATTAGCACCAACTATATTAGATACCTATTACAAATGGACCACTGCATAATTTTATCTGGTAAAATATCTCAAGCATTAACAAATAAAACATATTTCTTTCCCCCATGCATCTTATTTATATTACTGAGTTTTATTTATATTACTGTGTTTTCTAGGATAGTATTTTTATTAGGTAAAAATTGAAAACCAAACAATATTTTTTTGCAAAAATCATGATTTATTTCCCATCTCCCCCCTCAAACCCCACCCCATGGGCTGCTTTTTCAGCACTATCACAAAATGTATTATTTGTCGATTCTTTTCATGCTTTTTTTCTGGAAACAGTTCCTATTGTTCTCAGTAAATATTATTTCTGAACAGACATATAAAGCAGTCAACTGTTAATTGCTTTATAGCTACAAAGCACATTAAGATGAAATTTACTTAAATGCATTTTTTTTTCAAACAACCTATAAGCTTTTGGGAAAATGCATTTTTTTTTTTGTAAAACTAAGACATTTTTGTCCCCGTTTTCTATTTTCAAAAAGAACCTTAAAAAGCCTCTGCCTCTATTGAGGCACAGCATATTCCTGACAATCTACCCATTTATATAATTATATATTACAAATATATAAAACCTATACATTTCCTGGCAACGTAACTATCCTTACATCTCAATGCAACTAAATATCTATTTGCAGAAATAAATAAAGCATGCAGTTAAATATACGGATTTTTTTCTAGCAAGGTTTAAAGAAGAAATTTGTTAAAACACAAAGACTTCTATAAATAGAGCCAAGTTTGCTCCATTTTTTCTTTAAACCAGATTATTTCAGAAATCGCATACCTTCATCATACTGGCATATAGTGTGGTAAAGTTGCTGAGGATACAGTTTCCATCATTTGCCTTCTCTTGAAACTGTGCAGAACCCCTTAGGGAAAGAGCTCAGCTGCTGCTAAAACCTTACACTGTTCGAGGTTTAGATGTTTAGATATTCGGCAGGTAGCTGCTGAAGGATTTGGCTAAGGCACTGGCTGAAGCTTCAGCCATGATCGAAAATCACAACTGTTATGTTGTGATGTCAGCAACGCCTTCACCCGTCTCTGTAGAGGAACAAGGGGAACTGTCTTGGAAGCTATCTTGAGCTCTTTCTTAACAATTCAGCAGCAAGCACTGAAGGGCTGGCAATAGGCAGAAGATGCTGGAAAAATGGTTGTTAAGGTTTCTTTTTTTTTTCTTTTGTTTTTTAGCGAGGGGAGCGACACTTCATGAAGACAAGTGAAAATAAAACTGATTATCTTGAAATATTCCCACAGATGGTATCCAAAAGGACTGACGTTGCTACAAAAGCACTTTTTTTTTTACATCTAATTAAAATGCCCCAACTTTTTTTTTCCTTATCTGAATCCATCCTCCTTGTATAAAATCCTTCCTCCGTGTTATAATAGTGTAAAAAGAACGACTTATAAAACTCTTCTGAGGCTAGAGACTAGCTTAATGATGCCAGAGATCGGTGCCTTGTTTTGCATTTTGACTATTTCAAATATGAAAAAGGGAAGGAATTTCTTCTGCTAGGACTTGTCGGCTTTTCCCCAAGACTTCGTTACTATAATAGGACATAGGCTTCTGAAACTTGATGACTTGAAATTTAGAATGTTCCAATACTATGACATTCTTCTCCTCTCTTCTCCCCACTCTACCCCTTCCCTCCTCTCCGCACATTTCTTTCTCCCTGCCTTAAAAACTTGTCAATTTTTAGCACTTACTGTTCATCGGAACACACTAACAAAGACAGCAGTCTTTTGCGGCATGCTGTCAACTGAACTTTATAAATTTGTCAAAGAAAAAGCCTTGAAAAATATTGCAGCCGGTCTTAAAGACTCAAATAATTCGGCATAAGTAATCAGCTAATGGCTGCTGCAGGGAAATGACTGGGGAAAGATTTTATATGATGGTTGCGGTAGTCATGCATACTGTGTGGTGGTTGCAGTAGTCATGCATACCATTTACTGTCTGTCAGAAGTTAAAAATGTACTAGATGCCATGTCTTGAGGGGAAAAAAACAAGAGCATTTTCTTAAAATACACAATCTCTGATTTACTCAAAACATCAATAATTTTAATGCACTAAAATCACTTTTGGTCCAACGTGGCCAAGCCTTTACAGGAACTATCAATGAACATGTAAAAGCAAAATTTTTATAAGAATATGCAAAAATATATACGGTTAAGACACCCCATTCTCAAGTAAGTGGGATCTCTTTCAAGACATCTCCTTTAAGAAGAGACTGGACAGTCACTTATCTGAAACGGTATAGGATCTACTGCTCAAGCAGGGAATTGAACTAGAAGACCTCCAAGGTCCCTTCCAACTCTGTTATTCCATGTTTTTCTAGTCTCTCCTTAGGCATCCAAGCCAGCTGGGTGACTTGGGCCAGTCATACTCTCTCAGTCCGACCCACCTCACAGGGTGGCTGTTGTGGGGAAAATTGGAGGAGGAAGGAGTATTAATATATTTGTCATCCTGAGCTGTATATGAAAAAAGCCAGATAAAAATCTTAAAAAATACAGTTCTACCTTTTGACTGATGAAAAATGCTATAGTAAAAAAAAAAAAAAGTGCGTGTATATACATATATACACACACACACATTTTTTTTACTATATTGTGTCTTTTGTCTGTCAAAAAGTTGAACTGTAAATATATATTTTTTAGATTTTTAACCCACTTTTATCCCACACTACACATACATACTTGTAATGAGCACACATCTGACCTGCAAATAAAAGATTCTCCACCTTTTATATTTCCCCAAGTAGAAGTTGTGAAGCAGATAGAAATAAAATACTGAAGAGATGGAAGGCAAAGAGGCCTTAAATGAGAAATATGTAAGTAGAATATATTTCTTTGTTCTTGCTTATTGGTTTTATACAGCTTTTCCCATTCATCAGTGAAATGGACATTATTAATGGACTAGATTCCAGCCATACCTCTACAGAGTAAGCTGTAGCAGTGTTTCCCAGCCTTAGCAAATCCAGGGGGAGTGGACTTAAATTCCCAGAATTCTCAGCAATGATCAATACATAAAGGGTTGTTGGGAATATTACTGAATCTGCCCAACCACATCATCAAAGGCAGGATGTCTAGATATCCTGTGAAAAGGGATCTTCTGGGATAAAAATATTTGGAGGTTGATACATCAACTCAATGTAGCAAAGTTGTGAGCTCTCACTTCTACCCCTGCCCATCTAGATCTAAGGTTCTCTGCTTGACTTTGTTCTTGGCTCATTGTCTCTTTTTTTGGTTGATGGCAAAACATAAATAAAAATGAAACGCTACCAATTTATTAGTTATTATAATCCAAGATATAAAAATGACCAGACAAACAAAATATTCCCCAGGGAACATATACATGAAAGTTCCAATAGAATCAATTAATGTGAAATCCATATTAAAGGTATTAATGGTCATGATTTGTAAGATACAGGTACTTTCAGTGAATTTTTAAAAACTATCCTACTTATCCAGCATAAAAGGCACATTCATCTTTTAAACAAAATAATAAAACAAGTTCCAGTAATTCTATTAGATTCTTTTTTTAAAAAGCAGAATAGTGGTATATTATTCATATAATGTTAAGCCATAAATGTTCAGTCAAATTTTTTGGTTCATTTATTGTTTATATTTTATGGGGTTCATACATGGGACTGCCCTTGAAAAGTATCTAGGAGCTTCAATTGGTTCAAAATGCAGCAGCCCTTATGGTTTTGTGCAGGCCTAGATATGCACATGTGTCATCTATCCCGCAGGAACTGCATTGGTTGCCAATTTGCTTCTGGATCCAGTTCAAGGTAGTGTCCCCCACAAAGCCCTATATGGCTTGGAACCAGGTTATTAGAAGGTTTGCATTTTTCTTTCACATCTACTAATCCACCAGACTGGGATGGCAGGGAATGCTATGGATTCACTCTGCTAAGGAGATGCATCAAGTGGGACCCAGAAAAAGGGCCTTCTCCATGTTGGTTCTCTCCCTATCATCATCCCCTTGGAGATAAGATTGGCCCCCACTTTGACACTCTTTCGCAAGGCCCTGAAGACCTGGTTTTGCTCTAACCCTAAGGTCGTTTGGAGCCCATCAAGTGGCTTATTTGATCATTGTTGCTGGAGGTGGGATAGGGTAGGTTATTGATTTTTTTGTATTTTTTATATTGGGTTTTTATCCTGCCAGGAGTCACTGAGAGTGAGTTGGACAACCATATTACATTTTCTTAAATATTTTTTTTAAAGGTATCTTTCCTGGTTCACATGCAACACTAACTTTTAATGGGTGGGTTCACTAAGCCAAAAGGAAAAGAACCAGCCACTTTCTAGCTTTGCTATTTCTAAACTACGCCAGTCTAGTCTAGGCCAGAAAATGTTAAAGACTGAAATTAATCTCATGCAATGTCTCCAAAATAAAACATTTCCAGCCAATTGTTTGTTTTCCTTTTAGCACTGTAAAAAAAAAATTAAGAGGATTCAAATTTCTAAAACAAAATCTACATGCCAGGTTCAAATTTCCCTTCAGATGAGATTTTAACTTCTCTCCCACATTCTGTTATACGCTTGTAGTTTAGCTACAGCTCAGACAAATCACAGAACTAAAATTAGGTATTAACCAATTAAATGCTTGCAAGCCTATGGGGTATATTAATCTTAAAATTTATTAACAAACCAAAATCTGATTTCAGTGGTTCAACCAGCTTATGATACATTTGATGAACTTGTAGAATCTTCACACACAAAATGGATGCTCTTGAAAAAAAACATATATGAAGAGTCGAGTCCTGAACTTTTTCCAGAATAGTCTTTTTAATATGACATAAGAATAAGAAATAAAGTTAGCTAATTAAGATGTGATGAGCATTCTATTTTTAGAGTATAATGCAATGTGCATATTAATAACCAATTCTTCCGACTAAGTTTTCTTCTAATGCTTTTTTGCCCACTTGCCCTTCAGGTGCAGAGGGTTTTTACTCCAGTTTTATGAACCCAGATCAGTTCACAGGATGGAGAGACAGAGAGTGGGAACAAATTCCTTTCAGTTCAGTAACCCAGCAATCTGGTAGCTTTTTTCGCCTAATTAATTTTCTTATTAGTAATTTGTGAACATCAATTGTAAGACATAGGTGATATACCTGCATGTATTGCGGTCAAAGTTTTAAGAGCAGATCTGATCATTCTTTTGAAGAGAAACTTTCTGCATTTGAAAATATCAGCTACCCACACCATATTTGGAAAGAAAAATGTTGCTTTTTTTAGATGATCACCTGGGCAACCAAAGAATTGCCGTCACCTCTCTCAAAGATATCCAAACAAGTTCCTCACCAAAGAATAAGGTTGGGATTAAAGAAGCATATGCTACTAGGTGGAGTTTACCCAAACCCTTGTGATCATATGATCATCACCACCAAATATTTCTGTTGGATTCTAGCAGGAAAGTGGCCAGACCCTGAGCACTGTCCACACTGGGCATTTTTCTTTTTGCTGGAAACCAGAAGAAAATGTCAGTGTCCTGACATCAAAAAAAAAAAAAAAAAAAAAAGCATAAATTGTAATCACATGACTATGGGACACTGCAAAAAGCAGTAAATGTTGGACTGTTGCCGAGTGCCCAAGATGCAATCATGTGACTGGGGGTGGGTGGGCACTGGAGCTTTGAATCCAGGTTGTAAGTAGCCCTGGAAAGGTCCCTCGTAACTTTGGTCGCTAAGTGACCAGTCACAAGTCAAGGTCTATCTGTATTGTTTATTATGCTCAAAATGGCAAACTGATGTGTCAACGTTTTTTGTAAAGGAATGATAAACTCAGAAATGATGCCTAGTTCCTGGGTAGTATTCAAGTGCATGTGATCTAGCTGTAAAATATCAAATTTGGAAAAATAAAACTAAAGGAAATGTATCAACTTCTATAAAATACACACAAATCATGCTCATAGCAATCTCTCTCTCTCTCTCTCCCATGTTTCCCTGAAAATAAGACCCTGTCTTATATTTTTTTTTGAACCCCAAAATAAGTGTTTGGCCTTATTTTCAGGGATGTCTTATTATTTTGGGGCATGTGACGCAAGATGGGGCTCCTCTTGCCATCTTACCTAATTTCCAGCTCTGTCTCCCTAACCCTAACCAGAGGAAATGGTGAGGATCGGCTGCATATGCGTTTAAATATTTTTGGGAAGGGCTTATTTTTAGGGGGGGGGCTTATTTTAGCGTATGCACTCAAAAGCCCAATTAGTCTTATTATCAGGGGATGTCTTATTTTAGGGGAAACAGGGTATCTACACAAATACTTGTTCAGATTGAACATATGCTTGAACATTAATACATTATATTGTCAAAGTCAAGCTTCAGACATTTCAGAGAATCTGATAAGAGATTGAAAACAGAATGCACTTTTGTGGTCTGAGACAGCATTTGAATGCATCTGGCTTTTGGTGCAAAACATTAGTTTAATTAGATCAAAAATTAATCTTCTTGTTTCCTGTGTCCATAAAGAAATTTTTTGGATAATATGCAGGTGTTGGCACAAGTCAGCAGGTCTTTTTGTCAGTAGATGCCCAAATCATTAGGGTAGTTTCTTTAAAAATGCACAAATACTATAACATGAAGATGTTTTTCAGAGTCCCTATCACTTTCCCAAAATTCCTATACCAACAGGCAATCTAACATAACAGTTTCAAATAGGATGTGCATGAAACATTTTGAAACTGAAACCAAAAAAAATCTCCGAAAATATGCATATTATGACAAAACTCTTTTTACTTCTCAAAGTACCATTTATATAATTAATTCATTTCTTACCACATTATTTCCATATGCAAGGTGGTATCCTGAGGGTAAATCTTTGAACACAATATAGCTAAAAAAAAAAAAAGTTTCTGTTGGCCTGCCAGAACTTAATATTAAATCTTGAGGCAGTCTAGTCTACCAATACAGAAAATCGGCTTGAAAAGCATCAAAGACTTTCTAGTTTAAGTTGTGGGAACAGTCTCCTTGGGGGATTCTTTCTATTTTAACATAATTACTGAGTTTTTTCAGCTAGGTTTCTTGGGATTAATTTTTTCTTTTCTTGTATTTTTCTATATTTTACTTGGGTATGTTTTATATGAATAACATACACATTATTCTATTTGTTTTATATCTTATTATTTGATTTTTAAAACCTCGTTTTTCTAAGTAACTCAAGGCAGCTACCATGCAAAATACCCATTTCTCCCCTTATTTTCAATACAACAATCCTGTGAGCTGAATTGGGCTGAGAGAGGGAGGGATTGGTCCAAAGTCACCCTGTTGGCTTTCATGCCTAACATGAGACTAGAACTCATTCTATTCTAGTTCTAGCCTGGGACCTTAATCACTACATCAAACTGGCTGTTTATTGCTGTAATGTTTATTACTTGTAAACTTCACTATTATTATATTGTATCGTTATTAAACCAATATAGAAATAGATGATACATACTTCAGAAATTTGAATAGATAGTATTATCGGTGGAATAAATAAATGTCTGATCTAAAATACTTGATTGCATAGAATGAGATTTAAGATCTGCAGCCAGTTGTTTTGACCTCCCTGAAAGAGCATCCTACTCTTCTGGCACTTTGAAGAGTTTTAAGTCTCACAAAGCACCAGATATGAATCCAGAAACAACTGAGATCTATTGTCCCATGACCACCAATGACTTGTCAGGTGTCTTTGCATAAAAAGGTTTCTGCATCTAGAGTGTTAAGTCATGGCATGTGGCAGCTGCAAGATCCCAATGCCCCTATTCTTCCTTTTCTTCTACAGAGCATGCCCAGACATGCAGACTGACAACTGGATGGGCTTCTTCTCCCAAACTGTTGCTTTTCAATACAGTACTGACTTACAACAGTTCATTTAGTGACTGTCTGAAGTTGCAATGGCAGTGAAAAAAGTGCCTTATGACTTCTTTCACACTGATGACCATTGCAACATCCCCATGGTCACGTGATCAAAAATTGGATGCTTAGCAACCGACTCATATTTATGATGCTAACAGGGTTCCAGGGTCATGTGATCCCCTTTTGCGATCTTCCGACAAGCCAAGTCAATGGGGAAGCCACATTCACTTCAGAACTGTGTTACTAGATTAATAACTGCAGTGATTCACTTAACAACTGTGGCAAGAAAGGTTGTAAAAGGGGGCAAAACACAACAGCTGTCTCGCTTAGCAGCAGAAATATTGGGGTCAACTGTGGTTGTAAGTCGAGGACTATCTGTACTGGCCTACCATCTTTCCCATCATTTATTTTCCCTCATGCCATGGCATTTTTGTGCAATACATAAACTTCATACCTGTTTGCAACGGCCTTTACTGATCAATAAATACTGAATTGTTTTTCCCTGGGCCCTACCTTCAGCATACAGAATGAACATTTGTTCATTCAGAACAATCTAGTTCATAGCAACCCGGTAACTTTATAGAAAAGGACATTGGCAATAAAAATGGTGCAACGGTGGCAGAAATATTCATTTGCAGCGTGCCACTACAGAGGGAATTCAAGATGAATATTAAGCATTTTAAATCACAGAAACATGGATTCCAAGCCATGTAGCCTTTTAAACATTAAACAATGTTTTAAAGTGAGCACACACACACACACACACACTCTAGCAAATGTTAGAGATGACATAACTTATATATTACACCTTATGAAATGATATGATAGGGAGAGGACCTTACCCATGAAGAATTCAATTAACCCCCCTTAATTCAAATAATTGCTTGCACTCATTTCTGCTCTTGCTTGAAGTGAATATCTCCACTCCATACAGCAGGGACAGGAAAACTGTCATCGAACTACAATACTTGGCAGCCACAGGTGGTACAGGAAATAGTGAGATATGTTACAACATAGTTTGTAATTTAATTAGCATTGCAAAAACTAACATTTGTACAAACAAAATAGGAGTGCAAGGTTTGGTCAAAATGTATTTTTCAATCCTGTAACATAGGGTCATGAAGTTCTGACTGATTATGATTAGCTTTGCACAATTCATTGCATCAAAAGATGATTTTCTAATCTGTGCCTCTTGATACTATATAATCCCAGTTACTTTAGTTTAGGCTGCAATACGTTTCATGTGAAACAAGGCAACTGGGTTAATTCTGGGAACTATGGCTGTACAAATACAGTTTGTGTCTGAACAGCCTCATACCGAAAAACATGGCTTAGCAAACTGACCCAAGATCTACCTTGCAGGACATCACTGTCTTTATCTCACAGATACAAAAACTACCTTAACAAACTGTGCTTTGCTTGGCCCATACCTAAAGCAAACTCAATGCGAAAAATAATTTCCTAATGTAATTAGGAGTAAAAACATAATTGTTATTCCAGATACAGTATAACATCAAATATGTTTCCCCGTGATTAATGGAGAAACATACTTCCTTACATTTGATTTCCAAAAATAAAGAGCAAGATTTATAGGCAGGATAACTATTGCTTCAAACTCCATGTAGAATTCTAAAGTTGTAGTATATTGTCATTAAACAGAATCCCACAAAGACCAAGAAAGAACCACAGTGGTCACGTTCACACACCAAGCCAAACCTGAACAAGCCACATTAAGACATAATACAAGTAGTCCCCTACTTACATCTACTGGGTTAGAGATCATTCAAAGTTACAACAGCACTGAAAAAAGTGACTCATGACCAGTTTTTTTACACTTATGACTGTTGCAGCATTCCATGGTCACATGTTCAAAATTCAAACATTTGCTTGAATGCTTGGTGATTGGCTCATATTTATGACAATTGCAGTGTCCCGGAGTCATGTGATCACCTTTTGAGACCTTCTAATGAGCAAAATCAATGGGAAGCCAGATTTACTTAACAACCATGTTGCTAACCAGTTATTCATTTAACAACTGTGGCAAGAAAGGTGGTAAAATGGAGTAAATTCATTTAACAATGGTCTTGCTTAGCAACATAAATTTTGGGCTCAATTGTGGTCATCAGTCAAAGGCTATCTACATGAAGGATAAACCCAGCCAGTCTATTAAAAATTAATATCTTAACTTTTGCATAGGTCCTCTCATTGCTTGAGATGAACATTAGTCAAGAAGCTCAAAAAACAAGATGGATCCAGTTTAGATTATTATTCCAGGATTATAAAACTACGAATGAAGATTGGTTGCAATGACCCATTTTATTTTCATGATTTCCATCTAACAGTTAAGTTTACTTAAGACAAATAGAAGATTGGCAATGGGGAGAAAGAAAATAAGAAGAGGGGGAAAGCACAGAAAGAACTCTTAATCTGACTGTCATCTGCACAATACTATAAGCTAGAAATGATTGCTTGACTGAGTTCATTTAAGGTTGTGAACAAGAGTCTAAATGCAAAAGCAGTTTGAATCTAGGTGAATACTGCTGAAGGGAAAAGTGCTAAGTTTATCCTATCTCACTAATGAGTCAGTGGAGGGAGGAAGCTCATTTTGGAGAAACTGGTGCAACTAAGCATTTCATTTGGTCTTAAGTTATTTTAAACCTTCTCTTTGCACGTAAAAGAGATAAACCTAGAAGCCCCCTGCTAGACATTTTCCTAAGTCTTAAGTCAAAAGTTACCAATATGTGTGCTCTGTGGCAGCTGTTTCTTTTCTATCCACCTAATTGAATGAAATAACTGAACTGAACACCATTTCTAACAGTGCCCAGACAAGATTTCTCTACAGCATAAATACATCTTTACTCTAAACATAGAATTAAAAAAAAAATCCCTAAGGGCAAGTGACACACATCTTCAGCATAGCCACATACACAAAGCAAATTCCATTTGGCAAAGTTCCATGTCATTTCTCTCTGCTTTGGGTCCTATGATGGGTCCAGCTGCTGTACTTTCAGTTACTCAAACATGGCTGGGGAGGACATAAAGAGGAAATCTCCTCTCATCCATGCATTGCTTCCTTCCTTTCTGTTTAAATAGCTTGGTGCTCCAACAGAAGGCGCACAGCAAGTCAGACAGCTCATTTGAACTTTAGCATTTTACCATTTTGATCTGGGTAGATAAATGTCATAGATTCTCCTTTCAAGATTCCACCTCTGCATGAAAAAAATGAACTACACACAACAGTACACACTCCTCCGTGATCAGTACTTCTTAAAATACCCGAAGCAGAGTGAATACATTATACAAATGCGCTTGCCAGGTATGGTGTACAACCAGAATCATGGACAAGAAAAACTAAAAAAAAAAAAAGATACCGACTAGCAGCACTGCATTCACCATAATGAAATCAAATATTCTTCCTTTTAAAAGAATCCACTTCTCATATCTTTCATCAGAACTACAAAATTATAGAATTTGCTAGAACATTTTCACACACAAAATTAAACTGTCCTTCTGTAATAGTCATTACATTTAGCTTCATTTTAAGTTGCATGTCACCAGAAGAGCCTACTAAAAGTCAACAGTGGTGTAGCTTATCTCTTCTATCTGGCCTTCAACTTACATAGTGCCAAATACAATCATGAACAGAGGAATATAATTTCAATAAAGGCAAAAAAAAAAAAGCTGGCTATCTGCTTTTCAGTTAAGCTCCAAAAGACAGAGGTTGTTTTTAAAAACGAGTATTTGATCAAAGGATACATAAAACCCAAGCATTACATTTTAGTTGTGAAATACATAAATCTAATTCAAATTCTTTCTGAAGAGATTCACTGAGGCAGTTCCAAAACAGTGCTTCAAAGGATTATCTTTCTACAGAGAAATATTTTTTTTTGAAAGACTAATTTGACTGTATAATTATCACTCCTATACTGAAAAACTGCCTGAGTTGGTAAAATGCTAAAAGGTATCTAATTTAGTAAAATACAATCCATTTTTCAATGTTACAAAGTCAGTTCAGACAAGTGTCAAGATGGGTACAAGAGAACTTAAGATAAGAACATAATGTAAATATAGAATTATTGCACCAAACAAGAAACTTGGAACATATATAGGGCAGGCTATAATAAATAGTTAAAAAGGTGTATTTTTATTCTCAAAATATCCTATAGCTATAATATCTAGGAAAATAATATAAGACTGTATGAATATTGGTCAGACATCCTATTCTTGAGCTTTTGAGCAAGAGTTCGAAGGACAGACACCATCACCAAATGTTTTCCTATTTGTAAATCCCAATGTTAAAATATATCAATATTTAAATCTCCATAGAAAACACCATACAGGCTTTCAACAAGATTGAGGAAGATCACTGAAGCAAGTCTGTTAAGATATTTTGTGGAGAGCTGAACAGACAATATGATTCCAGGTATTGAAGCAGGATGAATATGTAGCTTGACCAGAGGCTAAAATTGGCAAACACTATGACTAACTTCACAGAACCCTGCTGAAAAATCAGACACATGTACTGCTAGGACTTATGGGTATGCTTTGATTTGTATAACAAAATGATTTTATTAAATGGTCTACTGAGATTTAAAGCATTTTTCAAATGATCTCTGAACTACATATGGATGTTTAACTACTGCTTTGTAGCAATTGCAGGATCATATAAACAGTTATTTTTTTCTGGAAAATTTTGAGTTGGAAATCTGAAATAAAATGGCACTAGCTTCTAGAATGCTTCAAATAATTTTTAAGCAAAATGATCAGTCTGCGAAATGTATGCACTGTACTGCAAATTATGTTGCATATAAGTCAGCTGAACAAAACTAAGTGATAAGGACATGAATTCAAGAAAGCACATTTAGTATGATTTAAATATTATTTTCAATCAAAAGCATTATTTAGAAGTTATTTTATCAGAATATTTTAAGAAATGACATTTCATTGTATTTTTTAAAAACAAAATAACCAAGGTAGTTCACAAACAGAAATTCAATCAGTTTTTAGTCTCAATTTCAAAAGTGTTCACTTGGTTGGAAATATATCTAAGATTGTACCATAAATTTTACAAAAATGAAACATCAATTTTAGAAATAAGAGCAATTGTTACTCTTATTGATAGAATTTCTTTTTACCTGCATCACAGCATTGGCCAATTCAGCATTTCCTACTTACAGGCCTTAAGTTAACATCTTGAGAAAGAGGCAACTTTCCTTCCCCATAATAAGACAAGGATTTATCTGTTGGAAATGCTGAACATATCTTAGATATAAACGTAGAGGACAATATCTCTACCTAGTCCTGACAAGACTCAAGTTTAGTTTAGTTTTTTATTTAGAAACGGAGTTAAAAACTTAAGTGGATAGAAAGGAAATGATTTGGGTTAAATTGATGTGCCACAGTAGACTGGCACAACCTTTCACGTGTTTGCATTGTTCTTTAGAGACAACAGCATATCACAAGTTCTTGGGAGTGAACAAGTCGCTAAGTATTCACAGATAAAGGAAGCATTTATATAATGATATACATTAAACAAACAAGCCTACAGCTATGTATGAAATATGCATTTTGCATTATTTCAACTTCTAGGGGCAGTATGGGAAGAGCATATCTTGGATAAGGGAAAGTCACACTGTCTGGGCACTAACAAACCAACCCTTAACACCTGTTTAAAGCAGACAGAATCTCCTTGTCCCCATAATCCATCATAACTTCTTATATGGACAGCTAAAAAAAGACAAGCAGACTCACAAATATGCTGTCCCTTATTACATATTTTAGGCCCCATGAACTATTTCTAACACAGTAGAAGGCTAAAAATTCCACACACACACCCCCAAATCCCTGAGACTCCATTTGGATCTTCTGGCCATTTCCATTAGGACCTCTCTTCACCTGAACAGATAAAACAAACAAAAAATCTGTGCAATCAACTCATCAACATACCATGATCACTGCCATGGTCATGAAGACTGGGATTGAAAGTAAGTGTGTGTGTGTGTGTGTGTGTGTGTGTGTGTGTGTGTGTGAGAGAGAGAGAGAGAGAGAGAGAGAGAGAGAGAGAGAGAGAGAGAGAGAGAGAGAGAGAGAGAGAGAGAGAGAGAGAGAGAGAGAGAGATTGAGATTTAATTTACTTATTTCATAAAAATATAATTCTTCTGGGTAAGCGAGTCTGACAGATCACCACAGATTTTTGCAGGTATTATTTGGAACCCTTGCCATACTTTTATATTTTGGAGAGCTTTTGGGGACGTCCAGTTTCCATCAAGATTTATAGCTTCTTGGATATGTATTTATACACATAAATAAAAATGTTGGAAGAGTAAAAGGTAAAGGGGGGGGGTGAGGAAGGGAGAGGGAGACGTCATTTTTTTTCTTTTTCTTTTTTTGCAGGCCCCGAGGTGACAATCCCAGCCTTCCGGATATGAGAAGTGCTTGCCATGAGTACAAGCAGCGACTTGTCACTTATGTATGCGTGTGTGTGCGCGCGCGCGTATCCGAAATACGCAGACTGCCTGTCTGTCTGTGTGTGCAGACATACATGTGCGTCTGGGCTAGATAGGCAACCCATACATGGCAAGCCGGGAGCGAATCAACTCCGCCATCCCTTTGCCCCCAAGGGGGCAACGCTTTCCCGCCCCCCATCACCGCAAGGCCCGTGGGGGGGGAGAGGGGGTTATAACTGCACCAACTGCATCCACGAGGCAGGCGCACACTTCCGTCCAAATGCAGGCCCGGGAGGGGGGGGAGGAGGCTGGCTGGCTGGCTTGGGGTAGCGCCGCCGCTGCCGCTGCTGCAAAGCCCCAGGGCAGCCGCGCTCCCTTCGCTTGCAACGGGACAATCGCCCGCGGCGAACAGCCGGGGACTTCCAAACCTTGTGCAACCCGCGAGGAAAAAAAACAAAAACGGGGGGGGGGAGAGGGAGGCACAACCGGGCGATTGGTAAAAGGGCTGGGAACGCGGGAGTAACTTACCGCAGTGCCGCGAGGATGACGAACGGGCAGTCCGTGGGGGGGAGGGAGGGAGGAAAGAGAGGGGGAGGGGAGGAGCAGAAGACGTCGGCAAGGCCGGCTTGCGAAGGGAGCTTCACACACGCGGGGGGATTAACCCCATCACCAGCCCCCTACAGCGGCTCCGGCTCCTGCCGCGGGTGCCACCGAGGACCGCCCTCTACGGGCCCTGCCGACCAATCGCAAGCGTCCCTGCCCGTGACTGGCACCCGACGCGCCCACTCGGCAACCCGCGGCCCTCTTATCATCGACTCCTCTCTCCCTTGGAGCTATCCGCTGAATGGTCTAAAATGCGGCCCACGAATGAAAACGCCCGTCAGGAGCCAAAAGCCAATGACGAGCCGCAGCTTGCCTAAGCGACGGCTCTTAAAGGACCAATTGGAACTTAAAAGACCCGGCATACGCTATTTCCCCCCCCCCACACACCTATGACGTCATTGCGACCGGCACGATCGGTTTCGAAGCGCTAACCTAAGTGGGTGCTCGGGTTTGTTCTGAGTTGGGATGGGATCCTCTTTGGCTATAGATATGGGGTTGCTTGGAGGTATATGCGCCGTGATATAATGTAAAAAGCGAGGGAAATGGGTCAGAGTCGTCCTCTGGGGGAGGGAGGGAATTGGAGCAAAGCATGATGGGATTTGTAGTTCAAGCTTGCAGTAGACCACCGCAAAAGGGTCATTTGAGTCCGTTGAGTCCTGAAATTCTTCCAGATGCTCAATACGTGGTAGACTGGCTTTTTCGCAAGATGCTTTAACCAAGTCAAATAAGCCCTTGCAATACTCCATGAATAACTAACGATTTAGGGCTAGGGTTTGCCATATGCCGTGTTTAATATTTAAACTGTAAAAGCAGGGACCAAACCCAAAAGGAGTTTCACAGCACTCAAATTCTGCTGGAGCTTGATTTTTTTTTTTAATGTGACCTGGCCTCTAAATAGCTTCAGGTGAATTACAACTACGGTTTTTATAGCTACAGTTGTGCCACATGTGGATCTAAAGCAGGAAAAATGTTTTGAATCTGCCTTTGGGACCCTCATTGTACTTGGAAGGGATCTTAAAGAAACCACGCCTTTTCCCGACCTTACATGGCAGCTGCATGGAAATACAGGATTAGTATAAGAAACTAGAAAAAGATGCAATGTGCTAAAGGTGCTGCTGACAGATCCAGTGAATGTACCCATGGTGACAGATGTTGGAGCTGAAGCACTTTCTCCTGCTAAGATCTGAATACCTGCATATTTCTAGTCACTACCCCTGACCAAGGAGATATTTGTATATGTTAACCTGGTTAGTTTTGTTGCATAGTGTTACATATGACAATTATCTGGCTCAATTAGCGTTCACAGTACAGTATTGTTTGAATATAGATTAATTCCATAATTAAAGATGTACATGTAATTATATTGTTTGCATGGTTAGGAGGTTGCTCCTGCAGTCACTGCAATGAATCCTTATGGAAGGGCTTCTGTGGTTTCTCTAAACATGAGCAGCAGAAGTTGCTTGTGTTGTATAATGCAAGTAACATTTTTGTTTTAAAAAATTACAGTTCAAATAACATAATCCATGTTTGCTTTTCAGTGTATCACATATTAATCTTTCTAAGCTGCGTTTCATACTACTCATACTATCTAGAACTCAAAAACTTTGATAAACATCTTAATGATTCTTGTATAACTTCTTATAAAAGCAACCCTGTAGGATTTATTTATATTTATATTATTTATATTTATTTATTTTTTGGGCTTCTTTGTTGCCTTCTCTCCAGAGGACTCAGGGCGGCTCACAACAATAAATACACAAATTCAATTATAAAATATAACAAATATAAGAACCCGTTAAAATCACATTTAAAACCCCTTCAGTCCAATCCGGCCAGGCCAAATAGCCATGTTTTAAGATCCCGGCAGAAAGAGCGAAGGTCAGGAGCCACCCGGAGCTCCAGGGGGAGCCGATTCCACAGAGTGGGCGTGCCCAAAGAGAAGGCCCGCTCCCTGGGAGTCACCAGTCGACACTCTCTGGCCGATGGGACCCCAAGAAGGCCCTCCCTGTTAGAACGCACCAGGCGATGGGGAACTGTTGCTGGCCGCAGATGGTCCGCCAGGTATCCTGGGCCTAAGCCATGTAGGGCTTTATAGGTAATTACCAGCACCCTGAATCTCACCCGGAGTGCAACTGGTAGCCAATGCAGGTCCCGCAGGAGGAGTGTAACATGAGAATGTCCGGACACTCCCATCACTACCCACACGGCCGCATTCTGCACCAGCTGAAGCCTCCGAATGGTCTTCAAGGGCAGCCCAATGTAGAGAGCATTGCAGTACTCGATCCAGGAGGTGACAAGCGCATGAGTGACTGCGTTAGTCATCGCGGTCCAGGTAGGGGCGCAACTGGCACACCAGATGAATCTGCGCAAATGCCCCCCTGGTCACGGTCATTACATGATCGTCCAGAGTCAATCGTGAATCCAGAAGGACGCCTAAATTGCACGTCCTTTCTACAGGGGGCAACACCTCATCCCCTATAGTCAACGACGGAATATTCTCCCGGAACTGAGAGAACCCACAGCCACTCTGTCTTGGCAGGGTTGAGCTGAAGCCTGTTCCTCCCCATCCAGAGCCACACCACTTCCAGGCACCGGGACATCACGTCAAGGGCATCACTGGGTTGATTCGGGGTGGATATAAAAAGTTGGGTATCATCAGCGTACTGATGATACCTTACCCCAAAACCACAGATGATCTCCCCCAGCGGCTTCATATAGATGTTGAAAAAAAGGGAGAGGACAGACCCCTGAGACCCTTACCCCACACGTAAGGGGCCTCAGGGCAGACCTCTGCCCCCCCAACACCGCTTGCAAACGCCAAGAAAGGTAGGAGAACCACCGTAAAACAGTGCCTCCCACTCCCAACCCCTCAAGGCGCCACAGCAGGATACCATGGTCGATGGTATCAAAAGCCGCTGAGAGATCTAATAGGACCAGGACAGAGGAATAACCCTTGTCCCGAGCACTCCAGAGATCATCCATCAGTGTGACCAATGCTGTCTCCGTGCTGTACCTCTCCGATGCTTCATCTCCTGGAGCTCCTCAATAAACCAAGGGGCCAACTGGGATCTGCATCGGGTCAGAAGTCGCAAAGGCACAACCCAGTCAAGAGCTCTGGCAGCCGCCTCCTCCCAGGCACCCACCAGTCTCGACCGGGGTGTGGGAAAGAGAGAGTGGTATAGTCCCAAGCTCCATCTGGAACCACTCAGAGTCCATCTGGCGCCTGGGGCAGAATCATAGTCGGTTCCGCCTCCCAGCGGTGGGGGGTCGCATAATGGAAGCCCAGCCTAAGGAGATAGTGATCGGTCGGGTTGGGTAACTAGCATGCCCCCACCAAGCTCACTACGCCACTGCTCTGAGATAAAAACCAGATTGGGCGTGTGTCCACCCTGATGAGTAGGGCCCTGTATTATTTGGGTCAGGTCCATGGCTGCCATGGAAACCATGAACTCCCGGGCTGCTCCAGACGCCCCACCAAGGGAAAGTAGATTTAAGTCCCCCAGCACAATAAGCCTGGGAAACTCAACCACCAGCCCTGATATGGCATCCAGCACACCAGGCATGGCTGTTGATACGCAGCTAGGAGATAGGTACGTAATCAACAAGGCCAGCTGACCTTGCGGTCCCCATCTAATGAGGGACTCACACCCGTCTATCTGAGGAGCAATGACCTCCCACGGACCATGGGTCTCCCTAATAACAACTGCCACCCCCCCACCCCTCCCCTCGGCTGGTGTCGCACCCAAAAGCCCAGTGGGCAAAGTTCGTTCAGAGGGACCCCTCCCTCCGAGCCCAGCCAGGTCCACGTCTTCCTCCTTGATCAGTTCACTTTAATGTTTATTACTGATAGTCTGTAAAAGCTTAAAGCCTGAAGAGTTTAATTTTAAATTTTTTAAAATGTTAATATATTTTGTACTTTAAAGCCAGGTTTATTCATTATGAAGCATCTCGTTTTACCCTAGCTCAATGATGGTTAGTTTTGCCATTGCATGCCAAAAGCAGGGGAGCGTGGGAGGATCCCATGTGCGTGTGCCCCCAGCTATAATTCAATGCACCCCACCGCCCTGCGCATGCACATGTGACACCCCCCCCTCGCTCCTGGCCCATGATGGTACGGTGGGCCCAGTAGGCCTGTTTTTCACCCTCCTCTGGCTCCAGAGACTTTCTAGGAGCCTGGGGAGTGCGAAAACAGCCATCCCACCCCCTACTCCCCATAGGCCAGAAACGGCCCATTTGCCGACTTTCGGTGGGACCGGAAGGACCGTTTTTTGCTCTCCCCAGGCTTGAGACTTCCGGAAGTCGGCAAATGGATGGGGGTGGGGTGGGGAATGCTGTTTAAGTCAGGGCTGTGGAGTCGGAGCCGGAGCCGGAGCCGGAGTCAGAGTCGAGGAGCCGGAGCCGGAGGAAATTTTGGGTACCTGGAGTCGGAGTCGGAGTCGGCAAACAATGCACTGACTCCGACTCCTACTAAATTTAGATTGGAATTTTAAAAAAAGCAAGTTTAAATGTCCCAATTCTCCCGACTCCACAGCCCTGGTTTAAGTCCTCCCCAGACTCCTAGAAAGCCTCTGGAGCCTGGGGGAGAGTGAAAAATAGGCCTCTCCCCCCCTCCCCCGGAGGCCCTCTGGAGGCCAGAAACAGCCTGTTTCCTGTCTTCCAGTGGGTCCAGAAGGGCTAAAAATCAGGTGGCCGGCACACGCATGTGCACTGCAACTGAACTAAGGCAACGCTCGCGTGCCCACCAATATGGCTCCACACGCAACCTGTGGCACACGTGTCATAGATTCGTCATCACGGCCCTAGCTAGATTTTTTTTTCTAAGTGTCTCTATTGGAAGTCAGATAACTATAAAGAATCTAGGAATATCTTAAAGGCTTATATATCTCCCATGCTAGAATGAAATCAGGCCATGATATATTTAAAATTAATCACCAATTATGGCCATCTAAACCAAATCATAGTCTCATCCACTTCATTTGCAATTTTCCAGATTTCTGACCATAAGATGCCTTTATTAATAACAATCAGCTGACATAATTTATCCTAGTTGTTGCTATTCTATTAAGCCTAATCCAGGCTTATCACAATTTAACAGGATCTAGATTAGGATGGAAACCATTTTACTGCCCAAAGTTACTTACTGGATATAGCCCAAATACAGAATTGGGAATAGGCAACACAATGCTATCCGGGGGAAGAGATTCAGCCCATGGTCCTATTATGTAGAGTGCTTCATGGCTCGATTCTCTCTCCTATTTAACATCTACATGACGCCACTGTGTAAAGTGATCCAATGGTTTTGGATGAGGTACCATCAATATGTAGTTGATACCAGTTATATACCTCCATCCCTGGCCCATTGAGTGATTCCATGAATGTCCTATGCACTGTCTGGAGGCTGCAGGAGCCTGGATGGGAAGCAGTGGGGTCTGACTCAATCCAAGCAAGATGCTTTGAGCATTTCATCTGCCTAGGAACAAGTTTCCTTTGAGACTGAATGGGATAACACTGTCCCAGACAGATGCAGTGCACAATCTGAGCATCATCTTGGACTTGGTTCCTGCTTGAAGAACAGGTAGCAGTGTGGCTAAAAGAGCCTTTCGGTTGTGCATCATTTGTGTCCATTCCTGAACCAGGGGGCCTTTGTCCACAGTCACTCATGCTCTCTTAGATTATTGCAACACACTCTACATGTCTGCCCTTAAATAGCATTTGGAAACTTCAATTGCTGCAAAACATAGCTGCATGGATAATTAACAGTGCCTATTATGTGGCACATGTAACACCACGACTACAGGAACTGCACAGGTTGCCTGCATATTTGCTGCAATTCAAAGTGCTGGTTGTCGTCTTTAAAACCCTTCATGGTTTGAGATTACCTAAAAGCTCATCTTCTCCCAACAGTTTCTACTCATCCAATTCAATCTAGTAAATTGGGATGCTGTGGGTCTTGTCAGCCAAGGAATGTTGACTGGCAGTACTAGGAGACATGACTTCTTGGCAATAGCCCCTACACTCTAGAGCAGTGATGGTTAACCTTTTTGGCACCAAGTGCCGAAACTGAAATGCACACCCTCCGGAGCACCGGAACCCGGAAGAGAGCAGCTGGCCAGTGATGCATGAGATGGAACCCAGAAGAGCAGCTGGCGATGGTGCATGTGCCGAGAGAGGGCTCTGCGTGTCACTTCTGGCACGCATGCCATAGGTTCGCCATCATGGCTCTAGAGCATTCTTCTGTTGGCACTCAGGATGGCCCAAATCCTGTTAGCCTTTCATAAGGCTTTAAAAACGTGGCTATGTACTTGGTTACACTATTGATGTTTATGTAATTATAATTTTTGATTGCCTATATGTATATAATTTTTGTTTTTCTGGGTTTAATTATTTTGCGCCTAGCCCAGAGTAAATTGGATTGAGATGGACAGCTATAGAAATTTTTAATTTTTTTAAAAAAAATCTCTGGCTCTGGATTATGAAGTAAATCATTCCAGATTAGGTTAGGTTTATCATATAAATCTACCCACTAGGGTAGAAATTTTCAATCAGGAGGGATAGCAGAGCTAATTTATTAGTTTGAAGCAAACAACATAATATGCACTATCAGCTAATGAGCAGCGGGTCATTAGACTATATTACATTTGGAGTCTAGAATTACTTAATTGTTCCATTGTTCAATTAGTAACAGAACAATTGCCTCACCAATCAACATACACTAAAATGATAGCCAAATATATAAGGATTTGCTACAGCATTAGATCATACTCTTGTGCAAGCCATAACCACCAGCTAATTTTCTTTTTATAAGGTGTGCGTAGAGTTGCATACTATAAAGCAGTGTTTCTCAACCTTAGCAACCTTAAGATGGTTGGACTTCATTTCCCAGAAGTCCCCAGCCAGCTTTGCTTCCTGGTAATTAAATAAGTAATTTCTACCCTAGAAATAAGTAATTTCTGTCCTAGTGGGGAAGTTCATATGACAAACCCCAGCTTTACTGGCTGGGGAATTCTGGGAGATAAAGTCCAATCATCTCAAGGTTGCCAAGGTTGAGAAACGCTGCTATGAATTATTTCCCAGGACAGTTAATCTGCTTTTAACATGCAATTCTATACATACCTACTCCGATGCAAGCCTCTTTTAGTCAGTTTTTAGTCACCTTTGACTAAATGCAAGCCTCTTTTAGTCACTTTTGCATATTCCTGCTATTTCATTCTCATAATCACTATCTGACCTGGTCGTCTCCCATATGCTCATAATCCCATCAAACCAATTAGCGTCTTCATCCTATAACTTTGCCGTTTAGTACCTTGCACTCAGTTATCAACTCAAGAATTAGACATTCTTCGCATCGTTCTGTTCCAGGAACACAAAATACTTACAAAGAGGGCCGTTTCCCCTTCATTAAATCCACCCGCCCCAACACCCCTAGCCTTTTATAGCGCGGCATCGGAGGCCCCCCAACATACACGCATTTTTCCAAAATGCAGGATTGTTTTTCTTATGAGAAAAGCCGGAAATCGCTTGGGATTTCAATCCGCGATGAAGATCGCCTTCATCGCTGTGCCCCGAGGGAGACCATTAAGCAAACCAAGAAGCAAACCGCCCCCCCCCCCCCACCTTTGATTTATAGTTTTGCGGGAAGCGTTTGTTAAGCAGTTGGGTTTGTTCTGCCATCGGTGAGATCACTTCCGTCGGGTTTAAGCGCGAAAAAAAAAGGTCATTCTGGTTAGCAGCCGAAAAAAAAGAAGCTGTTGCTGCTTGGGCGAATGAGGTTTGGTGAGGAATTCTTTACCTGGTTTTGTGCACAGTCAGTGGAATAGCAAATTAGCCTCTGTCCCTGGATTGCAATGATGCCCCTACATGAACTTAGAAATGTGCTCTCTCTTTAATGCATGTCTCTAGCTCCTGGAATTGTTTCTTTGGAAAACAAGATTAAAGATTGCTTGGATTTTTCTGACCGTTGTCCTATATCTAGGATAGACACTCATTAAATTTAGTGCAAAACTAGGCTAAAATGGAGTTGGGTAGTTTGTGGTTTAGCATGTGGTGTAAATTCAACCGCTGGCTTAACTTTATGTTAAACTTTATTTGGGCACAGCTAGTCCTCGGTGTGTTTAAAGTGGATTTACTACATTGTATGAATTTGGTGGGAGTTAGATCTATTGGATGGTCCCCTTACTATAAAAAAAACCCTCTAAAATATGATGCGTGTTTAGTCAATTAAATACAAAGAATCTCACATACTGTACCTCTATGATATTGCTGCAGGTTTAGTCTATACTGGTTAAAGGGAGTTGGAGGAAACTCTGTTCCATTTGAATATTGAGTTACTAGGTCAGTGGGGAAGGTATGACTGAAATATAGTTTAATAGTAAAAAAAAAATAATTCCCAAACTGCCTAAAATTAATCTGACTTTTTTGACAAGGCCACTGTGTTCTGAGCAGAGATTGAGACAGAGCTGATTTACTGCTGACTTTTACAGGCAGTCCTTGACTATGGCCACAGTTGAACCCAATATTTCTGTTGCTAAGCAAAGCAGTTGATGAGTGACTTTTGCCCCATTTTATGACCTTTCTTGCCACAGTTGTTAAGTGAATCACATGGTTGTTAAGTAACATGGTTGTTGGAAGTTGGCTGGGAAAGTTGCAAAATGGTGATCATGTGACTGCAGCTGTCCTAAATGTGCAAAAGTTGCCAAGCAACCAAATCTCATGTAATCACGAGAATGCTACAGTGGTCACGAGTGTGAGAACTAATCATCAGTCACTTTTTTCAGTGCCTTCATAATTGAATGGTTGTGATGTGAGGACTACCTGTACTGACTAAAATGTTCAAGTAGAGAAACCAGGAGTATCTACTCCTTCCTTAGCCATGAAAACTGGCTGAATGAGTTTGGTATGCCATACTCTATCAGCACAATCCACATCACAAAGTTGTTTGGGGGAACAGAACATATTTGGGGAAATATCAGTATAATACAATAGGACTTGACTAGATGTTTCAACCCTGCATCCCAGAAAATAACTACCATGTTTATTGTTTTAATTGTATATGACACGGGTGTCAAACTCGCCACATCACGTTGCCATCACGTGACATTTTGTAACATTTCCCCCCTTTGCGGACCTGGAGTGGGCGTGGCCTGCACGTGATGCATCTTGCCTGCGGGCCCGCAAGTTTGACACCCCTGGTGCATGGCCTCTCTTGTGGAAACATCTTAATATTTTAAATAAAGCCAACTTGTCATTGAAATGAAAGGAAACTACTTCAATGATCAATTCTAATAAATTGGTATTCTACAGCAGGGCAACTTTAAAATGCATTGACTTCAACTCCCAGAATTTGCAAGACAGCTATGCTGGCTGGGGAATTGTGGTTGCCAACTTAAGGAACCCCTGTTCTACAGACATAAACACTAGCATATTAGTACTGGCAATATCAAGATATACTGAAGAAGCAAAGTTGATTGACTAAAAACAGGCACTAGCACACTTTTAAATTACCAAGAATGAAAGGAAAATTTAAAACCAATTTCAAGATTGAAATCTTCATTAAATTTAATAAAAGCTTCTTCCTATTTTTTGTACGTTTTTAGAACCTTATATTTGTCTATCAATTTCTTTTCAATCTTTTGGTGGAATTTTGAGGTTACATTATTTTACTATTATAATAAGAGTGGTGGATGGCATTGTTTTCTAGTCTCTATGGTCTCCAACATTTTGGATTCTCTTCTCTTGCTTTTTTTTTAGTATAGTCTTTTTATTCAGCTTGAATGAGAGAGGTTGAAAATCAGCAGAAGAAAATTTCGGTACAGCAATAATGAGAACATATTTGATTTATAACTCTCTAGAACATTTAGAGCAAATGTTGGACTCTATTCCGCAGAACACAGCTGGCAATACAATGGCGTCCCTGGAAATTTCAAGAGGCCATTGAAAGTTAAGTTATGAACATCAGAAAAAATTAAATCAAGAGTAATTAGACAAGTATAATTTCCAGACATTTGGAGAAAAACAAAACAAAATAGAAATTTGAGAAAATAAATATATGGAACATTTTTTTCTTATCAGACCTACCGGTAAATGTAAATTATTGTATTGGTTAATATAAAATGTATCTTTAGTTGATGATACATTGGCATATTTGTTTGATTTACGAGACTTTATTCATATTAAAAAAACCTTCAACAGATGGCTTTCACATAAGAATATTTTGGCTTTATTTCAAAGAGCTTTGTTTAATGGGACTTACTCCCAAGTATACTGGGAATATGGTATTCTTGAGGATGCAGTCTTGAGGACTAGCAGATTCCAATTTGAGTTGCAGGAAGAAGTAATCGGAGTAACCACTTTTGCTATTACATCACAGATAGCAAGACCACAGCAACCTGATTCTATGAATTGAGGGAATTCTTAGGGATAATACCACAACACCATTATCAAGAAAAAAAATCAAATGCAGATAGTCCTCAAGTTACAACTATTAATTTAACAACAGTTTAAAGTTATAACAGCCTTAGAAAACAGGATTTACAATCCATCGAAGGATTGTATAGATCCAAGTTATTACTGCTTTTTCAGACCCACGGCTGGGTGATTGCAATTTGGGCACTTGGTGACTGGCTCGCACTTCCTATTGCAGTGTCTTGCTATTACGATTTGTGATCTTTTCAGATGCATTCCAACAAGCTAAGATAATTGGGGAAGCCAGATTCATTTAGCAACTACATTAGTCACTTAACCATGTGATTCTCTTAACAACCATGATAAAAATGATCAAAAAATATATTTCATCCCCTTGTGTTATTTTTCTTTACAGATTATAAACCTGGATTTTGAGAACCTGCTCTTTTGCTTATATCAGTCATATCATGTTTGTTAATGGATTGTAATTAATTGCTAGTATCATCTTTTCATCTTTTACAATTTCAAGCTACATTAATTTTTATGATGTTCAACGTGAGCTTTTCTATGATTGTCTTCTCATCAACAGTGAATTTAATGTTGAATAAATACACTGCCCCTACCGGCACTCTGGTTACAATATCATTTGAAAGATATTTTATTTTATGTCTATATATGCACGCACGTGCAAACAGACACACACTTCTGTGTGTGTCTGTTTGGACATGTGTGCATATATAGTTACACTTCTGTGTAACTAATTTAAGAAGAACAGAGTTGGAAGGCATCTTGGAGGTCATCTAGTCCAATCCCCTGCTCATTTCAGGCCAGTGGTTTGTCCAGTCTCTTCTTTTTTTTTTAATTTGATTTATATGCCTCCCTTCTCCGGAGACTCAGGGCAGCTTACAATGCGTTAAGCAATAGCCTTCATACTTTTGTATATTTATACAAAGACAGCTTATTGCCCCCACAAACTGGGTCCTCAATTTACCCACCTTAGAAAGGATGGAAGGCTGAATCGACCTTGGGCTTGGTGAGAATTGAACTTGCAGTAATTGCAGGCAGCTGGATGTTAAATGCTGCCTTAGTAGGAGGCATTAGCCTCCTATGCCACTCAGGCTCTTCTTAAAAACCTCCAATGCTGGAGCACCCAGATCTTCTGGAGGCAAGTCATTTCATGGATTGTTCTAATTGTCAGAAAATTTCTCCTTCGCTCTAGATGGTTTCTCTCCTTGATTAGTTTCCATCCATTGCTTCTTGTCCTGCCATTTTATTCCCAGATTCCTTGCTTGATTGTTGTGATTGTGTATAATATTATTGCCTACGTTGTCTTCAACATCGCTGAAAAGTAATGAAGAATAATGCTGAATTTTTAATAAAACCCCTCTTTTTACTTTTATTAGAATAAAGATGGCAACTATTATCCAGGAGAGTCCTAGAGTTGGAATGTCATGTTCAAATTCTGATGCTGATGAAGAATTTTCTTATCTACCTGAGAAGCTAAAGGAAAAACTGCTTCCTTTTCAGAAGAAAGGAATTATATTTGCACTAGAAAGAAGTGGCAGGTGAAATTATCTTAAAAGTTGTGTGGTGTTGAAGTGGTTTCTAAAATACAACCTCTGGCCTATTATGTTGAATGGAAATTTTGTACAAAATGTTTACTAAAGTTTTGGATTTGAAATATTGAACACTATTAATGTCAAATTGTTGAAGCTGAACCTAAACTTAATTCTAATTTTTGAGTTTGCATTCCAAATCACTGGTCTGTAAATAGTGGTCCTTGATCAAACTGTATTTTATTTTTTATTTTATACTTTATTCTGGGTTTTTTTTTTTACTTTTTGTAAAAAAAATTACAAATAATCTAAAGTGGCGATTGTATCCAACAAACCTATTTTCCTCATAACAACAACCCTAGGAGGTGGGTTGGGCTGAGAGAGAATGACTGGCCCAAGGTCACCCAGCAGCTTTCATGGATAAGATGGGATTTGATCTCATTATCTCCCACTTTGTAGCCAGGAGCTTTAACCACTAGCTCAAACTGGCTCTCTATATATTTGTCTTTATTTTATTGTAGATACTTAGAATACAATCAAGATTTAAAAAAAAAAACTAAGGAGAAAAAGAAACAATGTTTGCAGATGGTATAAAACTGAATAAAAATGCAAAGTAATGTTAGATTTGTGCTGCTTTTTAAAGTAACGTCAGTTTAAAAAGTTCAATCTGCAATAATTAACAACAAATGCCAGTATAGTATGAATCATTGATCAAAGTGAAGAATTAACAAAGATTTCTGGGTAACAAAAATTCAATCTGTATTTCGTAAAGTAAACAAAATCTTAAGTATTAAACCAGTAAAAGAAACCCAATTTGGGGATGTAGCATATGGCTGTAGGTAGAACTATAACCTATGAATGGTTTCTAAGATTAATTAAATTATGTTTCACAATTGTTTTTTTAAATACAAAGTTATTTTTATATTGATGCATACTCCAGCGTCTTAAGGTGGTATTCTTCTATAGAAGAGTTTATAAGTGATTTTCAGTAAAAAGCATAGTGTCCTGGCACTTGTTAGCTGGTAGCACATTTATATGGAAATATAAGAATTAACAGAATAATACCTGATTGGAAAGAAAATTCAATCTTTAAAATTTGTTCAATTCTGTCATAAATAATCTTTCAGAATTGTTGAGAAACTGTTGGTCAAACTGTCCACTATAGGCTTTTGGATCAAGGCCTGCATCTCCATGATTTATGACCAACAGGCTCGTCCTTTTCCCAGTCGCATTACAGCACATTCGACCCGTAGTGCGACCACCACGGTGGCTTGGGCCACTCAGGCTTCTATTCTTGAAATTTGCAGAGCAGCCACCTGGACTTCTCCTTGTCCATTCATACACAACTATAAATTGGACAAATTTGCATCAGCAGAGGAGGCCTTTGATCGAAGAGTACTACAACAATTCATTCCTGTTGATAGGACTCTGCTGTTCCCTGCCCTAGGGATATTTAGCTTGGGTATATTCCATTGCTTGGACTCTCTAAGCAGTGCACAGGATAATGAACATTGGCTTACCTTGAACGGCGTTCTATGTGCGCTGCATGAGAGTCCAACCCCTCCCTATTCCCTGGAGCTCAACAGGAAGAAGCAGGAGTGGTTAAACAAATTCAATTCAGTCTCTTGCCAATCAAATGAAGTTAAACCATTGCTTGGACTCTCATGCGGCGCACATAGAACGAACATTCAAGGTAAGCCAACGTTCATTTATCTTTAAACAGAGAGCAAACCCCACACGCTTCTAGCACTGAACAAAATGGGTAACAAAATGTCTACAGGAAAACAACTAAGATCATATTGCACCATGGGCAACACATTGTTATTTTACATTATCAGCTAGCTAAACTGTCAGTTTGCTGAATTCAGTGGTGAATTTGGAGGGGGGGGGGGTAATTGTTGATTTTAAAGATATGAATCAATGGTCTAGAGCAGGGGTGCCAAACTCAATTTTATTGAGGGCCATATCAGGGTTGTGTTTGACCTTGGAGGGCCAGGGGATGGGCGCGGCCATGGTGGGTGTGATACGGGACACCCACCGTATCCGTGGGTTTAGAGGGCTGCCGTGATGGCCTCCGGCAGCCCTCTGCCAGAGAAAATGGGGCTGGGGGAACTCCATTATCGCTGGCAGCCGTCGTGGCCGAAAACAGGGCAGGAGGGCATGCGCATCCCTCCTGACCCCCGTTTTTACTGGCACAGACTCTCCGGGCCAGACCTTTGCTGTTTCTAGTCAGGCCCTGTGGGCCAGATCTAAGCACCCCATGATCCGGCCCATGGGCCTTAAGTTTAATACTCCTGGTCTAGAGCCAGAATATGTTAAGGAATACTGTCTCTCTTATGCAACCGTTTAAGGTTTTTTTATTAATCTTCAGAGACTCACCAAGTGCCTCCAATGAAGTGAAGCAAGGAAATATAAGGAATACTTTCTTAATTTTGTTTTTTTCTGTAAGGCCTAGTTTATGTAACCAGGAAAGCATACCTTTTGCTCATCCCAAAATATATTTTGATACAAGGCAAAGGTTTCTTCCTAGCATTTCTATAATTTTGTACATTTGATTGTAACTGGATGCTGTAATTGGAACAAGGAATTTTATGAGACTGATATCTTTCCTATGAATTTTTAATTATGTTTTTTTGTGTTTTATTTTCTGAACTTTTTAATGCCTTTTGAGATGTTTAATATTTTAAGAAACTTTGTCAGTCCTCCAGAAGATTTTGGTTATTAGATGGATTGCAAGTATTACCAATAGTAAAAATAGAAAAGTACCCCGTATTGCTGTCAGACTGATAGTTCTCATTAGCACCAAATTCATTTTGAACATTCTATATTTGTGTCATTTGAGGCTCTATTTTTGGCAAGGTACTGTTGCAAGTCATTTTGTTTCAGAATTAGGACTGCATCGTGTGATTGGTGACATATAAATGAAATGGTTGCTTTAACATTTTAAAATGTACCAGGTTCTCATTCTTTAAATAACTCCAGTATGAGAAAGATGTTAATGCTAAAGTGCTGCCTTGTATGTGGGATGCAAATTATATGCTGGAGTGTTATATAAAACTGATTCACATGAGTGGGCGAAAATCCTAGGAAAATCTGGAGCTCCAAATTGAAGGGAAACAGAACTCTTCCTCTGTTACAGAATGTTCTGTAGTTAGAATGTGTAAGCACTGTTAATTAACAGGTGAAGGGGATCTATTGATATTAAATCAAATTTGCTTTTGTTTTTTTTTTCTTTCATTTGTGTTTACATTTAATGTCTCTCTTAAGCTGTCCTCAGTTGTTGGGACCTCATATCAGAAAGCATGGGAAGCAGGGATATAAATGTTTTCAATTAATTAGGCAGAACAAAAGAAAATTCCATTTTTAAAAACGACAGCTTATAATTCATGGGCATTTTAAAGGATGGTCCATCTTTTTATGTATGCTTCTCTAAAGGCTGGATCACCCATTTCTTAGGGCAAGATCATGTTCCCTCTTAATTTGTGAAAACTGTATTGTGAATCACAGTTGATGGCAGTTTAGCTTTCATGAAACAAAAGTCCTGGATAATCCTTTTCACATGCATGTGGTTTGTGCAACATAATTTCTTATTTTGCAAAACAGCAGCTGTGTGTTTTCTTGTCCTACATTGCAAGTTGGCTTTCATAAGCTTGGGGACTCTGTATTTGCTTTAATTATCCTTTCCAAATAAACTATTAAAAGTGAATGTGAGTAGTCCAGAAGCTAGAATAATGGGCTGGAATTTGAGAAATGTATTTTCACATCTGTGTCTCCTTAATTGAGCAGAGTTCCAGCAAATGAGTATCTCCATTTATTTTTAATGATTTGGTAGAGATAAATATGATAAATTACCAAAGGTGGCTGTTTTTTCCAGTTTACAGAGAAACTAGGCTTTGTATGTTCAACAAAAAACATGATAATCCTTTGGTCATTTAGTCACTTTAGACACGTTATGTCCTTAATGTAAAAGCTGGAGGACTTGTAAGTGTATAAGGATTAGCATTTGTAGTTTCTGGACCAACGGTTTTGATTTGCTGAGAATATTGGGAATTGCAGTCCTAACACATCTGAATGGCAACAGAACAGGGGTCTGGACTAAGGGAGAGTTAATAAACTCAACAGTCCTCAGTGCAAAAACTATGTGAGACTTTTATTCACTGAAATTTATAAAGACAATAAGCAGAATACAGCTGTTCGTCTTTTTACATTTGTACATGATTTTATTACACTGGTATTCCATGTCAATATTAAGACAATAATATCTATACTTTTTATGGAAAATGAAATAATATTTTAAGGATATAATACATATAATACTATGTTGTGGCATGTGACTTCAGTATGAGCCCCCTTTCATTTTTTCCCTCAGGCCTACCATTTAAGAATGGAGAGACACAGAAAGTGAAGTACTTTCTCACAAACTAGTTTCATTAAGAATGAATGTTCATAGTGATAAAGATGTAGAGCTAAGAGCTAAGAGTTTGGGATTTAAGTCAGAAAGAGTCTTTGGAGATTCAAAGGGTCAGTTATACTCTCTGAGTATTGGATGGATAGAAACAACTAGAGGAAGATGGTTCCTCAGGTAACCCAGCACCTAAGCCATGGAGGGCGTTAAAGATGACAACCGGCACATTGAATTGCACTCAGAAACACACTGGAAACCAATGCAGCTCACAAAGCTATGATGTTAGATGTGAAGAATACCCGACACCCTTTACTTCACAGGCATCCACATTTTGCACCATTTGAACCCCTGAACCAGTGGTGAAATCTAAAATTTGTTACTACTGGTTCTGTGGGCATGGCTTGGTAGGGGGGTAATGTGACTGAGTGGGCATGGCCCACTTTTTTTATTATTTTAAAAGCATTTTTTCTACAACCTCTTCCGCCGAAGAGGTTGTAGAAAAAATGCTTTTAAAAGCCTCTGACGATCCCAAGCTGATCGCTGTGCGATCATCAAAGGCTTTTTTTTTTTAAGCATTTTTTCGGCCGAAGAGGTTGTAGAAAAAATGCTTTTAAATTTTTTTTTAAAAAGCCTCTGATGATTGTGCAGCTCAGCTGGGCATGGGGAGGGGGCAGGGATTTTTGCTACCAGTTCTCCGAACCACCCACAGCCATCGCTACCGGATTGGGTGATCTGGTCCGAACTGGGAGCATTTCACCCCTGCCCTGAATATTCTTCAAGGGAAGCCCCATGTAGAGGACATTGTGGTACAGATAATTGCTCTCAAAGGCATGCATGACTGAACAAAACCTACCGATCTGGGAATGGGCGTAACTGGCACACCCAAGGTGTGTAAAAAGCCCTCCTGTCCATGGCTGCCACTTTCTTGTTTCAGAAGCCATAAGTCCAAGAAGACTCCCTGACAGTAACACCCTATCCAAGATTTATTGTGGAAAAACCTTATCACCAGGAGGCTCAAATCCCCAAAGCAATTCTGTTTTTAAATTGTTTGGTTGCAAGCAAACTATTCATCTTTTGTTTTCAGTCTTTTCATCCAGGAGGGTAGACATATTAACATTCTAATATATTCTAGTATGCTGAATATTAATTAATGTTCTCTTTTGGCACATTTGTTTGTTCTAACTGAGTTTATAGCTTGAAATGAAATGCTTCAAGTCTGAAATTAGAGTTCTTGATATAGTTGTCACATAGTTGGGACAGATGGTATGCAAATTATCTATTCTCAATTGGGTAACTATCGGTTAAAAGGAAATGACTAATTGAACTTCAAAGACAAGATGTCCTGCTCATAGCAGTCAAAACATATGACAGAATTTATTTTTGAATCTCCATAAAAAAGAAAAATCTGAAGATCTGTTTTTTGTTTTGTTTTGTTTTTTTGCTTTAGTACCATGTAACCTTTCTGATGGTGTAGGTAGTTTGCTTTTATTTCATTAATAAAGGAGGCACTGACCAAAATCTTTAATAAAGCTTCAGATGATAGGTTATATTGTTAATAAAGATAAGGAATTTAAAATAAGGAGGCACAGCCTCTATAAAAACATGTTATATAATTTAAAAAAACAGCTATCTGCTATTAATATACAACAGTAATGTAAACCTTGCTCTAGTAAATTGCTAGATTCTTTTCTTACACTTTATTGTAATATTTCCTTCCTGCTATATATCTTATAGCTAATTTCTTTACCATCTGAAGGTTCTTCAATGTCTACCCCTAGAATTTGAACCAACCACAGACCTAGAAATACAGCTTTATAAAAATTCTGTTTTCACTTACACATGTTTTTGTCCCTTTTCCAGACATATGCTAGGATGCCTGCCTGACTGGTTGCAAATAGGAGCTCCCAGTTTTCTTCTTTAACTTGCCTCCCATCCCTCCCTTTGCTTTCATTCTCAGCCATACCACTTGCCTTTTCTATTCCACCAAGTTCCATTTCATCATTGTATTTTTATTTGAGGACTGTGCCATTTTAAAATGGCATTCCTTTAAGAAAAGGGGTTTTCCTTCTGATTAAATACAATATTTCAACTATTTTAAAAACCCTGTTGATTGTTGCTTAGCGTAGATCTGGTTTGATCTTCATATGTGAAAAGCTGTTCCACCCAAACATTCTGTAATTTCACAATTATTTAGTTACATAAATTAAATTTATCTGATAAGGCAACTGAAAATGAGTTATTTACTGGGTCACATGTTCCTTAGATGTTCCTTTTATACAGAGATTAGGAAAAACATATTCTGCCAATAACTGCTAGGTACCGTCCGACATTATCTATCTTCAGTGGCTGCTTAAGGATGAACAGTCCATAACTCCAGCGCAAGTGGCCAGATTCTGTGCGGCAGCACTGGGGATTCATCGCAAATACGTGTCTTCTCCATCATAGTGATGTTATATAACAATTCTGGCAAACTGCTTAGTTTGTACTGCTTAGTCCTTTCCCTTTTAGCGCTGAACCTACAATGGGCCACACAATTTAGGGATTGCAACTATCTCATAGTCAGACCATGTATAATTGACAGACTGGATTTTATTATAGATTTTAGTTAGTTATTTTATACTAGAATTTTTAATTGTATATATACTGAGTGCTTTTATTTGTTCTGGTCTCTGGTCTAAGACTGTAATAATAAATTGATTGAATTACTTAGTTAAAATAGATTTAGCCCAATATTTCTCGTGGTAACATGCATAATCCTTTCAGCGTTATCATCTCAAGAACTCAGAGTGAATGGATTCAAGCTTACCCAGAACACTCATTAAAATGCAGATTTAAAGCTTGGCCATCACAGCTCTATATCATTAAAAATATTCTAGATGATACAGAAATCTGAATTAAGTTTTGAAAGGTGATCAAGCAGGAGATGTCAATGGAAATCAATATGTCGTGAGGAAATACCAGGGGTGAAATTCAGCAGGTTCTGACAGGTTCTGGAGAACCGGTAGTGGAAATTTTGAGTAGTTTGGAGAATCAGCAAATACCACCTCTGGCTGGCCCCAGAGTGGGGTGAGAATGGGGATTTTGCAGTACTCTTCTCCTGGAATGGGGATTTTGCAGTATCCTTCCCCTGGAGTGGGGTGGGAATGGGGATTTTGCAGTATCCTTCCCCTGCCACACCCACCAAGCCACACCATGCCATGCTCACAGAACCAGTAGTAAAAAAATTTGGATTTCACCACTGGGAAATACTCTTCATTTTCAAATAAAAGTTGTCTTATAGCTTAGTTAAAGAATGACTTTGGATTTGAAGAGACACAAATCTAAAGCCAATTTAGGCAAAAAGATTCCTTGTATCAGGCTTTAAGTCGTGGGGAAATTGTTTATTAAGCCATGTTAGAAATTGCTTCCTGATAATTAATTTGCAATTGAAATAATGCTTTGTTTTGGTTTTACCCTGATTTGTTTTATTTTTCTCTTAGGTGTATGATTGCAGATGAGGTAAGTGACTCCTCTCTCTCTCCCTCCCGCTCTCTTTCTGTCTTAAACACTTGTTTCATAATTGTTTCAAACACATGATAGTTCAGCATAGTTTTCTTAACATTTATTTTATATATATATATATATTATAAAATTAATAAATATTTGACTGTTACAGGGCAGAGTCAAGAAAAAGGGGGTGTGGCTGGTTGAGGAAGGCAAAAAAGCCAGAAATAGCTATCCTAGTCTCTCCCAGATATTCAAAAAGACAACAAGATGGCTGCTCTAAGGTTTGAGAAGGCCAAAAAAATCTAATGAATGAGATTTCATTGAACTTTGGCTATGAAACATCTTGATTTACGTAGGAAAAACCCTGGCATAAAGACTAATACATATAATATACATATATACATATGCATATATACATATACACATACATATACATATACATATATATATATATATGTAATATATATATATATATATATATTTCAGGAATTTTTGTGGCTCTGGTATCAGATTTCTTTGTTGGATCGGGGCTTTACTCTCATTCTCTAGTTTTCAGCAGGAATGCTAGGAAGCAAAGGGAAGCAGATTTCTCTTTTTTCCTGAAATTATTTTGAATAGGGTTGCTGATAGGGAGCCTCATCCTTTTCTTTCTGATGATCCTTTCCAAGCTAAATGGAGTCCCATTAATATGTGAGCTGTTTACTGTAATAACCAAGAAAAAATAGACGGTATTTTATAGACTGTTTTTTTTTTTAAATTAAAAAAAGGAAATCTAGAAATTGCCTATATGTGAACTAGATTGATAAATGTGTTTTTTCTTCCAAAGAAAGATGCACATATTTTAAAAGTTGCAATAATAAAAATACATCTTTAATATCAGTGTTGAAAATGTAGAACAATGTAACTGGAAGAATATGAGTTTTCTTGAAAGGTAAATCTCGTTAAATGCAGAATAATTAGATTTTTTTCTTTTTTTGCTGATGGTCATATTATATTAGGAAAGTGTAGTGGAATGTTTTGAATGAAGAGGAATATAGTCATTAAGCCATTCTCATTGTAAATTTTGGTGCCCCTGCAACCTATTTTTTATCCTCCAGTATTATTATTATTATTATTATTATTATTATTATTATTATTATTATTATTATTATTATTATTATCATCTGTTCACAACAATGTGAAGTCACAACTGCCAGTTGTTTAGCTGGTGTTGGCCTTCATAGGTGTTGGCATTATTCCCAAGAACCTGGGGATGTTTTACTATATCAGGTTAGTATATGTGCAGATCCAAGGAGTATGGCTTTTTGCCATTGACTGATGGAAATTTTGTCAATGTGCATATTTTCTAAGTACCATCCAAGATTTTTTGGTATGGTATCCATTCATATTAGTATTATATACACCAAAATGTGAAATCGCAGTTCCACAAGATGACAACATATAATGAAGAGAAAGTCGTCCATTCTGGTGGAACATACTGGACAGGCAGAAATGTTTGGAGACAGTTTCTCAGATGTCCAGATCCTATGTCATACAGAGGTTTACCAATAAACCAATAAACCAATTTACCAACAAACCTCTACAGCTCCTTGAATTGCACTCAGAAGTTGACTGGCAACCAATACAACTCCTGTAACAGTGGTGAGAAATGGGCATACAAAAGGCACTACTGGTGCCATTGCATTTTGAACCAGCTGTTATTTCTGAGTAGTCTTCAAAGGTAGCCTCATGTAGAATGCTTCACAATAATCCAACCATGAAGTGACCAGGGCATAGTAGCTGTCTGAAGGGCCTCCTGATCAAGGAAAGAGTGTAGCTAGTGCACAAGATGAATCTGTATAAAGGGCCTTCTGGCCTTAATCTGCTCTAGTATGAGATGGGATAGCAACAGCAGTAGCACTTAGACTTGTATACCGCTCCATAAGTGATTTACAGCACTCTGTAAGCGGCTTACAGGTGTAGAGCACAGATAGTCCTCAAGTTATGACAGTGATTGGAACTGGAATTTCCATTCCTAAGTGATGCATTCATAAAGCACAATGTCACGTGGCCACATAATTTAGGAATGACAATCTCGGCAGTCTCCATTGCCATTGTTAAGAGCCATGGTGGCGCAGTGGTTAGAATGCAGTACTGCAGGCTACTTCTGCTGACTGCCGGCTGCCAGCAGTTTGGCAGATTGAATCTCACCAGGCTCAAGATTGTCTCAGCTTTCCATCCTTCTGAGGTCAGTAAAACGAGGACCCAGATTGTTGGGGTCAATATGCTGACTCTGTAAACCGCTTAGGGCTGTAAAGCACCGAGAAATGGTATACAAGTCTAAGTGCTATTGTTAACAAAATCCCTCCAGTTGTTAAGCAAGGATTCACCCCAATTCAAACCATTCCTACCTTGGTTCCTGCCAGCCCTGTGCCTCAATAAGGGTCTGCCTCCATTTCACACACACACTGACTTTTGAACATCAACACTCCTTGCCACCAAACCTGGGGCTGAACTAGAGACCCAGGCCTTCAACAGTCTCAGCTAGTTGCCATCATCTCAGGTCTCTACTTCAATACTGCCATTAAGGAGTGCCTCCTCAAGCACACAGCCTTGTCCATCCTGTGCACTGCAGGCCCTGCTGTCCAATTGACTTTTGCCATCTTCCTCCTGCTGCTGGCAAGGCGTGCCCCACCTGGCTCCATGTGAGGCAGCTGTTAGCCTCACCAGGCCTTCTTCCTGAGGCGGCTCATTCCTCCTCCAAATAGCGTGCACTGTTCTCACACAAGTCTTCAGAAAGCTTCTGAGGCCTTCTGAAGCATCACGAGATCAGCCCATACTATTTGGAGAACAGGGCAAGTGGCCTTGGCAAAAATGCCTGGCACAGCCAGCATAGGCCCAAGTGTGGAGAGCGCCTCATCAGCACTGGAAGGAAGATGGGGAAGGGCATTGGTAGCTGGCGCTTGGCACTGTTGCATTGGAGTGGCTGGCTGTGGTGTATGGCTTAAGTGCCACTCTTCAGCAGCAGCGCTTGGCTGAAATAAAGGCTGGGGGGGAGGGTGTGGCAGTTGGCTGAAGGCCTCAGTACTTCAGCTCTAACATTGCTGCCCCCACTGTGGAGAATCATTGTTATTGTTGTTTAATCACTAAGTCATATCCAATACTTTGTGATCTCATGATCATAGCACACCAGGCCCCCTTCCATCCCCCACTGTCTCCCAGAGTTTGCCCAAATTCATGCTCATTGCATTCATGATACTAACCATCTCTTCCTCTGCTATCCACTTCTCCTTTTGTCTTCAATGTTTCCAAACATAAGGGCCCTTTCCCATGAGTCCTCTCTTCTCATTAGGTGGCCAAAGTATTTGAGCTTCAGCCACAGTATCTCTCCTTCCAAACAATCCTGAGGGGTTGATTTCCTTCAGGATTGTCTTTTCAGCACCACAAAAGTCATTTGCAGGGTGGCAAAATCAGCAGAGATAGGGGAGAAAGGCAAGTGGGGAAGCTCCTGCAATTGTAAGTGTAGGAAGGCTGCCAAGTGCCCAAATTTTTGATCATGTAGCTGCTGGGGCATCATAATGGATGTAACTTCGGAGATCAGCATAAGTACTATTTGTTCACCGTAACTTTGAACAGTCACTGGACAAATGGTTGTTAAGTGAGGACTATAGTAATGAGAGCAAAGATCAGTCCCTTTATCAGACAGAGATGCTGTGGAAGGACAGACTGCATGAGAAGATTATAAACCTGTCTTCCTTTCCTCCTCCTTGGCCCTCCCTCATTGTCAGGATGACTCAGCTACCACTCAAACAACAGGTAGGGGTAGGGGAGACAAGACAAGACAGTTGCCTGGGAGCTCTGCAGCCACAGGTCTTGTGAAGAATAGGTTGAATCAAGAAACCTCAACGCCCAGGAATAAAAGTAACAAATAAAAGCTAAAGAGTAGATGGGGAAAAATCTTTTTTTTCCCCTTTCCCCAGACCTAAAGTGTAGGGAAAGTTATTCTAGATGTGTCCCTCAGCTAGAGGCAAGCTGTGGAAGAGGAGAAGAGCCAGGAAGCCCAGCCAGGAACACACAGCAGGAGAAGCAAAGACAAAAGTCAAGACTTTGACAGAACAGAAATAGAAAACAGACGCCAGAATCAGATAGACAGATTGAACTATGTGGAAAAGATTATAGTGATATAGAGAGTAACCATAGAGATATATACAGAGTTGTTCTATGATTGAACCACATTTTTTAATTAACACATGGAAGGAAGAAAGACTGCTTAAATAAGATCGCTCTTCCTATTTACTTTTGTGAGCAGCGTCTCTTAAATTTGTGAGCTGAAAAATTTGTGAGCTGAAAAATCTTCTTGCCTTAATCCCAATTAATCCAGTTAACCCCAGTTAAATAATTATTTCCTGGTTTTGCTCTAACTTGGCACCCCATATCTGCCAGTCCATGATTGTCCAAACTTTTGGCTTGCCTTGGTCACATTGAGTGAAGAGGAATTATCTTGGGCCGCATATAAAATATACATAAATAATAAACTTCCTTTATTTTTAAATATTTTTTATTATCTTTGGAGCTGCATTACTAGCTGTCCAGGACCCCATGTGGGCCACGGGTTGGACATGTCTGCGTGAGATGTTTAACGATAAAGCTAGTCCTTACCAACATGTAATTTTCCTGTATTGATACCTATACGAAATAAGCCTGGAAGCAGAGTGGGAAGGAGAGAGGTTGAAGGGCTATAAACACTTGCCCAATGAAAGCAATCCCTTAATGAAAATGCCATGACATTTTCTTCTCACTGGTGTTTTGGCTCACCATGACCTATCAAAGGGAATCTCTCTGACGCTGTAAGAACTGTATTTGGATTTTCTTAATCTATCAATGCCTTAATCAATTTTCATTGATTATACTGAACAATGCAGTTTTACTGAAAGATACAGTTCAGTATCACCTGCAAATGCTAAAGCCAGCAATAAGTTCTTAAGATAAAAGATATATAGAGGGCAGCAATGAACATACAGAGGTGGTTCTCTTTTAATGATGATTTGTCAACGACTGTTGAAAGTAGCGATTGCACTGAAAAAAGCATCACCAATGCTCTTACGACTGTCATCCCCATGGTTACATTGCACTTATGACTATCATCCCCATGGTTACATTGTGATTTGGTTGCTTGGCAACTATTGAACATTTACGATAGTCACAGTGATCTGTACAATGATCGCCATTGTGACCTTTGCAACCTGCTTCCAACAAGCAAAGTCAATTGGAATGCTGGCAGGAGATGGCAAATCACAATTCTGTGATGTCTCTCTTAATGACCACCAGTGAGTCTCTTAACATGCGCAACTAAGACTGCTGTTGCATGGAGGTCATGTGATGTTTTGCTTAGCAATGGAATTGTGGATCCCAATTAGAGTCGCTAAGTGAGAACTACCTGTGTGTTAGAGGTATAGAATAGGAAAATAGGGTAAAACTGGATTTTAAAGAATATAGTCTAGATAACATCTTTTAGAAAATAATTAAAATAAAATATAATTTTAGTTATAAGATACTGGCTTCTGATATAGTTGAAGGCACTTATTCTTTCCTCTTTTTTGTAAGTTCTCCTTCTTTTGTAAAATAAAAGTCTTCCCCAGCCATTAAAGGGAGATACAAGAAAATCAAATTTCCAGTGCTCTGTTCTTTATTGAATCTGGGCCAATCTGGTTATTTTTAGTTCAAAAAACAACCTGCGACAGATGCCTTAAACTCAAGATAAAATTCTGAAATACTTTCCTTACCTTACTACTAATAAGAGTGGTGCCTGGCCAAGAGTCTTTTGGAATGTGGTTACTATAACAAATGTAATAAACAAACTAACAAAAATAATTGTTGGGTACAGGCAGTTCTTGAGACTCCTAGGGTGGCCCATGTTATACTGTTCTTCTGCGAACTGTATTGACTGTTGGTTTGCTTCTGGGTGCAGTTCAAGATATTGGTTATTACCTTTAATGCCCTTCATGGCATGAGTCCAGTTATCTGAAGAACTGTCTTGCTCCAGTGGAATTGGCCCATCCCAGCCTTGCCAGCAGACATACCCTATCAGTCAAGGAAGTTCGGTTGATGAAGTCCAGGAGAAGAAACTTTTCTGTTGTGGCTCCTGTCCTTTGGAACATCATACCCCCAGTGTGAGATCTGCACCCACCCTTTTGACTTTCCATAAGGGCCTGAAGACCTGGTTCTGCCAGTTGGCCTGGAACCCCAATGAAAGTGCACCACTCCGAAGGTGGTTGTTGGGTTAGGAAAGACTACACCCCTCCCTGTATACTTTGTGTTCCCCCCTCCCTATCTTTTAACAGTATTTATTATTGTTGTTATTTTTTGCTTTATTATTTTAGTGTGTAGTAGTTATAATGTTTGTAAGCCACCCAGTGTCTTCACTGGACAAGATGGGCAGCACATAAATTAAATATAGGTAAATAAATAATTTGGAGAAGAATAGGCATGCTGCTTTCTTAACAATTTTGATGCCTCCAATTGAATGCACACTTATTTTGTTGATTTTGGTAACTACACACATATTGTGTCAGGAATGGTCCATTTCACTGGAGAAATATTCATGAATATATTCATTATCACTCAATTACCACATTTACAATTACACTGATTTAGTTTTAGAGAAATAGTGCGAATGAAGATGACAAAAGAATTCTATTTATAACTGAACATATATATATATGTAATCTCTTCATTGCACACTAACATCTTTCTTTCTTTCTTTCTTTCTGTCTGTCTGTCTGTCTCTGTCTGCCTGTCTGTCTCATACCCAATGACTTATATCCAGTTAAACAGTCATTGAAATGCAGGAGAGTCTTCTGAGTGATTGGCAACTGGTTGAACAATAATAAACAAAGGGTAGAAATAAATGGATAATTTTCACAATGAAGGGAGTTAAGAAGTGCAGCCCTTTAAGAATCTGATTTAGGTTCATTGTTATCTTACTAGTTTGTAAACAATTTAAAATTAGGCATATCAAGTGAGGATGTCAAATTTGCAGATGGTACAAAATTCATTTAAGATGGTGGAAACACAATTGTACAGTGTAAAGCTCCAAAGGAGTGTCCCAAGCTTAATGACTAGAGTGGTAAGGGACAAATGTAATTTTTGTTATTCATGCATACAAGTAGAAAATGTGATTACCTCGCCGTTATTATACTGATAGATTGGTTAGCTACTGTTGCACATGTAACAACTCTAGTATATCTGTATCTTGTTATATCTTTAGATGAAGACCTATCACGAATACTGTATTTTTCTCCTTTCAATTGATTGCATTTTAGATGGGTTTGGGGAAGACTATTCAAGCAATAGCTGTATCATACCACTATAAAAATGAATGGCCTCTGTTAATAGTGGTGCCCTCATCCCTGAGATACCCTTGGGTTGATGAAATGGAAAAATGGATTCCAGATCTCTGTCCAGAGGATATCATCGTCGTACAAAATAAAACTGACATTTGGTGAGTGATATATTAGCAATGGCATTATTTTTGAAATGGGTACCAGATGGTTTAATCTCCTTTCTTGTTAGACAGGACAGGGTACATACAATCTCAGCTCTTACAGCAGAAAATGGAAAAACTGACATTTGTTTTGAAGAATTGGAATTAATAAACTGCTTTCCAATGCTGGAGAGCTAATACAAAAAACGACATAATAAGTTGGAAGACAGAATAAGAGCTGTGTTATTTTTTCCGTCTTGTTTTTTGAGGCCCTGATTGGGGTTATATCATACAGTTTGCTAATCTGAATATTTTGTCTTGAGTTTTTAAAAGAAATGGGCCAAACAGGTAGACTGTGGCTTGAACTGTTGAGCTAAAAAAAGCAAGTGAAAAGTATTCCTTGTCAGTAGTGATAGTTATTAGGTGAGAGGAGGAAGACAGGAAGTTCTCGTTTGTGTGGTTGGCATTAATTATATCTTGAAATTTTTTAAAAAAAACCTTTTCAATACTTGTTTTCATTCCTTACTATGTTGATTTTCAAAGACTTAAAAGGTCTGGGCAGCGCTTTGTGTTTAAGAGTGCTACAAACACACAGTAAGTTTCTTGGCTTCCCAGGGCAAAGCAATCAAGGTGCTGTGTTTTAAATATTTGAACTCTAGCCATTCCTTTGGGACCACCAGCACATGAGGAGAAGCTGATCCAGCACTGTCCTAGATACTGCTGCCCTCTGAGCTTTCCAGTTAATATCAACTCACAGCTACGGTCACCCACATGTAATCTGGAGACTTTGCAGTCTCACTGGCTAAAATAAATGTTATTTTACTATTCAAAAATGGCTCTTTATGATGATCACCTTGGTAACTATTTATTCTGTTCATCATAGGTTGAATGGATATAATTTACTAAATTTTGTTTTAAAGAAATTAGTGGGATATTTGAAACAAGATGCTTTTGAACAAACCTCAGTTCATCTTATGCCTTAGTAGCAACCACTCCTGACCTTAAAAAGATATTAATAATATTGGTCATTTAAGAGTCTTTGAAAGAAGCACTTGTCACTTAAGATTTTTAATAGCAACTTTTTTATATACTTGTAAATTTTCTGAAGCCCTTCGAGTTGATAGTCTAAATATGTTTAAATATAAATGAAATTATTCATGAAGCATACATTCAAGCAATAGGTAGTCATGGATGATTAATGTGAATATAGTTTAGTCACTATTTTTTTTTGTTCTTTTCATTTTCTAGGCAAATATCTAAAAGCAAAGTGACTGTCCTGGGTTATGGCCTCTTAACTTCAGATGCTCATGTTTTAATAGATACTTTATGCAAACAGAAATTCAAAGTAGTAATAATTGATGAGTCCCATTACATGAAATCCAGGAATGCAGTTCGTAGCAAGATTTTGTTGCCTATTGTACAGAATGCTATTCGAGCTGTTCTCCTCACTGGAACTCCTGCTCTAGGAAGACCTGAAGAGGTCTGAAAATCGCTTTAAGTTTCAAAACCTATGAAATGTGCATGCCATGGTGAAACAATTATGGGATAGATGAGGATGGACTTTGGGCCTACATGCTTCTCCATCCCTTGCATGTTCAAATTCCCTTTCTCACTCTGATTGGTGGTAAATATAGGGTTGTTATTTCAAATGTCTGTTTTCTAATAATGGTCTGTTACATAATTACTGCATATGTTTTGGCACCCCGGAGTTGATGCATGCTGGAAACTGATGGGGAAAAAAATTAGAGGAGGGAAGAGTGGAGAAGTCTGATTTAATTTGAAGTGTTAAAATGGTTTTTGGACTAAAGATGCAGCTTCAATAACGCACCTTAGTACCTACATCAGTGACATTACTGCTGCTGTTTGAGAAGTACCATTGATTTTACCTCAATAATAGATGAAGTTATGCTGATTAAACTATTAGTAAGAGATGGGCTGGACTTAAAGTGGGCTTCAGTTAGGGTTTCTGACTTAATGGACATTTTAAAAATATTTATTATTGTATTTCAACAGCTTTTCATGCAACTTGAAGCACTTTGTCCACAGAAATTTGGCACATGGACTGAGTATGCAAAAAAATATTGCAATGCACATGTCAGGTAATGACTTCTTCATCCTTTTATACAGAGATGTATTTGTAGTGTACAGTTCCAATTTGGTATAATGATTAAGGCATAAGACTAGAAATCAGGAGACTTGAGTTTTACTCCCACCTTAGACATAAAGCCAATGGAGGGAACTTGGCCCAGTCACTTTCTCTTACTTAACCCTAAGAAGGAAGCAATGGGTAACCATTTCTGAAAAACCTTGCCAGAGAAACTTCAAAGACTCATCCAGGCAATCTCTGAGAATCAGATATGATTGAACGGAAGGGGGAAAAATCATGATGTAATATTGTAAACTGAATTTAGTTCCAGTATGCAATAATTGGAAGAACAATATTTATTGTAGTGTTTATAACAATAAGCATTACTTGTTATCAGATGTCAGAAAATAACTGAACTGTTGCAAACCTTAGCTAAAAAAGTTTATTACTTCAAAGTAATAGTAGAAAAAAAACAGTTAATTTGTTTTATAACGTCATAGTACAAAAATGCCCATGTGTAGGTCTAAACTTTGCAAAACAAAATTTCTCCCTTTTCTCTCACAACTCATACAGGCTCATATGGATGAGACTTCTGGATGTGTGGTTTTGGGGTTTTATTGTGGTAGTGGTGGCTTGGAAACATTCTGTCCATCATGAACATTCTGTCCATGATTATTTCCAAACAGTCCTATATCAATACATTGATTCATCACATATTCCACTGCAGTGGTCCCCAACCTTTGCAGTTTGATGGCCTGGCTAAGGGGAAGGAGAGAGGAACTGGGCTTCATCAGCATTGGGCTGGCACCCATGCAGCCCAATTTGCATGAGCTTCAGGTGGCGTGCATGTGCGTGCAACTCAACTTGCCCAAGCTGAGCTGTGTGTGTGTGCACGCGCGACCTACTCATATGAGTCGCGCTGCACATGTGTGCTGGCCCAACGCTCACACAGCCCAGTTGCAAATAGGCTGCAGCTTGATAGTGGGCCACGGTCCAGAAGTTGGGAATCCCTGTTCTACTGCTTCGATTTGAGTCATAGAACTGTGGGACACCATCAGACTCAAGACTTTCTGAGGTATCTTAGCTTTATTACCATTAGAAATAAAATATATAGGCAAAACAAACATACTATTTGAACCTACTATATTAAACTATAACTTTGCTATTTAGCTTAAATGTGAATCATAAAATAACGTTATTTAAGATTTGGATGAATGCCATGGGTATATTATATTTTCCTCCTTTGGAAAGAAGCTCGTATGAACATATATGTCTAATTTAATAAGAAATAAATGTTACGATGTTTTAAATGAGCTGTTCTATTTTTATTGTTCTTGTTCCAGATATTTTGGTAAAAGACAACAGTGGGACTGCAGAGGAGCTTCAAATTTAGATGAACTGCATGAATTACTAAGCAACGTAATGATTAGGCGAATGAAAAGTGAAGTTTTAACACAACTGCCACCTAAAATTAGGCAACGGATACCTTTTGATCTTCCTAAAAATACTGCTAAAGTAAGATGATATTAGCTTGCTGAGAAATATGTCAATCATGATCTATTTTCATAGGTATAATGACTTTGTGAAATATACAGAAGCATGGTCATGTTCCAAAAGTTATCACTGAGGGGGGTTGCACAGCTTCAGTAGTTCTATTCAGTTTTGCTATTATAGGGAACCTAACTGGTTCATTGTAAAATAAGAGGTCATATCGGGTAAATAGAACATTATTCTGACTTAGTAGAAACAGCTAAACTGGCAGTGGGACATTATTTTGTGGTGGAAACTCTGATAGATAAAGTGCTGATAATAAATAGAATGTGGACTCAAGGATCGAGGCTCTGTTTTAAATAGTGTACTAAATATACATTTTCCCGATAATCTGGCAGTTGAAAATGCAGTTATGTAATTTCAGGAATTCTTTGCAGGTGCTGGATGAGTGCAGCACCTGCACTCCAAAGCATCTTTTCCTTTTTTCCCCTTTAAATCCAAAGGCCAACAGAGCCCTAGCAACTATAGCCAGTAGCCAAAATTTGAATAAGTATAATTTATATTGCATGTTCAGAAAAACGTGCAGCATATATGTACATCACAGAAAAAACAGTACAATAAGGTGCATACTGATACATTTACATTTCTAAAATATTGCGATATTCATGAATACACATTATATATTATCCAAGTAACACATACAAGAAATATTTTAGCAAGATAATATAAATGCAGTACTGAGAAACAGTTTACATAGCCATTTTGATTTAAATAGTGTTCTAGTTTTGAAATTTTCAAAATAATGGTTTTATTTATGATTAAAATAGAATGAATTATATTTCCTATTTTATTACTTTTCTCTTAGACTTTCAGTAAATTTCCATACATGGTAGGAATTTATCAATGACTGCACGTTGCATTGACATTGCTAAGCGAAAAAGGTTAGAGTCTATTGTTCTTTATTGAGAAAACATGGTATGATTCAGAGACAATGTAATTGTTTTGCCTTTTCACATTTTTGCCTCTAAGTGTTGTTTCCTTCTATGCAGGAATTAAATACTAGCTTTGAAGAGTGGGAGAAGTTAATGAGGGCTTCAAATTTAGACTCTACTAAAGATGACTTTGTCCAAGTGATGAGTCTAATTACACGTATGTTTAAGCAGACTGCCATTGCCAAGGTAATCCTGAAATGCTTTGTGAGTGTTGTTAAAATGTAGTAGCTATTTCTATTCTGCTTTTTCTAACAACGTAACACTCAGCTGGATAAAGATTATTCATTTTATTTATTTACTTATTTAAATTTACAAGGCTGCCCAGCTCTATAACAACTCTTGAGTGTTGCATAATAAAAAATACCAGCAAAATACAGATAGTAGAAATGATGAACTCAAACCTCTGAGGGGAACAAACCCAACCATCTTGTCTCCACAAATACAGAAGACACACCATTTACTCAACCCAAATCTTAGAAGAAAAGCTAAGTTTTCAAGGCCTTTCTAAATACAGTCAGAATGGCACCACATGAATTTCCGCGGGGAATGGTATTCCAAAGGGTACTACAACAAAAAAGGCACCTCTTCCTTCATTTCTTGGGAATTGAAAATAATATAAAGTGGTATTCTAATTTTAAGCATCCACATTTTTATAACAAAAAGATTTTGAAAACCAGAACGAAATATTTTTCCATCTGTAAGATGCCTAGATCCAGCAAAAGTTTCTATGAATAAACCATCGTGGGAGAATTTTGTTAACCATTCTTCATTCCCTACAGCTCCTGAATTAAATTCTACTTTTAATTTGTCCATAAACTGCCTCATCTTAGTATATACTGTCAAAATGATACTTAAACAGTAATAAGTACTTTATTTTACTTAAAGTTTTCTATGATAACAAATATATGTTCTGACATTTAACTAGTAGTACTTGATCCTTAACAACAGCACTTGAATATTAATTTCAGGAACTCTGAAAGGTAATCTTTTTATCAAACTTGATTTCTCTAGTCAGTTTTTTGTACTGCATGACATAACCATTCAAAAGGCCAACTTGAAAATCAGCTTCTCTGGATATAATTTAATTCTCTGGATATAATATAATTCCTAGTCACAGTTAAGTAGAAATACTTCCATTCAATAAATATTTTAATCCAAAACTTAAGAGATTGTAAATTTGTTTTATGTTGGTGTGTGTGTGTATTGTTTGTCATGCTTGCCTGTTTGCTTTGAACATAAGTAGAACAAAACTCTTTATAGGAATTGATGAGCTAATATGATGAAGTATGTGGATGAACCAGTATATAATACAATAAATGCCATGGTTTGCTTTTTCTTAACCTGAATCTACATTTGATTACACACACACACACACACACATGTTAATTGTTTATTTATGCAGTTTTGTTTTATAATTTAAGATACCTGGTCTTTTGTTGTTGTCCCTTTGCATTTCCTTTCCTCAATACTTACAATAAGATTAAAATATGCCAATATATTTTAGGCAGGTGCAGTAAAGGATTATATTAAATTGCTGCTGGAGAATGAAGAATTGAAGTTTCTGGTCTTTGCTCATCATTTAAGTATGCTGCAGGCATGTACAGAGGCTGTGATTGAAAGCAAGGTAAATATGCTTTATGGAATTAGATTGCTATCGGAGGCTCTTATTAAGATGTAGACGTGAATATCACAATTACAAAAAAAAGTGGGGGGGGAAGCTTGTGTCTATACCATTTTGACTACTGGCATATTTTCCACTGTGGCGTATTTTAAAAACCTCTATAAAACAAACAATTATTAAGTGAAAATTAACAGTTAAAAGCAGATAGCACTGCATACATTAGCTTTACTCAACATGGCATTTTCCACCTATGTTGGGGCTGCAATTTCAAAATACCCAGTTAGCCATATAACAGTCCCAAAATGTTTAGGGAGGAGTGCCAGAAAGAGGAAGATACTACTCAAATTGTTATTCACTTATAGTAAATAAGTGACTCGTTAGAACCTGTTGGAAGGCCAACAAGCAGTGCACTAAAGACTTAATACTAGAACAATGTAGGAGGTTATAGCACTCAGAGTAATAATGTTTAGTCCATGTAAAGACCACAGAGAAATTATATTGCTATCCACGCCCACAATCTGGTCTTAGCCCACTGCAGCTTTCACCTTTCCTCTAAAAATGTTGGTCAACTTTGGTTCCTATCATACTATCAGGTATCATATACTAATATGGGTGCTTTGATGTATGTGATTGCCATCAAGATAGTGTTGATATTTAATGACCAATGAAGTATCTATCCTTTTCCTGATCCTTTGGTCTTCCAAGAGTTGAACTCATCACTATTGTAATAAAGTCCATTCGCCTTGTTGCTGGTTGATAGGATTCTCTTCTTGTTGCTCTTCTTTCCTTCCATATGTCCCAACATTCTGGATTTTTCAAGAGAGCTGGGTTTTCACATAATATGTTCATGTAGCGTAATTTCAGCCTAGTTATTTGTGTTACAAGAGAAACCAGACTAAAGAAAACTCTAGTCTGGTTTGTTAGATGATTCTTTTGCTTCTTTTCATGGCATCTTTGGTATTCTCAGGAGTCTTTCCCAACATCAGAATTCAAAATTGTCAATTCTCTCCTTATCCTGCTTCTTTAAAGTCCCAACGTCTTCTAGCATAGACTATCACAGGGAAAACTATTGCCTGTACCATCTGTATATCTTTTCCAGGTTCTTCACTGCAATTCTGTCAAGTGCTAGTCTCTAGTATATTGCTTGATCACTGATTCTGTTAATGGTGCTTATTGGTTCCAAAAGACAGAAGCCATAGACCATTTCAATAATGTCTGATAATTCTTAGGCTAACAAGTAAACCTAAGCCTGTAATTGTTGTCATTCGTTTGACCTTTATATTTCATTTTAGTCTCGCGTTTTCACTATGCTCTTTTAATTACTGGAGTTTTTGAATTTTTTACTATCAGAATAGTAATCAGCATCTATGGTTAATAGTGTTTCTTTCTCCAATTTTAAGATTTTGCTCATCTGCTTCCAATCCTGCATTCCTCTATACATATTCATCATTAAGACTGAATAAATAAGGAGGCTTGTCTATTCTCTTGTTGATTTAAAGGCAGTCTGCTTTGTCATGTTCTGTCACATTTTTCTAAGGACATTCCACAGCATGCTGTGGCCTGCATAATCAAATGTATTTCTTTCATCAATGAAGCACATATTGACTTCCTTTTACTATTCTTTGATTTTTTTTCATTATCCAGTTGTGTATCAACCATAATGTCTCTTTTTCTAAAATCAGCTTGAATATGTCTCAATGGTCAGGTGGGACTCCCATTTGCATTGAATGATCCTAAACATTATTTTGTTAGCATATGAAATTAAGGATATTTATGAGAGCTTGTGCACCCTACTAAACCTTCTTCTTTGGTATTGACCTCCAGTAGTTTTGACCTCCAAAAACTATTTCTGATTGTCTCCTTAAAATTGTGGCTATATTCTCCAGATGATAGCCTAGAAACTGGGTGACTTATTCTTCTGCATTAGCTTACTTGGAACTTCAACAAAAGCAGTTGATGATCCACAGGGAGCAACTGGATATATCTTTGCCATTCTAAATGAATTCTTCCATCTCATTATACCAATTGTGGAGTTTTATCTGTATGTGTTTCTCGGTTGATGTCCATGTCCACAGACATTGGTTTGGTTGTTTGAAGATTATGTTAGCAATGAAGGAATCATTAGACTGCAGAAACTAATGTCATTCTCCTGATTCATTTCCTGTTTCCTAGGCTGTACAATCCAACTGTATTTTCCTCATTATTTTCAACTTTGACATTCCAACCCCCAACTACAAGTAGCAGTGGAACAGCTGTATGCAATAGCAATACTATTATATTTTTCTTGATCAAATTAATGCAAATTAGCATGCCATGCCTCAGCTCCAAGTGCAACCCCTTAATTAACTTTGACTAATATGCAATTTTAGGCAGAGTTGGCCATGTTTAATGCTCCCGTGAGGGGCCATTTGAAAATTCCAGGGGTCTAAACTAGGTCATAAAATCAAATTTTTTGGAAGAAGGCAATATGAATCGATGCTAAGAAAACAGAGAGGTATACATAAAAGCCACCAGGACTCATATGTAATTCACAACAAACTTGAGTTTATGGTAGTCGTGACTTTCTATTTCTTTTTTCTTTTTTTAAGTGTATACATAGGGATCATAGGGCTATAATCAGAACATATTACTCAAGTCACACTAATAAGCCATTTCACATCTTTTAAAGGCAGCAAGGTAGTAAGGTGCTTGTTCAGCAGTCCTATTTTAACAGAGTTTTACTTATGACCAGCACAAAATATTTGCTGAGCTGTGCACTATGAGAAGTGTGCACTAGAGGTTAAGGAAGAAAATGTTCAGTTTTAACCAAAAGAGGATCTTGGAGCAGATGATAGGCTGTTGTGGAGTTTTATTGGAAATTTAGTAATGATACTTTTTATATAGATAAGAGGGAAGATGTACTGGATAATGTATTATAATGCAGGGACATAATAAATAGCAGTTAAGTGGAGAGGTCAAGGCCTAAGGAACTAATTATAAACCATAAGCAGTACAGTGTACAGCTTTATAGAGAGGTTAATTCCTGACCTCTTGTTTCCTTGGCATCCAAGATGCTAAGATAAATTTGAATAAGCTTTGGTGGTTGTTTTCTACTGAATACAATTTTGGGTTTTCAGGTGATCCCTAATTTTAATTGCAGAAGAAAATACAGGAATTTTCTTCGGTCTCTGTCCGTGTTTTTAGGTATTTTATTGAACAAAACAGAAATTTATTTTTAAATAGTACAGGGCAGGAGCGGCACATAGACCCGAATTCATTGCAATTTCACCTGCAGAATAAATTATTGTGGAAGGCAAATTTAAGACTTTTATTTCCCCAAATTTCTTAACTATCAGCTCCACAAGCAGGAGCTCATTGTCAGCAAGGTCCTCTTCTTTGGGTTTGTACAGGATAGCTTTAACTGTTCTTGCATATAATATTTATAATGCTAATGTCAAAGGTGCTGGTTAGGTTAATTTTTTAAGCTAGCTGTTCTTGAAACAGAGCAAGAAAGAGGATTTTCAAGCAATTTGGCTACATTTACTTGTTTTGTTTACGATTTTTAAATGTCACATAATTATGTTTGTAGATACTACCCTGTTAATTTGAATTGTTGTCCTGCAATATTTGAAATGTATTGAAATGGATATTGCAGCTTCAGATAACATATCATGATTCTAAACTCTCCAAATGTTTTTATTGTATCAATTTACTGTAACTAGTTGACTATACATTAATATTTTAATGTTAGGGTTAGGGTTCAGTAGAAGTATTCCTTGCTCTACTGCCTAGCTCTTCCAATATTTAAACAGCTGCATGTTGTACCATTTCAGGGTTCTGAATCATTTTTAAAGACAACCCCATGATATCACTGGAGCGTAGGAAACTTACAAGATCCATTATTACTATTATTTACTTTGTGGCATTGATACATGAAAGCCAGGAATCTACAATATTATTACAAAGTAGAAGGTGGCTGCCTAAGATTGCAGGTTTCTTCAGTTCATGTTCACTTGCTATCCACCATGCACCACCACAGGAGGCCAACTAGCTCCACACACAAAGCAGCTAATGGCATTCTGTTGGAGGGTCAGCAACATCTGTGCCTTTTTCTCTGCTTGTTTTTGCCTCGCTTTCGGGTCATTCTGCTGCCCGCTGTTTCTTGCTTCCACCATTAATCCCACCAGTGTGGTACCTACTTGCATTTGTGTGCTTTCGAACTGCTAGGTTGGCAGAAGCTGAGGTGGGTGATGGAAGCTCATTCCGTCACGCGGTGCTACGGATCAAACTGATGGAATGCGGAGAATTGACTTTCTCTTGCCGACAAATCCGGTGTCTTTAAGCCGCTGAACCACCGTTCCTCATGACAGCTTGCTTTCCACAGCTTGCTTTCCGAAGTTGTGGGTGCTTCATCACTGGAGGCTTTTAAGAAAAAACTGGACAGCCATTTGTCTGAGATGGTATAGGGTCTCCTGCTTGAGTAGGGGGTCGGACCAGAAGACCTCCACGGTCCCTTCCAACACTGATGTTCTTTTATTCTATCTGTTGTCTTTAGATAGGAGCAGCGCAAAAAGGAAATGGCATGAACTGCAGATTCCTCAACCAATATTGTTGCTTCCATTTTCATAATACTCTCTTCCTCCTATGCCTAACATTTCCTCTGCTTCTCCTAAACTTATGTAAAGCCAATCTGGGAGTTCCAGTTCTATTTCTACATCACTGTTTTTAGATTTCCTCCAAAGTTAAGTTCCCTTTTAGTGTCATCCTTTTAGTTCTGGTTCTTTATGTTCTTGCTGTAGTAGATGAAGCAACCTGACAGGGATTATTTCAGTCTGGGCCCCTCTAGCCATGAGGCAGAAGCACTCTGTCTAACAGACATTCATACTTGTTCTTACTGTGGAAGACTAGAGCAACCTGTTGACCTAAATATTGTTACCATTTTAAGCTAAGGATCTATATTCCTGGAAATTTTAAGGCATCGTATCTTTGAAGCAAAAATGGCATGTCCAAAGCTACTGTTCTTTTGGGGTGGAACCAATTGCATACTATACCTTAATTGTGATCGGTCTGACCATATTCAGTGTGGAAATCAATAATCTCGTTAACATCTTTGTTTCCCCGTTGTCATTTTTTTTTCTTGTCAAAACCCAATTTATCTTCTGGTGACTGTTTTGTTACTTTATATGGCACAGGTTCGTTATATTCGAATTGATGGCAGTGTACCCTCAGCAGAACGAATAAATCTTGTAAATCAATTCCAAAAAGACCCAGATACCAGAGTGGCCGTTTTAAGCATTCAGGCTGCTGGCCAGGTAATGACTTAAATAAATCTCTCTCTTTCTCTTTCTCTTTCTCTCTCTGTCTCTCCCTCCCTCCCTCCCTCCCTCTCTCTGCCTGCACACACGTTTAAAACTTTCTGTTTGTTCAAATATAAAGCAAAGGCTTGGAGATAAAAACTGTTTCTGCGAACTGATAGAACATCACAAGATCTGCGCCATATCTGTAAGCACCTGTCTAAGTAAAACTGCTCGAATAGATTGTGAATTAATTCTTCTTCATTGACTGTGGTGCAAAGTATCTTTTAGTCATTATTATGCATATCAATATACTTCTTAAGAAGCAAATACAATAAAGCCCCATCCTTTTGTTTTAGGATAGTAGGCTTATAGTTCCTAATCTATTTGCATAGATTTAAACTTACTAAGTATATTACTTAAATGCACCTTAAAATTGTTCCCTGATATAGAACACTGGTAAAATCATTTTCAAATCCAGTACTATGGGAAGATACTTTAAAAGCTTGTAGGCTGAATAAATTCCATACCTGGATTTCTACACATGGCATGTTCACAACCAGAAAGAAGATGATGTTTGTCAGGTCCACAATGGAGCTGAGTGTGGAATATAAAGAGAAGGAGAACTCAAAATCTCTCTCTCTCTCTCTCTCTCTTTTTTTTTTTTTTTTTTTTTTTTTTTGATCCCCATTTGTTAATCTAAACCTTAGCTGGTCAAAATGGTCCTGAATAAGTAGAAACAATTCCAATTGTAGAAAGAAAGTTCAGGATCCAGAATTTCTAATTCAATTCTTTTAAAGCAAATTCTAGCAGTGATATATCGTTTTAGCAAATGACAGGTGTCAAAATTAACACATTGCAAAATTTTTGCAAACATTCTTTAACTTTTTTTTTAGTATTATATATAGTAAGGCTAAACTAACAACTTCTGAAATTTAGTCACTAATAACCAGATAACTGCTGTTGCCTCCATTTGGGGAGGCTAAAATAAACCCAAACGATTGTGGAACCAATCAGCACTTCCCCCCAAAAAGAACTACACTTTCATGTAGGGATATTATCATACCAAAAATTCAAACATATTGACAAATTATAGTGTGGACCGCAGCTACTAGAATATGTTTGCATTGTCACCTACTTTTGTTCATATATATTTGTACCAATTTAACAATTTATTTTTCTGCTATTAGAGAATAACTTTTTCCGGAACTTAAATTATTTTAAAGAATTTAGCTGAAGTGCTGTGCATCTTTTCCTTATTTTGCCCTTGTTCTATTCCAGTTAATAGGTTTTTGTCAATCTTATAATGTATCTTTGAATGTTAGTAACTCAGGCTGGTAGTTATGTTGTTGGTTTGAGCTCCGAGCTTGGCAATTTGGTTGCAAATGTTTCATTCCCATTTGAGGAGACATCTTCAGTGTGCTGTCAATTGGATAGGTTCTTGATCCAGACTTGTTCATTGTTGTGGGGGTTTTTAGCCATTAGAGTCAATAGCTTGTTTTGCAGGGTGGTGTGCTTCTTTTGTACGCACTGAAGATGTTTCCTTGAATGGGGATGAAACGTTTGCAACCAAATTGCCAAGCTCGGAGCTCAAACCAACACCGTAATGTAGAGCTGATCCAGAAACTAATATTGTTTGCAAAATACATAGGAGCACATCATTGATGAATTAGTATGTTTGCCTATATAATGCAATTTCTTATAAGATATTTAGGAAGGAGCTACAGAGATAAGAGCTACGAGGGGAAAAAATTAGCAATGCTATTTCAGTTAATGGAGAGACAGAATGAGAAGTCAGATGAGAATTCCACCTGTAAATGCCTTTTGCTCCAACTTGTTAGGCCTTTTGTGTGAGTTTTTACATAGAAGACAAAACTTTGTGCTAGATAAAAGAGGAATGATGTTCTCTCATTTCAACACTAAATGTTCCCCGAAATTTCTGTAAGAGACTGTAAGTTTACAAAAGGCATTGATTGCTGCCTATTTGATAAATGATATAGATATTTATTTTTTCATTATGTTTAGGGTTTAACCTTCACCGCTGCCACTCATGTTGTTTTTGCTGAACTATATTGGGACCCTGGACATATAAAACAAGCAGAAGACAGAGCTCATCGGATAGGACAGAGTAATTCTGTGAATATCCATTATCTTATTGCAAATGGAACATTAGACTCTGTAATGTGGGCAATGTTGAATCGTAAGGTATGATTAACTATTGCAAGTCCCAGCTGCTGCTTCAGATTTTGTACTGTATTGACTTACAACAGTCCATTTAGTGATTGCTCAAAGTTACAATGGCATTTTAAAAAGTGATTTATCAACATTTTTCACACTTATGACCATTGTAGCATCCCCATGGTCATGTGATTTACATTCAGATGCTGGACAAGTGACTCACATTTATGACGGTTGTAATATCCCGGAGTCATGCGATCCCCTTTTGTATCTTTCTGACCAGCAAAGTCAATGAGGAAATCAGATTCACTTAACAACCCTATTACTAATTTACTGCAGTGGTTCACTTAACCAATGTGGCAAGAAAACTTGTAAAATGGGGCAAAACCAGGGGTGAAATCCAGCAGGTTCTGGAGAACCGGTAGCAGAAATTTTGAGTAGTTCGGAGAATCGGCAAATACCACCTCTGGCTGGCCCCAAAGTGGGGAGGGAATGGGGATTTTGTAGTATCCTTCCCCTGGAGTGGGGTGGAAATGGAGATTTTGCAGTATCCTTCCCCTGCCATGTCCTCCAAGCCGTGCCACGCCCACAGAACCGGTAGTAAAAAATTTGGATTTCACCACTGGGCAAAACTCACTTAAGAAATTTCTCACTTAACAACATAAATTTTAGACTCAATAGTGGTCGTAAATTGAGGACTACCTGTATATTCTGTGCTGGTCCTTTTTCACCCCATCTTTTTTTCTTGGCTTCGATTCTTAAGAAGAATATTATATATCTGAAGAAACAACTAAGTCATAATGGGACATAAAAGTTTATTTGCTACAGAATTTCCTTAGAAACCTCTGGACCCATACTTGAGAAAGCAGAAGTGCCTCAGTTCTGAAAGCATGAGGCTCGTAAAGCAGAGGAAATATTTATGTAGGTAATTAGAGCTTGGAAGATGCAGTCAAACCATAATAAGAAGCAGCCTTTTACCCTTGGAAATGTTCCATGTTTTGTCTTCATTTGTCTTAATCTGACATTAAAGGTCTGAAATCAAGACCCTTGGAATGAAAAAAAGAATTTGTTGAGCTATAGAGTTCAAGAACTGTCAAATTATTTGGGATGCTCTATCTGTCATATCTGCAGATTCTGTACTAAAACAAAATTTTTATTAGTGCAACTCAGAGGTCACAAAATAATATGCAACTTTTCATGTTCTCCATAATTTATTGCAAAGCATGGTAAATAATGCAGGGGGAAGTTATTAGAGCCATGGTCACATACTTAAGATTTAATATGAGAGAAGTTTCATACATTAACATTAGGCTAGGGTAAGTTTGTAATTGCTTGTAAACATCTTTCCGAGGCTGCTGGGAAGTAGAAATAAGGAATAATTGTTCCTTTTTTTTAAAAAAAAGATAATATTGAATTATATGCTCTTAGCGGCAGACTTTCCAGGTTCTTTGGAAGGTGATTAAAATAGAAACTAGACAGTTGTTATTCTGAAAGCTAAATAATTTTGGATGATATATTTTGAGAAATGGCAGTCTTTCTTGGCGTTTGGCACTATTGTTATATTAGCGCTCTAGGCTCAAAAAGGGATGGGGTGGCTCAGTGGCTAAGACGCTGAGCTTGTTGATCGAAAGGTCGGCAGTTCAGTGGTTTGAATCCCTAGTGCTGTGTAACAGGATGAGCTCCTGTTACTTGTCCCAGTTTCTACCAACCTAGCAGTTCGAAAGCACGTAAAAAATGCAAGTAGAAAAGTTTGGTGGGAAGGTAACACCGTTCCGTGCACCTTTGGCGTTTAGTCATGTTGGCCACATGGCCAGAGACACGTCTTCGGACAGCACTGGCTCTTTGGCTTTAAAACGAAGATGAGCACTGTCCCCTAGAGTCGGGAATGACTAGTACATATGTGTGAGGGGAACCTTGGGCCCAAAAATGGCCTGGCAATGTCAGATGGTTACAGTCAAACTTTCTCATCTCTTTTTTAGGGAAAGTTGGGCATTTGAAGTGGATGTTAATTATGTCCGTGTGACTTAATAAGTCCATTTTGGTTTCAACAGGGAGGAAAATGTAAGAATTGCATAGCTGAAAATCAGCTATTTTGCTGCTAATTTTGATGGTGGTGTCTCAGACTAGTTTGGGTGTTGAGCGACATCTGAAGTAGTAGGTGATAATGGAATATTATGGAATATTTTCTCTTGAAATCTTGCTTTGGAAATCTATAGAGACACAATTGTTAAAAACCAGACTTTTAATTTCTATTTCTAAGTGTCATATTCTGTTTTGCTCGTCATCTTAAATACTTATTATAAGTTGGGTATGCAGCAAATAGACAAATAATAATGTGGGTATTTTAAAAAATTCTTTCATTTACTATTTAGGCCAAAGTTACAGGTACCACACTAAATGGCAAGAAAGAAAAGCTACAGGCACCTGAAGGTGACAAAGATAAATGGAATTTTTTGAATTTTGCTGAAGCTTGGACCCCAAATGAAGACCTAAATGAAATCAAGGATGAGGTCTTATTCACCCATGTAAGAATGTACATATGTAAATCCTATTCGGTATCCAAGAATAATACTATGTTTTTGATATACAAATACTTCTCATTTTGATTTAGCTCTATTATAATAACTGACTTTCACACAGCTTTCTATTAATATTAGCTGTTGTAATGATGTTTTAGATTCATTAATGAAGTGAAATGTCCATAGGAATAAATGCTTTATTTTATATTTAAGGTATTGTTTTATTTTTCTCTTAAATCCTTAGGTATGATTTCTGTAGGATTTGCTGACCTAGACATTCGGGAGAGGCAGCTGACATTCCACATGTCATGATGTTGCACAAATGATGCTAATTAGATACAATATGTTATTTGTGTAATGGCATTGTGACAAGTGTGACATTATCAGTGCTTCTAGCAGATGCTTATGTCTACTGATTATAATTCTGTTTGGTCTTTGATAACTGTGTTGGGAGTTTTAGTGCTTTCTGCAGAAACTTAATGGCAGATTATATCAGATTAATTTGTCTTAATACTTTGGTTCAGGGTTTAGTCAAATAGCCTTTTGCATATTATCTAGGGCATTAGCTTCATTACAAGCTGCATTAATAATTCTTCATATAAATGTCAAATTGTGAAATCTAAAAATGATCACCATTGGCAGAACAGATCTCTCTCTTCACAGCATCATTTTCCTAATAACAAAAGGCAGGTTCAGAATTAATTATACGGCTCATTATTTTTTTAAAAAAGTAGCCAGTAAGGTTATTTGAGTTTCAAAATTGGATCCAAATCCATAGAAATAAACATTATTCCTATTGTTCTAATTACAGCAAAGATTAAAATAAGTTAAATGTATGTTATTTGACCAAAACATTAGTATTAATAGTTCATTTTGTGAAATTTATTTAAATGTCAAAATAGTAGCATTGATAGTTCATTTTATGATATTTGTTTAAATATCAAAATATTAGTATTAATAGTTCATTTTGTGAAAGTTATTTAAAAGTCTGAAGTAAGTAGTACTAATGCAAAACCTTACTATTTCATTTGGCATCTAACATACCAATTTTGTTTAAAAACTCTGTGCAATACTCCAACTTTTTAAAAAATAATTTGAATAATGTTGACAAAATGTTAATACTAATGAATTTCTATATTCTAAAATATAGATTATTACTTTTTGCCTTAATATGTCAAATTGCCTGTTAAAATTCAAACTACAGACTTATTATCACAATTGAGCCTGGAATTTTGGTTGTAAGTCAGTGTGGTCATAGGTCAAGTCACCACATGACCTAATTCAATTTTATGACCATTTTTACAACAATCATTAAGTGAATCACTTGGTTGTAAATCTAAATCCAATTTACTCAATGGGAATTTTTTTGCTGGAAAATTGCAAAAATCACAAAACATGATTGTGACTACAGTACATTGAACTGATAATAAATGCGAGTCAGTTGCTAAACACCAGAAATGCGATTATGTGAGCACAGAGTTTATGTGGCATTATTATTAGGTAATGAAGGGGCATCTTTGTGTTAAGCAAAGTAAAGTAATGATTGTTGGGTCTTCCATCCTAGTTTGAAAAGGAGAAGCAACATGATATCCGTGACTTCCTTTCGCCAAAACCAGATATGGAGAAAAAGCGAAAAATTGATTCCTGTTATAATGCATCTCCATGTTTGAGTTCAAATTCTTCCCAAGCCTCAGAGGAAAAAGATCTGGAAAGTAGTAGAAACCTAGATCCCCAGGGGCCAGAGGATCTAGTTGAGCTTGGCAGAGAGGCAAAGAGACCAAGACCGATAGATCCATCTACACCCAAGCTTGTTCCTAATAGGGGAAAGAGAAAATGTTTGTTTAAAAAAAGAAACAATTCATTTTCAGAAGAAGTTTCCCAGGAGGATGAGTGTATCCTTTTACCGGAGTCAACGAAAGCATTTGCCTCTGAAGTAACCTGGCCATGCAGTCTTTGCACTTACAGTAATAGTTCATTGCTACCTTATTGTGAAATGTGTGAATCTCCTCGCAGAAAGAATAGTGAGTAAAAATATTTGCTCCTGTTAGAATATTTTTTCATTGCTTTAACACATCTTGTTAGTCTGTTTGTATTATAGCACATATACAAAAATATCCTAATGTTTAATGCTAAAAGCAGATATTAGCAGTTGGGCCTAAAAGTGTAATATTGCATAAATTAAAGGTTTACAGAAAGAAATGTAATTGTCCATGGTATAAATTTAATTTGTATGATATCTTATTGTTAGATGTGTTAAAAGAAGCAACTTTGTTAGTCTTTATTACTGCATCTATGATATTTCTCCCTCCACTCTCTGATTTAATATACATAGAGTCTTGAAAAAAGCAGCAGAGGAAAAGTCAGTTCAAGGATAGATCTTATTTCATCCCCAAGGATGTAGGCCATGTTGTAGGCCCTCAGATACCTGAAAGGAAGTGTTGCTAGTAGGAAAAATGTGGGACCAGAACAAAAGCTAGATTCAGTTGAATTGAAACCTAAAATAATTACATTTAATTTTAACAAAGTATTGCTAATGAGCGGCATGGGGGTCTAGAGGTGGGACTCTCACCTCACAATCAGAAGACTGTGAGTTTGATCCTAGGTAGCAGCAGATATTTCTCTCTCAGCATAATGAGAAAATACCTGCTGCGAACTCCATGTAGGCATCAGGAAGGGCATCCGGCCAGTAAATGCTTAACTCTATTCAGTCACCCCGACTCCACCCTGATGATAACAGAGTTGTTATAAGGGAAAAAAAATGCTAATATGAATATTTTGCGAATATTCTATAATTACCCTGTCTCTGACATTTAAAAAGTTCTATGCTAATTCTTGGAGGTTTGGACAGGGAGATGTATATGTAGGTATTTCTTTCATTTAGCATATGCTATTGTTATTTATTCAAGTGTTAAATCTGTGGTAGTGCCAAAGCATAGCATTGCGAGATGCTACAGATGTAATAATAGATGTAAAGAAAGTAATTAGAAACTGTTGCAGTCTTTACAAATATATTGATGTAATTAATAAATGGGTACAATGGAAGGCAATTTAAATGAAATAGTTTATTGGGTTTTTTTCACCTTTTTTATTTTTGTCACATTTTTTAAATACTTTTGCTTTTTTATTATTTTTCTTTTAATAGTTATAAATAGTGAAGATCAATATTAGTACATTTAAAGTGTTATTAGACTCTTTAATTATATTTTAACATGGCATAATAAATAATTGTAGACAATTAATAAAATAAAATATGTCAAATTTTATTATAATAGAAAACTCTTTATTTAATATTGTTATTCTTTTTCCACTCTGTCTTTATCAGCCTTTTTATTTATGTACCTTTTTATTCTGTTCTTTTAATTTTTTAAATAACTATTTAAAAAATTGCTAGATGTTTGGTGACTATGCTATTATTTTTGTACCCATAGTCTCTGTGTATGAACATAAGAGAAGTAATTTTGCAGGCACATATCCTGTTCTTCTTTAATTTGAGAATCATCTATGTAATTACTTATGGTTAACTACAATTAACTGCTACTCTTCTCTTGAGAACTAAGTAATAGACTTTATAACAGAAATGCACCTTTTCCAACAACATGTTATGTAATTGTTGTTACTTGCTTTTTAACACTCAGTTATACAAAAGGAAAGTCAAATTGGTTTTCTCTCTGCTGAAAGTGAAGATGGGAATGCAATCAAAAACAACATACAACTTAATGGTATTGAGATGACAAAGGAAGAAACAAATAAAAAATTGGACTGCTGCAAGCAAGAACTCAAAGAAGGTAATAAATATTGCCTTCCTTCTGGCATTAATTATTACATGTTCACGAACATGTAAATCTAGAAATTTGAGAATTATCAGCTTTTCCCACAGTGATCAGTGTGTGTAACATTTGCAAAATGTTTAAATGGTGAGAAAATTTCTATCTAGTCTAAGAGTTTGGAGCCAATTTGGAGTAGAAGTGCAGAATGTAGGGGAATGAGAGGAAGGGGGAGACTTGGTATAGTAGTGGAAGTCAAGTTGTTCAACATTGGAACATAATGTTCCAATGTTGAACAACTCTCCGACCGGTTGCAATCGGTGTTGACAGGGGGGCAGCGGTCGACCCCGAGGCGCCTAGTGTGTGGGGTGCCACAAGGGTCGGTCCTCTCGCCCCTTCTGTTCAACATCTATGTAAAGCCGCTGGGTGAGATCATCCGTGGTTTTGGGGTGGAATTCCATCAGTACGCTGATGATACTCAGCTGTACATTTCCACCCCAGACCACCCCAACGATGCCGTGGAAGTGATGTCCCAGTGCCTTGAAGCTGTGCGGGTCTGGATGGGGAGAAACAGGCTTCGACTCAACCCCTCCAAGACTGAGTGGCTGTGGATGCCGGCGTCCCGATATAGCCAACTGACTCCATCGTTGGTTATTGGGGGCGAATCATTGGCCCCCACGGAAAGGGTGCGCAACTTGGGCGTCCTCCTGGATCCACGGCTGTCATTAGAGGATCACACGACGGCTGTGGCCAGGGGGGCTTTTTATCAGGTCCGCCTGATACGCCAGTTGCGGCCCTTTCTAGATCGGGACTCCCTGCGCACAGTCACTCAGGCGCTCGTCACGTCTCGCTTGGACTACTGTAATGCTCTCTACATGGGGCTCCCCTTGGGATGCATCCGGAGGCTTCAACTGGTACAGAATGCGGCCGCGCGGGGGATTATGGGAGCGACAGGGCGCTCCCACGTGACACCTCTCCTGCGTGAGCTGCATTGGTTGCCGGTTGATTTCCGGGTGCGTTTCAAGGTGTTGGTAATCACCTTTAAAGCGCTCCATGGCTTAGGACCAGGGTACTTACGGGACCGCCTTCTGCCACCTATTGCCTCCCACCGGCCGGTTCGCTCCCACAGAGAGGGCCTCCTCAGGGTGCCGTCAGCCAGACAGTGCCGGCTGGCGACCCCCAGGGGGAGAGCATTCTCTGTGGTAGCCCCCACCCTCTGGAACGATCTCCCTCCAGATCTGAGAACTATTGCTGACCTCCGGACTTTTCGTCGGGCGTTGAAGACCCATTTCTTCCAACTTGCCGGACTTGCCTGATCCCTCCTATTTTTAAATATTTTAAATTTTAAATTATTTTAAATTATGTAAATTTCTAGAGTTTTAGTTTTTTGATATATTTACAGCCTAAATTTATATGGACTTTTAGAACATTTTAACTTACTATATTGTTATTGGTTTTAAATTGGCTGTTCACCGCCCTGAGTCCGGTAGGAGAAGGGCGGTATAGAAATTCGATTAATAATAAATAAATAAAACTACAAAGAATAATGTAAACACTTGTTGATTCTTCCTTTCCTCTGTTATTGAATACAATGCTTAGAAAGACTTACAAGATGCCCTCAGTACATTTTGGAGACAGTGGCAGGGCTATCGTTTGCATTCTGGGAATTTAGACAATGCAAGAAAATATCCTATGGGAAAAATCTTACTTGTCTACCAAAATTAACTTGATTAACATAGTTGTCTCTTTCTCTATAACAAGATTACACTTTTAAAAATATCACATCTGCTAAAAATAGAAGTGAGAACCAGTTTAACTTAGTCGTTAAGTAACTGCATTAGAAACTGGGAAACTCTTGAGTTCTAGTTCTGTCTTAGGCAGGGAGTAGGTGACTGGCCAGTTGCTTATCCCTCAATGCTAGGAAGAAGGCAGCAGCAAACAATTTCTGAAAATGTTACCAAGAAAACGGCAAGAACTTGTCCATGGACTTCAAATCATTTTAAAAAAAGAACTAATTTATACATAAATTTAATGCATATAATTGGCTTTGGACATAGCCAGATAAGGATGATGTGCTGTGACATGCTAGTGATACATAATAATAAAAATATTATATAACATCTTAATATATTTCCAATAATAATCTTTTACCTCCTAAGGACATTGCCATAGAGAAAAGAAATGGGAGCTGTGTTTTTGGTATATCTAGGGTAGGGGTGTCAAACTCGCGGCATCATGTTGTTGTCACATGACATATCGTGATTTTTTCCCCCCTTCGCTAAACCAGGGGTGGGCGTGGCCAGCACGTGACTCATCCAGCCGTGAGTTTGACACCCCTGATCGAGGGCTTAAAGGATCCTTGCAAATAAGAATTAGAAGCTAGGTCTGGATCTAGGTTTAGATCAATTCAATTCAATATTTATTACAATAGACTATTATAGTTCTCTATTTCTACTGGGAATTATAAATTTGAGATAGAATTAGTTACTATTATCCTTATTTCTTGAGTAAATTAAAAGATCCAAATATAGCCACCTAATATAAAGGTACTTCCTCAAATGTTTTTGTCATATGATTTTGGTGAGAGTTAGGCCTCATTTAAGTTGTTTTAGATACAGTAGTCCTTGCCTTACAACCAGTGGTGGGATTCAAGTAATTTAACAACTGGCTTTCTGCCCTAATGATTTCTTCCAACAACCAGTTTGCCAAACTGCTCAGAAAGTTAACAACTGGTTCTCTCGAAGGGGTGGTGAACTGGCTGAATCCCACTATTGCTTACAACTATCATTCAGGCTGGAACTTTGGTTGTAAGCATTGCAGTTATAGGTTGAATCACCAGGTTACATAAATCTATCAAGTATTAAATAACCCCTGTGCCACAACAGACTGGGTAGGATCTAAGGATGTAGTTGCTTCCTAGGAAAATTTCTGGTAAATCAGGTGGAACGTGCTTGTGTGATGGAGTGTTCATTATCATAATTGTTATAACAAGATGAGAGTAAAATTATTTTGTAATAAAACTCAAATCATTTTTATTTACAGAGTATTCAAACGATTCAGAATCCATCCTAACGTATCATAGTCTAATGTTCTGTGCAAGTAGGAATACTGACCGAATTTATGTCTACACAAAGGTGGGAAATTAATTTTGGATTCAAAGAAGCACATATAAAATTCTGATTGGTACAATAGTTTCTATTTCTTTTGCTCATGACTTTTCTATGCCCTCTAAAAAAGCATTCTTGAAGGACTATAAAACTATAGGTTGTTGAATGGAACTGCATCAAGGAGGCTGAATTTTAAGGGACATATTAAAAGGGGTTGATGGAAACTGAGGAGAGAAGTTGCATAATCATACTTATTTTTTGCTGTTGGGAACACCTTTTTCTAGTTTCTATCAATTCTGTGGCTTCTCACTGAGTCATTCTCTTTTAAGATTGACCGCTGGATATTGCAGTATCAACTATATTACTATCCCAATTCAGTTAGTGTACAATTCCCGGAGCACTCCATGATATGGCAATGCAATCCGCTATGAGTATTGGCTTTCCACCCATTCTTGCCTTTCCCCTCTAGATAATGTAATTTTCAACCTGAGTTAGTTGTTGGAATAGACCCATAAGCGGCACCTTCCCATGATGTTACTATCATGTCCTCAGGACATCTCTGTGTTGGGAAGAGATACTTTGATCTCTTCAAAGCAGATTTTAAGCTCCATCCCTAAATGACCAATTGCTCTAGGATTGCTGTTTTCTCCACAGATACTATCTTCAAATTTTCCCATGTCTGCATTCTGTTGTCAGTGTAGTAGATCTACCTTATCATTATTTAATATTCAGGCTGAATTTGCAAAAGGCAACAGTTAATGTCTCTTTTGAGATCGTGATACAATTGGCTTCTCCATTTATTTTGTTGCCAGATTCTCAGTTCAGAAACCAACTACCTAATTATTCTTTGTATTCCATTTCTATAACAAGCAAGTTTCTTAAATGGTGCGGTTTCTTAAAGCTGGAAGTCCAACCATCTCAGCTAGTGGAAGACCCTATTTACAGGACTTGTAAATCTTGTTCTTTGAAAGCTAATCTACAAGTTTGAGTTGTGTCTAAAAAGATAGTTTTGTTATGAGTTGGCAAACTACAGTCCTGCAGATCAGTACCAGTTCTACGAGAAGATTTCTAGTTTCCTTTGTGGCCTCCTTTTGTGTCAGGAAGCTATATGGCTTCAGTCACCTTAGTAGACAATCTTTAGAAAACTTTATTCAACCAGCATATGATTATCACACCCTTCTCCGAGTAATAAACTAGATCATCCATGTGTAAATTGCATATTCCAACTGAAGAATCAATTACTTATCTATGACATCTATCATACGTATCCTTGTGCCCCACTTCTGATCAAATGATATTAATCTCAATTTTACTATGTCAGTCTCTGGAAAGATGAGAGAGTTTAATATGGGCTGTGCTGAGTACAAAAAGTGGCACGCACAAGAAGTCCCTATTCTACAAGTTTCCACATTGCCTCTTACATAGAGAAGTAATGTATACTCAGAGATGTAATCCATGTGACAGATGGCCACTTCACTTACATGTAAATAAATAGTTCTTCCTTGAAACCATTAGCAGACTGAATAACTTCCTGATCTAAGATACTAAGTGTCTGTTATTTGATTATCCAGGATGGAGAGCCTCTCAATTGCAATTTCATTCCACTTGATATAAAAGTAGGCAACTGGGAAGATTTACCAGCATGTTTTCAGCAAAAACAGAACCGTACACTAGTAAGTTTAATTCTTTGATTCTTGATAAAGCTACAAATAAGCCCCAAAGTATGTATTTTGACTATATTGATCTAAATTGATTTCTAAGTGTTGTTTTTGTTTAATGATACCTATTCCTTTTTGAGGGAGAAAAACACTCCATACATTCTCTGTACAACAACTAAATTGCTTAATTTCATATGTACTCATAATACTTACTCATGCTTTTCCCTTTCATGGTAAGTAACATTCTGCAAGGGCCAGAAGAAGAGGAAGAAATAATAGGGAATGGGAATGAGAATGGAATACTTTATTTGGCCATCTGATTAGACACAAGGAATTTGTCTCCGCTGCAGAAGCTTTCAGTGTACATGCAAAGCAACAGAGTAATAATCATAATCATATTGATGCCAATAAGAGGAGTAAGCAAAGGCATGTAAAAGCATAAATTAAGAAAAGGAATGAAAATAAAATTGAATTTTGTTTATACTACCACCATTAACTGTTTTCACCACATTCCTATGCCAATTTGTTTCAGTGGCTTTAAATTTTTCACCTCTGTCTTTTTTTTTTTTTTTTTTTTTGGATCTCATCCATTTAGCTGCAACTTCTCAGCCTTCTTCACCTCTTCACATTCACTCTTCCTTCCTGTATTTGTTTAATAATTCAAACCTATTTCATTCTCTCTGTAGGTACAAACCACTTTGATGTATTTCTTTAGTACTGATCACTCACTTTTGCATTAGTTCCACATTTATTATCATCTGTCTCTCCTTGATTCGTGTAACCTGTTTGCATTATATTCAACTTCAGAGCTTTTCCTGAAATACTGACATTTTCATTTAAGAGAACAGACAGAAGCACACTCTTATATATAGCTTCTTTCTTTTTTGCTTCTTTTACTTCTTTTGACAAACATTCCCATGATAGACTGTGTATTACCCATTATCTTTCTACCAGCGTAGGTATAGCTTGAAAATTCAATTTCCCTATTTTTCTGATATGCTGTAAAAGTACACAAATTCATTTACTTTACTACTTTAGCTTTTAGCCATTTACATATAACTTGCAATTTTTCATTTGACGTCCCCTGTTAAACAAATTACCTTGCTCTTTGAGAAACTAATGGTCAGATCTGTACACCTCAGTGCTACACGCTGCCTCGTATTGTTTTGCAAAATTATTCACATTCTTAGCCAATATGACAACAATATCTGCATGCATAACTGCCTGCATATTTGTGTCCCCGGCCACTATCTTAAGATTTCCTTATGATTTATCCATAAATCAATCAATCGATCAACCAAAAGAACACCAAACATCCTATGTCAGTGATGGCAAACCTTTTCGGCACTGGATGCCCAAACTGGAACGCACGTGTGAACACCAGAGCATCGGAAACCCAAAGACCAGCTGCACATGCACACCAGCCACCTGGTCTTTGGGTTTCCAGTGCGCCAGCTGGTCTTCGCATGCACCAGAGTGCCGGAAAACAGAAGACCAAGTGGCTGGTGCACACATGCTTGTCTTAAGGTTTCCGGTGCTCTGGCACGCACAAAGACCAGCTGGCGAAGGCGTGCGTGCCACAGGTTCGCCATCACAGTCCTATGTCTTACTTCATGCTTGATTAGCGGTGAGATCCAACTGGATCTATCCAGCTCGCACGAACCGGTAGCGGCAGCAGGAGGCTCCGCCACCCGCTGGGACGTCATTACGTCCCTTTTTTACCCTCTGCGCATGCGCAGGAGGCGCGAGCGTAGTGTGCATACGTGCACGCTCACACTCCCGAACCGGTAGCGAAGGTAAGTGCATTTCACCGCTGTGCTTGATGTTGTACCATTTGCTGAGCTTCCTCCTCATTGTCACATATGCTTTACTGCCACAGTTGCATTGATTTAATTGATGTAATTAACTTTGGCTTTCTGAATCTGACAGAACATACAAAAACTTATATTTGTTTCTGAAAACCCAAATGAGGCTCTAGTGGATTCCCCCCCCCCCCATCATATTGCAAGAACATCTGAAAATACAGAAGTGTTGATTGCTGCAGTCATCAGCTGCTCCTGTATTACAAATCAAAATATAAAATGATAGGTACCAATTAATATTTTATGACCAAACGTATATATGTACAAGAACGATAAAACCTTTTCTACTTTTGGAGGTGTCAAAGACACACTAGGAATACACAGGAGTCTTTCTGCTAAATGCAAACATTAACATTTGTACAGTGCGTACAAGGCTCACAGCCTTATAATGGAAGATCAGTTCTAGTTGAAGAGACTGAGGCTGAGAAAATGGTTTGCTTAATGTCACCTAGTGTAATAAATGTTTGAGAAAGACAGAATTTGAGCAGAGAAATTCTTGCTTGTCACCCAGTATCGACCCACTGGCCTATATATCTATATCCGTGATTGAATGGATAGTATACATTTGCTAACCTCTAGAACGATCAAGGCAGGATAATCTATGGCTGCCCAATTGTTGACAAGCAAAGCTCTTAGCATCCTGATTGAAATGGATGGGAAAAGAAATTTATCAAGAGAATTTAAGTTCCATGGCCAGTTCCTCTTCGAAGCTACGCTAATGCTCACACGCTTGTCTTTCTCTCTGCTGTGATTTGTGATGCAATAGTGGAGGTGAGGGCCTGGCTCAGCAGGCATTTTCTGATCTACAGAGATTGGATGTTACTGCGTTCTCCTCTGCTTCTGGGGTTACATATCCCATCAATACTGAGGCTACTGCTATATTAAGAAAAACATTTATCTTTGAAATAGTTGAATGTTTGTACAGGTAAATGACATAAAGAGCACATCATTGGTTGAAAGGATTTTAAAACCTACAGTTATCTATTGGGTGTATGTTTCAAAATAAAATCTTTACAGTTTTAATGAATAATTATTAGGAATAACAATTCTTTTCTAGATACTGAGGTTTGTGAGAGAATGGAATAGTTTAACAGCCATGAGACAGAGAATTATCAGAAAAAGTGGCCAGATTTTCTCTAATCCTGTACTTGCTGCTGAAGAAATATTGTCTAAACAACAAGCCAAACTCACCAGTACCAAGCGGTGCGTGCTGCTTCTCTACTCTGGTCTAAGTATTACGTTTCAAGCAGTTATATTGTACTTTCGTCATGATGATGCTAAATGAAGTGACAATCTTTCTTCTTTTTTAAACGTCTTTGTATCCAAAATGCTTCTTGAATTGTTGGGGGTGGGGGGGAGGGGAATCAACAGTAAGTGCTTTTCCCAACAATAGTGGAGGGTTTATATCACAAGGTTTGCATTTCTCCACTTGACATTTTTGATAGTCTTATCACCAGTTCTGGTCTTGCTGCGAAAAAGTCAAATTGGACAGTAAAATGCTACTAGGAGAATGGGTGGATGGATTATGTTTGCCATTTGGGGGTGAAATATCATAAATATGCAGATGATACCTAGCTTTAGAACTTTTGCCCAGGCCCTTGAGTGATGCAATAGACATCCCTATCCCAATATATGGAGGACCAGATAGGGCAGAATGGGCTCTGACTCCACCCTTCCAAGACAGAATGGCTATGGATATTTGAAACCTCTGAAGAAAAGGTTCTTCAATTTCTAATTCTGGGGGTCCTCCTATCCCCAAAACACCAGGTGCGCAATCTGGGATCCTCCTAAACTCACAGCTTCTGCTTGAAGAGCAGGTTGCAACCATGGTTAGGAGGGCCTTTGCACACCTTTGGGTGGTGTGCCAGTTGCACCTATACTGAACCGGGAGACTCTGCTCAAGAGTATCTCATGCCCTTGTGACCTCTCGTTTAGACTATTATTTTAACATGCTTTATGTGGAGCTGCCTCTACATTTGGAAATTTTAATTGATGCCCAATGTGGCTGTGCGGGTGGTAAATGGTGCTGGATATGCAGCACACATAGCACCACTTTGTGTGAGATCAGGGGTGAAATGCTCCCAGTTTGGACTGGATTGCCCAATCCGATAGTGATGGAGGCAGATGGTTTGGAGAACCAGTAGCAAAAATCCCTGCTCCCCCCCAATCCCCCCCATTGTCCAGCTGGGCCGCACAATCATCAGAGGCTTTTTAAAAAATTTTAAAAGCATTTTTTTCTACAACCTCTTTAGCCGAAGAGGTTATAGAAAAAATGCTTTTAAAAGTAAAAACAAAGCCTCTGCCGATCAGGCAAGTCAGCTAGGATCGTCAGAGGCTTTAAAAAAAAGGAAAAGCCTCTGCCGATCAGGCAAGTCAGGTGGGATCGTCAGAGGCTTTAAAAGCATTTTTTAAGTTTAATTCAGTTGAAGAGGTTGTAGAAAAATGGTTTTAAAAGTTTTTTTTAAAAAGTTGGCCACGCCCACTTAGTCATATTAACCCCCCCAACCAAGCCGCGCCCACAGAACCAGTAGTAACAAAATTTACATTTCACCACTATGTGAGATGCATTGGTTATTGGTGTGTTTCAAGGTGCAATTCATGGTTCTGGTTGTCAGCTTTAAAGTCCTACGTGACTTGAAATCAGGTTACCTGAGGGATTGCCTTTTTTTCCAAGAGTCTCTACTCATCCAACCCAATCTAGCAGAATGGGCATGCTGCAGATCTCATCAGCAAACGACTGTTGACTAGCAGGAACAATGAGCTTTTCCTGCAGTGGCTCCAACTTTATGGAGGTTAGAATCACCCCAACCCTGTTAGCCTTTTGTAAAGCCTTAAAAACTGGGCTCCCAAACCTGGGAGTTGATTGGGTCCTGTTTCTTGGCTGTATTGCTAACTCGCCAAGTATCTTGCCTGACATGTATATTTATTTTGGATGTTTTTATAGTTTTAATGTCTTAATTATAATACGTTTTTTGAACTGTAAGCCGATTCATTGACTTGAGATGGGCAGCTATAGAAATTGAATAAATAAAAAACCTTAACTAAAGAGGGAAAAAAAACTTTTTAAAAAATCTGGTCCTGGCCCTAAAATAGGACTTAAAAATCTCATTCTTGCTGTTGTATATATAGATCCCACAGATTCCACATGGGCTGCTGTTAATAATCGAGTAGCAGATCATCAGTCAATATATTTGCACAGTACAGATGTAACAGTACATATTACGATGAAGAGCTTGTGTGAAGCAAATGTTCTACAAATATATCATTTCTTTTTCCAGATTTGAGTGCTAAAACATAATTGTGAATAGAACATAAATAGAACAAGCTAAAATAAAGTTTACAGAAATTAAAAATGCTGAATACATAATCACTCTTTAAATACAACAATAAAAAATTCTTCATAATGTATTTTTCAGTTTTGGGGTTCAGTTCTAAACCTTCAAAATATTAGCAAAGCTTTCTAATTCTCCCTCTAACAAGAATAATTTTTTTAAAAAAAGTCCCCGCTCCCCCAGATCAGGCTGCTAAAACAAAGTTTGTAAGTTGACAACTATTTCTGAATGTTGAGGTTCCATAGTTCATGGACCAAAAACAAATTTCTGGTTACTACACATACCAAGAAAAACCTTGTTCTGAAATTCAGTATCTGTTCGTTTGTTCGACTACTGTTTTATACATAGCTCCTTCCCAATTGACTATTTTGCAAATCTTGTGAGAAAAAGTTGGATCCAGAAACTAAAATCTGTTTCCTTGTAAGACATCCTTACCTAACATTAACATTTTAGAAATAATGATCAGTAATCAATGCTGTAGTTTGCCCTTGGCAGAGAGGGATCACCTTGTGGGGGCCATCTGTTTGAAAATTCTGCATCTCAGTTTTTAGCTTTTCCTCAAAGCTAAGAACAGTGTTTAATATTTTAGGTACATGACAAAAGAAGACATTGCCAGAGCTTCACTAACAAAAGCTGACAGCAGTGGTGGTAGCGTTCGTATAATCACAAAAACATCCAAAGAAGTTACAAGAGCCCAGGGATCCTCTGTTGGAAAAGAAGATAACCATTTTATAAAGTAAGTTTAGTTGTGCTTGGGAGAAGAAAATAGTACAGTATGACATTGTAATAAAGCGCTTTTACTTTTCTGTTCAATTGTGTCCAGTTCTCAGAAATTGCCTGGACAGGTCCCTGCAGTTTTCTTGGCTAGGTTTTTTAGAAGTGGTTTGCCATTGCCTTCTTCCTAAAGCTGACAGAAAGTGACTGGCCCAAGATCCAGTGGTGGATTGCTCCCGGTTCACACTGGTTCGCAAGAACTGATAGTAAAAATTTGTAGTAGATCGGAGAACTGCTAATAACATTGGCTAGCTACGTCCCCAAACCGCTCCCCAGCCCGGTCGCCACTCGCTTATCCCGCCCACCTCATTAGAGGCTCTTTTTTTTTCTTTTTACTTTTAAAAGCATTTTTTCTACGTCTTCGGCCCAAAAAAATGCTTTTAAAAGTTTTTTTAGAAAAAGCCTCTGATGATCGTGCAGCTCAGCTGGGATTGTCAGAGGCTTCTGAAAGCATTTTTTCTGCAACCTCTTCAGCCGAAGAGAATGTAGAAAAAAATAATGCCTTTAAAAGCCTCTGGCAATCTCAGCTGAGTTGCCTGATCGTCAGAGGCTCCTAAAAGCATTTTTTTCTGCAACCTCTTAAGGTTGTAGAAAAAATGCTTTTAAAAGTTAAAAAAAAAAAGTTGGTCATGCCCACCCAGTCACATTACCCGCCCCCCAAGCCATGCCTACAGAACCGGTAGTAAAAAAATTTTAGAACCCACCCCTGCCAAGATCATCTACCTAGCTTTGTGCCTCAAGCAGAACTAGAATTCAGAGTCTCTCAGTTTTAGCCTGATGCCTTAATCTATGCACCAAATTGGCTCTGTAATAAAGCAGTTAGACTTCGATAATTGAATATTTTCAGAGAATTCATGCCCAGCAATTTGTGGTGCCTCTTGGAGCCCTCATCTGATAAAGTGAAGTACTAGCACACTGCATTTTTAACGGCAATGCTATCAGTTAGAAAATGCCTTCCTAAGAGAAACTTTCCTAATATCTTATATTTTCAGCAAGTGATGAAAATGTTTCTGATATCTCTAGTATTTAAACTTTAATAGACGTTTTTGATTCTGGTATTCAACCTGTAGTTGACAACAACATTGAATATGTTACCTTTTTTGGTAAAAAAAAAAAAAAACCCTAGCCAAATGACTTGAGCAATTTCTCTTAAAAATAATTAGAATAACAGTTACTGTTTTCTTTGGTTATCATCAGCTATCATAACCTTTCTTTCTGACTTCTTTGTACAGGAAAACATTTTTTTATTTTTATGTTTTTATTTTATTGTCTTTTCTATTCAGTAGATCCTTTGTTGATTTTCTGCAGGAGCCTTAAAATCACTTCTTAGTTTGACCCAAACCAAAATTGAAACATCTTTTTGTAAATCGAATTTAACTTGGATTCAAAAGAATCTGACAGGAAACCAGTATTGTGTTAGAAAATATGTGTAAAATAAGGCTTTAATTAGTTATTTGATTGAATCATTCCTTGCTATATTGTGATAAGTTTTGTACAGATAAATATGCAACATTTTAAAGGATGAGAGCTATGCTTGATTTTTTAGGGGCATGTTAGGAACTCCATAAATATAAGCAGACAAAGAATGAATATATTCTAATCCAAAATAAAATATGCTTAGATTTAATTAAATAGGGGTACGTGTATTTAATAATTTCTGTTCTCTCATTTCACAATAAAAAATACATTTTGGCTGGAAGTCCGAGGATTTTTCCAAATGCAGCCCACATATTATGTGGATCAATGTCTATTTCTAGATTTTATAACTTGAAAGGGGCCATAGGCTATTCAGTAATGGTGGTATTTCCATTCAGTCGAATCTGACTCTTGGCAATTCTGTGGGCCAGGTATCTTCACATCTTCTGATCTTGCACTATTTCTTTGAGTTCTGCCAGCTTTGATGGTGTCCAGCCACCATGTTCTTTGGCAGCCTGGTTTCTTTTTGCCGCTAACTCTTCCAAACGTAATTGCTTTCTCCAGTGAATGAATGGTACATTATTGAAAGAGGTTGGCACAAATATTTCAATCCAGTTAGGAGGGAGGCAGATAATGATAGGATCAGAATCAACGGTGAAATCCACTTACCTTTGCTACCGGTTCGGGAATTAGGGCGCATGTGCTGTTGCGCGGCTCTTCTGCACATGCACAGAGGGTCAAAACCGGTTCGTGCGAGTCGGATAGATCCAGCCAGATTTCACCGCTGATCAGAATGGGAGATGTCTGGGAGGTAAAGCACCCATTTTCTTACTTAAATCCACTAGCCCTTCTTTGTCCAGTTATCATTCAACCATTTTGTTACCAAATTCCAGACGCATAATCTGGGCTGCTCAAATGAGATGACAAAGTACATTGGTCTGCAGAACAATGGACTACAAATGTAGAAACATAATCTAGGCATTTATTCATTTATTTACTATATTATCATTTCTGTTTTAGGTTGCCTTCAGAAGATGGGAGTTGCCCAGATGCCAGTTTAGTCTCTGACCAGATTGTTGCTGTTGAGGAATTTTCATCAAGCAAAGGCTATTTACAGGCAGTCGATAATGAAGGGAACCCACTTTGCCTAAAATGCCAAAAGCCAACAATCCAAGTTGAGCCATTGACATATACTGCCTGGGACACGCGATTTTGTTCTCTTAAATGCCAGGAAGATTTCTTCTTTTACACTAATAATAGTTACCTGAGAACTAAAGTTTCTGAAATAGAACATGGGATTTGCCAGTTATGTGGGTTGAATGCCCAAGAACTCTACCTTTGTGTCAGAGATGCCCCAAGGAGTCAGCGCAAGGATCTTTTGGAGAAGTCTTGGATGTCCAAGCTTCCTTTAAAACAGGTGAAATATATGGCTGGAATACAGAAAATTGTTCTGTGATAAATGAATGGATGGATGGATGGTTTTAGAAATTTAGGGGAACTTTTAAAAAAATATTTTGGAATAAGTAATTTGATTCCTTTCTGATACTCATTAAAGCAGCCTTTTTTCACATTTTCCAAAAATCCTTAAAGGAAGTTGCAGTTGCTTGTAGACATCCATACGTGTCAATGCCAATTCCTAAAACAGCCACAATTTTTCCTCTAGGAAGCCTTAACTTCCTTCTTTACTTAACTTCTTTTAATAAAAAGGTTTTGGACTTGCATGTGTGAAGGTACTTTTTCTCAATTATTTTCAAAGGCTGAACAATTGCATTAAAGCTATTTTCATGCAAAACTGCTATTCATGCAATGAAATAATTAGACTACATAGTTATTGTTATGCTGTAAATGTTATGAACATTCGTTATCAGGCCCAAGCATTCAAAGAATGAAAATTGTGCTATTCAAACAGCTTGTTACTCAGCAAGACTGGCTGCTCTCTGAATACAGCAGATGTAAGCATGGTAACTGTAGTCTTAATCATATTCCTTTGCAAAATAAATTAAATTTATTTTAGCCTTTCAGAGACAATATAGCATATCAAAACAAGATTAGGAAATATATGTGTTGGGGGTTTTTTGTCTTGTGTCTCAAAAATATTATGTAATACTAGAATATCAGTTTATTATTTTATAGGTTTTAAATTACCAGTTTTAACACAAATCTTTGATAGAGTTTAGCAGCTATCCCATATGAATCTGAGTTTGAGACTAAGTGTTATCAGCTGTGCTAAATTTCATTTTCAACTCATTAGGAATACATTTGGATCCCCAATGCACTTCATTTCGTTTTTAGAATGAAATATGGCTAACTTTTTGAAGACAGGCTAACAATTATATAATTACGCATATTTGCTCTCTTTTATCATCAGTTTTAAATTAAGAACAAAACTGATTTCCCTGTGTTTGGTCTTCACTGATGTGACTTAGTGATATTTGAATTGACATATAGTTTGTGTTTTCCTCAAATTAACACTGCTATTCTCCTGGAACAATTATTATTTCTGAGGCACAAAGCAAATTGATTTGACTAAAAGCAACAAAAAGCATATTGGAAGGAAGATATATAAGTATATGACTCATTTCCAGGACATATATGACTGCCATGGATCCTATTTTATTTCAGTTAAATGAAATTATCCTGAACCCAACTGAGGGCCATTTCTGGCAAGTGGATCATATCAAGCCAGTTTTCAGTGGGGGTGGACAGTGTACTCTTGAAAACTTCCAAACACTATGTACAGTTTGTCACAAGGAGGTAAGTACAGGATCCAGCAACAAAATTTCATGAACCTTCAACATTAAGAAATGGATTTCATAATTTTTTTTCTTTTGTATATTTTCAGAGAACAGCAAAACAAGCAAAAGAAAGAAGCCAAGTTAAAAAACAATGTGTTGCTTCAAAATATTCATCAGACATCACAAAGTTTTTTGTAAAATTATGAAAAGGTTTGGTGAAATGGATGTTTCTAATAGTTCTTAGTACAGCACATTAAAAAAACACCATGTGAGAAATGTTTAAAAAGCTGTAAATATATCTATACGTGTTTCTTCCTTCCAAATTTCAAATTTAGAAAACTGAAGATTTCTTTTACAAATTGTTAGCAAGGTTCATGCAATTATTTAAATCCTTGGTACTGCAGCATTACTAGTGCATTTGTCTTTACATCTGATCCACAACTGTGGAAATGATTGAAGGGTACGTTATATAGATTATAATCTGCATAACAATCCTTGCTGTTAAACAAAAGTATCTTTTATAAAATTAAACATGTACATTGGTTCATCTCAAAATAAACTCTGGTATTTTTACATTAACTTTTTCCTAATTTATATAGATTGAAAAATACAGAAACCATTTTCGACATATTAATGTAAAGAGTAAAAGTGGCAAAATATGGGTGTGTGTGCATCCATCAAGATTAACATTCAAAGCTTATAGTTGTCCACCAGGATTTGGTATCATCTAATGCAAGTAGAGGGGTATGATTGCTATATTAACTACCAATAATTTTCCTGACAATGGTATCATAAAGCAGAATTATTTAAATAAGTACATTGCCAGCCAGGCCACAATGAAGTGAATTTTATTACACATATCTATTTTTGTATAGCTGTAAACAATTTAAATCCACTGATTTATTAGGTTTCTAATCTACTCACTTTACATGAGCATAAAACTTAACAAGGCTGCAGAGCAGGATTGCATAATTTAATTTACACTTAATAATACACAGTTCTGTGATATTTTCATTATCATTGTAAAGCATTTTTTAAAAAGAGGAATGGATAGCTAAGTAAAGATGAGTCAATACATCAATAGACAAGGGGCTCTCATGGAAAAGATACAAATCCCATAAACGTTATGCATATGAAGACTGTTTCACATAGGCATTACTCTTGAATATTATCTTCATTTCCAGGAGACTGGTTAAACATCTCTTTGATGTACTTGCTTGGGTGAAAACGTTGCTAGAGTGCATGTTATTATCAGAAGAACGTTGTGTCAGATGAGAAGGCACCCGCAAGTCGGAAATCATCTTTTGTAAGAACGCTGTACATCCGCTGAGGCAAAGGTTTAGAGTAAGGAGCAGGTCGTGGAACAGTTGTACGTAAAATAACCTCACGTCCTGCAGGGGGTGGAAAATCTGAACTCATTCCAGAATTCAAGCGTTTTTCATCCATAGAGCCCGATCTTTTTAGTTCTTCCTCATAGGGCATCATTGGAACAACCTACAAGAAAGAGAAGCCTTTTAGCACTGAACTGTTTTACTGGATTTGTATTTGTTTTTGAGATACATTAGCATAAAAACAGAACAGTCAATAACTATTAAGTGTGACAAAGCACAACATTCACTGGGATATAAGCTTAAGGAAAAAGCATTTGTTCTATTGAGTTTCTGTTTAAGAAATTGACTAATGCTGATATAAGCACATAAAATATATGTTCTGCACCCACAAGATCATCTCACTGAAATGCCAAAAGGAGGCTTTAAACGACTTCATGCTGATCTGTCCAACAAAGAAAGCAATTTATGTTATTAAACAACAGGCATTTGAACACTGATCCAATCAAATGATAAAGCTGGACTGAAATAATTTTGCTCTGACTTTCTCAATGTGGGATCTGTAACCAGAGAAACCAACTCTTACTAAATCTGGTATCGGAATATCATCCATTAATCAGACATTTTAATCCATCTATTCTATGCTGATCCTATCATACCTAAATGAAATTTTAAATTGATTAGAGATACTGTGCTTGAACAGAGTTTCTGCTCAACCATCAAACTATGAGTCCTGCTTGGTTCAAATTAACTGCCCAACTACTTCACATAACTGTAGTGTATTACTCTGAAAACGAGAGGGGGTTTTTTTTCTTCCAATATTCAAGAGGTAAGAATTGAAAAAAGAAAAACTCCATAGAGAAAATAGCTGCAAAGCAAATGGAAAATAGATTATTACTTTTATTCAAGCCAGTGGAGAACCTATCCTTTTAAATGCGTATTTTAATGCTATTGCAGTTTGGTGCTTGAAATGCAGACATGTAAGATACAGCTATTTTAAACAAGAAAATAAGCTGAAAGTTATACACACAAAAAAAATCCCTCAAGATTCTAGAAACCCATTTGATGCATCCATTTCAACCATTGCCTTCGTACTCTGATGATGTCAAAGCTCATAACTTAATTTTTAAAAATGTCAATGCTTTAATTATGCAAATAAGCAGTAGTTGAGCCATATGCTATGCTGCTACAGCCTTCATACTCATGCAGCACCTACATGAAGTTAGGCAGATGACTAGAAACAGGGAAAAATCTAGTTACCTCCTCAGATGATTCAGTCAGCTGGGTAAGAAAGAGAATCAATGGTGAAAGGCAAGTCAGAGATGACTCACATAAGATTAAAGAGAGGTTTTAGAAAAGAGGGGCAGCAGCCTTACAATTGGATTTGTTGCTATGCACAGAAACTGATAAAACACTTGGAACACAAAACAGATCTAAAACAAACTGATAACAGGACTAGTACGATGTAAATAATCAATTGCATCAATATAGTTAAGTCCATCTTGACTATATTGAAGCAGTTATATAACCTATTGTCTATCCCAGTTCAGTAATTGATGGAGCCAGAACTTTCTGATCTCTGTAGCTACACATTTACAGTGGGGCAAAAAAGTATTTAGTCAGCCAGCAAATGTGCAAGGTCTCCCACTTAAAAAGATGAGAGAGGCCTGTAATTGACATCATAGATAGACCTCACCTATGAGAGACAAAATGAGAAAACAAATTCAGACAATCACATTGTCTGATTTGGAAAGAATTTATTTGCAAATTATGGTGGAAAATAAGTATTTGGTCACCTACAAAGCAGCAAGATTTCTGGCTTCACAGACCTGTAACTTCTTTAAGAGGCTCCTCTGTCCTCCACTCATTACCTGTATTAATGGCACCTGTTTGAACTTGTTATCAGTATAAAAGACACCTGTCCACAACCTCAAACAGTCACACTCCAAACTCCACTATGGTGAAGACCAAAGAGCTGTCAAAGGACACCAGAAACAAAACTGTAGACCTGCACCAGGCTGGGAAGACTTAATCCGCAATAGGCAAGCAGCTTGGTGTGAAGAAATCAACTGTGGGAGCAATAATTAGAAAATGGAAGACATACAAGACCACTGATAATCTCCCTCGATCTGGGGCTCCATGCAAGATCTCAACCCGTGGGGTCAAAATGATCACAAGAACTGTGAGCAAAAATCCCAGAACCACATGGGGGACCTAGTGAATGACCTGCAGAGAGCTGGGACCAACGTAACAAAGGCTACCATCAGTAACACACTACGCCGCCAGAGACGCAGATCCTGCAGTGCCAGACGTGTTCCCTTGCTTAAGCCAGTACATGTCCGGGCCCGTCTGAAGTTTGCTAGAGAGCACTTGGATGATCCATAAAAGGATTAGGAGAATGTCATATGGTCAGGTGAAACCAAAGTAGAACTGTTTGGTAGAAACACAACTTGTCATGTTTGGAGGAGAGAGAATGCTGAATTGCATCCAAAGAACACCATACCTACTGTGAAGCATGGGAGTGGCAACATCATGCTTTGCGGCTGTTTCTCTGCAAAGGCACCAGGACGACTGATCCGTGTACAGGAAAGAATGAATGGGGCTATGTATCGTGAGATTTTGAATGCAAACCTCCTTCCCTCAGCAAGGGCATTGAAGATGAAACGTGGCTGGGTCTTTCAGCATGACAATGATCCCAAACACACCGGCCAGGCAATGAAGGAGTCGCTTCGTAAGCAGCATTTCAAGGTCCTGGAGTGGCCTAGCCAGTCTCCAGATCTCAATCCCATAGAAAATCTTTGGAGGGAGTTGAAAGTCCATGTTGTCCAGCGACAGCCACAAAACATCACTGCTCTAGAGGAGATCTGCATGGAGGAATGGGCCAACATACCAGCAACAGTGTGTGCCAACCTTGTGAAGACTTACAGAAAATGTTTGACCTCTGTCATTGCCAACAAAGGATATATAACAAAGTATTGAGATGAACTTTTGATATTGACCAAATACTTATTTTCCACCATCATTTGCAAATAAATTCTTTCCAAATCAGACAATGTGATTGTCTGGATTTGTTTTCTCATTTTGTCTCTCATAGTTGAGGTCTACCTATAATGTCAATTACAGGCCTCTCTCATTTTTTTAAGTGGGAGAACTTGCACAATTGGTGGCTGACTAAATACTTTTTTGCCCCACTGTACTTCTAGGATTTCTAAAGGGAATTTCTATAAACATGCATTCTACTTCTAATGAATCAAATCACATGACAAGTAAGCAGCCTATGTTTTTGCATTAATCCAATATGCACAATATTAAGTTTTATCAAAGAACATTACAGGTGGTCTTCAACTTACAATGGCAATTGCCGTCTATGCAATGCAACTATAAAACGAAATGGCAATGGCAATGGCAATCCTGTTGTTAACAAAATACCACAGTTTTTAGGCAGAGGCAATTTCCTTCTGGCTTACCACCAATGAAGTTAAGTGGGGAAGCCAGCAGGAAACTGCAGGTCAGGGACTGGCAGTCAGGTAAGTGGCTGAGTGGGGGAGGAAGCAAAGGAGTGCTTGAGGCAGGTGCAAGCCGTGTGATAAGGATAAAGAGTGCAAGAAAGTGTGGGGAGGATGCATGGGGATGTACAAGATGCAGCCTGGGTTAGGAAGGGTCTGCAAGGGTGTGACGCGGGTTGGGAGGATATGCAAGAGCATAGCAAGTGTTTCAGGGGTTGTGCAGGAGGTACAGAAGATATGGGGTGTGTGGAGGAGCAGCACAGACCAGGTGAATGAGGGTGAGGGATGGAGAGGTTGCATGCCAGGTGCCCAAGGAGTGAGGAAGAGGTGCAGGGCAGTAATTTCAAAGAGTTACTGACTGAATAATGACAGGTTTCATAGTTCTCAACCTATGACTATTGAGTAAGTTAACTCTGAATTATGATGGTGCTGAATGAATTGTATGGTTTATGAATTGGTCTTTGAAGTTCTAGCAGTCCCAGCAGCCCCATGTGCACAGCCCATGATCTGCACCCACACACATCTGATACATACTGCATCCTGACTCCCACTGTATTGCTTAACCCCAATAACTGTATTGCAGAGAGGTTTTTTTTAACAACCCTATAATCCCTTGCATCGGGATGGAGTCAGGGAAACTGAATGGAGCTGAGTGTTTACTGCCCTTCTTGTCACCAATACAGAGTTCACAGCAGATACATACTCATTGTGCCCAGAGAGAAATATCTGCTGCTACCTAGTATTGAAGTAGTACCTCCTGATTGTAAGGCGAGAGCTCCACCACTAGGCCACTGCACCACTCAAATCCAATTGCAGAAATGCCTGGGTAAATTATGAGAACCTACCTATTTGGAGCTTATTTTTAAAAGGCTGTTTTTAATATTAGCAATATATTAATATTGAAACAAGATGTCATGGTAAAATGGGTTACAACAGTTCTCTGATACATAGATTTTTGTTCTGGCAAGTAAACCCAGCATAACAACCCATGCTGTTAAATCCTCAGAAATGATTAAAATCCATTTCGGATAACTGTAGATTAACAGAGAACAAACTATTAGCATTGAATGCAGTATCTGGATAACATAATAAAAAGATGCATTTGGAAGGATCCAAAAGACCCTGGACAAGGAGAAGCAAAGAATCCAGAAAGATACTATATTTATCTATTATATCTAAACCAAAATAAGCCACTTACATGCAACTGTCAGTCTAGGAATGAGGAGAACCAAATTGATATCCCTGCCTATTCATGAATCACACTTTCAGATCCACCCAATTCAAGAGGTTGGGGAGAAGAAAGACAACCTTCTCAATTAGGCAGTAGAGAAAACAAGAAACAGGGAGAATTATACAAGTTGCCCTGAATTCCTTGAATTGCAAGTCAGAGAGAAAATATAATGCCATTGCAGTAAAGCTGAAACCAGTACTGATTAGGTGAGGCAAGGGGAGGGGAGGGGAAATACAGCATAAGGTGACTTCCTGCACCAAACAGCAGTATTTTTTGCTTTAAATTTCTGGTCGTGCAGAATGGCTCATTGCATCCGAACCTCAGCTTGACTATTTTAAATCATTCTGTTAAGGCTCATTTCTTCCCTCTTGGAAGTGACCACTCACGCTTTCTTAAGTCTTCACTTAGCCTCATACTTTTTCCATTTTTTGGGAACTACCGAAGGTAGGTAGCTCTTTAATTCTGTCCCCTTATTCCTGGTGCCATTACCTAATCTATCAAGTTGTTCCAGTCCTGATCCTAACCAATACCACACAGTGAGATGACTACAGGTACATTTTATAGGCTATCACTGTATAGTATGATGAAATATTAGGCTTGAAAATCATTCTCTTTTACCAAAGGCAAATTTGATCTTGTTCTGGCATTCCCCAAAACAGTATCACCAATATCACATCTTTTGAATCAATATGCATTAATGCCATATCACATTAAAATATAGCAATCTGTTGGACTTTTTGTAAATGTTTCATACAAACTACTTCCTGAAAAGAACAGGTTCTACCATTTCCTTATTTAATTTGAAATTTAACACAGAAATTATATTTCAATCTGGGTCTATTTGATGTAATGTTGATTAATTTTTAAATATCCATGCGATTTGGTTGTTTTAGTTAGAACAGACACAGCTATTTCTCTGGAAAATACACTCATAAGTGTATATGCAAACACGGATTTTCAAAAACTGGCATTCGAGTATTGTAACAAAAAGAGCAATTGTTTTATAAGTGTATTAGAGAAACTAAGCAGTCCATCTTACCCTTTGTGCATTCACAAAAAGCTTGTGAATTATAATACCAGCAGGCCCTCTTCCGGCACCAAGGACTGATACTTCTGGTTGTTCCAGGAAGGAATTTACAAATCTGACAGCACAGAAAAAGTGGGAGGAAATATATTAGCAAAAGAAAAATCATTTTAGGCAGACTGTTTTAAAAATAATAACACTGAAATACTGAACACTGAAAGTTCTCAACTGAGATTCACCTTCAATAGAAAATTTTCAATTGACATTCTGAAGAAATGATTCAGGTTGTTTTATCTATGATTGAAAATCTTACTTATTAATTAATTAAATTCCCTTTAAGGAATTAAACCATGCAAGTTTATCAAACAAGTCACTTACTTTTCTAGATCTTTGCGTTCTTCTTCTTTAGTACATTTTTCTATTCCAAATTTTGCTTTTAGAGACCTTGCTCGAGCAATAGTGGCTTCCACATTCATAATTTGACTAATGATTTCCTGGGAAAAGACAAAAACCTAATTTTGTCTTCTTGTTACAAGTCACATATTTCAAAGCTTTACTCAAGCTTTTATCAGAGCTGGGTTCAATAGAATTTTCCAGAATCGCTAATTCTCTCCTCTCACATAGTTAAGACAATTATATGTAACCTTTTTTTCTCTGTGATTACCATAAAGTATTTATTTAAAAGTTAACATTTTTAATTTTTTCTTTCTTGAACATTATTAGAAAAATGAAATTCCTTACTTCTAATTTTTTGTCTTCTGGATTTGGGAACCGGAGAACTTTACTAGAATGGCTGATTATCTGCTTAATTATCTTCTTTACTAACCCAATATCTTCCAGAGATTCTGTTGGGAGGAAAAAAGCCCGTTAAGTACATTGTAATAAAAGAACCTATTTTTACTTGAAGCATACAGCCTTGCTTGTTAGAAGTTATTTACCTTCTTCTTTTACCTTGAGTACGGCTGCATGGATGACACAAGAAAGAAGATGCCTTGCAAGATCAGCTGGTTTCTGAATGGCTAAATAGTGTAGGACCTGAAGATACAGTACATCAATTAGATTGCCATAATCTTGCTCAAAATTGACAACAATCTCTCAAGGCTTCAAAACTGAAGGTTGCCTCATGTCCTTTCTTAAGCATTAAATCAAAAAGACTCTTTCTCAAGTCTCTAAAGGGGAGGGGCCCAGCATCTGAAGATGCTTCTAAATTTATCAACTTTAATTTTTTTAAATGAAAGACAGCATAGCATGCTGGGACAAAAGCCAAGAAAGTAAAATTCAATGTACTTAGCATTTAAAAGGAAAACAGGCTCAAGATCAAAAGTAACTAAAAGTTATTCTCTTACTTCATGTTCTTGTGAATAATTTATTTACATGTTTCCACATTCAAAGTGGTTGCCAATTTAGACGATTATATTTCTAAATGTAACATGCATTATTCAGTCTTACTTTAAAAGTGACCTGCATAGTTAGTTACCATTATGACCAACACCACAGAAATTCCATACTTTAAAACAAAAATAAACTAAGCTAATAAATGAAAGTGCCTCTAATAGACTTTCCAGAGTCTATACTAGAATGGGCACTATGGAAGCTTTCAGATCTTGCAGAATTAAAATGGAAATGTCTCAGGAATTTCCCTAAGCCTCTTTTTTACCTTCTCTGCCTCACGGGTGTCATCAAAAAGGCGCCTCTGCCTCCTTGCTGGAACAGGCTTCGCTGTTTCCCATGCTTCAACCCACATGTTACTTGGAATCTTCATTCGGGCACTCAGCTCACCCTTAATGACTACACCCCCCTTTTCATCCAGAGTTTCCTCTTCAATGTAATCCCGGGGTGAATACCATCTCACAAAATCTTCCAGACAACAACCAGGGTTGGCAGCCTAAGAGGAATTGGGGGGGGGGGGGAGGAAAGGGGGGGGAGAACATGCTTATTTGTATATAGGCTATGGTTGTCCAAACTTAAGTGAAGAGGAATTGTCCTGGACCGCATATAAAATGCATAACACAGTTAATATACATAAAGAACTTCCTTTATTTTCTTATCATTTTGTGGGGCCATATAAGTAGATGTCCAGGGCCACAACTGATATGGATTTTCCAGACAATTCTTTTTTGAAAAATAAGGAAGCATAAAGGATGGTCAAAGACATTATATATAGTGACTCTCTCATCCTTTAAAACCTGAACACGAAACATTCAAAATCACCGCCTATCTTCCTAACATTGTAATTTTCAACTTGTCTAAGATGACCCTAGATGTGACTATTGCTTATAAATTTGCAAGTGGCTGTATAACACGTATGAATCAGATCTGGGTTTGATTTTTTTACAACAACTCCAAATTTTCAATGCAAAGCTTATTCCCATCACTGGTTAAGTTTGTAATGTATTTAAAATTAAGATTACTTCAGACATTGGAGTTCTTTAAAAGTTCAACTACCTTCTGTACCATCAGATGTTGATGAACTACAATTTCCTGATTCCTTCACCATTGATTGGGGAGGCTGGGACTCAGGAAACATTCCAATCCATTCCAAACTGGAAGGACACAATGGATGTTATGAATATAAAAACTAATGTGTTTATCACAATTTTGTTCTTTAAAATAAATAAAGAGGGTCCAGTTGCCCCAAATAGGTCTAGATGGTTGTATAATGGGAGTCTAGGATAGGATCCAGCTTCTACTTCTGTATATTTTTGAAAGAAAAGGAGGGACTATTGACTGCAATGTATTTTATGACCTAGTTTCTCTTCAAGTGTTTCTAATTTTCTATACTGTATCAAAGAATGTGAACTACAAATAAGTGTTAGCATATAATAGACAGCTGCTCTAAGATTTAACATTAAGAGTTAGCTTCTGCTTCCTTCAAGTTCCAATTAAACTATACTTAATTCACAGAAAAGACAGTCAACCAATCCATAAACATATTTTTTGATCCAAATAAGCATAATTTGAATGAGCAAGTTTATCAAAAAAGAGTGAGAGAATGTTGACTAATATTAAGACAATTAACAATGAATATTTTCCTGAACAAAAAAGCCAAGTAACAAACATGCTATAGAACCTACCACATTTCTCATTTAGATGGCAGTGGAACCAAGGCTAATGAGTAAAATGGAAAAATAATGATAGAAAGGAGGAAATATCTTGCTAAATATGTTGTATGAATTGCTTATGCTACTGTACAGGTAGTCCTCAATTTACAACCATTTGTTTAATCACTGTTCGAAGTTACAATGCCACTAAAAAAAATGCGAGTTAAGCCCGTTTTCACACATACGACTACTGTAGCATTTTGTGGTCACATGATCAAAATTTGGATACTTGGCAAATGCTTCATATTTATGACAGTTGCAGTGTCCCAGGGTCATATGATCTCCTTTTGTGACCTGACAAAGTCAATGGGGAAGCCAGATTCACTTAACAACTGTGGTAAAATGGGGCAAAACTCACTTAACAATAGTCTCATTTAGCAGCAGAAATGTGGGGCTCAATTATACTGGTAAACTGAGAACTATCTGTATTCATTTTATGATGACCCTGGCAATCTGTGCCTACTTTGAAAGACTCCATATCTGAGAGCAAGCAAGCACTTTGCATGCGAGCTCGAAGGTGAGCTCCTTCTGCTGACGTTCCCAACTTAGCCAATACTTCGGACTGTTCTTCTAACAGATCTTCTGTCATAGGAGCTGGTTCCTAAAGTAGTAGAGAGAGAGGAATTCCTGTTAAGACTTTTTATCTCTCATTAGGGAACAAAAACAATGAACAAAAGAACTGAATGTGGCTTCCACATACTTAGAACCTGTTATTCAACCTCTGTATTCCAAAGACAGATTTGTCAGTCCAAAATCTAATACTGAATGCAAATACAATTCAGTCATTTAATAAACTGCTGAAGTTTTTGCATAATAGAAAACAGAAGAAGACAAAGGAAGGTGACAGATCAGCTTGGATTAAGACAGCTTCCTGACTGTAAGAAAAGCCAATGGCATGTAGCAGTAAACTAAGAGGGGGGAAAATTATTAACTGGTTATCCTATGGCTAACTTCTAAAGAAATAAAAATAAAACTAGTTTCCATTGTTATACATTTCCCAAATGTGGTATTTTTAGATTTATATATGTCTGTATGTGTGTGTGTGTGTGTGTGTGTGCGTGCGCGCGTGTGTTTGTATTAATTTTCATCTCTTTTTGTAGGTCTTTATGTGTATTTTTCTCTCAGCCAGGTTTTTTCCTACGTAAATCAAGATCTTTATACAGCCATAGTTCAGTGAAACCCCATTCACTAGTTTCTAGGCTTTATCAGACATCAAACCAGCATTTTGCTGTCTATTGTGAGACTTAAGGGAGACTAAGATAGATCTATTTCTGACTTATTTGTCTTCTTCAGTCAGACACACCCTCATCTCATGTCTCCTCCCTGTAAAGGTCAAATATTTATTTTCATCTCTTTTCATAGGTCTTTATGTGTATTTTTCTCTCAGCCAGGTTTTTTCCTACGTGATATATAGATATAGATATAGATATAGATATAGATATATAGATATATAGATAGATATAGATATAGATATAGATATAGATATATAGATATAGATATCACGTAGGAAAAAACCTGGCTGAGAGAAAAATACATATATAATATATGGTGTGTATATATATCTCCCAATGGGCAGCAGTTTCCCAAATGGGCAACAGAGGGTCTGCTGGCTGCCAGAAAAAAAAAAGCCTAGAAACTAGTGGATTGTGATTTCACTGAACTAATGCTGCATAAAAATCTTGGTTTACATAGGAAAAACCTGGCTAAAGAGAAATACACACACACACACAAAATGTGTGTGTATCTCTCTCAACCCCCAATGTCAGGTGGTTAATTCCTGTTGCAGCCAATAGATCAACACTTGGTTGATTTGAAAATAACCCTCATTCCATATATATATGGAATGATGAAGCTGATAAAGGAAGGAGAACTTGTGGCTCAGAGGTTAATACAACTGCCTAATTTGCAGGCAGCCCAAGTTTGAATCCGAGTAAGGGTATGGCTAGCTGATGAGAGCTAAATAGCTTGAAATAGATCTATACTAGTCTCCCTTTATTTCTTTATCAGCAAACATAAATTTGGTATAAAATGGTTTGTCATGAATGTGACTGCTTGAGGGCTCCTGGATTGGAGCTGAAAGGCGAAAGGGAAGCAATATGCTCCCTGCCATATTGGGAGTAGACTAGGTGCTTCAATAGAAAAACACTTTATACATACATACATACATACATACATACATACATACATGCCTTCATTATTTAATGGTTCAATATTTTAATCCCCCATTCTAATAAAAATAGCAATATCATTAAGACATATGTAGTGTCACCATATTTCAACATATCTTTATATCTAGCTATTACTTTTAATAAATTATATAAAAATATGCATATTATTCCTCCTATTTCTTGTGTCTGCCTCTATCCTAGCTCCTAATAATGCCAATCTTGCATTACAAAACATTTTTTTCTATCAATCATCTCTTGCCCGTTTTAATATTTCAATTCTTATTCGTTTTTTGCCTCCCAAATTCCTCCCTTGAGTCTTCTTCTCTATCTACATATTTCCTGTTTAACTTAATGAATTCCATCTCTATCTTCCATCTCTATCTTTTGTTGCCAAGCCTCCAGCAGATCTGCCGAACTCTCCATTTTCTTTTCAAAAACATCTCTGCTTATCCAAAATCATTTTTTGTTTTTCTAGCATGTACTTTTCCTGAATTGCTTCATTAATTTTTATTACTTCTCCTTATCTTCTTGTTTTGTTTGTTGATTTGTCCATTCTATCTTTTCCCCTGTTCTATTATCTCCTCTATTTCCTGGGCTTTTTGATCATTATTCATTATCCCTTGTGAAGCACTTTCTAGCTTCCCATTTATATTATTCATTAAATCCATTATTTCCCGGTGAGTCCTTATCATAGAATCATAAATGCTTTGGAACATCGCTACCAATTCTTTTTGCAACCGACTTATTTCCTCCTGCTGAAACATCTTGCTTTCTTTTTTTGATAAGTCCAAATATCGCTCAACAGTCTGTCAATGGTCTATCACTGCCCCAAAGTCTCAATTATCTTTGCCCTCAGACAGTCAATCTGGAAACCATTTACTCAGTCCTGTTGCTGCTCCTCTGGGTATACAGTAATATAGTTCTTTATATCCCACAGTCAATTTAGCTTTTTTTAGGTAATCCAGGAAAATTTCCAAATGTGTTCTTAAGTCCCCTCTAGAGCACTGCACACCAGAACAAGTAGACACAAGAACAGTTTTTTCCCGAACGCCATCACTCTGCTAAACAAATAATTCCCTCAACACTGTCAAACTATTTACTAAGTCTGTACTATTAATCTTCTCATCGTTCCTATCACCCATCTCCTTCCACTAATGACTGTATGACTGTAACTTTGTTGCCTGTATCCTTACAATTTATATTGACTGTTTCCTAATATTTGATTGCTTATTGTACCCTATGACTATCATTAAGTGTTGTACCTTATGATTCTTGATGAACGTATCTTTTCTTTTCTGTACACTGAGAGCATATGCACTAAGACAAATTCCTTGTTTGTTCAATCACACTTGGCCAATAAAATATTCTCTTCTTGGGGTTTCCGGTTGGCGCCGCAGCGAGCGGACAGGGAAATAGCAGGGCTCCTTGGAGCCCCGTGAAAACCCCGTCTACAAAGTCATCACCAGCAGGTCTGTGGACTTACCCCGTCCCTCCAGGATGGGGGATTAGAGAGGGAACCCTTGGATGGCCAAGAGGAACGGGCAGGTTCCTCAGGGCCAGAGGATTGTCCTCTAAGCCGGCGGCAGCGAGAGCAGCAACCATGACAGCTGCCCCAAAGCTTTGGCAACCGGGACAAAACAAATTGCAGGATGAGATGCAGGAGCAAGGTGAGTAGGAATAGCGCAGGCAGGAACAGCCTTCAAATAATTGAGTACTACGATGCCCTGGCCTTAATTGCGGCTAAAAACTATTTGGGCAAAGGATTTAAAGCAATTAACAAAGAGAAGACCCATTAAAGGACAATAGGATTTATTGACTGCCTTTAGAATTAATCATCTTCCTTTGGATGGATTTACAATTTGATATTTTATTGGTTATTATGAGCATGGATTCTTTTTAAAGAGGGAGAAGAAGAAGAGAAAATAAGTAGAATGTCTCTTTAAAGCTACGAGAGTTAACAAGCGGAGGAAGTTAAAATGGCTCCCAGATGAGAACTGAAAGTATAAACTGCAACTGTGAATTGTTTGCTACTTAAAGAAGAAACTTTGTATCCTGTTTCCCAAATTGAATTAATTTGAGAAAGAACTAAGCAGACTTGATTCTAGATGTATTCAATCTGTTTTTTGGATTACTTATGGACAGCTGGAAAGAAGAAATTAATTTGAACACTTAAAACTGCTGATTATTGGTGTTAATAGGGAAGGGCGGAGCGACAAAAGAAGACATGATGATATCATACATGGAATGCAAAAGAACTAAATCCTTTAGTGTTTATAAATTTATTGATATTGGAACTGAAAGGAAAAAGTATGGACAGATTACAGAAAGGGAAAAAAACTGGAATATATTGGGTAGCGTGATGAGAAAAGTGCTATAGCTTGAATAAAATGGATGTAAATGCTTTTATGCAATTGATGTTCAAACAATATAAGGAGGAGATTTCCTTCTCTCTCTCTCTCCCTTATTTTCTTTTTCTTTTCTTTTATTATACTCTGGTTTTATTCTTCTCTTTCTTTCTCTTTCTTTCTTTGAATCTTTCCTTTTTTTTTTTCCTATATTTTTATTTCTTTTTTCTTCTCCCTTTCTCTTTCCTTTTTGATTTTTCATTATTACTATTGAGAGAAGTGACTTTTAAGATGGGGAAAAAGTAATAATAGAATAACTATATAAAATATGAAGATTATAAATTAATTTTTGATTATTAATAATAATTCCTTATGGATTCAACGTATGCAGAAAATTGTTTTTTTTTAATATTTTTTAAAATATTCTTTTATAGAAAATAAGAAAATGTGAATGGAGCTTTGAATATTAACAGGAATTGTTTATAGCTTTTATGATTATTTTTAAAGCGGGAAAGATCATTACAGAAAAATTATAAAAACGTGAAGATTTTGAAAGAATTTTTAAAAAAATATTAATAAGAGTTTTAATGGTTATAGAAAATTGATCTGAAAGTGGTTTAAAATGTTTTTTCATAGTAAATAAGAGAATGGAAATGAATTTTGAATACTAATAAGATTTGTTTTTAGATTTTATAATTATGGTAAATTGGTGTTTCAAAATGGATTAAAATGTTGCATTACATAGAAAAACAAGGAACAAATACAAAATGGGAGAAATTTAAATAAAATTAATAGTTTAGGAGAAAGGAGAGAAGATATATATTAAGATGCATTATTAGATTAAATTGGCAAGGAAGTATGATTTTGGGGCTCAGATGATTAAAGCTAAATTGTGAATTAGTTACACATAAGGTTAGAATTGGAGGAAAGCATCCCTGGAGAATAGATGATAAGGCTGTGAACCAGCCAAGAATAAACTTAGGAGGAGCGGAGGAGAGAAATGCTGGAGAGCAGTTAGAGCCAAACTGTGAACCAGTTAAATATAAGGTAAGGAATGGAGGAAAGCACCACTGGAAAACAGCTAACTAAGCTGTGAACCAGCTAAAAATAAACCTAGGAAGAGTGGAGGAGACAATGCTGGGGACCAGTTAAAACCAACTAGGAACCAGTTAAATGTAAGGTAAGGAGTGGAGGAAAGCACCACTAGAAAACAGCTAATTATGCTGTGAACCAGCCAAAAATAAACTTCGGGGGAACAAAGGAGATAAATGCTGGAGAGCAGTTAGAGCCAAACTGTGAACCAGTTAAATATAGGGTAAGGAGTGGAGGAAAGCACCACTGGAAAACAGCTAACTAAGCTGTGAACCAGCCCAAAATAAACCTAGGAGTGGAGGAGACAATGCTGGGGACCAGTTAAAATCAACTGTGAACCAGTTAAATATAAGGTAAGGAGTGGAGGAAAGCACCACTGGAAAACAGCTGAAAAGCCATTATCCAGCTAAAAATAAACCTAGGAGGAGTGAAGGAGAAAATGTTGGAAAGTAGTTAAAACTAAACTGTGATCCAGCTAACAAATAAGGTTAGGAGTGGAGGAATATCCTTGGAAACTAGCTATTAAGCTGCAATCCAGCCAAAATAAAACTAGGAGGAGTGAAAGAGATATCTTTGAAGAATAGTTACTGATTATGATATTTTTTAAGAAAGGAATGAAATATTATATGTTGATTAGTAGATGTGATTTAAAAGAAATTGATTTGATTTGGGTCTTTGAAGTAAGGAGAATATATGAAATACTGATTGTTAAAACGATAAATGAATATCATAAAGAGCTGTTTAGATTTAAAGTTTAAGATTTAGCATTCCACAATAGAATGCTAAACGTTAGAATAAGATGTTAGACTGAATGACAAAATTGGGTTCAGACTTGTTCTGTTTCTTTTTTTTTTCTTCTTCTTTCTTTAAGATGTTAACTGATGAAATTTGGAATTTATACTTATTTTATACCGGATCAAACCCTTGCTCTAAAAAGATGCTGTTTTATGTTTTATGTTAAAAATAAATAAAAAATGTTCAAAAAAAAATATTCTTCTCTTCTCTTCTCTTCTCTTCTCTTCTCTTCCCTTCTCTTCTCAATTCAATCCTAACTCCTGATATTTGAAAGTCACTTTACTTTGATGTCTTCCATATTTTCACCATTTGAGCTCTAGTAGTTGTGGACCAGTTAAGTATAAAACAATAGATAGCACAGCAGTCCTTCAAGTGTTGTTTCCATTTTCTCTTCTGTCTTATCAGTATTTTCCTAGGGTTAAAGGAATATAATATATTCCATTCACCAGTAGATGGCGCTTTCCACTTAACTTTAACGCTGCATAAATTCTAACAAGTTCCATTGGTTTATTTAAACAAATAATCAAAATTCTAACAAATGGTTACAGCATTTTAAAATGCCTTATTACTAATAAAAGTGATACAATCTTTCTATTTTTTAAAGGTTTTGCACTCTCTTCTTAATATCCTTTTCGGTCTGTAATTTTGCTCTCTGTAACTGTTCGCTGCTTAATCAAACCCTTCAAAGAGTCCCTTTATAGTTTATTTTCTTTAGGGTTGGTTTTAGATAATAAAAGTCACCTCACCCAGTTCTAGTCACCGTTCACACACCGCTGCAGCACATTCTTTGTTTCTTCAGCTGCCCCAGCTTCCCGGCAGCCATAATGGCTACCTCTTCTCCTTGTCGGATAAGAGGAAATTAGCCCTGGATCAAGCAGGAGAACCGCCACACTCCACAACCTGCAGGTCATCCCTCCACTCTTTTGTCACTCCTACAGGGTGATTTTAGCCCCTTATGGGGCCCTCCAACGAAGGGATTTGGTGCAAGTTCATAGAGCCCACTTTTTGCGTCCAATAGCACTGCAATATCAACCGGAAGTTGATTCTCTGCCATTTCTATCTATCCCTGAGAGACTAGTTTTACAACATTGTAGATACTTATGGCTCCAATTACTCAGTGAACTGAGGGACTGATAATATTCACAACTTATGAATGTTTCATACAAAGGTAGTGGACAATTAAAATGATATACAGGAACGCTTTACTGAAACAATTATGTAAGCTAGATGAGAAGCCCAGACATGTGCTCCTCAACTTTCAACCAAAGTTACAATGGTGCTGAAAAAAAGGGACATGACCAGTTTTCACACATGACCGTGGGCAGCATTCCCTGGTCATGTGTTCAAAATTTGGGCGCTTGGCAACTGGCATGAGGTTATGACAGCTGCACTGTCCCGGGCTCATGTGATCACCATTGGTAACCTTCCCAGCTGGCTTCAGACTGTTCATGTCTAACAAACCCTAGGAGCCCCTTTTCCCTTCCTCTGAAATGGAACTGAACTAGGAGATATGAGAGAAGGAGAAATATTTGTAAATGTTACTCACTCACCTGGGTTACCGGCACGTAGAGAGGTTGTCCAGGGTGAAGCAATTTCATATTGCCATGTGGATGCAGACGGCCCTCTGGCTTCAGCACTAATGTCTCTTTACTACTTTCTTTTAAAATCCCTTTCTTTCCGCCTTCTTGTCCATTTCCTTTAAGCTCCTCTGTGTCACTCAGGCATTCGAAAAATTCTTCTTCACTGTCACTCCAAGATTCCCAAGATCTCCCCACTTCTTTTTCTTTATCACTCTCTTTTGGATAGTCTCGATCCACTGTATCTTTTTGCTTTTCCAAATTAATCACTTTTTTCCCCTCATCTCTTGCTTTCTTTCTTTCAATGCAACAATTTAACATCTGGAAAGCAATCAAACTCCCATCAAGCCCATTGAAACTTCTATTGTTAATGTTAGCAATAGGTACTTTCAGCAATGGCAATGTTTTGTTCACATACATAAGAGAAGCCAGAAAGTAGCCTGAATTCAAATTTACTATTGCAAAAGACAGCATACTTCTTCATATAAAATCCTTATCATAAATTTATAGGCTGCCGCAAATCTGTACAACTCTGAATGGCTTACTGAATACAATGAAATAGAAATTGATCACAATTTTTAAAATAAAGATTAATACATAAAAGAAAGAATGTGCATTTGTAAAATTTACCTGGAGTTTCTGATGTAATAAACAACATCTCAGATCAGGTGCACTGCTAGTTAACCTAAAAAGTAATTACACTATTACTATAGAATAGAAAAAGAACTGAACCGCAAAACATATAGATGCTGCCATCTTCACAAAATGCATATATAGGTAGTCAACTGAGCCCCAAATTTTCACTGCTAAGCAAGACAATTGTTAAGTCAATTTTACCCAATTTTATGACCTTTCTTGCCACAGTTGTTAAGTGAATCATTGCAGTTGTTATGTTAGTTACATGGTTGTTAAGTGAATCTGGCTTCACCATCAATTTTTGCTTGTAAGGAGGTTGCAAAAGGTGATCACATGGCCTCAAGAACTGCAACCATCATAAAAACGAGCCAGTTGCTAAGTGTCTGAATTTCCATGGGGACACTGCAATTATCATGTAAAAAATAGTCATGTCACTTTGTTGAGGGCCATTGTAACTTTGTCACTAAATTAATACTGTGTTTTCCCAAGAATAAGACCCTGTCTTATATTTTTTTGCCACCAAAAAAGGCACAAGATCTTATTTTCGGGGAGTGTGGGGGGGATGTCGTCCACTGACTCACCTCACTTGTACATGTTGCCCCGGACTCCTTTTCGTTGTCAGAGGCCTTCAGAACTTCTTCTGAGGCCGGCAATGCTGTCCTGAAAGTCTCTGCAGCCGATAACAGAGCTCCAGATCGATCCAGAGCTGTTATCAGCTGCAGAGGCCTTTAGGAAAGCCTTGCAGGCCTTGCCGGCTGCAGAAGAAATGGGCTAACAAGTCAGTTATTGGGGTGTGCAAGGCCAGGCTGCAACTGTCCAAAGGTAAGTGGTAGGGCAGCTCCACCCCCCATCCCCACCCTAGCTTAATTTTTTCCCAGGCAACCTGCAGTGGGCGGGGTCTTAATTAGGGCTTAATTTGGGGGCTAGGAGTTCTATTGGGGGCACATGTAAAAATCAAGCTAGGACTTAATTTCGGGGGAGGTCGTATTTTCAGGGAAACACAGTAGTTGTAAGTCAAGGACTAACTATATAACCTGTCATCAACTTAAATTAAGGCCTTTGTGTCACAGCCCAGCAATCTTTTGAACATATCTTACAAATAACAAGAAGATTTGGATACTTCATAATTGGTCAACCAAATCTCTCTCACAAAGCTGTTTATTTTAGGCGGCTTAGAATCTCCTTCTGAGCAATCTATGTAGATGATACAAATGTATCAAGCTTTTTCTCCTTTTTATGTTAAATAAAAGAAACTGATTGCGAATAATCTTTTGAGGTGGCAGTAACATTTCACTTTCTCTTCAAACTAACTCTGATAAGTGTTATTGATTTCCTATTAGTAATAATAAAATAATAGGTCTAAAACTCACCCTGGGATGAAGAAGTTGTTCTCCCACCTATAGCGCATTTCCAAGACAAATTCCTGCCAAAGGTGTGCAACCCCTTTGACTCCACCATGATAAAAGTTGATCATACAAAGACAAAGAGCCAGTTTGTATGTCAGACTGTCTGAAGGAGCAGATTTGAATTGGATGTAGAGATTCTACATATAAGGACAAATGAAAAGAATCTGTGAAACAATATTAAACTTGTGCACAGAATTGCAAATTGTATTCTAAATTGGAGAATTTAATTTTAATATGCACAATTGTTTTCTTTAAAACAAAGCATTATGTGCTTTTGAAAAGGCATCCTAATCAAACCCGTGAAATTTGCTTTTCATTTGAATACAAATAATTAAAATCTGGTACAGGTTTTTCACATATGCATTTGAACTTACAGAGTCTTCACTATCTGGGGGTGGAATACTTCCTGTTGAAGTATTAGTTCTAGCTTCAGATCCATCTGCTGATTTGTCAACAGCATCAGGGAATAAATACTAAAAGGAAAAACATAGCTTCAGTTTTCAATTTTTTCACCTGCATTAGATGTTACTATTACATTGCCCTGAAACATGGCTACTAAACACCTAAATCATTATTTTTTCTGCTATGAAGCTATCAACAACACATTTTGTTTATCAACCAATGTGATTAATAGAGCATCAATCTTATCTCAAAAGCTGAATGCCTGACAGCAACCTCATTGTTGTTGTTTTTAATTGAGCCTTCTAAATGCTTTTTCGTGACAATGCCAGACATTTAGCAGCAATCCATTTTCAATGTGTGACTGCTAGAAGATCTCTATTTCCAGAGAAAGGTCAGATTTGTTATTCAAGTGAAAGTTACCAAAAAACCACTCTTGGCTCAGACAATTTATAACCCATCATAAAATGTAACTTACCATGAGAACGGTATTCAAGACTTCATTATTTAAAGGGGATTCATCTATGCCTCTGTGCTTACGAATTTTTTTCTTTGCAGTGTGAACCATGTTTGTCACTGACAATTTATGGATTGGGACTGGTGCTGGTTCTGTGAGCTTGGACAAAGCATGGCTTATATCAGCATCTACAAAATATCAAAAAAAAAAACAAAAAACCCAGTGATCCAAATTATTGTAATCTGATTTCCCTAGTATCTTTCCATCTTGCCTCACTTAACAATGGTAATCCAGACCAGAATTTCCATCGCTAAGTGATGTAGCTGTAAACCAAAAAAAATCACTGCAGGCCTTTAAAGGAGAATGTCACATGGTCGCTATTAGTGATTTCCTGCTGGCTTCTCTATTGACTCTGCTTATACTGGCAATGGCTACAAATTACAATCACATGACCACTGAATATTTGTAATATTTGACCACTGAATATTTTTACTTTGTAACTCTAAGCCAGGCACCAGGAAACTAACCGATATTAGTATAAGGACCAGTTTTAAGTACTGCTCATTCAATGTCATCATAAGTTCAAAAGTCATGAAATGAGTGGTTGCTAAGTCAGGAACAGTTCTTTTAAAAAAAAAAACTTACATAAACTATTACTCATTGTTTTATTAAATACTACTTAGATGTTTTCACAAATCCAAGTGTCCCAACCTTTGATTGTTTTAGAAAACTATGAATTTTACCTTTTCCTTCTTCTTCAAATGCTGATCTTCCAAGAATCTCATCAGTTGATTCTTTCCGACGACATAATTTGAAAAATTCAGTAACAAAATCACCTATAAGAGAAAATAATCATGCAGATACTTTACTGTTTTCCACTAAGACATACTCTATATAAATAATATTGGGATTTAGTAGAAAAAGTATTCTATTCTATCAGACCTATAATTAGCAATTTACATTCAATACTAAAGTTAAACAATTGGTTAATGGGAGGGCTTTAAATTTCGTATTATAAGAGTAACTAGGATTTAAGACGCTCACATAAATACAGGTATTCCTCAACTTACGACGAGAATTGAGCCAAAAATTTTGTTTCTAAGTGAAACATTTGTTAAGTGAATTTTGCTCCATTTTACGACCAATCTTGCAACAGTTGTTAAGTGAATCACTGTAGTTCTTAAATTAGTAACACGGTTGTTAAATGAATCTAGTTTTCCCATTGACTGCTTGTCAGAAGGTTACAAAAAGCGACCCATGATCCCAGGACACTACAATGGTCATAAATGTGACTCAATTGCCAAGGATCTGAATTTTGATCACATGACCATGGGGATGCTGTGTGTAATAGTGGTCATAAGTCACTTTTTTCAGTGCCATTGTAACTTTGAACAAACACTAAATAAACTGTTGCAAATCAAGCATGGCCTGTATAAAAACATTGTGAGAAAACCATTAAGAAAATGAAGAGAATAAGGATTTCAAAATTAACTGTATAGCTAATCATATAAATCAAGTTGTCTTCTCTGCCAACACAAATCCCACATTTTAATTGGAAAACATGTAATTGGCCAATGTTGGGTGAATAATCAACTGAATGTATTATTTTAAGACCTGAAACAAAGTGTGTTCAAACTCACTTAGATTTAAAATTAAGATACAAATTGCCTTTTTTGAAGTTTAGGGAGCTTTCTAGATCAGGCATGTGCCGTTAAGAATAAATATAATTTATTGCTACCACAGAAGTTGAAACCCACATATGAATATTTACTGTGTTTTTCAGAGTATACGAAGCACTTTTTTTCCTCCTAAAAGAGACTGAAAATTTGGGTCCATCTTCTACTCCGAATGTAGCTTTTCCAAAGTTTTTTTCAACCCTAACAGCTAGCGAGTGAAGCACTTTGCCTGCTCCCTCCGACTCTCAGCTGTGAAGTTTTATTTCAGCCCTAACGATGTGCTAGCAAGTGAAGCGATCTCCATGGTTTGCCTGCTTTTCTCATTGCTTCTCTCTCCAAAGATCAGTTGTGCTTTAGAACCTGTTTTTTATCCCCAAGCAGGGGATAAAAACCAGCAAACTAATATGCTGAAGATGACCAGACTAAGGACGTTAGCCAGATGAATACCTGGTAGGCAGATTTTTTTCCCCCCATTTCCCTCCCCAAAAACTAAGCTGCATCTTATACTCCGGTGCATCTTATACTCCAAAAAATACAGTAAGTATGGCAAATGAAGCCATAAAATTATTATTTTTTAAAAAATCCAAATTTTACATTCAAAACATTCCAGTGCTATGTTTTCTGAAACAGAAACGTATTTTAACTATTATGACACAGAAAAAAAAAATAGAAGATTGTTCTTACTGCATTCTTTACCACAAAAACTACATGGACTTTTTGGTGTCACAGTGCTATATCAACTTCATATCTTGTTGTAATACAGATAGTCCTCAGCTTGCAACAATTGAGTCTGAAATGTCTATTGCTAAGTGAGACAGATAAGTGAGTTTTGCCCCAATTTACAATCTTTCTTGCCAGAGTTAAATGAATCACTGCAGCTATCAATTTAGTAACCCAGTTGTTAAATGAATCTTGCTTCCCCATTGACTTTGCTTGTCAGAAAGTTGAAAAAGGTGATCACATGACCCCAGGACACTGCCATTGTCATGCAAGAGCTAGTTGCCAAGTGTCCGAATTTTTATCATGTGGCCATGGGGATGCTGCAACTGTTTTAAGTGTGAAAAATGGTCATAACTTCAAGCAGTCATTAAATGAACTGTTATAAGTCAAGGACTACCAGCAATTTGAAAGAAAAAAAGGTAAAGGATAGAATAAAGCTCAAAAATGTTTACTCAGTAAGCACTGTGGATTCTCAGCTTTTCTGACTCTCACAGACCACTGAGGTGCTTGAGCAGGATCCAGGTCTCTTTAAAAACAAAACAAAATAACATGTTAACTTTGTTTCACCCAAACACTGAAAAGCAGTGTTTGAATAAAAACACCGAGTTTTGATAATGATCTTTAGCATACTCTGACAAAATAAAATAAACCCCAATAAAATAAAATAAAAAGATGGAGAACCAACTTTTAGGTAGGCTCTCTACCATTTTCGACTAATGTGGTTGTTTTTATAATCTAAAGTAATCTAGACAATTTTGAATTAGAGCATTTTCTGAAAATTTCCCTGTTAATTATTCAAATTAGGGTATTAGTCTCAATGTGTGTAGTGGATGTTTGAGGCCCTCGGGATAGTAAATAAAAGGACCCAAATGTCCATTCCCAGGAGCTCCTTGGTCTTCGCTCCTGTTTCAATTTCTCCTAGGGTAGCAACTTGGTAGTTCCTGCTGCCACTTTTTTACTTTCCAGGGGATGCCTCACCTGGAAATCATTCCCTAATTCCAGGGTATGGGAAGGCTCACAAGGCTTTTCTTGTGATTCTAGCTCAATTTCTTAGAACAAAGTCTTGAAAAGCAGCCACCACTTAATTCTGAAATTGCCAAACCTTTCCTAAAAGAAAAAACAATTCCTAAGTATTGGGAAGATCTTAGTGTTGGTATATAAGTCATTACAGAATAGACTGCTTAAAGTACAGCAAGTTCTCTTTCAACCAAGGTTATTATGCCGATGTTGGATCACCACAGATCACTGCTTCCCTGATTCTTTCAAACAAAAAATAATATTCACATAAAAAAAACTATTACTGCATAGTGTACTTTATTCAGAGTGAATGGATTCAACTGCATCTCTTATTAAACAGCTGTACATTCACATTAGCAAAGTCAATCTTAATATTATTACAAACATTACTACAATGTTCATTCTATAGCAGTGATGGCTAACCTTTTCCGGACCGAGTGCCCAAAGTATGCCCAAAGCCCCCAAATGCAATGTGCATGAAGCACCCACGCATGCGTGCCCCCCCCATGCGTGCATATCCCTGCACATGCGCAGCAGAGACTCGAAGACCAGCTGGCCGGTGGGAGGCAACCACGAATGCGCAGTGGAGCTGAACTGGGGCAACAGCTCGTGTGCTATCAGAGAGGGCACTGCATGCCACCTCTGGCACGTATGCCATAGGTTCACCATCACGGTTCTATAGGAAACCTTGTTGTATAGGATTGAAAACTTAAATACAATTTTAATTATATTTATTGTACGGGAAATGGAGAAATCTGACTAAAATAAGAGTTCTGGAATTCTGAACTATAAAATCTAATCAAACAGAAAAGTATGTACTTACGAATAAACATCATTGTCCACAATTATGCCCTCTGTTAAATGGGGCCATGTAGCTGCTAAATGGAGTTCACTGGAAGTAGAATCATTACTTTTATAAGAACTTTTGAAATTATAACAAAACAAGTATTAGCATGGATCCAAACTTAAGATTTGCAGAAACAGGAAGTTACTCATGAGGGTATCTCAAGACCAAAACTATTCAATGATGAAAGATTGCTTGAAATTGATGGTGTGATTTTGCATTACTTTGGGAAAGAAATATATATAAGCCTAAACTATACTTAGCATCACTTAGAAGAAAATAAAGGAAAGAAACCCCTCTCAAACTTGGGGAGGGGAGGGGAGAGGAGGGGGGAATGAAAATCCCTGATTTATGTGTGACATAGTTGCATCCATCTATCAAGCCTCTTAATTATTAAGTATGGTCTTTAGCACCAAAAGACTGTCCATTACTAGAATGAGTGACTGCAAAAAAGGCATATTCCCATTGGTTGTAGCAAAGATAAGCAAATGGCTGCTTATAATTCAGTTTTTAACAGTCTATGGAAATTCAAACTTACTATTTTATACATACCAATGTTTATTTCTTAAAATATGCAGCAGAGACCCAATCTTTTCCTATCACTCACTGAATAATTTTAAAGAGAATTTACGCATGCCTATTCATAGCCATAATATTGTGTTCTCTAACAGTGAGGTTACAGAAGAAATAGATCTGGTAACTTTAATACATGGATAGCAAGATTTATCAAACACCTTATTTATAAGTTACACAATGTAGTTGCATAAGCAATAGTTCTGTTAAAAAGATGTCTGAAATAATAATAATAAAAAAAAATTCTTACCTAATAGGATCTTCACAGGCACCAAATGGTAACTTTCCAAATTCTACGCCTCCAACTTCACCTCCAACTAAAGCATCTATATCTATTGGCAAGTTCATATAGTTATACATACATATATTATAAATATTTTGTCATATTATTCCACATTAAATATATATTCTAATTCCTACCATCTGAGGAAAGGATAATAGTGCCACAACAAACCAGTAAGATCATTTTAGACACAAAAGTTTAATCTTCTGCTTAATGTTGATCTCACCTTTTATGAGAGACAGTGGGGTGAAGAGATAAAAAAAGTTTCATAGAATTTTTATACAACGTCTTCTTGAAAAAAGTTCAGATTCTTCAGTTTGCAATCATTAGCATTATGGAGATGGTAGTAGAAAATATGTGCAGATAATCATTGACTTACAACCACAATGGAGCCCAAAATTTGTTGCAAAGTAAAACAGTTGTTAAGTGAATTTTGCCCCATTTTATGACCTTTCTTGCCCCAGTTAAGTGAATCATTGCAGTTAAGTTAGTAACATGGTTGCAAAATGAATCTGGCTTCCTCATTAACTTTGCTTGCCAGAAGGTCATAGAAAGAGATCACGTGACCCCAGAACACTGCAAATATCATAAATACATGCCAGTTGCCAAGTGCCCAAATTTTGATCATGTGACCATGGGGATGCTGCAATGGTCATGTGAAAAATGATCATGTCACTTTTTTCAGTGCTGTTGTAAACTTCAAACAGTCCCTAAATGAACTGTTATAAGTTGAGGACAACCTGAATCAGTATAACACCGTGATGGCGAACCTATGGCATGCATGCCATAGCTGGCACACAGAGCCTTCTCTGCAGGCACACAAGCTGTCATCCAGTCCAGTTCTACTGAGTATGTGCATGTGCGTCTGCCAGCCAGCTGATTTTCGGGATACGCAGGGGGCAGGAAATACGTGTGCATACAAGGGGGGGGGGTCCCTTGTATGCACGCATGCATGTCAGGCATGAATGCATGGGGGGGTGGGGGAGCGTGGGGAGTGAGGTGCACACTTTCCGGAAGTGTGGAAACGGGCCTGTTTTCAGCCCCCGGAGGGCTTCCGGAGCCTGGGGGAGGCCATTTTTGCCCTCCCAGAGGCTCGGGGAAAGCCTCTGGAGCCTGAGGAAGGCAAAAATGTCCCCCTCCCCACCATGGTGCAGGTTGCTAAAATTTTTGAATCCCATCCCTCGCACGCATATGTGGGGGGGAGGGCAGTGGGCATGTGTGCATATGTGGGGGGGAGTACTTGTATGGGGGTGTGCACACTTGCATAGGGGCGCACATTGCATTATGGGTGAGGCATGCATGCGTGCTGTTGCGTGCGCATGCTTTTGGCACACAAAGAGAAAAGGGTTAGCCATCACTGGTATAACAGATTCTTGAGGAACTCAATCTACTACAAAGAATGAATAGGAATCCCAATACATGTAATAACCTGTTAATGTTAATGCATGAATACTTCATTTTACAGGTAACATTCAACTTATGAGCATAATTGGAATATTTTTTATATTATTTTGCAGTGGTCGTTAGGTAAATAAATTTTGCCCAATAGGTGTTTTCTGCCAGAAATCAAAAGTAAATGTCACAAAGCTAAAAATATAATTAAAAAATTAAGAAAAATTTTAAAACTGCAAAAAAGACAAAACTATAGAAGCAAATATTTGTAGCTCAAGGAAGAATTGTGGAATCCTTGGTGCTGAGTTTCTTGCAGACGTTTCATTATCAAACTAAGTAACATCTACCTAGTTTACCAACTAGGTCTGCAAGAAAACAGCCAAGGACTCAACAAATAAAATTATTTTTTTGCTATTGTGATTTACAGTGAGGAACAAAAGTCTTTTTCCCCTTACCCTAGCCTCAAAGAAGCTGTCACATATTTAACAGACTTTAAACTTTTAATTTATTTGTCCTATAAACAAAACGGGAAAGAAGAAAATAATTCTTTTCTTCATTCTTTTCTGCATGTTTCTTTGGTTCTCATCTAATTTTGTACCAAATTCCACAACATGAAATTGTAATAGAAATAAATTGGTTTCCTACCTGGAGGTTGTTGAGGCCAGAAATACTGCTGCCAATCTTGAAGTATATATGTAAGCCTAATACTTATATTAATTGCAGGGAGTGGAGTTAACGGGCAGCCCTGGAAAACATACCAATAAGAATAATCACAAAAAATGTGAGGTCCAAAACATTAGACATTCCTAAACTTATGTTTTAACCCAGATAATATAACAGAAAATATTTCTGAAGAATAGATTTTCAAAACCGTATATACTTTTTGCAAACAGCTGAATTCTGCCAATGTCTATTTGAACCACTTTAAAGTTCAAACTAAGACTGATTCACAAAAAATGTATCTCTTGTGAACATTCTATTTGAAATGACATAATTTGTGAGATGAAAGACTTTCCCCTGGCATTGTGTTGTGACAGAGAACAACACAAGTCATTTTTAATCATTCTGTATTGAAGTGAAAAGGCAGACCTTTAAATTTTAAAACCTTTCCCTACTTACAATATACTGTTCATATTTAATCAGATCAAAAAGAGTAGGAATAAAGACTAAGGAAAACTAAAGTAGTCTGAATAAATTATAAATGGTGCATGATATAGCACAATCTTCAAAAATGTTTAATCTGCATGGCATTTCTGAGTAACCTCACTTAAAGTGGCCCATTCAAAATACAGGTACTCCTTGCTTAATGATCATTCATTTAAAAACTGTTCACAGAACTGTATAGTCCTGGAAAAGTAATGTACAATTAATCCTTGCATTTACAACCATTGCAGCATCCTTGAGGTCACATAATATTGATCCAAGTGGTTAGTACCCAGCTCACGCTTACAATAGTTCCAGAATCTTGCAATCACATGATAAGTCATTTCTGACCTTCTTATCTGACTTCTGACAAACAAAGTCAACAGGGAAGCTGGCAGAAGGTTGCAAGTTGGGTCAACTAATGTCTCACTTAACAGCCATGGCAAAAAAAGGTACAGTCAGATGGTGCCTCACTTAATGAACATAGTACTTAACTTATTTTCTGGTCTCTATACTGTGGTTATAAGTTGAGAACTAACTGTAGCATAAGAGTTACTGCACTTGCTACTTTTGGGAAGATCATTTGGGGCATCTTCATGCACCTACCACGTGCATACACAAACTATACTCACAATCTTAGATTTGAAGATATCCAGCAATCCAGATAAGTGACTATACTGACTGGGTACTTTGCGAAGATGAACCATTTCAAAGTCAGTTCTGACTCCAGGACCTTGACACTCCCCAACATACATTTTCCGGTGTCTGTGATGAATTTGCACAAATACTGGCACCTGGCTGAAAAATATTGAAAATGTTTTCAAATAAAGATGATTGTACTTTTGGAGGACTAGACTGATTAAAATCACTAATGTAGAGCTTGAGGGAAAAAACCACACTGAAAACTCAGCAAAGAAGCAACTTTATATAATTTCTTTTTTTTTTTTCTTTTTCTTTCTTTCTTTTTTTTTGCTTGTTGTTAGCATCTTGTCTTGCTTCTGCAAGCTAGTAAAACAAGGTTCTTCATGTGCACCTCCTTTGCTACAACAGATAATGCAGGATTATAAAAGTTAACTTTACCACCGTATATAAACAGAGGTCTAGTCCCGTTCCCTTCCAGCACTGAAGATGTTATTTAGCTGGATAAAGAAACATCTGCACAAAAACAACTAAGCACCAAGGACTCCACAGTTCAACCTGAGCTACAAATATTCTCTTCTATTGGTAAAAATTTACTTACCAGCCTGTGTTGCCCAATGCAATAGAAACTGAACTCAGAAGAAGATTACATTTGGATTCACTAAGTACTGCCTCATTGTTTGCTGCTGGTGCAATAACTACAAGTTCACGCAAGCCATACCTAGAATAAATGAAATATTCCACTAAATTTAGATTTCAAAGATTAAGAGAATTAAGATGCATCTATCTCTCACTATTATTTAAATATTAAAACAATGGTCTCTCTGCTAAGCCCCACTAAAGATTTAACATGATCTAACATCAGGCAAAACCACTATGTTAACAATATCTTTTTGGTATCTTGCATTTTGTGGCATAAATAATTAGTCTATGAAATGTATTATTTAATCATCTTTAAAAATTCTTACAATTAATTTCTTAAATTAAAATGTAAGATTTTAAATAACAGACATACCATCTTACTAGACAGTGAGCTCTAGGAGGGAAATCATTGTTCATGCATAGAAGATCTTGCATAGCAACAGGAAGAGCATCTGTTAAACCATTAAAGATGAAATAATTAAGTCTTTAAAGTTTCAAGCAGAACAAAGATTTTGATTAAACAGCCAACAGGGTAATTTGATTTTTAGTCCAAATAAATAAACGATTGTAATTAAATTTAATAAGACATCAATCGGTTTAATTATTGTACAATTGGAAATACTAGTTGTCCTCGTAAATACACTTTTACAACTACTAAATAAAAAGTAAGCATATCAGCCCTTGGTTTTGATTTTGAGTCCTTTGAGTCAGTCAGTCCCTGGACAAGTCCTTGCATTTTTAAGGTAAGATTTTGGAAGTGGTTTGCCAATGCTATTTCCTAGGGCTGACTTTGTGCCAGGTCAAACTGGTACCAAACTACACCAAATCAGTTCTTATTAACCTATATATTTCCCTCTTCAATTGTCTAATGAAAATGGAAGTTGATGCCTTTTTAAAAATGTTACCATATATCTGAATGCTCCTTTAATGAGCAAGCTATCAAATATGTAATTTATTAGAATATAACATTGTCTACAAGTACTAACTTCACAGTGTATCACAATAAAAAGTGATATTCTGGGCTAGCAATAGCCAGTTGACACTGAGATAGGCAACATATAAATTTAACGATTATAAAAATAGATGCTATGAGATAAAGATTTTTTTGAGCACTTAAAAATGTACCCACCTTCTACTAGTTCATCTTTTTCATTTTTATCAGTTGATTTTTGGACTAGATAATGATGCGTCACGGAGAATCGAAAATCAGCAAAAGTAATTTCATCAGATTTCTCTTCCCACGTTTCAGTGGTATATACACCCTATATATCAGACATAATTATGTGATCATAAAAGTTATCTGAAATATTTTTAATCACATTTCATAGGAAATGCCATAGTAAAAATCCATTGCTACTCTAAAAAGCATTTTTATGTTTAGTCATATAAAACTTCTGAAAAATTTAACAAAATAGAAATAGAATTTCATTCCTTTGAACCTCCATTGGCTCTTTCTTCCTAACCTATTGCTTAGTACTTTTGTTTCACTTTTAAATCAAAGCAGATATAAATCAATTATTTAAAAAAATAAAATATTTTCTTAAAATATTTCATAAAAACAATCACAGCTAAAAGACCAGAAGAACAAAAAAGATTATTAGTATAATTTAAAAGCTGATGATTCTAATTTTCCTTGTGTAACACCTCAAAACATTCAGAACAATCAACTGAACTGGAACTGACTCAGCTCCTAATGATTTCACAAGTACACATTTGCTTGCCTGACACTTAGAAATGACACTCCATTTTTGGTGTTTAATGAATCTGAAAAAAACCTAATGAAATAATTGCTTTATATGTTATGTATCTTGTAAAAATGACATCTTTATCATTCAGTAATAAAAATATATTCAGATTATGTGAAACAGCAGTGCCTTTTTACTAGAAATAATCACAGAATATTCCTAACTAGTGAACTAGCAACTAAAATTATTTTGCTAATTTAAATTAAGGCCACACTGTATTTTCACATGTTGACTCACTGTGATTTACTTTTTCTTATGTTTACATTGGCCTCTAAATAATTCCAAAGCAAATTCCTTACCTTTTCTAAAGGTTTGCCTGAAGAACTGTTAATAAGTTTCCAGTCATTCAAAACTTCTTCAACTCTGGAAATAAATCTAATGAAAAAATGTTTGAAAATCATTAGTATTAAAATCCATGTTTCTAAAAATAAACATAATCCAACAACATACCTTTTTTTGCTTAATTTAAATTCATATTTAATTTATTTTTTCCAAAGTTTAAAACAATAGCTATCAAATGATGGATCACAAAAAGATCAAGGCAATGTGCTATACACAACCATATATCAGCTAGGGTCTTTTGAACTAATTTATAATAAAATAATTCCAAAGAACAGGAATCAACACAAAGTTTTGTTTAGGTCTACAATTGATCATATTCAGGGGAAAAAAGGCTAAGCGAGCACATATAATTTATAGAAAAAATGCATTTAAGAATCAAACATTATTAGGGAAATATCACACAAAGCATTAATAAATGTCATTATCCTGAATTGGCATTCCAGGCACAGGCATAGCTCAACACAAGTTAATAAACAAGGAAGTCAAAAGCACTGCTGACCCATAGTCTTCAACTTACGACCAAAATTCAGCCTCAAATTTCCATTGTTAAGGCAATTGTTAAGTGAGTTTTACCCCATTTTGCTACAGTTGTTAAGCAAATCACTGCCATTAAGTGATTTATGCCATCAATAAGTGAATCTGAATTTCCCCATTGACTTTGTTTGTCACAAACTGGCTGGAAAGGTTTCAAATAGTGATCGCACAACCTGGAACAATGCAACCATCATCAGGTAACCAGAGTTGCTGCATGGTCATAAGTGTGAAAACAATCATAAATCATTGTTTTCAGTGCCATAGTAACTTCAAACAATTGTTAAATGAAGGGCTTTAAATTGAGGACTATCTGCACTTTGAAATGGTGAATCAGATCCTAATAATGATATGAATTAATCAAAAATCTGGATGAGCCTGGATAGCTCAGCAGACTAAAAAAGCATTGTGATTAACACCAGCTGCCTGCAATTACTATAAGTTCGAATCTCACCAGGCTAAAGTTGACTCAGCCTTCCATCCTTTCTAAGGTAGGTAAATTGAGGACCCAGTTTGTGGGGGCAATAAGCTGACTTTGTATAAATATACAAAAGTATGAAGGATATTGCTTAACGCATAGTAAGCCGCCCTGAGTCTCCGGAGAAGGGTGGCATATAAATCAAATTAAAAAAACAAAAACAAAACAGATTTTTTATATTCAGTTTAGCCAAACTGAATTGTTTTGCAAGTTGCGTAGCTATTGTCTCCTCTGATTCATTTGGAATGTTAAGACTGATTTTCATCTATTTGATCACTGTCTAATGACATTTGCTAAAGATCACAGCTTGATCTGATGGAGAGAATTAATATAGCTTGAAGTCATAACATGTATGGTATCATAGTGATTATATTAGCACCTTGCCCTGTTCACTTCCCATTTCATATTTAATGAATTTGTAAATATTCCTGTACATATTCCTCAGCCTTGAACAAAAACAAATATACTGAAAATACGTTCTATTGAATGCAATGGAATTTACTTCTAAGAAAGCGCACTCAGAATTAACAGATAACTGTTTCTAATAAATATGGATAGTAGCTGAAACATAAAAATTACTTAACTCATTAGTCATAGCTAGATATCACATTTCTGCTTAATATAGCATAATTTCTGAGCATCCTTACATAAATGTTGAAATAGGTTCTTAAACAGAAACTATTAATAACACTTTTGTAATTAATAAAGATAATTCATATTTGCACCCTGTAATTTCAGACAGTTGATATATTCTGTATATTCTGAGTCCCTTCAACAAGGAACCCGATAAAACCCAGAAAGGGAATATTTCTGTCACAACGCTGACCTAATGAAACAGCAGCCTTCCACCTTCAGAGATTCAAACAACCCTTAATGCTAGTTTCCTCACTGCTCAAAAGCAATTTTTTTTCATTCAGGGCATCCTTTGAGACTCATTTCTCTTTGTCACTCCTGTCAGCGTCACTGTTAGCTGGAAAAAAATGCATTTTTCTATTCAAACCATTTTTACATTCCGTTCAACTGTGTCCTATTCTAGCAGTTTTCTTGTCTTTTTTTTTTAAGAAATAGTTTGCCATTGTCTCCTTTCTAGAACTGAGAGAAAGTGACTAGTCCAGGCACTTTCTGCCTAAGGCAGGACTAGAACTCACAGTCTCCCAATTTCTAGCTAGATGTTTTATCTATTAAACGAAGCTAGCCCTCTTATTAATTTAAACTGTGTTGTATAAAAATGAAGTATTTGTAATAGCTAACAAAACCAATTAATTCTATGCAGACAATGAATCAGTATTGAGAATGTGAATTATGACACAAATATCATATGCCTGGCAATTAAGTTTCGATCTCTCTCTCAAAAACTTCCTGCGGCTACTCTAGAAATGTAGCAAGGACCCTGGATGTTGATATAGCCTGTGATGAAGACCACTGCTCTATACTTTTATTTTTCATTCTGTGTACTACCCAAAGTTGTTGACAAGTTTGACAACCTAACTGAAATATAAATAAAGAAGTAAATAACTACCCGGAGCAACTTTATATTACAGGCACTGTATCAGCATTTATTCTACATGTTTTTCAAATATTTTGTCATATTTGTCTGCAGTATCTTTTGTGAACTCAAATCTTTCACCCAGCACAAATAATATCCTTTCTATATTTGAGTTGCCAAGTAATAGCAAGCAACGTAAAACTGGAAACTTTTTCACCCATCCAATGTTAAGTAAATGTATGTATTAAGTAACGGTATAATCAATCTACAGAAGATATTCATAGGTATATCTTAAATACCAGAGACGCTAAGCAAAAAGGGGCCTTCAATGGAACCACCATTCACTCAGCTGGTAAGTATGCACTCCAAAATACTTAGAATGTCCTACCTATATTCTCTTCACAAATGCTGCCCTTACGAGTCCTCTCCCCCAATGTGACCAACCACTGTCGGCAATGTAATATTCCAACAAACTCTTTCTCGTAAATTACCCGTTTACATTTGCATCTGGCGAAGCAATTCCAGATACAAAAATAAAATAAAATACAAAACAGAAGCTAGACGAAAGACCCGGGACAACAAGGGGGTCCCTAAACTTTAACTCCATCGATCCCAGCGCAGGTTAAGAAGAAGGGAAAAGAGACAACGCGGAAAGGTGAGGCACCTACCTCTCCCATTCGGAGGCGGTGGTGAAATCCGTGATCTCGAACACTTCGGACTCCGGCTGTGGAAAAAAAAGAAAAGAAAAAAAAAGAAGGCAAGTGAGGCACCGAGAGGAGAAAAATAAGCGTTAAAAAGCACCGGCGCCGCAGCGCCACTTTCCCCGCTAACCCGAAAGGGGAATGAGGGAAAGGGGGGGGGGGTTCAACCGGCGAACGAACCTCACTGTCGGCCGCCATCTTGAGAAGCAGCGTCCCGAAGGGTATGATGGGAGGGAGACAAGACGGCACGCGGCACGGCACGTGGCACAGCGGCGCGGGGGCGGGGGCAAGAGTCGTGGGGGGGGAAACCTCTCCCTGAGGCCCGGAGAGTCTGAGGAGATTCCCCCCCACTTCTTTTGTTGCTGGGTCGCCGTATTGCGAGTGTGTGGGGATGGGGGTGTCTATGTTTAGACTTTGGATGAAGAGGCTTGTGGAATTAGTTCCTAGCGGTTCGGCTTGTGTTGTCAGGAAAAACTGCAGGAAGGTGGTCAGGAAGTCAAGCTCCATTGGTCCTGATGTTAGTTTTTTGTCGCAAACATGATGAGCAAGTCGATTGGGGGAAACCGAGAGGGCAAGAGAAAAAAAGAAAGCGCTCCAGCGTTTAATCCTGTGGGAAATAGAGATGGGGTACATCGTTTCCTCTGTGCCTCACAAAATACGTAGCTGGCTTTAAGTCATCCTAAGAGCTTCTATGTGGCGAAAGAGAGGTGGATCCTGATGCTGAGGCAAAAGAGACTAGGCCAGGGGTCAGCAACTTGGGGCTCTGGAGCTGCATGTGGCTTTCACCTCTCTGCTGCAGCGCCATGTCACACAAAATAAGTGTCACACCCACCAGCATGTGATTTATCGAGCTTTTCCCCACCCCCACCCCTGGTAGGCCAACCATGGATAAATCCAAGAAAAGAAAAGTTTCAGAAGAAAACAAAGTTTAATTCAACTACATATGCTAGTTTTGTGGCTGCTCAAGAAATAGTCAGGCATGGGAAGGGTTTTGTGGCTCCCAGTGTTTTCTGTGGGAAACCGATCCAAATGGCTCTTTGAGTGTTTAAGGTTGCAGACCCCTGGTCTAGGTCTGGCATCTTTTTCTCTGTGCCACCTCAGTACCGTACTTAGAAGAAGTGGTCTCGGAACTCTGACATTCCGATGGAAATGAAAAGCGCTACAGGAGGGGGGGACATGGGCACGGGTGACAACGGAGGGTGAAACAGGCTAGGAGTCATACACACCAGTGGTTGGCTATAGCGGGACTCGTGTGGGGTGCTGGCGCTTGGGATGCTGGAGCGGCTCATGTCAGGATAGCAATCCAGCCGGAGCAACAAAGCCCCGATGACATCATCCCATGCGACTGCACTGGCGGCAGATTCGAAAGCCCTACAGCTGAGGAAAGTTACGAATGTGCAATGGCTAACAGGCAGCTGAGGGTGGAACTATAAAGCAGGGCTGAGGGACAGATGCCCTGAGCTCCGACTTTATTCATGTTTTTGTACCAGCATCAGCTAGCAGCCATTGTGTATGTTAAGGAATATGTGCAGAGTAACCCTTGAATAGCAAGGTTGTGCACATGAGAAACGGCTGAGAATGATTGTGAATAAGCACTGTCAATACACAGACACACCGAGTTGTGATATCCAATAAAGTCCAATAAACAATCCAGGTCATACACAGATAAAGATAGTTAAATTGTCAAGCCAGGGACAAAGAACAAAGTCTTCTTACCAGTTGTTGTAGTCATATGCAATAAAACAATTCTTTTTGAAGCTGCAAAAATGGAGTTGCTTATGTTCGATACCTGCCTCCCGTAACATAGTTTCTAATTTTACATTGGTAAACTCAGTACCATTATCAGTTACCAAGCAAACCATCTTATGTTTCTGTTTTCTTTCAACAAACTTCAGCCAGTTTGACAAATGCTGAAATGTTTCCGATTTCATTTTCATTAGGTAACAGAAACCATAACAAAAATGATCTATTATGCTTAATAACAGGCTCCATCTAAACTAGGTTTTTTAGGTCCAATGATATCAGCAAACACTACCTCCAATGGCTCATTAGTTGTAAATCCATTGACTCTGTTTGCAGGGGTTACCTTACTCTTTTCATAGTTACATGCATTACAATTGAGGTATTTTTTACAAGATTTTAATTTTATCCCCTCAGATAATTCTACAGTTCTTTTTAACATCTTAAGGTTTATATGTCCCAAACGTCTATGAAGCAAATGAATACATTCATCATGTGGCTTCGTATTATCATCAACTGAGTTAGCATTAGCTATAAGTAATGAATCATCTTTTAGAACAAACAAATTGTTCTCTAACATTGCAGTAACACTTGTACCATCCTTTTCTATCAAACATTTATCTCCCCTAAAGGTTACTACAAATCCAACTTTTATGAATGCTTTTACAGATAGCAAGTCGAATTTTAGTTTATTATTTATTTATTTATTTATTTATTTATTTATTTATTTATTATTGTGGTTTATATGCTGCCAAGGGACTCATGGCGGCTTACAACAACGATTATCAATACAAATCACAGTTAGATTAAAATAAAACATCAATTAAAACCACATTAAAATTATAAAATCATGCAACACTCCGATCAGGTTAATACTGAAACAGCCACGTCTCAAGTTCGCGGTGGAAGGAGAGGAGGTCGGGGGCCATCCTGAGCTCGGTAGGCAAAACATTCCAGAGGGTCGGCGCCCCAACAGAGAAAGCCCTCCCCCTGGGCTTTCTCTGTTTCTCTTTCTTTTTAAGGTATATACAACATTGGTAACTGCTCATTTATACATGAACAATATGTAATACCTTCTCCAGATGCTTTCATTTTCCATCCATTGGCTAATGATCCATGTTGTTTACTATTAGTCATGTTTACAAACCTGTCTTTACTTCTAGTGATAGACTGTGATGTTCCACTGTCAATTACCCACAAATCATGGTTTTTCAGTAGTGGAACTGGATATAGCTAGATTAATATTCTTTTTGACACTCTGTTGATTACCAGTATTCATTTTCTTACCCTTTTTTACAGTCTAGCTATATGACCCTTAGCCCCACAAGAAAAACATTTGCTAAGAGTTTAGGCAGTTGAAGACAGTTTTTCTTCCTGTGGTTGTCTCTCTCTCTCAGTTGATCTCTTTCTTGCCTTCTTCTAACAATTTTCCGGTTATGCCAGTCAATGTTAGTTCATCTCTGGTCAAACCTTCCAGTGAAGACACATAATCATTATAACTTTCATCCAAAGAGGAAAAATGATATAAACCTGATGCAGTTCCAAGAAAAATTTTTTCATGTAGCTCTTGTAAAGTTCTCTTCATAAACTGCAAATGAGCTAACATATCTCCACCTTTCAGAAGACGAGCTCCAAACAGTTTACATGTAAGATGTATGTGTGGTCCCACATTATCACGAACATAAATCCTTTTCCAATTGTTCCAACACCTGGCAGCAGAATCCTCACTACAAATATGGACTAGCTGCTGGTCACTCAGTGTCAGTCCAATGATACAAAGAGCGCTTTCGTTATCCCGGTAAAATTTTGCTATTTTTTTTTAAATTTAATTTATATGCCGCCCTTTTCCGGAGACTCACCTTGAGCCTGGTGAGATTCGAATTTACAGTAATTGCAGACAGCTGATCTTAATCTCAATGTTTAGTCTGCTGAGCCACCAGGCCAGTTTTCTTCGCATCTTCATCATTCGTTGGATTCCAATCAGTTACAACCGGTGGATTAATAACTACATCCCATAGCCCTTCCTTACGCAGAACGAGACTGCATTTCATAGACCAGGAAACATAGTTTGTTCCATCCAACCAGGTTATCATGGATATGCAGGATGACTGTTCTTGTGCCATCTTCACTTGGACAAGTAACCACAAACACAGCTGTATGAATATGGTACTGTGTATCCACACCAACTCTCAGTATTCTGGGCCCATAACCAATGTTAAGGAATATGCTCAGAGTAACCCTTGAGTAGCAAGGTTGTGCACATGAGAAATGGTTGAGAATGATTGTGAATAAGCACTGTCAATACACAGACACACCGAGTTGTGATATTCTTTTACTTTTAGAAAAAAGCAAAGCAAAGTCCAATAAACAAACCTTCAACCACATGGCAAGGTGGGGCTGCAGCAGGGAGAGGGTCTGAGAGCAGGCTCTGTTTGGCTAGTCCCAAATTCAGACCAGAGCAAAGGTAGGGCCGGTCTCGGGTGGAAGATGACTATCATTTCCCATAGGCTTCTACTTCATCGTTGGGGGAGGTGATATGTGGTTCAGGCCACAGCCTAGACCATTGAGAGACAGGGAGAAAGGTCCAGTGAATAGACAGCAGGTAGGCCAGACCAGAGGGGACCATGATGCACGCATTGGGGATCCTGGACCCATATGGGCCCTGAGCACAATGTGGCCCATGCAGGCACAATGGGGTCCCCCACAATGGGGCCTCCCACCGGTGCAAGCCACCTTCGATGGAGCATCGGAAAAGGTGGCCCTGTTCCTTAGCCAAGTGATCAGCCATATGGACCTCTATGGTTGTTTGTATCCTTCCCAATGGGTGATGGTTGTGGCGGTTACAACGGTATTATGGGGAAGGCAGCCAATTGGGTGGCTGACCTCCACAGTGACCATGACCGTGAATTAACAAACCTTGGTTTATTTCTGGAAGTGCTGCATAGCCACTTTGAAGATAAAGCTCGTACCCAAGTGGCTGAGGGAGAGTTAGTTGCTCTGAAGCAATGGGACCAATCGGCTAAGGAGTATGTGAAGGATTTTAGGAAGCTGGCCGGGAGGCTGAGAACCTGGCCTGTATGGCTCCTAATATACCAATTTCACATGGTTCTGGATAGGGAGCTCAAGCAGGCCTGTATATATAGGGGCCTTGCACCCCGTTTAGCTGACTGGTACAAGGCAGCAGTGGAACTGGACGTTGGCTTGGGGGAATTCAAACCAAGGATGGGGCCATCTGGACTAATCCAGGCTAGACCAGGGGGAATGTGCCAGGTAGGGAAACAAGATATGGTGAAACCCTTTCTACCTATGAGTTCCAGGACAACAGAAAATGTGAAACGGCCATTTCATTGTTATCAGTGCAACCAGGAGGGACACAAAGCGGCAGAGTGTCCTCTGCCACCTCCACGCATATCAACGCCCCTGGCTCCAGCCCCGGGGACCAAAGCCAAAGACCGATCTCAACAAACTCCAGAAAGATCCAGGATTGTGGCTCAAACTTCAGTGACTGATAGGACCCTGCCTGCTGGTGTTGGAAGTCCTCCTGGGATGGCTTGTGTTCCTGCGGATTCCGGGAGAAGCAAAACAGAGGAGGATATACAGGACCCCATGGTAAGTGAACAATACGCCCGTTTATCATTCCGGTTACCATCAGACCCCTGGGGACGCGGAAGGAAGGAGAACTTGGGGCACTCATCGATTCCAGATATACCCAATGCCTCATCCACCGCTCGATTGTGGAAGCTTTGGGAGTATGTAGAGTCACTTTGCAGAAACCCATCACCTTCAAACAGATGGATGGGTCAACCCATCCGGCTGAACCCATTCATTTGAAACCGAACCCATTCATTTGAAAATCGGATTCAGGATTAATGGAGAAAGGATTGAGATGGACCCAAAAAAGATGGAGGCAATGTTGGAGTGGCAAGCACCGAGGACCAGAAAAGAACTGCAGAGCTTCCTCGGGTTTGCTAATTATTACAGACAATTTATCCCGTCATTTGCCCAGGCTGCTTTACCTTTAACAGATCTCTTATGCACAAAAACAACGGCAGGTACCAGACCCAAACCAGGACAAGTTTTCAATTGGTTTCCTGTGTGTCAAAAGGCGTTCGAACGGTTGAAGGAGTTATTTCCTAGAGAACCAATCCTCAAACATCCAGATTTATCAAAGCCTTTTGTCATACAGGCTGATGCCAGTGATGTCACTGTTGGAGCAGTCCTGTTACAATGAAACACGCAAGACATATTCCAACCCTGTGGGTATACATCACGTAAACTAACACCCACTGAGAGGAACTGGGCTGTGTGGGAAAAGGAGGCATTCACTGTGAAGTGGGCATTACAAACGTGGAGACACCTATTAGAAGGCACAGATAATGTTTTTGAGGTATGGACAGACCATAAGAATCTGGAAGCGCTTCAAACATCCCGTAAATTATCCCCCAAACAGGTCAGATGGGTGCAGTATTTCCAGCAGTTTAAGTTCGTTCTCAAATATGCGCCAGCAGGGCAGAATTTCCAAGCCAACGCCCTATCACACATGCCCCAATACAATAGTAAGAGAGATGGGGTGATGCAGGCCATGATACCTCCTACACAGATAGGAATGCAGGTGATAGGCAAGAAACAGGTAAAGTCTAGTTGGGTAAATGTCCTAAAGAAGGAGATCAAAGCTGATCCCTGGCTACGGGCAAACCTAACCTCAGTTACACGCCGAGATGGGTTGGCATGGAGAATGGACAAGCTCTATATCCCAATACCACTGAGGACGAAAATAATGGAGCAATGTCATGACATCAAAATAGCAGGGCATTTCAGATTTTTGAAAATGTTACATCTAGTCAGACGGCAATTTTGGTGGCCTGGAATGCATAGGGACATAGAGGAGCATGTCCGGGGCTGCCCGGTCTGTGCCACCTCCAAACTACACCTGGGAATACCCCTCGGTCTTTTACGAACAGTTGCTGGACACAGTAGACCATGGGAAGAGATTCCCATGGACTTTATAGTAGAACTACCCATCAGCAAGAGACATACAGTAATATTTATTCATTTTATTTTATTTATTAAATTTGTATATCGCCCTTCTCCTGACGGACTCAGGGCGGTGAACAGCCAAAAATTAAAATACAAACAATATGAAAGTTAAAATAATTTAAAACATAATTAAATCAATTTTGGCTTCCCCAAATTTAAAACCCCTCACTAAAATTAACCCATTAAAATCTTAATTAAGCCAGCCCAGCTTGCTGGAATAGAAAAGTCTTCAGAGCCTTGCGGAAAGTACGGAGGTCTGGGATTAATCGTATTCCCAGGGGTAACTCGTTCCAGACGGTGGGTGCCCCCACAGAGAAAGCTCTCCCCCTGGGGGTCGCCAGTCAACATTGCCTGACCGATGGCACCCTGAGGAGACCCTCTTTATGAGAGCGTATTGGCCAGTGGGAGGTTATCGGACTGTACTTGACTTGTTTTCAAAACAAGCCCATTTCATTCCGTGTAAAGGGTTACCATCGGCAGAACGGTTAGCTAAACTTTTCATTCAACATATATATCATCTCCACGGAGTGCCGAAATGAGTCATCTCAGACGGTGGAGGGGGGGGTGCAATTTACCGACAAATTCTGGAAAACATTTCTACATTACATAGGCTCAGAGCAGGGACTTAACTCAGCTTTCCATCTCAGCACTAATGGAGCAGCAGAACATGCCAATGCGATGGTAGAACGTTATCTCAGATCCTATGTATCATATCAACAAAGTGATTGGTATGACTTATTACCATTTGCAGAGGCAGTGTATAATAACTCACTCCATCGCAGCACAGGGTACACCCCGTTTAGAATAGTAACAGGAAGAGATTCCCTGCCATCCCAGAGTTGGATATAAAAACCCCAGAACCAAAGTCAACATCGGAATGGGCGGAAAACATCCAGAAGGTCTGGCCCCACATGAAAAAAGCTTTAGAAAAAGCATCTACAGAATACAAACACCAGACCGACCAAAAGAGGGCTGATTGCCCGCCACTATGACCAGGAGACCGGGTATATCTGTCGACTAAATATCTACGACTACAGATACCCAGTAAAAAACTCAGTCCCAAGTATATTGGACCATTTGCCATATGGAAAGTAATAAACGCAGTAATTGTGGAATTACACCTACCCCCTAGGTTGGGTAAAATGGTGTTTCATTGCAGCTTACTAAAACCAATAGCAAACCCCCGGGATGCCCATATCTATCCAGGCCCTGTATCAGGGCAACACTATGAACTCGAAAAGATCCTTGATTCGAAATATCATAGGGGGGCCCTGAAATATCTCATCAAGTGGAAAGGGTACCAAGATACTGATGCATCATGGGTACGGGGTAAGAATGTCAACGCTCCACAGTTACTACATTTTCACAAAGCATACCCAGCAAAACCAGGTGGTTCAACCCCCTAACATCTCCTTTTCTCTTTGCAGACAGAAGCCTGGTGGGGGAGCCGTCTATTGAGCGTCAAACAATACTTGCCACTCTGATATTCCAACGGAAATGAAAAGCACTACGGGAGGGGGGACATGGGCACGGGTGACAATGGAGGGTGAAACACAGTGGCTAGGAGTCATACACACTGGTGGTGGGATATAGTGGGGCTTGCATGGGATGCTGGCACATGGGATGGTGGCGCATGAGATGCTGGAGCGGCGCGTGTCAGGATAGCAATTCAGCCAGAGCAACGAAGCCCCAATGAACACATTGGTGGCAGATTTGAATGCCCTACAGCTGAGGAAAGTTATGAACGTGCGCCGGCTAACAGGTAGCTGAGGGCAGACCTATAAAGCAGAGCTGAGGGGCGGACGCCCTCAGCTCCGACTTTATTCTTGTTTTTGTACAGGCATTGACTAGCAGCCATTGTGTAGCAGGACATTAAACTGGGTTTACTGACTAAGGCTTGGCGTCTTTCCTGAATTTCCTGAATTACTGTACCAGCAACCTAGCGAGGCCGAGATACAGTACACAAATTAAATACATAGAAGATAGGTTTCCTTTTAAGGTTCATTTCAATTATTTCTGGATAAATAAATAAATAGATAGGTAAATAAAAGCCATGCTTTGTCTGTGTCTGTCTGTCTGTCCCTCCTACACACACACACACACACACACACACACACACACACACACACATACACACAAAACACAGAAGCCAGCTACATCTATCTGCTTATTATCAATCCAGCCCACATTTGAGTTGCCCAATCCAGATATTGAATGGCAGGGTCATTCACTTTTATTTATTTTAGGAAATTTATATTGCGGCCTATTCACACATGGTGACTCAAGATGGCTTACAGGAAACATTTCAGAGAGGATTCTGACTCATGGGATGCAATTAAAACAAAAGTTAACAGAGAACAGAATTAAAGTGTTTAAACAATATTCATCAAAAATAAATAAAGATCATAGGACTGAGTTTATGTACTATGGTTGTGAAAACTAAGATCTTAGCAATGTCAGAGTAAGTACTGGTATTACTTAAACCTAGACCTTGGAGATTTTATTTTATTTTATTTTATTTTATTTTATTTTATTTTATTTTATTTTATTTTATTTTATTTTATTTTATTTTATTTTATTTTATTTTATTTTATTTTATTTGTCAAGCATGTACAAGATAACAAGTATAAGTATAAACATGGACATGAACACAGGAAATTAGTACAAATAAATGGGGACAGTAGGACAGGAACGGTAGGCACACTGGTGCGCTTATGCACACCCTCTTTACAGATCTCTTAGGAATGGGGTGGATCATAGAGTAAACATAGCAAAGGTTCTGAATGGTAAAACCTAGAGCCACAGGTGCCATGCGTAGCCATATCAGTGGGCACGCGAGCTCAACTCTGGCACGCATGCACTTGCCAGCCAGCTAATTTTAAGGCCTTCTTGGCCCACCAGAAGTTGGCAAACGGGCCTCCGGGGGCGTGGGGAAGGCAGTTTTTGCCCTCCCCAGACTCCTAGAGAGGCTCTGGGGCCAGGTGAGAGAGAAAAACATGCCTACCGGGCAATCACGTGCCAGGGGGGAGGGGGGGTCACATGTGCATGCATGGGGGCAGGATGCATAAAATTATGGGTGTGGGCACATGCGTGCACGCCTCCCCAGCCCCCCACTCCTGCCACGCAATGACAAAAAGGTTAGTCATCACTGACCTAGAAAAACAAAAAAGGGAGAAGAAAACTACATGTTCAACTCATTTTTGTTGAAGTGGTAAGATGTCTGAGGTCATATTTTTTTCAAATTTCAAAAGTTGAAGCCACAAGCCTGCCAATATTCAATCAGCAAACATGTCTAACAGATAATTTAAGATTTTTTTTTTTTGCAAAGAAAGAGAATTTATTTTTATCAACTTTCCAGAAAGCATTCATCTTCTCATGGTTACCTAAAGAATAAGTGAATAATGCATTTTATGTGTGACGTATATTCTTAGAATTTTGCTGCAAACCTCAAGCTTGTTAATCTAAGATCTAGATTTCTCATTTGCTTGCCCAGCCCAGCTAAGCCTCTTTGTTCAGTCATTCACTGTACAAAATACCCAAAAGAGAGTTACCTTGGTGACAGCTTGTAAACTAAACAGCTAGAATCTAACTCTCAATATCAGAAGGATTTGTGCTGAGAGAGGAAGGATCTTCAGAGCTTAGCAGCTCTACATTCATGTTTCTTCCTTTCTTGAAAGTGTAGAATCAAATTGAAGGTAAGATAGAATTTCAGTAGAACATCTTTATTTTTCTTCCCAGTAAATAAAATGCAATAGATTGTATACTGAAGGACATGTCAACAAAAAACTTTAATATAAAATTTACTATTACTACAACTACATTGATTTTAAAGTATTTGAACTATGGTACACAGTTTTAATTCATCCATTGTATTTGTGATACAACAGGTCTATGGATTCTGCTAGAATGATGTTTATTAGTTTTGTTAATAATACCTAAAACTATATTTGTTGGTGATGTTATAAACTTATAAGTAAGTGGAATTTGGAATATTTTGATCTCCCTTGCTAGATGAAAATTTGCATTGGACTGCTTCTCAATTGGTAGGATGAGTTATAATTAAGAAATATACTTTCAATTATTTCCACTTATTACTCGAATATGGATGTTGTAAATAGCATAAAAGAGACAAAGAGCATCTTGAGATGAGTGAGCTTGCCACTGGAAACTTTTTTATAAAATCTCAGCTGACATACACAATATAAAAGGAATGCCCCATTGTTTGGAAGCCCATTTTATTCATTCTTTTGTATCTCCATTTTTTGTTTATTTTTACCCAGCTTTTTTTATTTTTATAAATAACTTAAGGGGGACAAACATACCTAATACTATTTCCTCCACTTATCTTCCCCTCAACAATCCTGTGAAGTGTGTTGGACTGAGAGTGAGTGAATGGCCCCAAATCACCCAACTGGCTCACAATTCCCAGAATTCCACTGTCCATGCTCTGTGAATTCTACAAATGGTAGTCTTGGCCTCTATAGAATAATTTTGTGTCCTAATAATTCTTTGCATTCCATTTTAAGTTCACTTAGCTTTTAAGTAGTTTAAACTAAAACAGTGAAAGTATTACATGTACCAGTTTTACACCTTTTTGTTTCACTAAGCCTGGATTCTATACGTTTTAGGCACAGAATGGGACCTGGCTGATAAATGGATGCTTTTATTGTGAGTTGTTCTTCCCATTTTAACTTTTAAAAAGTAAAGTAAATGCTGTTTTTATTATATTTAAGTGTTATATTTAATTCATGTAGGAGATTTCTGGGTAAAATATTAATAACAGTTTTCTATTATTTTCTGCAACTTTCAGAAACTTTTTGACAACCTATCAAAGCAATACAACTTCCTCCAGTAAGAAAGAACACTAAAAAGACAATGATCTTTCACATATTCTGAACTCTCATTCACCATTCAAGAAATTTGACCTCAAGGCAGATGATCAGTGACAGGGATACCTTAACAGTCTGTTTATCACACCCTCAGTAACACATCTGGAAGCTTCTCTGTGTATTACTCAGAATAATATTGCATAGTCTATGGCTGTTCCACAGCCCAAGAAATTGAATTCCAGTCGAAATGCAACAGGCACAGTGGTTAAAGTGCAGTCTGTAGGCTACTTCAGCTGACTGTAGCTGCAGTTTGGCAATTCAAATCTCACCTGCTCAAGGTTGACTCAGCCTTCCATCCTTCTGAGGTGGGTAAAATGATGACCCAGATTGTTGGGGGCAATAGGCTGACTGTAAAAGCACTATGAAGCGGTATATAAGTCTTAAGGTCTATTGCTATTGCTCTATCTACCAATTGTGCAACCTACAAAATACTAGTGATCTCTGAGAATATAGCTAATATAAACAGTAGTTGTAATTTTGAATGTTCTGATAGTTGTCAGAGCTCAAGTGAAGTATTTCCTGAAGCAAAAGAATCAGAAGGTTAATCCTTCAAGACAAATATATATTTTAAGTCTAAGTGTGCAGGAAAAAGATTTAACAAGAGTATCCCTAAATTAAATTAAGCAAAGCAGAATCATCAGAGGTGAAAACATCGCAACAAAAGTGTAAAAAAGGCTGGATTTGGAAGTGCTGTTGTAAGCAAAGCTCATGCTTTAATGACTTAATATCTTAGTAGGTCTTGAATCATCTGATACTACTGTTTGCCCAACAGATGGTTTGAATAGAAAACGTAATTGAATCTGAAGCTGCTGAAAGCAAGATTATGCTTCTCCCAAAGAAAGAGCATGCTGTCTAACATAAACCAAAGCTTCAATATTTTTGCTCACAAGAAGAGTGGCAGATATAAAGGAAATAGCAACAGATGTCTTTTAAAAACCAAACTGTGTGCCAAAATGGCTCAGAACTTAATGATTTGGGGCAAGAGTTCCATTCAGCATCAAAATAAAATAAAAAATCCTATTTCTCATTCTTTAGGATTGTCTCATGAAGAGACTAAGATATCTTCAAAACTTCAGAAAAATAATCTCCAACAGGAGAAAAAATGCTTCCAGCATAATGATCAGAGTTCTACAAAGCAAGTGCTTCCCTGTATTTCCCCAAATTCTGTTAGTTTGAGAAAAACAATCTCTCTATTGCCTGTTAGACAAGAACAATCCCCAGTAGACCTTTTGAATCTGAAATACAGTGACATGTTCAAGGAAATACATTCTAATGACAAAGGTCCTGGCATTTATGAAATGTTTGGGACTCCGGTATACTCCCGTAAGCCTGATGGGTGTAGTGAGAATAAGAGTAACAGGAATGTGCGTTCTGCTCCAACTGGATGGCATAATGATATGAAATATAAATCCAACTGTTTCAATGGGGAGAAGAGTAGCAGAATAAAAAGTTCCCAGAAGAAAACATACTCTAAATCTCACAAGAATGTTAATATTAAACCAAAATTGAAAGAGAAGGAAGTTGCTTCAGAAAAGGCGTCCAAGTTAACAGGTTGCAGTCTAGAACAAGGCAAAGATGTGACTGCCTCTTCTGCTGATCTGCAGATTCAGCCAAAAGAGAACACTGAATCAATTTGTGAAGATGCCGATCAGCAAGCTCAGATTTCCATTGGGTTTCCTGAACTTGCTAAGCAAAAGAAAGTATGTCCTAATTCAGGCTTGTCACCAATTGAAGAAGCCTCTTTGGAATATACATCAGATTATTACGATGATGGAGATGAAGATGATGCTTTTCCTATGAAAGCATTTGCCACCAATGTTCAGGAGTTACTTTGGCCGGAAGTTAAAGTTCATGCAGAATATGCTCCTTTCTTAAACTGCGTGAAAAATACAAATGAACCAAATAATGCAAACAACAGTAGGACTTTAAGGGATGGACAAAACCAAACAGCTGATTGCTTTGTGGAGCAGGAAGCAAGCCAGATTTTACCCTATGAGTGTAATCAAAAGCTATCCACATCCTTTTTTACAGACCAAATAAGCTCACCTTCTCTAGAAAATATCCAGCTTGAAAATATCAGTGTAGCAAATATGACAAATGCATGGACTTACTATCTTGCAAACTCAGCCTCTCAGTCATATACAAATATCTTTGAGTACGAAGATTATAAGGAAGTAACAGAAGATATATTCCATTGCTCAATCACTGAATTGCTTCCTCTGAGTGGGACAGATGGTAACAATTCTAGCTCAATGACCAGAAACATAAATGTGGAGGCACAAAGTAGAGACTGTAGGACAGCAAAAGTTAAAAATAATAAGGTAAGTGAGCACCATAGCATTCTACATTTATAATATTACAGATAGTCTAATATTTGCTGTACTTCAGTTTCCCCATTTTTCTTATTTGTTCTCTCTTTGAGCAAAATGGGCTCTTCATTCTCTTAGATCCCTATTTAAAAATGTTAAAAGAATTGGTTTGCTGGATCAAGCTAATAATATTTTTCTAGTCCAGCAGATAACTTGATCTGTTCACCCACTAAGCAGGGCAAGGAGATCATGATCCTTTGCTGTCTTCAGCATCTGATCTTCGTTTTCTTTATTTAGACTATATTTTAGTTACTTTTATTTTATTATTTAAAAAATATATATAGCCACTCTGGGTGGCTGCCAATCAAATTAAATTAGGAAATTTACTTAATAAATTTTTGACAATGCTAATCCATTGTATCCTAGAGATAAAAAACCATGTGTCTCTGAATAATAATTTTAAATTGAATAGTAGCAACTTCAGTCTTAGTCTTAGGGCTGTGATATGACAAGCAGAAATTCTTTCCAATTTCAGATATTGTGGTGTAGAATTTACATCATGTAAACATAACTCTCAAAACAACTGACAGACCATCTGTATTTATTTTCTATTGTTCCTCTAGCAGTATTCTCTTTTTCTGCCATCATTTGCAGAATGTTTGTCCAGATTACATGAGATATGAGGAAGGAAATCCACTTTTACATGAAACTGCATTTTCAGAAAACAGCTTAATTAACCAAGAGTCTATTTTGTGGACTAAAGGTGAAATCCTTGGAAAAGGAGCATATGGCACAGTAAGTTATATTGAGTCTGACTGCATTTTGTGTACCGTATTCTAAGTATTTTAATATTTCCTTTTGGACAGAATCTCTCAAAATGGTGCACAAACTTAAAAGACACTGAGATATAAACTTGGAATCGAATTAAGCTTCTGAATATTGTTAAAATTAGAGATCTCTCTCAACAGATTTCTTTATATAAGGCAACTAGTTATTAATTCAGTTGGTTTTGTCCATCTTCTGTTTGGAATCTAGCCTTTGACTAAATATCCTAGATATACAAATGTTTAAATGCATAGCTTATTAAGGAAGAAAATCTCCACAACTGATTTCAATGGGAGTTGGAATGAGCAAAGTATTTGTTTGTTTGCTTGTTTGTTTAATTTAATTTAATTTATATAGCCGCTCATTTCAAACCTGTGATTATGGGGAGATAAGGCCATTCCTTGGCAAGACTGGAACAGTGTCACACATTGTGGTTTCACATTCCAGCTCCTGGGTCTCAGTTCCTGGACCCAATCAGAAGACAATTAAAACACTTACAGAAAGAAATGAAATACAAACAGCAGCCAACAGATAACTATAATCTGACAATATCAGTGTAACCAGGAAATGGGACCCTTTACATACTCAGAATCTCAGTCCCAGGCACGTATCCAGGGCTTCACAGCCCTCCAAAAGGCCAGTAAAGTCAAGCATCCTAATCTCAGGTAAGAGGGTGTTCCAAAGGACAGATAGTGCAGCAGAAAAGGCATGTCTCCTTGTTCCTGCCAGCTTGATGGGACTTGGTCTATGCCCATCCTGGACGGGTAGAAATAACTGGAAGTTTTTCCAGGTTGTTATTTACTGGCAAGTCCAAGGTAATAAAATCTTGTCTCTGTGCAACCTAATTGTGGAGTAACACACGATATTGGCAGGTGTTAGTGTAGCTTGGTTGGGAGAAGAGAGGTGTTTCAATAGTCTATGTGTGACCATATGTGATACCTCGATTTGATGCCCTATTTCAAAGGTGAGAAGTTGCAAGAGGCTATGACTAAAGTAGTCATGATACTGCTGATGTATCAGCTATCCAGCAGCAGCTTTTCTTGAGTATCTAGTCTCATCATGGGGCTAGCATTGGACTCTTCCAAGTTATTGGTCCTGGGAGAGAAGTTTCAGACACAATGGAAACTGTGGCTTCTTTCAGAGAAGGAACTGCACCTACGACTGCATGGATCCAACTCAGTGGTGAAATCCAAATTTTTGTATTACCGGTTCTGTGGGCATGGCTTGGTGGGTGTGGTGTGGTTTGGTGGGCATGGCAGGAGGATACTGCAAAATCTCCATTTCCACCCCATTCCAGGAGAAGGATACTGCAAAATCCTCACTCCTGGGGGAAGGATATTGCAAAATTTCCATTCCTACCCCACTATGGGGCCAGCCAGAAGTGATATTTGCCAATTCTCCAAACTAATCAAAATTTCCGCTACCGGTTCTCCAGAACCTGTCAGAACCTGCTGGATTTCACCCTTGATCCAACTACATGTCACTTCCCAGGAAGCATTGATCAGCCAGGTGGGACATGGATCCAAAACATAGGAGGCAGCATGGCACACTGGCTGCATTCCTCAGTATTAAGAAGCTCAAATACTTTTCAGTTAATCAAGCAAGATCTTACCACAATCACCCCATTAAATGTAAGAGAGACCACCTCTGTATGATTCCAAGTGACTTTGTCAGACAGATGCCTTGAAAACTCCTCACAGGGGCCCTGTGTGATTTACCCAATAAGGACTGAGTCACCCTAAATGGGCTACCTTTCTATCCACAGATGCAACAGGAACATATCCATTGTATATTCACCCTAGAGATAGAAAGCCAATGTGTCTGAATAATAATATGCACATTTTGCCACTTTTACTGCAAAATGGTCCTCAACAAAAGACTTGACCCATGCTCAGTCAGATGCATACTACACTTCCTTCAAGACTTGGGAAAAGGAGGAAGTATGTTAAAATGGTTATTTTTCTTTCTGAGTGAGCAGTTATGGTTGGTGATTATGGGAGAAGAGCGACCAGACCTGTAGCATCTGCTATACATGATGGGGCCTTCTCCCACAAGGTTTTTACCTCTCCCCCATGTTTTTTCATGACTCACATCAAATACCTGGGAAAGAGCTAAGTAATCAGTATGTTGATGATATCTATAGATCTCTACTCTGGTCCATTATGAAGATGCTATGAATGTCTTTGGTGTTTGGGACTGTCAAATCAGCTCAGACTGAATCCCAACAAATCCCAGAGTTATTGTTTGTCAGAATGAGTCATCTGGCTCATTGCCTAGTTCAGGGGTCAGCAAACGGCAGCTCTGGAGCTGCACGTGGTTCTTTTATCCCTCTGCTGCGGCTCCCTCCTTTCAACCCTCTGCTGCCGAGAGAAGTGGCCGCCGCTGCTGCTGCTGCCTCCATAGCTTGCCCGCTGCTCTCACAGCACCTTGTGCAGCACAGTAAAATTTAGTACACTTCACAATGGGGAAGACAGGGTCCCCTCCTCCTCCTGGAATCCATAATGACTCGGAGCCACAATGCAACCCTGCCCCACTCACCCCTGGCAATAGCTGTGGCATAAGCCTCATGGGTCGGGTCAGTATCTCAAGGCAGAGAGCAGATTGTGCATCTCTCTGAGCAACCGAGGGGGGCCCAGCACCAACAAGGGCTGGAAGAAGCGCTCGTAAGACCTAGCAAGAGATGAGGTGCCTGAGAATCAGAATCACAGAGACACAGAGAGAGAGAGGGAGGGAGGGAGGGGTGAACAACACACTGGAGGCTCGATGTGGTAAGAGGTGGCTGGGAGGGAGGGGTGGGGTGAAGTGGGGCTGGGCATGGCAAATCATTTCACAACCGATTCTCTGTCCTAATGGCTTGGGGTGACTAGGCGTGATGGGGGTCATGTGACTGGGTAGGACTGAGTGATGTTGAGTTGGCCATGTCCTCCCAGTCACACCAGTTGTTAAATTATTGGCTCCCAGTGTTTTCTTTTCTGTGGGAAACGGGTCCAAATGGCTCTTTGAGTGTTTAAGATTGCAGACCCCTGGGCTAGTCCAATGTTAGTTTGGTTTTGGTCACACTGTCCTTGACCTTGCAGATCTACTATTTAAGAGATTGGATCAATATTGTTGCTATAATGGTTGTTTCGATTTGGGTGTCATATAAATTGTAACTTTCCTTGAGACTTTGATTTGTCAGGATAGAAATGAAATAAATAATAGAATTGTGTCATAAAATGACTGAATTGGATGATGCTGTTGAGGCTAACTTCCTACTCAGGAGTAAAAACTACACTTTTGACCATTTCTATCTAGCATTTACCTATGTGAGTCCTTGAACTGCTGTTTGACATTTAGGGAGAGGGGCATTTGGACTTCTAGTGCTGAAGTGATTAAGCTGAATTAAAATCAAAAACGTACATTGTTATTTATTTGTTGTACTTCAAAATGATCTGGTTTGATATTTAGGTATACTGTGGACTTACAAGCCAAGGACAATTAATAGCTGTGAAACAAGTAGCACTGAATGCATGTGACCAAGCTGGGAATAAAAAGGAATACCAGAAACTGCAAGAAGAAGTTGAGATTTTGAAAAACCTAACACACATCAACATTGTAGGGTACTTGGGAACAAGTTTAGAAGATAACATTGTAAGCATCTTCATGGAATTTGTTCCTGGTGGTTCCATTTCCAGTATTATTCATCGCTTTGGGCCACTGTCAGAAATAATATTTTGTAAATATACAAAGCAGATTGTACAAGGAATTGCATATTTACATGAAAACCATGTGGTCCACAGAGATGTTAAAGGAAACAATGTTATGCTTATGCCTAATGGCATAATCAAACTTATAGACTTTGGATGTGCAAAGCGCTTAGCCTGCGGGAGTCTGACTAATCCACATAGTGAACCATTGAAATCTGTACATGGCACTCCATATTGGATGGCACCAGAAGTGATGAACGAATCTGGCTATGGAAGGAAATCAGATATCTGGAGCATTGGCTGCACTGTTTTTGAGATGGCCACTGGAAAGCCACCATTGGCTGCCATGGATAAACTAGCAGCCATGTTTTATATAGCTGTTCACAAAGGACTTATGCCTTCACTACCCAAACATTGCTCAGATGAAGCAGTTGATTTTGTACATCTATGCTTAACAAGGTAAGTGATTGTATACCTAAAATTAGAGAGTTTTATTCACATTAAAACAATTACCAATCAGATTTATTCAGTTTGAGCTCCTTAAAAAGATAAAACAGTAGTTTAGGCATCACAGTTCAATCACAATTAAACTCACGGTATATATGTAACATGTTCATCTTTTCTCACCTTTCCAGTTAGGATTGAGGATAAGCTCCTTCTATACAGTGCAGGCTCATATATCCTTCGCTTGTTTGTCATTTGTCTTCTGCAAAAGCTTCTGGGGTACTTCAAACATCCGTCAGGTAGTTAGTTCAACTCTTTTTATAGGCAGTAATATGCCACTACTTTAATATATGGGGATCCTTGGCTCTTCAGACATTATTGATCTGTAATTCCCCATGTTCCATCCTATTGGACATGCTACCTAGAATTGTTGCAGGGTATAATGACAGTTAAAAGGCCATAGGTCCCCCACCCAATTCTATGTAAAGAATTATCTTCCCTCCGCCTCTGTACAAGTATACTTAATACTCCTGCCTCCCATTTCCCCCCAACAAACCTCTGTGTGTGAGAGACGCCCCAAGTAAGGCCCCAACCGAGTAAGCTTTCATGCTCAAAGCACATCTACAACTTGTTATGTTCTGGTTTCTAGTCTAGCACCTTCATCACTGTATCAAATTGATTTTCCAAAACCTAGTTTTCCTCCAGCATTGCAAATGGATTTCCTTTGGAAACTCAGAAAATTTCCCTTCTCCTCTCTCCCTGTAATCCTATTTGGGTCCATAGATGGATCCAGAAAACTCCTGAAATTTCTAGACATGTGAGAGCTTCAGGGACCAAAGGAACATCTCCTTGCCATAAATTACCTTTTAGCAGAAAACTACCATGTTGTGAGCCATGCTGGCACAATGGTTAGAATGCAGTATTGCAGGCTGACTCTGCCCACAGCTTGGAGTTTGATCCTGACCGGCTCAAGGTTGACTCAGCCTTCCATCCTTCCGAGGTCAGTCAAATGAGGACCCAGATTGCTGGGGGCAATATGCTGACTCTGTAAACCATTTAGCACTGTAAAGCTTGATTAAATGGTATATAAGTCTAAGTGCTATTGCTATATTCCATTTAACTTGTCTACCTACCTATCTTGTGAGAGCAACTGTTTTGAAACAAGTTATGGTTAGATAGATAACTAATACTATTAAGAAGGTCCATTCCTTAATTTGAAGATGGACTTAAGATTTGTATAGGATTATGCAGGGAGAGGTGATCCTTCCAATACTGGAATGACAAGTTGCAAAGGATTTAAAACATATTTCTTACAATCATATTAATTTCCAAACTCTCTTCAATGGTAACCTCAGCTACTGTATAGACCATTTTTATGAAATGTCAATATCACACACAGATTCTTCTGATACATAGCCATCTGAAAAGAAAATAAGGGAACAGCTGTAAGATGAAAACTTTAGTTATAATTTAAATAACCACCAGGAACCAGACTAACTGGGCAATAGAACACATACGAGAAAACATTCAGTCATAACTGAATAAATTATTTGTTTTGACAGCTGGCCATATAGCATTAAATTTAAAGATTTTTAGCTCCATGGGCATCTTTGTTATCACTTTGTGGAGGAAATTTAATTTTCCTTAAAATTAGTTTTACTTTAGAAATTTGTATATATGTAAAAAGGATGAGAAACAAATAAACTTAGAGCGCATGAACTTCAGTTCAAATGCTGAATAATAATTGTCTTAAAACTTTAAGATCAATAGAACTTTATTTAAATATAGAACTTGGGGTAATGCGAATACTTTGGCATTTTTTTCAGAGCATAGTACTATCTTTTTGGCTAGATTTGAATAAAGAATTTATTAATGCACCATGCTCTAAGAATCATATGTACATCTTTTAAAGAAGTTATTAAACTGATAGAAAATAATAAGTAACATGGTTTGTACCAAAGGTTTTATTGCCTTACTGTTAATTTGCTTTTTTAACACCTCATGCAGGGACCAACATGAGCGGCCTACTGCTTTAGAATTGTTGCAGCACCCTTTCATAATAGGAAACTCATGAAACCTGGCAATGCTTCTATCAAGCAGATATAAACTGTTTTGTGTGGGAAAATGTCTTCTAAATTGAGAAACTGTTGGTATAAAACTTGTAAAAGTTGCTGAAATAGTCAATCTTTACCTTTTCTAAATGAACTTTTGAAGCAGGATTTAGCAAGTGTGTGTGTGTTTGTGTGTGTGTGTGTGTGTGTGCATGTAAATAAGTTCAAAACATCCCTATCAGGCTTTTTTTTACTGAAAGAATTCATATTCTTGCCTTTCCCCTTCAGTGAAGCCACTTAAGAGATGGATAAGTTTTTGAAGCAATTTATACCAAGCTAAAAGGGAAAGGACTATTTTTTTATAGTCCTGGACAAAAACAAAAGTATTCTCAAACCAGGGATGAAATCTTACGTTCCTTACCGGTTCGGAAATGCACGTGCCGCGCACATGCACAGAAGGTAAAGAAGACATTACTTTCTGGTTAAAACCAGGAAGTAATGACACCCAGGTGGGTGGGCGGAGCTTTGCTCTGACATCACTACTGGATCACTGAATCACCCAGCATGATCGCTACCGGATCAACCGAACCGGGAGGATTTCACCCCCGTCTCAAACACTTTAGATTCTGGCATAAAATGAAGAGTCCAGTGTAAATGATCAGCACACAAATTATTCCTGATAATCTCAAATTTCGGTTAAGCAACAGTACTTTCCAAAACCTATTGTATTATACGTAAATGTGGGAATGCTAAACCACAATCCAGTGCAAATGTCCTCAGACATAAATCCTTTTATATTAACCATTGGATCACTATTGTAGTGTTTATTCGTATATGTTAAGCAATATTATAGATAGATGCAACTTGTTACTCATGTCTATATTTATCCAGATAGGCAGTTTCAATAAAGTTCAAAAACTATTTGAATTTTTTTTTAAACATTCAAATGTAGACAGACCTTTTGTGCATTGCAAAGTTCATTTAACTATTCTATTTCAGGGTATTCTGAGACACACAGCTAGTCTAAGGTGCCTTTTTAAGGGGCTCTACCCATCTGCTCATTTGCTGTTTCTTGATTCATTCTCCCTCCCTCCTTCTCCCCACCTCTCTCACCTGTAGATATCTGCATTTTTCATGGTATTTTGGTTAAAATACTGGTAATTTGAGGGTATGTTTGGCTGCAATGTACATTTGTCACTTTGTGCATTAAAAGTTACATTAAGTAACTTTGTCACTTTGAATGTACATTAATCGGCATACATTAAAATGAAATTTTGTTGCATACAGCTCTCAAATGGTCTCCACCTCCAATATACACAACATACACATGACAAATGACAAATAAACAAACACAAAATTATGCATATACACACATATATTATATGACATGGAGAAACAAGTCTAGTTAAGATGTATACATGTACATGGCGAGAAAAACAAAGTTTGCAAATTTACCAGACAGATGGCATAGGGAACGAAGCTGTTACAGAATCTGGTAGTCCTGCTAGAAATACTTTGAAACCACTTCCCAGAGAGGAGCAACAGAAACAGACCATGAAGTGTGTGTTTGGGGTTTCTAGCAATGCTTTGAGCTCTAGGCACATAGCGCTTATAAGCAGTATCCTGATACAGCTGAGAAGATTCCTATAATCTTCTCAGCTATCCTTACCACTCTCTGAATCAGTGTTGGGTTTCTACTGGTTTGCCCCAGTTCAGGTGAACCAGTAGTGGAGGCGGCTGGACTCTCTGCCCACCCGCCCGGACATCATCACGGGCGCTCTTTAAGGTTCTGCACATGCGCAGAAGTGCTGTGCATGAGCAAAGCGAGTGTGCACATGCACGCTCAGTTCCGAACCGGTAGCGAAGGTAAGTGAAAACCACTACTGCTCTGAATGGACTTTCTGAGGCACTGCAGCCACCAAACCAAACAGTGATGCCGTTTGTTAAAATGCTCTCAATTGTGCCTCTGTAAAAAGCCAGGACAGGAGAAATGCAGATGCTGGTTTGCACGCTTCACTAAGGATGATGTGCTGAGAGACCAGATTGTTAAATTATCTGCGCCCCCAGATACTTAATATTGCTGACCACATCTATAGCTGCATCCTTGAGACTGAGTGGAATATGATCATGCCAGCTCTTTCTAAAATCTACGATGATCTCCTGTTTTATTAACATTTGGAACCAGGTTACTTTTATTATACCAGAGCCTTTGCATCTTCCCTATAAGCACCTTCATTGTAATCCTGGATAAGACCCACAACTGCTGTTATCCTCATATTTCACAATATGATTTGTAGCAGATTTGGCACAGTAGTCGTGGGTCATCAAGGTGAACAGTAGCGGACTCAAGACACAGCCCTGTGGGGAATCTGTACTCAAGGAGATGGGAGTTGGAGGCTTTTCTCCCAACTCGCACAAACTGGGGCCTATCAATAAGGAAATCTAGTATCCAATGGACTTATATGCAAGTATATACTGTATATATTCACTGATAAACTGAAACTGATTATTTCTGAATGCATTTGGGATCCTAAAATACTTGATTTATTTACAAGTATATACAGTATAAATTAAAATGGTATTTACTGGAATTTAGATTAAGAATTGTTTTTAATACTATGCTATAAAATGCCCGTTCTTCCACCTGCTTGCAAATGGAAGAACAGTTTCCTCACTACCTTTAGCTCCTTTTTAATGTATCTTTTGGTTTCCATTGCAAACTTCTTCACATCTGAGTCATCCTATCCTGCAGTTGTCCTGTCATCCTCCATTTCACTCAGATTTACATCACTGTCAGCTTTAACATGTATTTATATTCATAGCAGTCCTCTACCTTGTTTCTTGCTACTCTATGAAACATTTCTTCAGTTTTTAGCAAATGTAGCTTTACAATGAAATCTTTATGAATTGCAGTAATCTGGGAAAGAAGAACCTAGTAAAAATTCTCATCTGCAGATTTGGTATCCTTCCTATATTGCTTCCTATGTGGAAAGACAGTAATTGAGAGGCATGCAGATTTATACAGAATAAGAAATTGAACTTCCCTTAATGTCACATTTGCTTTTTTGTACTAAATATACCCTCATCTAGAAGTAAATTACTAGTTGGCTGCCTTCCATCTTTCATACTTGAAACTGGCAGTGAATTCTGATAATTTTTAAAAATATATGTATTTGGAGTCTTGCAGTTTCTGTATGTTAAACATTTAAAATGCTTCCCAAATCCACATATGCCAGTTGCTGAGATTCCTTTTAATGGGTAGTTAAGAAATTTGAAAGCTTATTTTATTGCATTCTTCTGGAATTGACCAGATCATAGCAGCTAATTGGAAAGGAAATAAGTTTTTTTCTGAAGTAAATATTTTAAGCTAGTATTGTTAATTCCCTCACATAGTGATGGATGTGCCAGTCCCAATTCTACTTGTAATTTGAAGTCTGCCTATAATTTATTCAAGCTTAAATATGAGCTACCTCAAAAAGCCATATTTAAATGTAAGAATCAATGTCATGCATATATGAGTTAATCAAAGCTCAGTACAGTAGCCTTGTCAAAATGAATGAAACAGTTAATAGATAGAAATGTGGTATTTTCAGGGTTGGGCTTTATAGGGCTATCACTTCTGATGACTGACAAGGTCTGCTGAGTTCATTGCAATTATAGTCAAAATCAACGTATTTATACTCCTATGACTGAGCTTCGTAATGATTATGCTTTTTTCCTCCACAGAATGAAAGCTTATTTTCCTTTGGCAAAAACATCGTTTTCAGATTTCAAATTTCTTATACCCATTTTAATGGTTACAATTTGTTACAATACAAAATGTCTAATTTTCTCCCCAGATTCCCTGAACTTCAGTTATTTAAATCAGATATTGCTATATGCAACTAAGCACTGTTCCATTCCTGGTCATATTACCCTAGACTATTTCCTTTAACTTCACTCCTCATCCATAATAGTTTCATCTCCAATTCCTCTTTGCTGTTTGTTGTTTCTACAGCACAAATACAAAAAACTCTCCCTCTTTATTTCAGACATTCTCTACCTATTCTCTGAATGGAATATAGATTCCTTAAAGGCATATTTGGAATGAAAGGAAAATTCCATAAGTTTCTAAATTAAAAGTAATTTTAAGTTAAAAACTAGAGCCAAGTTAGCAGCTTCAGGTGTTAAGTTGGTTTTCAGAGATACGTTTTATACATTTTTAAATTTTAAATAGTGCATGAGCTCCTAGGGAGCCTGACATATGCTTTAAACAGGATATACCCACTGACTACACAGATAAATTATTTCAAATTAAGTTTAGAATCTAAAAATATGAATAGAATTCCTCCATTGAAAAAGAGCAGCAAGAGATCAAACACTTCTTCCTTGCGATTTTTCTCCAAATTTCATGGCCAAGAGTAGACACTGAATTTCATTCTTACCAAAGCAAATGTCCAGGAGTTAAGCCATCAGGTTATGCAACATGTTTTAGCACTTAACAATATTTATCTTTCTTGGGAGCATTTGTTCTTCCCCAGAGTAAATTTCTTAATTATAGGAGTTAATATTATAAACAATAATTGATTATAAAATTAGATATTAACTTTAGATATTATAACTGATTATAAAATTAGATAGTAACTTTAGATATTAATTGTAAAGTGAAAATGCAACTAAATCAAAGAATTAAGCCATTAAAATTCCATTCACCTCTTAAACTGCATTGAAAGTTACATGGAATAGACATCTGCTGTAAGTTTGTGTGCCTAAAAAGGGGAAGATTTATATAAACCCCTCAAGCAAACATTCCAGTGTGCCACCTAAAAGTACATTCCAAGTGAAGTAAAATAATCCTTCCTCTTCCTCCTCAGTAGGATCCATTTTCTACGAACAGTTCTTGTATTCAAGCAAGTACTTATATATGAACATATTAAGTAAAATTCTACAGATCTGTTAGAGTTTGATCAACGTCATAGAATTTGGATTCTTTATTTGCAGCTCTTCAATTAGGTTTATATCTTAAAAGAGAATCCAATTTGTAGGAAAATGAAAATGTAAAAAAAAAATCCAGTCCGTATATAGTAAATTTAAAGACCAGAGGAGAAAGGGCAGACTTGAATCCCAATCCTGTGTGTTACTTGTGGACAAATACAAAGGATTGGGTTCCAAATATCTAAATTGAAGTTCAACTATTATTTCAACAAATGTTAAATTCAGGGGTTGTTTTTATTTAGATCTATAGCCATGTGTCCTTTATATCTTCAAATTGTAATGGATAAAATGCATTCCAAGGCAAAGCTACAAGCTGGGAAGCAAATACTATGAGACTTTGTAAATAAATTTTATTTAAAACAAACATTTACTGGTTTGTCTTCTTCCTACTGGGAATCACAGTTTAAAACATTTAATCTTTCTTACACTGTATGTCAAAAGCTCTTGAGGATTTCATAGCATAAATGAGGTAGTGAAGAAAGTCTAAAAAGGCTTAAAATGCAACAACGCAGGATCAAATTTCACAATACAGGGTTTAAGAAATATTCTCAATATAAAAATTACAAGGGTGAAGAAGTAACAAGTATGGATGAAAGAGACTGAAGAGCTAAGGAGATTAAAATTTGAAGATACATTATTCATAGTGCCCACGTTAAAGTATTAAAAAGACACCCATAATTCAAATAAATGTATTCAAGTATGCAGTACAAAGTTTTGCATTACCGGCAACTAAATATTACATAGTAATTGATGCAACAGTAGTTACATTATTTTGTAACCACTAATTGGATACATGCTCAACAATTATCTAAAGCACTTTTAATGTCGCTAAAGGGCTTAAAACTTCAGACTTTTTTCTGAAATGTCTGTAACCAATTAGAGCATAAACTGTGCAAGAACTGATTTTACCAAGTAGTGGATCCCTCTCAGATATGAGGATAACTTAACAAAATCTTTTAGATTTTACACCCAGTAAGTAACAGTTGCTACTGTACTGAATTTACGCTGAGGTAATTTCCATGCACTTAAGAGTCACAGCTGGTAAAAATGGGACATCAGCTTGGAACAAGAACTCATTAACATTTACAACAGTAATTTGATTTTAAAAAAGGCAGGTGAATGAAAACAGTAATATGACACAGCCATAAAAATGTATACTAGTGGTTTAATTGGAGAGTGATTATTCAGGTCTGAAAAAACAACCTCCATTTTCGTTACTACAATCACAAGTACAATTCATGTAGCACAAGTGACAATTATTTTATTGTCTGAGATAAGGGAGAAGTTGGTATACCAACAATTGTACTTATTTATTGCAAAGATAGTATTCCACCTGTAAAGAAAATGGCATTTTATTCACATAGCACACTTTTTAAATTCAAAATGTGGCATTCTGTATGAAATGCTAATGGAAAACAGTGATCCCTGTCCACTAATAACTTAAGTTTAAAAAAAAACTTACTAATGTCACTATAGAAATTTTATGTATTTCAGCTCTTAAATCACGTTAATCTATATAACCATTATTAACAGCTCTGTGTGTCTATTACTGCATCAAGCCAAACATTTAAATGCACTTTCACATCAAAAGATTATTATATAAACTTTTTTATTTTTATTCCCCCTTCTGAAAGTTACTGACATTTCAGCACTCGATTGGTTTATGACAAATTGAGGCCCATGCCATTTTCACATTGCGTGGCTGGGGTCATCCTGCCATGGTTGTTCATCCACTTCCCACCAGCACATGATTCCCCAGGCAGTGGATGGCGCTCAGGAAGTGGCTCCCAAATAAGGCCCAACGTTTAACATGAAGTGCCACTGAGGTTTCTTCCTTATCGATGCTGACACAAGGGAAAAAGTTAGGTACACTGGTTATACTTACAAGCAGCTCCAATCCTGAGTTATTTATGGTATATCTAAACATACAAAAATGTATGTACAATCTCTCCACTTTTTGTTGTAAACATTGTCAGTATACTTTACATATCCCTTCTTTGAAACATGCAAATCATACATACAGTATAAATACACAAAAATAATTACACTCATTCATTCACTAAGCAACAAAAATCGTGGCTGGCATAGTCAATTATAAATAATGCATGAGGCATTCCATACAGCTAAAAGCAGCCATTTAATCTACTGTTCTTAACTGTGGTTGTGGAAATACTGTGATTTTGCACCTTCTGTATCATTAGAGTATTTATAACACTATCATATGTGGAGATAGGCTCATTTACTAATCTCTTCAGAGTGAAAGATAAAGCAGCACTTATATATATATACATATATATATGTATAAATTACATATATATATCTATCTATATCTATATAAAGTGGACAACAGCTGCTGGATTTGCTCTTCTTAGACGCTGATGAATTTTTGTCTAATATTCTTAAATTAAAAAAAAGGGAAAAGGAACTAAACAACTGATTACATATTCATTCCTTGGGCACTTAACAGTGAATCCAGCATGTCGAATGTGTCTTTGTAGTCCATATGCTGGCTGTTTGTACTGTACTCGTGACTGGCATCAGGACCGTTCTCCACTGGGTTCTTGTCCAGTTTCACGAGGGTGCTGAGATGTCCGTAGCCCACCTGGTATGTGACATGGGGAGGAGGGGGTAAGGGAAGGTTAAAAACAGAGTTGAGAGAGGATACATACTGCTTAACAGAGGAAGAACTAGATGAACTACCTGAACTTTTGGAACTTTTGCTCATTTTGGAATGATGGTTGTGAGAAGCATCATTGCTGAAGAGCTTCTTTCTTGAAGAGCCGGAACTAGAGACACTGCCATCGGAGCTCAAACCAACAGGACTCCTCAGAACAGCTGGGGTTAATCCGTCACTACCATGTTTACTGCTGCCACTATGCTTGTGACTGCCACCGTGGTGACGGTTCATGGAATGTTCCTTGTGCTTTTCCTTGCTAACATGGGGACTCGAGTGCTTGCTTTTCCCACTTCCTTCATCGGAAGAACTATGCCTCTCTGAGGAAGAGACTTTGATTTTCATTTTCAGATCTTCTTTAGTGGCATTTTTTTCAGTGGGAGGAATGGGTATCCGCAGTTTGAGCGAGCCACTTTTGTCTTTTTTGTCTGGCATATATTTTTCAGGTTTCTCCCCAATAGGAATTTTCATTTTAATAGGGGAAGTTACAGAACTGCTGTTTGCTGTTTGGGGTTGAGCGTGTTTTTTATAGGGAGGCTCGGATCCCATGTAGTGTTCTCTTATATCCAGTTCTAGGGTTTCCAGCTTTCGTTTCTCTCTGTATTTATCCAGTGACATTTTCTGAGGCATTATCGCAGGTGCCGACGCAATCTGCCCGTGTTTGTTTCCTGCTTTGTGGGCCATAGAGTACTCAGAGAGTTTGTCGGCTCGATGATGCAATGCAGAATGTAACTGCAATGAAGAGCTTGGTGGATAGTTGATGTTGAATTGAGCACCTGGCAACGAAGTCTCCTGTTTCTGAGAATACAATTGCTCTGTCCTCGTTTGTTCTTGGTGCTGAGGCCATTCTTGGTGTGTTGACAAATTATATGAGGTACTTGGCATTCCTGCAGCTAATATTGCCAGATTATCTTGACTATCTTGAACAGACATATTTCCTGAGTTCAAAGGAACTGGGACAGGAAATGTGGACGTTGATGGTTTTTGGAAACTTGCATTTGCAGATACACCAGCAACAGCATCCACCAAAATGGAATTCTGAACCAAAGAGGAGCCGAGAAGAGAGTTTTCAGATGCCTGGCCATCTCCTTTAGGTTTCTTAGCAGCCTGCTGATTAGCCTGTGCAAGAACATATGAGTAAGTCAGTATCTATTCTCAACTGTACAATCTCCAAGGATGTTTCAAGTTCTATGGGGGTTAAACAGATCCCAAAGAGAGTAGAATGCTTAAGCATAATGATTGCTTTCTATGAACAGAAAGGCTAGGATCTAAATTTGGAAAACATTATTTGTACTCTCTCCCATTTCATTCCATTGCTCCTCACACTAACTTTCATACTGCTTCCCAGGCCCTATCCTAAGTCCTGTATTTTGGAAAACATGGGGAAATAAAGAATTTCCAAGTACCATTTGCAAGCCCTCTTACTTTGGTGTGAGCACAAATCTGCTTATACAGTAAACTCTCCTTCCTGGTGAGCTAGATTACATGGATATGTTTATATAATCTTGTTTAATAGCAATATGGAGTCCTTTGCCATTATCATCATTTAGGATGCTTTCTTCAAATTACCAGTCTAGCCTACACTTCCTGAAAGTGCATCAGTCGGAGGGGGCCCAGTTATATTCCCTATTCTACCAATGAAGAGCAACAAATCATTTAATTTCATTGGCATTTTTGCTTCATACTTATTTAACACAGATTTATCCAGAAAATAAAGTAGTTTTAAGAACATCAAGGTTCACTTTAAAATTTAAGGTGGAATACCATGTATCTATAAATAGAAGCAGATTCCAATTATCGAATGGAACCCTGGGGGAAGAAGACAGACATTCAAAATCTGCTCAGCAGGTCTCTTAACAAACAAGCAGATAATTTAAAAGTTATATGATGATTATACAAAAAAGGAAAGTGAAGGAAAATATATAACGTTGGATTCTATTTAGGATTTCTCCAGAATACTTCAAGAAAGCTAAAGCAGAACATGAAGGTCCACATATTAACATATTAGCAACAACAGTCTTTACCAAGAGAGAATCTTACCCTCCAATTTCGAATTCTCTTTAGTCTACTAGGAGTTTTTTCCAGTATCTGAAGAAATTCATGTGTTAGCTCTGTGAAAGAAAATAGATGCAAAATTAATGTATTTGAACTGCTAGCTGAAATCCTTAAATGAATTTTCAATCTAAGAAAAAAAAGGACAATTTTATTATTGATGAAAAGTGTTTCTATCTATACAAAGAAAGCATACACAAATTAATGTTTAAGACTTGCTGTTAACTGTTATTATCTCCTCCCATAAAAGTTTACACATGACAATGCAAAGAATGAAAGGAAGGCACTTTTTTCTAATACATACTATATGAAAAGTGGACAACATGTGACGCATATTAGCCCTCTCTTCTGCACCCTAAGATTTCAAAATTAGATATCACTGGTGCAATGTTAGCCTATTTTTCAGAGTGTCACTGAAATGGTTCTTGTGGGGCTTTTCCTCAAGCAAAATTTGGGTAATTTTTGAGAGACTTCTAAAATGTTGGCTATTCTCCTTCCATTAATATCACAGCATCACCATTTCCTGCCCCCCCCCCCCCCCAAATATTGGGAGGTGGAGCTGCAAGTCCTCATGGCTCAAACATTGATCACACCATGTTAAGGCCTAATATCACTTGTTTTATCATAGCTTGATGTTTGAACCCAATTACTGGTTGTGTCCTAATGCAATATGGGAAGCAGGACATTATGTCTTTTTATACAATCACTACTAAAATGTACTCTCAGTAATAAGCATTGCATTTACTGTTTGCTTTGTATTAACAAGATTCTTCATTTTTACACAACGTATTTTTTCAAATACTAGAAACTATAGAAAAAAATTACTTAGATTTCTGTAGCCTTCACAAAATTAAAATTCTGAAGTACTATATAACAAAACAGAACATATATGCAACATTAGTACACAATACTAACACAACATTGTGTCTAAGAACATTGTTTAAGAAAATTAACTTATTTTTATGCTAAATATGTAATAAATTACAACCAACTTTGGTATGTGTGTTATGGTTTTGACAACTTGTAATACCATATTGGTTAAGAATTACTGATATGGTGAATCAGATTCTTCAAAAGCAGTTAATGGTTAAAATAACAATATTCTGTTAAATTATATCCTAAACCTCTGAAATCTATCAATATATGAAGAATGTTGACTAGTGCTAGTCAAAAACAGCACTAAATGGAAAAAACAGAATTATACATTCATGGAAAAATGTCTATATCCCCGAGTCTAAATGCTGGCTTAAAGAAATTTGTTAGCTTCTGAATTCATTTTGTATTCATGGAGAGACAAGACTGGATAATATAATTCCTTACGACTAGGTTCAATTCATTCTTTAAAGGTTGAATTACAATCTGCAGTTGATAATTCCAGAGGAAAAAGTTCCAAATATATCAATGTAGAATAAATAAGAAGGCAAAACTTGTCTATAAGGACAGATAGTCATTTGAATTAGGCAGAAAGAGAAAAGGGTAGCTTATAGAAAGAATGAAATTATGACATATCCTTAGCAAGCGGGTTTTTTTGTTACATTTATATGGCCACCCATCTCACAAAAAGTGACCCTGGGTAGCATACAACAACTTTTTTTAATTTCTGATTTTCTTTCTTACTTATACATTATTCTTTCTTATTTTCTTTGTTTCTTTTCTAATATTTGTACTGTTTTTATATTGTGACAATTTCTTAGGTAGGTAAGTAGGAAATAAATTTCACACTCTCATTTTCTTACTTTTGAAAACAGACCCTTACCAACCCTCACCTCCCAAAAACACTTTTCCTCCCCAAATGGCCTATTTGACAGTTAATTGGCACTGTTAGAACTACTACTTTCTAAACTTAGATGCGTGGTTTTGAGAATTTACATTTTAATGGGTTGCCTAAAATTAATTTAATATTTTTTATTAGGATGTCCTCTTGTGCTGCAGGTAGCAACTAACTAAAAGGGTCAGCAAAAGATGAAAAATACAGAGAGCCAGACTGACTCTTCTCACATTGTTTTCAATCAGAATACCAAAACACTTTCAGTCAGATGGTCATGACTTACTTTCTCTCTTGCTAAATCTGCATCTACTAAACACTGAACTTTAAAAATGACCATTAGATGATTATGGTTATCATAAAGTTCAAATTTTCTGTACCTCTTCACTTGGCTAATAGGCTTGTTCTGAATCTGGTATTTCATATAATTTAAACCCAGAACAGATAGGGCTTTTTTACATTTAGTTTTGTAACTGTATCTATACCATCATCCCACTGATGCAAGCACATCATCTGGCAAAATATTTTCTCTCCCTTCAAAATGTTCTGCAGAAAGTTTGTGGTCTGAAATCTGAAGACAGCATAGATGGTTATGAAAACTCCACTGCACAAGAACAAGCCAACAGCTCAATTGACAAGAAGCCAAACATTAAATTCTAGTAAGATGGCTCACATTACATTCTGAAAGTTCATACCTTAGTCTTCAGGAAACTAAACACAATGTATAAATTAGCCAATATCACCTTAATATACTTAATATTAGCACAGCGTATCACAAGGCAGTTAATTATTTTAAAAGGATGTAGAAAAATTGATATTGCTTACCATCAAGTAATTCTAAAGTTACAGAAGCATCTACATATTCCCACCAATGTTTTCCATCCGTTGATACGGGGATTTCCCAGTTAGACCACTTGCAAGCCAAATGTATACATACACATGCTATCACAGTTGGCTTGTACTGAAGACAAAATGTAGTAAGGTGCAGACTGTGGTCGGGAATGTTTCATAATGGAAGAATAAGTGTCAATCATGGAAAAGACAAAAAACAAGGGGAAAGAATTTGTCAACATACATTCAAGACAATTGTTATGGATAGTAATTTTTTTTTTGAAGTTTAAAATTTTGGATTTTATATTAAAGCTTCTTGAGCTAAACACATGGAAATATTCTGTTTTACATTTAAAACATACATCTTAATATTGAAAAAAGCCAAAATATTAATGCATATAACATTTTTTCAAAAATCAGCTCATCTAGATTTTACTGCATCATCACTGTTGATGTTTTATTTGGAAAGTCACTGAGATAATAACTAAGCTATCAAGGAAGGAAAAATCGAATTTTTATCTTCAAAGCCAGCCTGGAAATATAGAATGTATTAATTGCTATTGTTTAAGAAACAATGAATTAATGCCAATTTTATATTCTAAAATAGCCTTGAAAAAGGTTAGAATAGCAACTATATATCAACCCATTAATTTCTTTTGCCCAAATTATGTGTATACCTCTGTTCACGCATTTTTACATACAATAATGTTAATCTTATTCTTTAAATAATATCTGTCATTTCAAACACTCCAAAAATAGCTCTGGAGAAGTCACCAAGGTTTCCCACCGTTCAGCCACACAACTACTGTAACTTCTTAAGATAATCAGGTGACATTTAACACTAGAGCCACACTTTCATTCACGCCAACTACTTTAATGAAATTTGCGGATTCTTTTTTCCTTTTTATTAAGTTGAATATCTTAATTGAATTCAAAGTTCCCAGAATATCTCATTTTCCTGCAGGTTGTTTTTTCTTATAATTTTCTAGATGAAATCCTTAATCTCATTTTAATTTCTGCTACATACATCTTAATCCACTCCTAGCTCTGTTTTGTTTTCTTCTTTCATTGTCTCAAGGCAGAAACACTAAGTGAGAAACTAAACTACGGTATTTCCCAATTCTTAAAAATCTTTTACCCACAAAATTACCAAACGAATTGCTATGTGTTTTATGCTGTGCTTGCTCTGCCTTTCTCTTCTGATATGTTTACCAAGATTACGTTGATTTTTGCTGCTATATTTTATTTTGATTTAAGACTGAAGACTCACTGGACAGTATTTGACCAGTTAAGTAGTAAATAGGGCTTAAAAAAAAAAGACAGTAACTCCATTACAGAACCAGATAGCTTCTGCAATGGGAAATATTTAAGCTGGTTCTAATGTATCTAAAAACGTATTTTAACTAATGCCTTAATTTCATTAAAAAAATAACAAACTGATATTTTTATTAAGAAAAAAATTGCCATTAACTACAAGGGTAAACTAGAAACATCTTTGTACTTACCAAGAAGCTCGGATTTCTAGGTTAAGTTTATCTCTCTGTAATCTTTAGCTGCTATTCAGGCTACCAATTTTAGACTTATGCACTCACAATCGAGAAAATGCCACCAGAAAGCACCACTACACTTCACATCGTGCATTTAACCCCTTTGTGCCGTTAGGCCCTTGTACAATACACCGCACTGCAAACAGGAAGGTACCACCACAGTAGACAGCCCAGTCGCCTGTTGCAACAAGGGTTAGACACAGGTAGGGGGCCCTGCAGTAAAGGAAGCTATAGTGTGCTACAACAGTGCAACAAAGAGGTTCAGGATAACAACCTGTTGGTAGCCATGAAATAGGATGTCTGTGCCAAATCCTTGCTTGCTGTAAGAAAGAAAAATAATTAGCCATCAGTAACAATGATTTAATTATTAAAATGCCATGTACGTGATGCTCAAAAGCTTCCCACTTGCAAAAATAATTACTCAATACTGCACAACGTTGTCACTCTCTCCATTAAGAAAACTAATTGCTTCTTTAAAACTGAGGTCAAAAGAACACATTCTCTTATCTCACATTATGGCTAAGACAAATTACATGTTTCTGGTAAATCCACAAATAATTGCATAATTTCAGGCTGACATGTCAATTATGTAATTGTTTACATTATTCAATCCACAGAACAAGTGCTGCCAATAAGGAAGTAAATGTAAACAGTACATTCAACAGAAGATTCCCTTTTGCTTTCAAAGGAATTCTGTGCCACAGTGATGGGGAAAATGCCCTTGTGCATTCAGTGCATATTGAAATACAACATAAAATTAAAGTCAGGATTATACACGATGATCTCTCAATGCCTTACTTCTTTTTACAGCAAAGTCTCCCAAAAAGGCTACATTTAGGGATGTTCCAGTTCAAATTCAAACTGAAGTGTACTCTAATGTTATTAACTTCAAATGTGCTTCCTGAATTATATTTAATGTAAAAAGGATTTTTTTTTAAAAAGGACCAATAACAATGTTGCTGTTAACAGATTTGACTTCTATTTAGGCAATGAAAATGCACTTCTCTTCATCCTTTTTAAAGATCCTTCTCTATTGCCTGAGTTTTGAGTGACCGGGGCAGGCCTCAAACAGGTGGAGGGAAGGACTGATGGAACAACTAGTTATGCAAACGTAATTGTTTGTTTCTCATGAATTCTGTATATACTAAAAATTAAGTGAATATTTTATATACACCTTTTACAGATAGTCCTCGACTTACACAAACACAATTGAGCACAATATTTATGTTGCTAAGACAGCTGTTAAGTGAATTCTTTATGACATTTCTTGCCAGAATTGTCAAGTGAGTCACTGTAGTTGTTAGGTTAGTGACAGGGTTATTAACTGTCTTCCCCACTGACTTTGCTTGTCAGAAGATGGCAAAAAGTGACCCTAGGACACAACTGTCATAAATATGAGTCAGCTGTCAAGCACCTTGATCATGTGATCTTGGAGATTCTGCAATGGTCGTAAGTGAAAAATAAAAAATGATGTCACTTTTTTCAGTTGCAACTTCAAATGGTCACTAAATGAACTGCTGTAAGTCAAGGGCTACCTGCATATTCTTTTTCTTAAAAACATTTGATGGGTAATTGGTAAAATTTCAGAGAAAATTAAATAAACATGAAAAGTGACATTAACTCAAGAAATTAAATGCCTGTTGAATTAAAAACACCTTCATGTCTAAGTATTAAGCAACCATAAGGGACAAAAAAAATCCTTAGACAAGGTGGGAATGTTCTACAAATCTAGAAATCTTAAGCTATGAATAGATCAGAAATAATAGTAATAATAATTGATGTGTCACTGAGAAAATTCAACAGATTTATATTTCCCATCAAAAAGCCTAGAAGAGAGCCTCTGCATCAGATATTAACATTTGAAAGATAGTTTAGTATAACTCTTCAATAATCTGGATTTAAACCATTTATGTCCATGTAAAAAAATAGCCATTATTTTATACCTGGGTTTGGAAATTTTACAATATGAAAATCACATGAATTTAAGATCATGGTGTTTTAAAGAGCCATGGTGGTGCAATGGTTAGAACGCAGTATTACAGGCTAACTCTGCAGGAGTTTGATCCTTACTGGCTCAAGAAATTCTAGTTAACAAAGGCCCAGAAGAGGAGACTTTTCTACAGCAACACAGTACCCCTCAAAGTGAGGTCTGCCCCTACCCATCCTTTTGGCCTTCTCTAAGAAAGAACCTTAACTCTGGCTCTGCCAGTTGGCCCGGAATCCAAATGGGAAGTATTTTCCTGGAGGTGGTTATAAGATTAAATCCAAGTTCCCTACTCCCTACTTCCCTACTCCATTGTAAGGCTCTCCTCTTTTAGCTTAATCTTTTATATTTTATCAGATTGTAAGCCACTCAAGAGTTTTGTGATTGTAAGATGGGTGGCAAATAAATAAAATAAAATACATGTATTTATAATTAAAAGAAATATTAATGGTTGCTAATGTCCCCTGAAATTAGTTACGTTTGATTATGAATTTTCAATTTTCTCTTAAACAGGACATTCAACAAAAAGTATGTAAAAAGTACATGTTATTTCAAAATGCTACAAATTATACTCACAATTTGCTTATGAAAACTATAAACTGTCTCAAAAATGACCAAATTCTACCGGTGGGCGGTAAAATAGCCTATATGGATCTTTTTGGAAGAATTACAAGGTCAAAAGACTAAAAAGACTGAATAATTAAAGCAGATTGTTTCAGATTTAAAACTGAGTTTTCACTCAACATATGCAGCATTTCACAGTATCCATCCTACTCTTTTTTTTTTTATTCCAGTTGTTCTCCTCCATTAATTCCAAAATTGTCACAAGGAATCAGAATACCACGAAAATGGCTAGAATACCATCAATTGCATTTGAAGCCCAAGCTTGGGTGTAGAGAAGAGCAAAAGGGCAGTGAACACCTTTAGATAACCCTATGATTATCTGGCAATATGTCCCATTAAATTCAGTGGGAGCTGTTACTGGGTTATTAAAATGAAATCACCATGGTTTAAAGGTTTTCCATGGCATATTGTATTATTAAATACAATTACAAATACAATTAAATATTGTATTAGCCATGTTCAGAAACTGAATTCTACCAATGCTCAGCTCATATTAGTGCAGTGAAAGATTTTGTATTCATATTAACTTGAAACCCCGCATAGAAAGTTATGCTTTTTGTGGCATGTAAACACAATAAAAGTCTTGGCTAGTCAGCATTAGAAGATTTAGCATATCATATGTTCCTGAAGGGAGATCAGTGTGAACATAAAATCAGTGATTATTGATAAGTATAAAGAATACATTAGATTTTTTTTTCTTTTTTGGAACTATCCTTTTTAAAGTTTAAAGATTGTTTTGTCAATGTAAAAAATAAAAAAATAGCAAAGGGAAAAAAGCACCATCCTTTCCCCTTCAATAAAAATAACTGAACAGTTTTTTAAAACTTATGTTTACTTTTGAAATGAGACCAGGTTTAATGCTTTTATAAATCCCCATATACAAAAGCAGGGAGTTGGTATTGTTTCTCTCTCTCAAAATTCTCCTAAAGTGATCAGTACATGAGCTGCTTTTTAAAGAGTTTTCTTGCAACTGGCTATACCATTTATTTCAAATTAAGGGAAGATTTGGCATTTAATTGAACTAATACAGACATGTTTCCAAAATCAATAGTAGAAACATCAGTGAATTCTTATTGTATTTCTAAATAAGAAAGATCAAAATAAGATAGGTGGTTATTTCAACCTCTAAGAAAATATTCACAAAACATCTACTATAAAATTAGAAAAAGTATAAATCAATGCTGCCACAATCCAGCATTTACACAAAGCTGCAGTCTTCTAATGCAGATATCACTTGAACTTATGAGTGTGATAGACAAATGAAAGATGACATATCACACTATTATTTTTTTCCTTAACAATGATTAACATTCAAATGAATGAACATGATAGTTTTAGAAATGGATATTTTTAAACATACAAATATTTAGAGCAATTAATACATTTGTGGATGGATTAACCATGGATTAACTGGCTGATTTTATACAGCATACCAAGTTGCAAATCACAGTTTTTAAACTAAAGTGACCGCTTTATGTTTAATCCTTTGATATTAAGATTCTGACCTGGGGTGGGGAATAACCTATATGCATATTAGATCAGTAATTCTCATCCTTGACAATCTTAAAATGTGTGGACTTCAGCTGCCAGAATTCCACAGCTAGCGGGTTGTCAAGGTTGAGAAATACTGAATCAGGCATTAATTAAATCTAGTTGAACTGATTAGAAAAAACAAACAAACAATGTTGTGAAAATAAAATTCACTGCGAAACAAATATATACAGTTGCAACCAATTCCAGTAATAAACTTTCTATGTAGCAACAAGCAAGGTGAAAAAAAAGTGGGTTTGGAAACATATTTTCTTATCCTGTGGTATTACATGAATGTTACGAAGGACTACAGACTAAAAATATAGTCCCTAGTAGCTGGTTGCCAGAATTATCAGATATAACAGGACATCCATATGCAGGACATGAGCACAATGTGTAAATTTACTTTGGTATTCAAATGTTACTTTGGATTAAATATGCTTATTTCAGAACTAGCTATCAATTTTGAGTTTAGTAACTTTAAAATTGAAAAAAAAAACACCTATAATTTATAATTCTTTAATTTTCAGCACATTTACTGAACCAAGAAAACCAAAACTTATTTGAATATTTTTTATTCACAAGAATAATATTCCACAAATAATTTAGTAAGTCACACCATCATTATCTCCCTTGTGAGAAGGAAAAAAAAGAATCAGTTAAATAGTTACTGACCTCTCACTAACTGCGTACATTTCACAACATCTGTATGTGGATGCTCAATGGTAATCTCAAAACCTGAAAAATTAAATGTGTTATTTCACAAACTATATTATATGTTCTCATAACCGTATCTTTAAATTTTATTCAATAACTTCATTAAGTCACAAAATATACATTGATTGTATTGGATACTTTCTGAACTAATATAAAATGTACTATGTATTATTATAATGCTGAAAGGAGAGACATAAATATATATTTAAAAGATAGCTTGTGTTACCAAGTTTCCTCTTAAACATATTAAACAAATAGGCACTCTATTATTGGAAGTACAATGTAAGAACCATATGCATTTACTATGCTTACCTAAAGTTTGAAGCATTATTGTTTCAAGTATAACCAATTCCTGGGCCTGCTGAAGATATGCCTAAAAATTGGGAAACAAATTCTGAAATATTAATATAATTTTAACATGTTAATAGTACCAAGAATGATTTCAAAAAGTCTGATGGGCTTAATTTAGGTACATTGTTTGATAAGGTCACAAAAACTGAAGCAGCTAAAAATCACAAGGACAGAAAATAGAAGTTTTAATTCAAAAATTTCTTTTTTCCAACTATATACAGATAGTCCTCAACTTACCAACACAATTGGGACTGGAATTTCTGTTGCTAAACAGTGCGGTTGTAAAGTGCTTAGTGATGGGAATCCAGTGCTAGCTGTTGTAATTCCAAACACATGGACATTAAATAAACACACGGACGCTAAATGGGAAGTAGAGAAGTCCCAAGTAAAGAGTGCAGGACTGTTGCATGGGAATGGGGAGGGCATGGAGGTGTGTGTGTGTCCAAGCTCAGGTCTCATGAATTGGGGGAGTGCTGTGGTGCTGCACAAGGTCAGGGAAAGAATATGCCGTAGCTCAGTGATTTTTTTGGAACACTGTGGATCTGGGCTCCAAGAAACCCGAGCTGTAGCAATCACCCATGGAAGCCTTAGCTGCATAGCGCTAAATCCCTAAGGTGCACTGCAGCGCAAAGCAGCCACCACCCAGGAGGCCCCAGTATGGTAGTGTCCTAGAAAGCCCCAGCAGAGCTGCACTGCATTCTGAGATCCCTGTCACCTACCATTATTTCAAATATTACTTTCCAATTTTATTTTAGCCCAATGGGATGAAGAAGAGTTTAGGGTTCACAATATTTCCTTCGATCCTCCGATACTTTTGCTGCTTCCATCATTATATGACAACCATGACAACTCATTCTTCAGGTATTATTTTCCAAAATAGCAAGGAATGGAGGAATGGAAAAATGTACAATATTCCAACCATTATTATTACTATTACTTTCTGTGTTGCTTTGCAAGTACACTGAGACTACTGTACCGGAGATAAATTCTTTGTGTGTCTAATCACATTCAGCTAAATTCATTTATTCATTTATTCATTTTTTTTCTGTATTTATTTATGTATTCATTTCTGGGGAAGCAATGCCAAAATGCTCCATGAGAGCAGAGATCCCAAAATTCCTCTCCGGATTAAGAGGAATACCTGGGATTGCCCATAGTTTTCCATACAGATGCTCCCATGATGAGACTGTAAAACAGTGGTCTTCATTGGGTTTCAGAGTTACGGGAGTTGGAAGAATCAGTTTGCCCAAGCCATAGTTCAAAGCCTTCAAATGGACACTAGTTCAATCACTTTCACTGGGAACGGTTTGTAAACTGAGTTTTAGATGTTAAAAATTTCAGAAAGACACATTTTACTACACTGGGTGATTTCCTTCAATCCTCAGCGGAGGAAGTTTCATGTAAGTGTAAAATTTTAAAAAACTTTTTTATTTGGAAAACAAACAGCAAGAGTGATTAAAATGTTAATTTTGGAAAGCTTTTACATGGAAAAGGGGGGGAATTCACTTGAAATAGGATTTTGAAATAATTTTGAGAATACTTTCTGTGGTTTTTAAAAATCTTATTAAAAGTATATGAAGAATTTAAATATAAGGAACATTAAGTATAAGGAACATTTCTCTGGGAAAATATTATGGATTAGAGAAAAATATAGAAGACCTTGAAGGCTAGTTACTAGAGGCAACCAAAAAAACCCAGAAAGATTACAATTAAAGGACAAAACCCACTAATACATAATTTTAAAAAAAGTATTTCAACTCTGGAAGAATTTAAGAATATTTTGCAACAATGTACCAGAAATTTATCTTAGGATTGTTTGATACTATAAAATAGGTTCAAAACAAAAGATACAAAAGAATGCATGAGCCTTTGAATGAGAGTCATCTTTTGGAGAGAATCAGGTTGCTTTGCATATGGATTTAACAGGATACAAAACAATAATGCTGACAAAGATGCTATACAGGTCTTACAAATGAAATCGGCTGATGTTTTAATAGCAGAAAGGTACACACAAATAATAAACAAGGAAAATGATTTGTATATGTGGATTTCAAATAAGATAACTTGGATAACTTTCTTAGTTTAGATTTGCAAGATGTGTGTTACACTTTTAAGGAATTTCTGAGAAAAGATAAAGAAATCAGCTTTTGGGATATTACTTAATAAATATCAAGCAGATACTTTTTTTGTATTTTTAGAGAAAGTGATAAGTTCTGGTATTAAAACTGAAAGGAAACAAAGATAAAAATGTAATTTGTAGGAATGAAGGGATTAAAGATTAAAATTTTCAATGTTATTTCTAGTAGCTCCTGATACATTTTTTCTTAATTAACTTTGAGTAATGAGGCTTTAAAGATCTGTTTATAGACATAAGACATGTGAAAAGGATTTCTTTGTGCTATATTTTATGAGAAAAATAAGACTGTAAAATAAGGGAAAGGAGTACAAAATTTATTTATTTAAAGTTAAAATACATTGTTACTTCTTATATTGTTATGTCTAGTAATTCTTAATGGGCATTTGCTGATTAAGATTGAATGATGAGGCTTAATTACTTGCAAATAGATAAAAGATGAGAAATGGGATAAAGAGATTTTTGGCTGAAATGTTAAGAAAAGATATTAAATTACTGAAATTGCTTCTATTTGTCATGATAAATAGGGAAGTCAACTCTTTTACTTTTTATACATTTTACTCCATTTCTCCCTTCCTTCTTCTTTCTTTGCACTTTTTACATTTTCTCAGTTTGTATTATTTTTCTTTGTATTTTTAAATGTCAATAAAAATTATTATTCTGAAAAACACACAATGCTCTAAAGACTTTTCATTTCTTTACAACTAATACACTTTAGTATTAATGGAGATTGACAGTAAATTAGAAGCACAGAACAAGGAAAAACTTTTTTACAATTTCATAAATTGTCACAGAAAATATAAATAATTACTATTTCATTTTGACAAGATTCCCCTTAGTAGGAAGATTTTTCCCCCAATGAAAACTATATTAAGTCGTTTCCTGATGATTACTGTGATAGCCTATTGCTAATAATTTTTAAGAATGGTAGAATGGTAAGCAGAAGTATTATATTTGCATTTAAATTTCTCAAAAAGGAGAAACAATAAACAAATATATTTTTGTTAATTAACAATGAAAGTGAAAGCATGAAAACCTTTCATTTGAAAAAGAAAAAAAAATAGGCAAATCCCTCTTCTGATTCATATACTGAAATCAGATTAAAGCTCTATATAAACATACATCACTCTTTGTGTCCAGCTGGGGCTCTAGAGGATGAAGGCAAGCATGTGCTACTTTGATAACATGTTCAAGTTTCCGTGGTTGTTCTTCTACTTTCGCAGCCAAAAATAATGCAGTAGGAGAGATAATCTGTGGGTAGAAAATGCACTGTTTAAAACATTATTACAGCATATGCTTTGTAAGATTAGTTATTACTGGTCACTAGGAGAATCTTAACTAAGTATAATACTACTATCTTGTAAACATTGAAAATTATTGTATGTCTGATTTTGTCAGTTAAAAATATTAGACCAACTGTATTTTCTTCCAAATATTTTCAACAGAAGTGAAGAATCAAAAGGCACATTTATTTTGGCTTATGCCCAATTAAATGCTGATCATAACCAATGCAGGTTTTATTTAGATTTTCAATGTGCGAAGCAACAAAATTATTTTAATCTTCATCTTGTAGCCTGTAAATTCAACTGCTGTCTGGGGCAAAAATTCTAGTAAGTGCCTAAATTTGGAATTTTAAATATTCCTTCTCATGTCAAACTCTCTCCAACTAATACCACTTTTAATAGAAGACAATTAGCTTTATCGCATGGATAGACCTTGGAGTTCTTGGTGCTGAGCTTCCTTGCTTGCAGTTTCATTACTCAACTAGGTAACATAAACTGTGTAGTCAATGAAATATTTGCATTGAAACTATGTAGGGGAATGAAATATTTGCAAACAAGCTCAGAGAGCATGGAGATCACTCTTTCATTGGCTTCCTCTTAAAAGTGAACTACGCTGTAGTGCAAATCAATAGCTAGAGGTGATATAATATTATACCAGCTATTATACCACCTCTAACCTACAGCTAGACGTGATATAATATTAATCCACTGATTGTACTGGATTCCTTAATACTTTTCAGTTCTTTGGGCGTATCTCTAAAAATCAGGGGACAGCCTCAAGATATTGTTGTATGTTTTCATGGCTACTGCCAATGAAGCAGTGATGAGCTTTCGGGCTGGGTGACCCTGGTATAGTTTTCTCTTGTTCTGATGTTTTGCTAGCAGTTGTGCCAAGGTATATGACAAAGCAGTTCCCACTACCTCTGCAGATGCCAGCCTGAGTTGCTGGAATAACATCAGAACAAAATAAGACTAGACCTCGACTATCCAACCAAAACTCAGCACTGCTTCAGCTTTAAAAGATGTTTTCCCATCCCTAGCTCACCATAAATTCCTCAAATTAGAGTCATATGTGAATCATCCAGAAAAGTTCTACAGGGCTGACTTTTCAACCTTGACCTAAACATAACATAAATTCATCTTCTAATTTGAGGCATTGTGTTAATTTGAAATGGCACAGACAAACAGCATCTAGCTTTATTACATCTACCACACGCTACCAGTAAAGTTTTCAAAATGCTACACAGGATCATTTAGGAACACTTCCCATGAAAACAAACAGGCTGAAGTTGTCTCTCTTCTGGTAGACTTTTTTCTTCAGGCTGATTGAATTGTTTAAAAAGCTGTCATGACCTGGTCTACCCCTAACAGTAAATTGTAGGTCTTGGTTTACAAATCACAAGGATTGGGTTCACATATTTTGGTAAGCAAAATAAAAGAAAATCCTTATTACAATTTAATTCAGTAATTGTCAACCAGGCATCATGGACCATAACTGGTCTAGGTGGGATGAAGAGTAATTTCAACTTTATGGGTTTAAAATTTACCATGAATGAAACATAAGAAGTGCTTTGTTTTTTAAATAAAGTTGTTTCTAATATGGTTGGATCCAAGTTCTTTGACATTGGTAAATTTGCTTAATTCAATGTATGAATTTAGTTAAAGTGAACTGCTGCTATAATATATTATGAGCCACCAAGAATGTTTTATAACTGCAGCTGAATATAAATGTGATAAATATTATGGTATATTTCCTCAGCTGTCATAATCCATTTTATAGGGAGTCTCCTCCTGAAGATGGACAAGCAATTCCACCTGGTATAGAATCTACAGACTGATTAGGTATATGTGATTATTATTCACAAACTCTTATTATCATTGGATTTATATTCTTCCTTTATTACTTTATAAGTGATTCAAGGTGATAAACATGCCTAATGCTCTTTCCTCCTCCTCGTTTTCCCATATCAAAAACACTGTGAAGTGGATTGGCAAAGAGCCAACTCGCCCAGTTGGCTTTCATGCTAAGGCAGGACTAAAACTCATAGTCTCCCAGTTTCTAGCCTGGTGCCTTAACCATTTAGATCAAACTGGTTCTCAATTTTGGTTAATTTTTATTTAAAAAGCGTTAAAGTAATATGCAACTTATACATTTAAAAGTACATATAGTATATATTTCCTATGAGTTTCACTTAAAGAAATATTGGCTCCAATGCTACCACAGATACAAGGCAGATTTATTGCTGATAGCATCTAATTTGTAACATTTTCCAAAAAATAATTATACATCAAGATACTTTAATTCCATAAAAACATGCTACTTCTCCTCACAGTAAAAATAGCATTAGCACTTAGGTCTTATATACTGCTTCACAGCCCTCTCTAAGTGGTTTACAGAATCAGTATATTGCCCCCAACAATCTGAGTCCTCATTTTACCAACCTCATAAGAATGGCTGAGTCAATCTTGAGCTGTCAGGATCGAACTTCTGGCTGTGGGCAGTTAGCCTGAAATACTGCATTCTAACCACTGTGTTACCACGGCTCCTCCTATAGTTATGCTTACTTTTACTAAAATTCTAAATAGTTGATTACAGTCCCTATAGGTTTGCCTCTATTCACTGCTAACAAGATTTAGGTATTTCAAAAAGATTTTTTTTTTCAAATTTTCTCATGAAAACATATGTGTTTTAATTTTTAATCACTCATAAATGGGCTCATACACAATGCATTGTGATTTGTTTGTGGCTAAATCAAATGTATCATCCCAGCTATTTTAATTCCATAGCCTGTCTGGAACTACAGATATGGAAACTGTGAAGAATTTTTCATTATACACATGAGCTACTTTGTATCCCAAAATATAACAAAGTTTATGTGTCAGTTTCAGCAACCACAATAACTCATTTATTCAAGTCATGTATTTTTTTATTGTTAATGTATTCCTTTACTATTAACTAACATATAAGCAGAAAATATTTGACCAATGAGCATTTGTAAAATAACTGCTGTAAAGGAGGAGGGTATGGCTAGCCTCAAAATTCCAATTTACTAGATGGCAATTCTTCCCACCTACGTAACCCTCTTAATAACTCTTACCATTCCAGCTTTCTAGCTCAGAACAGTACTTGAAACTAAAATGGTATCTAGAGTTAGAATACTGTATCATGAGAACTTCCTTTTAAAAAAACACAAGGGAACATCCCAAACATCAAGTTGCCTGCAATTACATTTTACCAGATTACATTAAAGTCCATTGTGGTTTTTTTTTTGGTCTAAAGAATATCTAGGACTATTTTGTTGTTGTTAGATTAGGCTTTTAGAAAATACCTTCAGGGTGAAGTGCATCTACTTCAAAAAAAGCATGCTACACTGAGATTATCATTACTAAAGTATCTGCAGTTTAGTCTAAACTACAGCCTTTATCTTTTCACTGCTAACCTGGTGACTTCTGGAAATGCTAATATGGTTTACTTTTAGTGGACTTAATAAGCAGCATCCCATGAGAAATAAGTTCATGAAGCTGAATACATGATTTCCAAATTCACATTCCTTCTTAATTTTGTGCAAAAGTAAATTTGAACTAGGCTTTAGCTTCTTTCTAAAACATATGGGTGTTATTTCTATAGCACTGACACAAATTGAATATAGATGTTAAATCTTTTATTTCATTGGTTTGGGATCTGGATTTCTGATTAACCTCTCTGTTCCCAAATGCTTGTTGACACCAAACTGGTTTCTATAGTCAATAGTTCTTGGTTTACAAAAGACATGATTTAGTGATCAAATATATATATATTAAAAAGCTATTAACTCATACTGATATATCTTGTTTGCCCATTATGTATATTAGCAAATTGTAACCCTGATAAAAACAAATCTTTAAAAAAACTCTTCTGGCAAACTGTCCAGAACACATTCTTTCTTATCACAAAGAAGGTACTATAAATAGCTTATATTACAAAACTAACACATCCCCCCAAGTTTTTAAAGCCATGAATCACAGGATAATAATATTTCAAAAGCCACTTCCAGTTACGTATTATGTCAAATTCATACTTACATTTCTATTGAATTTTGTGAATGAATGGTGCATATAAAACCTGTGCATATAAACAATTGCGGTGTTTATTGTAAGTTGAGATCTTAAACTGTGTCAAGGAAATACTACAAACGCATCCTCTATTTTAATTGTTTTATATTTTTATAATGTACACTGACAGAGACCCTTGTTGAGATGAGTGGCTATAGAAATAAAAGCAAATAAATCTTGCATTCAGCTGCTCTGTAAAAAAAGTTATGATTTTTTTCCCCAAGTTATCGATTTAAATATAATTTTCTTGGGACTGAAGAAGTTTGTTAAAATAGATTTCTCTAACACAGGAGTGCTATCTGCAAAAGTCTTCTAATCAACCTCCAGGGTGTGGCCCACTAGTGCCCCCCCTGTTCAGAATTGGGCTGCAAGGGCAGTGGGCAAAAGCACCCGCTACTTGTGCAAATGAAGTTGAGTGTGTGCATCTATCACAGGATCATCCTTCCCCCCCCCCCCAATCAGGCCATATCATCCCCTCCCCCCACACCAGGCCACGAAGACGAAAAGGGTGGAGACAGCTGAACTAGAACAAAGTCTGGACAAAAGAAAAAAGAAAGACCATAATCTTCCTCATTGTTGCCCCCAGGCAGTGCCCTATGTCCACAGAAAATCCATTTGGGAGGAAACTTCCAAAATGGTGTATACAGTATTATACAGACATTACACATTTTTCTTCTATAATAAGAACATTCTGAGAGGAACTCTATGCTGCCCACATTGGCAAAATAAAATCTGGATCCAATTCAATGATTATATCTAGTTACACAAGCTTCTGTCTTCTATGCCCCAACTGAAAAACCCATTCACAGAATAAAAAGGTGTCCATGAAATTCTTGAAATAAGTGATGGAAAGTTATGATGGTGATACAATTGTGGGAATTCAGGCTGTAACAGGAAAGCATCCTTACAGTTGGATTAGGCCCTCCCTTAAAGCACTTTCAGTTCTGAGTCACCTATGCCTGTAGGTGAAAGAGACTGGAAAAGTTGCTGCCACCTTGCAGCATATAATATAAACCTGATTCATCCTTCCACACTAGTCCTCTGGTGAACCAGGAGAGGATTTAAGGGTAAATCCTCACCACACTTTGGTCTGGCTAAACTATCGAAAGGGAAAATAAATGAAATTTCAGGGAATCAATAGCTCAGCTAAGCTGAGGTGGGCCCTAGAAGGCAGGCAGACAACTTCAGGATTTAACTATAAAATCCACTTTATTCTAGGTGCCAAAAGAAGATAAGGTTCCACAGACACAGTTAAATATTTAAAGCTCTAATCCTAATGCAATTCCAACTGCAGCCAAACTCATTGTCTAAGGTAAGCTCATGGAAGTCCAGCCAACTCTCTCAAAAAGCACAAGTCCTTTTCCTACTGAAAACCTGTTAGAACTCCCTTTTCCTTTATTGGCTTTTAGGGATCAGGCAATTCCCTCTGGGCAGATAAGGCTGGTTTGGGATTTAAAGGGCCAGCTGCTCTCCACTAAAAGGCAGATGCAGTTTGTGCTAATGTTACATAGTAAACACTAATATTTTTAAGAAAATTATCTTTTTCCCGTAGTGCCATTTTCAAAGACATTATTCTATAACTTGAGTTTTAGAACCACATCTTGACTTAGCATGAATGCTGAATTTTTAGAACTCAGGTTATTCCACTTCAAAAGCTAACAACTTCAGTGCCTGTTACAAAATGTTGGCTTTTAAAATTCAGCATTCATGTTAAGTCAAGATGTGGTTCAGAAAAAAACTTCTGCCAACATCTTGTGTACTAAAAACTAAAAAAAAAAAAAAACCTAAAGAAACTATCACCACAGTTATAAAACTAGAAAATGTGTTAACTTTAAACATGAAATATTCACGAAGTTTATTTAAATAAATCCATTCTCCTTTTCAGTTGTTACTACTTTCACAGATTTCACAACCAATGTGTGAAATGTCAAATAACAAGTTTATTTCTAAAAATGTTTTAATGGATCTGCACTGTGCAGCTTTGCATTACATGAACCATAAAAACTCCAATTGGTATGAAATCTCTCAAGTTGAGGCAACTTTGATGATTTCATGGATATATCCATGCAATTTTCTGGGCAACAGTATGAAAGTGGTTAGTAGCTGCCTTCTGCTGGGAATTTATTACTTGCCAATCTAGAATAGTACTCTGGATTTTCTGGCAATGTTTTATCCAAGTAATAAACAGATCGAAATCTGCTTAACTTTTTGAGATAAGTTTACCAGAGTCAACTAGATTGACTCTACAGCTATAGAAATGAATAAAAAATTACTTTTATGATAAAACAACAGCTATCAGCTAATACTTGTTTTAGCAAAATATTGATCTAAATTAGATTAGCTAAAAAGCTGTGAGAGTAAGTACTCTGATATCTTCACTACATTTCATTAAATATGTTCTACTATTTATACAAAACTAATTCAATCTGCATTCAAAACTACAGAAATTATGATAGTAGTCATTCCATACTTCAAGCTCCTGAAAAACTGTTGAGAATACCAGAGATATTTTCAATTTTATTATTCTAAAAAAGCAAAAGTTCTATTTAATAACCTTATTTTTAATGACCTTTAACTTGTTTTACTCTCCTTTAAAACATTTATATGCCGTTTCCCATTTAAAACAATTCCTGGATGAAATTTCTTTTCCCATCGTTCACATCAAATGTCTCAACACCGGCATTTGGGGGGGGGGGGGAAGTAGGAAAAAACTGCCGTCCGTTCCTTATTCTGACACAAAACTTTTTTATCCACCACATGAAGTAAAAGCATCAAATCTCTTTAAAGCTTGACCGACTGACATAGATGGTATTTGGGAGGAGGAATTTTCGTTTAACCAACAAAATGTATTAATACAGCCCCTATTAAATCGCAATTTTTAAAAAAACAAAACACCGGTCTGGAGAAAGAAAAAAACCAATTACTGACGGTACAAATCTGAGATTATCCAAACCGTGTTTAGCAGCCATTATTATAACCACGATCCTTTTGCAATCAATCAAGCCGAAAAAGACACCTGGCTAAAACTCCAACCTCCCCTCCCCTCCCCCCCCCGAAACCCGTGCAAGCGAAGGGAGTGGGGTGGGCTAAACAAGCCAACTCGCGCGTGTCTGCGTGGAAAATTTAAAACCCACCCCGGAGCGCAAGGGAGGCAGACAGGCGCCGAAACTCGGCTTCGCTTTTTCTCCTCGACTCCCGGGGGAGCCTGTGGCGCCTTCCCGACTCTCCCCTGAAGACGGGAGCGCAGGCCGAGGGGTGGAGCCACAGCAGGCGAGGCCTCCCAGCCTCGCCATCGGGCCGGCCTTCCGAAGGAGTCTCCGGGACCAGGCCTCAACACCCCCCACCCCACGAAAGGCTCTTCCCTTCCCCCGCTGACTCACTCCTCCGCCCAGGCCTTCTCTCTCCCCGTTCCGAGCCCGCAGGCCGGCCGCTAAGGATACACGTTGAGGCGCTGGCCCATATCCTGGATGAGATTGGCCGCCTGCTGCCGGTAGGAGAGCTCTTTGTCGGCCTCGACGCCGCAGTGGCGCGACGGCGTGTTCTCCAACCGTTCCCGGCTGAAAAACCAGCGCGAGCTTCCTAGGCCGCCTCCGCCAGGTCCGCGCGACCCCGAACTCGCGCCAGGTCCGGAACTCGACGCCGCCGCCATGACACTTCCTCCTCCTCCTCCTCCCGAAGCAGCACCCGCCGCCGGCGCGCCCGGCTCCTCCTCTTCCATCGCGGCACCTCTCGCGAGAATTCAATCAAAGCGCGCCCAAACCGGGTCTCTCTCGCTCTGCTATACTCCGGCTTTAATAAATCATAGAGTTGCAAGTTGGGGGGGCGGAAGGAAAGGCTGGCGGAAGGAAAGGCTGGAGGGAAGACTACTATAGTGCGATTTTAAATAGTGCCCCTATCGAGTCGGAGGACGTTCCTTTTAACGCTGTTTTTTTTTCTCTCTCTATAGAGGCTGCGCTGAAGATTTTTCTTTACTGTTTATCAGTATAATAGAAGTTCAGAGAAGGGAACTTGGTTGCTTCGTGCGTGCAGAAGAAGCCTCCTTGATTTCTTCGGAGTGTTTGTTCTCTCTAGATTTTTATTCCGGGTCAAAAATAATATTTAAAAAGGTATTATTAGTGAATGGCTGCGATTCCATTCAGGCATAATAGTAAGTAGGTGACTTCATCTTAGTGCTTTTTAACAGCATTAAAATTTTTCAGCGTCTTGATGGAGGCACTGCAATTTAGTATAGGGAGTCTTCAATTTACGACCACAATTGAGCCCAAAATTTATGTTGTTCAGTGAGAAATTTGTTAAATGAGTTTTGCCCTATTTTATGACTTTTCTTGCCACATTTGTTAAGTGAATCACAGCGGCTGTTAAATTCTAAAAACATGGTTGCTAAGCGAATCTAGTTTCCTCATTGACTTTGCTTGTTGGAAGGTCACAAGAGGCGATCACATGACTCCAGGATACGGCAACTGTCATAAATGTGAGTCGGTTGTCAAGCATCCCAATGTAAATCACGTGACCATGGGGATGCTACAGCAGTTGTAAGTGGAAAACGGTCATAAGTCACTTTTTTCAGTGAAGTTGTAACTCGGGTCACTAAACGAACTGTTGTAAGTTGAGGACTACCTGTATTAACACAAGAGGATCACCCACCATTTCCGTTTAATGTAATCTATCCCTATCTCATTTGTTTCTTGCTAGGCGGGTGTTTCTGGTGAAAAAAACATTCTGTATAACTTGCAACAGATTATCTTTCAAAATAATGGTAAAATGTCATTTTCATTCACCACCCAGTTATAGGCTTGTCTTACATAGACTATTCTGTGGGTATTTTTCATTTCAACTGCTTTGTAATTCAAAAAAAAATCCATGATGCCGAATGAAATGTCATGGCTTGGGGAAAACGTTCTAAGGTTGATTCTCAGAAGGATACCTGTTACTGGACTTGGAGATTTCTCCATTGTTTTCAATAGACATGGAAAGCCAAAGCACACGTATCTGGTAGTCCTCGACATCCGACTTCAATTGAGCCCCAAATTTCTGTTACTAAACAAGACAGTTGTTAAGTGACTTTTCCTCCATTTGATGACCTCACTTGCCACAGTTGTTAAGTGAATCACTAGAATTGTTAAGTTAGGAACCCAGTTGTTAAGGGAATCCAGCTTCCCCATTGACTTTGGTTGTCAGAAGGTTGCAGAAGGTGATCACATGATCCCGGGACACTGCAACTGTCATAAATAAGAACTAATTGCCAAGCATCCAAGTTTTGATCACATGACCATGGGGACGGTGCAACGGTTGTAAGAGTGGAAAAACGGTCATAAGCCACTTTGGGGTCAATTGTGATTATAAGTCGAAGACTTATCTATTTAAATAGTCTTGCCTGATTTGGGGAGGTGAATACAGTGAGTGAAATGAAAGGGGAAATTATATTTGATCAGAGAAGCAAGCTTATGATATAAACTTTCAGGCCTTCAGTAACTTACTGAGAACTTATTCCACATGTCATCCTGAGTGAAGCGGGCAAACCAGCGTCATCATTTCCTGCTTCGGATGAGGAGAGCACTGTCAGATATATATTGATGGTCGTGCTCATTCGGTTCTATGAGAAGTTATTTGGTCAATACAGCTTCAGGTTCAAAAAAGGTTGTTTTAATATTTACAAAATATATACGTGCATACAATAATGAACAGGGTGTCCTGTTGCATTTTTCTTTTACCCTAACTGTATAACTCAGATGTTGAGAGGAGAGGACTTCTCTTGTTGTCTTGCTGATAGATAGATGAGTGAGAAGAAAAAACAAGGGGAAGATATCCAAGTGGTTTCTACCTAAGAGTCCAATAAGAGCGTTCATTGGCTGATATAGTCACATGTGATGTCTGTAAAGACTTAACCCCTTCTAGTCTCTGGTACATCACATGCAGGCAATATCTGACAAGCACATCTTTCACCTTCTGCTGATTGAGAGCATTTTAACAAACTGCAGTCCCTCAGAGAGAAAGCCCATTCAGAGAGTGGTAAAGGACAGCCGAGTAGATTATAGGAAGCTTGCTTCCTGTTATTCAAGATTCTGCTTATAAGCACTATGTGCTTTGAGCTCAAAGCATTGTTAGAGACCTTACACAGATTTTATGGTCTGTTTCTGTTGCTCTCCTCTGGGAGGAGGTTTCAAAGTATTTCTAGCAGGACTACCAGATTCTGCCTTGTTTCCTATGCCCTGTGTCTGGTAAATTTTCTTGCCATGTACATGTATACATCTGGGCAAGATTGTGTTGTTTCGCTGTGTCATATAATATATGTGGACATATGCATATTTATTTATTTATTTTGTCATGTTTATGTAGTGTATATTGAAGGTGGTGACCCTTTGAGAGCTGTATGCAATGAAATTTCATTTTAATGTATGCTGATTAGCATACATTCGAAGTGACAATAATGTTATTCTATATCTATGTCTACTACAGGTCCTGTTTGCCCAATATGAGGCAACCCCAGTGCAGTAAAGATTTCTCAGTTGTTGTGGTGGGAAAAATAGGAGGAGGAAGGTATGTTGGATATGTTCACTGACTTGAGTTACTTTTAAAATTGAAAAGGCTGGATATAAACAAATAAATTTTCCAACTCTGTGTAACAGTGCAAACTTAGTGTAAGAGAGGCAAACTTCTAAATTTAAGTGATAATCGTTCATTGATGTCATGCTGAAATGGTCCATTCCATATATAACACGAAAAATTCTTACAACTATATAACTTCTCAAAAAGTTCTTAGCTCATACAGCTTTTATAAAGTTTTATTAGAACCTGGATTCAGGTTTTTTAGCACATGTATATTATCTGAAATTGGCATGATATTGCATAAATATGAAGATGAGGTTTATGATTGTCCTTCAGAACCTAAAGATGTAGATGTTAATTACAGCAGTTCTGTTATTACTCAAAGTGTTTTCTGTTGATATTCAAAAATGAAAGAGCATTGCCAGACTTGAGTTTCTCCTGTAACAAAAAGAATGAAGATTTTGAGAAAGCATTAACATATATATGTGCAAAAGATGCCTCAGAAGACTTCTCAGTCAAATACTCAATGAATTGCTTTTTACAAATAAATTCATAAATTAATTATGTATTATAATGAACCACATTAAGTAGATGCTTCTCAGAATCTCTCAGAACATGCTAATAATGTGGGGAGAACAGATAAACAACAGATAGGTATGCTTGAAAAACCTGTCAAATGTAATGCATCTTCATCTTATTCTCAGATAAATATGATTTTTAATCGCTTTATGCTGCTCCAGATGCAGAGCAAATTACCAATATATATCCATCATATATCAGTGTTATTGCAATAGAAATGTTCAGTGCTTCCTATTCTATCAAATAATGCTGAGGGGTAACTTGGATTGGAAGATAAGGGCATATATTAAGAAATGCATGGACTCTAACAGATAAGGTTAAAAACTCTATTGAATCATAGTTGATTCCTGATGACTATTTAAATATCTTCGCATGAGAAAATACCCCCTGTTTCAAACACAGAATCATAATCATTCAATTTTTGCCACTTTCTAATTTCTAATTAGTTTTTAAAGCTTCCTGACATAATTTGACATAGTATTGTCAAATGATAGTGAGATGCAGTGGTGGGTTGCCCCCGGTTTGTACCGGTGGGTTGCCCCCGGTTTGTACCGGCATCCCACTGGTAGTAAAACCAGTGGGATGCTCCTCCCACGGACCCCGACGTCATCAAAATGCTTCTGTGCATGTGCAGAAGAGTGCACGCGCACAACTCCATTGCAAACTGGAAGTAAAGGTAAGTAGAACTCACCCCTGGTGAGATGGGTTGCATATAAATTAAATTAATAAATAAAACCCTAATTTATAGCTCTTTGATTTCCTGATAGTTTTCTACTCAGTTACTCTCCACACATTAAAATAATTAAATACATTAATTTCCTATAGTTTTTAAAATGAAGTGGGTGATAATATATATAAAAAAGGTGATTCTTTGCCAGGCTTTGAATGGATGTCAGTTTATGGTAGGGCAAAACAAGTTTACTGTAAATGGCCCAAAGAGGCAACATTTCTTCTATTCTGGAGGTAGGTATTTTACTTTAAAATCTCACTGCCATAATACTGAAATGACAACCTTAGAATTTTTATACGAAGCTTCTATTCTTTCCTATTAGGTTTTTTAAAATTTGCAGCAGAATATTCCAGGCATTGGGGAAGGGTGCTGGTATTATAGTCTGTTTCTCACTTACTCAGAGGACCAGTTCAGAGGTGGGTTTCAGCAGGTTCTGACTAGTTCTGGAGAACTGGTAGAGGAAATTTTGAGTAGTTCAGAGAACCGGTAGTAAAAAGTCCTGGCTGGCCCCGCCCCCATCTATTCTCTGCCTCCCAAGTCCCAGCTGATCGGGAGGAAATGGGGGTTTTGCAGTAACCTTCTCCTGGATTGGGGAGGGAATGGAGATTTTACAGTATCCTCCCCCTGGGATGGGGTGGGAATGGAGATTTTACAGTATCCTTCCCCTGCCACGCCCACTAAGCCACATCCACCAAGCCATGCCATGCCCACCAACCTATGCCCACAGAACCGGTAGTAAAAAAAATTGAAACCCACCACTGGACCAGTTTATTATGGAAAAAATCATTTTATAAATTCTTCCATTCTTGTCTTCAGATTTCCTATGAATATAAATGACCACATATTACTTCTAATGTCTCAAAATATTTCAAAATATGACCCACTGTGGAAACCAGTTTGATCCGTTAGTTAAAGTGCTGAAGTAAGAATGGTGAAACCTGAATTATAGGCCTAACGTAGACATGGAAGCCAGCTGAGTAACTTGGACAAGTTCAGGTGTGTCAAATTCATGGTGTCATATTGTTGTCACGTGATGTGTCGTGACTTTTCCCCCCTTTGCTAAACCAGGGGTGGGTGTGGCCAGCACGTGATGCATCTGGCCCAAGGGCTACAAGTTTGACACTTGGGCTGGGTTCCCTTTCAATCTTGGGAGAAAGCAATGGGAAACTTATCTCCAAACAAGAAGCTAAGAAAAATAATGAAATCTGTGCAGTTACTTGGAATCAAGTCTGACTTGAAAGCAAATTTTAAAATAATTGTCCCCACTGTAAATTTCTGCGAAGAATTGTCTTATAAACTTTAATTTACATTACTTTTATCCTCCTTTTTTTCTTAAAAAGAAGTCTGTCTGACTAGAAGTTTATAAATTTACCGTAAATAATAAACTATGTCATATAAGCTTCAAGTCAAGGCCAATGAACTACAAAACTACACTACAGCCACATTAAACATTAAAGCAAAGAATCAGAATCAGATAACATACTTTTAATTGCTCATCAAAGTCCTCCATAGATTCAATCAGTTTTCCAGGCTCATGTTCCCCAAGTGGAAATGGATAATCTGTTCCCAACATCACTTTCTCCTGAAAATAGAAACAATTTACATAGATTGATTGGCCTGTTGGCATTTTAATGGATGTTTGTTTTTCATTTTAAAGAATTATTGTGAAAACTATGGAATTGGATGGATCGACAGACATGCACATTTAAATCTTTGTAAGCTTTTCTGCAGATTTACATTAAATTATCTTGGAAGAGAAATATCTTTTTCCTTATTAAAGGATTCTCATTGGGATGGGATGGGATGGGATGGGATGGGATGGGATGGGATGGGATGGGATGGGATGGGATAGAATAGAATAGAATAGAATAGAATAGAATAGAATAGAATAGAATAGAATAGGGAGAGGAGAGGAGAGGAGAGGAGAGGAGAGGAGAGGAGAGGAGAGGAGAGGATATTCTTTATTGGCTGTGTGATTGGACACACAAGGAATTTGTCTCCAGTGCATAAGCTCTCAGTGTATATACAACAATAAAATGATATAATAAGATATCAATAGGAGTAAGTAACAGGAAAGATGAGAAGGATATTTCTAATATAATCTTATTATTTTCTATACAGTAGCACTTAGACTTATATACCACTTCACAGTGCTTTATAGCCCTCTCTAGCAGTTTACAGAGTCAGCGTATTGCCTCCATCAATCTAGGTCCTCATTTTAGCAACCACAGAAAGACGGAAGGCTAAGTCAACCTTCAGCCTGGTGAGATTCAAATTGCAGTCAGCAGGCAGTCAACAGAAGTAGCCTGCAGTACTGCATTCTAACCACTGCATCACTGCTGCTCTGTATAGATAAAAGTATATAGTTTATGTATTTTAGTACTCAAGAATTTCTCTTTTATTTACTAAAATATAGATGATAATGAAGATAATAAATTGGAATAAAATATAGAATCTGATTTTGAAAGACAGCATATAGCTGATGAACAATATTAATAAAGTATTTGAACCAAAGGCTTCTGCGGGAGAAGAGACAAAGTCCAACATGGTGGTCATAATCACATGACTATGGCCCACCATGTTTTTTTACATGCACCACACAAGCAACAGATGTAAAAAGGAGGTAAGATTTCAATCACTGATTTTAATCCCAAAGGTACCCTGAGTGAAATTGCATTAAATTAATTCTGATATTGGAAAAAAAATTAGTTTGCTTTTGGAGCATTTTAGTCAATATCTGTAACATAGGAAAGAAAAAAGGAGAATTTTGTAAACCTTTATTGATTGAAGACAATTGATTTAACCTTTCATCATATATTTTTATCTAGCCACTTATTAACAGCTACAAATAGCTTTGGTAGATATCTATAATAGGAATCTTGTTCGTTTATTAAAGTATGTCTTGCACGAAAGGGAAGAAATTAGTGAAGATGAGTTATATTATGATCAATAATGAACTGATAGTTTCCTTCATAATTCCTGTGTTTCTTCTCATCCTATTCCATCATACATGTTTTTTTGAGCATAAAGTATGCCTTTTTAACATAAGACTATATTGAACAACTGGGAGAAGGATACTTCCTGGACATATAGACTAAAATACAAAAAAAATATATGTGGGTTTCACATTTTTGAAGTGAAGCCCAATTTACTGAACCTGGAAGTAAAAAAAAAAAGTTTTTCTACGTGCAATTGGTGATATAGACTAAAGAAAGCACATTTCCCTTTTTGCTATTACATATTATTTCCAGTAGGTGTCACCACAGGGTTCTAAAAGAAATGCTCCAACCTAGGCCAAAATAGAGATGCCTAATTCAGTCTAGTCTGCTTTTGTGTGTGTGTGTGTGTGTGTGTGTATGGTAGAGGGATGATATCGTAAAACAATGCTAAACCTCTGTACCTCTGCCAGGATGTCAGTCTATCAGAGATGCCACTACTGCTATATTTTTAAGAAAACGTTCATGCTGTTGCTAATTGAATGAATGGAATGACATCTCATTTGGCCTTCAGTCTCAAAGGCTTCTTTTGTGGAATGGTTTTTACGGTCTAGGAATGAACAGTATCTTGTAGTAGAGATTCTCACTCACCTTTCCTATTACGTTTATCAGCAACCTCAGTGCTTGCTCATCATGAACCAGTGAATCTGTGTAGAATGAACCAAGGTATTGCCTTGGATCAATGTTGTTATGGATTGCGCACAAGTCAGGTCTCACTGTGAATCCATGGGAGATACGTCCCACTGTGTAAGGAAAGGAACCACCTAAAAATATTTTAAAAATGTAACTTACATATTTTATGCGTTAGTTTATATTCTACCTTTCCTGTAGGAATACAGGATGGCATATTACTCTTTCTTCCATGATTGTCCCTTCAACAACAACAGCAGGTGATAAGTTGGGTTTAGAGCAATGATGAAATCCTGCTGGTTCTGTCCGGCTTGTGCGAACCAGTAGCGGCAGTGGTGCAAGGCTCCGCCCACCCACCCGGATGTTGTTACTTCCTGGTTTTAACCAGGAAGTAATCCATTTTTGACCTTTTGCGCATGTGCAGAGGTTCAAAAATTGGACTTGACGGTGGCGTGTGTGCAAACTTCCAAACCGGTAGGGAAGGTAAGTAAATTTCACCCCTGGTTTAGAGATAGGACTGACCATCAACTGAATTATCATGGCTGAGAGATTTTGCAGTTCTACACCAACAGTATAATCACAATACTACCTTGGCTCTGATACGTACCTCCATGGGCAAAGCAAACTTTCAGATTGGGGAAGCGCTTAAAAGTTCCTCCCATAATCATGGAGCAAATGGCAATGGTTGTTTCAGTGGGCATGCCTAATAATAAGAAATAATATTCAGGATGAATGATTGCTACTAATATTATGGTAGCAGACAAAAAAAGTCTACAGAGAATCATTAAAATTGCCCAGAATATCATCAGGCTCCAGCTACCAGCCCTGGACAACATCTTCGAATCTCGCTGTTTGAGGAAGTTGCATAACATTCTCAGAGACTCTTCCCATCCTGCTTACAATCTTTTTGGACTGTTGCCTTCTGGCAGAAGATACAGAACAATTAAAACTCAGACCACAAGTTTTCTGAATAGTTTCTATCCCAGAGCTATAATTGCACTCAACAATTATCTAAAGGACCACCATCAGTGAGCTGTTGGACAGCATTACGTGGTCTGTTGTGTCAATGTTTGGGTGGTTTAGGGGTGAGGAATTGTAGTGGATGGGAGTGTTATTTGTGTTGGACCTGGTCTTTGGGTGTTAAGTGAATTTCATTGTATGAGTATACTGTGTACAATGACAATAAAATTGTTGTATCGTACCATAAAGTTCTTACAGCTTCTTTGGACAGATCTTCAACCAAGGAATAGGAAGAAGATAGGAGCAGACAGAAAATTCTTGCAATATCAATTCTGGGGACTCGGGCCCTGCCTAGCATTACAGCAGAGAGAAGCTGTACAAGTGCTGACATGGCACCAATGGATTTCAGCCCGGAGAGTCCACAACACAATCCATGAGAATCTTTGTGTCATTACTTGGAGTCCTAAAGGACAAAAAGTGGTACTGGCTTCCTTAGCAAAGCACAGTGGGATATAGTATTTCAAACTGTGATACGAGAGGTACTCAGACCCATGTAGCTTTAAGTAAAATATTACCAAAAGTATATTGACACTAAGGAAGAGGGCATGTTGCTTGTTTGATCTACTGTTACTTACTATAACAAATACTGGATTATCATTATTATGTTGGCTAACCATACTATTCAAGAACCTGAAGTAGGTGCTACAAAAGGATCATGTATGTTTATTCTTTGTTTGTCCTAGCACTGATATTGTTACCTGGTTGGGTAATGAAACGTCTGCAAGAAAACAACCAAGCTCAAAGAGCACCAAGGGCCCTTCAGAGGGATGCATTGCTGTTATACTGCTTTCCCTACGACACAAAACCTTCTCTGCCTGAGCTGCTGGATTCTGACACTGAGTTCATGATTGAGATTCCATGCCATGGAGTCCAGAATGATTCCAGAACTCATGGTCTCCATGACAACCATGGAACTTCTCTATGTAGGCAAGGTGGTAGACAATATGCTCAGGCATCAACTTCAGAGGAGTCTGGAGGAAGTGGATTGTTTGGACTCATTTCCGTTGGGTTTCTGGCTAGGGTTTTGTATGAAGATGGCATTGGTCATGCTTGCTAATGACCTGTAAACTTTTGGGGGTCCTTTACAATAAATAGAAATACAGGTAGTCGTTGAGTTACAACCCTTCATTTAGTGGCCATTTGAAGTTACAATAGCACAGAAAAAAGTGACTAAAAGATTATAGTTTTTCATACTTGCAACCATTGCAGCATCCCCATGGTCATGTGATCAAAATTCAGATGCTTGGCAAGTGGCTCAGATTTATGATAGTTGCAGTGTCTCAGGATCATGCGATCACCTTTTGTGACTTTACGACAAGCAAAGTCAATGAGAAAACCAGATTCACTTTACAAGTGTATTACTAACTCAACAATTGCATTGATTCACTTAACAACTGTGGCAAGAAAAATGTAAAATGGGGCAAAACTCACCTAACTGTCTCGCTTAGCAACTGAAATTTTGTGCTCAATTGCGATCGTAAAGTCGAGGACTTACCTGTAACCAGTTCCTCTTCATAAATGTAATTCCTGTGCCTACTTTAATGAGACTGTCAGAAAACTTCCTTGTATATTTCCAATCCTCCCATAAGCATAAATTAAAGATAAAACAAATTAAAAATAAAGATAATTTTTTTTTAAAAAAAAGTCTCTTGATTGGACCAGATTTTTGAAAAATCAAACCAATAAATCAAACCAATGATTGTCACAGAGAATGCCAATTCTGCACAGTAATTACTGACCTACAAGCCAGGGAAGCCAATATTTAGACATCCTTCCATCTGTCTGCATGTCCCAAGGATGCACAAAGAGGCAGCAGTTTAATTGTTCAGCAGCCTTAAATCGCCAAGAGACAATTTAAAAGATTATTAAATAGAGGACAACAGGGATAATATCTCAGGCCATTAAGTTGAAATTTTTAGATGGGGGGGAAAAATCAACTCATTACAGGACTTGTGGTGGGAGAAGAGACAGAACACAGTTACTTACGGCATAAACGGGAGCAAGTTCTGGAGCATTCAATTCCCAGTTGTTGATATGGGATCCTATCTGCACCCCTGGAAATCCAAGTTCCTTCACACAGCGGTGCATTTCCTTCACGGCCAGATCTGGAGCTTGCATGGGGAGAGTGCCAAATCCAACGAATCTTTTCGGGTGCCTCTTTACTGTAGCAGCTAAGTCGTTGTTTAACAACTGACACAAATCTAGAGTATCCTCTGGTTTAGCCTGGAAACAAAGAAATGGAGGATTGAATAATTAAAACATCATTTTTGGATTGAGAGGATTGGTTGAATCTTAAGTAGAAACATTTGGAAAACGGTACTTAATTAAAACCAAAGGCCTACGTATTTTTACTCGATGAAACAACACATGTACAGGTAGCCCTCAACTTCAACCATTTTTTTTTTAGTGAAATTACGATGACACTGAAAACGTCATGCAACCACCTTTTATGACCTTCTGACAAGCAAAGGTGATGGGGAAGCCAGATTCACTTTACAACCGTAGTACAAACTTAATGGCAGTGGTGATTTACTTAACAAATGAAGGTAAAAGTCACTTAACTATTTTTGTTACCGGTATCTGTCTCTTTGCTAAGTTAAATGTCATTGCGATACTTTATAGGTGGCACAATCTTCATCAAACTGGTATGGGAAAATTACTAGAGACTAGTAATTTGGGAGTATGATAGTGAAGTAAGGAATTAATTCATTAAAAAAACTTTCTGAATATGACAACTATTAATTCTGCTCTTTTATTACAGGCTTGCTTCAGCCTTTGGCTGCCAAGCAGAATCATTCAAAATGTTAAGAAAGTAGCCTATCCTATCCAGGGAGAAAGGAGCAGTTTGCTTAACATGTGAATGCCTGCAGCATGCTTAGATTCTCCCAACAGATAAATCTGGACAAAAACCAAAGCAAGGAAAAACATTCAAAAGTCTAACAAATCATCATCACCAACTCCATGACTATGACTATCCATCATGGAATGTGATGCAAATAATGATTGTAATTTGCATCGACATAATATCAAGATCAATTTCATTCAGGGCTGCATCAGGGTTGTGTTTGACCTTGGGGGGGCTGGGGGGACATGGCCGGGCTGGGGTGGGCATGGCCCTCTGCCAATGAAAATGGAGCTGGGGGGAAGGAACGGCCCCCTGGGGTCCCCTTTTTGGCTGGGAAGGCCTCCTGTAGCCCTCTGCGTGCAGTTCCCCGCAAGCTCCATTTTCACTGGCAGAGGCACCGCGTCCTTCAGGGCGGCCCTGCGGGCCAAATCTAAGCACCCTACGGGACGGATCTGTCCTACAGGCCTTGAGTTTGACACCCCTGCTGTAAAGGATCTCTATTTGAACAGTCACCTCCGCATGCTAACATTTTTTTCTGTTGGAATTTTTAACTTATTGCTGTGCTTTAGGAACAGAAGTAGATGCTTTAGAAGTCAAGAGGAATTGCTTGCTGCAACTGATGTTGTTAACTGAACACTGTTGGCATGGTAACCTCCATCAGCAGCAATGTTTCTTAGTGAAGAGCTTCCTTAGAAATTGGCAGAGGGGATGCTCTGAGATTGAAAAAAAAAACCTGGAATGTGCTCATTAGTTAAGACAACAATTATTGTATCTCTTTTGTTTTCTATGCTTTCTCCCATGACATTTCCCTCTCACAGACACATACCCTCCCCCCCCCATCACCAAACATGTAGCATATTTGGATTCAAACCAAAATATCATTTCTTTCCATACTTCTTAGCCAACCTCTGAATGACTGAAGGATTAGAGATGTCTCCAGCAGGTGGGAGAGGGGGACAAAGATAAAAAAAATCCTTGATCCTGAAGGATCTCTGCTAAAATCATGATTGGTTCTCATTAATTGATTCAAATGTGGCAGATAAATCTGGGATAATATGCCTGAACACTTCCGTCTTTGGTACGTTTAAAATAAGAGTGTTGTTAACTACTCTTTTGAATGGGTAAAACATGGAAAACAAAATATGGAAGCACTGTTTACTCAATTGTCTTGGCAAACATATTTCTAACACAAAATCCCGTTGGAGAAACAATATCTGTTTAAGCTATTGCACAGTGTAAGAGCAGAATTTACCTAAGGATTACAGTCCTAGTTATAATTCTGCAATAGTTTTAGTTTTCCTGGCACTAATCCTTGAACACAGTATTGCCTCTTAAGGACTGAAGCTACAGTAATTAAAGAGTAAATAAGTGTAGAATTGGCGCCATGACACTTAAATGTATGGGAGACTGTAATTTCCAACAAAATTGTGTTGAGATAGTACACATCAATTTTAACTGTCAGCTGGATTTAAATGTGGGGAGAGTTTAATTCATTTCATTTGTTCATCATGTTAGAAATGGAGGAAGAAGGCTATCCCTTTTCAATTTCTCTGAAATCAAAACTGCATGCTTGAACAAATTTCTTCACAGTGTTGAAATTTTAGCCACAACTGGGGAAGGGGAATTTCCCTAAAATTTTAACCAATGATACCCTCCTGTGAAAATTGTACCAATATCTCCTCTTTGTGAATTCGTGCTCATATAGCTTTCTTTGGAACAATAAAGAAAATGCTTGTCATTTATTTCTCTGGAAACAAGCATCAGGCAATATCAAAATTGTATTGTTGGATGAGGTATTTGGAATACGTAATATTGGTGACCCAATTCCAAGGTTTCTTGACCAATTATGACCAAACCAATTATCTAGAACCATTCCAGTTTCACTTCAAGACTGGTTTGAATAAGAACTGGCTCCTTATAGACAATACTTGCTCAGAAATAAACTACGCCTCCTGCTACTGAGGCACTATTCAACAACTCTTAGTACTATTGACCTTGGTATACTTCGGAATAGTTGTGTGTGCAAACTATTCTCATTCAGAACATTTTGAATCACTTAGGATTCCAAACCTTTTATTTGCAGAAACAAATGGAGCAAATTATAATCTGGAAAAGAAGAGAATGTTCTAGTGTTGCCTAGAACATTCTATCCCTGGAATGAAGAATTTTGCACATCCCTAATGCTGATCCATCTTTGGGATGGACTGAGCAGCTAAATTCAGTTCACCCTGGCAAAAAAAAGTTCAGAATGAATCATAATTTAAGAATATTGTGTTCTTCTGCCAGTTAGAACATAGTAAGCCTATGGAATTAATGTATTAAAAATCAACATCATCTTGTACAGAATTTATTTTTCCATTGGTTTCTTTTTATATTCCATTCATTTCAAGTTGCAAAATCTTTGGACTGAAAAAAGTACTTCACATATCTTATACAGAGTAGGTTACTTGCATTCTAAAATGCAAGGATTTTTTGTTATAACTTTGCCTTTTTTTAAAAAAAATATTATTTTTGTCTACCACTAGTACTCTGAAACTAATTTATTTCCAAAGGGAGAAGAGCTAAGATCCCTAGTTTTATATACTTTGACACTATGAGCAATTATTTATTTTTCACTTTTACCTTGTAATTGCCAGGATAAGGTACTCCTTTCTCCCTCATGTGTCAGAAGAAAGGTGCTTGGGGAAGCACCCCTAAAAGACAAGAGATGTGTAGTAACAAGCCACTACTCAATGGGTCAAAAAGTAGGGCAGAATGTGAGGCCTTTTGAGAGAATAAGATGAAAACCTCCATCCTTCCATACTGTGGGCTCTGCCAAGCTGCTACGTCTTCCAAGAACATGGAGTGGATTTCTATCCATTTATTGAAGATGTTGAGCACTGTATTTCTTTTCAAGTATCAGAAGAGACTTGGGAGGGGGAGTGTCAAATCAAGTGGGCTGCAATTGCAGAGGAAACACTTAATTACAAAAGCCACTGCCAATTTTTCTGTAGCTTTTGATTGCTGCAGCACAAATGAAAATAATTGTTTCTACTGACTTACCCAATAGCTAAACATGACAGGAACCGTCGAAAGTACCTGAACGGAGACTCCTATGGAACAGAAAAGGCATACATGATTTTAAATATTGTACTGATTTATCCATTAGCAATGAGAGGGCCTAAAAAATGCTGAATCAGACCACATGTCTTTTCATTACAGTTTTATCTGGGGATGAAATCCAGCAGGTTCTGAAGAACTGATAGCGGAAATTTTGAGTAGTTCAGAGAACCGGCAAATACCGCCTCTGGCTGGCCCCAGAAATCCTTCCCCTGCCATGCCCACCAAGCCATGCTACCAAGCCACACCACGTCCACCTAGCCACGTCCACAGAACCTGTAGTAAAAAATTTTGGATTTCACCACTAGTTTTATCCATGTATGGTGAGACAGGATTGGGCTTTCAAAGTCATCTTATTGGTGGTAGACATTAAGTTATTATTAGTTTCTGACAATTGATTGCCATCAATTGTATAACATACAAAAATCTCTTTGACCAAGGTGGCGTAGAAAATAATAGACTTTGCTCACTATTTATCCATTTGAAGGGTGTGTGTGTGGAAATCTGTGGAGCGTCCACAACCATCTCTTTGGGATAGTAAGAAATTTGATAGTGTTAGGTGAAACTCACAGTACGCTATTGAATGTTAGTTTTGGAGGAAGTTGACGGATCCCTGAAGAACCAAATGCCATTCTCCACAGAGTAATTTCAGGTAGCATTTATTTAAGAGTCTCGGAATCCTCAGAAAAGTCTCTGAATAGATATTATACTTGTTATTAAAGACAAAATAATAGCTCCAAAATAAAAACCATGAATCATTTAATCACTCCAATCACTACCCTACAAAATTAGGGAAAAAGCCTAAGCAGAAAATATTACAGTGCGGACAGAAAAGTCACAGTAAAATTAATCAAATGTTGATCAACCCAAATTAACCCAAAGGAGTGCAATTGCAATACCATTAGGAAGTTTAAATTATACTGTGGTTTAATAAATGGACCGATTTAAAATGCAAGAAGGGTTGTATACTTCAAATTTAATTTTTAAAGTACTATCAGTATGAATGAATGAGGAAAAGAAGATAACATTTAAGGGGAAAAGGAACATTCAGATACCTTAGCCGGGTCAATGCAATTAGTTTACTAAATAAATCAATTCATCAATGCAAAAACATTCCCAATTGTTAAAATTCATAAAACCTTCAAATAATATATCCCCCAACCTTTTTTACACAAATAGAAAAAACAATGTTTTATTTAAAATATTTTGTTGCTAGCTCTAATCTTTCTTGATGCCACAGGATATCCTGTCACTTGTTGGGGCATCTTGTGATCCAAATCAGCCAACAAAAGATACAGACTTCACTTCTAGAATCCCAGATGTGCTAATGCAGCAAAGAATATAAATGAATTGAGTTCTGGGGATTTTATCCAATTGTAATTCAGAAGATTATGAATTTGATCTTCAATCTTATTCCTCTATTGATACAGAGATGCTCCTAAATCAGGATCCTTGATACTGCCCATTTAAATATGCTGAAGCAATTGATTGGAGATGTTGCTCAGGAAAGATTTCAAAAATGGGTTGGACCAACTGAGGATCATTCTACGCTAGCCTTGTTGGCAGTGGACCTGCCTTGGAAGGCCATCTCCTGGGAGATGAGGGTTCTTCTCTGGATGGCCACTGTGAGAATAGACAGCTAGACTAGATGAGTCAGGGGTCTGATCCAGTGGTGGGTTGCTCCCGGTTCTGTCCAGTTCTATATAACCAGTAGTAAAACTGGCAGGAGGCTCTGCCCACCTGCCACGACATCATCATGGGTGATATGCGCAGAAGCACACACACACGCTGCAAACCAGTAGTAAAGTTAAGAGAAACCCACCCCTGGTCTGATCCAGGAGAGCATGGCATATGTTCTTATAGTCTAGAACCCCTTCCCCTCCCTCCAACTATTTTCTTGTTCTTTCTGAGGACAAAAATGCAGTCAGTCTTCCAACTATTTACATTTAGGAGGCAGCTGCCCACATTATCTGTCTTGGTCAGGATTCAGCCTAAGTTTATTGCCTCCCCTCCCCATCTATTCTATCGCTGGAGAATGGTTCAGAACATGCACAGGTCTTAATGGAGAAATAGAGTTGAGTGTTATCAATGCACAAATAGCATGTATAAGAGGATTCCTGATTATCAGCCCCAGCAGACATGATACTTAAAAAAAAGATTCTTCTGATGATGTTGCAGATCATTTTGTTGATAAGGGTTGATAAGGTTTAATTGATTTGACATAAAGATATTTTAAAGGTTAATTATAAATGTTTCATTAAAACTGCTAATATCACACTGATACTTAAATTTTACACACTCAAGCTAGGGTACCTGATTCGTCCATCTGTTTAATCCGAACTTCTGGATCCCAACAGTTCTCTTGGATAACTCTGAAAACTTTTCCATCTTTCATCATTTTGGCTCCCCCCTGCAATATACATTTATATATTGTACTATATGATATGTTAGCAAATTTTTTCATTTATGTCAGAAGTATACATTTCATAAATTGTCTTAAAGCACATAAAGGCTTTTCCTGAACTTCTCTTAAAAGTATGGGAGCTCTTGCAATATAGTTTTCTCCTGTAACACTAAACTAATATTAGATACCTGCCAGTTATTGTATCTCATATACAATACAACTCATATAAAAAATCTACCATAAAGCTACAGTTATATTGTCCTAATGTGTATGGTCATCTCCCATGTGACCACAGATTTTTGAAATTATATAATAACATGAGCCAATTTCATGTAATGGTTAAGGTGGTGATGGTTAAGGTTTCTACTTGCATGTATGTATGTATGTGTGTACGTATGTATGTGTATGTAGAATAAAATAATATTAATACCAGGAAATAGTAGAACGGAAGACAAAGAATTGGAGAAGATCTTGAATGGCACTTAGAAAATCTGTGCATTCATAAAATTTCCATTAGTCAATTACTAAAGGTTGCACATATATACTAAAAAAGATAAAGGTTCCCCTCGCACATACGTGCTAGTCGTTCCCGATTCTAGGGGGTGGTGCTCATCTCCGTTTCAAAGCAGAAGAGCCAGCGCTGTCCGAAGACGTCTTCATGCTGAAGGTGCATGGAACGCTGTTACCTTCCCACCAAAGTGGTCCCTATTTTTCTACTTGCATTTTTTACGTGCTTTCGAACTGCTAGGTTGGCAGAAGCTGGGACAAGTAACAGGAGCTCGCCCCGTTATGTGGCACTAGGGATTTGAACCACTGAACTGCCGACCTTTCAATCGACAAGCTAAGCGTTTTAGCTACTGAGCCACCACATCCCTACAAATATACTACACCAATACATTATGACAATCTAGGAAAGAACTTGATGAATATGAAGGTCAACATCAGCTAAAGAACTGACAGCTGTGATTTCACATTTTTGTGTATATAATAATATTTGTTGATAAGAAAGACAAAAAGGTGTGGATAGTGATTGTTGCAGCACCTGAAGACAGCAGAACAAAAGAGAAAGAACTGGAGAAAAATCACCAAATACAAAGATCTGCAAAAAGTAGAATGACATGGCAAAATAAAAAAAAATAGTATTAGTAGTACTCCCAAAATATCTGGAGCACCATTTGAAAATCTTCGGCATTGACCACCAGTCAATTACAAAAGGCAGTTTTGCTTAGAGTAGATTAACAGAGTTGGAAGGGATCTTTTAGGTCATCTAGTCCAACGACCCACCCAAGCAGGAAACCCTAGTCCAATCTCTTCTTGAAAGTCTCCAGTGATGAAGCTCCCACAACTTCCGAAAGCAAGCTATTCCATTGGTTGATTGTGCTCACTGTCAGAAAATTTCTCCTTATTTCTAGGTTGAATCTCTCCTTGATCAGTTTCCATCCATTATTCCTTGTCTGGCCTTCAGGTGCCTTGGAAAATAGCTTGACCTTTTTCTCTCTGTGGCAGCCTCTCAAATATTGGAACACTGCTATCATGTCTCACCTGGTCCTTCTCTTCTATTATGTCTCCCCTGGTCCCTTAGAGCAGCTTACATTCTGCTATTCCTTTAACACCATCAAACAACAATATCTGCCTCTGCCAGATCCTTGGAAATAGAACTACTATGGTTAAAAAAAAAGCAAAAGTAGTTCTAGTAGTAATAGGTGCCTTAGGTGCAATCCCACAACAGCTGGAGCACTACTTGAACACCATTGGCACTGACAAATTCACCAACAATCGATTGCAGAAGGCAGCTTTACTCAGAACAGCTTTCATCCTGCAACAATATCTGTAAACCCATCAAACATCCACATTGCCTATCCTATGTCCTTGGAAAAGCCTCGATAAGTGGACAAAAATGCCAAATCCAGCCTGAACATCTGGCCGATTGTGTGACAAAGCATAGTAATAATTATAAAGCTGGCTTGTGATCTTGTAGAAAAAAAAACTGATTTGTGAGAAGTAGCCAAGATGGGAAGATTATGCAATTTCATGGTATCCCTCACCCCAGAATTTCAATGATTCAGTTGATTAATGCCCATTTCTAAAAATGTTATGGGGTTTTAGAATAATTAAAATGAAGTTTTTCTATTACTGTTAAGGAAAAATTGCTTGCTTTACTTTTTATTGCTTTGAATTAAATTCAAAAATGAAGCATGCTAAATAATAAAGCAAATTTTAAAATATTAGAAACAGAATCACTTATGACTAAAAAAATATGAGGGAACTAAACATGTTTTTAGCTAGGGATAAAGAGAAAACAAAGTTGGTCCTTGGTAAAATGAACTCAATGGATAGGGAACTTGTAGCATCGACCATGGTATCCAGCTGGACCACCTGCAGGTATTGGAGTTTGGAGACACCGTTTTTACAATGGTTTTGCCCCTCTCTTAGTAGGTAGTTCCTGTTAATGATGGTGGGATAGGGAAGAGACCCAGATGCACACCAGTTCCAAGCCACACAGGAGGTACTGCCTACCTGGCCAGAGTCTGGAAGCTTTGACAGCCTCAATTGGGTGAAACAGGCTGAAGCAAGAAGGACTTAGTGGGTGGGTGAGGGGATGATTTCACGCACATGCATGCCGCTTGCACAAATGGAGTTTTGCACACTCGCCCGCTGCTTGCGTGGCTTGGTTCCCAATGGGCTGCGGACCGGGGATTGAGGACCTTTGCTTTATAGGGTAAATAAATCAGTCACAATGACTCTCTGTTTTGCACTGTTCCAACTGCATCTAGAATATTGCATTGCATTTTAGGAAAGAAAACCAACAAACTGGAGCATGTCTTCATGACGGCAATCAAGATAACGGTCAGAAAGGAAAAATCTATGAGGAATGGTTGGAGAAGCTGAGTGTGTTTAGCCTGGGAAGAGAAGAATACAGGGAACCATGATAATTTCTTAAGTATTGAAGGTTACAACATAGAACCTGAGGTAGGTAGGTAGGGTGGTTTCAGAATTGTTCCAGAAAAGAAGAAACAATGGATATAAATCTCAGGGAAATAGGTTTCAAATGAACATCAGGAAAAATAAAACAGTAAGAGATTTTTTAATAATGGAATAGACTGCTTTGGAAAGCATTATATTCTCCTTTGCTTGAGGTTTTTATCTGACAAGGTGGCCATCTGTTAAGAATGTTTCAACAGAGGATTCCTGCACTGGGCAAAGCATTAGATATCACTAGATGATCTTCAGGGTCTCTTCCAAACCTTGGAAGGATATGATTTTATGACTTTCTATCTAAGGATGCCTAAAATTAAGAAAACCCATGAGATGTTCACTTAAAACTGCAAAAAAAAAAATCATGCCTAATATACAGTGTTAGTATAAAGCAGGGGTGAAATGTAAAATTTGTACTACCGGTTCTGTGGGCATGGCTTGGGGGGGATAATGTGACTAGGTGGGCATGGCCAACTTTTTTTTTTAACTTTTCAAGGCATTTTTTCTAATGCTTTGAAAAGCTTCTGCCAATCAGGCAACTCAACTGAGATCGTCAGAGAGGCTTTTTAAAAAATGCTTTGAAAAGCCTCTCTGCTGATTAGGCAACTCAGCTGGGATCGTCAGAGACTTTTCAAAGCATTCTTTTTAGTACCTCTTCGCCTAAGAGGTTGCAGAAAAAAATGCTTTGAAAAGCCTCTGACGATCCCAGCTGAGCCACGCAATCATCAGAGGCTTTTTTTTAAACTTTTAAAAGCTTTTTTTGTCAGAAGAGGTTGTAGAAAAATGTTTTTAAAAGTAAAAAAAAAAAAGCCTCTGATGATCATGCGGCTCAGCTGGGCATGGTGGCGGGGGGGGGGGGCAGGGATTTTTTTGCTACCGGTTCTCCAAACCATCCGCTGCCATTGCTACCAGATCGGGTGATCCTGTCCGAACCAGGAGCATTTCACCTCTGGTATAAAGCATATACAGTATTTAAAATGAATAATAGGAAGTCATTTAATTTGGCAGGGAAGGGAGTTACATTTCTTTTATAAGTCCAGTTCCAGTCTCATTCTGTGCCTATAGTTAGCGTTTGGATCTTAGAGGCACAACCTGAAATAGTAGCTTTTATGGAAGCCTGAATTTATTTCTTAGGTTAAAAATAACCACTTGCAGAGGAAGTTCTTCAGCTATATCGTTTTCTGAATCAGGATAGGAAAGTTGGACTAAAAGGTCTGAATGCACACATGTACACTTATATTTTGATACATAGGATTCTTAAATATTCTTAATCCTAAAACTATATTTAACAGTACATGTATTATAGGTTTATATATTTTTCAAAACTTTTAGAACTTCAAAGTCCTCCTTCCTATTCCCTAACTTCAAATTCTGTTATGTTTTAAGAAAATAGTTCCAAATATTACAGGCAATAATTATGCAGCCATTATCTAATTTCCCTCGCAAAACATTGAAGAAGAATTGATTTTCCAAAGTGCATGTAGAGCAAATTTTAACCATATATTCCTACAGGCTATGAATAATGGATGTGAGCTTTCTGTTGACTGTTACATAACAATAGATGAGAAAGTATTTAGGGGGAAAGGATATTCAAACTGACTCGGTTGTATAAAAATAGATCTTTGGGATTAATTTTTGTTCAGCTCAATGAGAATATTTTTGATATATGCAATAATCTATGTGGTTATTTTTCAAGCAAGCTGTTAAGGTGGAAACATGATAGCGATGAAGGGAGGCAATGCTAAAAGAATTGTAATTGTAACAAGGATTCTCTTAAGTCTTCATACATAAATGCCAGCTGTAGCAAGATAAATAATAATGCTTAAAAGAGCTATAGTGTGAGCTTTTTTGATGAGCATACGGTAGCAGAACAAGAATACGCCCAAACAAACTGCTTGGATCAATATAGCACAGACAGGGCTCTATAGTTTTCAAAATGATTTCATATGTCTGTTAATTTTTGATTGGGCGCTGCCTAGCGTCGGTTGAAAGATGGGTGGCTAGATAAAGGATTTTTAAAAAATACATTTCTGAATCCCAGAAATGATAGAACCATTCTGCTTTCTATTTAAAACTAGATTTCTGGCAGAATCGTCTGTCGCTAAAACAGTATGAGCTCGGGTCTGCACCAAGCTGTTCAGTGCTGTGTGAATTCTGAATATTTAGTCTGCCAGAAAAAAAAAATCTATACAGTATCTTTCTTGGCCTGCCTTACCTTGCTTCATGGAATTTTTAGTTTTGAAGTAGAACCTCTGTAAGACTGAGACCACAGCTCAGGACAGAAAAATACACCTCCATTAAATAAGTGCTCTCTTGATCACTGTAAGGCATTTATTAAGTACAGGGAGAGCTCGACTTACGACCACAATTGAGCTCCAGAATTTATTGCTAAGTGAGGCAGTTGTTAAGTGAGAGTTGCCCCATTTTATGCCCCATTTTATGACAGTTGTTGGGTGAGTTTTGCCCCATTTTCTTGTCACAGTTGTTAAGTAAACCACTGCAGTTGTTAAGTTAGTAACAAGGATGTTAAGCGAATTTGGCTTCCCCATTGACTTTGCTTGTCAGAAGGTCGCAAAAGGTGGTCACGTGACCCTGGGACACTGCAACCGTCATATATACATGCCAGTTCAGTGGTGGGATTCAAAAAATTTTACTACTGGTTCTGTGGGTGTGGTATGGCTTGGTAGGCGCCATTCTCTCCCCATTCCTGGCGAAGGTTACTGCAAAATCCCCATTTCCTCTCGATCAGCTGAGACTTGGAAGGCAGAGAATAGATGGGGGCGGAGCCAGTCAGAGGTGGTATTTACCGGTTCTCTGAACTATTCAAAGTTTCCGCTACCGATTCTCCGGAACTGGTCAGAACCTGCTCAAACCCACCTCTATGCCAGTTGCCAAGTATCCAAATTTTGATCATGTGACTACCACCATCGTAAGTGTGAAAAATAGTCATAAGTCTCTTTTTTCAGTGCCATTGTAACTTTGAACGGTCGCTAAACAAATGCTTGTCAGTTGAAACTACTGATAGTATTTTTATTGTGATTGTAATGATATATGGATATTATTTTATAATTTTATATTTTTGCATTTATTTATTTATTAGATTTCTTAAGGCCATCCTATTCCAAAAATATTCTTTTAATTGCTGTTTAGTTCTTATTTATTAATAATTATTACTAAACTGCATTCTGGATGGGAATGCATTATAAATAAAATCTGTGCTTGGTTTGTTTGTTTGTAGTTAACTTTGGACCTAACTCTCCATCAACAGTTTGCCAAATTGCCAAGCACCTTGATCACATGATATGTTTCTAATCTGCCCTCAATGCTGAAGAAGGGATCATACAATTGCCCTTTATCTACAATATTATGATTTGCTTGCTTGTTTATTTTATAACAACCCATTAGAATCCAAAGGTTCCTTAAGGACCTTCAGCATAGCAGGTAGCTCTGGTTTTCAGAGACAAATGGAGCAACATTAGAATTCCTCTGTGCACAAATGTGGATGCAATGAGAGTTGCTATTTAATAAGTTCAAGGCATTCTTTATCCAATATATTCTTCTAGTTTTGTTTTGCTGTAGAAATACATTGATTTCCTTGTTTAATTATTTAGATTCCATTTAGTATAACAAAAATTGCTGATGAAGGAATTAATGTCCACCAATAATAAATCATCCAACCATAAGCCAAAGATCATAAGCCAGATTTCTTAGGTCCCCTCCTAGGATTTTTTTTTTAAAAGAAGTTTCCACAGCTCTCCTGAAACAAAATAGTATGGAAGCTACTCCAATCTGGTATGGTAGCAGTGGTGGATTGCCCCCGGTTCACACCGGTTCTATAGAACCAGTAATAAAACCGGCAGGAGGCTCCACCCACCGATCCCGACATCATCAAAATGCGCTTGCGCAGAAGAGCGTGCATGCACATGAGTTTTGCTCGCTCGTGCGCAGCCCTGTTGCAAACCTGTAGTAAAGGTAAGTAGAACCCACCCCTGGATGGTAGGCTATTCCAAATTAAGTGGGGCAGCAACAAAGACTTGACATCTGTAGATGACAGCCCCTAAGGGAAGTCAGAATGAATTTACCCTGCTGAGTTTTATTGGAAGGACAGAAGCTGCTGGTAGTAGACAATCCCATAGATAGCTAAACCTGGAGGTACATATGGCTTTAAAGTAACAACAAGCATCTTTAATTGCACCCAGAAGCTGAAGCAGTGACCAACGCAGGTCTAGTTACATGAAAACATTTGGAACTACCATGACTGCTTGAGGAGCTATATTTCATATCATTTGAAGCTTCCAGATGGTCTTGAAGGGCAATGCCATTTAGAGCAAATTGCAATTCGGTGGACATGAATGTTGGCGAGCAGGGTTTTCAGATCCAGGAACAGTCATAACTCACACAAGAGAAGCAATTGGGCAAAAATTCCCTTGGCCACAGGACCACCTATTCTTCAAGTGGGGACTGTTAATCCAAAGAAATGCTCCCAGTTGCACTAATCCCTCCTGATATAAATACTAAGGCTTTGTTTTTGCTACTTTTCAAGACTGATGTAACATATATGTCATCCTTATAAGCCTGATATATCTTTGATTTTCTGTCACTTCTAGAAAAACATAACTCTAGGATATGTTCTAAACCAGGGGTGAAATCCAGCAGGTTCTGACAGGTTCTGGAGAACCGGTGGAAATTTTGAGCAGTTCGGAGAACCGGCAAATATCACCTCTGGCTGGCCCCAGAGTGGGGTGGGAATGGAGATTTTGCAATATTTCCCCCCCAAGAGTGGGGAGGGAATGGGGATTTTGCAGTATCCTATCCCTGGAGTGGAATGGGAATGGAGATTTTGCAGTATCCTTCCCCTGCCATGCCCACAAGCCACAGCACGCCCATCAAGCCATGCCCACAGAACCAGTAGTAAAAAAAAATTGGATTTCACCACTTTTCTAAACTGTATTCTACTGAGAAGACAGAAAATACAGCATTTCTTCAGCTCATTAAAAAAATGCCTTTAAGGCGATCCCCCCCACAAGTCATTTATAGCAGCTTTTTGAGTCGCAACCACCAGTGCAGTAATATAAAACTTATTCCTCATTAGTGGCACAAAGATTGTTGGTTAACTCTCAAAAATCCTATGAGTGACTAGGAGAAAAATGATCTTATAGTAAATTAGATTCAAGCAATAGTTGTTAGGAAGACCTGCCTAAAAATAGTTCAAATAACGATGAGGAGAACAAAAACCACGGGAACAAGCTTCTTAGAGTTTGAAATGTAATATTTGTTCAAATGCATACACTGGTTGTTGTTTCTCCTCTAGAGAATAAGTGCAAGGGAAAATTGAGAAGATCATCAATAGCTGCCATATTCCCTCCATGGATTATTTATTCAATTGCTTGCTGGTTCCTTAAAAGCCAGGCTGGGAAATCTGTGGAATTGGAAGAGAACTAGTATCTAATGCATATTTATAAAGGAAAATTCAGCTTTCTGACATACAAATGTGTGTTTATGTGAACAGAAAGGAGAATTCTCACAAACATATTTACGATTACTTCCATGGAAAGATAAAATACAGTATAATTTTTAGGTCATAGATGTAATTTTATAATGATGCTATGCTCCTAAATTATATGCATATTCATTTTTCCAGGTTTGGGCAGGTTTTTTTTTTAAAAAAATCCCTGTAATTATTTAATTTATGGAATCACAAGTGACTAATATTCATAACACCAGTCATGCATTTGTAATTTTTGTTCAATGTGTTCTGCTGATTATATTTCTCTTGGGCAATCTCAGTGAAGAATATGTTTTCAGCTCCATTTCTCAGTCAACTTTAGGTAACAATTAAATAATTTATATCAGCGAAAAAAGAGAACCTATAAAATATACTCAAATTATATAGTCAAATACAGCCATCAGAAGCAAGGTCAAACATTTTAGACCATATAAAATTATTTTTTATATTACACTATTTTATGTTACAGGTAGTCCACAGCTTATGACTATAACCTACAACATAAAGGTGTTGGTGACCACCTTTAAAGCGCTCCATGACTTAGGACCTGGGTACTTACGAGATTGCCTTCTGCTACCGATAGCCTCCCACCGGCCAATACGCTCCCACAGAGAGGGACTCCTCAGGGTGCTGTCAGTCAAACAATGTCAACTGATGATCCCCAGGAGGAGAGCCTTCTCGGTGAGGGCATCTGTCCTCTGGAATGATTTGCCCCTGGAGAAATGGATGATCCCTGACCTATGCACCTTTCGCTGCACCCTCAAGATGTTTTTATTCCAACAAGCCGAGATGGCCTAAACACGAATTTTAACTGTCGGTTTATTTTTAATACACTGGGCCAAATTATTTAATATGTTTTTTTAACATATTTTTTAAATTTTGTATATGGGTATGTTTTATTGTTGGCTGTACACTGCCCTGAGTCCTCTGGGAGAAGGGCGGTATAAACATTGAAATAAATAAATAAAATAAATAAAAATAAATAAATAACCGAACCCAAAATTTCTGATGCTAAGCAAAACAGTTGTTCAGTGAGTTTTGCCTCGTTTTACGGCCTTTCTTGCCACAGTTGTTAGGTGAATCACTGCAGTTGTTAAGTTGGTAACATGGTCATAAGATGAGATCTCCTCATTGACTTTGCTTGTTAGAAGGTCGCTAAAAGTGATTATATGACCCTGGGAAGCTGCAGCTGTTATAAATATGAACCAGCTGCTAAGAGCCTTGGTGGCGCAGCAGACTAAAGTGCTGTTAAATAGCACCAGCTGCCTGCAATTATTGCAAGTTCGAATCTCACCAGGCTCAAGGTTGATTCAGCCTTCCATCCTTCCAAGGTAGGTAAAATGAGGACCCAGATTGTGGGGGCAAGCAGCTGACTTTGTATAAAAAAGAACACCGCTTGGGGGGGGGGCAAAAGCCCTACTAAGCAGGTATATACAAAAGTATAAGGCTATTGCTTAACGCATTGTAAGCTGCCCTGAGTCTCTGGAGAAGGGCGGCATATAAATTGAACTAATAAATAAACAAACAAACAAATAAATGTCTGAATTTGGATCACATGAGCATGAGGATGCTGCAATGGTTGTTAAGTGTGAAAATGGTCATAAGTCACTTTTTTCTGAGCCATTGTAACTTCAAACAGCCATTAAAAGATTGATTGTAAGTTGACTACCTGTATATGGTTTATTTTGTATCACATTGTTCATTATGCAAGGCTAGAATGAAAATGCGAGAAATAGGAAAGGTGACCAAATCTGTTAAAGGGATTCTTCTTACTCTGGAATCTAATCAGAATAGAGCTGGAAGGGACCTTGGAAGTCTTACAGTCCAATACCTGGTCAAGCAGGAGACCTTGCTTTCAGACAAGCGACTGTCCAGTCTTTTCTTAAAAACCTCCAATGATGAAGCACCTACAACTTCTGAAGGCAACTTCTGTTCCACTGGTTAATTGTCTTCACTGTTAGGAAGTTTGTCCTTAGTTCCAGGTTGCTTGATTAGTTTCCATCCATTGTTTCTTGTCCTGCCTACAGGTTCTTTGGTAAATAAGTTAACCCACTCCTCTTTGTGGCAATCTCTCAAATACTGGAATACTGCTATCATTGTCCCCCTTAGTCCTTCCTTTCTGTAGACTAGCCATATCCAAAACCTGCAACCATTCTTCATATGTTTTAGTCCCCAGGCCTTTAATCATAATAGTTGCTCTTCTTTGCACTTTTTTTTTCAAAGTCGCAACATTTTTTTAATGTAACGTGGTGACCAAAACTGGATGCAGTGTTCCAGGTGTGGCCTTACTACGGCTTTATAAAGAGGTATTAATACTTCATGTGATTTTGATTCTATGCCTCTGTTTGTTGGATTAGAAGACCTCCAAAGTCCCTTCCAACTCTGTTATTTTAATTCATTGGATTGTGTTAGGTTTTCTTGGCTGCTACTGCATACTGCTTGCTTATATTTAAGTGATTGTCCACTAGGACTCCAAGGTCCCTCTCAGAGTTACTATTTTTGAGCCAGGTTTCACCTAAATCCTCACTGCTGCAACCTAATAAATGTATTTTTCAAAAACCCTAAGCAGCCAAAGGAACTTCTATCATACCATAGTATGACTCAAACATAGCTATTTGTCATCAGATTCAGAGTATCAGAAAATAAATACTTGTTCACACTAAATTAATTATAGTAGTAACATTCACTGCCAGCCTTTTTGGTGTTTATTATCTTAATGTATCTTATCAGTATGGCTCCAAGCTATTATTTCCATTAAGTGTCTCTAGAGGCAGGAACTGATATTGTCTTTAATACCATTTTTATAGGTTTCTTGGAAACTTTAGAAGTGCTGCATTGGAAATCAGATGCTGAATTAGATAGTCCTTTGGCCTGATTAGAAAAGTATTCTTTTCCAAAATTCAAATATATATATTAATAGTTATTACTTGTCAATCACAAACTTAACCTACCTTATGGTCTTTCTCCAACTGAACCCATCCTCCGTAGCCATATCTCTGTGAAAAGGAAGAAAGAGTTCACAAAAACACATAAAGTAAGTCATACATTATGGTTCACCAACTAGGTCATGTTAATTTAAAACCAAGCAAATCATTTCTTTTACATTCAGACTGTATAATATGCAAGTAGTCCTCGATTTATGATCACTATTGAGCCCAATTGTCTGTTGCCAAGTAAGATATTTATTAACTGAATTTTGCCCCATTTTACCACCATTTTTGCCATAATTGTTAACTGAATCACTGAAGTTGTTAAGTTAGTTAGTACGTGAATTTGACTTCCACATTGACTTTGCTTGTCAGAAGGTTGCAAGAGATGATCACATGACCCTGGGACAATGCAACAGTTATAAATATGAGTCAATTGTCAAGCAGCTGAATTTTGATCACATGACCACAGGGAGGCTGCAGTAGTTGCAAGAATGAAAAATGGTCGTAAGTCACTTTTTTCAGTGCCATTGTAACTTTGAACAGTCACTAGACAAACTGTTGTAAGTCAAGGACTATATGTACTGTAGCAGTGTCATATTCTCCAGATATATTTAACTTTAACTGTAATGATCCTTGGGTATGAGAAAGTTGCTATAATTTTTTCATTGCTTAAAGTCAAACTATAAGTAACTATCAGTTACACATGCATATTTAAATACAAATCTATTTATTCTAATTATATTGAAATGGAGTATAATTATTCATATATCCTTTTTAAAAAACAATGATTTTTAATAGCAAATACTATATTATACTAGCATTGTAATGTATTGCACTGTGAATTCACCAGGAGAAATATGATATTATACAAAGTGACGACAGAGAAAGAAAGAAAAAACAATGTAGTATTTTGCTGTTTAAATATATATATATATTAAATGTGATAAAAAAGAATTATAAACCAGACAGAAAAAGAAATAAAATGATATTCTTCTATGCACCCCAGGTTTGATAGAACCAAAGCCCTTCATTTAATGAGCAATATTATATTCAAAGAATATAGTTGAATATTCATATCATATCAAGGTATTTAACTTTTTCTTTCCAAGATGATATTTCCCTATGTAATGGATGGAAACCAAAAGGAAACTAATACAAAACCAATGATCTAATAATGTCCAACCCTACGGATTGTTTTGATTTTGGAATTGGGTTCTTTCCTTTTCTCATCAATGGATGGAACAGATCTCATTTTTAAAATATAGAATATTTCTGTCTAAGGTGGCCTTGGAGAAAACTATCAAAATTCTGGTTTCCTGCTACAAAATGGGTGAGATCATTTTGTAATCATTTAATTGAAAGAGAGATATACTTCCTCTGATACATCTTTTACTATTTGACTTCCTAAACCTCACATAATGAGGTTTCCGATAGGCACATCCTGAATCTACAGTCTTCATTATGTAACCAGAAGTAAAATAAAGATACAGTGAAATCATAATCTCAGCTGAGCAGCATTTGTTAATAATTAGTGTAGTCATGTATTGATCCTTTGTTCGGCCTTGATGATTCAATAGCAGGGATGAAGGTCACCTTTGTCTATTAATATTTAAAGAGCACTGAAAAGCTTCTAGTACACAAGTAAAATATCTCCTCATTCTCCCAAGAAGGATTGTAACTCTTCTTACGGCAGAAAATACCATGACAGGAATAAGGCCAGTTTTTCCTTTATTTCACTTTCGTTTTGTTTGAACTATTGCATAATTACAAAAGGGAAAAGTACTCAGCATTTTTTCTTTCTACATCTAAAAAGGTTCACAAAGAGGCATTCTAAGAAATCAGTAACAACTGATAAATCCTGGCATAAGTCCTGCCAGGATTTATGCCAATCTGTGGTTGGCATAAATCCTGTGGTTTTCAACTGATGTCAATCTAAATTTGAGTTACATTTTAAAAGATGAAGAATCGAGGTGTTAGCAACAGTGACACGTTCATTAATTGATTTACATGAATATAAGAGAAAATCATTGAGTTATTAAACATCCTTGTGAAATTTGATACAACCAGTATTGCTTCATGTTCAAATATTTTTGCATATGAACTTGAGTTTGCTGAAGAAGCTAGAGAGCCATACTTATAACAAAATGACAGGCAAATATTTTTGACAAACTTACAGCAAAACGACAGCTTTTTCTCATTTGCCTCCCCCTGGTCTTTTTCTGGCCATTCTATTCCATGACTAAACATCCTTGGTAGTTATTTTCTCAACAATCACCAAACAGGTTCATTTTTAACTGAGCTGTTAAATATATATAACATATAAATATTTCTTTTCTTTTCTTTTCTTTTCGCAGGCCTCTATGTGTATTTCTCTTTAGCCAGGTTCTTCCTACGTAAACCACGATTTTTATGGAGCCCTAGTTCAATGAAATCACAATCCACTAGTTTCTAGGCTTTTTTCAGGCAGCCAGCAAGCACCCTGCTGCCCCTTAGTCTCCTTAGTCTCCCAATGGGCAGCAGCGTGCTTGCTGGTTGCCTGAAAAAAACCCAGAAATTCGTGGATTGTGATTCACTGAACTAGGGCTCCATAAAACTCTTGGTTTACGTAGGAAGAACCTGGCTAAAGAGAAATACATATGAAGATTATATATATATATAATCTTTAAAATCTTAAATGGATGTTCTTAAATTTTAAATATAAATATTTATTTATAAATATAATATTTAAAAAATATATAAATATTAAAATATTAAATATAATAATGATTAAATTTTTAGATTAAATTTGTAGACTCTTGCTTCTTTTGGACCCTTTTTATTTTCATCCATGGGTACATTTTAAAATAGCTTCTCTTGAGAACAGGTGGCCTCTTCAGACAAAAAAGTGGTCCATCTTTTACAGTATCAAATGTTTTATGCAGTTGCATTGAACTATGTAAGACAATCTATTAGTCAACATTTTAATTGCCACATATTTTGCAAACCCCGTATATAATTTTCTATGGCAGAAAAAAAAATTCAAGGTAATTCTAGTCCTGAAATGGGAAAAAAAAAGAGGATTGCAAGCCCACAATTAAATTATTTTTATTTGAGGTTCTTTGGCTAATACAATTAATGTAATAGTGTTGCTAATATTGTTCATAAGCAATTTAAAGCTTTGTAGAAGGCATGATTTACATAACAAATAGTCAAAATGAAAGACAATTGATATAAGTAAATAGAGTTAATTTGCAAAAAAGTGGTTTGTCATTTTTGCAATTACACAGATGCTGCCATTCATGAATGCATCACAATCTATTCTAAAAAGATTACACAGTGCTCAAAGCTTTATTTATATTGTTAGTATCAATGTATCATTTGGAATAACGAAATCCATCTAAATTTACTGAACTTAGCTGCAGTCAGTGCCAATTATGCTATATGGTCTAGCAAATAAATTGGCTTACAATTGCACTGCACAGCAATCCATTGCTTTTCACTGATTCTGAATACAGTTAAAAAAAGATGTTTATATACTGAGAGCAATTTAGAGAGAATTCTAAGGATTCCATTAGTTAAACTTCTCTTTGTAGAGAACTCAAACTCAGCATTCATCCCAGGTCATTTTCTTTTGGCCACAGTACAACTAAACCTACACATTACTAACCGTCATAATTTGAATATAGTGGAATGTAACTGTTGAAAGTAAATAAATACTCTGACCCCTCTCTTTTTTTTCTAGCAAAGAGCTGATACAGAGATACATGCAGCAAAACTTTCTGTTTTACTAAGCAGTTCAATAAATTCAAATGTACACACCACTGTTCAAAATATCGAGACACAGAGAGTTAAAGTACCAGAAGCGTTTTGAAATGAGTATTTCCCTAGTTTTTCATTTCAAGGAAGTTAAATCTTAAAGGAAAAAAAAAGCAGCAAATAATTTAAAATTGGGAACTACCCAAGATAAAGTTCTAGTGAAACCATCAAGAACAATCAGGGTTTTTTTTGTACCAGATATCCAAAGACTGCACTGTTACCTGTTTCAGATCAGGCCATTCCTTAGGCAGAATGTGACAATGAATGTCAATTTTCATTTCTGCAGGTTCACCTGAGGATTAGATGGCAATAAAGATGTTTTCCTCACTTTTTAAACTTCACTCAGGCCTATGTGGTAATTTGTTAACTTAAGTGGCAGTTCAGGTCCTCCAACCATCCTATTGGGGTGGCTACCTAAATGAACCAATCAGGCAAAGTTTCAGGAGAGCTGCACTGTGAAGAGTTTACAAAGCTAGGTAGTTTTATGTGCAAAATTGAGCCACACAGACATAAATTTCCTTAGATTAATCTGCCTGAGAGGTTCAACTGCAGGACAAAATAGTATACATTTAATTTACAAGCTGGACAGCCTTTAGACAAAGTTGTACACCAGTAGTGTAAATTCCATAGAGTTGATAGTGAGGTTTTAGCTCCTGTTCCCTTAGATTTTCCTAATTTATCTAAAAACCCTTCTTGTTTTTTTTTTTTAAATCTCAGGTGGTTTACAATAACAAACACAATGCAAAATTGTATTATTGTAAACCACCTGAGATTTTTAAAAGGAGAACTGGTTTTACATAAATTAGGAAAACCTGAGACTTTGTCGATGTTTGGATTAAAAACAATGTGTAAAATAGATTTAAAACCAGTTCTACTCTAGACACAAGAGCAAACACAATACTTTTCACAAAATAAAACATGATATGTAATTGCCTAAAGCCAATTAAAGTTCTGTATTCTCTAAAAAAAAAATGTCCATTTCCAGAATGACATGCATTCTAAATTTTGAAAAAAATAATTTGTATGACTCCAACCTTGAATAAAATCATTTCTTTGGGTTAGAGCCAAAAAATATACCACTTTTAAATGTGGGGATGAAATCAAACCCTCCACTATTCAATATCCCTTCCCCCCATCTCTCATCATCCAACCTTCCTTTCAGCCAAATTCCAAGCAAAAGATTAGATATTGTATTTCAAACATATTTAACACCAAGACTGAAATTAGCAAAAGGCACCAGCCTACTCAAATAAAGGAAATTTCTTCATGATAACTTCATGACTGCCCCTTTCTACTCAAGATTTCCTCACTTTCTATGAGAGAAGCAACAAGACTCAGGTTGCTTCAAAAATGTCAGTTCTAAAGGCAACAATTCTAATCCTGCTTTCATCCCATTTGAAGGATGGAAGGAAAGTGCAAGTAGTACTCCACTTACGATCACAACTGAGCCCAAAATTTCTGCTGCAGTTGTTAAGGAATTTTGCCTCACTTTACAACCTTTCTTGTCATAGCTGTTAAGTGAATCACTGCAGTTGTGAAGTTAGTAACATGATTGTTAAGTGAATCTGGCTTCTCCATTGTTTTTGCTTCTCAGAAGGTTGCAAAAAGTGGGATGCTGCAAACTGTCATAAGTGCATGCCAGTTGCCAAGTGTCTGAATTTTGATCACATGACAGTGGAGATGCTACAGTGGTCATTAAGTGTGAGAAATGGTCTTAGGTCACTTTTTTTTCAGTGCCATTGTAACTTTGAATGGTCACTAAACAAATGGTGGTAAGTTGAGATCTAATTCTATATAAACACGGCTACGTGGATGTGCCCACAAAAAATACTAACATAAAATATTTCTTTGTGCATAGATATGTCTGGAGAAAATGGATTAAATCCTTTTTCTCCCCAAGTTATAGTCCCAATCTAGACTGCTAGCTCTGACTTCTATTTAGCAAATACAAATATAAGCACATCTTGGGCATAGTCTGATGCCTTTGTTAACTTCAATAATGCCAAATGAAAAAGAATGAAGTAATTAAGAGATAGAAAAAAAATATTGGCAAATTGCTGTACTGGCATAATAGCTCCAGCTTGTAACTGAGAAAGATAAAGCACAAAAGGGAATCACAAAAGAATGATGGAAGTGAGGTAAATGTTGTTGCTATGGAGAAAAAGCCAAGGATAGTAGCATTGTAAAACCTCAGCCTCTTGACTTCACATCAGGAGAAAAAAAAGCTAATTCTGTGCTGCCTGACGACATATTTCAACAAATTATAATCAAATCTAGATTGAAAGAATACAAAAATATTGACAAAACAGTGCTGTTGCTGCTGAGAGGATATTGATTTGTTTATCCAATGGATGTTGTGAAATAAGTGATATCAATCACTGATCCCATCATTTTAGAGTAGGACTTCCAGGAACAGCCACTCATTTTAATCCGAAAGGTGCTTCACACATACCCCTCCAAAAGGCAACTGGATTTCTTGTTTTTTTTTCTTTGAAAACATTTCACTTCGCATCCAAGAAGCTTCTTCAGTTCTAACTGACTGAATGGGGAATGGAAGGATTTATATGCCACTGATTTTAGGGTTCACTGAAACAATATTGTCCTTCTTGTCTCCTGAAAATTAAGAGTTTATGAATTCTAGTATAGATGCAAAATTGCAAAATTCAGAAGGAAAATCACACTAAATAGGAGACCATTTCTATCTTTAAAGCAGAAATTGCAGTGGAAGTTCTTGTGTCTCTCTGTTGTTCAGGAGGCTGTGTTGCTTATACAAACAAAACAAAGCATCTTCTACTGAAATCCTATTTCAGCAAGGTTCTTAACTGTGAAAAAGTCTGGCCTTATTCACAGATTAAACAACTAAACTCCCAAACAGGGAGCCAAAGAGCTTGAAATATTTCATTTTTCTATAGTTTCTGATTTTTTTCTTTCCCAAAAGAAAAGTTTAAGAGAAAAATTACTTCATTGTGTATCTTCATGGGTATTGCTAGCAACTGTCCATTGAGAAGGATCTCAATTGTCCATTCATTGGCCTCTACATCAAGATAGACAATATTACAGTGGATGACTTCAAATCAACTTCACAACCAGCCAGAGATTTGAATAGATTATCACTGGAAGGGCTAGGTCTGAAAAAAAATCTTTACCCTTTTTTGATTGGGTTTAAGGGTGAGAATAACAGGTCGCCTTAATCATATTCTCTAACAGTGATTTCGTAGCAAATAATGGGAATGAAAGAAATTTGCAAACCAATGTGCAGAATTGATCAACAGCCGTTGGAAACATTTAACTGCAGTTATTGCTGCCCATACAGTTTTGCAACAAATGTGGAGCTTTAGTCCACTTTCCTCAATAAATCAATTAAAAAGTACAGTATAATGTTTCTGATTCATTTTTTTAGTGGCTTCTCTTTATCTAGTTTTTGGACTTGTGTGGACAGCATATCATATTTTAGATCATATTTAGGAAGAAATGTTGATAACAAAAGGATTCACACAATAGTGAAATCCTCCGTGGTTTGCCACCGGGTTGTTGCCTGTGGATGTGTGGTGTGTGCCAATTGCATGCTGCGTGCATGCCAAACGTGTGTTGTGAGCACACATGTGCAGTCCGTGCCAAATGCACGTTGCACGTGCATGCGCAAAACATGCCAAATGCATGTTGCGTGCACATGCAGAGTGCATACCAAACACATGCTGTGCACACACACATGCGCAGTGTGCACCAAATGAACGCTGTGTGCAAAAAAAGGAAGCTTAAGAAGATAAGTAGAACAGTGAGGTGGGGGAACACCTGTGCCGCGCAATTTAGATTCCCTGGAAATCAAGAAAGCTTTTTTTTACTACCAGTTCACCCAAACCAGTAGCTTTTATTACTACCAGTTAGCCCAAACAGGTGCAAACCAATAGCATTTCACTCGTGGATTCACAAATGTTTAAGCCCCACTTTACATAAAGAAAATGGTACACCTGCAATTTCTGTTTCCTGGTCTGAGCTGGGAGTTCAATCTTGCAGAACATTCTGCTTGATACTTAATTCCCAGCTGTAGAAAAACTCTCTCTTAAGAGCCACAATACCAATATTTATGGACATTTATGCATGGATCCCAAATGAATTGACTCAAATGCCTCTTCTAGTTCATTAGAAGCCGGAAATATTGTAAGAAGACTGAGAAGTGTAGATGCTGAACTTTATAAATCCATTTTAAAGATTCAAACTAGACAAAACTCACAATCTGAGGATGAGTGCAATTCTGGCTGTATTCCCATGCCATATTCATTAATTCCTAAAAGTATTGCAAATTATTCAGCCTGGTGTTCTGGATTCACACAACAATCAAGCCATAAACTAACCACATAGGCTGGTTTTGCACATCACTCTTGAGAAAAATACAGTAGACTGATTTTTGGGTCAATGGCTCATGCAATCACAATCTTAAAATCAGAGCTTTGGATAAATATATATCACTGATTACCTGCTGTCAAGGAAAGGCAGCACAGAATGGGACATTTATGATTTCTGCTAGGATTAGTATGGAAAGAAAGAGTTATTGCTTCTGACAGGAAAAGCCTATTCTTTCCTATCAACATTGGGAACTACAAATATTGCACTAAGCCATGGTTTGTTAATAATAGGTTATTAGGTAAAGAATAATAATGGCCGGTATATGATTCACTTATTTGTAGATTAGTGTGACTTGTGAATTTAGTCTACATGTGGGATTATCTTCTGATTGTACTTTCATTTTTTATCCAGAGGATAAATAAACTCTGCTGATTGAACATTATCTAGGAGTTAACTAGAGGGTTCCAAAAGCTCTATGGAAGAGAGAGCGTAATGTTATAGTGTAGACCAAAACTTTGAAAGAATCTAGTTGAAAACTCTTATCTATGCTAGTCAGAAGGGACGCAGTGGCCCAGTAGATAAGATGCTGAGCTTGTCGATTGAAAGATCAGCAGTTCAGCGGTTCGAATCCCTAGTGCCGCATAACGGGGTGAGTTCCCATTACTTGTCTGCTAGCAGTTTGAAAACATGCAAAAAATGCAAGTAGAAAAATAGGGACCACCTTTGGTGGAAAGGTAACAGTATTCTGTGCGCTTTTGGCATTTAGTCATGCTGGCCACAGGACCACGGAGATGTCTTTGGACAGTGCTGGCTCTTTGGCTTTGAAATGGATATGAGCACCACCCTCTAGAGTCAGGAATGACTAGCCCATATGTGTGAGGGGAACCTTTATGTTTACCTTTATGCTAGTCAGACCCATACCTTATCAATAAGGAATGTAATTCCCACTAAATGTAGAGAGTAGCTTGATACAATATCTTGACACAATAAACAATTCTAACAATGGGAAGAGGGTTTTTTAAAATTATTCTAATATGTAACAAGGGTTTGAGATCATCCAGGTTTCTGGAGTGGGAGAGTAGAATTTTAACTTTTTGGCAGGAATTAAATTAGATTATTCTTTGTTCTATTAGTATTAATATGTATTTTCATTATGATTCAGCCCTCAAGCAAATTCTAGTGAGGAGCCCTGTTTTCATTATTATTGCTTCTGAAATTGCAGTAATGATAAAATGACCATTCACAAAAAAATATATTTAAGGTTAATGGACAATGCCATCTAGTGGCGTGACCCATAACTAAATTTCTGCCTTGATATTTAGATTGACAAATGGTACTTCCAAATGACATTTCCTCCAGTAACGCAATAGCAATACAAGAAATAATTAAAATAAGTATTAAAAAAAAAGTAATGGAGATGACTAGTTACAGATGGTTGCTTGTATGTGAATAATTTGCACTACTGCATCTTTTTGTAAGTTCAGTATCCTCTACCGGTAGCTTAAAGTTGCCTGTTGTTCAGATCTGTAAAAGTGGCTACAATTCCCAAACTGTGTGCTGCAACACCCTGGTAAACTCTGAGGGTTGTCATGGGATATTTTGCTACTTAATAAATGAAACTGTGATGCTCTGGGGTGCCACAACACACTGTTGGGAACCATCAGGATGCCATCAGTTTAAAACACTTGGGAATTTCTGTGCTAGGGAAAAATAATCGTCTAAAAAACAAAAATAAACAGGAAGACCATGATTAGTTAATAATATATAATTAATATTTTGAATATTAATTATTGAATATTTTCTCTCTCTCTCTCTCTCTCACACACACACACGCATACACCCTTTCGGGATATGTTATGCAGAGCAAGAAAAGACAAAGGAAATAATAAGCCAAAGAAAGGAATGAGATAAGAAAAGGAAATATAGTTATATTTGCTTCTTGTCAACACTGTTCCTTATTTCTCTCCATACCTTTTTATTCTTGCAAACTATCTCTGTTTCCACTCCACCTATACACATTTTTATATGTTGTTTAAATATCCACCTACTTAAGGGTCTCATCAAGTCTATTCAACCATCATTTTCTTGGTCTTTCCCTTCATTTTGATCCTGTTTCATATATTTGTTTTTACCGTTTAATCCTCATCCATACTCTCTATATCACCTCATTGTGCTTCTGTTCAGTCCACCTTCGTGAAGCACCTATTCACTTCCCCCCATATTTCTTGTATATTCACCACAGACAAATACCATCTTGGTTCCTCTGTGGATTTTCTATTTACTTTTATTACCCTTGTCTTTATATTTATGTAACACATCGATATGTATTTCAGTGGTGGGTTTCATTTTTTTTACTACCGGTTCTGTGGGCATGGCTTGGTGGGCATGGCAGGGGAAGATTACTACAAAATCCCCATTTCCTCCCAATCAGCTGGGACTCGGGAGGCAGAGAATAGAAGGGGGCGGGGCCAGTCAGCATTTTTACTACTGTTTATCCAAATTACTCAAAATTTCCCCTACTGGTTCTCCAGAACTGGACAGAACCTCCTGAAACCCACCTCTGATGTATTTACTTCTACTACTCTTGTCTTTATATAGGGGAACAAACTAACAGGCTTCCAATTGTCAGGTATAGAGGCAGTAAACTCATGTACATTAAATAATCATGAAGGTTTGCACAACCACTCCTTAAGCCAACCATGCTGATATTTTATCCTGAAAGAAAATGTATATGTTTATGTGTAAATATATTAATATTCAAAATATTAATTATATACAATTAACTAATTACAGTCTTTTTGTTTGTTTTTTTTAATTTTTAGTTAATTATTTTTGCCTAGCACAGAAATTCCCAAATGTTTTCAATTGAAGGCATCCTAATGGTTCCCTACTTTAGCATCTATACCAGCAGTCTTAGCATTTTATATATTCCCAGTATGACTTTCTTTTCATCATTTTTTTTTTCTTGGAATGAATGTTGATAACAATTTTCTCAATTTCATAAATCTTTTACATAACATAACATTATCTTCCCCAAGGAAATCTCTAAAATATTTCTTCTGTATTCCTGTACTATATTTTATCCCAAATCATTCAACTGCTCTTATTTCCATTCACTCTGCTGAAAGCTGAGTTTTTGGGTCTCTTTATCCATTTCTAAAACCACTTTTGTTTCCATTAAGATCATTTTGTATTTTCTCTCCCACTTTTAATTTTAACTGCCCCTTGCTGTCTTTGACTACTACAGTCTTTTATCTTTTTTCTATGCACATTATATTGTATTTCGATGCCATCCTTATTTTTATGACTGATCATGTGCCATCATGTTGGTGCCAGCTCTTAATGATCACATAGATAGATATTCTCCATGATAATCTGTTCTTAATCTGGTCCTCCTGGTCTTCCAATGGTGCTCTCACTGCCACTGAGTCCATCCGTCTGGTCATCTTCATCTTCTCTTTCCATCCACCTTCCCCAGCATTAGAGTCTTCTCCAGTAAATTGTGTAATGGATGCAGAGTAGGATCATTTGAACCTGGTCATTTGTGCCTTGAGTGAGAACTGATAGTTGATTTTTTGATGATCCATTTGTTTGTTTTCTTGGATGTCCAGAGTATTTTCAGGACTCTTTTCCAACATTAAGTTCAAAAGCATCAATGTTTTCTTTATCCCACTTTTTCAAAGTCCAATTTAAACTTCCATAGAGTACAATATAACAGGGAACATCAATGCCTGCACAATTCTAATCTTCACTTTTATTACTACAATTCTCTTAATGATAGCAGTATCATTTATTACTGTAATTCTCTTCTCCTTTACTTTGATATTCCCACCAAGCATTCCATTTGGGTGCCTTAAAACTTTATCATATGGCGTGCTTTCCCTTCTTGTTCTATTTTCCCTTTTGTTTGATTTACTTATTTTGTTCTCTTCTATATCTATCTTCCTCCCAATATATTCTTGACATTATAAAAAGAAAAGGTCTGTCACAGATACAGAATATTTCATCACCCTTTCATCCTTCACCGATTGTTGCATTTTCATAATAAATGATCAGATAATTCCCACTTTTAGATTTATTCATTTGACGTATATTAGGATGAATATAGACCTATCCTCAGATACTCCTCAGTCATCATGCCGACTTATCTCTCGGTCTCCAAAGGGCCCAATTTCTTCTTCTTCTTCTTCTTTCTCATCTTGTTCTCACCTCTCTCCTTCATGTGAGCTAACGTAATAATGTTTTTCATTGGATTTCATTCATTCAGAATGCTGCATAATTTCCCCCTAAAATGCCATGTGTAGTTCTTTCATTTATAACCATTCAATGAAATTTCTGTTGTGAATGTGTCATCACACAGGTAGTCCTTGCTTAATGAACTCCTTGTTTAGTGATCATTCACACTTATAACAGTCATGAGAAAGTAACTTTGCAACTAATCTTCGCATTCGTGATCTTTGCAGGTCTGAAAGTAAAGGCGAGGTTCAGATTGAACACTTGCAGTTGCAATTTCATTTTATGATTGTGTTGCTTGTTGACCAAGTTGCCAGTCCCAATTGTGGTTGCTAAACGAGGACTACTGGTATTGCATATGATAATCTTTTCCTCTTCCTTCCTTGTAAGATTCATGGGGTAGAATATTAAGCTTAAGTGAATTTATTTCATGTTTATTCTTGCTATATGGCTGAAAACTATAAAAAACAGTTCATTCCAATCAGGGGTAGGTTTCACTTACCTTTGCTACCAGTTTGCTCAAATACGCGTGTACTTTGCTCGCATGTGTGACACATCTGCACATGCACAGAAGCTTCTGCGCATACGCAGAGCATTTTTATGACATCCAAGCAGGTGGGTGGAGCCTCCCGCCATTGCTGCTACTGGTTCTCCTGAACCGGGGTGAACTGGTAGTAACCCACCACTGATTCCAATGAACAGGATAGGAGTGGAGATATAGTTCCAAGTAAATATTACGTAGTATTAATCTACAATCTTATGCTCCCTTACAATAATTTGATGATCCCTATATTTTACTGGATTTTCTCCTTCAAGTATATAAAAAGGCTTCCAATGACAGAGAAATCCTATAAAGGAATCTCCTTGCCAGCTTCCTGAACTGATATTTCTGACATGGGAAATAGCAGCTTGCCAAGAAGTATGAAAAAGATTAGGTGGGAAGGGGGATTAAACCAAGAAAAGGAGGTGCCAGATTTTGAATCCAACAGCCTTCTAACTCTTCTTCGAATTCTGTCATGTTCATATCTAGGGGGTAGTCTGAATATTTTTTTTATCACTGTGATAGGAACATGAGCAATGAAAAATGGTTTGGGGTTTTTTTGGTGGAGTGATGCAAGCATATCTCTGTCTTGATTTCCACCTGCTAAGTGGGAATAGCTCTGAGAGCACCGGTGGTCTCTGAGCCGTAAAGTCTGAGTGCTATGAAATGGGATACAGAATTGCTATATAAATGATAGAATTGGATACTTTTAAAAATACACTGCCTTCGTTAAGTGTAATAATTTAGGGCAAGTAGTGCATTATCCAGATGCTGCAGATTTCTCCCTGGATTAATTTCACATTCATTTAAAATATATCTGGGGCATCAGTAATAAAAAAAGAAAAAAATGGAAATTCAAGACATAAATGTATTTGCTTAATTTAAAATAAATAACATCCATAGTGTATTTACCAATACTTGCCCAATTCCTGATTTTAGCTCACTCGTGGGATATTGTCCTGTGCCAGCTTGTTTAATTTTTTTTTAAAAAAAGCTTGTTAATTTAAAAAATGCTCTCACAGGTACATATCACATGATGTTTTCACATTAAATTAAATGCAAATTAGGTCTCAGTTAATCTCTTGCAAATTAGGTTTTGCGGATGAGTGTTGCCTGCCCAAGTCACACAATCCGTGTTTGTGGCACTTCTGCTGTTATTCTTTTCAGCTCTGAAGAAGTGTGATGCCAAGAGGAAGAGAGGAAAGAACAGGCAGCTTGACAAAACAAGAAATACAGAATCGAGAGTAATGAGTTAGAAAGGAAGCTGCATATTCAAAGACAGATGATATACTAATTTTGTTTTAAAAGCCAATGACATTAAATCAAGGAGATCCTAGCGCACCATTAAAAATGTATCTAAAGAGAAAAAAAACAATCAGACAACATCGGCTTCCACATTATCTTGTGCTAATTCATGATGCAGTTCAATTTTACCACAATATGCTGCATAAACCTGGTTACTATGGTTTTAAATTGTATCTTTTTATATAAACTACTATGTGAATCCAGCCACTGATGAAATACTGTATTCAATTTTACAAAGTAAAGTTTCCTTCAAGTTGAACTCTACTGCTAGTGACTTTATGGATACATGTTGCCAACAAGATGGGAAATGCCATACCATTTTCTTCAATATGCTACATTTAGAGCTAGACTTACAAATATGCTGTGCCAATCCAAACCAATCATGTCTGAGTCATATATAACCCCATGAGAGAGAGAGAGAGAGAGAGAGAGAGAGAGAGAGAGAAGATAATCTTTATTGTCATTTTCTACTGTGAGCATATTCGCAAATTATGTTGCCTGCTCTCAAAAGAAAGGATATATCTCCCCTTTCACATACATCACACATATAAACACATTGGAACAAAACTGTGACTGAATCTGGATGTTCTGCTTTGAATACCCACGAAGCCTCCTCCCAGAAGGTAACAAGGAAAACAGGTCATGAAAAGGATGTGTAGTGTCCCAGACAATCCTACGGACCCTGTTCAAGCAATGCTTATGTGCTATGTCCCGGATAGAAGGAAGTGAACTACCTATAATCTTTTCTGCCATTCTCACCATTCTTTGCACCACCTTCCAGTCTGAAGCAGTAATGCTGCCAAACCAGACAGTAATGCAACATGACACGATGCTTTCGATCCTCCCTGTATAGAAAATGGTAAGGACAGGTGAAGATGTGCTTTTCTCATGCAAAGCAGAAAATGCAGGTGCTGCTGTGCCCATTTCACAAGTGTCTCACTGTTGAGCGACTAAGACAGCCTACTCATTAGCTGCACACCCAGAAACTTGATGCTGCTAACCACCTCCACAGATGAAACATTAATACCAGGGGTCCTATTCAGCAGGCTCTGACAGGTTCTGGAGAACCGGTAGTGGAGATTTTGAATAGTTTGGAGAACTGGCAAACACTACTTCTGGTTGGTCCCAGAGGGGGGTGGGAATGGAGATTTTGCAATATCCTTCCCCCAGGAGCGGGGAGGGAATGGAGATTTTGCAGTATCACCTGCCATGCCCACCAAGCCACAGCACACCCACCAAGCCATGCCCACAGAACCAATAGTAAAAAAATTTGAATTCCACCGATTAATACACAGAGGTGTGTGGCTGTGCCTGCCTTTTCTGAAATCGACAATGATCACTTTAGTTTTTCCTGTTTAAAACAAGCCTGTTTTTATTACATCAGTTCACCAAACCTTCTACCTCCTTGCGATAAGCACCCTCATTGCCATGAATAAGGCCCATTACTATTGTATCATCATGTACAATATGTTTGGTAATGAAAATCTGCAAGAAAGCCACTGACTCAAAGAGCACCACCATTATTAAGAAGCTGATATTTTAACTTATTGATAGATAGAACATTTCATTCTGAAATAAGAAAGCTATTACAAGTAGTAATAGACTTATGACCATAACTGAGCCCTGCAATTATGGTTGTAAATCATGACGGTCTTAAAGTAATCAAATGACCAGACCTTTTTTTTGCAATGGTTATTAATAAAATGCTACAGTCATAAAGCAAACACTATATCATCAAGTGGATCCATTGTTCACTATGGCCTGGTTTTGTCTAGAAACCAGAAATAAATAATGATTTCAGGCAAAAGTCATCAATTGCAGTCATGTGAACTGCAGGTGCCACAAACAGGTTGTTTGCTGAATACTCAAGATGCAATCACCTGACCTTGGGAAGGGTCAACAAAGGTTGACTCAGTCTTCTATCCTTCTGAGGTCAGTAAAATGAGGACTCAGATTGTTGGGGGCAATATGCTGACTCTGTAAACTGCTTAGATGGGGCTGTAAAAGTGCTGTGAAGCGGTATATAAGTCTAAGTGCTGTTGCTATTGGAACTTCAAAACCAGGTTGTAAATAGCTTTTAGGGGGTCCCTCAAAACTTTGAATGAATGCTAAGTGACTGGTCATAATTCAAGGACTACCAGTATTTGATTAGCATTACCATCATGTAGCACATGTCAGAAATAGCATACTTTTTATATTTTTTTAGAAAATATCCCTGTTCCCTTAGGATTTTTAGCTTCTATCCCCTATGAAAGAGTGTCGTTCTGAAGCAGAAACACGTGTCCAATTTATAAGAAGAAAAAGATTAAACCTTGGGATTTTTGAAAGAAGAAAAGGAATCATAAGACTTTTTGCACTTAAAACATTCTGAAATTTGAATCAGGCTCATAATATATTCGGATCAATATTATCAAATGCACCTATCCCATTCACATCTAAATTTAGCAAGTTCTTGCACATAGGGGCTTTGAATTGGGGGCTCCAGAAGGTAGCAGCAGAGCAATCACCAATTACAGGACACGAATTTCAATGTTTGCATCCATAACTCTCACATTTCTTTATGTGGTTGAAATATAAGGGCATAGCCACAGGTAGAATGTCCTCTCCTAAAGCCAGTATATGCGGCCCCCAAACTTTTGGGCACCAGGGACCGGTTCCGTGGAGAAAGGTTTTTCCACAGACTGGAGAGGCCATGGTTTTGTGTATTTTCTGCAGTCATGGATGGGGCTTCGCTTGTGTGCATGGACCGGTTTCTGGCATGCCATGGACTGGTGCTGGTCCATGGACCAGGGGTTGGGGGTTGGGGACCCCTGCTTTAAGTAAGATCCAGTCAACTAATTTGTGGTATAAGTGTTTGGCATAGAGCTTGCCTTGCTATACTTAAAAGGCTAGCTGGCTTATAATTAGCAGGCAGGTGCCCTTTTAATAAGTAGGTACTATGAGGACTAGGCCCCAATCCTCTGTGATTTGTGCAGTGTGACCCCAATCCTCTGTGATTTGTGCAGTGTGACCAATATAAATAAACACAATAGAACAGAATAACTTTATTATCACTATGAATGTACACTAATCAGCATCACCTCCAATATACACTACATAATCATGACAGAATAAATAAATGAATACAAAATTATGCATATACCCACCTATATTATATGACACAGAGAAACAATATAGTCTAATTCAGATGTATACATGTACATGGCAAGAAATGGCAGGGAAGGAAGAAGTGGGGTCAACCATTTTGAATTATTATGTAACATTTCAGCATTAATAAAAATAATTTATTTGGAGCTTTACCAAGATTGGGACCCAATTGGGCAGCAGGTTAATATTGAGATTTAAGTCGAATTTAGGGGATTCTTCTTGTGAATATATGAAATAAACAAAATGTTAAAAAGTTATGGCATTTATATAGTTACTTACCAAGCACATCTAAATTATATTAAAGTAACCAAAACAACTTTACAATCCCCAAGGCATGTCACAACTTTTGAGCACCCCTAATGTTTGAAATTGAAAGTTGAAAAATTGACACGCCTTAATATATAGTTATACTCTAAAATGATCCTCCTTACAGAAGTTACTCATCAGCTTAATTATCAAAAAAGGAAAAAAAAGTGGATCCCGATATATTTGTGATTTGATAACTTTGTGCTATTGGATGATCAAACATTTAGTAAAGAAATTATTTGATTCTGTACAAAAAAACAGAAGAAATGATTGATTTAATCTAAGAAAACTGCTTGAATGTAATCACTGTATAAGTATGCAATTGTTTTATACACTATATTAAGTAATGGCTTGCATTGGGTTTATTGAACATATAGTTATAATTATTGGCTGAATTCATACATTACATTAGCCAAAATTAATCAAAACACGTTTTAACTTCTGTTAAATTAAGTCTAAATACAGATTAAAACTATAATTCAGCATCTAAATGTGTACTCCTTTCTCCTAAACTGACTTTGTATTTTTATTCTCTTATTCTTGTTCTCGTTTTTCTTTGACAAATTCCAATAAATAAATAAATAAATAATCTGGTTTAGTTAATAGACCATTGTTAAATAAGCCATGGCTGGGTGATAGATGAAGTAAACAACTATGCCTGCCTAGTCCTTTTCGATGGTAGAATGCAATACAGGTAGTCCTTGACTTATGACCACAATTGAGCGCAAAATGTTCATTGCTAAGTGAGTTGTTAGGGGAGCTTTGCTCCATTTTACAACCATTCTTGCCACAATTGTTAAGTGTAGCATTGCACTTGTTAAGTTAGTAATACCATTGTTAAGTGAATCTGGTTTACCCATTGAGTTTGCTTGTCAGAAAATGGCAAAAGGTGATCACATGATCCCAAGACCATCATAAATATGAGCCAGTTGCCAAGTGTCTGAATTCTGATCATACGACCATGGGGATGCCGCAACAGTTGTAAGTGTGAAAAATAGTCATCGGTCACTTTTTTCCAGTGCTGTTTTAACTTCAAATGGTCACTAAATGAATGGCTGCCTATAATTTGTTTTAAAGAAAGGACTACTTGTAATTTGTTTTAAAGAAAGCTTGGAGAAGTGGAAATATCTTGGATATTTGGTTTCCTGTTCTAATGGTCTGTAAGAATACTCTCAAGAGACAGGAGAAGGAGAGGACAGACTAGGCAAAGGTCCCATAATATGCAATTAACTCGAAATTAGTTTCTGCGTATGCTTCTTTAAATTCCTAACAACAAACTTGCTTAACTACTTTCATGTCGAATATACCAAAGTTCTTTGTTATTTAGAAATTGGGTAAGGCCAATAGACAAATAAAATGTTTTTAAGCATCTGTAATGTAACACTTGGTCTTTAGTCTGTATCATATTAATCTGAATAACAACTGATGATAACATGACACACATTGTATTTTTAGAACACTTCTAGGGAAACAGTGGATTTAGTTGTTGTTTTTACTCCCATCATAACTTGATGTGAAATTGTATTACTGATTCTTTTAATGATAAAAATTGGTGAACAGCTGGCAGTGTCTTAAGAGACTCAATTCTTCAATTCAGAAAAGTAGAATTTGGAATCTTCAGTATCCTTTTGCTATTAGTTAATCAACTCGTAAGACATAACCAAATTTTACGGTATTTATTTCTCCTATTGCGTATGTGACCCAACCAACTAGAACTATTGTGGTATTTCAATACGTTGGCTATTTTGTTGAAATTTAAGTGTAACAATATTCCTTTAACTGATAAAATTATTTTTGAAAAATAGTCATGTTCTTTGCTGGGTTGAGTTTGGTAAATACAAAAATACAATATTATTCTATTGTATTTTTATATGGAGGAATATAACTTCCTCCATTGGATGATTGTAAACTTGTTTATAGCCAAGATTCATAACAACTCATTCACAATGATCTTGTCAATCTCATGCAAAATACGGAAGAGGTGTAGCATTTTAATCCCAGTCCTGATGACTTGGAACTCCAACAGGCAACTGGATGAGTTTGTACAATATTGTAAGTTAAAGTGGGCTTGGTTGAGTTGTGACTTGGCAAATCACAATTCTGACCACTGTCATTAATTTATGGTTCGATACATAATGCAAATCCAGTCAATTCTATAGACCATGCTTCACTTAAGCATTGACTGGCATATGGTAGAAATACCACTGTAAGAAGTTTAAGTCACAATATACCGGGTAGAGAACAGAAGACTATTAAGTGCATGGGTGGGGAACTATGGCCCTTTTATGACTTGTGGACATCAATTCCCAGAATTCCTGAGTTAGCCATGCTGGGAATTGAAGTCCACAAGTCATAAAGGGGCCATAGATTCCCCATCTCTGATATAGTATAATTGCCATGCTGCACTTGTGGACTGCATCCCGCTGGCACTTGCTTTTCAAATATAAATTTGCACCTCCTTTATTCCTTTCCCTTGGGCATCATCATATGAAATGATTAGATGCTGCTAAGAACTGCATAATGTCAAAGGGACTGACACCAAGAAATTCCCTTAATTTCAGTCTAACTACTTGCATTCATTTTCTAGGTGCAAATGAACTCTATAGCAAAATGTAATCTTCAGAACAGGATACCCTTGTTTTTCCTCTATGCCTAAAATAAAGTTTCTATCCCCCCCCGCACCCCAAAAGTGATAAGAGTCACAGAAGGTAGAGAAGAAGGATTGAATGATCTGCTATGTCGGCTGCATTTCACCAGTGTACTGAAACTATTGTTTGCACTCATGATAAACAAGATGTTGACAGACTTAGTTTATGTGATAAACTGGAATTTATTTAAGGATGGTTTATAGAATAAGTTGTGTTTCAAATTTTTATTGATGTATGTTGTGAGATAAAATAGAAATAGAAATAGAAACAAAACACAGAAAAGACAAGAGAGGTGCAAACAAGGAGGAAAAAAGTAGTGACTTCCAGGTTTTTTTCCAGGTGAGTAGAAAATAAAAGCTACAGACTCACCCTTTTGCTTTGCATTTCTAATCATTTCAAACCACTTGTATAGCGACAAAGTCAATCTAGTCATCAAAACCAAAAATCAAAGTTTCATATTTTTCAGTTTTCTGCCCAAAGTCCAGAAGAAGTTTCCAAGCAAAAACAAAACAAGATAGGTTATTCTCTTTAATTAAAGCAGTCATTTTTGCCATTTTGCCAACTCTTACTCTTTACCATCTATTCTTCTATTGTGACAATCAGCGTACCTTTCAATTGTTGCGCACAGAGGTTTCTCACAGCTGTCAAGATACATATCAACATAAAATAAACTGAAATTCACACAATTAAACAATTAAAATTACAAATCAGTAACTCACATTGCACAACTTTTAGGACCCAAGTTTGCAAATTATGCTAACTCATGGACTCCTTAAGTAGTTAAGCACCGTAATTTACATACATACTTCATAAACAAGCAAAATATGAGGTTTAAAAATGAATAGCTGGCTTCACCCAACATGCTAAAGCACAAATAAACAGCCACATTATGATTTAATGTGATGTATGAACCTCTTTATACACTTATTAGTATAACTGTATTTACATATTTCCCAATTCCAGAGACTGTATTCACACCCTTGAGTAAGTCAAAAACTTTGAGATACATAGAATTACTTCATGATTTCTATTGTTATAAGAAGAAAAAGATTAAACCTTGGGATTTTTGAAAGAAGAAAAGGAACCATAAGACTTTTTGCATTTAAAACATTCTGAAATTTGAATCAGGCTCATAATATATTCGGATCAATATTATCAAATGCACCTATCCCATTCACATCCAAATTTAGCAAGTTCTATTGTTCTATTGTTTTGACCTCTTTATTTTGCTAATAGCAAAATTTGGAAGCAGAGCACTCTTTATTTCAAATCTCAGTTTTGACTACCATCATGTTGTTTATTGCAAAACAATCATAAGAAAATATTTGAAAAAAATAGCATTAATATGTAAATACATATATGAGGTGGGGAATTGTCATGAATTAAACTGTCAGCTGAGTACACCAAATAGTATATACATACTGTGTTGGAATAATTCACACAGGCATAGTAGAGTATGGAGTCTTCACTGCTACTATCTGATTTAGAAGGTCAGTGGATTTAGTGGTATTTACTATTTGATAAATATTTAGGATACAGCTTAAACATTCCAAGTACCTAGATGATACCTGTTCAAAGCTTTAAAAAAATACAAGAAAAACTAGTAGATGAAACTCAGTAACATAATTACATGTAACATTATTCAATGAATAGCTAATAGAGACTCAAACTTAGGATGGAAAATATAAAGACAGGCCAATTAGATGAAAAGGGCATCTTATCCCATGCAATTTGCTAGAGAGCTATTTTTGCTGAAATCTTTTTTCACAGACATTAATTGTTCTTTTTAAATGTTCCTGTGCAAGAGATCTATACAACCAACAGGTCATATCTAGGCTTAGCATACAGGAGGAACCCAGCCTAATGATATACTGTCTAGTGGGGGGCGGGGGGGGGGTAGACAACTATGGCAACTTTAACACCTGAGCGCTTCATTTGCACGACTGGCTCAGGAATTCTGGGAATTGAAGTCCACAGATCGTAGCATTGCCATAGTTGCCCACCCTGCTCTAGTGACTCCCTCTTTTAACACTCCTTACATGACAGTGAAATCTTAAAATAAATTTTAGTTTAGTTTAGCTGAAACATATTTTTGCATAATGACATTTTCCCATTTAATATATTTATGTTTAAAATTTTAGCTGAATCCACCTTGGGTATGTTTCAGAACTCTATTTAAAACACTGTTATATGCAGGGCTTACAGTGCAAACACTCCTAAATTACTTCTACAAAAGCCCAATTTGCTCTCATTAATGGAAATGCTGAGTTTAGCAAGCAACTACATCCTTGTTCTAAAAGCACAAGATGTGTTTGAGCTAGAAAGTTTATTTTTAAGCTCCTTATTTTTTTAATTGTTAATAATGGCTAATAATTGTTCAGAAACACAAATTTTCAGATGACAGATTTTCAATCTTGCTAAGAGATGAAGGTGTCAATCTATTCTTCTTTACCTAGAAGTAAGTTTCAGCAAACCAAAGAGTCAGCTCCCCATAATGATGTAGTAACTACAAAGGAGTCAAAAAGGACTTGAATCTAATGTGCTGCCTGAATCCATCCCAAATAATTAGGTCATAGTTCAAAATGTCATAGGAATCCAGGGAACTGGGGATGAAAAAACCATGCGTAAGCAGGTCAGGTAAAAATAGGCATAAGATGAGAAAGAAACACTGCTTATGAGAAAAATGGCTAAGCAAACATGGTTAAATAAACTCATTTAACCTAAGATACTTTGAACTACAAGCCAACTATATAGTTGGCTTGTGGTTCAAACTATCTTAGGTTAAATGAACAATGTGCTAGCTAAAACCCAACTGACCATTTTGTGGTTCATTGTGTCATGTGAATATAGCCTGTTTATTGTGTCTACGTACATAACAAAATATTTCATGTTAGCTTATTGTTCAGTGTCTTATAAATCCAAGCAATTGGATTATTTCAACAAACCATGATTCAACCAACCATAGGTAAGCCTGTTGTGCAAACACAGTCCATGTAAGTTTATGAAAACCATCTCTTTCCATTTTCCCCACTTGGGGCTTTACTACTATTCTAAGATTTTCAGAACTTCCTCCCGAAGGATCATGGCTATCTTTGCAAGTAGGAAAGAAGAACTATTTCATTAGATACACCTCTTCCTGGGAGTATAGCTCTCAGCTGCCCTTGGGTGTGGCTTAGATTGGAAAGCCAGGAAGAATCCTGAAAGCAGGAAGGACAAACCACATCAATATTTATTGTCAAGGAAAAGGCATTAAAGTGCCCACATAGCTCTCTGGAATGAGGTTTTCCCCAAGATTCAGATGGTCCCCACTTTGCTGTTGTCTATGGAGATTCTCAATCATCCAGGTCATGGTTGCCCCCAAAGTGCTTTTTCAAGAGGCAACTGGGCTTTCTGGTTTTTCTTTGAAGACGTTTCACTTCTTATCCAGCTCTGAAGAAGCTTCTTGGATGAGAAGTAAAACATCTTCAAAGAAAAACCAGCAAGTCCAGTTGCTTCTTAAAAAAGCACCCTTGGGACACTTTGCTGTTGTTTACAAGAGCCATGAAGCCCTGGCCCTTCACCCAGGCCTTTAGCACAGGAGAGTGAGACTCTTTGCTTCATTCCATCTGGCCTCTTGTGCTTATTGTCTTTTATTGATTTTATGGTAATTTCTTCACTGCTTGTTGTGAGCTAACCAGAATGGTTGGGAGTTAGATGACATACAGGTTTAATAGTAATAGTAACCATGATGAAGTTTCAAACTTGAATCAAGGGAGGCATTACCTTCTATACTTATTCTCAGACAAAATGAAAGTCCAATGATTTCAGTAAAGCTCATTCCCAAATAAATGAGGGTAGGATCAGATAAATGAGGTCAGAATAGTAGGGGGTGGGAGAGGAGGAATCTAGCTAATTCATATTGTTAATTGAAAATCAGTAAACTATGGCTTAATGGCCAGTTATCAAAATGGGTTATAGTATTTCAAATAAACACAATGAAGCAGCATGGTTCTAAATGAATGATTGGGAGAACAGAACCCATCTCCCTTATTTTTCCAATTACCGCTGCTTTGAAGTATGCACATGTCTTCCTACAAGGGTATAGGAATTGTCCTGGTCTTATTACTCTTATGTCTAATCTGCTTTTGACTATGCTAACCAAAATAAAGATGCCACCAGTTCCAGGCTCACTCTTCCCTCTTTCTGTTAAATCTCTAGCTGTGAAAAGATGGTGGTGACTCTTTGAGAGCTGTATGCAACAAAATTTAATTTCAATTTAATGTATGCCATTTAGTGTACATTCAAAGTGACAATAAAGTTATTCTAAATCTAAGATGGATTCTGCACTTTAGGTTGTGTGAGTAATACATTTTAGGAGCTATCAGGGAGTAATAGTACATGTGTTAAATTAAAGGATTTGGAGCCCTCAACATTTGCAGAGTTGCACTGGAAGTTTATTCCTTATTCCAGCACAATCACCTGGAGCTTTGGAAGAAAATCCCTTTGGGCTTTCCTTACCTGGGAGGATGCCCAGAGTTGTTGGGAATGGGGCAGCATATAAATTTAATATATTGATGATAAAGCAGAGTTGGGAAACTCCGGCAACTGCTAATATTACCTTGGTGCCCTCTGAGCTTGGTGGTTCTTCTGTAGACATATTACCCAAAAGTTTGGGTAATGAAAGCAACCAAGCTAAAAGACCACTAAGGACCCCACTCATATCAACCCTGAGCTACAAATCTTCTTCTGCCATGGTCCTCTCAACTCTTCATGGACCCTTAGGATCTCTTCCGCAGTATTTCAACCCTCGATAACCTTCACTTGCTCGTTAAGAAGCCGAGGGGGAAAACTCTTGAACTCACGCATTTTCAAAGGGGGAGGGTCTGCGGCACGTGGCCGGTCCCAGCACTTCCCTTTAACGTCCAGCTTTTAAGGGGCTTGGGGCGCAGGGGCCAGCAGCAGCTTCAGGTCGGGAGGCGTGAGGGAGAGCGCAGCGGCGTGCGTAAGGCAGGAGCTCTGCACCGAGCGAGCCCCTTCAGGAGTTAGGACGTTTTTTTCTCTCTCTCACCCCCACCCCGCCTCCCAAATCTCCCGCGCCCCTCCGTCGAGGGAAGAGTTGGCGCGTGCCGCTGCCGCCTCGCGAAGGGGGAGGAGGAGCTCAGCGGCCAAGCGGATTGCTGGCGGGTCCCACCTGCGGTTGATTGGCGAGGCAGAGCGGCGGCCCGGGGGAAAAAGCAAGGCGAGGGGGCAGTTCGCCGCTTCTCCGTCCGTCCGTCCGCGCGGTTTCAAGTCTTTCTCCCCCCCCCCACCTCTTTTTCTCCTCCTCCTCCTCCTGGAGCCGCCGCCTTCTTTCTCTGCTCCGCTTCCCATCTTCCTTCTCAGCCAGCCATGGAGGCATTTCCAGTCGGGGACGAGCTGGGCAGCACCCCAGAACCCACCATTTTGCAGCCTGCCGGGACCGCTACTGCGCCGGCTTATCCTGCCCTCGATTCGCAACAAGGCGAGCACCTGCGCGTCGGGGAGGACGTCCAATTCAGCGAAGAGGTGGAAGACCGAGGTGAGCCCTTCGGTCCGGGGACGCTGCCCGCCGCCGTCACCGCCGACTAGTCCCAGGTCCAATCCTGCAGCGCCCGTTGCCCCACCCACCCTCCTACCCACTCACTCACTCACTCGCCTACCCAGCCTTTCTCCACTTGCTTTTGCTCCAGGCATTGGAGCCCTGCTTAAGTTGCCGCTTTTTCCAAAGCCCTCGCGCGCGGCACATTCGCCAGCCCTGCTGGCGACTTCTGGGGGAACCCCGCTGGATGGATTGATTGACGCTTCTCCACAGAAGAGCGCCCCTGCCCCCTCCCTCCCCCCCCTCTCAGTTGAGTTTCTGTAGTCGGCACCTTTCCCGGCCTCCGCTTGGTTTCAAAGCCGCTTCAGCGAAGCCCACCAGCTCTCCTCAACTCCTTCCCGCCGACGGCTGGCGTGCGCTCCTTTGCGCAGAGCTACATTTTGCTAGGTCACCTCCGAGCGTTGCTTTCCTCCTCCGGCTCGTCCTCGGTTAACGATCGCCTGGCCCGAGACTTCTACTTACTGGGACTCGCTCGGGTCCTCGTCCGTCCTTTACTTCCAAAACCCCATGGCCTTACCCCCCACCACCCAAAGCCTCTATTCCTCTGGCCCAAACTCTCCTTTCCTCTCCCCACCAGCCTCCCTTTGCCCACTCCTGTCCTGGCCGTCACTCCTGAGGCGCTGGCGTTAACACAAGTTTATGCGACAAGAAATCGCTTTTCGAGTCCCTAAGACTCGGTGCTGTATTTACCTTTGACACCCATCTGAGGGACCTCTGTTGACTTATGCTTCCTAAATAGGAGGGGGAAAATGTTTTCCCATCTAGGCACTTAGCAAATGAATGGTGGAATTGGTTCCTGCATCTGCTCCTGATTCTCTCCCCCTCCCCTTATTTGAAAACATGCAGTAAAAGCATCTACCAGGATAGAAAAATAAAAACATCCCATGCCACCCACTTTTTTTAAAAAAAATGGGTGTGCTTGAAGGCTAGCATTCAAAATGCAAATCCAAAAGCATTCACTGACTTGCAAGCAGGCGGCTTCATTCATTGCAAAGAAAGGATGCTGTGTATCAAAGGATGCTGTGTATCCATCTCCACCCTTCCTTATAGGGAAGGGACACTCGGTCTATTGTCTCCTGCCGGTGGTGGCACCTGCCCTGCACGTGCCATTCACTGGCTTTGCATATTTTTTTCCAGCCCCCCCCCCTCTGGTCTCCCACAATGGCAAGGAAGTTCTCTTTGAATTTAGACATTCCTTTGAACTTACTCCTTGCTCTTTCCTTTCAATTATTGTTTCTAATTCTTCTTTTCAGTGGCTTCTTTTAGATCTGTTTCCCAGATAATGTTCTGGCAGTAGTTCCATTGTCTAAAATTGGGTGGGGGGTGAATGAGATGGGGGATGTCAGTTTTTAAATTAAAAGTCCTTAAAATCTGGAGGTAGCTTGCTTGTTACTTTGCAACTCAAAGGAATGTGTCAACTATATGTAATGTACAATTTCAAGAGTTTGGGGCCAGGAATAGCATGGTCTTTATTTAAACAAAGATACTCCTCCCACTGTTACCTTTTTGTAATATATGCTCCTGCAGAGATTTTCCTCAGATGTGATAGAGAGGAACTAAAATGATAAAAAAGGAAAATAATTGTGTGTTGGGGACATAGATATGTGTTGGAGACAAAGAATCCCTGGTTGATTATTCCCAGGGAAATGTTAGAAATATTTTTTATCCTTAAATGTTTGTTAATTGCATTATCTGTAGTTTTCAGCTGCTTTTCATTGGGCCCCATCCAATACATGGAAGTTTTAGATGTAGCCCATTTAGAAAGTTTAAAGTCAGTGTCTTAGAATATTATTTATACATTTTTTTCTATCCCGTTTGTTAGAAAGCAGAGAAATTTATGCCACCAACAGAGCAAGAAATAATCAGAACATATAAAATGTGATATTTTATACAACATACATTTCATTAAGTTGTGAATAGATTATAAATTATAGATTTATAATTTAGGTTTAAATTATAAAGTTTATTTTTAAATAAAGATGGATGTAAAACCCATCACATTACAATTTATAGTAGAATTTTATGATATAAAAGCATTTAGAATTATTTAAAAAGAGAATAATTTTATCCAGGAATTATGGCTTTTAAGTAATATGTGTTTTATCAATTTTTGTATAGCCTTTTGTAATTTAATTTATTTTTGAACAGTTATTCTAGAGGAATTTTGTGCACTTGACTCAGAAGTATGATGCAGATAAGGAAATACTTTTCTGTATAGTTGGTAGGAATATTATGTTTGTATATAATTGCAAATGTGTCTGTTATATATCTGTATATTCCATAGGTCTTTAAAGAATTAACAGTTGTAATTAAATAACTACTAAATCACTTTCAACTAGAAGAACTGAGTATCTATTTTATGTGGCTTAATTTAACAGATTTAGTTATTTTCGTTTCAATTAGAATGCATTGATTTTACTTAGATAACAATGGTAAGCATATTAAATTAGAAAATATAGATTGGTATGGGAATAAAGGTTGTATGTCTGTTACCTATTACAGACATTAGGATTTTATTTATTTTTATTGTCTTGTCTTGTGAATAGCTTTGCTTAAGGCCTTGAGTACAGAGCCCTATAATACTTTTTATCCTAGAATTCACTAATTCAGAGGGCTTTGTTTAATCCTCTGATAGACCTGATTTGATAAGACTATTTGTGCTTCCGTGTAAGATAATGGTACCAAAGTAGGAATTTGATTTTTATCCAAAATTAAAATATTTAAAGGAAAGGGGGAGCCAAGAACAATTTTTCAAATGTTGTTAAATAGAGACAGGTTAAAATTGCTGATATAATAAACTTAGAATTGAAAAAATAAAAAAATAAAATGGAAATAAATTCTATTATCACCTATATCTACTGTAGATATGTCAGCATTCTCCCTCCCTCTCTCTCTGTCTGTCTCTCTCTCTCTCTCTCTCTCACACACACACACACACCAACCACAAAAGCAGGTTTGTGCTATTGACTTCCCAAGGAAGCGTTCCTTTGTGCTTTGATATCTAATTAAGAATTGCAGTGTAAATACAGAGCCATAAGGATAGTGTGAAAGCTTCATATATACACAACCTCCTGTACGGTTACAGTATGCTCCAGGCGGTAATTAGGCTTCTTCAGCCTTATAGAAATCTAGGTTCAGAACTAAATCAACACATCTTATTTATAATAAAATGATTGATTGGCCTCTACTGTAAGATACAAATACGCATAGGGCGTATTTGGTAGATTCCATACAAATCCAGTTGTAATTTGTGGCAAGGAACAGACTAAAGTAACAGACATATATGTTTGTTTGTCCTCACCAGGTTTGCTAGAAAGCAGTACAAGATTAAAACCTCATGAAGCTCAAAACTATAGAAAGAAAGCAGTGTGGGTTTCATGGGCCTCCATTGTTGTTACGCTGGCTCTGGCGGTGGCTGCTTTCAGTAAGTATTGAACCACATTCTCATCTTTTTATTGTGTCTTCAGCAACTGCATGCTATACAACACACAATATGATACTGCTGAAATTACATAGAAACAACTGCCTGTTCCAGTTTTCCTGAAAAAGTCATCGTTGCTGAAAGTTAGACGAAAGACTAGATGTTGAAAATTTTTTGAACTTGTATGAATAGAGGTGGGCATTCTTTAGTGGAAAAAATATTATATGGTTTGTCTTTTTTTAAACAAAAGGAGTTTCTTGCATAACCTAAGTATTCTAAGTTATGATGCAAAAAGAATGAAAAAGAATGCATGCAATAACCTATGTAAAGACAGAATAATTATTGCAACATAACGGCTAGTTAATATTTGAACTGCAGCCTACCATTTTGATGGGATTACATCTTCCTTGAGGTAACTTTAATGATGCCCATGTGGATATGATTTTCTGCTTTAGGCTATTTAAGTTAATATTCCATAGAATGTATTATTTTTTTGTCAGTTAGCCTATGCGGACTCCAAAACTGAATGTAGCTTTTTAAAAAAATCAGATGAAGGAAGGAAGGTTATTTCATTTAAAAAGAAAGTTGCTCAGCACAAAACGTTGCACACTTGCTAGTAGAGAAGCCAACCCAGGAATAATGCAAAATGATCTTGAATTCGACAAAGTGAGCTTGTGGTGTGAGATGCAAAATTTGATAATGGTTACAAAAGTCAATTGCATTTTTTATTTGAGTTGCCAGAATATTTATTTATTCACTATAAAAACAGAATGAAAAAGACAAAGGATTTGTGTGAGATAGTGAAAATACAATCTTAATGCGAGAAAGGCAGACTGGATGCCTCTGCAGCATATGTTCCAGTGCTAATCTGCAGCAGTGGGCTATTGCTGAAAGTTGGTGTCAGCTCCCAAGGGGGGTTATTAGTCTTTGGCCAAATGGGCTCTGCAGAATTTAGCATATATTACTTGGAGTAATTTGTATGGAAAATACCCGCCTCTGTATCTATTTTTGAAAGGAGGAAAGAAAGGAAATATAAATGCAGAACTCATCTGTAAATCAAAATACAGCCTCTGTAGATTTGTTCTTTGTCACTGATAAAATTTGCTACCTAGAAATTGGGTCAGTTATCGAACCAGAGGATAGCAGTCTATGGCATTTTAGGTAAAAGGATTAGTGAAAAAAAATACATTCCCAGCGATCTTTCCCCTTTTCTTTTCATCTGGCAAGAGGTAGTATCAGTAACACCGCAGTGTGTGTTCTAGATATGCTAATAATCCTGTTGTAGCATTTGCTTGAAGTATGTATAGATGAAATCACTGGAGTGTAATTCTTAACATTGACTAAATGTGCTAATTTGCATTAGAAGTTTGGGACAAAACTTTCTAAGCATCACTTGATATTACTATATTGAAATATGTGAGCTTACATTGAAAGTGGGAGAGCAGGCTGTGTCTGAAACTGAAGTGCCACATCTAGGGAACTGAGAAGATAAAGCCAAGATTTTTAGAATTCCGGTTATTTATTTTTATTATTTATTTATTTATCTATCGAATTTATATTGCCGCCTATTCATACATGGCGACTGAAGGCTGCTTACAGAACAATAAAACTAATAAAAAATCAAATAAATTAATATAATATAATATAATATAATATAATATTTAATATGATATGATATGATATGATATGATATGATATGATATGATATGATATGATATGATATGATGTAATGTAATATAATATAATATAATCACCCTCTGCCCCGGTGACAGCAGATTACACGAGCCATTTAATGGGCTCCATCCTGCTCTGGGTTCCCCAGGCCCGCTGGTAGAACCAGGTGTTCAGCGCCTTCCGGAAGAGTGTTAGAGTAGGGGCTGGGGGAATGATGTTTCAGAGAGAGGGAGCCACCATGGAAAAGGCCCTTCTTCTGGGTTGTACCAGGTGTATCTTTCTAGGAGATGGGACTCAACATTCCCTGCCTCCCCACTCTGATGGATCAGGTAGATATTGCTTATATCTTTAGCCAAATTCTTCAAAGTTGTAGTTTATATTCAGACCTGATAATTGGTCCATTGCAACTTTTTAACCATCATTTAGAGACATCTCATTTTTAAATTGAAGCTCAAAATATCTCTTAGCCAACAACATGAACAGAATTAGTGCATTGCCATGCAGCCCTAAGCATTTTATTGAGAAGTAGCCACTGTATTCAATGGAAGTTAAGTTCCAAATAACTGATATTGAAGGCCTCTGTGTGGGTGGATGTACAGGTTTTAAAGTGATAGTAAGATAGAATAGTTTCAAAATTTTATTAGGAAATCAAAAGTGCAAAGCAAGAAAATATTTCAATATTTGTGGGATAAAAGGCAAACTTCTTGTTCAAAGTTAGTAATACAGAAAAAGGCTAATGACCTTCAGAATTAATTTCCTATGTTTTATAACGTTATGTAGGAAAGACTTTGGGAGTCTGAGGTAAAAGATGCTATTTAGGGAATGCTCAGATAAGAGAGGCCGTGGCAGATACTGCAGCTGAATGACATATGCAGGGAAAGAAACTCGGAAAGTTTCCTTCCTAAATGTCCATGGAGATTCTCAGTCATCCACATCATGGTTGTCCCAGAGGTTCAAAAGGCAACTGGACTTTCTGATTTTTCTTTGAAGACATTTTGCTTTCTCATCCAAGAAGCTTCTTCAGCCCTTTGGGACATCCTTCCTCAATTATCGGACTGTAAAAAGAGACTGACGGGGATTTGAATTTTCAGACTTGCAAGATTCTGTTAATGTACCTTTACAATAAAGTAGAATTAACTCATCTTGTTTCCTGTCTGCTCTAACTGGGAAGGCTGATAGTTTCAGCACTATTTAAAAACAAACCCACAGGTGTATAGATTTAGAAGTATATGTTAAGATATTTAAATTTAGTAGCTGGGGCAGTGTGCTCTGTGATTTACCTGATGATGCTTCTGTTTACCTAATACATATTAAAAAAACCGGTTGCACAATTCTCTGACAATACATCATTTTGAGCACTGGGAAACCTATAGAAAAAACTAAAGGATGTAGGAGTTCCATAAAAGATGCAGAAAATTTCAGATGTAATTATGCCGCTCAGAATGTTCAGCTGTGAACGTTCCTAAGAATTTCTTCTATATTTTTTAATTGAAGTTTAAGATACAAAGATAAAAAATTAATACAAACTAAGAAAAATAAGAAAAAAAGTATAGAGATAAAAAGGAGAAAGGAAGAAAAATATTTTTAAAAAACAAAAAGGGAAGAGTTGTTCTTCATCAAAACAAATACAATTTCAGTAACTTTTTATTTTCTCTAACTTTTCAACCAAATTTTCTTCATCCCAAATTTTATCTTTTATCTATTAGGAAATAATAAAGCCCCATCATTCAATCTTAATCAGTAATGGTTCATTAAGAGTTTTTCGAATTTAAACAAGTAAATCAGTTTCATATCCACTTTACAACAATTTGCCATTTTCTTTTGAAATACAACAAAAAATCTTTCCATTTCTTATATCTATAAGCAAATCTTTAAAATCTTATTTACTTTTAAAAGACCCATTAAGACTACCAGAAACAATTAAAAAAATCAATGATTAATCTCTTCAAATAATTAACTTTTTGCCTTATTCTCCTCTCAGAAACCCCTTCACAAGTTTACTTTGCTTTTAATACCATACTTTTCAATTCCTCTAAAAATACAGCAACAAAAAAAATCTCTTCCAATATTTTATCTATAAAAAAAATCTTTAAGGCCTCTTTCAGCTCTAGACAAGAAAAGCCCACTAAATGCTACTACAAATATATATATATATATATTAACCTTGATCAAATAAGCCAACATAATCTTCTTACTTTTAAAAGTCTTGATCTTCATTTCTTCTAAGTAGTGTCCCCAAAGATTATTTCTTTTCATTCTCTTTTTATCTTTTCTCAGGAACCCCTTCATTTTTGGCAATATCATTTCTGCATCCTGTCAACTTTGAATCATATCCAGAACAGCCTGATTCACAGTTGTATTGTCTTATATCTCCTCTTTCAATCTCATTTTTATAGTAACAGACAATCTTAACAGAATGTTCTGAGTACATTATTGCTAAATATTCTTCCAGAATTAAAATACTTTCCTCCATTCTGAATTAGTGGATCTTCTCTTTTAATTCTAATCTTTAATTCTTTATGGTCACCTTTAGTGACCAGCCTTTAAGGTTTCCTCTTGTCATGTTTTTCTCTAATTCACAGCAGGGAAAAAATATTTTCCCAGGGAAAGATTTCTTACACTTAAATTAAAAATATCCACATATTTTAATGGGATTTTTAAAAAAAAATCACAGGAAGTATTCTTATAATTATTTCAGAATCTTATTCTAATCAATCTGACCCCTTAGTCCATTTAAAACTTTCTAAAATCAATGTTCTAATCACCCTTTTGCTGCTTATTTCCAAATAAAATATTTTTCTTTAAATTCTTCAATTTATATGAAACCTTTTTCACTGAGTATTGAAAGAAAAATTACCCAGTGTAATAAACTGTGTCTTTCTGAAGATTCTTAGTATCCAAAAAGCAATTTACAAGCCATTTCTAGCAAAACTGATTAAAAGGACGAAATAGGTGTCTTTTTAAAGGCTTTGAACCATGGTTTGGACAAAGCTGATTTTTGTCACTCCCAGAGTTAAAACTTGCTGGAGACCACTATTTTACCAGTACAGTCTTATCATGGGGAGCATCAGTATAGAGCAGTGATGGCTAACCTTTTTGCCATCACGTGCCAGGAAGGGGAGGGCGGGGGAGGTTCGTGTGCGTGTGTGCCCACACCCATAATTCTATGTGCCCCGCCCCACGTATGCGCACGCGACCCCCGCTCCTGGCACCTGATGGCCCAGTAGGCCCGTTTTTCTTTCTCACCTGGCTCCAGATCCTCTCTATGCATCTGGGGAGGGCGAAAACAGCTTTCCCCACCCCCTTGGAGGTCCTCCAGAGGTCCAAACTTCCAACTTTTGGTTAGACAGGAAGTGACTTTTTTGCTGTCCCCAGCCTCCAGAGTCTCCTAGAGAGGCTGAGAGCTGAGCCGGTGTGCCAGGCAACATGGTTCCGCGTGCCACCTGTGGCACGCGTGCCATAGGTTCGCCATCACGGGTATAGAGCATTCTGGACAATCACGTCCCTTTCTTAATCTGGGGAGGAATTCAGGAAAACTGATTCATTCACCGGATCCTTTTTCCACCATGATCATCGATTCTGCTCTTGTGGAGCTGTCTTCAGTTTGCCATTGCTTCTGTAGTAGACAAGATTTTTTTTTCTGATCTAAATTGTGTCCAAAGGAATTTCTCCAACAAAGACTATAGATATCCATATGCACCACTGAAACGGTTCTTTACAAGTTGTGAAGGCATAAATTATTCATGAAGGTTAGGATTAGGTTTCCTTATAGTACCTTTCAATGAAGCCTTGGAATATTTTCATTTTGTATTTCTCTTCTACTGTTAGCAGTTTCCATGTTTAGGGAATTCGAATACTGGTTGACAGCTTGCTGATAGTCACCTGTGTGATGTGATTGGTTTTTGCTGGCCTGAGAATCCTTTTAGACACCTGCTATTTATGGCACATGTTTTCTAGCACACAATTCTTTAGCTGCTGCTGTTTAGTCAAACTGCTTCTCATTCAAACTGTTCACAAAATAATGAAAAGGCAAGCTGGATCCTGTAGTCCATGATTGTAACTACTTTTTGCGCTCCATTGACACATAATGCTAAATTATAATGTGATTTGTTGGGCTCTGTCTCAATATGTTGTACAAACCAGCTACTATGACTTGTTTAATGAACCATGGTTAAATTATCATGAAGTGTACAACCATTTTTCTATATATAAACCAGAGAATGATGAGGCATATGAAATAATCTATAGTTGCAAAAGAACATTTCTCATGTTATGGCTAAATATGAAAGCTCTCGTTTTTAACTTGAGTTTTAGATTGAAAAATAGAGTATTCTCAGTAGTAAATAGAACTATTTGTTCCTATATAGACATGTCAAGTTTAAACTGTAAATTTAAACTTACGTTCATCAGACATACTTAACAAACCATGGCAAATAAGGGATAATTTGTCAGTGGTGTTACTCACCAATTGGTTTTTCTAGTTAATAGGAGTGTTTTTATCTTAGGGAGTAATTTTAATGAGATTAAAAGTTATTTTTATTTAGTAAAAATCTCAAGATCTGGTTTTAGTTAATACATTGATTTTGACCAGAAGGAAAAATTGTAGCTTCTCTGTCAAGATCATTTTAGCTACCAAAATGAGTCTTAGATTACTATTTCATACAGTGACTTTTTTCTTATGGTGTGAGAATTAGTAATGAAGAATGTATCGATGGAAGAAGAAATTTATGCTTTCTTTGATGTTGGTTATAAAAAGAAAACGGAGAGCATTATTTCTTTGCTGCATTTCCTTTGGCATAGAAACATGACGTCAGGTAATATAATTTGTTGTTGTTTTTAATCTTTTGATTGGTTGAGTTTTATAGTTTCTGAAATGATTTTACGTGTCTTTTAATTTTTGATTGAGAACTGCCTAAGAGTTGGTTGAAAGAAGGGAACCTGTCATAAATGCTTTAAAACGAGCCTGGATAGCTCAGCAGACTAATGCATTGTGATTAACTCCAGCTGTCTGCAATTACTGTAAGTTCGAATCTCACCAGGCTCAAGGTTGACTCAGCCTTCCATCCTTTCTAAGGTAGGTAAATTGAAGATCCAGTTTGTGGGGGCAATAAGCTGACTTTGTATAAAATATACAAAAGTATGAAGGCTATTGCTTAATGCATTGTAAGCTGCCCTGAGTCTCTGGAGAAGGGCGGCATATAAATCAAATTAAATAAATAAATAAATAAAATAATTTGTTTGTTTCTGGCTTATTTTGTTTCTGTGGATTCAGCCACTGTAGTTTGTAAGGTATGGTTTATGGCTTAGTGCACTGAGGTTGTTAAGAGAAAGTATGCTCTTAGAGTTTACAGAGGGTGATTATTGGTGAGATTATGTGTATGAATAGAATGCAAATAAAGAGTTCAGTGGGAATTTCATTATAAGGAAAACATACAAAACTAAGAATATAGAAGCATAGGTGTTAGGAGAAAAGACGATGGCTTGAAAGAAAAAAAAGATAAGAGAGTCTATGGAAATTCTTAGTCATCCAGGTCATGGGTGTCCCAAAGATACTTTTTCAAGAGGCAACTTGACTTTTTAAATTTTCTTTAAAGATGTTTCGCTTCTCATCCGAGAAGCTTCTTCAGCTCTGACTGAATGGCGAATCCTTCCATTCCCTAATTTCCATTCCAGTCAGCACTGAAGAAGCTTCTTGGATGAGAAACAAAACATCTTAAAAGAAAAATCAGAAAGTCCAGTTGCCTCTTGAAAAAGCACCTTTGGGACAAGATAAGAGAGTGTTAATAAAGATAAAAGAAGAGAAGCAATGTAGACTTTCCTCTTCAATTGAATAATTAGAAAGCATTGTGGTTAATGTATCTCTAAAAACAAACCTGCATTCTATACCAGGGTTTTTCAAACTGTGTTCCATGCAGTGGGATTATGTGAGAGATCTGGAGGTCTACCTTTTATCGGGATTCTATAGAATCTAGTCTACAGAAAGAAAAAAGGCTAGTTTATGTCTTATTAAGGTACGTTGTCTGAACGCTGCCAATATTTGTAATGAAAAAAGATTGCAGTGTATGCTTTGATTTTGCTGGTGGTATGCATCCAAGTTTTTAATCTTGCAACAAATAGCACTATGTCTATTTTAAAATATGATTATGACTTCAGTTTGAAAACAAAACTGTATCAAGAGTACATAAATATTGAGTTAGAGTGCCATGAAACACAATTCCAATAAATGAATTATATCTATACTACATAAATATTGAATTAGAGTCTAATGGAACAGAACTCATATAACTGGAAGTCCATGCTGGAGGACAGAAGTAGATTATTTATTAAATTTAGAGGCTGCCCAACTTTATCACAGTTAAAATAATACAGTATAGACAATATTAAAAGCAAGTATGTGGAGGGAAAAAACCCAACTCTACTTCCATTGCTCCAGTTATCTCCAGGTGCACCCCTGGTTATTGTTTACAAAGATTCTCCACAGGGTAAGAGAACTTTTGAGGGCCAAAAAGCCCATCAATATTCCTCTGCCAGACCAGGGAAATTCAACTGAAATCTCATGATTGTCGACACACACATATACCGTAGTCCAGGGGTTTCAAACTTGTGGCATCATGTTCTCATCACGGAATGTATTGTGACTTTCCCCCCTTTGCTAAAATAGGGGTGGGCGTGACATTTCCAGCCTGCAGGTCGTGAGTTTGACACCCCTGCCCCCACCTATGCTCCTAACCCTGTCTTCCTTTTGAGTCTTTTCAAATAGTTGTTGACTATTAGAAGACTGCTATCAGATTTCCCATCTTATGTAGGATAAACGTATCTAGATAATGATGTAGAAGCCACAGGCATCTTCTGTGACATCATGATCATTGCCTATTTATATGACTTGAAAATTAATGCCAGCAAAACAAAGCTTTTGAATCACAGTAATGAAAGTGTGAATGACCTTGTATGACGAGGGGAAGATGCTGCCTAGGAAACAGTCAGACAGAGGCAGGAGCCCCAACTAGCTTGATAGAGAAAGAAACTTAGGAAAAAATCCTAATTGCCCAGGCAGTTAAAAGTGGCAGAGAGGAGTTTGTACTTTCAGACTAGTAAGAATATGTTAATTTTGCTTTATAATAAAATAGAATTATTTCATCTAGTCATGGTTCTTATCTGATCCAAGGTGGTGCAGAGGTTAGAATGCAGTACAGCAGGCTACTTCAGCTGACTGCTAGCTGCAGTTCAACTGTTCAAATCTCACCAGCTCAAGGTTGACTCAGCCTTCCATCCTTCTGAAGTAGTTAAAATGAGGACCCTGATTGTTGGAGGCAATATGCTGACTCTGTAAACCACTTAAAAGAGGGCTGTAAAAGCACTGTGCAGCGGTATTTAAGTGCTATTGCTATTTACCTGGAAGGACTGATATAAGGTGAATATTATGATTAAAATCGTAGATGTATTTGCTAAGGTCGAAGTACACTAAATCTATGTCATTCCCTTAATTTACTAAAATAGAAATTTGATCAGAGTACATTAGTCTGATATACAGTAATTTGTGACACATCCATGCTAGTTCCTATAAATTTGGCATACCTATCCAAGCTGCATAAAGTTGCTGTTTTATAAAATATTTGATGATTTTGTCCAGTAAACTGGATTGGACAATAAATACACATCACACTGGCTGATCTGTAGCTTTTCAGATCTTCTTTTCCTTTTTGAAGATCACTATTGCATTATATTTGCAGTACTTTATTGTTCAAAGACTTTATCAATCCTCCCAGGAGTTCTCAGAAATTAGCAAAAAATATTTCTGCAATCATCCTTACAAGTTCCTTTAGTATTCTGGGATATAACGCATCTGACGGTGGAGAACTGAATTTGTTTACATTAGCTAAATTCTCTTTTATCCTCTGATCATTTATTCTAAAGTGCAAACCTTTTCTTCCAGTGGCATAACAATGAGCAACTAAGGTTCCATTCTTTGCTGAAAAAAGACAATTCAAAATAGAAGGTAGGTAGTTCTGCCTTGAAACCATTACTATTCATTACTTTATCCTCACAAAGGACTTTACTTGTCTTTAACTTTTATTTCTAATATATCCAGAGAAATCTTTTAATCTCTTGCATAGGCCTTAGCTGATTCTGAGCTTTAGCATTTTTGACAGAATCCCTGACGTTTCTATACAGTTATCATCTCCTTCTCTTTTCAGTATTTTACAGATGTCCATCTACTTTGCTCTCTTTAAAAATTTCCTATTTTTCGTTTTTCGGGAGGGCTGTTTGCACTTTTCTTCTTAAGGATTTAACCAGATCTGACTTGCCTTTTCTTGCAGTTCATCAACACCTGGTCTTCTCATATCAAGTATTTATGTTTTAATTGCTTTTCCTCTGGATCTCACAAATTCAAATATAATCAATTCTCCCCCCCACCCCCCCACCCCCGGTGCTGGTCATCTTCACTGCTTTAATAAATGTTTCTATATTGGCAAGGATTAGGGCCAGCATAATTTATTCCTTTATTCTTTCTTTCACCTGAAAAATGAATTTGTCAGCGAGAGAAGAATTTGTTGGTCATATGGTTGTTGACAGTTAGATTCCCAATAGATGTCAGGATAATTGAAACTTCATTTATCTTTATTATATGCTTTTTTAAAAAGACTGATTATCTGATGCAGGTAAACTGCATCTGTATGTTCTGATCACTCAGGTGGTCTGTAGTACAGTATCTTCCGTAGTATCCCTTTTGTTTCTTTCTACTACTTCACACATACCTCTAGTGCTATTTGATAGAAAATAAGGTAATGGCAATGTGTATTTTAATTTTTATTAAAAAGTATTTATTATTTGAAAATGTAATGCTTTGAAATCAGAAAATAAGTCTTATGATTCTGTGTATCATGCTCTTCATGATTAGATTTGCTAGCATGACACTCTGTTTAGAATGTCAAAGTTACCATAAGATTGTAATTTCATGTTTAAATTCAAGGCTCAAAAACTGCTAAAATGTGTCTATTTGCATGGAGCTCTTGATTATTTGAAAAACTTTGTGCAGTAGATATAATGTCATTTGTTAGAAATAAAATTAGTTTTCTACTCAAGTATTTTTGCATATTCAGAGAACATACTTTAATATGCTTTTATCATTGGAAAATAAAACATTTATTGTAAATTAAAGTGCACTTTATAGAAAGTTATTTTGCTTAATCTTAGAATTTAGTCTTAGGTATAATTGGAATCAAAATTCAAGTATGAATAGGTTAAATACCCTCACTGTTATTATGTTATATCTGTATACATGAATTTGACAGAAATGTTGCAGACCATCACACATTGCATTTTTGAAAAAAACCCATAGTTTAACATTAAAGATGAAGCTTAGGACCTGGGTAACTATGAGATCGCCTTCTGCCACCAATAGCCTCCCACCGGCCAGTACGCTCTCACAGAGAGAGACCCCTCAGGGTGCCGTCGGTCAAATTATGTCGACTGGCAACCCCCAGGGGGAGAGCCTTCTCTATGGGGGCTCCTGCCCTATGGAATGAATTGCCCCTGGAGATACATAGGATCCCTGACCTACAGACCTTTCGCCATGCCCTCAAGTTTCTACTATTTCAACGGGCTGGGCTGATGAATGTATGATTTTAATTGGGTATTTTAATTTTGGAGTCTTTTAAAAAAACAAAATTGGGCCAAATTATTTAATACATTTTGAATTGTTTTTAATAGTTTTTGTGGTATATGTTTGCTTTTATCATGGCTGTACACCGCCCTGAGTCCCTCGGGAGAAAGGCGGTATAAAAATTTAATAAAATAAAAATAGATAAATATATATTCCAGAAGAGAATGATACTTTAATTAATTTTGTAGAGAACAAAGCTAATCAGAACTTGAAGCTCATTGATGGAGTTGCTATAGTATTAATGCAAATTAACTACCGTGTTTCCCTGAAAATAAGATATTAATTTTTGCTCTAAAAGACACATTAGGTCTTATTTTCTGGTTAGGTCTTATTTTGGAGGAAATATGGTACTATATGCACCCATCTGGCTGACAATCTTAACGGGCTTATTTTGAAGGTAGGGCTTATATTACAAGCATCCTGAAAAATCATGCTAGGACTTATTTTCTGGGGTTTGGATCTTATTTTCAGGGAAACAGAGTATTTGCAAATCTGTTGCTGAAGTAATAGAAATTAATGACCTGGTTTCTTCTAGCTATGATAATTGCTTTTAGTTAGACTAATCCATTTCTGAGTTCAAATGTCAAATGATTTAATTGGTATATTGAATAAATAATTGGCTGGGTCACACAATGTACTAAAACCAAAACCAAACCATACTAATCTAATAATGGTTTAGAGGCATGGTTCCTAAAATTAGATTCAGTGAATGCCTCATATGATCTCTGCCTTGGCTCAGTTTCCTATCTGACATTTTATAACATAAAAATCAAAATGGTGACTGATACATCCTTGGACGAAAGTGGTAACCAGGTATTTGATATTAGATGTATCTTCTTTTCATGTATTGTTCCATACGTATAAATCACATTTGTGGCTTTATAATATTCAAAGCCATGACTAAAGTTCTTGCATAAATAAAAATTGAATGGGTTCATAATCATCTAGGTCAGTGGTCCCCAACCTTTTTGGCACTAGGGTCTGGTTTTGTGGAAGACAGTTTTTCTATGGACTGGAGGGAAGGGATGGTTCAGGTTCGGTCACTTGCCCTCTTCTCACCTCCAGCTGGGCAGCCTGGTTCCTCCAGTCCGTGGCCTGGGGATTGGGGATCCCTTATCTAGGGCATAACTCTAATTGTAAATCATGCTGGGCTTGTAAAATATATCAGAAGACAAAGTTACCTTCAAGACGTGCATTCAGCCATTGACTGGGAAGTGAAGCAACATATTACCTTGAACCATTGTGCAATAGCATGAACTAAGTTTTTAAAATTCATTTCAAACTCTTATCAATTGAAAAAGAGTGGTTAAGTGGTGCTGTAGATAAGAGACTCTTTGTAGTATGTGAAACATTAATATTTTGAGTAAATCCGTATTACTTAATCCTTATTTCATGATACAATAGACCTATTGTTCTATGATTTGCTTTGCTTTGGCAGTAAACATTTATCAGGCCATCATTTCCAGCTGTGTGGAACTAATAATACTCAAAGGAGCCTTTTCCATGGCTTTGACATGTGAGATATGAGGTCTGCAAAAACCTACTCATCACTTTAATGAACAAGGCATAGTATTCAGATATAATGAAGTGTAACTAAGTAGAATAAAATTTTAGTTAAAGATTTTAGAAAATCTAAATGGCATGTTTTCATAATCTCTCTTATGCAATGTACAGAAAAAATACTGTTCTTAGGTAGATAAAATAGATCAGGCAAATAGATTATCCATTGTTTTATTCTCTAATATAAAAAGTGGAATGATATTCTTCTTTCTATTATTTCCTATTATTTCAATATTCCAATGTGTTTTGATTGCAGTCTCCTAAACTGTAAAGTCTGTTTGTTTGTTGATTTATTAACAACATTATTAATTGTTAATAAATCAAAGATTATTAGCATTTCTGACAATTGCCAACAATTATCTTGGTGTTAGGGATCTGATTCTGGAAGAAAGCAACATTTATGCTGAATCTTTTTTTTAGATATTACAGTTTGTATTTTAATATGTATTTCCTCTTTTTAGTCAACCTAAAGAAAGAAAGAAAAGTTATGCAGTTATATAGAGAACATGCTATAATTTTGAACCTGAATATAAAACATTCTATCCTGAAATGCTGGTGTCTATTTTCTGTTATGGAATAAAGATAATACTCATTAAAGGATATTGGGTATCAGAAACATACTGGTTTTTTTTTTACTGCTTTGGTATTCATTGCCTCATTTTTGCAAAATGGTGTTAGGGTTGATTTAGAATTGCTAGCATTGAGTTATAATGATCTTAATTTATTGTTAGTTATTGTACTAGGGTTATGGAAATGAATTAACACTGTTTTTAGTATACTGTATTTTATACATATTATCATATTATTGTATGATATTCTAATCACAACATTAGGGACATTATTAATTACATGATTGAGTGTAACTCAATAAATGAGAACACAATATCTGTTACAATTAGAGATTATCCAATAAACACTTCCTGGTTATTTTAGCTGCAGTGCAGGAAAACAGCAATAAATCAACACACAGTGAATCTGACTGCGGTCTCAGGTTAAAAAAAGATTGGTGCATACATACCTATATCAAAGACGGAAGATGCAAATGAATGTATAAATTATTAAACTATTGCTCTAACTATACAAGCAGCATTTTCCTTGAGTTGGTATAAATATAAGAAATACACGCTGAAAGAAATAAGCAGGTATCAGAAAACGAAGAAGACATGATCAGAATAATATCAAAAGGATAATTCAGTAAGCCAGAAAATTTGACACTGTATATTTTATGAGGAAATAAAAGGTTTGATAACTGTGGTCATGCTCTACAGAGCAAGGGGTGGTTAGAATTAAAAATAAGAGGAAGTATCATTGGGGTGAAGATGAATAGTGATTTGGAGGTAGATGAAGAGGGTTAAGCAAGCAGCCTCTAGGAGAGTAAAAATATAAGTGATTAAATGATTGAGGATGAAACCAAAGGAATGTTGAAAGAATATTTTAAAGATTTGTTTGAGAACTACTCTTATTGGGAAGCCTGGAATTGAAATCAATGTAGAGTTAATATCAAAGAAAAAGATAGATATGCCATGAGAATGTTAAAATTGGTGAGGCTGCCATGAAAACGATGCAACTGAAGAACTATTAAAATATGGATCTGCTTCATAGAGAGCATCTGACTCTCTTCATGTGTCTATGAAGACTGTATGTATGCCTCATGACTTGATTTACAGTTTCCTTGTTAAAGGAAAAGAGCAGTAATGAATGAAAAAAATATGAATAGATTGTTAAGTGTTCCTAGTTCAGATCCTACTTTAAGAAATGACAGCAAACAAAATCTGGGAAATGAAATGATTTCATGACAGAGACCAGCTTCCTATCTTTTTTAAGAAGTAAAAATGTTTCTTTATAAAAGCATGGTTCTGTCCACTTTGCTGTATGGAAGTAAATGTTGAGAATGAGTGCACTGGGATTGGTCTATTTGGAAAACAATACAGTGCTAGCTTGGCACTCATTAATTGGTTCCAGGAGGTGCTATGAGTACCAAAAATGATGAACACCAAACAGATTTTCTCCATAGGAATGATATAGTGAGTCACAAGGCAGCCGACTCTGGTAAGTTCTAGCTTGTGTGTTGAGTGCCAAACAATGAGTACCGGGTTAAAATGTTCACATCAAGTGCATTGGTGCACTTGCACCAATGCACTTTGATGTGAACAAATTTGATGAGTTTCAAAGCAGTTGAGTATTAAGGTAGCACTGTGTATGGTAAAATAAGAGACAAGGTAGCAATAGCCTTTAGACTTATATACCGCTTTACAGTGCTTTACAGCCCACTCTAAGTGGTTTACAAAGTCAGCATATTGCCCCCAACTATTTGGGACCTCGTTTTACCCCCCTCAGAAGAATGGAAGGATGAGTTAATCTTGAGGCTGGTGAGATTTGAACTGCCAAATTGCAGTCAGCCAGCAGTCAGCAGAAGTAGCCTTCAGTACTGTACTCTAAGCACTGCATCAGCGCGGGCAAAGAATGTATGCATGTCAAATGAATGTGGACTGAATACAAGAGTAAGTGACCAGTGTGAAAGAAACACATTATGATGGCTTGGGTATATGGACTGATTGTCCGTCACAAAACAGATCTATGAAGAATGATTGAATGGATGGAGAGAAAGGAGAAGGTTAAGAAAGTTGTAGTTGCATGGAGTTGCTGAAAAAAGAGAGAGGAAAAAGTATATGAAAAAGAAAATGGAAGTGGTGGAAGCAAGATTGTCTTGATTCTTGGTTAATGACAACTTGTTCAGTGTCTGTTTAAATTTGTAATGGCATAAATGATACTTATGTCCAGTCTTTGGAGTCCTGGCCAACAGAGCATCTCTCACATAGTTGCCATTTAGAGCAGCGGTCACCAACTGGTGGTCCGTGAGAAAATTTTAGTGGTCTGCAGAAAAATTATTTGCATTTTTTATATTGCACTAAATCAGGACTCCTCAAACTTTGGTCCCTGGGCAGGATACATGCAATGAATGGTTGTATTGCTGCAGAGTGTCTCGTCCTTTGGGGTTATTTTGTGTGGGTTGGAGGGGGGCAGAAATTATGACTTGGAGTCTGCTTCAACCTCCTGGTGTGCAGCTTTGGACAAAGGCTGGAGGGAAGTGCCACTGATGGCAAAGAGTCGGAGGGCCTCGTTCCAGTGGGACTGCATCATGGCCTGGAACTGGCTGACCATCTCAGCCCACTGAGCCTCCAGGCACTGGTCCCTGGTCTTGTACCTGGTCTTCTCTCTGCTTGGAAAGCTATGCTCCTATAGTCCTCAATGAGGTGCTTCTCCTAGGTCAGACCCAGTTTGAACTGAGCCAGCTGTTTTGCCAACTCTTTCTCATGGTGGCTGCTTAGCTCCAACAACTGCTTTCTGTTGAGACACTAAGGAGCCTGGATGGGCAGGTGAGGAGGGGCTGGGATTGGAGGGGTGAATAGAGGCTGCTGAAGCACCCCTCAACATGAGCGACATCGAGTTGACCAAACCCATCTAGTCACATGACCACCTAGCCACACCCACCCAGCTGGTCATTAGGAAGATCATATTAGTGGTCCGCGGGATTTAAAATAATGAATTTAATGGTCCCTGAGGTCTGAAAGGTTGGTGGCTACTGATTTAGAGGATCCAGTACCAGTATCCAGTATCTTTTGGGAAGACCTTTCAACATGGGATCGCATATCATTTGTGATGGACAGTCATAGGAATCCAGGAAAAGTTTTGGCTGATTTAAGAAATACCTATCAAGTGCCAGATTTCATCTTATGTTTCAGATTTTATTCAGAACTAAGAAGGAAGACAAATATTGTATCATCCTTGTACTGTACTGAATTAAACTCGTGACCTGTTGGGTCATCATTTCAGAGATATTCTATTATCAGATTCCTCAATACCTTCAATGATGGCAGAGATTCTAATGTAATGGAAAAATTCTTAAAAAATTCAGGAAAATATTCATGTATCTGCCTTGGAAATAGTCCATGTTGAATTGTATAACACAGTCAAATGTCAACAGTTGACCACAGGAAAATTTTTATGACATTTTGTATTGTCATAAAATGTTTTGTGATAATTTTTATGTCATAAAATAAAAATTTATAAAATTTGAGGAGATACCTTGGTTGAAAAGTGTTGCTCCATGATGCACACTTTCTCCCAGTTATAGCTTAGAGACACAAGAGTAATATATATAGATAGAAATATGCTTTAAGAATACTGGATTGGAAGAGATGGTAGTTGTAATCAAACTAAAACTTCTGAAACAGTTCAAATAAACAGACAACATTACTTTAGTAAATGAAAGACAATAAAAGTTACAAAACGCTTATGTGCTATCAAATTGGTGAGGACTCTTAGCTGTCATATAGGTAGATTTTTCTAGGAAGTTTTGTGCCCAATTTGGTCCTTCAGGTCTTCCAACAGTGTACCTAGTGTAATTGAATCCACCCACCTTCTTTCTGTCATCCTCTTTTTCCTTCCACCTTTCCAGGGTTCTCCAAAGAGCTAGGTCTTTGCATAATGTATTGAAGTAGAATAATTTGAGTCTAATTATTGTGCTTCAACCTAGGTTAATTTGTTCAGTGATCCATTTGTTCTTTTATTTTGTTTGGCTATCCATGGTATTCTCAAGAATCTTCTCCAATACTCAAGTTTCAAAAATGTAAATACTCTTTTTATCCTGCTTCTTTGAAGTCTAGCTTTTGCTTTCATAGAGTTTCACAGGGAAAAGCATTTCCTGAACAATTTTCGTCTTCCTAAGTTTAACCATATCCCAGCATCTGAATATATTTTTCTGAAGCCCCCCATTGCTATCCTAGCAAATGTTAATTTGTCGTATATTTCTTGATGGCTTCATTACTTTTGATAGTCAATCCCAAAAGGCAAAAATTATCCATTACTTCAATATATTCATTGTCAGTTCTAAGATTGGTTGCTGTATCTATTGTCATTAGTTTGACCTTCTTTTTATTTAATCCTAGTCCTATTTTTTTTCCATAATGTGCCTTGATTTTCATTATTTGAGCTTGCAAAATATTAGTATATTCAGTTATCAGAATAGTGTCATTAGCTTGGGAGAAGTTATTGATTTTTCTTCCTCCAATTTTAAAACTATGCAAATTCTCTTCCCATCAATATTCTGCACGTACATTGAATAAATAAGAGAGTGTTCAACTTTGTCTTATTCCTTTGTCATTCTGGAGCTGGTCTGTTTCACTGTTTACCGCTCTGAGTCCCAAGCAGCAGGAAATGAAGGCTGCCTTGCACCGCAAATATACCAAGGTGGAATCCTGATGCCGCACTTACAGCAGAGAGAAGAAGCTGGATTTTGCTCTCCATTGCAGACACCAGATCGGCCCCCTGCAAACTCACGTCTCTCGAGCCTGACCAAAGTTTCCAGTGCCGCTTCAGGGAGTGCTCCTTGAGAGATGAGAGCTTGCAGCGGCTGATCTGGCGTCTGCAATGGAGAGCAAAATCTGACTGCCGCCCGGACCAGACACCATTTACCGCTCCGAGTCCCAAGCGGCAGGAGACGAGAGTGCAAATATACCAAAGTGAAAGTTTGGACTGTCATCGGCCCCAAGGATGTTTACCGAGCTGGTTGCTATGGTGGCTGCACAGCTCCGGATCCTCCCGGTACACGTCCTTTGTTATCTGGGCGACATTCTTGTTCTGTCATCCTCTCCACCTTAGGTGGCATCAGACATCACCTCAGTGATCAACGTGTTCCAGCAGCACGGATTCTCAATCAACAGGGAGAAGAATCATCTATTGCCTATGACCCGCTTACTCCATCTGGGGGCAATCATCAACTCAAACAAAGGTCAGGTGTTTCTCTCCCTGGACAGAGTTCAGAGTATCATGAAGTTGGTGACCCAGGTGACATCTCAGAGGGTCTCTTCACCTCTTCTTCTTTCTCAGTTGCTGGGAAAGTTGGTATCCTGCATAGCCATCGTTCCCTGGGCACGCAGACACAGTCGACGATTGCAGTGATTCCTGTTACACTATCAGAAGTTGGGCGGGGGCACATCCAGGACCCCTGTTCTGGTTCCTCCTCAGGTGCACTGGTCTCTTTGATGGTGGCTGTCTCCAGCTCTTCTGAAGGGCTGCACATTCCTAGAGCCCGATCGTCTGGTCATAACATCAGATGCGAGTTTGCAGGGGTGGGGGGCCCACCTGCTCGACCATGTGACTCAGGGTCTGTGGTCCCAGGTGGTGTGGACTCACAGTATCAACTGGCTGGAGTTACGAGCTATCTGTCTAGCCCTTCGCCAATTTCGGCCTATCTTGGAGGGTCACAATGTCCTGATCCTTACCGACAATATGACCATGAAGGCTCACATGAACCGAGAAGGGGGTACTCATTTGGAATCCCTGATGGTTGAGGTGGAGAAGTTACTGAACTGGGCAGAGTATCACACCCTGTCGTTGAGGGTGGACAACATCTTGGGCCAGGCCAGCGTTCACACCGATTGGCTCAGCAGGGAGCAGCTCAACTCGGCGGAGTGGCATTTTCACCCTCAAGTATTTCAGGAAATTGTCCAGAGGTTCGGCAGGCCTCTGGTGGATCTCTTTGCGTCACCTCAGAGCGCTCAGCTTCCCAGATTTTACTTGCGTTTCCCGAGTGCTGGAGCAGAAGGAAATGATGCTCTACGCTGCCCTTGGCCTCCCGGCCTGGTTTCCGCCTTTCCGCCACTGTCTTTGATTCCAAAGGTCATTTGGAAGCTCCTACAGGAATGAGTCAAGATTCTACTCATCGCTTCTCTCTGGCCTCACAGGGCCTGGTACACCGATCTGGTGACCCTCTCCATCTCTCCTTCGTGGATGATTCCACTGCACAAGTTCTCTCTCAGCCAGGGGGTCATCATCCACCCAGATCTTCAGTGGCTCTGGTTGACCATCTGGCAATTGAGAGGGTCCTGCTGAGGAAGGACGAGCCACTGGAGCATGTGATACGCACCATCCAGTCGTCTCGACGGCCTTCGACTGTGCATATTTATGAGACGTCCTGGAAGGTGTTTTCCATCTGGTGGTCACGCCACCATGTTGATCCTACTACGGCTGAAGTAACCGAGGTCCTTCAATTCTTGCAGGCAGGGCTGGATAAAAGCCTGGACCCCACGACTTTGCGGCACCAGGTGGCTGCTCTGGCTACAATTCTTTCCCGTGATCTGTTCCATTCCTTGTCCCAAGATCCGAGGGTCAAAGGCTTTCTTCGTGGAGCGGCTATCCTATCTCTGCTGATTGTTCACCGTTATCCATCCTGGGACCTGCTCCTGGTTCTCCAGGCCCTTAGTTTGGACCCGTTCAAGTCCTTGGGCTCCATCAGCCTTTCTTTCCTTTAAAGTAGCCTTTCTTCTTGCTATAATGTCTGCCTGGAGAATTTCAGAGATTGGGGTGTTGTCAGCGTGCAAGGACCTCTGCATTTTTCATGCCGACAGAGTGGTTCTCCGATTGGATCCTACCTCCCTGCCCAAGGTGAACTCCTTGTTTCATCGAACCCAGGAGCTCGTCGTACCGGACTTCTGCCCAGATCCTCGCCACCCTCAGGAGCGACGTTGGCATACTTGGACGTCCGAAGGGCGCTCCATAGGTACCTCTGCCGTACGGCTGTTTTTCATCAGATGGAGGCTCTACTAGTCTCTTTCCATCTGTCTTCCATGGGAAGGAAGGTGTCTTCTTTGATGTGGACTGCTGGATCAAGGCCTGCATATCTACAGCTTATGAACACCCATCCAGACCGGTGCCAGGCAGGATCTTCGCCCTTCAATTACGGAGATTTGTTGGGCGGCTACATGATCTTTTGCCTCTCCATTTATCCGACATTACAAAATTGACGCTTTTGCCTTGGCTGAAGCTTCCTTTGGCAGGGTGTTGCAACAAGTCCATTCTGTACAGCGCTTGGGGAGTAGTCAGCCTCCTGCCCAATGGGTGTGAGCTTGGGTACATCCCAGCCATGGATTGCAGCAGCAGTGCACTGGAAAATGGACATTGGCTTACCTGAACGTCCCTTTTCTGGGCACTGCGATTGCAATCCATTCCCTCCCTGTTCCGGCTTCCTGCTCTGTTTGGCCGATTGTCTGTTGGCAATGTTGGTTTCTTGTTTTTTTTCTGTAGGCTTCTAGTGCCTTGTTTCTTCATGAAATGAACTGAGAGGATAGCACTGGGGGGTGAACACCAGCAAGAAATTTGAATATTCAACACTCAGTTCCCAGCTATGCATGAGTGAAATACCCAACCATGGATTGCAGTTGCAGTGCCCAGAAAAGGAACGTTCAGGTAAGCCAACGTCCATTTAAAATTATGAACTTGGTGGTCCCTGAGGTCCAAAAGGTTGGGGATCCCTGTGCTAGATCACACATTCTCTTAAATCTTTTTTTGGTATTGGTATGTAGTTAACTTCTTTCAGTCTCTGAACCACTGTGTTTTCTCCAGGTTTTCTGGGACTACTTGATTAGAATAGTTTCTTCTGTTGCTTGCCAAATTTCTGTAAATATTCCATTTCATTTATTTAGCCTTCCTATTTAAAGTTCAGAGTATTGATCTATCTTCTAGTACCAATAGTTTTTGTAAGTAGAGGTAAGGTATTCTGGATGTGAACGTCTGTTCTATAGAATTTTGCTACAGTTTTCCATTTTTGTTTAATCATCTTTGAATTGGTTACTATCCATTGGTGTTCTTTAGCACACCAATTTGAGGTTGGAACCTCAGAACCTGATGAATTCAGAGATGGTTGGAAGACTATGTTTTTCCATATCTGTCTCCATTTTCAGTGTCTAACTAATACTTTGCACTATTGCTTCTGGTCTCTTCTAACAGCTCTCTGAAATTCTTTCTTAAGTTCTTTCCTGAGATCTTTGTGTTTGTCTTTCTTGCCTTAGCATCTCTTCCCTTGGCAATTTCTACCTTTTGGTCTGGCATTTAGTTTGCTTTCTTTTGTCTCTTGATCTCGGCAGTCTCTTTTCATAGTCATCCTTAACAACATCTTTGATTTTATTCCGGAGTCCCTCTGGTTCTTGTTCAGTGAGGTTCAAGACTTCAAAGTGATTCCTGATGTTCTTGAAAATGATGGGTATATACACATAAGGTCATATTTTCATTTTTCTTTTCTGCTTTTCATTTTTGCTTTAGTTTAAGTTTCTGTATTAGCTGAACAAAATCTTGTTGGGGAAGTAAAAATGGAAAACGAGAAATTCAGGTGAATATTAACTAGCATGACTAGGGAAAAAAAAGGAAAGAAAAATGATATTTTTGAAATAAGAATTTGGAGGTATAGATGATTACTAACAGTACAATAACTACCAGAATTAGGGTATTGGAAACCAAATAATGACTCCTCCCTTGATGTTGTGATCAAAAAGCAGGAACTTACTTAGAACATGTCATGTGACAAAATTTAGATAAGGTTGAAGGAAGTAGAAAATAAAAAGATTGTTGTTATGCTATGGAGTATATCTAATTATCTATTTAACCTAATCAGCTCTTGATTATTTGTGCTTTAGTAATTTCAAAAAATACTGTCTTTTTTTAAAAAAAAAGTCGCTTTTGAGGATGATCTGTAAATTGAACTTCATAATTCAGCTTTGTAAACTAAGTAAACACATGATGTAAAGTGCTAGCACAAATGGCAATGCTTCTGCCAAAATAAAAATAAATGAAGTCTTGACCACTTGTTATCATAAGTGCCTTCTTTGTTTCCATTAAGATCTATGGTAGATGGCATTCTAAGAGTTTGAGGCAGTGGTTATGGTATCAGGCTATAAACTAAGAGAATGTGAGTCCTGCTTTTGGCACAAAGCTAGCTTGGTGACTGGGCCAGTCACTGTCTTTCAGCCCTGGGAAGAAGGCAATGGCAAACCAATTTTAAGAAAATTTGCCAAGAAAAATGCAGGGACTTGTCAAGGCAGTCTTCAAGATTCAAGTAAGATTAAATGGAAGAAAAAATTAGATAACTTTGATGTTGAGAAGATCCTCTATTTAGTGACGATGTCTCTTTATAGAAGCTTTCTCCAGGGAGACTTTTTTTATTTAGCATCACAAAACATCTTTTTGTTTCTCATAAATTTTGAACCTACTTTGTTTTAATTGAGTTCATATTGCTTTGAAATCTATCTTGCATTTATTTTAATGCTTCATTGGTGATTGTCACTTAACGTATTTTACTGAATAAAATTAAATTGTCTTTGAAACATGATTAAAGGGTATGCAAAAATATTAATCCCAATCTTTATTATGTAACAATATGAACTTGATTATAAAGATTGCCTTAGAAATTTCTGGGATAATTAAATAAGTTTAGCTGTTATGAAGAAGGAGGCATAGATATCAATTTTCATAATGAATCACTGATTTATTTTCAGAGTATTTTATTTCAAAAGTAATGCTGGTAATTATTTTCTAGTAATTATTAAAGATCTGCCACTTTAGTTCATTCAGGTTAACTTAAGTGTTCAGAACATTAAAGCAAAGTAGTTAGAATATTTTGATTTAATAAAAATTCAGTATTTTTTCCTTTATCTTTCCTTACGTGGTAAATTGTTGTATCAGTTATGTATCAGTACAGAAACAGCCATTTAATTTATTGTCATTTTCTAGACTGTCTCATGCATGAATAAATAGAATAATTCATCATGCAGCAGGTGTATAATGTTCCTTTCCTTTGCTGGTAATTAATTTAACTATCCCCAGAGTGGGGAAGTTCTCAGAAATATGTAATTTGGATTATTTTATTGTCAGCTGGCCTTGTTGAGAGATGTCACAATCATTCTACATCTGCAAAATTTTGCTAGAGATATAATCATATGCCTTGATTTGGGAATAGATGTTAAGTTCTAGTTCTATATCAGTTTCCTGAAACCAGATGCCCTAATAAGCCTATTCATAATTGGTCGCTATGTTGATAAAATCTAGAATATTTCATATAACTTTTAAAATATATGCTTTTGCAAGTAGGCATGCCACTATTGGTGGTTTAAATAAGTTACTTACTAGTTTTTAGGAAACAATATCTTCAATCTTGCATGCTTAGGTCTTATGCCAGTGACTTACAGAAAAAAGCATATTGCAAAAAAAAAGTAATCTTTTAACTCTTGTGTTATGTGATAGATAAAACATTAAATGAATTGGCTTGGCAGTCAGTTGAGTTTCTTAGTGGATTATTGCACTAAGCTCAGATCAGCTTTCTGTTTCTAATGTCTGCATCATAGTGATCTGAACAATGCTGGATGGAAGATCTGGATGTTTTTTCATGGCATTTTAAAATTCTAGCGTGGTTAGGGGCAGGAAGAAAAAAAATTGCATCTTGACCCAGGGAATGCTATTTCCCTACGCTGTTTTCTGCAGTCATAATTCTGGTTCCTCATCCATCTGATCTGCTCAAGTGAAGCAAGATGGCTAACAATGAGAATGACAAGGTTTCTAAACAGTATTATGGCAGGCCATCTGAGGAGTTCCATATCTGGATGGATTTGCCACAAACCTACAGAGTCATCTTTCTTCATTAAAACTGGTGATAATCCTAAGTATTTTAAGAACAGCTTTAGGGCTCTTTGATTTTTGCAATGCTTTTATTTTGGCTTTATTGCTGTATTCTTTTATTTTCTCTGCTAGTTGTCTGGCTATATTTTGCTTTGTTTCTGTTTAATGTCATTTAGAGAATCTAAAACAAAGTAATGAACATAATATAGATTTGATATTTCTAAAATTGGGAAAACAGCTTCCTTTTTTGGCATTGCAGCTTGGGCACCCCTGATATATTTTTATTTTTTAACACACACACACACACACACACACACACACACACACACACACACCAAGGACTAGTTAAATTAAGATTAAATTAAGGTTCATGACATCATCTAAGTTCCATTTCAAGACTCCTATAACCTCAATTAATTTTGTAATGGATTAACATGATTTATAAAAATCCGCCATTACAGATAGTCCTCGATTTATAACAGTTCATTTAGTGACCATTCAAAGTTACAACAGCACTGAAAAAGTGACTTATGACCATTTTTCATAGATACAACCTTGTAGCCTCCCCTTGATCATGTGATCAAAATTCAGTTGCTTGGCAACTGATTCATATTTATGACAGTTCCAGTGTCCTGAAGTCATATGATCCCCTTTTGCAACCTTCTGACAAGCAAAGTCAACAGGGAAGCCAGATTCACTTAATAACCAGGTTACTAACTTATCAACTGCAGTGATTCACTTAACAACTGTGGCAAGAAAGGTTGTAAAATGGGGCAAAGTTCATTTAACAAATGCCTCACTTAACAGCAGAATTTTTTTATATTATTTTTTTTTAATTAGATTTATATGCTGCCCTTCTCCGGAGACTCAGGGCGGCTTACAGTGTGTTAAGCAATAGCCTTCATAGTTTTGTATATTTTTTTATACAAAGTCAGCTTATTGCCCCCACAAACTGGTCCTCAATTTACCTACCTTAGAAAGGATGAAAGGTTGAGTCAACCTTGAGCCTGGGGAGATTCGAACTTGCAATAATTGCAGACAGCTGAATGTTAATAACAGGCTTTTAGTCTGTTGAGCTATCCAGGCTCTTTTTGGGCTCAATTGTAGTTGTAATTCTGTATTTATAAGCTATAACTTATGGTTTAATATTATGTGTGAACTAAGCTATTTTGTCTTGTTTAGCGTGATTAAAAGATTATTTTAGATTAGTTCAATTTAGGAATCATGCTGCAATCTATTGATTACATTGGATGGATTCATACAACACTTAAATTGAAACAACCTGTAATGTTTAAACTTAGTGACTAAAATCGGGCTTAGACAACTCTTGCACATGACAACATGCAAGTGAAGACCAAATTGAAAAAGACTGGGACTAGGAAATAGCAAATGCAGCTGATGTATCACTGTTTTAAAAAACCTGTCCCATCATACTGTCATGGAGTAGCCAAATCAATTTCATGAATTTCTTCAGGCATCCATGTCTCAGATCCAGAGACACTTCCTCTTGACAGTATCAAATGTTTTTGTTAGGTCAGTGAATACAGGATAAAAAAGCTTATTCTATTCCATGCACATCTCTTGGACTTGGCTCATGACAAATACCATTTCTTCAGGACTCTGTTCTGGCCAAAAACCACACTATGCATCGGTAAGGTTCCTTTCTGAGACAGTCTGTTTATGGGAATGCAGTTGCCTGCAATGGTTAGCAGTTAGTTACCACTATAGTTTGATTTGCTTTCTTTGTTTTATAGAGAGTCAGAATGAATGCTTCAGTGCATCTCCTCTGTGGACCAAATGTCTTCTAAAATGGTTTGAAATGCCTGCAAGGTGTTTGGGTTTAGTGCTTCGTGGATCTCAGCAGAAATGACCTTCTGCCTGGTTGCTTTATTTGAGCACATCTGCAAGATAGTTTTCCTGATCCCAACAGGAGAGGGAGGCAATCTAGGGTATCTAGGTTTCTAAGTTGGAAGTATTCAGCCCACTAGTTTTTTAGTTTTTCCTGGTCTTTGATTAGGTTCAACCTGTAAGGGGGAACATCCTGATTTAGGACTATAAACTGACTTAATGGCCCTGAAGAACTCTGGTAGCATGCGTTTCTGCATAGCAGTTCACCTGCTCAGCCTTCCTTTGCCACTGCTTGTCCTGCATTTCCCGCAATTCTGTCTGAAGTATGGACTGCAGGTGGCGCAGTGGTTAGAATGCAATATTGCAGGCTAACTCTGCATTTCCACTGCCAGAAGTTCGATCCTGACTGGTTCAAGATTGACTCAGCCTTCCATCCTTCTGAGGTTAGTAAATTGAGGATTGCTGAGGCAATTGTTGACTCTGTAAACTGCTAAGAGAGGCCTGTAAAGCATTATGAAGCAGTATATAGATCTAAATGCTATTGCTATTAAACTTGCTTCTCATTGAGATAGATAATGATTGTTCTGCCAGTCTGCATAGGCCCTGTTCTTGTCCATGTACTGTTGTTGCAGTCTGTACGATGGCAATTTTAAAGGGCATCCACTTTTCAGAATAGGTTCCTGCAAGCAGTAACTTGCTGGAGAGTTTTTCATTAGATACGTGTTGGAAATGTTGGGCTTGGTTTGGAGCTTGTAGTCCTCCAATGTTGAATGACTTTCTGGCAGTCCTTGCTTGCGTACAGTGTAAAGGGGCTTAGATGCTTTCTGATGTGTGGCTGCTGCAGCTACTTGTAATTGCCACAGGTGAAAGCTGAACACCAGGTGGGGATCAAAGGTGAATGAGCAGTCCCAAGAAGGACATGACACCAAAGATGCTACTCCTCCCTGAGCACCTTATATACCTCATCTTTTACCTATGGAGTAATGAAAGAGTTGCCAAGTTTAATAGTGGCTCTTTCATAGAGTTGTTCATAGTCTCACACTCTGAGTTAGAGTTATGTTAAGAGCAACAATTGAACTCTTTTTAGTACCACATTGCATACATACTGTATATAGATTTTCATGATTAATACTTGACTGCTAAAGCTGAAAGAGATTTTGGATGATATTGCTGTCACAGCAAGATTTTATGCAGAAAGCATCACATTTGAGGTCTGGGTAGCATAATGCAGTCTCATGAGGGAACTTAAACTAGTTTAAATTACAATTAGGCAACAATTAGGCAAAAATTTCTTGTAGGAAAGCAAGGCTTACTAGAATTTGAAGCTGATATATTACAGACATAAAATGCTATTGATATCAGATAATCTGATTATTCTTTCAGGCTGCAATGCATTACAATGCAATGTAAGCCGCCCGGAGTCACCTTTTAGGGGAAATGGGTGCATAAAAAATTAATAAATAAAATAAATAATAAATGGCAGTTAGATATCTATTTTTAATCTTCATTTAGAAATTTGAAATATGGAATACATGGCCTAGAAACACTAAGTGACAAATTTATAATAGGCATAGCCAAGCCATACTCACCAATCAGCAGACAACACAATGGACAACAGACTGAAAAAATTCAGCCTGCACATAAATACTAGAGAAAGGAGATTTAATATATTATTATTATTCCTGAGATTATCATAGATAGTCAGGAAAATAAAACAAATGAATTGTGAAAGAAATCAGTCCAGAGCCCTCGCTCAAGAGACAAATGTTCAGGCTCAAACTCATATTTTGGACACATTGTGCAAAGGTATAACTCCCTTGTGACTTCCATAATGCTAAAAAAGATGAAAGAAAAAGGATGATCAGCAATAAGGTGAGTGCACTTGATTACAGTATCAGTGAATGCACCATTGAAAAGACTCTTGAATCAAAGTGTTTATGGAACATATTTAATTAATATTAATTTACAGTCACCATTGGTTTTTTTAAAGCTAATGTAGCTTTTGCATCAAAATGATGCAAAATCAGCTTTCATAATTTTTTAACATACTTTTATGTTGAATATGCTCAAGTATACTTTTAAAATCATTCTATTTGATATAGTATTGAATTGATATTGCAGCTGCTGGGCTTTCAAGCAGAATTCAAGCTTTTCTGAAATCTGACTAATTTTTAACATGGCTCCTATGAAATAATTAGCAAAAATATGGACAGTGCATAATTACATTCTAATAGTAGTTTAAAAAAATAAAACAGTCATGTTGGTTTTCTACTACTGTAAGCTACCAGTATAGCTTTTACGGGTAACATTAATTTGGTATAGAAAAAATAGGGATTCAGATATACCTTTTGCTTTCAAACCTCATCCATCTCTATGCTGTTGGCTAGGATCCAGCATTAAATAGACAGATCTTGTATCTAGTTTGGCTTGATAATGACAAAAAACATGAGCAAAGCAGTAAAAACCCAAAGAGATAGGCATGTTTCTGTATGCATTTTAAGTATTTATACAAGAGTGCCCAACAAAATACATGCACAATGTCACACTTCCTGTCACTTCTGTGGCAATTTTATTGCTGTGTTTTTTCTATTGACTTTACACAGGCACTAATTGCTAAACTGTCACGCTATCAACTGATTGAAGACTTACAACGCTGATTTCTCAAAGGGCCATTATGTGACCAGGGCATGATTGATACATGAATAATTTAAGTTCTCTGTCTGGAAATTTTGTAGAGCTGTGCAAATGTTGCTGCATTAAACATGTTTAAAACACCTATTTTAAAGGCTATACCATTTCTCTCCAAGTGCTTCCTTGCATTTGGAGAATCCCTCATTGAGGGAGATGGGCAGTTTAGAAATATGAAAAACAAACAATAAAAAGAATCGAAAGCCACTGGAGAAGGAACCCATAGCAAGTTCGAGAAGAAAGACTCTGTTATTGGTTATTTGCTGGTGTCAGACCTGCCCCAATCCAATTCCTTAGGAAAGAAAGGCCTTTGACTCCATGGTTAAAGCAAAGGGTTCTTTTACTAAAGGAGTGAGTTGCGGTAATGTCAAGCCAGTTCTGAAATCTCCCACCCTCGCTAGATGTAAAAGGTGTAGATTTGCCCACAGCCCAACCCTCCCCCCGTGACCCCCTGTGACCATTGGCAGTCTGTTTCCAGCCAAGCAGAGCTCACCAAGATGTTTTGAGAACTCTAAGATGTTTGGTGGTAATCTGCATATTTCTCAGGGTGTCTGGCCGTGGGATGCTGATACAAACAGGATCGGGATGCTCTGATCCTAATCACCTGTCATTCCCCCTCCTGATTTCCCATCATGTACATACAAAGCTTTATTGCCCTGTCACCCTTCACCCCTTCTTCCCCCTTCCAGCTTTTGATGGCAGAATGCTTGTGAGGTGCCAAGCCAAACCAGGCAGAGCTGACAGCTGGTGTTCTAAGATTAGATCTTTCTGCATGTGAACATTGATTCAGTGTGAATTTATTTATTTATTCATTTATATCCTGCCTTAACTTTTGTGTTTCTCGAAAATAAGACTCTGCCTAATATTTTTTTCAATCCCAAAATAAGCGCTTGGCCTTATTTTTGGGGAGGTCTTATTATTTTCAGGCACGTGGAGCAAGACGGGGCTCCTCTTGCCATCTTACCTGATTTCCAGCTCTGTCTCCCAAACCCTAACCAAAGGAAATATTTTCAAGGAGGGCTTATTTTCCGGGGGGGGGGTTATTTTTGGAGAGGGCTTATTTTAGTGTGTGTGCTCGAAAGCCTGATTGGGCTTATTACTTGGAGAAGTCTTATTTTCACGGAAACAGGGTATTCCTATAAACAACTCAAAGTAGGGAACTCCTTCCTCCTCCCATTTTCCCCACAACAACAACTCTGTGAGATGGGTTGGGCTGAGAGTGACTGGCAGCATGAGAGAACGCAGTTAAGGTTGCTAGTTTCTGGGTAAGAGCTCTTTAACCTGTAGATAATTTAATCTGATATTTTATACTTTATATTTTATATAGTATGCCTTATTTTAAATGTGATGCTTCTGACATGAATTAACAAAACAAACAGGCCCAAAATCACTCAGCTGGCTTTCATGCCTGAGGTGGGACTAGAATTCACTGTCTCCTGGTTTCTAGCCTGGTACATTACTATTTGTTAAAAGCAGTGTAGTACTTTAGAAATCAATGGTATAGAAGGGGACAAGAAGTTCAATAGAATAATATCAATAAAATCAATTTAAAAATTCAGCAACGCACTCTAGGGCACTCCCAAATTTCTGCTATTGCTGCTCCCATATTTCTTGAAACAGTTGGAAAGAGCTTTCCCTCTTCTCTCATCTGTGACTTAATTTTATGCTCAGTACGCTTAAATGAAAAAAAAGGCCAGTTAAGTTATCTAAAATTGAGGATCTGAGTGAGAGAAAAGTTTTTGCAAATGTGAAAATAGATTGCATTCAAGAGTTTCAAAGGAAAATAAATAAAAACAGATTTACATTGCTTTAAGTGTATCAGACCTGTATCATAAACCAGGGTTTCTTAAATTTTTTGCTGTCAGGAATGTTAAAAATTATAATTAACTTTTTTTAAAAAAAATAGCTGTTTGTATGGGTTATATTTATCAATGCATAACATTAAAAATTAAAATTGATGCATTCATGAAATATTTATTGAATCACATAAAATAACAACATCCCATTGGATATTAATGTAAAATATTATAAAACAATGTGAAGTGTCCTTGTTTTAAATATTTGCAAATGGGTTAAATATCTGGCAAAATAATTTTGGTTTTGATGACCTATGAGAGTATGTTAGGGGATTGGCAGGGATCCTAGGACCACACTTTTAAGAAACATTGCTATAGAGAGCCAGTTTGGCCTAGTGGTTAAGGCATTGAGCTAGAAAACAAGAGATTGTGAGTTCTAGAATAGTCCATCCTTAGGCATGAAAGCCAGGTGGGTGACTTTGAGCCAGTCACTCTCTCTTAGCCCAACCTACTTTACTGGGTTGTTGCTGTATGAGAAAAAGTAAGAAGGCATATTGGAAAAATTTGCTGCCTTGAGTTATTTGTAAAATAATATTGTAAAAAGCAGGATACAAACAAATAAAATATTATTTTAATTTGAACTTTTAAAAAATAAATTCATTGATGATTATTACAGGTTGCTATAGGTTAGTGTCAGGTTGCCCAGACAAAACATTCTGTATTGCTTCATACCTGCTTCATATTTCCTAGGTGTAACTTAAAAAATACAAAGAGATATTCCATAAAAGCCTCCTTAGGTTTGATTAGTGCATGACAGAGGATATGTCACAGCTTGCTAAAGCTTGGGATAAATAGTATTGGAGGAAACAAGTCCTGGGTCCTGCAGAGAGTTTGCCAAAACTTTGCAAAGCAAAGCATAGTCACTTCACTCTTATTACTTATTTATACTTTATTTTTTTAAAAAAACCCATCTTTAAAATTCAGTAGTTCTTACCCCCACATAATTGTATTTATGTTGTACTTATACTATGGTAGACTTACATAGCTTATTTTATTCCATCTAAGCTGGGGGGTGAGAACTGGAGAAAAGTTAAATAATTTATTTACATTAAGTTGCTTCTTGGCATGTTTGTATTCCCTGGGCAAGTATGTGTCATGTATGAAAGGGTGAATGCAGTTGTTCAAGCATATCTTTTAAGTGAAGTAGATACCTTGATTTTAGCCACAAAATTGCTAGTCTGGGTGGTTATACTGACCCGTGATTCTGGGATATATAGCTCAGGATATCTGAAAAGGCCCACAATAGAAAAAACTGCCCCAAAGGTTAAATAATAGCTAGTAAACTAAGATTGTTTGTACAATGGTCTGTGGGTTTCTCTAGGGAGGGTGGAAGGAATTTTGAAGCTTGATTGGCAAAGCTGGGAGGTCATAAGTGGGACATTGAATTAATATTTATAGTGGCTGTCACTTTGAATCATGACAAGACCTTGTGCTACTTAAAATCTATACAATCTATACAATGACTATATTTTATTCAGGGACAGTCCTTAATTCATTTGGAACACAACACTGTTTGGACTATAGTTTTTGGAGTATCACTGACTTTGTAATGAATTGTATATGTAGTATATTTATTTACTAGATTTGCGTGTTTCCCTCTTTATTTAAAAAAATAGAAACAATTTGAGAATAAAAAAAATTACCTTACTGTCATGGTTGTGACAGTAAGGTAATAGTTATACATGTAAGTTTAATATGTCGTCCTGAAACTAATTTCTCCTTTTTTTTAAAGTGCAAAATGTAAAATGTACTCTTTGACTATCACCCTATATCTTTGGGACATCTATAGAACACATTCGCGAACCATATTCTTTTTTCCAGATTTGGACAACATTGTGAATCTTTTTGAATTGATTGATTGATAAAAGCAAATATTCCTTCACTAAATCACTGTCTTGTTCCAATCTTTCAGATTTGTTTTGTACATAAAATAATAACTTCCAACATTGGACTTGGATAAGGTTAGATAGGTATTTCTGAGGTGATCAGGCCTAATTTGTGAAATCCCTTTACCCTTTAAGAGAGATAATACACTGTGCTGTTTTTAAAGTTATTGATTATATTCCATTATTGATTTAAATGGATGAGCAATCGAATGTGGCCTTCAGGCTCTCTGGCAGTTTCTAAAGACTTCTAAGATTTAGCAACAAAATGTTTTTGTTGCTTGGTCCTGTATAAAAAGAAATATTTACTTCTTTTTATATATGGCACTTAGAGTGGAAACATCAAGGATGTATGCAACCTATCTGGAAAACCAGGAAAAAAAGGCCTAGACATGTTTAGTTCACCAACTCTGAGGGGTTGGTATTTTGAAAAAGTATAATACCTGGGCTAAAAATGGTTGCCCTCCTCTATCTTAGGATGCCTAGTGCTCAAATGCATTCCCATATTAAGTAATCAACCTGATAGCGGCTGTTATAAGTAAGAAAAAAAGCTACCCTACAAGGCTGCCAATTCATTATTGGAACTAGAGTTAGCATGTCTATAAAAATGAAATATAGCTCCAGAATATTACCACCTACTCTATTCTTTACCTTGAGATAAACAGCTTGCCAATTTCCTCTGTTGTTTCTTAGTTTGTAAAATGCAAATGTGTATTTCCCAAAGGTGGTGAATAAAGCGGTGTAAGCCTGCTAAATTGATTTTTAATAGATAAGATTGTTCAATTAAGCATGTCTTAGTAGTGTGAGTGTTTAGGGCATGTATGTCCACTGCCTGGAACAGAAGATGGCCCTATAAACATGAATCATTGGTGGATTGCCCCCAGTTCGGACTGGTTTGCAGGAACTCTTAGTAAAATTGGCGGGAGGCTCCGCCCACTGACCTGGACATCATCATAGGTGAACTGTGCATGGACAGAAGCTTTGCGCATGCGCAGAAGAGCACGCGCAGGCTCAGTGCGAACTGGTAGTAAAGGTAAGTAGAACCCACCCCTGTGACTGAAGCACTGTGGTCTCAAGGGAATCATAGAAATAGGATCAGATTGACCCAAACTGAACAATTTTGTCACCCTTAATATTGATGTCTTGGGCTTCACTCTTTAGTTTTCCAGTTCTTCCTTCTCGGAGGTCTAGTTGTTATCCATTTAGGTGCTACGAAAATTTTTAATAATGTGGGAGAGCTGCATTTTCTTAGACTCAAATATTTTGCAGTTGAAGAAATGCAAGATATTTCTCAGCCTTATACTTCTGCTGTAAATTGAAGTAGTTTTATGCAAAACAAAGACTTTGATTTACATATATGAAATTACTAATAATAAGCTTCATCCCGCCTTTTTCCTACTACTTTCAGAATTCAATAAATTCTGAGTCCTTTCTTATCTTAGTTCTAAATACTTCTCTGCTTTTCACAGGGAGCAGCTCACTCTGTTCCTAAGGAACCCAAATGCTGATCTGCCCCCTATGTTATCAGCTATGTTATCTTCATTTCCTGCTGTTACTATGTATTACTTTGGGACATTCACTGTATGGCCCACTTTTTTTAACATTTTTTTTTTTTTGCATGAAACAAGCACAAGTATGACATCTACAGATTTTCCATAGCTGATTTGGTGGTGTAAGGGGAAAAGAAGAAAAGGAAAGGAAATTGCAGTCATGGAACTATTCCTGCCTGTAATTTATAAGTGAATTCATAATTAATGTAATTCATAAGTAAAATCTTGATTTTATGCACCCCTTCAATGGACTGAATGCATTGGACAACATCTGGATTCAGATTGCTTTGTCAAACAGAATTTAGCCCAGACAATGTTCATACATTTTATGCTAATTATATAAATTTTACATAATCTATGAAAATTTCATGTGGATTTCTGTGTTAAATATCATGTGAAGATAGTAGCAAGATACGTTGTTTGAATTAATTACTATAATATCTGGCTGCCTGGTTTTAAGATCACAGATTACATGCAAAAAGCATTAAAGTAGGGCTTTTACATGTGCATGGACCAATTTAATAATCAGACCAAGAATACAGTATGTGAAATTGCTTTTCAAGATGCTATTTGTATCAGGTGCATTTGAACCTGGGGGGCATGACTGAAGAGATGCTCTTATAAAATCTCTGGAGAATTTCAGTGGGACATTAATTTATCAGTGCTTCTGTTACACTGTAATAAACTATGCTGGAGTAGGTGGATATAATGAATTTAGATGATAGATCTGTTAGTATAATTGTTCATATGTTATATCAGATTTTTAAATTTAGAATTATTTGCTTCTGCTTTATGTCTCTAACTATACTTTTTATTGTTCTTTATATACACACATAACTGACAGATTTTCAAAGTACAATCTATTTAAAGGGTGATTTATTTTTTTAAATAAAACTTAAATTCCTTAAAGGGATCAGTATCATTGAGTTTGGAAATATATATTAGTACATGTTAGAATATTTTTTGCATAATAATAGCTGGTCTCTGCTATGAATTTCACAGCATTCTACTTTAAAAGTCATTACTTACCTCATTTTAATCAGTATTTGTTTGCTAAGTGTTTAAACTTCAGTAACTTTGAAACTAATTTAAAAGCAATGTATATATTTAATCACAATGTGAAAGATGAAGGTACAACAAAAGAAATGCATTTTTAAAAAGCAGCCTCAATAATACTTTCTTGCTTTTAAATAAGAAAGGACGGACTTTGAGATAGATGACAGAATTTAAACACTTAGAAGATCAGATATGTGTGTGTATGGTTCAGATATGACACAGGGATGGAACAAGTTTTAAAAAATATGATAAAGTGGATGCAAAACTTCAAATAAATGATTATAATACAACTATGGAAAGAGCTATGGAAAAAAATAATAAAACCTACAAATTATTATTCCTTTAATTTTAAGGGATTATTTAATTAATGTAACATGTTTTTTCAGATAATATATATGTTGATAATTACCAAATCATATAACAATAAATGTTAGAAATGCCATAAAAAGAAGGAACATTTAAAAAGAAGGAACATTTTATTGTTATTTTTTTTGTTGAAAAAATCCTTCTTTTGAAATGTGTTTTGTGACTGTCATTTACTCTCTGCATACAGTTCCATACAGATTAAGTAGAAGGAACTGGTTACACTTTTTCAGACTAATATAGTTTATTCATCACTGCCTCTGTGCAGTGATGAAAAAATACATGCCTTTTAATATGTGGGGGCAATAAGCTGACTTTGTATAAATATACAAAAGTATGAAGGCTATTGCTTAACGCATTGTAAGCCGCCCTGAGTCTCCGGAGAAGGGCGGCATATAAATCAAATAAAAAATAAAATAAATAAATAAATAAAATAAAATGTAGTAGTCTGAAAGAATGCTACCAGGCTCCTCCTCATTCAGAGGTTATAATATACCTTCAGGTTAATAGTTCCTTGCCCATAATATAATAATACTTTAACCAAACACACAGGGATATCTCATTAATCTATATTTTCTTATAGAATTAAATAGTTAGAATAACAGCACGGCTGGAGCCAAAGCAACCAATCCACTTACTTTCTGTTTCTTGTTAACATCTTGTTGAAGAATGCATGTGTTCTATTTCAGTAAACAATGTGGAGAAAGCTAGAGAAAATGTAGGAGTTCTGTTTTCAGTACCAGTACCTGGTATTTGTGTATAACTAAATCTGTGAAGTCTAAACAGGTGATTTAAGGGTGCAGACACAGAACAGAAGGAGGAAATACATATTTTCTCCCTCTTAAGTACAAATAGTACATAGACTGTGCTAAAAAAAGATCCTCTTTCATCACATTTTGAAATAAATACACATTCATTTTTAGAATCAGTTATCAAAGATAAAAGATAATTAGATTTCGGCTCCTAGCAATGAAACAGGAACCAGATGCCTATCCAACCATTTATCAGAAATATTTGGAATACATAATGATAAAGTAAAATAAATCTATCATATAACAAATATTTTTATCAGTTTTTAAGCTATATGTCCTTTCTGCTCTCTACAATATAGAGATAGAGTTAGAACTTTTCTTTATAGACTATTCCAGAGGTGGTATTCAGCAGGTTCTGACCAGTTTTGGAGAACTGGTAGCGGAAATTTTGAGTAGTTCAGAGACCGGTAAATATCACCTCTGACTGGTCCCACCCCCATCTATTTTCTGTCCCAGCTGATTGGGAGGAAATGGAAATTTTGCAGTTACTTTCCCCTGGAGTGGGAAGGAATGGAGATTTCACAGAATCCTTTCTCTGGAGTGGGGTGGGATCTGAAGAACTTCCTTACTTTCTAGAGCTAAATGGGCCTTTAATCCTGGGAATCCTGATTGCAAATCCATACAAAAATCAATATATTTTAATTTAATAAGTTTAAATTTTTGTTCCATTGCTAAGTAGATTACATTACATGACTAAATATGCCCATTTTCAATAGTATATGAGAACTATATATTTTTGTTTCCTTATTTCTCTTTTATTTTTACATAAAAAAGAAAGGGAAGGTTTAATAATGCCTATTTTAAATGGTAAAAAATTACAATTTGATGATGGTTTATATGTTCAAGGCCCTTCATGCTGTAACCCTAGGGCAGCAAAGCTGACTGTGGAATTCTGGGAGTTGAGGTGCAGCCGTCTTAAAGTGCCCAAGGTTAAGAAATACTCTCTTAGGATGTTGAATGCACCTGAAACTTGTATTTTAACATTTCTACAGCTTGAACAATAACAACACAAAATGAACAATTGGTATTAGCTAGTGTTGATCTGAATAACTAGTGCAAAAAACTTGTGAAAATTCTATTTCTTAAAAATGGTTATGTTAGTAGTATTCTTTATTTCAGTAACAATAACTCTACAAAAATTCTTGTGAGCAGAAATCAAAACACAGCATATCAGAGAATTGAAAGGATTCAAAGAACTGCAAATAATAGGAGGAAGCATCTCTTGTCCTTTCTTATAAAAAACAGAACTCCATAACTGCATAGAGAGAATCCTCTATGTTTTAATAGATTGTATCCCATTAAAGTGTAAAATTAATTCTAAAATTTATTGTTTATAAATATTTATGACAAAATAGTGAATTTATATATTCAGCATGTATATGATGCACATTTTCTTTCCAAATATTCTTCCTTATTCTTCAGCCTTTCTCTAGTTTTTGAATAACAATTCTGATATATTCATTTTGAGGCTATTGTACTACAGTAGTGTCATTTATTCAGACTGAGTAACTGACTAATCAAGCATGCAATTTCAATCAATGTAGATTTTAAAATTTCTTTTTCCTTTTAGCTGTCTCTGTAATGAGGTACAGTGCTTCATCATTTGGATTTGCAGTAAGTATTCTCATAACTGAAATGTATGTTTGCTTTTTCTGATCGATTCCACCCATTAGTTGCATCCACAGTTGCCACAAATACTATCATTTCACACAAAGAAATTTTAAGAAAGAGAGGAACCATAAGTAAAGTTAAACACTCAGACCAGAAGACTAATTGGATTTTATGTAGGATTTCCTTTCTGAATTTCACAGAAGAATTAAAAATGGGTCTAAAGCATGCTCCCAGGATTGTCCACTGTTTCCTGTATTAGCTAGCATAACTCAAGCACGTTTCAACAGAGGCTTAGTCCAATTTGTGAAGGCTTGTTTTATCAATAGTGTTAAGCAAGAGCTAACTTCAGGTTAAATCTCAGTATCAGGAGATTAATCAACTTCATGCTGATTTGCAAGTACTGGGAGCTCTGTTAGAAGCAAAATATGGAATAGGTAGACATTTTCTGGTAGTTCACTATTTGCATAGCATTAAAAAGTTCTAATACAAATTTCAAATAAACAATCCTCCTCCTCCAACCCCAAAATTAGATACATTCCACCTCCATGTTATCGTAATGCCATAGAGATCTGATGTTGTACAGAGGTAAGGTCTAGGGCTGGATTGGGAGTTTAAGGCCATCCTCATCCACAGAAGTTCAGTAGGTGATTTTGATACTGTCACAGCCTAATCTATTAAATTGTGTTATTTTGAGAAAATAAGGAGAGAGGGAGTGCTATGTCTGCCTCTGGAGTTGGAGGAAAGTTGGGAGATCTATCCAATAAATACACCAATCAGTCAATGAAGAAATCTTCTTTTGATAGTTCTGTTCATGTTCATATATTCATTAAGAACTCTTTAAAAAATGTTCCTCAGATCATCATCATCATATGTATCTAGTAAGGATTGTAGTTTGAACTAGAGACTATTGTCATTCAGGTGTCTAAGGAAACAAATCTGGCGGTGTTGTTCATGTGAATCAATCAAAGATATGAAGTTGGTGCTATAATTTGCTAATTTAGAAAATTCAGCAACAAACTGCACTCTTTTATTATTTGACAATAATGTTCATTGCTTTGCCATAAGTTTGACCTTTCTGCCTTTATAGAAGAGTCTTGTTTTTAAATATGTATGTGTTTTGCAGCAGAAAAGGGGTTACACTGTACAATTGATGTGGTTTAAAATTTTATCACTCCTTGAACTGACATAATTGTATTCTTTTGTTTCTTTTAAAATAAAAAAGTCAATTTTTAATGTTCTTTGCTTTTTATTCCAATGATGAATGCTGCATCTAAATATAGACTTGCAGCACCCTTAGCAATCTTTCATTGCAACATATTTTGCCTTAGTTGCCCCAATTAAATTTTTTATTATCTTTTCCAGTTTGATGCTACTTTGGATGTGTTGTCTTCAGTGATAGTTCTGTGGCGTTACAGCAATGCAGCAGCAGTTCATTCGGCACACAGAGAATATATGTGAGTACTTAAAGCTATTTTTATCTCTGCTGAAGCTTTCATTAATACTTTATTTCCACTGGGCCAATTATTTTTTTCTGCCCTCATGATTTCTGAAAACCTCCTGGTGACACCATACTAAAAATCTTTTCACAGCACCACAGGAAAGCACCATATGTAATATAGCTCCTTTGAACAGCGGTTGCTGAAAAACCTTGGTTGCATCCTTCAGTGGGGGATGCATACCCTGGTACCTGCAGCTTGAAATTCACATTGAACAGACTGGCCCTGCTGCATTAAGTTGCACAGTGGGTGATCTCAAAGCAGGCGATCTATCAAAGCATAATTTGTGTAAAGGTGCAGCAGTAATTCATTATTTTGATTTTAACTTATTCCACTGGCAGAATATGATCTATCATATTAGATTCGAAGTATAACGTTAATCATCTGCTAAGGTGGTGCTTTTTTCTCCTATGGACCGCTTTCCTTTAATAAAACTTTCAGCAAATTGCTATTTGACTTTTAGTGTTTCTTCACAAAAATGGGTGAAGGTAGTTACTTGTTTTAGGTGTATAATTACCAGGTATATAGCTATATAGGAAATCCATGATTTCTATTCATTCATCCTGCTGAGGTTGCAATTGGTTACAGTGTCACCCCATGCTGATCAGATTATTTGTTTGGGGCAGGAAAGACACAGATTTTATCCTCTTATACACTTTTTTATTCATTACAAAGGAGTTTCCTACAAGAGGCGGTGACTGGAAGGAGAAGTAAACTGAGTGCAATTGTAAATGTTGGGAATATAGGGGATGTAGAAAACATGCTTGCTTCTGAATGTGATTTTGGGCATGTATGCAGGAAAAATAAACACCGCCATGTTTTATGTAATGAGACAGTCCCATAGGAAGTTGCTTATAGAGGGAAAGTACCAGTAAGAAAAGATCAGAGGTTAAAATAAATGTTACAACTCTGATGTACACCTGTCTAGCAAATCTTAGAAACTGGCATGAGCAAATGAGTTCTATGGACTATCTTCTGAAGAACCTTGTAACCTCAATGAAAATGGGGGAAAGAACTGAGTACTGTATGTAATACGCCATGGCTTTATATATCATAATTTCACCTAGTCTAGGTTCTAGGATATCAGGGCATGAGTACTGATCTTGAACTTCCTAGTTTATGGTTGAGTAAGTTTGATCAGAAAAGTGGCATTAGAAGTCAAACATGAATAAACAATTATACAGTCAGGGACAAACTAAAGTTATACTTAGAGTATATCTTTACCTCTTGCATTGCTCATTATTTTGTAAATAACAGAAATAAGGGCCCTGTGGATAGGGAAAAAGGATGGAGCTGTAATTCATTTTGCCACTGCAACATTTAGGGCAGAAAAAATACAAAGTAAATAGTCTTGTGTGAAATTACTTGGATTCATTAGATAGATATAATCATATTGCGCTCTGCTGTTTCATATTCAATAGCTAAGTAAATATACTGTAAATTAGAATAAACATGAATCACTAGGATAAGCATGAATAATTCTGATCATAGTGCTTTGATATTTTCTTGTATGTTTCTCAATTTCTTTATAGAATAGGTAGGTGAAAGATACTTCTATTTTAAATTTGCTGGGTAAAGCAATTAAAAAATAAATGATGTTAAATGTTACCATAGGCATTGGTAGTAAGCCTTGTGATATTTTTATATATAAAACATTGAGTCTTTATGTGTATATATATTTTTAAGAAATATATATATATATATATATCTTAAAAATAATTTTTATTAAACAGTTTTTTAAAAAGAAAACAACAAACAAAAACAGATATTTACATCTTCTTTTCAACGTCTTCGCATCAGTAATTCATATTTATACATTTTCTCTTATCTTAGTCTATCTTTTATAAATATATTTCTAGTATATCATATATATATATTCTCTTAATCTAAATATTTTATTTACATTTAACGTAAACAGGTACCTAATTTCCTTTCCACAATTTTTATATCTTCCCATTTATTTATGTAGTCTTTATTTTAAGCAGTGGTGGGCCGCTGCCGGTTCAGACAGGTTCGGGAGAACCAGTAGATCCAATGATCAACTGGCCTCGCCCACTCACCCCCGCCCTATCCTGTCCTATATTTCCTTCTTTCTGACTCGCACGGCACAGCTGATTTCTGTGCCTCCACTGTTCTGCTTACTGGGGCTGCCTTAGAAGGTAAGCAGCTGAGCTTCAAATTGCTATATTTTGAATACTGCGCTCAAGTGCACATGAAGCGCCCACTCACCGAACCGATTGTTAACCGGTTGCATCCACCACTGATTTTAAGACCTAAAACTGAAAGAGGCTAAAGTTCAAAGTTCTTGTTTCGTTGTTGAATTGTACAAACTCAGCATTTCAGAGACCAATTTCTATCTTATCTAAAATCAGAAAAGAGGGGTCACAAAAAAACCCCAAAACCCATTAAAGACATATATATGAATACAAACATTTTATCATATTAAATATACTAATGTAGTACTTCAGGAACAATGCTTTTAAAATTTTGCATTTGGAATTATGAAAACCGTTTGTGTATGTTAGAATAGAAAGCTGTCAGAAACAGATATAATGAAGTGCTCTATAGTCTTGTCACTTGCATCGAGAGTCCTATAATTTTGCAAACATTTTGAGTGATTCTCTTTGCTCTGCCTGGTCCTCAGCATTACGATCTGGCTGTAAAAAATTATGTCTTCCTTCTATTCCTTGTTGACCCTTGCATCATTCTCAACTCTTCATTCTCTCAGCTAAACTCCCTTCTTCAGAAACAGAAATGCTACTTCTTTCCTTAATCATTTTGATGCATAAAAGACCTTTTAGGTGAGCTTTGCCTCATTGAATCCCCAGCCAGATTCTGTGTCTGACGTACAGGTTCCCCTCGACTTATGACCACAATTGAGCCCAGAATTGTTGTTGCTAAGAGAGACATTTGTTAAGTGAATTTTGCCGCATTTTACAATTTTTCTTGCCACAGTTGTTAAGTGAATCACTGCAGTTATTAAATTAGTAATAGGATTGTCAAGTGAATCTGGCTTCTGCCTTGACTTTGCTTTTCAGAAGGTCACAAAAGGTGATCACATGACCTTGGGACATAAATATATTCCAGTTGCCAACTGTCTGAATTTTGTTCACATAAGCAATGGTGCTGCAATGGTCATAAGTGTGAGAAACAATCATATGTCCCTTTTTTCAATGTGGTTGTAAGTTTGAAAGGTCACTAAATGAATGGTGGTAAATCAGGACTACCTGTATTCCTAATCATTCTGGTCCTTGAGTATTTAATGAAGTTCCTGAGATGCAGCATGTAACCCCCCCCCCCCCCCAACATCTAGATATCTACTTCCAGGTTTCTCAGCAAAGGCCATGCTGCCTGAGGAATCTTATAGTTTAAGTACACATATATGGAGAATGTCAGAGTCAAGAAAGATGAATGCAAGTACATTTATCTTGCTGATTAGTTATTTCAGTGGTAAAAGAACCTATGATGAGAGCAATGTTAATTAGTTGTATTATTGATTACTATACATTTAAAGCTAGTTGAATAAGATTGGGTGCCCAATTACCCTAATAATGAATTTAGCCTCTGTTTAGTCTTCTCTTCATTTCAGGCAGACTCTGACTCCAGAAGATGTTGCGGGCACCACAAACATAAGAGGCATTTGATCTTGCATATATTGGCTCTATTTTATAGATTGCAAAGTCTAGCCTATGTAGATGAAGACATCAATTGTCCTCAAACTACCCAATCTGGAACTGATAATTTTGTTTAGCAGTTATTTTTCTTTTTCTTTTATTAATTTATACTCTTATCAACTTATTTTCTAAATGCTCTATATAACCATCTTTTTCCTTGTATTCTTTCAATACTGTTTCTTTTCTCGCCACATTTTCTTTCCTTAAATTAGAATAAGTAGAATAAGCATGCTAGTCTATGTTAAGCATGTGTATGTTTTAGCTTCCAGCTGCCTTTTCATAAATGTGTATGACTACTTCCCTCCTGCTATGTATATGTAAGGGAAATTGTCAATCTTTCTTGAACTTTAATACCTATTAAATCTCCTACTTGAATACTGTGTGGATCTTTGTTGAGCTAATTATCCATGTTCTGAGACCTATCACCTTAATTATAGCTAATTTATCCCCTAATTAGCCCATCAGAAATAGCTATTTCCCAAATTTTTTTAAAAAAGCAATCAATAAGATATTGTTTTGCATTTCAAACCTTGTCAAAATATCCTATCGGTCAGATCTTAATCTACATACCTGAAATTATGTGCATAGGTGGAGAATTTCTGACAAGAGTACACAATTATGCCTAAAACACTATGGTCACTGTTTCCTAACAAATTTAGAAATGTAGAGGCCTACTCTATGCAAAAGATGAAGCTTTTTGAAATTATGTTGATGTCATTTGGAATGTAAAATGCACTATTTTTAGTTCATTTAATAAAAATTAAATAACTGGTTTCCTTTTCTTTTTAAAAACTTCGTATATTAAATGAATAAAACAAGATTTGAATTTCTGACAGCTCTGTCAGACTGTAAGATAACCACAAGCTAACAAGCCCACCCGCTAGTTATATGACTGATATTGATAGTCTTGTTGTATTCAGTGTAGTGTCATCACAGTTCAGTGAATATTCTAATTAACTTTGCAGAGAGCTGCTAAAACTGGTTCCAATTCCTTGCAAAACACATATTGCAAAAATACAGCGGATAACACGAGGAAGGCAACATGATCTCTATGTATTGTCACGTTCAAGTGAAAACATTTGCACAGATTGTATTTGCATGCATCACTGGTTTTTTTAAAATCCTTAATTCTGTTGCCACACCTTTATTGCTCTTAGAACAGATTGAGTCAAGAGTAGTAATTACCAAGGGCTTTATTATATTCCCAGTTAGACATATTGTTGTCACTACATTTCATTTGCTGAAAAATTAGGAGATGATTAGGTTTTTCAAAAACTAAATTATATCAGTAATGCATAGTTATTTAGGTAGAACAAAGAGAAATGTTATACCATACAAGGTTTACAACAAAGTTTTGCTGTAAATAAACTTATATAAATTGCAGAGTGTTTAATGTTATTGACCAAATGTTGGTGATAGTAAAGCCTCTTACAGAAATGGCTAGTATATGCCAAGTATGCAAGAGTAAAGGGTTGTAGCTATAATTTTATTACCTTTATTCTACTGTGCTGAAAAGAGTTCCCCTTTACCCCACAATTGTCTCCTTCCTTCCTTTCCCTCCCCCACTTCCCTATCACATTTACTTTCAGTTACATTTTATATTTTGATTTATATATTGATAATATACATATATTGAATGATAGTAAAACTTAAATTAATTGTTCATTAATTTAGAATTTTCAGCTCTATTCTTCCATCTATTACAGATATGAAATGCCCATGACTTCTGAAGGCAAGCTGATCTACTGGTTAATTGTTTTCACTGTTAGAAAGTTTCTCCTTAATTCCAGGATGCTTCTCTCCTTGATTAGTTTCAGGATCAGTTTACATTACCTGTCTTACAGAGGTGGTATTCAGTTGGTTTCAACCGGTTCACCGAACTGGTAGCGGAAATCGCAGGTGGGTCTGCCCACCCACCCTGGCTCTATGCCATCCTATTTAGGCACGTTTTTGAGGCCAGGTGCATGCGTGGAAGGCAGGTGCGCAAATGAACCGGGTGCGTGTGTTCAAGAAATGAGCATGCATGTGGCGAACTGGTAGTAACATAATCAGAAACCCATCACTGCTGTCTTATTTGCTAACGCCAAATATGGCCCTTCAGATATATTTGAATGACAACTCCCACTGTTCCCTGAGATTAACTTCCACTGCTGGGATTTCTAATTCAGCAACATTAATTTCTCAGATGAGTAATTTTAAAAGATGTTCCATTATGCTTTCTCTCTACTTAGTGCTAGTTGGCTTTTCAAAGAAGCTTCCAAATAACACTTGTCTTTATTTAAAAATGTATACAGGCTTAAGTTTTACGTAGAAAGACTTGAGTTTCTAAAACGCCTCTAGGTGATGGATGAAAGATTTCGCAGCGATTTAATGCAGTATACATTAAGCCCTAGTGAAACTGTAGTACGGAGATATTGAAAGGCTGTGTTAAAATTGCTGCTTAGGTACGGATGACCTTGGGGAGGCAATTGTTCAAAAATAAGACTACAGATATTTCAGGATAAAAGTAATTCGTAGCCAATTGAATAAATTTTTGTAGAATAATTGTCTATATCATGCAAGGCCTGTTTCCCATCACCTCAAGTCAAATGGGAATTCACATATTGGCAATGCTGATATTGCAGCCGCCTTTTCTGGCTTTCCAGTAACATAGTGTCAGCAAATTTTTTATTATTATTCCAAGCTAGAGTTTTGATTTTGTCTGTCACACTAGGTTACTTCAGTGCCAACTGTGGTCAATGAAGTAATGATGCTGAATTGGTAAAAAAAGGAAATACAAAGCAACGTGAAAGTGTTAAATATACTATTGTGAGGACCAATTTCCAATCATCCTGGATTTGTGAAATATTTAGTTTCAGGGCATCCTCTCTTAAATGGAGGCTAAATATAAACTATTTAAGTTTTGTAATTCTTGCTACAGTTATGGGATATAAGCTTGGAGGAAGGGATGTGGGAAGAGCAGTGAACTTCTATGAATATATGTGGAGGTGATAATACAATCAACCGTAAGGAATTCTGGTAACTGATGGAGACGGAACTGAAAGAGAAATTTTTGGCTTTATAACGACATACGCAACGTGATCATGAAATGTGAAAAGCTATTTATTTATTTATTTATTTATTTCAATTTATAAACCGCTCTTCTCCTTGCGGACTCAGGGCGTGAACAGCCAAAATAAAGCATGGTATACAAAAGTTAAAAACAGTTAAAAATTATTAAATATTTTCAGCCGACAATTAAAACAACCCAATTTCAAATCAATTTCAAATTTAAAACAGAGGATGGGATCAAGCTAGCTCAGCTAGATGGAACAAATGGGTTTTAAGAGCCCGACGAAAGGTCCGGAGATCTGGAATCCTGTGTATCTCCGGGGGTAGGTCATTCCAGAGGGTGGGCGCCGCCACAGAGAAGGCTCTCCCCCTGGGGGTGGCCAGCCGGCACTGTCTGGCCGATGGCACCCGGAGGAGGCCCTCTCTGTGCGAGCGTACTGGCTGGTGGGAGGCTATTGGCAGAAGGCGGTCCCGCAAGTACCCAGGTCCTAAGCCATGGAGCGCTTTAAAGGTAGTCATCAACACCTTGAAGCGCATCCGGAAGACCACCGGGAGCCAGTGCAGCTCGCGCAGGAGAGGTGTCACATGGGAGCACCATGTTGCTCCCATAATTCCCCGTGCGGCCGCATTCTGGATCAGTTGGAGCCTCCGGGTGCACCTCAAGGGGAGCCCCATGTAGAGAGCATTGCAGTAGTCCAGGCGGGAAGTCACAAGAGCATGAGTGACTGTGCATAGGGAGTCCCGATCTAGAAAGGGACGCAACTGGCGTATTAGGCGAACCTGATAAAAAGCCTCCCTGGCCACGGCCGTCATGTGTTCTTCTAAAGACAGCCGTGCGTCCAGGAGGACGCCCAAGTTGCGAGCCCTATCTGTGGGGGCCAATGTCTCACCCCCAATAGTCAGCAATGGCGTCAGCTGGCTATATCGGGACACCGGCAGCCACAGCCACTCGGTCTTGGAGGGGTTTAGTCGGAGCCTGTTTCTCCCCATCCAGACCCGCACAGCTTCCAGGCACTGGGACATCATTTCAACGGCATCGTTGGGGTGGCCTGGGGTGGAGATGTACAGCTGGGTGTCGTCAGCGTACTGATGGAACTCCACCCCAAAGCCACGGATGATCTCACCCAGCGGCTTTACATAAATGTTGAACAGAAGGGGCGAGAGGACCGACCCCTGCGGCACCCCACAAACAAGGCGCCTCGGAGTCAACCGCTGCCCCCCTGTCAACACAGATTGCGACCGGTCAGAGAGATAGGAGGAGAACCACCGTAGAACGGTGGCCCCCCCCAACTCCTCCAACCAGCGCAACATGATACCATGGTCGATGGTTTCAAAAGCCGTTGAGAGATCTAATAGGACCAGGATAGAGGAACATCCCCTATCCCATGCCCTCCAGAGATCATCCACCAACGCGACCAATGCCGTTTCCGTGCTGTGCCCAGGCCGGAAGCTGGACTGGAGCGGATCTGGATAGACAGCTTCATCCAGGAACTGGGGAAGCTGCCATGCAACCACACTCTCAACAACCTTCGCAACAAAGTGAAGGTTGGAGACTGGACGGTAATTAGCCAAAACAGCCAGGTCCAGAGAGGGCTTTTTGAGGAGGGGTCTCACCACCGCTTCTTTCAAAGCGGCCGGCAGAACACCCTCACTCAAAGAAGCGTTAACAATCTTCTGGATCCAGCCTCGTGTAACCTCCCGGGAGGCCAGCACCAACCAGGAGGGACACGGGTCCAATAAACATGTGGTCGCATTCTGCCGTCCCAGAATCCTGTCCTTGTCCTCAGGAGCCACAGAGTCAAACTCCTCCCAAACCACACCCCCAAGACCTGCCTCAATCATCCCGTCCGGATCTACCCAGTCAGAGGCCAGACCTTCCCGGATCTGAGCTATTTTTTCATGCAGATACTGGACAAACACCTCAGCTCGACCCTGCAAGGGGTCATCCCGAGCTCCCGGTTGAAGGAGGGAGCGGGTCACCCTAAACAGGGCGGCTGGGCGATTATCTGATGATGCGATAAGAGCGGAAAAGTAGCTAGACTTTGCCGCTTTTATCGCCACTAGGTAGGTCTTAATATGAGACCTCACCAGTGTTCGGTCAGATTCGGAACGGCTGGTCCTCCAACCGCTCTCCAGGCGTCTTTTCCGGCGCTTCATCTCCCTCAGCTCCTCAGTAAACCAAGGAGCTGGGTGAGTTCGGCGCCGGGTCAGAGGCCGCAAAGGCACGACGCGGTCCAAAGCCCCAGTGGCCACTCTATCCCAGGCGGCCACCAGGTCTTCAGCCAAGTCATGAGCCAGAGTCTCAGGAAATGGCCCAAGCTCCATCTGGAACCTGTCAGGTTCCATCAGGTGCCTGGGGCAGAACCACCTAATCGGTTCCGCCTCCCTGCGGTGGGGTGTAGCGGTCAGAAAGTCTAGTCGAAGGAGAGAGTGGTCCGACCATGACAAGGGTTTGATGACTATGTCCCCTATATCAAGGCCACTCGGCCAGAGACAAAAACTAAGTCCAGGGTGTGTCCGCCCGTGTGAGTGGGGGCGTGAATTAACTGAGTCAGGTCCATGGCCGTCATGGAAGCCATGAACTCCCGAGCCACCTCAGACATTTCACCGACAGATGGCAGGTTGAAATCCCCCAAGACCAAAAGTCTGGAGGTATCAACCGCCACCTCGGCTATCACGTTGAGTAGCCCAGGGAGGGCTGTTGCTACGTGGCAGGGAGCCAGGTACGTAAGCAGCAGACCCATCTGAACTCCGCGACCCCACTTCACAAGGAGGGATTCGCACCCGGTTATCTGAGGTACAGTGGATCCCTCGGATCAAGACTCTCTTTTATAATAACCACCACCACCCCGCCCCTGCCCTGAGCTCTCGGCTGATGGAATGCATGGAAGCCTGGAGGGCACATATCCACGAGGGGGACTCCCCCCTCCTGGCCCAACCAGGTCTCCGTAATACCTGCCAGGTCCACTCCCCCCTCCTGGACAAGATGAGTGGGGCTTTATTTACCACGGACCTGGCATTGCAGAGCAACAGCCGGAGACTCGGGCCCTGAGACTCTGCGTAACCTGGGGAGCGAGAAGGGCTTTGGGGACCGGAGCGTGCCATCGCTCGGAGATAGCGAGTGTGTGCCCCCCTCATGTGATATGGTCCCCTGCACTCGCCATATCTGCCCCTCCCACTCAGTGTATTGAAAGGCCCTCTGCAAAGTGAACGTCAATATACCCGTTACCCCCGGAATCTGCACCTCCCATAGCCCCACTAACAATTGGACCTCACCCCTCCTCCTGTGGGTTAATCCCCACACCCCCACAACCCTCTCGCTTCCCAGAACCCCTTAAAAATTTGTTTAAAAATTTCCCTAGAAAATCCCTCAAATTCCTTTTCGCTACATGCCACCTCTCGGGGCTCCAAAGCCCGTCATAAAGGTAGGCCCTCAATAGAGTGGAGGGCCAGACCTGCGAGAGGGGGGAGTCTCGCAGGGTAAGAAGCTCCGCTGATGAATACATTTAATATTTGGGAGAAGTCCATGGCCAGGGGGTTAATTAAGATGGATCCAAAAGTTCCGGCAAAGGGATATCCACTCCAGTTCAGTCAATAAACTCCGCTGCTCTCTCACCACAGTGGGTAGAGTCTTAAGTCAATTCGGGCCAGATGTTCACACCAGCCGCCCTCTCACGGAAGCTGGGAAGGGCCAAAAAACAGCAGTCTTAATCCGACTCTATACCAGACTAGAAAACCAGGGTGTATCCTTCAATAGTTGAGAAGCAATCGATGGTAGTCACCAATCTACAGGAACTGCTGGCCCCGGGGGTATTTCGATGGTTGCATTTTAGGCAAAAAGAGGTAGTAAAGTCCATGGGAGGCAGATATCACAGTTGTTCAGGGGTCTAGATGATAAATAGCCATAAGGCCAAAGGCCAAATCCGTACAGAGAGAAATGGCTGGAGACCTATCCCAGGGTTTAGACCAGTGGTAAACCAGTGGTAGCTCTAATCACCCCCAATCCACACAGGGAGGGGGGGGAGAGCCTCTGAGACGACCTCTCCAGATGGGTCCGCCTTCCATGGCCGCCCCAGGTAGTCCCTGTTAACGTTGGTGGCATAATTAATATAGTGCCCCACACTCTCACCGATGGAAACCTCCAGTCTCTCTTTGCCCTCTCTGGCGCCCTTCTCTGCAGCCGTTCTTCCTGGAATCACCGCCAGCCAACAACCTTGTCATCGTCCTTTCCACTCTCCCCCAAACGATCTCCATCCCCGCTGGAACACCCAGGAACTCCAGCCACTCCAACGGCTTCCCTGGAGCTCCCACGGGGGGGGGGGGGGGCGATACCATTGAGGTTGTCGTTGCCGTGGCAATCCCTAAGCCGCAGAGTCAACGAAAGATGCCAGAAGACGCCGAGGCCTCTTTCAGCTGACTGTGTGATCCTCCAACAGCCGCCTACGTCCTCGCCCCGTTTGCCGTGTCCTGGGGAGCGTTTGGCTCCCAGAATGGGTTAAAAGATCGGCAAAGAACTCCTTTGCCAGTCTAGGGGGCTCAACGAGCTGGTCCGGCCCCCGAAAACGCCCAAAAAGCCGGGGACATACTCCCTGCCTCACCGCCAATCAGCTGGGAGCGGCCATCTTGGGCATGCGCAGAAACACTGTTAAGCTAGAACTAAGGAATATCTTTAAAGCATAAACTAAATGTCCTAAACTGGATGTTTTAGGAATATGAGTCAAGCTCATATAAATGGCCACTTTAAACCAGATTATTACATGATCTACCATACAGAGCATGAGTTCATACAGAGGAATAAGGAATAGAATGTTGATGATCTTTAAAAAGTGTGTACTCAGCTAGAAACCAATGAACAATGGGATCGTATTTGTTAGAATTAATTCATGCTATCCAGTGACATCAGTGTTACAAAAACGCGTGGGCCAGCCTCAGATGCTTTAGTGGAAGCAATTGAGAAATTTTATGGCAAATTGCAGGAAAGGCTAAATGCAGCATAAGAAAGAAGGTAGTGGGTATTTGGAATGCAGAAACTGGAAAAATAGAGGAATTATGAATTATTGGAAGATTTCAATTATGTAAAACAATCATATTGAGTTTTTAAAAGAGTATTCTTTATTTATTGCATCACCTGTTTCAAGCAGCATAAATCAGGACATAGCCATAATCAGATAGGCAACTTCAGAATAAAAATGTTATGTAATGAAAGATGGAGAACTGTAGTTCAGGCAGGTTATTTTATATTCCAATACTGATTACAGAATCACTCATGTATAATTGGTGGCCAATATTTGGATTTAAATTTAAAAAGAGGCCATATATACTAGCTGTGTAGACCAGAAGACAAGTATATTTCGGTAAAACACAGAAATTAGGACATATTGCTATATATGCTTGATTTTTTAGGCAAGGAAAGTAGGATAAAACGAAATAATTAGGCAGAGGTTTTAGAAAAAGAGATTTACTCTTTGCATCAGTGACTACAGCATAGTCTGTGAGTTATATTAAGGAAAATGGTATTCCAGAACAATTGATTATTCTTCTGAAAAATCTTTACAATGAATAACAAGAAACTTAAATTGGAAGCTGTGGTCCAAGCAACATTATTTTGCTCAAGTGCACAATTCATACTCACTACAATTAAGATATTTGCAGCTAAAGCGTGAACTATGGCTATTCAAGATCTGAACCTTGGGTAGGTATATTTCCAAGAGAGGAACCCAGGTCTTGGTTATGAGGATGCCAGACTGACATTCTCATACATGATAAGATCATGAATGGGGGCAGATTTATTGCAAACTGACCTGGCATTCCAAAGTGGTAACAGGACTCCAAGGCCATCTGGTACTGAAGGTGAATACTGAAGTCTAGACTGAAGAACCATTCTCCAGCAGTGACCCTGACATCCTTGAGTACAGTTTGTCCAAAGTTTTGCCCTGTATTTTGAAGCATGATCCTGCTTCACCAACAGCTGTTGCCATCCTAATTCTGGAGAAGGGCTGAAAGGAAGGAGCAGAGATCTTGCAATCTGCCCTGGAAAATTCTCCTTCCACATTCTGTAGGTTAGTGCCTTTGAAATCATGGTGCATATTTTTCTTTATTGCAACTTTTACAGGGATGTTCATCTTGAATTGGGTTCTGGGCATTCTAATAATATTTATTTGCACTGTATATTCTCTAAATGTAAGAAAATTCTGATATATCAGATGTAAACTCTACCCCCAGATGGCCGATAACAGCTAATGATGTAGTTTAGGTACTTATTTTATTATATATGGTGCATGACCATAATGCTACAATAAATTTACCCATGCCATTAGGGCCATTTAATTGGTAAAAACTATGCCCATGAATGTGCATATATCAATCATGTTTAGCCTTTTAAAGTATTCCTTTTTATATTACTTTATTTTATATCACACTATTATAGTTTTGATATTTAGAATATTCATATTATAGTTTATTGGTAAATTTTAATGATATTGTGATTTTACATTTCGCATTAGCTATTTTTATTTATAGTTATTATCCTATGGTTTTATACAAATTATCCTTCTAGTTTTTGAATTTATACAGCCACTATATTATAAGAATGGCAGGGTGAAGGGTTGAAACCCTTATAATTTGAAATGTGCAGACAATTTCACATTGTTATATGAAAATTTAAAAAAAAAACCAATGAGAAAAACCCATTATGCTCGTGAAAATTCTGGATTAACCTTGAGTGAAAGAGGTAAACAGCTTTTCTTTTAAAAATAAAAAGGACATGATGCTTGAGAAATAAAGAAGTTTAATTCAAGAATGAAAATAATCACAAACTTTGACAAGAACTTAAAGATTAGGAAAATCTATTGAGAACAAAGATCAAAATAATTAAAGCTATGTTTTTTCCAGTAGTGATGTATCACTATGAAATTGAACATGGTGAAAGAACTTTTTTTTTTAATTATGTGTTTGGAGACAGTAAAAATATTATAAAATTCATGAAGTACTATTCAGTTTTAACCAAACAAAAACTTATTGGTCCCTTGAATCAATGAACGTGTGTACTTTGGACATACGATGTAAATGGTGAAGTACAAATAAATGACTGCACATGGTACAGTAAGCCGGAAAAAGTCAAAGAATGCAAATGTAACATTTAAGGCAAGTAGATGGATGGGACAATTTTTTTCTGAAATAGCCTTTGAAGAGCTATGGGCTCTTTTGTAACATTTATTCTTGTAAACAAGTTAAATTGATGAGCATTTGTCCATACTATGACTAGGAAGTTGAACCTGAATTGAAGGAATCTAATTCTATTTTTTTCCCAGTCAGTAGGTTTTATTTGAAGTTAAAATAGATTTCCATTCTTATTCCCCCATTACCTTTTGTTCCCACACCATTTGCCAAATACGTTTGCTCTACTGACGGTGAAGCATCAACAATGGGAGGTGTATTGTCCCTCATCTATAATATGCCCAGTCAGTTGCTTTGGAACTTGGTAATAACTTGCATCCTAATATGCTGTAAAATAGCCCATAAGGCCATAAAATGGGAAGGGTGAAGCATTAACAGAGACTAGTGATGACTGAGGAAAGAGATGGACAGCTGTCTTTTCCTTTCTTATTTGACACCAAGCTCATCCAGTAAGCAGAGAGAAAGGTAGATAGCATGTAGGTGGATGTGTGGCTAACTGAGAAGAAAAGAGAAACTCTGGATTTTACTAAAGTTGCAAATAAGAAAAACTGATTACATTATGCATCATTTTTTTGACATTTCTGAATAGGCTGTATGCAAAATAAACAAGTCTGCACTTCTAAAGAAAAGCTTTTCTGCAGTCTCTTTCATGCGTCTGGTCTCTATTTGCTGCGTATGCTTCCAAACCAGCAGATTGGCTGATGTGTATAGGTTAAAAAATAGTAGCACATTGCTGTGCTAATTATAACAGCCTCAAACTGTTTTAGGAATAGGTGACAAATTTGTTAATGTTACATGGAAAATGTCGCTTCCTTATTTCATATAATATGTAAAAGAAACAGATGCTTGCTATAAGATGAATGAATGTACAGTATTGTTTATTAGAATAATTGCCAGAATATTAAAACATTTTTCTGGCCAAAAGCTGTATTTATTGAGGATCTATTTGAACTAGTTAATAAAATCTGTAAGTTATGAACTTCAGCTTCCATCCTGAGAGGTTTTAATCAGTTTAACCATTACGATGCAGCTTCACACATCATCTGAAAACAAGGATGCCTTGCATCGGTACAAAATTCGGCCTAAGGCAAATGCCACACACCAAGTTTATTCACATTTATGCAATTTACATTTTCAGACTACTTCCTAAATCCTGAAGAAGTGACAAGAGCAATATGTGTATCTCACTACATGAGCAACTGCTTGATATTTTGGAATTCCTGACAATGATTTTGTTTCCGTGTCCTGCTCTTGAATGTTGTTGTGTGGAGTGTTAATTCTTTAAAAATGTTTACTGTGTAAACATTCTGCTTATTATTTAGTCCCGTGTTTTCATTAAACATTAAACCTCAGGGAATAAAAGTTCCTAAAAATCTTTCTTTCTTTACAGAGCTTGTGTCATCTTGGGCGTGATATTTCTTCTGTCCGCTTTATGTATAGTGATCAAAGCCATCCATGACCTTGCAACTAGGTTGCTTCCAGAAGTGGTAAGATCTTTTAAAAAAATAGTAATAATAATAATCCTAAATTTCAATGTTTCAGTAAGAAAGGTTGTTATGCAGCTGCATGTGCTTTTTTGTAACTTTCCATGGTTGTGTGGCAAGTTTATCTTTTATGGCGTCAGACAACGTGATGTCAATTTTATCTTTTGTATTAACGTACCAAATCTATTCACTTCTAGAAATTAAAAAATCCAGAAATGTGCTGTGGCCAAAAATTGGATTAGGAGTAGTTAGCATTGGGGAAATGTTAAAAAATTGGAATTTGCTCAGATTTCCTGAGTTGTAATCTGCAGTATATGTTACAGTTGAGGAAATTTTGTAACGGTACAATACAAGGTTATTCAGAATAGTTGCAACAATAGGAAATAAGTGGTGCTCTTGTGCCTAAGATTCTAGAGTGCTCTAGAAGCTATTTACTCTACTGTAGCTACATGTTGTTAAGGAAGTACTGTTTTCTTGAGGTTCTACAGACTTAGAGCTGCTTAAAGTGAAATTATATTCTCCAAAATCCTCTTTTATGTAGAATCAAGATTGCACTTATTATTACTGTTCATCGCATATTCAGCCAGATGTTTAGGCTAGATTTGGCATTTTTATCGATCTATTGAGTACTTCCCAAGGACCTGAGATAGCCAGATGTTGCTGTTGGATGGTAGTAAAGCTATTGTTGCAAGTTGTAAACTGTTCCAAGCAAAGCTGCATTTTGCAATTAACTGGTTGTCATTTTGTTCAATGTTATTATTATCATGAGATTTAGATGAGATATCCTGCATTTTTTATATGTAACCCATGATGGTGACCATACCTAATAGTCCTGTCTATTTCCTTCATAACAAGCATTCTACAAGGGGGGATGGGGTGAGAAAGAGTGACCGTCCAAAGTTGATCAGCCAGCTTTTGTGCTTAAAGAAAGCACAAAATCTCCAGGTTTTACATATGGATTATTTACATACTATTGTCTAAGAATTATATCTAGAAGAAAATCAACTAAATCCCCCTAATAATGACTATCTTTCTTTATACAATCATTTTATAAAGCTTGGTATGAAATTTTAACAGCATGACTCCCATTTTCAATCATGTGGCTTTGGCACAAACTTTCTAATACAAAATTTTCTCTTCATGTTCTGGTAAGAATACAACATATTAATTTATGGAGCAGAGCATAGTATTAATGGAACTATGCTTTAAGGATGTTATGGTTTATTCAGTTTTTATTTATAATTCATATTTTTAAGGCCACACAATCCATAGTTAAGCACATGTAGCACATAGCATGTCAAGGGAACCCAATCAAAGACTGTATTGGCATTTGTCCTGCTGCATTAGACTTAACTCTTTCAGGTGGCCCTTGACTTAAAACCAATCATTTTTTTTAAAAAAATAATTTTTATTGAACAGTTTTTTAAAAAAACAAATAAAAACAGGTATTTACATCTTCTTTTCAACATCTTCGCATCAGTAATCCATATTATACATTTTCTTTCTTATCTTAATATGTCTTTTATACATATATTTCTAGTATATCATATATATACCGTTATAATATATTCTATTAATCTAAATATTTTATTTACATTTAACATAAACAGGTACCTAATTTCCTTTCCACAATTTTTATATTTTCCCATTTATTACCATATTCCTCCACCTAATTTAACCATTATTTAGTTTTCCTCTGTCCCCCCCGCTTTTTCTCCCCTTCTCCTCCAACCATTTATACCATTTCTCCCAGACTAAGTAATATTCTGTTTCATCTTTTTCTTGTATCTCCTTAGTGAGCTTATCCATTTCCGCACACTCCATAATTTTTCTAATCACATTGTCTTTTGACGGTATGTCATTGTTTTTCCAGTTTTGGGCAAAAACTATTCGTGCTGCTGTGATTATGTGAATGATTAAGTATCTTATTTCTTTTTCATATGACCTGGTAATTATTCCCAGTAGGAAAGTTTCTGGCCTCATTTCTATTTGTTGATTTATAATTTCTTCTATTTGTGTTTTAATTATTTGCCAAAATTGTTTTGCCTTATGGCAGGACCACCACTTAAAATCAATCATTTAGTGACTGTTCAAAGTTACAATGGCACTGGAAAAAATGAGTTATAACCTTTTTTTACATGATTGTTGCACACAATCAAAATTCAGGTGCTTGGAAACTGAATAACAGAATAACAGTGTTGGAAAGCATTCTAACTTGGAAGTCTTCTAGTCCAACTGCCTGCTTAGGCAGGAAACCCTATACTATTTCAGACAATTGATTGTCCAATCTCTTCTTAAAATCTTCTGGAGGCAAGTTGTTCCACTGATTAATTGTTCTGATTGTCAGGACATTTCTCCTTAGTTTTAGGTTGCTCCTGTCCTTGATTAGTTTCCATCCATTGCTTCTTCTCCTGCCTTCTGGTGCTTTGCAGAATAGGTTGACTCCCTCTTTTTTTTTGGCAAAAAGATATTGAAACACTACTATCTTATTACCATATTATCTTATGTCACTGGCTAGTATTTATGATGGTTGCAGTCTCCCAGGGTGATGTGATCACTTTTTGCAACTCTCTGACAAGCCAGAATGGGGAAGCTAGATTCACTTAACAACCATGATGCTAACTGAACAACTGTAGTGATTCACTTAACAACTGCAACAAGAAAGTTGTAAAATGGGGCAAAATTCACTTAATAACTGTCTTACTTAGCAATGGAAATTTTGGGCTCAATTGTGATCGTAAGTCGAGGACTACCTGTATTAACAGGTAACTAGGTTGAGAAAGGAATGGGAGAGAAGAACACTCCTAAATCTTAGACTTTTATTCTAGTGAAACTTCTCTAAAGCTTCTTCAGCTACAGGAGTAGAAGATCTGCTTTAAATCTCTGTTAACTGTAAGAACATGAAAAATAAGACTTTGAGATATACACAGTTTGAAACCCTCAGATTAAAATGTGAGATTTGACATGATGACTTGCGTGTTTTCAAAGCTTCTAGGCAGTAGACCGTATCTCTGCAATTAAAGCCATTAGAAGAGGCTTGCAAACAAACTTACTTCTCAAATCTGATTTTTTTTAAAGAGTTCAGGTTTGTCTGTCACATGTATTCTACTTTCCTATGTAAAGCAAGCTTGATCAGATTTGACAAGGATACATGAAGAGACTAGGATTTGATTCAAGTTTGTGATCAGAGATTCAGTGGCAAGCCAATTTGATTTGAACCATTTTTATATTCAAGATTCTATTTAAAAAGATTGGTCTGTATGGACTATAATGGGAAAATTAAAAAATGCCTGAAAATGTCTCCCTTTTGGGGAAAGTTTAGACAACTTTAAATTTTCAATGGGATACCTTTAGGAGTTTTACCACAAGACATTCTTGAAGTCTGCCTGCCCCTTTAGCAGGGATGAGAAAAGGATAACAAAACAGTCTCTTGCTTGTAGGGGTAGTAGTTGTAAGACATCAGCATTATACAACAATGCCACAGAAATAGGCAAGTCATACAAAAGTACTTTGGGCAAGAAAATAGCCTTGCCATTCCATACCTCCAAAAGCAGTAAAAATTTTGGACAGTGCCTGTAAATGTTAGCCTGGCATCCATTCACTTCAATTTTTCCCAGTCATGCAGGATTAAACAATTAGATTTGACCAAATCAGTAATTGTTTGCAATACAGGCAGCATCTGCATATGGCATGCAATTTTAATATGCTTGGATCCTGCTTCCATTCCCATAGGGAACGAAACAAATCCTATATGTATTTCATCTACTACAACAAAGGAGGACACATTTATTCACTAAAAGACATTTTGATATGATTATTTATGCATGGCATTTACAGGACTTATTTGGCCGTCTATCTCATATGATGACTTCATAAAAAATATAGCTAAAAAGAAAAGTATCCTCCTCTTGAAGGCATTCAAGAGGACCCCTCTAACAAATGTCTCTCTATGTTGAGACAGAAATTTAGCAAATGTGAGAGCTTGAGGAAAGGATTGGTGGAGTGCTAAGAGTACAAGAATGAAGATCAGTGGGCAGGAGTCGACAGTTGTGACATTTTGTGCAAGTGGAGTGCTTACCTGACTTCTGAAATTCATATATTCATTATTATATGAATTGTCCTAAGATTTGTGGAAAAGCATTTGGGAATAAAATGTGATTAAAATGGTCCATCTTGTTTTTTAAAAATACAATTTTGATTGTTCTCTTTAGTACCAAGTAAAAAGTTCAGAAAGTCATCTAATGAATCTACCTGTGTAAGTTTCTGCGTCATTCGAATAAATCAGACTCTGAGAAGTATACAATGTTTATATTTTATAGTAATTGTTACAATAATTAATATTAAAATAATGTAAATATACATTATTTACATGCATAAGGATCCATAAAACAATTCAGTCTAAAGTCATATTCCCACTTTTAACTAAATATACAAGTATTATTTCACTCAAAACAATCATAGCTGTTTTATGACCCTTCAGAAGGGTCAGCTCTTCACTGCTCCATGAAATATTAAGCGGGAAGGAGCCATCATTATCTCTAGAGGCAGACTGTTCTAGAGCCATCACAAAGATTATTTGCCATCATATTTCTGAGGTCAACATGTCTCTCAGAGGTGGGACTTGCAGCCCACTTTTTTTCAAAGACCTCACTGAAGTGGCAGATTCCACCATCAGAATGCAGTCTCAAAAGATACTCAGATCATAAGCCATATAAGATTTTAAAGATAACAATCGGCAACTTTATTGTCCCCCACAAGCCAACCAGCAATTTAGTTCCTATGCTAGATGTATCATTTAGGCAAATCTGGCTTGCTCATTTTGAACCAGTTATAAGTTCTTAATGATCTTTTAGGGCAGTGTCATGTAGATAAATTGCAATAGTCCAAATGTGAAATGACAAGAGGATTCCAAGTGTGAGGTGACTAGCCCCTATTCCAAGAACTAGTGTGCAAAATGGACTAGTGCAAAAGCCCTTCCGGCTATAGCCTCTACTTACTTTTCCTGTGACTCCAAGAGAATCCCAAAATATGACTGAGCATTGATGATAGAGCATAATCTTATCAAAAGCAAAAGACGGGCTGCCTCCATAACTAGTAATTTCTAAACCTATGGCTACTGTATCTTGTTAGGATTTAGTCAAGCAGAGATAATTGAAAAAATGTTCTCAGTAGTCTTTGAGAACTTCTGAGGACTTGCATTAGTCATTGAAGACTGGAGGAAGATGCTTCCTGGGAAACTACTTGTGAGAAGGATCTGAGTGTCCTTGTCCACTGGAAGTTAAACTAACTCAGCAATGTGATGCAACTGTTTAAAAAAGAAATGCTATCTTGGAGTGTACTAACAAGAACATAAGAGTCTAGATCATGGGAAGTAATTATTCGACTCTACTCATATCAGACCCCTGTGGATATACTGTGTCCACCCTAATTCAAAAAAGGACAGTGACAAATTGTTGTAGGTTCAGAGAAAAGTTAGCAAGATGATGAAGTGCCTAGAAATCAAACTTTACAAGGAATGTTTTAAAAATGTTGCTATAGTAAGCTTACAAAAGAGAAGATCATAATGGGGAGATATTGAAAAGTTAAATATAAAAAAGAGAGTGGATTTATTCTATATAGCTCCAGCGAGCAGGACAAGAACTAGTAGGTTAAAACTACAAAGAGGGTGGGGGAAGGGGATTCATGATAGGTATCAAGAAAAACTTACTATATGAACTGCCACCTAGTAGAGAGTGTGCCACCAGGAGTGGTGAGTTATCTTTTATTAGAGGTCTTCAAAGAAAGACTAGATGATTATGTGTTAGAAATGTTCTAGTGATTTTGCACTGACCAGGGGATTGAACTAGATGACTTCTAAAATTTATTTTTTGATTCTGTGATTTCAATCTCCTGTAATTAGTATTATCTCGTTTGGTGTTGTAATGACACAGTTTTGCAAGTCCATAGAACAGTTCATCTTTTGATTATTTGAGATTTGTTTGGGACATTTTTATTTGTTTTGTGTCTTTAGGCCACAATGTTGAATCCTAGCAATTATCTGGACTAGTACTTGAGATTTTCTTGGCAGGATTTTAAAAGTGGTTTGCCATTGTAACCTTCCAAGGCTGAGAGGGAGTGACTGACCCAAATTGGCTTTAGGTCTAAGGTGTGAATAAAATTCCTGTCTCTTGTTTCTAATCTGATGCATTAACCACTGCATCAAACTGGCTCTCAAATGGCATGGATTTGGGTCATTGTGATATTGATAGACTTGTTTTGGATTTTCAATGTAGATCCCACCTGTAGAAGACTTTAGAGATTTTTATAATTAAAATTTCAGTATTCACCACCTTACAACATTTAAGTGTCCCAGTCAGGGGTAGGTTCTAAATTTTTTTACTACTGGTTCTGTGGGCGTGGCTTATTTTGTGGGTGTGGCTTGGAGGTCATGTGACTGGGTGGGCGTGGCTAGCTGGTCATGTGACCAGGTGGCCATGGCTATGTAGTAGTATAGGGACTACTCAGGGGGCTGAAAAAAGTCATTTCTGACAGGTCCTCCCACTTATGACTAGTCCTCCCACTTACGACCATCCTCACATTTATGCCTGTGCATCATTCTTAACAACCATGTCACTCATTTCACAACTGCTTCTCTTCACCATGGTGATAAGATAGGGCAAAAAATGTAAAATGTGAAGACAGTCGTAAGTTTGAGGACTGGTCAAAAGTGCGAGGACCAGTCAAAAATAACTTTTTCAGCCCTCTGTGTAGTCCATATGCATACAAGGATACAGCAATAAAGAGGGATGAAGGAAGGGAAGGGAAATTAGAATAGGAGTGAGGGTAAGAGTGGGAGGAAGAGAGGAGGAGAGGAGAAAGGAAGAGGAAGTAGGGAGTAGAAGAAGACGGGGGAAGAGAAAGTAAGAAGGAAAGAAAAGAGAGAGTGGTAGGTTTGAGGAGAAAGATTGCTGTACAATGAAAAAGATGAAAGGGAAGAAAGCCAACCCCAAACAAATATAAAGATATTAAGATAAAGAATGAATAGTTAAACTTTAAAGAATAAAAGAGAACAAATATGAATAAAAAGCAATAATTAGAAACACACATACAAACATACAATATATTTTCTTTGAACAGAGTATTTGGCCAGTTCACAAATTTAAACAGTGTTTAGTCATTTCAATTAAATTTACAATTTCTTTATTTCCTTTTTGACATATTTATTCCTCATCTATTTTTTTAAAAAACTAATATTACCCTTCATCCTCATCTCTAATCTTAATCAAATTCAATTTTTCCCTTCTATTCTATATTATACCCCTTCCCATTGTCATCTATTTTTATATCCATCCTCACATTGGTTAATTATGTAATATTACAGTTGTTTAATACAAATTCAACATTTTAATATAAATCAATTAGTTATATAACTATCTCTTTTGTATATTAATCAATATGACATGAATATTCCAATTATTTCCATGCAATCCAATTTCTTACAAATCAATTAATTATATTTACCAATAATAATAAACCAAATAATTTCCCCCATATATTCCTCCAAATCACTTAACCATTTCTGCTTTCAACACAATATACAATTAATACAATTCCTTAGTTAAATAGAGCTTTTTTTCTTTTGTGTTTTAAAATCTTGAACTCTCCTCTTTTGCCCTAAGTTTCCCATTGTTTGCAGTTTTGCACCTACCTTTTTTGGTGAGGAAAAAGAAATCTCTCTCTCTGCCTTATTTTGTCACGTTGCAGTAAAGACCCTGCTTTACCTTCAGTTTTGCTTTTAAGCATAGCTAGGGGGAAAAAAACTGCTCCAGCTCTCTTTGCAGCTACAGAGCAAAACAGCTGAGAGCAAATTAGCTGAGAGTCAGGACCCGGATCTAATCAACTTGTGGTAATTAAGCTGAAGCTGAAAGGGGCTGTTTTTTCTATTTTTGCAGGGACTGGTCTATCATTTGTTTTCTTTTAACACTGATCAGCTGTAGGGTGGCCCTTTGAAGCCGGACGGCAAGAGTTTAAACAGTTTTTTTCCCTCTAGCTATCAGCTGAGACTCAGGAAGCAGCAATAGATTGGGAGTGGGCAGGGTAAGCGAATGGTGACCGGGCCGGGAACCAGTTTGGGGGCGTGGCCAGCCAATCTTATTATTGGTTCTCCAAACTATTAATTTTTTTTACTACTGGTTCTTGCGATCCGGTGCGAACCGGGAGCAACCCACCTCTGGTCCCAGTGCAAAGACTGAGATTTAAACATTAAAGACTGAATGTAGGCTGAAAGTTACTACTTCACATTTTGGTCATATTCAAACACGTATTTCTTCTCCCTTCGTGAAAACAGCACTTGCCATTTATTGTGCAGGAGCATTAGACAGTTCAGAAATAGTAGGTTCTCTGCTACTTAAATGTGATTTTATAATCCGCTGTTTATAAATCAGTCTTTTAAATGAAGCTGCGATTCTTGATCTAGGCACAATGGCGACTTATATGAAACAATTATTAGGATTTTTTTTCATCCAGCAAAGGGATACCACAAGTGCTGCTCTTGTTTGATCTTTATTGTATAGTTTCCATGGCAACCCTCCAGCAAATACATCTCAGTAAACCTAGGAAAGTATTGAGATATATTTACTAAGAAGACACAATGTATGGTAAGATTAATACATTTCATAATAACATTTCAATAAGTGCGTAATGTAGAATAAAAATGATCTCTCTTCCCAATGTGCATGAAATTGAAAGTATTAAAAAAATATGTTAGTACCCTTTTGTCTTTCTGTCTGATCAGGGAATTTTTGTCTTTACTTTTGTTGAAAGGTTATCACTGATTTTCCCTAAAATTTAAAGTATCATGGCAGAAAACTTGGAATGATGATGAAGTAGTCAAAAATAGCATTATTGTATATAAAAGGAAAATATCCGTAGGCTAAATACACAAACACAGAGAGAAACAACATAGAGGGCAACTCCCTCCCTAGAGATACACTTGTGAAAATTAAGCATGGTTGCAAAATATGGTCTGTTGGAAGAAAAGTAATTATTGATGCTAGCAAGGCTTCCTACTGATATTTAATATTTTCCGATCAAAAATAAAATGTTATTGTATACTATTGCCTTTGTTCTTGCAATCACATTTTGCCTTTCTCTCTATCTCTATTTCTATCCACTTAAATATAAATATTCATACATTTTGTTTTCCTTGTTTCAATAGAAGATGCGTTTTAAGAATAATAATAATTTAGTAAAAATATTTAAAATAATTTTATTCTGCTTCTGTACCTAAAAAGCCTTAATGAAAAACAATTCATTTATGGCACGACAGATAAATGAACATTGCTATTATATAATTTAATTCTGTTATCAATTAAACCAGCTTTAATTTTTGCCTTGGCTCCACTTATATCTTTCTATTTATCCCAGTTGCATATTTAGCCGACTTGTGCTGAAATCCAAAACTGTACATCCCTACCATATGGAGTCTTTCTTGCAACCAGAATCTGTGAGAGTTTATGAAAAAATAGAATGTAAAGATCTGCTTACAAAAGCGTTTTTTTTTCCTCCTTTCCACTTTTGCTCCTTTTTGGGGTCCTTTTGGTTTAGCAAGTCTAGCAAACCATGGAATATCCATGAGTGCTGTCTAACCATTGTTAGAAACAAATGCAACCTTTTTCGAGGTTTACAATGAAAAGAAAATGTAAGTTAAATACAACAGAAATATTTACATTTTTGAGACAAAAACAAATCTTTCATCACTTCTATCTGGTAGAAATCAACTGGAAAGCCAGCTTGCTCTAAATGGTTAAGGCACCAGGCTAGAAAACAGGAGATGGCGAGTTTTAGTCCCACCTTAGGCAAGGAAGCTGGCTAGGTGACTTTGGGCCAGTCACTCAATTTCAGCCCAATCTTCCTCATAGGATTGTTGTTATGGGGAAAATAGAAGGCAGAAGAAGGATTAGGTATATTCTTTGCTTTGAGTTATTTATAAAAATACAAATAGTCCTTGACATATAATTGTAATGGAGCCTGCTTATTACAGTTGAACGTAGCAACAGTCATTATATGAAACAGCTCAGTATACTTCCCATCCCAGTAAGAAGAGGAGGGTTACCTCAGGTTACTCCGTGCAGGCCTAGTACAGGCCCACGTCCGCCTACCCTGGCCCTCCCAAGGCCTCCTCCACCTCCCAAGTTGCCCCATGCTCTATTTCCCATGCCTTGGGTCCCAAGAGGCCTTTTCTCACTCCCAGGGAGTCCTTCCAGGCCTTGGGACTGATTCCCCCCCTACCTCCCCCCCCAAGCTAAATACCTTCCTCCTCTTTGACTTTTTGAAGTGGTCCAAGGCTTTCCAGAGGGCTGGAATGGATTGCTTCATTGCATTGTCTCATGGCATGATTCTGGAAGCAGTCGTCATGTTTCCAGCAGCTGAATTTCATTTTGGTACATCCACCACTTGCCAAATTGTGCCATGCGGCCAAGTAATAAAGCAATCCATTTTGCTGCTTTAACGTGATTTGCACAGTGCTGCAGAAGATTTCTGCGGCATTCAGAAGCTTCTACAGTGCTATGCAGACCTTGTTAAGGCAGCAAAATGAAGAAGTTTGTCTGGCCTGCCCTTCTTCCCCAATATGAGGTCTGGAGAGCTTCAGAAGGTAAGTGCGGTGAGTTCTGGATGGATGGGTTCTGGCTGGATGGGCTGTGGGGAGGGCGCTGCAGCAATCCTGTGATCAGTCATAAAGGTGAATGACCACAGGTGCTGCAGCCATTATAATTTTGAAACAGGGTCATATATCTTTTTCAGCATCTATTGTAACTTTGAATGTTCATTAAGCGAACTATCTCAAGGGACTATCTGTAATAAAGGTGGGGTAGAAATAAACGTATCAGTCAATACATATTAGGTTAACCTAACTTCCAGGGCAATCCTTTGTAAAGGTTTAAACTTAAATCTTCAGGTGCTTTATGTTTTTTAGCCCCAGAATTCGTAAATCGTCTCTTCCTCGTGGTTATTAAATGGTTGTTAAGCAAATTTGGTTTCCATAATTGACTTTGCTAGTCAGAAACTAACTGGGAAGGTTGCAAATAGTGATCACATGACCACAAGATGCTGCAACAATCGCAATCTAAGCACTTTGTCCCTTGTTTGTAGGGAGTGGTATGATGGTTGTAATTTCACTTTTTGCAAGACCATTGTAACATCAAACTGTCATTAAACAATCATAAGTTAAGAACTATCTTCATATTGATTTGCTGCTGTATGATATTCAAAGTCGATGCATTGATGCAAATGAACAGTAGGGCTAATAAAGGCATATTTACATGTAAGTATTTAAAGAAATATACGTCATAGACACGCATATATAAAATTTATATATTATTTAAATATAAAATGTTAATAAATTTATTTTAAATAAAAATGATTTTTCTCATTATGGTAGTGTTTAAATGTTAATCCCCTGGTTGTAATTCAGCACTGCTGTTCTAATTAAAATAGTCAAGTGAAGCAATGAACAATACGAGTCGATGGATTTGTTGCCCTGTTTAATGATTTTCAGAAGCAATATCAAGAAGAAATGTGGCACCAGAGAGGAAAGGTCCTGAGGGATATGGCAGCAGATGGCTAGGATTATTTTATTCATTTACCACTGTATTAAAGTATGTCTCATCATTTTTGGAAGGTGAATTAATTTTGAAAAGTAATAATTCACTCCTAGGGCTCATGTACTGTTTCCAAGAGATTGTGGAGAGATGCTGTTGTCACTATATTCTCATCCCTGCATTGGACCCTTTGGCTGTTATCAAATCTTTGGATGAGAGGTGCCTTTAAACTCTCCAGAACTTCATGACCTTAGTTGTACTCAGTCACAGTCTGCTCATTTTCCAAAGTGGAATAGAAAGAGGACCGGTTTAATTTTGGTGTGTGTGTGAAATACCTGTGAGATATTTGCAGAGAGAGTTAGGAAAAGAAGCAGGTGTTGAAGTCAGCAGCTCTGATGCAGAAGTGTTAATAATAGTTCATTGAACATGTTCTGGTGTGTGTGTGTTTGTTTGACAGCCTTTGTGCCAGAAACCTGAATTCTCTTTCTTTTTTATGTTCTCTTTTCTTCCTTTTCTTTGTTCAATCCTTGGTTTGCACTTCACAAAGCTGCAAATTGGTAATAATATTTTGATCACCAAACATGAAGGGGTTGTGTAGCAGTATTTTTTTAAACGCAGTTGATGGAAAAACCAGACTACCTGTGCATTAGACGGAATTAGTAGGAAAGCATAAATTTAGACAGCTGTCGATGTGTGATTTGGCACAAAATGCTTCTCTCCCCCATTTTCCATAGCCTTCTGTTCCAGAGTGGCTAAAGCTCTGACATATTGTTGTCTGGTTGGTAGAAAGGAAGCGATAGGGAACCAATTCTTTCTTCCCAGGTTTTGAGGCTTGGATCTGCTGCTCTCTATATTGTCCAAGATCTCAGATCTGTTTTGCTGCAACTGCTTGGCTCTGAATATGAATTATTTCTGTGTGTGAGAGTGTAGGGGCGGGTGTAGGCAAAGATCAATTTTCTTGCTTCCTCCAGTGGCACAGAGATGTGTTCTATTGAAATATTCATCTGAAAGACCATCTCTGTCCTCCCCCTTCTCCCCTGCCTGAGGTCAAGTTTTTATCAAGCTAGCTTGGTTGTGTGTGGCACCACCTAGGAAGGTAATAAAAAATGAGGTCTCACTTTCCAGGGAGATTGAATGTTTCCTTTCAAACAGCTGCTAAAAATTATAGCAGCTGTTTCTCTACTTAACGCTAGTTTTTATCTTAAAAGTTATTTTTTGTTTTATATTATTAATCTTTATTCTTTTTTAGAAGTTTACAATAAATAAATAAAATATAAAGGTAACTCATGGGGGGGGGGATCACACAGTACTAAATAATAATTAAGAAAGAATGCTAGCCCCTGATTTAAAACTAAAAGAACGAAACAGAAAAAAAGCCTTCAAAGACTAACAAAATGTAATTAGTTACTATACTAAAAATCTAAGATAATGTCTTAAGTGCCACTGCTTTACAAAAAATACTTGCAGTACTATGTTATCATGAAAAACAAAAATTTAGAAAGAAGTCACCTAATAATACTTCTATATCATTGTAAAATATCATAAAATCTATGCCAAAGAAGAACATATTACTTCATAATTCGATTAGTTGAAAATACTGCCTTTTTCAGAAGGATAAATTACCCATTTTCAAACATCAATCTTTAGAGCAACACAATTTTTCCAATTTTGCAGTGTAATTTTTTTTTGCCACCTATCATGACCACTACAACCATTATCAATGCCTCTTTGGAGAGGACATAACTCTTGCCCTAATGCTGGGCTGTTATTACTTTCAAAACCCTGTGTGATGCAGCACCAGGATTTACTGAGCAATACCAGAATTATCTGGTATTGCTTATTTGGTCCCGACTATCAAGAGAAGGCCTAATCCAGTGATTCCCACTTTATGGAATAAGTACCTCCTGGAGATACAGATTCATTCATTCAGTTTGTAAAACAGCCTATTTAACAAGTGAGTCTGGGTATCAACAGCTGTGACTCTGCTGGGGTTTTGTAAAGAAACCAAAGCAGGTTTTTTTCCCCCCTAGCATACACTTGAGCTTTAAATTAGACAAAGTATTCTAAGGACACCTAGTGCTTGGGCATTTGCTGGTAATTGTTTGTAATTGTTTTCCATTTTTATTTTATTTTTGTATCCTACTGAGGTGTGCCAGAATGGGGCAGTTTATATATGTTATAAAACCAATCAGTCAATCTTAGCAAACTTCGATTCTTTAAATGAATTATGTAGCAAAATGGCATAGAATGTTTCCCTTTTCTTTTTCAGGATGACTTTCTATACAGTGTTTCAATTTTAAGTGGAATCCTTTGTACTACTTTAGCAGTGATCAAATTTATGTTGGGGAACGTGCTTACAAGCAGAGCATTGTTAACAGATGGTAAGTAGCAAACAGGTATCTCTTTCTTGATATTATTAAATCAAAGGCTAGTGAAGTAAAGGTAAGTGAAGGTTCTGTGTGATTGGATTAAATTACAGAGAGGAGACTTGATTAATGAATGTATAACAGATTTAGTTAACTTTTTTTGAGTTCACTGAGCCCTTTGTTCTCTAACCTGTTCGAAAAATTAATGAATTTAGAAACAAACATTGCACAGAAATAATCCAGGGATTCCCTGATCCTATTGCTTGTTGCTCTTAAATTATGATCATGATTAAAGCCACTAAGTTTGTCTAAATAAATAAATACAGGAAAAAATAAACTTTGAAGCGAAATAGCCAGATAAAATGTTTCAATGAGTCATTCAGTCAAATGAAAACAATGTACCAAAATTTATTGTAGGAACTGAAAATACTTTTCACACCCAACATTTGGCTAGAATGTAGACATTTTTTAAAAAACAAACAAACCCTAAGCATCTACATTTTATTAGATTCAATAATAATTGTCCACCTGTATTTTGCCTGGAATTGCTGTTTGTCTTTTGCTTATTGCTGTTTTTCAGACTTCAGGAATACTGTAGATTGTATCACTCTTAAATCATGTTAACGTGTGCAGTGACTGGATTGTCAGAAATCCGTGTTTTACTATTTCAGCTGATACCACACATTTATATACACACTATTCCTTAGCCAATAGCTAAACTAATCTTCATTTTTAAATGCTTTTAAAATAGGACTTGAATAAAAAAGCCCTTAGCATAAATTTAAAAACTGGGTTCTTTACCTGCAAATTATAACTATATTTATGGTTTGGAACTGAATTATGTTTAGATAAGATGGCTTATAACTTTTATAAATAAATAAATAGAATTAGTAACAGCAACAATAGAACAGTTCTTCAAAAATAATACTGCATCTATGATTTTATAGGGATCACGGAATTTTCTCTATGTTGCCAACATCATTTATTGTGTTTCTCAGCAACAGTGACTAATAACTCTCACTGGGGATTTTAATTCTGGAGACATTATCTTTTTTCCTCTGCAAATTTTTGAAAGAAGCATCAACTGATGTATTCCTTGCGAAAAATAAAAAGATGTGTTTTCTTTGCATGACAAATTAAGGTAGAATCCTATTTTTACTCATCTGAGAGAAACAACCTTTGAACTCAGTGAGACTTACAGCTGAGGTTAACAGGGATAATTTTACTCTTACTTTACTGTGTCTCTCAGGCATGTACAAAGCCAAGTCCATATTGTAGGTGTTTTAAAAACTTTTTTTACAATATATGGTCTTTAACCAGGTATTAGTGTAACTGAATGCATAAAGAGAATTCCCTAACAATATGGGCAAAAGTAATCATATTTATGAAAGGTCCAGTAAGTTTCCTACTTCAAATGAAAATGAAAACATTCTTCAGGAGCCAAGGCATTGTAAAGTTAATCTGTGAAACAAATTGTAATCCAACAACAAATTTTAACACACAAGCAAGTTGTTTAGAAATAAATTTCTTGTAAAATAATTTAATTCAGTTGACACAGCCGTTATCTCACAGGGCTGTTGTATCAACTACATTTTTAGGTTACCAATCCTGATGTATAGAGATTCAGATATTTACTGATATTTGGGCAGATAGCAGGGTGAAGCTTGAAGTTCCTCAGACATACCCAAGTTGAGCATCAATATTTAATCACTACTGTTAGCTCACAGAACTGAAAAATACATCTTTGGCACTATGGGCATCTTCACTGAATTATCTAACAGATATGCACATCAGAATATTTCCTACCAGATGACCATGCGTCCGTACTATCCTGTATCCAGAAAACTCTGCCCCCTTATTTGACATCAGCCTTGGGACTCTTGGAAATTAGAATCTTATTGATTCTAAGAATCTTATTAGAAGATTAGAATCTTATTGATTCAATTATAAGATTATAAGATTAGAATCTTATTGATTTAAATTTTACAGGATCTCCCTTCACTTGGGTATGAGAAAATCTGTGACATAATGACCAGCTCTATGCTCCTTATTCCTTTCACTATTTATTTAATTAATAAATGTATATGTTGCTTGAAGGAAAAACTCTTGCAGCTCTATATGATAATCGCCCAACTGGACATTTTGCAGTATTTGTAACCCATCTCCTTCTCCATAACCTAAGGTGACCTTATGTTAGGACGCTTTAGTTGGAACTTTCTTTATGTCAACTTATAGAAAATGTCTCCTATTTGCAAGGCCAGGCAAGAATGGATGGTTCATAGATTTGAAATGGCAGGAATAGCAACAACAATAGCAATTAGACTTATATACCATTTCATAGTGCTTTACAGACTTCTCTAAGTAGTTTACAGAGTCAGCCTATTGCCCCCAACAATCTGGGTCCTCATTTTACTAACCGTGGAAGGATGAAATGCTGAGTGAACCTTGAGCCTGGTGAGATTCAATCTGCCAAACTGCTGGCAGCCGGTGATCAGCAGAAGTAGCCTGCAGTACTGCACTCTAACCACTGCATCACCGCGGCTCAGGAAGAAAGTTCTATGATTAGAAAATTGAGACTATTGTCTATAGAAGGCTTGATTCTGATGTTCCACAGTAAATCTGGTCTAACCCTGTCAAATCTGTGAAGCTTTTGCTGTTAATGAATTTAGGGCAGGTTTCCGGAGACATGAATTCATGTCTTTTCTGATGCCTTTAGGAAAGTAAGATCTATTCAATTGATATTTTTTCTATTTTTCTGGCTCCCTGATGGTTTCCAGCATATTATACAAGAAGATCATGTTTTCTTACTTAATTAAATGTATAAATCTTACCCTGCTCTACCACTCATCTGGGGCAAAGTATAATGAAATATAAATTAAGGCTGATCAGAAAACAAAATAACACTTGAGAATTAGCATTAGAATTTAGAGAGTGATGTTAAAAATCCAACTGTGTCTTTATTGCATGTTACTGACTAGTGAAGGAGCCAGTTTGACCTTGAGACAATTCTAGAGCAGGGGTGTGAAACTGGTGGCTCCGGGCCAGAGGCACCACGCACAGGCTACGCCCACCCCAGATCCATGAAGGGGTAAAATGTCACGAAATGTCACATGATAGCAACATGACACACTGAGTTTGACACCTGTGTTCTAAAGTCATTATTTTGCTATTAAAAATGCTCTGTCTGAATATTTTCCAAACTGGACTTTCTATTTGGTAGGCAATGCCAGAGGGTCTGATGCTTTTAAATAAATTATGGATAGGTTGACTAATGGGTCTTGGCTTTTCAAATATCTCAACCCCAAGCTATTTAGGCTTATAATTGGCATTCTGATTTTGTTGTGGCCTGTTGGCCACTGTCCCCTCCAGCAGCCAAATCAGAGGAGGAGGAGGCATGGGAATCAGGATCAGCATTAGGGCAACTGAGAGCTCCGAGGGGGAAAAGGGAATGGAGCTGGCAGAGAGAGAGAGAGAGACAGAGGCAGAGTCTGGGCCATCCCTCAGCCCTCAGATGGAGAGTCAACAGCCCCCAGGTCTGGAGGTGGCTGATGAAGAAGAGGAGAACCAGCTGGGTTCAGTGCCTGACACGTGGCAGAAGGCAGAGGAGAACAGTGGAAAGCTGTGGGCCAATCCTGGGGAAGGAAGAGCCACTGCTGCTAGTGAAGGCCCACCCTAGCTCTGGGGATAAAAGGCAGAGGGCGGAGATGAATAGATGTGGCAGACAACTATTCATCTTCCGGCCTGACTTGTTAGCCTGCAAGAGAAACTTTTTGCTGGGCCTTATAAAGGAATCTTTTGAGTTCATGTCAGAGGATTTGTTGTGTTTGGGGAGCTGGGTCAGAACAGATTTCATGTACAAAGGGCTCGCTGGGGTAGTTTTCAAGAGAGTTCCTCTTTGAGGGACATGGTGGTACAGAAATGTGAAATAAATACAAATAATCAAATAAACAGATTGAAAGAGTGATTCAGCCCATAAAGTTCATGCAATAAATATGGATTTATTACTATTAATCCTGCAGGAGCTTTCATCAGCATTTGATTATCCCTCAATTAACAAAATTTAGGAGTGAGAGATGGTGGTTGGAGACAGTTGAAATTTAGAGGGTCTGTGGTACAATAGATACGGTCTGAAAAGTCTGTTTTTGAAATGGATGCCATGTTGGACATGGGCAGCCAAAACATCCATTTATCTTATTTTAAACCGATAGGCATTACTACAAAATATATAATATTAGAAAATCCTTTTCTGATACGAATTTTTATTTAATTTGACTATTGGCAAAAACTACAGATCTGGTTAAAAAGAGTTGCCTTAAAACATAGAGAAGAATAGAAGTGGGACAAATATTCTGTTGTTTTTAAGCACAGTTCTACATGGAAAAATCTAATTTAGTAAATAGAAATAAACCCGCCTGACATTCATGTTAGATCCTTTACTAATATTGTAGCATTTCCCTGTTTTCTGAGCAAACAGACTTCTGGTTTTTGCAAATAGCTGAGAATGTTCCCTTTCTTCCTTTAATTATATGCTTGTGATAATTGCATTGCTGCTATTTTTTTCCCATTAACAAAATTAAGGAGTGAACTGTGTAATTAGTCTGCTGTCTATGTGTTTAACCTATTTTAGTTAAATATAGCTAAGGCCAGATTTCTCTAATTTTGCATCATTAGTTGGAATAGAACAGAATCTCTGGAAAATGAAGATCTCACTCACAAGACATTAAAAATAGGGTAATCTCTGCGTACAAAATTCTTAATTTAAATTTAAAATCTCTTTCGAGTCAAGCTCAGCTGGTGATTACATACTGGTAGACATGTTGAAAAAGTGGCTTTCCCTTCGATTGCTGTGAAGTTTTGTGTTGTTTGTAAATAGATGGCACATATACAAGTTTGAGATGGCACATGTATAATTTCAAGATGATGTTGGGTTGGTCTCAGAATGATTGTCATAGCATATAAAGTTGCCATGTATATGCCACTCAGTCTATCTGGGATAGGCTACTAGTTGCAATAAGATTTTAATTCTGTCTTTATAGCATTGTCATTTTCAGTTGCTTCTGGAGAAATGCATTTAAAATGTCTGTGAAGTCCACAAAGGCCATTAAACATGTCAGTTAAGCTTGTCAATAAGCCTAATTAACATATGGGAGGATATTGATGAGATAAACAACCTATTTGGACATGCTGCAGAAGAGCACCTCTGAATATGTTAACACTGAAGGTAGGGCCAATGTTGCTAATTTTAGAGGATTTTTATTGTAATCGATTGCCTTAAACCAAACAGCAAGAGTGAGGGCCATGTATGTGTGTGTCTGTGGGTGTGTGGATGTGTGCAAGAGAGAGAGAGAGAGAGAGAGAGAGAGAGACTGTCATAGTGGGGAGAGGTGATACCTGGGGGTGCCAATGGAATTAATCATGCATACAACAGAGCCACTTAGGCAGTGAGGTGGGTGGTGTTAAATTTAATAAAAATAAATATCAGATTGTGGCTAATCTGGATTTATGGATGTAGGGGAGAGATGTGATCAGGCTGACATCTTATGGCCAGAAGTTGAAGAACAGAGCTGAAATATGACAATTATTTTCAGTTTTAGTTTTTGAGAGTTCTGTTGTTATTAGTCACTGCCTAGCATTCACAACTCCAATGGGGGATTCGTGGAGTATGGAATTCCTCATGAACACTGTTGGGGCTCTTGGATGCAATTATCACCATTGGAGAATCCCTCTGGTGTCTCTTGACAATCTAAAAGCACAAATTAAAACCTCCCCCACTTCTCCTTCTCTCTTTCTCTCTCCTTTCTCCTCCCCACAATCGTTGTATAGTCAATATGCTCATTTGTTCCCTTTTGGGACATACAGGGCCCTCTGTCCTGCTGGTTAAAATGTGTTGTTTGAGCCTGAATTGCTGTGAGTGAGAACTGACTAATTTATTTATTTATTTTATTTATTTAATTATATTTTTATACCACCCTTCTCCTGAAGGACTCAGGGAGGTGGACAGCCAAGATAAAAACACAAACACACAAACATCATCAATATAAAATTTAAAATTATTAAACAGTTTGGCCCAATTAAATTTAAAAAACCCAGAATTAAAATACCAATTAAAATTCATTTAGATGGTCAGCCCCGCCTATTGGAACAGCAGGGTCTTGAGGGCATGGTGGAAGGCACGAAGGTCGGGGATTTTACGTATCTCTGGGGGCAATTAATTCCAAAGGGCAGGGGCCCTCACAGAGAAGGCCCTCCTCCTGGGGGTCGCCAGTCAACATAATTTGACTGACGGCACCCTGAGGAGTCCCTCTCTGTGAGAGCAAACCAGCCGGTGGGAGGCTATCAGTGGCAGCAGGTGGTCTCGTAAGTACCCAGGTCCTAAACCATGGAGCGCTTTAAAGGTGGTAACTAACACCTTGAATTGCATCTGGAAGACCACTGGGAGCCAGTGCAGCTTGCGCAGGAGAGGTGTTACATAGGCACAATGATTTGCACCCATAATTACCCGCACAGCTGCATTCTGGACCATTGGAGCCTCCGAGTGCTCTTTAAGGGGAGCCCCATGTAGAGAGCATTACAGTAGTCCAGACGGGAAGTGATGAGGGCATGAGTGACCATGCTCAGGGCGTCCTGGTCCAGAAAAGGACGCAACTGGCGGATCAGGTGAACCTGATAAAAAGCCCCCCTGGCCACAGCCATCATATGGTCTTTTAAAGACAGTCGTGTATCCAAGAGGACACCCAGATTGCGAGCCCTCTCTGGGGGGGCTAAGATCTCATTCCCAATAGTCAGCGATGGCACCAGCTGACTATACCGGAATGCCAGAAGCCACAGCCATTTGATCTTGGAGGGGCTGAGTCTGAGCTTGATTCTCCCCATCCAGATCCGTACGGCCTCCAGGCAATGGAACATCACATTAAGAGCATCGCTGGGGTGGTCCAAGGTGGAGATGTACAGTTGTGTATCATCACCATACTGATGGACCCTCACCCCGAAACCACAGATGATCTCGCCCAGCGGCTTCACATAAATGTTGAACAGAAGGGGCAAGAGGACCGACCCTTGCGGCACCCCACAAACAAGGCGCCTCGAGGTCGACCACTGTCCTGCCAACACAAACTGCGAACGGCTGGAGAGGAAGGAGGAGAACCACCACAGCACGGTGCCCCCTACTCCTAAGCCCTCCAACTAGTGCAGCATGATGCCATGGTTGATGGTATCAAAAGCTGCTGAGAGATCTAATAGGACCAGGACAGAGGAGCAACCCCTGTCCCGAGCCCTCCAGAGATCATCCACCAACGTGACCAATGCCGTTTCCGTGCTGGATCCCGGCCTGAAGCCCGATTGATACGGATCCAGATAGACAGCTTCCTCCAGGTACTGGGGAAGTTGTCACGCCACCACACTCTCAACAAACTTTGCCACAAAGCAGAGGTTGGAGACTGGACGATAATTCACTAATACAGCCGGGTCCAGGGAAGGCTTCTTGAGGAGGGGCCTCACCACCGCCTCTTTCAAGGTGGCGGGAAAGGCACCCTCATTCAAAGAAGCATTCATAATCCCCTGAAGCCAGGCTTGTGTAACCTCCCACGAGGCCAGCACCAACCAGGAGGGACATGGGTCCAATAAATGTGGCAGCGCTAAGCCTGCCCAGAATCCTGTCCACGTCCTCGGGAGCCACAGGGTCAAACTCTTCCCAGATAACACTCTCAGGACCTAACCCCGTCTCCTCCCCTGGACCTACCCAATCAGAGTCCAAACCTTCCCGAATCTGAGCGACTTTATCATGCAGGAATTGCACAAAATCCTCAGCCCTACCCTGCAAGGGATCTTCCTGCACTCCCACCTGAAGTAGGGAGCGGGTCACTCTAAACAGAGCAGCTGGGTGGTTCTCTGCAGATGCGATAAGAGCGGCAAAATCTAATTATTTTTCCGGAAAAATAATTAGATTTTGCCGCTTTTGTTGCCACTAGGTAGTTTAACAGTTCTAGGCTGCAGAGGGATACAATCAAGATCACATGAAGTGTTAATGCCTCGGTAAGGCCACACTTGGAATACTGCATCCAGTTTTGGTCGCCACGATGCAAAAAAGATGTTGAGACTCTATAGAGAACAGCAACAAAGATGCTGTTTGATTAGGGGACTAGAGGCTAAAACATATAAAGAACGGTTGCTGGAATTGGATAGGTCTAGTTTGATGAAAAGAAGGACTAGGGGTGACATGATAGCAGTATTCTGCAGAAAGCAGAGGGAGTCAAGCTATTCTCCAAAGCACCTGAGGGCAGGACAAGAACCAATGGGTGGAAACTAATCAAGGAGAGAAGCAACCTAGAACTAAGGAGAAATTTCCTAACAGTTAGAACCATTAGTGGAATTATTTGCCTCCAGAAGTTGTGGATGTTCCAACACTGGAAGTTTTTAAGAAGAGATTGGATAACCATTTGTCTGAAATGGTATAGGGTTTCCTGCCTAAGCAGGGGGTTGGAATAGAAGACCTCTAAAGTCGTTTCCAACCTATTCTATTCTATTCTATTCTATTCTATTCTATTCTATTCTATTCTATTCTATTCTATTCTATTCTATTCTATTCTATTCTATTCTATTCTATTCTATTCTATTCTATTCTATTCTAATTTGATTGTGGGATGGGGGTGAATTGGGAGCATCTTGTAGGAATGGGATGGAGGTTTATTGGAAGATTTTAAATAGTTTTCATCAGATTTTAGTAATAATTTATGTCTGGAACTCTGCACTTTGATATGGTCCAATTGCTAATCAGTAAAGTAAACTAGAACATTGGAAGATGGAAGAAAGAAAAATGATAAAAGAAAATGACAAAAGAACAACCTTTGGGTTGTCAGTAGCCTCTCTGTCAATAACCAGTTCAAGCAATTATTCCTTCTTGCCGCACCATGTTTCTGCTGTTGGGGCTGTGTGTTTTCTAACCCCCATCTACAGCCAGCATGAATGTACTGTTTGTTTGTTTTACAAAAGTGAATAGACTTTCCTTGGCAGCAAGCTTCATTTTCCTCCTCTTGTCATATTTGCATAGCTGTCACGTTGTCCCTGCAGGATTGGATCTACTGCCGAGTTAGTGAAGTTACTGCTCCAGTTTCTAGAAAACAGATGGTCGGTATGAGTCCACAGAATTTGACACTGCCCTGCCTTAAAAACCCAGAACTCAACTCTAGTGCAGCAGCACTGATGAAATAAATCGTTTTGTCTTATGTTGGGGTGCAGCTGGCTATTTAAAAAGCAAGACTTCCAATTCCATAGCCTTGCATGGATGGCCGTATTAAGGCAGCAGTTGCAAAGAATGAGGACAGTTAAAGGGTTAATCGAAAACTCAGTGTGTGAATTGAGACAACAAAGATTTATGATACGTTGGATTAGGTTTCTGAGCTGTAAAAAACCCTCTCTGAAGTGGGCTTTGGTTAGTCACAGGCTATATTTTAAAGCTTTGGGGAGTTGTAATTCTGCTAGCGGGCACCAGGGTCTTGAGCTCAGGCATAACAGTGTACAAATCTTGCATCCATTGACATTGGCTATTTCTTGACTTCCCTATTCCTGCTAGGAGGGCCTAATCTTAATTTATTTCATTGTAGGTTTCAACTCTCTGGTAGGAGGAATTATGGGCTTTTCCATCCTCCTGAGTGCAGAAGTTTTTAAGCACAATGCTTCTGTTTGGTACCTGGATGGAAGTATAGGAGTTCTGATTGGACTTACAATATTTGCCTATGGTGCCAAGTGAGTGAAACCATTTTTTTTTAAAAAAAAAATCATTTTACATTTGCGTTTGAATGTTGCTCCATGATTGTGGTAAGGAGTCTCTCCCATGTGCCATTTATTCAATGCTGCGTATATATATATATATGTATGTATGTATGTATGTATGTATATGTATATGTATGTGTGTGTGTGTGTGTGTGTGTGTGTATATATATATATATATTTACTGTGACTTTATTATATTCTTACCAAAAAGCTATGTTGATTGAAATATGATGTCCTATTACCAATAGAAAAGAATATTTGTAGCTCAGGGATGAACTGTGGGAGCCTCTCTGAAGCTTGGTGGTTTTCTTTGCAGACGATTCATTACCCCGCAAGGTAACATCATCAGAGACGCTGTTGCCGAACTGGATAAATGGCAGAAATTGTGGGATAGGAATTATAAATTAATGATGTCAACTGCATATAATGAAAATTTATATAAAATACTTTATAGATGGCATTTTTCACCAACACGGTTGGCAAAGATGTTTAAGGACATGTCCGCGAAGTGTTGAAAATGCAATTAGACACCTGGTTCGTACTATATGTGGTGGACATGCCCAAAGGGGAAAAAATATTGCATGAAAATACATGCATGGTTTGAAAAAATGATAAAGCAACATATAGATCTAAAACCAGAAATATTTTTGTTGGGCATTTTATCGGAAAAGTACGATAAAAGGACTACATATTTAATTTTACATGTGCTAACTTGCAGCTAGAATTGTATTTGCACAAGAATGGAAAAGTGAAGAGATCCCTACAGAGGAAAATGCAATTTAAAAAATATTAGAATATGCAGCAATGGATAGGTTAACACTTGCAATTAAGGGAAAGGAAGAAACTGAATACTTTTTGACATGGGACTTATTTTATCAATGGTTAGCTATTAAAAACAGAAGTTAGAAACATGGAAATATAAGAAAAGGACTAATGTTATAAGGGAGATTTGTTAAAATGGATAAGTAAATATTATTATTATTTACTTTATTCATTAAACATGAAACTCAGTCAACTGAACATTCAAAAATGCATCACGAATACCATTAATTGGTGCTAATGGTTGATATGGGTTGCTGCCAGCATCCTAGGTATCAATCAGGTACCTTCTTATGATGTACAATGTTCCAGATAGCGCAGTTTTTTGCAGTTCCACTGGTGTTATTGCAGGAAGATGCAATTTGTTGACATATCTTATCAAATTCTTGGATCTTCTTCTTCTTCTTCTTCTTCTTCTTCTTCTTCTTCTTCTTCTTCTTCTTCTTCTTCCTCTTCCTCTTCCTCTTCCTCTTCCTCTCCCCCTCCCCCTCCCCCTCCTTCTCCTCCTCCTTCAACATTTTGGTTGTAAACACCTTGATTATTATTTCCTAAAATTATTTGTACCCAGACAACGCACTGTTTAATTGAAAATGGAATTTTTATATGTTATAAAATAATAATTAAAAAAGAGAGATGATATTACCAAGTTGGATAATGGATAATGTCATTAATGTAACAAAATTGATGATGTTGCCTACTTGGGTTATGAAATGTCTGCGTGAAAAAAAACCCCAAGCTCAGAGAGCACTAAAGACCTCTCATTAATTTCCTGTTTTGGGGATAGACAACTACCAATTAGGAGAATGCAGAAATTTATGACTGATCTTTGCAATATATAACTGTTGCCCTTGATCTGGGCTTCCTTTTATTTTCAGGCTGCTTGTGGATATGGTTCCCCGTGTACGGCAAACACGTCATTATGAAATGTTTGAATGAAGCCAACTCAGCTATTGGACTGAATACATTTTGCAGGATTTGAAAACATCCTACATCCTGGCAAGTGGGGCCAGTCCTACTTTCAAGATTGAATTTTGCTGTTGTTCATGTTATTTTTGCATCATCATTCAAGGGGAAACCAATCTGTACAAATAGGCAAATACATGCACTGCTTGGATCTCTGCAATCGCATTTGGCATATGCTCCCCCAAATCCAGCAAGCTGCAATAGAAATGAATAAGACTTCTAATCCTTTTTGCTACATGTTGTAAGTGATCAGGCCTCTCAAGTCACTTGACAGCTGCCCATTTAAAGGGGCCAAATTAAGAAGAGTCCCAGTCTGACCGTGACTATTTAGAGACAGATATCATGGAGCTTGAGTTTCCCCAGGAAAAGGGACTAATCTTTTAGTTCTGTTATTCCTAAAATCCACAATGGATGAAGGGTAGCACCTCATTAGTGTCTCGTCAAGTCAAGGATGTTTACACATGGTTACCAACAGATCAGATTTGCTATTTTTATTGATTCAGTATTAAAAATATGAAGTATTTTCTTCCTACGAGATGCCACAGTTTCAATAAAAGGTGCAACTCACCCCCTCAGCTGCTCAATCTCCCAAATTTTAGGACATGGTTTAATTTCATAGTTTTATTAAAATATTTAAAATACCTTTCTCTCCTTCTCCCCATTCCCTCTCTCTCTCTATATATATATCAAGCAACACATATTAAGCTGCACAGTCAAAATAAGCACAAAGTGTTCATGTACAGTTAAATCCAAAAAAGGTTTACTGTGTTGATTTATATTATGCACTTATGTAGCAGTATGTCTGGCAAAAACACGGGTGTCCTGTGGAAATCATGGTTCCATTCTGACAGTAATGTTGACTCTAACTATGAAGAGTTAGGCTTTTCTATAGATATTCACGTGCCCACTCATTTTATGTTATTTAACATCTGGGTTACAAAATCCATTTCCCATCTTATATAATATATAAAATGTTTCTTGTTTTATAACGGACCTATAAGTAACCTTTAGAAAAGTGTGTATATAGTACATTAAATTGAAAGTCTTCCTGTACAGAAGCACCTCCCATAGACAGGTTACTTCTGTCATTTTTTGTAGGTGGAATGTTTTAGCACAAATTTAACATATGGTTAAGTAAATTATGTTCTGAAGTTTACTGCTTAATCCACACGTGTTATTAGCTCCAGTAGTTTGAAAATGGTGCATTTGTAAAGAGGACAAAGTAATTTTATATCTGGCAAAAAGTGAAAGGTTTATTGGAAGTATGTATATTGGTGTGGAATAATTATTTGCAGAGGGGCATCAAATTTGCAAATGACACCCTCTACTGTCATTTACTGGTTTCTTGCTTCTATATGCCATGTTTAGCTGAATGTATTTTTGTGGAAATGCAAATAGAAACTGATAGAAGGAATATTTATTTCATTTCATTTCATTGAATCAGATGCAATCTCAATTATCTGTTTAAAGGTGTTTCCATAGGAATATTAATCTCTCCAGTACACTTCATCACCTCGGACAAAAAGTGTCCAGCCTTGTGGTAATGTTTTTTATTCCATGCAGTCTTCTGAAATAAATGCATTGAACGTGATCCAAAACCAGTATATATCTTGGCGTGCTCAAAGAAATAACTTTCTGCAGAGGGGCAGTTAAGCTAGCAGCTCATTAATTTACCGAGTTTTCCAGAGGGATTGATGGCTGGATTAAACCCTCTGGCAATTTAAAAGCTAACAAACGTATTGCTACATGAAAGGTGTTTTTGTGTATTTTGACAAAGCAAGTCATGGTCCACCAAAAGCTTATGGAGTATAGTAGGCTATATATAATATAGGCTATAGCATCACTAGTCCTTTGCCTTAGTATGGATGACTACATGGCCATTTAAAACTTTCACAAATCTTCCATGAACTGAGATTCAATAACATTGTTCATGACGATGTAAGGAACAAAAATAAAGGTTTCCCCTGTCCAGTCATGTCCAAGATTAGGGGGCAGTGCTCATCTCCATTTCTTAGCTGCGAGAGCCAACATTTCCATGGTCATGTGGCCAGCATGACTGTATACTGAGGCATATGAAACACATGTGACCTTCAAAAGTGGTACTTGTTTATCTAATCACATGCTTTTGAACTGCTAGGTTTGCAGGAGCTGAGGCAGGAACAGGAGCTCACTTCATCACAGTAGAATTCAGGTCTCAAACCTGAGCTGTCAGTTTTCCAGCTGACAAGCTCAGCTCTTTAACAGCTGCACTTTCGCATCCCCTGTAGGGACAACAAGGGTCCAAATTCCAATATTATGAGAGCCACAAAATTTCAAACTTTTAAACTTTTAAAATGGCTTTGTCATCCACAATTGCAGTATCCATATGGATAAGTTGGAAACAATGGGCTGAATAGGCAAACAGCATATATTCCTATTTGCATATAAATACAAAAAGGTATCATCTTGGTTTCCTCAAGTGTGCAATAAGCATTCATCAATTATCACAGCAGGAAAGGTGAGTCACAACAGAATTAGAACTGTTACAATTAATACATTCCCATGATGCCATTTTAAGAAAATCAAAGTTACTCAATGTATCGTTAAATTTAAATGTAGACTTACATGATATTAGCATCGTGGGGAGCCCAGTGCTATTGTTTAATGCAACTTTTAAGTAGTGAGTAGAACAGATAGAGAAAACAAGTTAATTACACAATTTATTGAAAAATAAGACTTTTCCTAGTGATATGAAAGCCTGTGTGTTCGCTTTTAAAAACATCTTGTGATCAAATCTCTATATTTTCCAGACAATAATTTTCTGGAACAAAATTGAGCAGGACACAATTTGCAAATAATTCCAAAACAATTACTTAGTTGTTTTTTTAAAGTGCTTTTGGAGTGGCTTCAGTTGAACTTAAAATACGTACTAAAAATTTACCCAGCTCTTACTGAACAGAATGGTGAAAGTAATCTTTATTTCCATCACTGGCTTCACAATGAGGGGCGTCTATGTATTTAATGCCTGCAGAGACTGTTTTTGTATGCTTTCTCCCACTGCAGCTAGATTTATTGAGGTATTATGCAGACAAATGATTAGCAAGAATAAGCAGATGTGGGAATTTGCACCTGCTTAAGTTAGACATGGGAAAAACCCAGGAGTGTATGTTTTTGAAAATGGAATTCTTAAATTCACATGAAGAGCTTTACATTCACTTGTTTTTTTCTTTGAAGCATAATCTTCACTTCTTCTGTGAAGTATTAGAGCTGCTCTTAATTTTAATATTTAAGTTTGAGGAAGTGAAAATAATATTGGATAGATGGCACTAGCAACTCATGCAGTCTAATCAAGTACGTAACATATAATTCCCAAATCATTCTTTCCATGCAATTCCCCCCCACCAAGTTGCTATGATAGATTCTAATTCTAGAATTCTTACAATTGCTTATGATTATTTCATTGAACATTTTTACATGGAAGAATTGAACAAAAATAAACTGGATCCTCTTTAGTTTATATAGATTTACTGATTTACAGTACATTGCTTGGTTCTTCCAAATTGCTTCATCTAGTTCTCACTTCATTGCACTTGCCATTTTTTAATATTTTTACTGATTTTCATTGTAATTTATTTGATAGAGCCACCCAGAGTCTGCTAGCATACAAGTTAAAAAAATTATTACCTGAAAAAAGGATGAAGCCACTTTAAAGCAAGATGTGTGTTCCTCTTGTCATTGTAGACTTTGCAAGCAGATTCACAATATCATATGAATTATGAAATCTTTCCTGTGTAAGAGGCTAGGGATTGAATTTTGAGAGTAATGGAGATGAGCTCAGGCACACACAAGATGGAATGAATGAACTGTACTATAATGTCATCCCATTAACAAATTTCTTAAGTGAAAAAGCATTATGACATCAGATTCTCCCTTCCCCTTCAGTCTATGACTTCAGTTCTCCAGATGAGTGGGAGCCTTTTTTAAACAGAATGGGCTGTGTGGCAAACAAGCTATGAAGTTTTGTAGCACATGGTTTTATATTATGAATTATTAGAAGTGTTTTACATGTCAGTGTTGAACAAACTACAAAACCAAGAACAAAAGACACTATGACAAAAGTCAGTGTTGAAAAGGATTCAAAGAGACATTTACCTCAGGATACAAGCAATCAGTTGGTGTCTTCAGTGAAAATACTGGGCAATTTGGTTTTCCTATCAAAGTTGGTTTCTTTATCTGGCTACACAAACTAAAAAACTTGATATCCTCAGTTTATGTAGGTTTGTATTTAATTTCTGTAGCATATTCTATTCTACATATCTAGATTAGCATATTTATACCCAGTTCACTTAATATATAGTTTCGCTAATGGAACTGCAATTTGTTATTTGATCACTCTTGCTTTTCTAATGTTTTTGAGTTAAATACGAAGAACAAATCAATAGTAGCAATCATTATCAAATCAAGGTTTATAGTACTGATATTTAGAAGTCCTAAATTATTGAGAAAGTGCAGTACAGGTAGTCCTCAACTTACAACAGTTCATTTGGTGACTGTTCAAAGTTACAAAGGTACTGAAAAAAGTGACTTATGACCATTTTTCACACTTAGTGACCATTGCAGCATCCGATGGTCATGTGATCTACATTTGGATGATTGACAACTAATTCATATTTATGACGGTTGCAATGTCCTGGGGTCATGTGTCCATCTTTTGCAACCTTCTGACAAGCCAATGGGGAGGACAGATTTGCTTAACAATAATGTTATTAATTTAACAACTGCAGTGATTCACTTAAAAAATGTGACAAGAAAAGTCCTAAAGTGGGTCAAAACTCACTTAACGAATTTTTCATTTAGCAACATAAATTCTGGACTCAATTGTGGTCATAAGTCGAGGACTACCAGTACATCAGCACTATACCATGAAACTTGTCATGGACGTTAACCTTGGCCTCCAACTGAGCAATGACAAAATAGTTTGTAACTATTAGCAACATAAATTACCTTTGGAGCCAAGCATAACTTTTAAGAAATATTTTACAGTCTGTGCATTAGAAAATCTCTGCACTGTAATAAGAAACGTGATTGCAATGTAAATTTTCAGTTCAAAATCCAGGCAGGGTTAGTAAACGTGCCTGCCCAGAACCAATAATTCCAACTATACCAGGTTGAACACACCAACCAGACAGCATTCCTTCCTACCTACCTACATGCAGATAGATGATTTTGCTTAAATGTAGAAATTTCTGAAGTCAACATTTAGATGCAAACATGGTATATTACAAAGAACTGATTCAGTTTCAGGTCTTCTAAAACTCATCCAGAGTATTGATTGTTAAAATACATGAAGAAAAAGTATCTATTTTATAGCTAATGTGACACATTTCCAATAATGTATTTAGTGCAATCCTGGAGTCCTTTCCTATTTTTCAGTTGCAACAACATTGAATGAATTTAAGAATCAGTAACACTATATGGCACTTAGGAACTATACTGTCAAATCATCCCTGTGCATTCGGGAAATAATTTGGCATTGTCAAGGACTGGATTGCCCTGCTTTAAATGATCCTCTAAGAAATGCTGACCAGGGATTGTGACTTATATTTTCCATGTTAATGTCATTGAAACAAAACAAATGAAGCTGGAAGGCCAAATGTTGCTCAGATTTTGGGTGGTCATTTCTTTTTCCTTTTATAAAGCATACTGCGGTTTTGCCTTGTGAGTGTTCCAGTAATGTAGGTTTTAAAGAAGAGATTGGACAATCATTTTTCTGAAATGGGTTTCCTGCCTGAGCAGGGGTTTGGATTAGAAGACCTTCAAGGTCCCTTCCAACTCTGTTATTCTGTTAGTTGTTTGGGTTATTGGGTTATCCAGCACGAAACGATTACAAAACCACAGAACAATGAAATCAAAGTATATGCACCATCAGTATCTAATAAGACCCATGGTCTCTCCTAAATCCTCAGTATTCTAAAATAACTTATCAATTGACAATACAAAGCAGGATTATGAAGGTGCGCATATAGGTCTTCATTTAAATGCAGTTCATGATTCCCTACCATTTAATATTTGGAATTGACTGACACTGGCCTTTTATTTTCCACTTAGAATTTTTAACATAATCCCCGCCAAAGCCTACAGAAAATCAGTTGGGATATCTTGTTCCTTTGTTTTCTGACATGTAGTACAAATAGTGCATTGAGAAATTCATTATGCCGAGATTCCTCCAAGCACGCCCAATCAATAAGCAATGTTGTATTTTTGGTGTTGGTGTACAATAGTCTCTTTTCTTCTTCCAGAAAACCCTCTTTGAAACCCAGATGATAAATTTTTATTATATCTATTGTAGCTCAAGTCTAGTTCTAATATTCATATTTCAATTAGCCATTATTTGAACATTCAATTTATAAAAAATAAAGGCACCAATATTAACAGAATAGGTTAGATACCACCATGGAAAAACCAAACGCAACCCACAAGTATTAAGTGTATCGATAAATTACGTAAGAGACAATATATTCGAGATAGCGCTATTGATAGATGTACAAATCAACTTGAGTATATGAAATAAATGAGGTTTTTATTGGCATTTTTAAACAGTGTATTCATTCTTTTCAAAGGCAAACTCAATGTTATTTTTAAAATAAATTATGCAAATGCTTTATCTCAGGTTTTGGTAATTTCATAGATTTTAAAAATCAGTTCAAACAAATTTGTACAATTATGTTCTTGACATGAAGATTTATAGCTTTAAGATTAATCTTTTCATATAATTTTTATTTTTTGATCCATATCCAATTTATCCATGTTTATTTCTAATAATCAATCTAGCCCTAAATTTGCACAATAAAATAGTTGTAGTTCTGCTTGTCTTCCACCCAACATTCCTTCTGTTGGTTCTATATTTTCTATTTTAAGAAAAAAGAAGTAACTGATAGGTTCATCTATAAATCTGTGTAATTTTTAATGACATATTGGACAAACCCCTTAATATTCAGTTTATAGAACAGTGTTCAATGGAACTAGACTTGTTAATATCTGCATTTTAATAGACATTTTCCATTGAAAAAGTATCAGGTCAATGTAGCCTGAACTGACAAAAATGTATTTGGTTGGAAGTTTCTTTTATTCCACCAATAGGGATAATAAATAAATATGTAATTCCAACAGAAAGGCCTGATATACAATTTTCCTTCAAGATCAACACCATTTTACTGTCATAAAAAACTTCAATAAACTATGAAATAATGAAATGAACCTATTGAAGATCTGACCCTACTCTCAATGACATCATACAAGTACTGCAAAAATATAAGAACTATAATAATTCTACTTTTCCAAAAACTCATTTTTTTTACTTGTAACCATTTCTCTCTCTCTCTCTCAGCAAATGTATATATATATGTTGAACTGTTAGCAAATCTACCTCTGAATGAAGGTCTATAATTGATTCGACCAACCAACAACTCATTCTAGGTTTTAGGGTTTTTTTGGATGTTAATATATTACTACTCTCTGAAGCAATTTATGAATACAAACACACACACAGGCGCACATTTGACAATTCAGCATGAGAATATAAAATCCACAATAATGTTGAAGGAAAGTTTCTAAGCAGATCTGATTTCTGATCATTTCCATTCTTTCCTGCAAAATTTGCCTGGATTTTTTAATTCGTGCTTTATTGTTAGCTTTTCTGGAAAAGAAATACTGGACTTAAAGCAGTCCACCATTACGCAGGATAAATTAATTTGAACACATTAACAAAATTGTATTTACAGCACAAATATCAAATTCTTTTGCTGCTACAGCAATTAGAAGTGCTAAGTCTGTGGGTTCAGGCGAACTCATGATATACATACATATAATTCTTGACCTTAAAAATTATCTAGGTTTGATAACTTAAAAAACACACATGCTTAGATCCCAAGAGTTACATTCTGCAGAACCAAGAAAATAATGTTTACAATCTGACATTCAATTCACTGAATTCTAATTTTGAGGTTTAATCCTTAGTAACTTTTAATTCTACACATAACATGTTTCAATTTAGGTAATATATTTCTTGTTACAAAGTGAGTGTTTCTGAATATACAATGTAAACATTTTTTAAATGTCAGTTTTCTTATTCAAATTTTATTCAGACCTGGCAATATGTCCCTTAACATAAATAACCGGCTTCTGTAAATACTATGCTCCCACAGATTTCCACTTATTTTAACCAGATTTTTTTTTTTTTTTTGAAAAATCGACTTTAAAACATCAACTTGGCAATTTCTTCAAAAATGTTTCTTTTGTGGTCTTCTGCAAGTGAGGAGATATGCAATGACCTTCAGATATGAAATAATGCATCAAGTAATGAGTTGATAAGATTACAAAAGATTAAAAGCAGGCATATTATTCTATCAGTAGAAATAGCAATTAATGTTTACAAAGGAGGGAAATAATAGTTTTGATTTTGCAGATGGTCCAAGAGTCGTCTCCCTTCCCCCGCCCCCCGCATCCAAACCTAGCTGAAAAAAATGGATATTCGTTTTCAATTTAATGCTATTTTCTTACCCACTAACAGTGCATTTAAAGATGTGTCAGTTGTGCTAAAAAAAAAAAACATTAAAAAAGATACTGTGCAGGTTTTTTTTTAAGTAACAGCTTATATCCTGTCTACAAACAATATTCAATAACTTCAATATTCTGGATTAGTTGCAATTTAAAAAATAAAGGGCCTATTTCTACATATCCACTTTTTAACAAGGGCTGCAGAAAACAAACCATTATTTGCAGACCATAATTGCTCTTTAAATCGTTACAAGATACCTGGGCAGACCACTCTTCCACCATGTATCTATTTTCATTATTTTAAACACAGTTTTGCTATCTTATAGCAAATTAAAGAAATAAAATATTGCTCCAGTGAAACTATTTTAGCTCCAATGATTACACAGTATTCCTAACACCCTAAGCAAAACCTTTGGACAAGTCAGAAAGGGAATACAGAGTTGAAAACGTGTGTTTTTTTAAAAAAACAAAACAAAAAAAATTGGGTGTTTATGTGGCTATTCAAACTCTGATTAATGCCATGATCATAACCCATCATCAAGCCTAAAGGATCCGTCAGTCTGTCAGCTACCAGTCCTTTTTTGGAGGGTTCCCTTAAATGGCAGCCTCAAAACAGAGGTGCTGGAGAATGTCCATTGAATTAGGCTGGGATAGGCCAGAAAGTGACCAAGAGTATGGCATTATTTAGCAGATATCTGACCTTGTCGACGGGAACAGCACCACCATTTTGCCAACCTACGGCAAGTCTTAAGTCGTTTCTGCACCATCCAATGCTTTCTGGTTGATATTTTGTTCAGTGATATCTGACAAACTGCCCATCATGAGGAGTCACTGGGGAAGCAGCCCCAACGTTCTCTCAAGCTCTTGTCGGGACTTGATTTGTCATGTCTTTCAATAAAGAGATTTCTGTGGCTGGAAAGTAGCTCACTTCGGAAAACAAAAACATAAAAAGTTGAGGTTTATTTTCTTAAACATTTAAATCACTAATCTACCCTTTTTCAGGACAGATTTCTGCTTTTCAATGACTGTTTTGTCCACAGTAGCAAAGTGCACAGTGTGGCTGTCTCCAAGCCACTTTGAAAAGTCATATTAACTTCCTGCTATAGGCAGTCTTTACATAGTGCAACTTGTCCTTTAAGATAGTCTCTACAAGGGCAGATCCTTTTATGGTTTAGATGAGACCCTGCACAGCTGAACAACAAAAGATCACCCTGGAAAACACAGTGCTTTCTCTTTTCATCAAAAGATGGAACCAGAATATCATTTGCAGACTCAGCGGAATGACACTGAATGTTGTATCTGGAAAATGAAGGGAAAAAACCCCATGAGATATCTAATTCTATATTTTACATATTGTATTGTAGTATAAGCAATTCTGATAATATTCATATTTTAATATTGGTGCAAAACCTATTTTCATTCTTGCTCATGTTTGTTTATATCCATCCATCTACCTACCTACCTATCATTACTATTCTCTCTCTCATCCATCCATCTCTCTCTCTCTCTCTCTCCCCACCTACCTACCTAATCTATCTTCTAGGTTTATAATCTATCCATTCATCTATCATCTATCGCTATCTATCTGTCTATCCAGCTATATCTTCTCTCTCTCTCTCATATATCTTGTATCCCGCCTTTATAATTTTTTAATAAATAATTTAAGACAACAAACATACTTAATACTCCTTCCTCCCATTTTCCCCACAACCACCAACGTGATTTAATTAATTAATTAAATGGCAAAAATATTTTCATATCATGTTAATTGTTCCTCTAGGATTTTAAGCAGCCCGAAGAGAACTGCACTACATATGCAGGGGTGGACAATAAAGACTTCCTATACATCTCATTGGCGCCAATCAGCATGGGCAATATACTACTAGGAGTTGCCACTGAACAACCGCTGGAGGACCCCACAGCCTTGACACTTGTACAATCTGACATGACTGGTAGAAGGAGGCCATTTTGCTTTTTCCCCAATTACAGTTACACTGAATGTAGTTCTACTTCCAACATCAACAACTCTGAGTAGTGAAAGGCAATCTTAATGGATATAGAAACATTCCTTATCAATTTCTATATAATTGTATCAATAAATTACAGTGGACAATTGATAATTCTAAAACTGAAAGTGAATAATGTCTTGCTGCATTAATCTCTATTTAGGATAATTTATCTATTAATCAAATTTATATAACTGCCCAACTCGTAAAAAGAAAATCTGGGAAACCACCAAATAAAACAACAAATGTAAAAGCAATGGCTATAAAAACCCACAAGAATAAATATTGTAAAAATGAACAAACAAGTCCTAGGCAAGGAGGACAAAAATGGCAACCTCAGCAATGCAGTCATCTTAAGCACACTTACAACTATTGCAGCATCCTCATGGTCACATGATTAAAATTCAGGCGCTTGACAACTGGCATGTATTTGTGACAGTTCCACTGTCCTGGGGTCACGTCATCACCATCTGTAACCTTCCTGGCCAGCTTCCAAAAAGCGAAATCAATGGGAAAAGCCAGCTTTGCTCAATGACTGCATGACTCACTTAACAACTGCAGTAATTCATCAATTGACTGTGGCAAAAATGAGGCACAACTCACTTAACAATTGCCTCGCTTAGCAATAGAAATTTTGGGCTCAATTGTGGCTTTAAGTCGAGGATTATCTGTACACTGTTTATTAATCTGTAACTATGTCCCCAGAGAACTGACACTGTGGGGGACTCCAAACTGTTACAACTATGATGTACAATACAAAAGACTATAATAGAGACATACTCATGCCTACAAGTGAAGGCAGGCTGGCTTCTGCATGATCCAGGATACTAACAGTATGTGAATCTGAACCTGTGTCACCAGTGCAAGGGCTTCAGGGGAATCTTCTGGACCCTCCTTTCATGATATGCATATTGCATAACCACTTTTGTAATATTTCTACAGAGCAGTAGTTCCTCTATGTTTCAGTTTAAGAAAACGTCTCAGCATTTCATTGCATTCAACACTTACTTCAAGAGGTCTTTGTCCTTATTCAAGTGCTGGAAAAAAGATGGCTCACATATGAGCTGGTTTTCTTGACAAACCTGTTTACACGATTTTCCAGTTTCAGCAATTTTGACTTGAAGAGCACTTAACGGAGGCCACATCACTTGGCCATGACAAAAATCCTGAAACAACACACAAGTATTGCCATGATTTCCTGAGGGAGAGTTATTACGCTCCTATAAAAAGCTGAAAAGACTTCAGTGCTTAGCAGCAAGGAATCCAATAGCCCAGCATATGTATTTTAAAAATGATAGTTCATATATAGATGATTACTACCAAATGTATTCTTTTTTGGGGGTTTTGGGGATACATTTGGTGGTATTATGATAACCCAGGGCATGGCACAGAGATAACACAAACAACTGGCAGTTCAAACTGTCCCTTTATTACTTCAAATCTCCCCAAATGCTCCCACATTTCTGGCAAGTCCCAGAGTAGAGTGATAACAAACCCTTACACAAACCTCAAACAGCCTCTGGCTGCAATTAGTCCAGCACAGCGCTGTCTGCACCAAGGCTGCACAGCAATAAATCCAAATGTATTTGGCAAACCAAGGAGTTCAGGGAGCAAAAGATCCAGGTAATTAGTCCAGGACACCAAAAAGAAGGCAAGAACTCTTGGCAAGTTCAAATGTCTGCATGCAACACTTCAGGAACTCAAGCGTTTGTTTCTGACAAATGCTCTTCACCAGAGTATCTCCTTAAGTCTTCCCAGGTGTGCCAGGTGAAGATGGGCGGGGCACTCTCCTCCCGAGTAGCCTGCTCCATCTGTGCTGATCATGCTTTCTCTGCACTCTCTGAGCCCTTGGATCAGGAGGGGGTGGTCCTTGCTCCTCGCCTGAGATCTGTCTCTCATGTTCATCCTGCCTCTGTTCCTCCCTGCTTGCAAGCCTTATTAATTCTGAAAAGCCTTGCCTGGACTGACTCTGCCCTTCTCTAGTTTCCTCCAAGGCCAATGGAGCTGCCCTCTCAATCGTTGTTAGTTCTTGTTCCAGCTCATCTTCCCCCGCAGATTCAGACTCTGAATCTTCTAGAGTAACAGTATAGTTCAATATAGTATATCACAAAAACTGTAATTTTTAAAAGAAAGTTGAAATCTCTGTCCGTCAATAATTTTTACCTGTATCCTTTTGATCTAGCACATAATTGGACAGAATGTGAAGAAAACTGGCAAAGTTCAAAGCCCATCTTATAAACAACCAGTTCTCTAGGCTGGGAAATTTGAAGGATAAAACAAAGACAATTTCATTCCACTGAAATAATTTTATCCTCTTAGGCAAACATTATTTAACTAACAGTCTGCAATGAATGCTTAATTGGTCCTGCCTAACCCTATATACTCATTTATCAGTCACTGCAAATAATTCAATATTGCTGCCCTGAATCATGCAACAATGACAATATAGCAGATATTTGCAACACTGTGCACAACCTTCACTATTACTCTACGGTAATTGCCTAAATATATTTCTGTAGAAAAGAAGCAGGCTCACTTAACCTGGTTTCCAAGGACTACTTGGAAATATCAAAGCCTATTAAATGCCCTCCTCCTGAAATATTTTTTTTCAATTGCCAGAAAATTTTGTCCCAACCCTTCTTCCTTCTAGGATCGAACCTGTCTTGCGTAATAGGCAGACTACATCTCATTAGCACTTATTTTTCAATTGGGATACTGCTCTGCTGGTTACAACTCCTATTGATTTTTTTTTAAAAAAATGATGGGGGCAATGCAATTGGAGCCATGGTGGCGCAGTGGTTAGAATACAGTATTGCAGGCAAATTCTGTCCATAGCCAGGAGTTCAATCCCTTCGATCCTGACTGGCTCAAGGTTGGCTCAGCCTTCCATCCTTCCGAGGCTGGTAAAATGAGAGCCTAGGTTGTTGGGGGCAATAGGCTGATTCTGTAAACCACTTAGAGAGGGCTATAATACACTATAAAGCAGTATATAAGTCTAAGTACTATTTCTGAGGCACCAGTCTTTCATTTCTCTATGCTTCCCCTCCAAGATACTAGACTGTTTGCTGCAAGCTGGTTTCCTGTTGCTAAAAAAGGTACTACTGAATTCTGCAGAATGACTGCTTACAAAAACAAATGCTTTCCATATATGGAAAATGCAGAGATCAAGATCGAGCTGAATCACTAGCAAATCTACCTTCTATTTCTGAGTTGAATGATAATAGCATGTGCAGAAATTGTGTGCAGTACAACTACTAAGAACTAGTGTGATACATGGAACTGTATTGAGCAAAGTATTGCTTTACAGTGCTCACTTAGTTTTGACGCTTGGTATTTGCTAAAAAATCATATTATTTGATTCTAAAGAAAAAGAAAAGGAAAAGGAAAGAAATCTAGTATATATCAGGGGTGAAATGCTCCCGGTTCAGACCGGATCGCCTGATCCGGTAGCTATGGAGGCGGGTGGTTCAGAGAACCGGTAGCAAAAATCCCTGCCCCCCCTCCATGCCCAGCTGAGCCACACAATCAGAGGCTTTTTTTTTTACTTTTAAAAGCATTTTTTCTACAACCACTTCCACAGAAAAAATGCTTTTAAAAGTAAAAAAAAAAGCCTCTGATGATCATGCAGTAACTGATCATCAGGCAACTCAGCTTGGATTGTCAGAGGCATTTAAAAGAAAAAAAAGTCTCTGCCGATCAGGCAACTCAGCTGGGATCGTCAGAGGCATTTAAAAGAAAAAAAGGGTGTTTTTCTTTTAAATGCCTCTGACAATCCAAGCTGAGTTGCCTGATCGGCAGAGACTTTTTTTTCTTTTAAATGCCTCTGATAATCCAAGCTGAGTTGCTTGATCGGCAGAGGCATTTAAAAGAAAAGTCTCTGCCGATCAGGCAACTCAGCTGGGATCGTCAGATCCTTTTGAATGCATTTTTTTACGACCTCTTCGTGGAAAAATGGCTTTAAATTTTTTTTTAAAAAATATTGGCCACACCCACCCAATCACATTCCCCCCCACCAAGCCACGCCCACAGAACCGGTAGTAACAAATTTTAGATTTCACCACTGGGGTAGAGAAATGGGCACATTATGTCTACAGTACAGTACAAATATTTAACTATAAACGAGCACACTGTAACATCTGAAGCTAAGGAATATTACTGAAATGCAAAACAGCTTAACTAGACAGTCAAGGTTGGTTATAAAGTAGGATATAATGTGTGTAATTGGTTTCAATATTTGCAATTATTCAGCCATATTTAATAGGGGAAATTGAATCAAGAGAATTCAATATGTCAAAAATCTATATGCATTTTCTTAATGGGAAAGTGGCTTCGAAAGCAAATTATTCTATTGGTGCGTATGACCCCAGACAGAGATCTGATTAGGATAAATTTCCATGAGTCACTTTTCTTAAATCTTCAGGTATGTTCAAAATAAAGGAAGAGAAAGGATCAGTATATCAATTGCTCATAGACAGCTAAAAGCTAATGGGTATTTGGTTCCGAATAATAACTCAATTAAAAAGAAATTACGAAGTATGATTTCTTTTTAAAAGTGAAATTGTTGCATGCTTACGAACAAAGGAAATGACTATTGGTACAGAAACCATACCTGTTTCTCAATGAACACATTCATTCTCTGAAGCATTCCTTCACACGTGAATTCAAAAGGCAAGTAAGGTTCAATCTGTTAAATAAGTAATATAAATACAATTCAATTGTGCAATATAGAACACACTGTTCAAAGCGCATCAGTCTGCTAAGTAGTTCAACATATGCTTGATTAAATTCATTAACAAGTTTTGAGTGGTCACCAAGAGTTGATGGCATGGCCAACTGGAGGAATTCCTCCTTACAATTTTAGGTGTACTGGGATCTTTTGGGAAGAGGGGAAAGATAACAAAAGGCATTCCCACCGTGAAAGCTAACGTTCAATTAAGTAATATTGGATTACACCAGTAAATCCCAGATTTCTTGGGATTACACTTTCTAGTACTGTCAGTCATGTGGCTGGGAATTAGTACACATTTATGGGTATACTTCTACGGTCTGATTAGGAAGGTTCTTTCCTCAAAAATATAAATGGGATAATATATTTCTGTTTATCTTTTTTCTTTTTTTTTCTTTTTTACAGTGCCGCAGTTCCTTGACTGGAACCAACACAGAGAACAGCAGACTCTTTACATGTAATTCCAATACATGTAAAGAGCACATGGTTTGAAAAGTCTTTCATTCTCATGTATAATTCACTTTTTTCCCCATTGGAAATATTCTGGTTCCCAACAAAGCAGGTTACCCAGAAAGTATAGGTAGTCCTCAATTTATGAGCACAATTGAGCCCAAAACGTCCACTGCTAAGGCAGTTGTTAAATGAGTTCTGTCCCATTTTACAGCTTTTTTTTGCCACAATTGTTAAGCAAACTGTAGTTCTTAAGGGAATCATGCAGTTATTAAGCCAGCTGGGAATGTTACAAATAGTGATCATATGACCCTGGGAAAGTCAACTATCATAAATACATGGCAGTTGCCAAGTGCCCTAATTTTGATCACACGATCACGGGGAAACGGCAATGGTTGTAAGTGTGAAAATTGGTTTTAAGTTACTTTTTTTCAGTCCTGTTGTAACGTCAGACAGTCACTACATGAATAAGTGGAGGACTATCTATATTACAGCGACAGCATCTGCAATCCAGTTTTTTATTAAAATCTCTTTTATGATTTTATGCTTTCTCTAATACTCTTATTCTAAGTATCTAATCTTCAGTATTGTAGCAACTTGTTTCATTGCATAATGCGGTACTGTTTCCCTTAAATAAATACCCATGAAGTTAGAGATATCCGTGCAGAGATATATCAAGTTACATAAAAATGTGATGTTTTGGTGTATCAGATGAGCATTCCCTCCCCCCTAAAATGATCAATGTGAGTATTAAAAAAAAAATCCTACATATTCCTTCAATGCAACTTTTCCTCTAGATAATGGAAAAATACTTGACATTTGTTTTGATCCTACAGATTTTAATATATAGGTAGTCCTCGCTTAACAAACTTAATTGGGACTGGTAACTCCACTGCTAAGCTAAGTGGGAAGTCATATGACCGCAACTGAATAGAAAGAGAATAGAAAGAGACAAGTCAGTTTCATATCTTTGGCTTTGTTTGCCTCCTTTCGAATACTTGGGATCCCCCCAACCTTTGGAGCGCTTATTGTCTTGTATACATTGAAAGTATAATGTGGGCATGATTGCATTGCTTTCAATGTATGCAAGAACAAAAAACTTACTCTCTTAAAATCTCTGCAATGTCCCCACTCTGCGGGGGGATGTAAGGGCCAGGCAAAGGAAAGATGGCCTCCAGAAACCCCTTACTTTTCCCCCCTTCTCCTTTGCAGCGCAGAGAGTATAAAGAGGAAGAGTTTTCAGGAGAGTACTGTAAGCTGTTGGCGTAACAGCTCTTGGTCTGTGTAGAAAATCAGATTACTCTCTTGCAATCTCTTTTTCGCCAATGTCTCTGTTCTGAAAGGGGTGAAGTAAAAAACACCACAGATCAGGCACAAGATACTGCACAATGAATATAATGGCAGTCACATGAGGGATGCTGCAAAAGTCATATGTGGTGGTAAATGGTCTATAAAGATTTTTTTTTCTGTTTTAATTTCCAAATGGTCACTGAATTAATGGCCAGTAAGCAAGGATTACTTATAATTCATATTATTTTAAAATTATTATATTCAAATTCTATGTTACTTGCTACTAATATACTTAAGGTATTTTTATTCACAAGAAATGTTTAATGCTACTTCAGTGCTAATGCTACTTCATCTTCCAACCTTTCTCCGGCTTTACAATATTAAAGCAAAAGTTTTATAGAACGTTTATCTTTGTTTGTTTTTTCTTCATAATAAACCCTTACAATACAGCCTAGCATGTTTTATTTCATTGTAAAACATTGATTAAGAAGATAATTATCTTTATTAACCTTTTGGCTCAAAATTGCTTTCACGGCCTGTTCCACTTCAGAAAGATCATTGATATTTACTGTCCAAACATGAGGTTTCCCAATGTAGACTTCAGCATAGGGATGTTGAGATGTCAACTGAAAGAAAAGGGAGAGAAATGCCATATTTTTAGAGTTTATGTTCACTTAGTAACTTTCAAAGTTGTATATTCAGAAAGCTTTAATTGTTTTTTTAAAACTTGGCTATCAAAAAAAAAAATACTTGCCATACTTTTAGGAAAGTGATGAGAAGCAAATTTTAACCACTATCTCCCCACCCCCCCATTCCCCAAGAGTGTCTTTGAGTCAGTCTTAACTCCTGGTTGACTGCCTGGGGAAATCCCTGCAGTTGGCCTGGAAGTTCAGGGAACCTTTTTTGGACAGAAAGTGGCCCAGCCAAACTGATATTCAGAACATCTTGAAGGTTCCAGTTTTGAGCTGAAACTAAAGTTGGAGAAATCTTCTAAGGGAGGAGGACACGTCCTGGCCTCCCGTTGCAGGACTTGTGAGTTTGTGAGCCTCTTTATCCACTGAGGTGTCACCATGCTTGAATTCAAGGGTGATATGCATGCAGTCAGTCTCCCTATTCCCCCAACACATTCTTTGCATTTTTCTTGTACTTACATTCCCTTAGCTGTCACCGTTTAAAAAACACCACTGCCAAAGGTTTACCCTTTTGGGTTTTTCTTCTTCATCCTGATAACCTCTACCTAACAACATGGCTCTTTTTTAGATCTGTCCCAGAAGAAAACATGTGTTCAGTCCAGACATGGTCTGTCAGAATACACTGTGCCATCCCTAACTTTGTCACCAAGAAGCCAAAAGACTGGGGGCTAACCTTAGCTTTGAAGGAAGTCTGTTCAGTAATTTATGGTGAAACAGGCCAACTTTATCTGATAAGTAGGTCTGTCTGTGAACAGCAGCCTAGTAAGGCTGCTTCTACAGACCTTAATAGCTGGACAAGTTAATAATGGAGTTGAGGCAGAGCATTAAGCCTTAAGTGGTTCTTTAAAGCATGAGTGATCAAAACTAGCTTTCAAAAAATTGTTGAACAGCAATTCCATCATGTCTACTGAAGAAGATTCAATGGGATGGAAACCAATTATGGAAATTGTTGCTGGATCAGCCTGATTAAAAACCAGAGCATTTGCGAAGTAAATTATACCTCTCTATCTCAGATTTGTTCTCTGACTTGAACTCTGTCAATAGCATGGCCTGATAAGAACAATACATTATTGTATTTCAGTACAGGGTTGTGTTAGAAGATGTGTTTCAAAGGACCCTGTTCATGTAGCTAATCAACAGTAATTACAAACAAAAACATACCTCTCTAAGAGTTGGCTTGCCTTTGAAGAAGTCTGTGTTTTTGCTGCTTTTTGGCGGATTAAACTTCGGGTTCAAAAATGCACATCCATTTGCAATAGCCTCCAAGGGTGCGGGACCTTCATATGGGAAGCCAAGGCCCACGAAAAGCTGTAAAATAGAAGCTTCCAAGTTAGGTCTTTCTACATTTGTATCTTGAGAAAACTTGCTTGAACCCAAGTCTGTATTTTTGAACAGTTTTGAGAATCTGAAAACTAATTAAGAGTCATTTCTTTCCCCAAATCTTTCATTATCTTTTGCAAGTTCTGTTCCAAAATCTTTTGCAATTTCTTGCCTTTGCTATCAAAAAGCAGCTTGTAAGGTAGCTAGGATTTAGATTAAGCTTGGCTGGGTTTGAGAGTGCTGTCAAGCAGAAAATAACCTGATGGCAAGAGGGGGAGATCCTATATCTTTTCAGAAAAACAACCTTCCAAGAATGGACAGTGCTGTCTTTTGTGATATAGTGGGAGGAGAAAGAAGAATTCTGCTTTGTTTGGTTGTATTAAATTTCTCAATAATCATTTCAGAAAATAATCCTAGCAGGAAAAGTAGCAAACCTGTACTTCTAGAGCAGTGATGGCTAACCCTTTTGCCGTCGCGTGCCAAAAGCGGGGGGAGTATGGGGGAGTCGCGCACATGCATGCCCACACCCATAGTTTAAAGCCCCCCTATACATATGCGCGTGACCCCCCCACGCTCCCCTCACTTTTGCCACGCAATGGCAAAAAGATTACTGGTAGGCCCGTTAGGCCGGTTTTTTGCCTCCCCAGGTTCTAGAGGCTTTCTTGGAGCCTCGGGGAGGCAAAAATGGCCTCCCCCCCCAAGGCCCTCCAGAGGCCAGAAATGGCCTGTTCCTGACTTCCTGTGGGCCCAGAAAATGAAAATGAGCTGGCCGGCACGCGCATGCATGCTGGAGCTGAGCTAGGGCAATGCTCATGTGCTCACAGATGTGGCTCTGCATGCCACCTGTGGCATGCATGCCATAGGTTCTCTATCAAGGTACTAGAGTATTCAAACCTCTTCACAAAAATGTTCAGCCAAGAAGCTTCAGTTGCTCAATCCAAAAATAGCCCTAAAATGTGTTTATAAATAACATTAAAATAGTACTGTTATTGAAGAGCTGAGTCTGACAGAATCATGCCTTCATTAACAGCTCTAAACCCTATCTAGCCCAGATTAGAAAATAGTGTGATGTGTATTTTAGTACAAGTTTTCTTAGTTTGTATTTGGCAAATAATTTACCACAGTGATCTTTAAGAATTGTATTTTTGTGAATTTAATAACAACTTTGCAAAAAAAAGTACAAAAGTGGAAATAGGTGGAAGATATTCACAAGTTGTGTGTAAATACATATATGAAATTAATTACGATTATAATAGGGCAATTTGATCTAAAATGTATTTGGAAAAGTGCCCCAAATGCACAGAATGCAGATTTTACAATTTAATATACTTGCTTAAGCCATTTTTTGTCAACAGTTACCCCAGTGCTGTGGATTGTTAAATATTCATATCATTCAAGGAGTCAAAAAAGTTCCAACTACAAACAGTAGATGGCAGCAAAGTTTACAGGAATGTGAATTTATCCACAGCGGCACAACTTCATGGAAAGTTGTATTAAAAAGCTATTCTTAGAAATTCACGTATTGCAAGAGAATTGAACGGAAAACACAAAGGATTTATAAACAGGAAATACAACAATTATTATTGGAATTCTAATACATTTTAAAACTGTTTTCTGAAGGCTAATATACTACAAAAGTTTGTAGTGAGAAAACAGGATAAAACCACAGAGTTGCTGTCTGATTGTAAGACGTCATAATGCTTATGAGAGATATATTTTATTAAGATGCCAAGAATGACATTTAGACTTTGTAAGAATATGTGCCAAATAAAATGCAGAGTATAAAATAGGCAGATCAGAATTGTTTGTTATCCCCTCTGTATTTTACTCCCTCATACACACATTGGTTTAAGCAACACTGTGATGCACAAAATTATCAATTTCTGAATGTTTTACTGAAATGTCTGATTGAAATAAAAAATTATGCAACCTGAGATTTTTTTATATTAATTGCAATGGAAATATGGCTGAAGGGCATGGAAATATCACCAATAATTCAGTGCTGATTTGGTTTTAATTAGGTACAGAAATTAATGCTATTGGTTAAATAAACATTCTTTGTTTGTTACTTCAGTAAGAGATATTGTTTTCTCTTCTATACTGTCAATATATTGAGGAAAATCTCCCTTTCACTGAACCCGGAAGCTTTGCCTTTTGACAGAGCTTCTGTCACCATTTAACAATAAATACAAACCTAATTGCTTTTCAGTCACTTTAAAATTACAAACTATAAAGCCTATTTCAGAAGTTACTACATTATTCACTATGTCAACCCGATGAAGCCAGAGGTATCACATTGATGTACAACTTCATTTTAAATGAAAAGGTTTTGTTTATATAGTATCCTTTAAAGTTAGTCATGCTGCAGGCATGGTCTTTTAGAATTAATAAAACCCATGCCAATTTACGTAATACAAAATCTTCAAAATATTATTAATAATGTCCATACTGTGAAGGGATAAACATAGTACTTCATCCAGATCATGTTTCAGGTTAAATTATAAATTAGCCAGGGTCCAAAATTAGTCCAAAGACCTAAATTCCTTCTTTGGGGATTTTCAGAAACTCCATCCGCTTTGCCACTGCCAAGCTTTAAAGTGTAGGATTTCAAAGAAAATTAATGCGAACAGAAAAATCTGTGATTCATGGTTTCCCAATGTGTCTGGCCATACTGGAAGTCACGCAAAATTGTTCTAAAAACAAAGAGATCTGTGTCCCCCCCCCCCTCTTTTCTCCCATCATCTTGGAGAACTGATAGGGTGTTTGGAGGAAGACCATGGTTATTTTGCACATTTCAGGAACCTCAGGAAATGAACAGGCAGAGATAGTCATAGAAGACTATTAATCAGTGGAACAACTTGCCTCCAGAAGTTGTGAATGCTCCAACATTGGTAATTTTTAAGAAGATGCTGGATAACCATTTGTCTGAAGTGGTGTAGGGTTTCCTGTCTGGACAAGGAATTGGACTAGAAGACCCCAAGGTTCCTTCCAACTCTGTTATTCTAATTCTAAGATTTGATCCTCAATGGCTTGAAAAGCAAAACTGCAGTAGCTGAATAAACTGGACTCAAAGTAAACAACGTGGTTTTTCTCATTTGGAGGCTACTCTGGAGGCTTCTCCTCCATCTCTGAAGATCATCTTATTTTCCTAAGGGAAATTCTAAATGTTTATTGCTAGTGTTTGCTTCGTCTTTGAATACTCGGGTCTCTTACACTCTGCTAATCAGAGAGGCAGAATGTTAATTTTATTTTATTTTTTTACTCTTAATGCATCTAATTTTTAAAATGACCCAGGCTTTACTAAGGAAGCATAGGGATGGGTGGGGATATAATCTTATATTGCTTAACACATTGTAAGCCGCCCTGAGTCTCCGGAGAAGGATGGCATATAAATTGAACCAATAAATAAATAAGTAATCTCTTGGAGGAGTTTTGGAGGCATCTGGATGACAAAATCACTCTGATCCAATCCCAGCTGAATATCTGCTGCGCAAGTCCCAAGAAGGTGATGGTCTTGCGGATTATCTACAGTACGTTTACTCTGAGAATTCTGAAGAAGTGAACAGGGTTTTCTGTAGCTTTGGCTCTGCTACTTTTGATGGACCCCTCTCTTCCTGATAGGTGAAAGAAAACCTCCGGAGATGGGGGTGGTGTGGGGGCTGGGTCAGGGTGGTGATAAATGCATATCTGAATGAAGGGGTGCTACTGTCCTCCCCAAAGAAGGCAGTGGTGTGTTTCCTTTTCAAGAAGCGATTGCTTCTGGGTAACTTCTGATTGGTTTTCCTCTTCAAGTTGATGAGAAAGTAACAGGGTAGCGGCAGAGGAAGGCCCTGGAATAAAAATATTTTTCTTGTTGTTGTTGTTAGTTGCAAAGTCATGTCCGACTCATCGCGACCCCATGGACAACGTTCCTCCAGGCCTTCCTGTCCTCTACCATCCCCTGGAGTCCATTTAAGCTCACGCCAGCTGCTTCAGTGACTCCATCCAGCCACCGCATTCTCTGTCATCCCGTTCTTCTTTTGCCTTCAATCTTTCCCAGAATAAAGAGATTACCTGGACCTATTTTACTCAGGCTTCTGGCTCAGGTATGGTATGGATATAGCACCAATTGCAGTTGTGGATGATCTCTAGTTAGACCAAGATAGGGAGTATATGGGTCCTTCTATATTACTTGTCCTTTCATCAGGCTTGAATACTGACAAATACAGGTAGTCCTTGACGAACAACCACAATTAAGCCCAAAATATCTCTTGCAAAGTTGCTATATTTTGTTCCATTTTATGACCTCTCTTTCTTGTCACAGTTGTTAAGTGAATCACTGCAGCTGTTAAGTTAGTAACACAGTTGTTAAAGTGAATCTGGATTCCCCACTGACTTGACTTTGCTCGCAAAAGGGGACTGTATGACCCGAGGACACTTCAACCGTCATAAATGTGAGTCAGTTGCCAAGTGTCTGAATTTTGATCACAGGGCCATGGGATGCAGCAATGGTCATAAGTGTGAAAAACAACCATAAGTCACTTTTTTCAGTGCCGTTGTAACTTTGAATGCTCGAATAAGTCGAGGAATACCTATATGGTATCCTTCTGCCCCTGAAAGTTGAGAGTGAGGAATATTGTTCTGCAGGAATTCTCCTCCTTTTAAATGGGGTGGTTCCGGTCATTGGTGGTAGAGAAAGACTGGGGGCCCGTAGGATTCTCAGTTGTGGGGTGTGACAAGGCACAGTGTTCTTCTTCCTTCTATTCAACATCTGCCAGAAATAGGTGACATGTCCTCAGTGTTCTCTGAACTTCCTTGTTTTCCTTGGACCTTTTTGGAACCGAACATACGATGGAGCACAGAATTCCAAACAGTGAAGTTTAAACTATTTTAAAGTAAGTTAGATCATACCCATTTCAGCTTTTGAAAAAGCCAACTAACTTACTTTTGTTCCTCTCAGCAAGAATTGTAAATCTCGGCCACTGAGAATCCCATGGTTTTTAACGTAGCTGGGCATATGGACAGCACTGGTGCCGTGGACAGTCCCATGAACTTCTGTATAGGTATGAATGACATCCAGATAAGACTTTTTATCCTAGAATGAATGAAAGAAAGAAAGAAAGAAAGAAAGAAAGAAAGAAAGAAAGAAAGAAAGAAAGAAAGAAAGAAAGAAAGAAAGAAAGAAAGAAAGAAAGAAAGAAAGAAAAAAATTAGGTAGAAGAATTAACATCTGGGTGCAATTGTTTGTTAAGCCAGCAGTGATTTACCTATTATAGATAGTCCTTGACTTACAACCATTCATTTAGTGACAGCTCCAAGTTACAATGGCCCTGAAAAAAGTGACTTATGACTATTTTTCACACTTATGACTATTGCATCATCATCACTGACACATGATCAAAATTCGGGCACTTGGCAACTGGCATGTATTTATGAAAGCTGCAGTGTCCCGGGATCATGGGATCATCTTTTGCGACATTCTTACAAGCAAAATCAACGGGGCAGCCAGATTCACTTAACAACTGTCTTACTAACTTAACAACTGCAGTGATTCACTTAACAACTGCGGCAAGAAAGGTCACAAAACTCGCTTAGTAACTATCTTGTTTAGCAATGGAAATTTTAGAAGAACTGCTTTTTCAAAACATTCAGAGTTAAATAAACGTACGGTGTTAATTTCAGGTCACTGCTTAATATAATTCCAAAAAGGGGATATTCCTGTTCAGCAAATTTACAGCCAAGCTTTATTTAACCACTTAGCCAAGCAGTATGGAGAAAATTGAGACATTTCAGATGGCTCTTGAAATCTTGGTCTTTCTTGTATTCTATTCTAGAAGGCAACTCTTCTTCTAACATAAAGTAAAATAGAACAAATTATCTTGCCTATGAGGACCAGCTGGGGAAAAATAATCACTGAACAAATGGAAGGATTTCAAGGATCACAAAGTCAACTCATTATGTACCATGTATATTCTGAAGAGTGATCTGCTTGATTGTTCTTTCAAAGAATGTTAATGATAGGAGGACCAACAAACCGTTTCAGTTTCATCATAACATCCCTGAAAGTTATCATTCATTTTTAAAATAAAAATACACTTAGTCTTAGATCTGTATTTTGAGATGATAAAAGATTTTGTTAAAACTTAAGATCCTTAAAGGAATTATGACAATGTTTTTTCTTTTCATTCAGAGAAAATGACTGAATTTTGTTTGAATTAAGAAATCCCTATTCTTTTATTATTGTATAATTGCACCATTGACACCGCCTGAATCTTTTGGAGTACAACGGCAAGAGCTCATAATTTATGTTTAAATGCCTCAAAAATAAAACAGACGTAAGTATAAAATGATCCCTTACAATAAATGATATTAACTTGATAGTAACAGTAATGTAATTTTCAATCTTATCAGATAGAATTATGATCTATTATTTATAAAAAAAAATGTGTTCAGATTATACACTGGCAAGTATCAAAAGCAGCTCATCACTAGAACAACAATACAGTTTTTTGTCTGCACTTTCTAGATTTGTTTTTGCAAGATCCTCTTTAAAAACCTATATACTTGATAGTCAAATCCTTGATTATTCATACAACAGTACACTTTAATCTCCTTTTGGGATTTTTTTTTTTACAAAAGGAAGTTCTTAGGCATGCTTTGAGTTGAGTTGCAAAATTCTGATTAATGGATGCTAGGTAAATGCTTTGTAGATTCAACATACCATGTATCCAGGTTTAACGTGAGGATACTTCAGGAGACAACAATTTCAAAGTTAGAGAGTACATTTCTGTACACTGCTCTGAAATTGTAAACTCTGAAAATGTACAGGAGGAAGCTGCAAACAGGTAATTTTATTTCTAAACCATAACGCAATTTTAGGGATCATTATGTATGAATGCAGCAGAAGCTGAACATCATAATTATGGCATTCTCAGCATGTCCTCACAACATATCCAAAAATATCTACTGACCTAATGAAGCAATAGAACATAGACAAAGGAATAATTAGTTGGACTGATTATAACATAATGTTCTTGATTTGATAATTCACTCTCAATCCAAACTTGATCATGCATCTGTAGTCTGCCTCATTTTCTATTCCATTCCCAAAAATTACAATTTTTCCATTCTGATGTGATTTGCAGAGAAATATGATTAAGCTATCACATTTGTAAATAAGAGTACGAAAAAGAGGTGGAACTATATCAGTTGTTCATAAATTGATATATCATAAACCACACTGCTTAAACCAGATTGCTTATTTCTGAATGATGCCATATTTGAAGTCCATCAATGTTAAATGAGCAACACTATGACTTAAGTGACCCCCCAAAAAACTGAGCGTGCTTACGTTTGTTCAGTGAAGAATCAAATAATTAACCAAAGATTAAGGGAACATTAAGGAACTGGGGTCTTTTTTCATTATTGAACGTTTAAAAACCCCCAGGAACACAAGAAACTCTTTAGACACATGTTGGTTAGAAACAAGAGAATGAGCTAGTATACAGGTAGTCCTTGATTTATGACCACAATTGAGTCCCAAATTTATGTTATTAAGTGAGACATTTATTGAGTTTTGCCCCATTTTACAACTTTTCTTGACACACTTGTTAAGTGAATCACTGTAGTTGATAGGTTACTAACCTGGCTGTTAAGTGAATCTGGCAACCCCATTGACTTTGCTTGTCAGGAGGTCGTAAAAAGTGATCACATGATCCTGGGACACTGCAACGGTCATAAGTATGAACCAGTTGCCAAACATCTGAATTTTGATCACATGATCATGGTGATGCTGCAAAGGTTGTAAAAGTGTGAAAAATGGTCATAAGCCACTTTTTTCAGTGCCGTTGTAACTTTGAATGGTCACTAAATGAACTGTTGTAAGTCAGGGACTACTGTATTCACAAAACAAAGTGAAATATCCATACCGCTTAGGTGCATGAGATTTTAAAAAACGGTCCTCCAATACTAAACACACAGAACAGCAGTGATCGGCTTTGTCAATTTTCTTGAGAACTATAATAAACTTCCATTTACAAAAAAACATTTTTGCTTGTCATCATGTATGTAATTGTTATTATTTCATGCTTTTTATTTCCACTATACTTAAAAATGCCTCTTTTTAAAACTTCTTTGGTTGACCAAAGGCTGAAAGACATTTTTAATTCTCTCTTTGAAGGCAATTTTAACAGAAAAATATAATCCAGAGAATTTGGAGAGACGATAATTGGAAATTCAGTATCAGTAAGTTGTAAAATCAGAATGGATTGACAAAGGGATGGATGAAACTTTTCCTTGTATATTTTTAGCTTGTAAGTATCAAGGGTGAAATCCAGCAGGTTCTGGAGAACTAGTAGTGGAAATTTTGAGCAGTTCGGAGAACCGGCAAATACCACCTCTGGCTGGTTCCAGAGTGGGGTGGGAATGGAGATTTTGCAATATCCTTCCCCCAGGAGTGGGGAGGGAATGGGGATTTTGCAGTATCCTTCCGCTGGAGTGGGGTGGGAATGGGGATTTTGCCACACCCACCAAGTCACACCACGTCCACCAAGCCACACCCACAGAACTGGTAGTAAAAAAATTTGGATTTCACCACTGGTAAACCACTGCTATGTTATTTATATAATTTACCTGGAAGCCAATTCTAAAAAAAAAAAAAAAAAAAAAAAAAAAACCAACAAACCGATCAAATCATTCTGTATTTTCCCCAGAGGAAAGGTAAGTTAGAAATTTTTGGAGGAGAAAAGGGGACAAGAATTTTAAATCATAATCCATTCTAAAAGTAAGGATACCATTCCAAAGTTCTCTTCACCTCTTGTCTAGAGAGAATTTAACACTCTTGTCAGCATTGTGACTTGAACTGGAATTGGCCAATCCTGTAATTGTATGTCCTCAATTGCTCTATAATTAGTCTTACAGAGAATAATTCTTTCAGAATAAGACATACATGTCTAATGGTTGGTTGAAGATTAAATAAACATTAGAAATGGCAGAATATGGATTAAAATGTTTTTCCGAACATTTATTGCAGCAAGGTAAGTAGAAAAGTAATTAATTATAGCTCTTAATAACATACTTTTTAAAACCTCATAAGGGCATAAGCTCAAGACTAAATCCATTTCTGGCATTACTTTTCAAATCTGTTTATTTCTTTCTAGAGCAATACTACAGTTTCTGGAAAAAATATTTTCCAAGAAACACGTGTGCATACCATTTTTCCACAAGTATCAGCTGGATGAAATCTTGTGCAAATATTCTTATGATGTGTTATAATATAATATGATGTATATATCTCCCTCTTATCCTTCATCTCTTTACAGAAGAATGTTTTTTACATCAGATACCTAATGTGAAACTTTCCATACTTGCAGAATTGGAAGGAAATCATAGAAACTGAAATAAAGTGCATCTGGAAAATTAATTAGGAAAGACTATTTTGAATACTTTTAATAAAACCATAATTTTATGCTTTCCTCTTTGTTACAGAAATATGGTAGATTGATTTGGGGAAGGAAAAGCTAATAATTTTAAAACCTCTAGCAATAAAATAAATAGTACTTACTGTAATATGTCACATTAAAGATGATTTTGTACTTTATTAATTCTAGCAATTACAAAAGCAAAATCAACAGATATACTCTACAGAATATATAGCTGATTAGACTATCTAATATATTTTCCCAAAATGTAATAAGGAAAAATTAGATGACACTTGGAAAGAAACTGCTAAACTGATGGGACGCTGATAGATGGACATGTATATGTTAGAGCCAATGGTCAATCTTCAGAAACAAAGAAGGAATATATAACTATTTTTAATGCATAATGTGACAGTATTTAAATCTTTTAGATATAAGCAACTGTAAATGTACAGTTCCCCCCCTTTTATCTATGTATGTACTATATGTATTTACTTATGTATATATGTGTGCTGTAGTTTTAAATTCTGTGATTTGGTTTTGGACCATAAGTAAATAAATATTAAAAAGATTCTAGATGTGAGAGCCAGTTTGATATAAAGGTCTTAAAAAGTATCATTAAATTAAAAGTCTTCAACTTTTGTTATGATCAACTGAAACAAATTTGCTTAACCTGGCAACTCACCTTCCAGAAGTTATCAACTTTCCCATAAACAAGTGATTGATCCTGCCTTTTAATGACATTGAAGTGTTTGATATCGCTGGAATTCAGATACTCTTCCACAACAAATCCAAGGAAACTGTTATCTGGAGTGTGAGCTGCAAATTAAACAACAAGAGTGTATTAGTGCATCATTCACTGTAACGCTTGCAAAAAAAAAGGAAAAAAAAGGACAATTGACAGCCTGTAAATGCCTGAAGATGGATTGTCTCAAGCCCAAATAAGAGTGAGTTTCATCTCCTGAGCTACATCTTCAACAGGAAATATTTGTAACTTTATTGATCATTCTCTGATTCATCTCTTATACACGAAAAGGATTTTTCTTTTCCTGTATTACATTTATTTTAAAATTATAAGAAACTAATCTAACATTATCTAAAGCAAAAGAATACTAGGACAAAATGTCAAGCTCCTTATTCTAGAAGTTGCACAAAAAACTTGTTCAAATCGCTTTAAAAATTGCTGTGTTTACTGGAGCCATAATTAATTCCTCTAGTCTCCAACTACTGTGGAACTTCAGGAGCAGGAAGAACATCTGAATCAAACAACAACGCATGAGTTGAATACTCTGTTAAGAAACACACTAAAAAACAAGTTTGATGTCAAAACAAATTTGCTTTTTAGCAAAGTTCAGCAAATATTTTAGAAACAAACTTTAATTATTATGGGAAACCCCATTTATTTTAAAAACACATTTTCCCACTTTTACAATACCTGGGATTATCCTATTACATAAGGATACCTTTCACTTTTCACAGTGAAAGGTTGAAATTATATTTGCCACCTGGGGTTTGTATGAGTTACTATCTCCACATTAAAGTAAACCATGAGAGGTTGTAAATCCTAAAATGCTCTCTAGATGAATTCACAACAATTAGCAATATGGCAAAACAATTTGGCGTGATAAAGGGTCTTATTGGATGGAAGCATCAAAAAGTTAAATCTATTTCCCACCTCTCAAAAGGAATGTTTCATAGACCTGCTAGTGTCTTTATCATATTATTCAAGAATCTAAGACGTCCTTCCCATATGCATATTTGAAATAATTAAAAACGTAGTCTTCCTTAACCAAAACTCCATTCAGTGCATTATTTCCCCAAGATCAGCAACGTAACAGCTATTTTAAGCAAGCTGGGGCAAAATTCCAACTAGAGACAAAGGAGCCCAGTGGTTAAAGTGCAGTGTTGCAGATTAACTCTACCCACTGCCAGAAGTTCGATCCTGATGGGGCTTGAGGTTGACTCAGCCTTTCATCCTTCCAAAGCCGGTAAAATTGGGACCTAGATTGTTGGGGGCAATATGCAAATAATGCTGACATTGTAAACCAGTCAGAAATGTGAAGCACTATGGAGCATAAGTCTAAGTGGTATTGCTATTGTTAATAATTTAATTATTGGCTTAATTTTGAAGACAGCATGAACATTCCTCCTAAGACAAGCATGAATTCTGACACTGACATTGAGCTATTTTATTGACAAGTCTAACTTACGAAACATTGTATAAAACTGCTGTGGATTAAGGTTCCACTTCCCCCATGGTGTTTTGTGGCCTTTAGACTGGGCGTAATGAGCATGATTAAACTCTGGTTCGGTCCCAAAGGAATCTAGCACCCGTAACATACACCTGGAAGGGAAAACAAAGCACAATCCCAACAGAATATATTATAAACTGTATGTTATAAAAATGAAACATAATGTAATTTGTGTTGGTACAATGTGGAAAAGAACTGTGCGGAACAGCAAGGTGCGTGGACAAAATTGCAGGCACCTGTGTTTCCTTAACCCCCTTCTCCATTTGTTCCTTTTCCCCAGTGTCAGCCTGGCAGAGTTGCCAATAAAGGTGCAACCTTGACACAGGTGTGGGAAGATAGATGTGTTTTGGAGCTCTGCAGCCACCAGTAGAGTACAGTAGCCGGAAGGTATGTTTTCTTCTGAAGGAATGGATAGTCCAAAAGAGAGGAAAGCAAGTGCAGATAGTCCTTGACTTATGACCATAATTGAACCCAAACTATTCACTGCTAAGTAAGACAATTGTTAGGTGAATTTTGCTCCCTTTTATGACTTTTATTGCCACAGTTGTTAAGTGAATCACTGCAGTTCTTAAATTAGTAACATGGTTGTTAAGTGAATCTGGCTTCCCCATTGGCTTTGCTTGTCAGAAGGTTACAGAAGGTGATCACATGATCCTGGGACACTGCAACCGTCATAAATACATGCCAGGTAGCCAAGCATCCGAATTTTGTGACCAATGGGGATGCTGCAACAGTCGTAGGTGTGGAAATTGGTCATAAGTCTCTGGTTACCTATAAGATTTTTTAATCTGTAAAATAAATTTAATGACAACAGTCAAAGGCAAAAGATGATATAGAAAGTGTTTTATAGTCGCTCTTAAGTATGGGTAAGTTAAAAAAGTTCCACCTTTTCTAGTTTTAAACATTGTTTAAACATTTTGTTGTTTCTCTCATGTAATGGTTATTTGGAATACAAACAGACCATAGAAGGTATAATAAATGAATGCATGGACTTTATATGAAGTACAACATTTATACTCCAAACAATTTAGCTGCTTTAATATAGAGTTCTCTAGCCCAATGGCCTCCAGTGAGATATAACTCCAATTTCCAAACTTTTCAGCTAATGAAAGCAGCAAATATACTGGCTGGGAAGTTTAGAATTTGTGGACTCAACATTCTGAATGAGTGCTTAGTTATAGAAGACTGTTTTCATCCAATGTGAGAATAAGATAAAAGAGAAATCAGATAAACCGACACAGGTACTTAACTTGTGGTACTTTATACTTTAAAAACCTCTGTCCACTGCTTTTCATAAAAGTATTTTAAGCAGTAGATGTAGGTTCCACCTGAGTATCTGTAAAGGAATTAGTTTACCATTTCACAGAATAAAGCCATCTGTGCAGCTGAATGTTCAAATCACAGGGACGCCTATCTGTGCAAACAGCTGCTCATCCATAAAGATTCCTTCGTCTAAGCTCAGCAAATATACATCAAGCGCTAAGCCAGGTTTGTAATAGAGGCTTTTTTTGTCTGTTCTGTCTCAAAATGCTCTGTGTGAAAGCTGCTTGTGAATACAGACAGAAATGAAAATGTCAGGATCAACAGTTAAGTATGGAAGAAATAAAAAGTTACAGTTAGTACAGGTAGGTAGTCCTCGACTTACAAGCCCAACTGAGCTCAAAATTTCTGTTGTTAAGCGAGGCAGTTGTGAGCTTTACCCCATTTTATGACCTTTCTTGCCACGGTTTTTACTGCAGTGAATGACTGCAGTTGTTAACTTAGTAACACAATTGTTAAGTGAGTCTGGCTTCCCCATTGACTTTGCTTGTCAGAATGTCGCAAAAGGTGATCACATGACCCCAGGACACTGCAGCCGTCATAAATACATGTCAGTTGCCAAGCTCCTGAATTTCGACCACGTGACCATGGGGATCCTGCAATGTTTGTTAAGTGTGAAAAATGCTGATAAGTCACGTTTTTCAGTGTTGTTGTGACTTTGATCGCTAAATGAATGGTTGTAGGTTCAGGACTAACTGTAAAGAGAATTGTTTTGTAAAGGACGAATACTTACTGATAATGAACCCAGGACGGCCCAAGAGTTTTCTTAAACTGAGTGAGTCCCACAATGTCGATATAAATAAGCTCCACCACTTTATCCCCCTGTGTAGGACACCCAGATCTGTTACCAACTACCTTCTTCATAATCCTAGCCAAAAAAAAAAAAAAAGAAGAAGAAGAGTAAAACACATTTTAAGGAAAATTCTTTTTACAGACAGAATAATTCACAAAATGGTGAAGTAAAGGCAAGGTTCTTGAAAAGGAACACTACAACTGAAGTTAAGAAGTTTCAGGCATTTTCCCAGGGAAATGGTCAAACCCAGAAAATTAGCTGTTCTGAAACCGTAACAATTACTATTAAAAATAGGACTTTCATTCAAAAAGGTACAAGAAAGTAATAACATTTGATATCCTGATTAATACATAAGCAAAACTTTCTGCTGGTACAACTCATAAATATATCCTGGCTTTGTTACTTTTGTAAATAACTCAAGGTGGCAAATGCACACAATATACAGTACCCCTATTATTTACATTATCTATCTGTCTGTCCGTCCATCCATCCATCCGCTTTATTACTTTTGTAAATAACTCATGGCGGCAAGTACACACAATATACAGTACTCCTATTTCCCCCACAACCTTGTAAGATGAGTGGAGTTGAGAGAAAATGACTAGTCCAAAGTCATTCAGCCTGCTTCCATGCCTTATTCATAATCTCCTGATTTCTAGCCTGCCGCCTTACCCACTAGACCAAATTTCTTGTTATACAAGAAGAATGAATGTCAACAGGTATTTAATTTTTAAGTCAACAGTGCAGATACTTGCTTTCTTTACTCTTTCTATATACTCAAAGACAGGACAGATTTTAGTGACAGCTACAGTATTGCTTGTTTTATAGGAAAGCAACATATAATGACTTTTGGATTTGTTCTAATAGAGTGTGAATAGCTCAACAGTTCTGTGGCTTTATCAGTAATAGTCATTGATTTGTTGCTCTTCGGTCGTTAAGTTGTGTTTGATTCTTCCCAACCCCATGGACCACAACATGCCAGAGTCCCATCTTCTACTGTCTCCCAGAGTTTGCCCCAATTCATATTCATTGTGTAAATGACACTATCTAACTGTGGCTTCCCCTTCTCCTTTTACCTACAACAATAGTCATTGATGTGACATAACAAAGCTCTTCTATTAAATAGCCTCTGCTATGAAACTGGGCAATGCAACAAAATCTGCAGTTCTCAAGGCCTTTCCAGTGCAATATTCTAAATCAGTAAATTTAGAAATTATGGCTCTTATGTAATAAAGCTGTCAAAATAGATCAAAACATAGTAAAAGAAGTATTTTCACACAAATTACAGTCAATTTATCCACAACAAGTTTCTTATTAAGAAATAAAGTTTCATTTAAGAAAGAAAGACAACAAATTAAGCCCATTTAGTTTTTCTGCAGATGTCTAACACACCTGTAACGATAGGGAATAAAGCTGCATAGTCTAGTATTCATTTACTCAAAACTCAAATGATCTAGTATTCATTTACTCAAAACTCAGGAGGAAGTAACTACAAAGTATATTATCTGTTTCACAATGCATATATGTAGCTTATGAAAATATTTTTTATCACTGTTTAGGGAATTTATCACTTTCATTTCCCTCTTCCCAAAATCATAGGCTGTACAATGAATACTTTGAGAAGAATGGTTTTGCTGCTTCACTTTTAAAGTGGGTTATAACTTCCTTACTCTTTGAGTTCTGCCAGGGAAGCTGAAATTCTTATGTCATGACCCAGTAAATAGAGAGATGTAATTAAATCACTCCACTGGACTAGTTCGCCAAGTGGGCCACCACTGAAGGCATTTTCTGCAATCTTAAATCCAGATTCTTTTGTGAGGAGTCCCAGATGAACAAGGACCTGCAAAAGGAAGAGACAATGAGGAACAATTTCGGCACCAACTGTTGAAAATTTCTAGTATGAATTTCCTTGCTTTAATATGCAAATAGATAATTTAGAAACTTCTTTATAAACAATACCCATGCAGCAGAAGCCAGAACCCGAACTCAGAATCCAGAAGTACAGAATCAAAATTTACAGAAGCTACAGAATCACAGAAGCACTCATATACAGATCAGTGAACCTAAGCCACGGCCAGACTCTGAGCCGCCTGGGTCACCAAACAGTCCCCATTGGCTGACCTGTTACCATGTCTATTCCAATTCATGAACACTTATACACTAAATAACTCTATCCTAGACCTTTGGTCAGTGACAAACCCATATATATATATATTTCTTCATTTCTACTACAGGTAGTCCTCAACCATTCATCAAGTAACTGTTCAAAGTTACAATGGTACTGAAAAAAACTGATCATTTTTCACACAATTATTGCAGTGCGCTCAAGATCAGATGATCAAAACTCAAGATGACTGGCAGCTAGCGTATATTTATGACAGTTGCAGTGTCCCAGAATCCCTTTGTGGTCTTCTGACAAGCAAAATGAATGGGGAAGCCAGATTCACTTAACAACTATGTGACTACCTTAACAACTGTAGTGATTCACTTAGCAACCATGACAAAAAAAGATTGTAAAATGGGACAAATTCCAGAACAATTGTCTTGCTTAGTAACAGAAATTTTGGGGTCAATTGTTGTTGTGACTCAAAGAGTACCTGTACACATGGACTACCATTAATATTTTATATGTTAGTTTTCCTTATTACTTTTCATCTTGAACATCACCTTATGATATAATACAGATTGTCACAGGATCTAATTTTCTAACAGTTTTCCAAAATGTTCTACAACTACGTTGGCTGAAAACATTGAAAACTATAGCTCCATATTTATGAATGAATATATACATTTATTCATTCATTATTACATGCACTTCAATCAGATAAATATAATATTTTGCCTTACAAGTAAAACAAAACAAATAACTTTTTCCCCCTTTCATTCAATCAATCATGTTTGATCCTTGGAGATTATTTGGACAATTTTCTTGGCCAGATTTTTTTTAGAGGTGGTTTGCTATTGCTTCTTTTCTTGATTTGAAAGAATGTGACTGGCCCAAAGTTACTACGTAGCATCGTGCCCAAGGCAGGAATAGAACTCACAGTCTTCTAGTTTCTAGCCTAATGCCTTAACTGTTACACTAAACTGGAACTCTTAAATAAAATCACTATAAAAATGTAAATAATATTGTAATATAAATTAAACTGTTTTATGTAAGCCGCCCTGAGTCCTCAGGGAGAATGGCGGCATATAAATCACAAAATAAATAAATAAACAAACAAACAAACATAGTCCAATCATCTGCATATTTCAGCCTTCATAAAACCACAAAAATAGCATCATCCATATTTTAGTGTTTCACACCCATTCAATCCTTGTATCCCCATTTAAATAATAATTTTTGGCAGTGTTAATGATCAAGATGCTTCTTATTTAGTCTTCATATTTCTAAAGATATAGAGTTCCACAGGAGGAAAGCTTTAGTCACAAATATATTTTCTCCAAATCAGTTCTTTCTGAGGTTTATTCTTTACTGACCCAAATTGGGCAGGCAGATTTTAATTGAAGCTAGTGATCTCATGGAAATTTAGATCCTATGGCCTGTAAAACTTAAGTAAGCTATTACCAGCACCTTTAATTGCATCCAAAAATAAATTGGTAACCAATTCAGTTGCTGCAGTACAGGCTTTACAAGTGAGCGTTTCAACATTGTCAGTACACAAACTACTACATTCTGTACCAGCTACAGTCTGTGGGTGGTTTTCAAAGTTAGAAAATTGCAATAATCAACACACGTGGACACACACAGACAAAACCACCAGGAAAATTCAGAGCTATAATTAACAAGCAAACCCATAACTCACTGAGTCTTCATCTCAGGGGTATTTCCTCACCTAAACAATGGAACTGAATGTGAGCAAAAAAAGCAGTGAGAATAGGAGCAACTTTCAATTTCCTGCCAGCTTCCCCATTGACTTTGCCTGTGGAAAGCTGGCAGGGAACATTAGAAACCAACTTCCTTCCTTCCTTCCTTCCTTCCTTCCTTCCTTCCTTCCTTCCTTCCTTCCTTCCTTCCTTCCTTCCTTCCTTCCTTCCTCTCTCCCTCCCTCCCTTTCCTTTGGCATGGATCAAAAAAGGTATGTGTATCAGTCAGGAAAGGTGTGTGAGGGGCCACATTGGTTGGGGTGGACATGTGGGGATGCTGCAGAGATCAGGTGCACAAGAGCTGCCATGTGAGTTGGGGAGATCTGCAGGGGGCAGCATGGTTTGGGTGCATTAGACTGCAAGACAGATGTCACATGGGAGAGTTCATAGGGTGCAGCTGCATAGTTATGTATGGTGCCTGAGAAAGGCGAAATAAGTCAGGGAAGACTCCTTTGGGATGACATGAGTTGGGTACTCAAGTCTGGAAGCCAGCATGGTGGTGCTAAGATGCCATGTGGCTTAGGGAGGATGTGTAGGAAGCAACATGGGTTAAGAAGGGTATGTGTGGGGGAGGGGGGAGCAGGGAGCATAAGAAGTGCAGCTTGGGTCAGGAAATGGCATGGGAGCTGGCTGGGGTCAAAGAGGGCACAGAGTGGGCTGAGAAGGGTATGTTGTGGTTCCTTCCTTCCTCACTGTTCCTTCCTCCTCCCATTTGCTTCCTTTCCCAGCAAGAAGGTAAACAGCTGCTGGGAAAGAGAGCAAAAGATTGTGCGGGTATCCATCTTAAAGGTATCAGGAAATGCTGAATTTGAGGGTCACATGACCATAGTGTGATGGCACCATGAAGTTGCAACAGCTACTCAGAAATGAAGCAGCAACTACTTTCTCAAATTTCAGTCCCTTGGGTGTAAGGGGTCCCGGTTTTTTGTAAATTAGTCCACCTGCGGAATCTGCATGGACAAAGTTATGCCCTATGATGCAGCATTTTGCCAAATTCGAGGCTACAAAGTATAAACAGACATGAGAATTTTAGCAGTATCTTCTAGATCAGGGGTTCCCAGCTGGGGGTGTGAGACGATATTCTAGGGGGGTTGAAAACTTGGGTTTGGAAGTTTCAAAATTACAGTGTATCTGCATAATTATATGCATGTAATTATTTACTTTTGTAAGGGGGACGAGAATATATCATAAGAGTTCTAAGGGTGCGGGGTATAGAAAAGGTTGGGAACCCCTGTTCTACATAGACCATGGGGCCATGGCACTGAATTATTGCCAAGAAAACTATGTAGACCTGTTCATCTGAAAGGGGATTTCTCTTTTATTTATATGAAATTGCAATGTGTTTTGCAAGTTTAAACAATGTAAAAATATATTTTATGTAATGCACTCACTTTTTTTCGTTTTCTCTTTTCCAAGTTTTGCTTTTCAGCAAGTGATTTTATTGCTTCTATCCAAGTATCAGCCATCCTTTTTATTCGCAGCACCATCCACCGGAATTCTTCGTGTCTTGACATCATTTTATACAGCAAATCAAAATTGGTTCTGATTTCAGCCTTCAACTAAATAATACATTTTAAAAATCAGTGGTAATGCAAAATCAAAATTTCCCTGTGTGTGTTTGTGTAGGCGAAAGGTTGTAGTTTCATTTTCATTAAATTTAAGAAACATACAGATGTTTCAAAATTCAAAAGCAGAAAGTAGAAATTAATACTAAAACTAACAGAAATTAAAGTTTTAAAAAAATTGCAATATTCATGGGTGTCAGAAAATCTTACCTGGATTCTTAAATGAAATATGAAATCTCTCAACATTTCACACGAGAATACCAAGCTATAGAGGATATTTCTGAAATCTAGCAATGGCACTTGGGGAGACAAAAGTTGCTGATCCTTGAAAAACTCTGATTTATCATATTGGCTCCTTTACTTATCAAAATTCTAGTGAAGATATGCTACATCCAAACATGGTTCACTGACTACCACCAAATAAAAATTGTGAACTTAAATCACAAATACCTTTTGCAAATTCAATAAATCCAGTCATTAGAAATTGAGCCATGCACATAAATATTTGCTGGGTGGTTAAATTTTTAACTTTTTTTGTCAAGACCTATTTCCAAAAAACTGGTATTTTCCATAGTAGTAAAAGAGGAAGGAGGGGTGACAAGGAAGAACGTTATCAGAATATCAGATGATACGGTTGGACTAATTCTCTGTGCTATACTTTATTTTTCTTAGTGGAAACATTGAGAAATCTATTTTATAAAAACTAAAATAATTCCAAAGCCAATTTTAAATGGGAGTAAGTCTTACCGATGCCTTCTGATCCATTTCTTCATTGGGATTTTTTGCTCTCCAGGGTAAACGAGGACACCAATTTTCAACCTGAAAAAGGGTTAGGTTCAGCTTCAGAATCCAGCAAAATGACCAGCTATGTACTTTGTTGATCCAATTCCATCCTCATTTAATAGCATACATAACAGAACAGCTAAAGTTCAGCAGGTGATAAAAATGTTTTTAGCAAGATAGCAAAAACAGCAATGCAGTTCAAAGATATAGGAAATAGCTTTACTTCTAAAGGTTTCCTTGTGTCCTTCAATAAATTGGTTACCTTTTATTAGGAGGTCATATCAGTAACATAAAAACAATAGTGGAAATACTCCTATCAGAATATTCACTTAGCCTGGAAGACATTACAGACCGCAGATTAGCTGCTCTTTAAATATAGGGGAAAAATGTTCTAAATTCCCATCCGGAATATCCAACAGCCCCAAATTGGGGAAGTTACCACTACAACTTTTAGAAATGAAGATATGATACTTGTCACATGATGCATCATAGATAGTTAAAATTTTGCCTGGCAGGCTAAACCGGAACCAATTAAGCATATAAGAACCCAGGAAATTCTGATAAGGAATTGTTTTGAAGAAAGCAAGGAAGTCATCATGAAATAATTCCAGTAATTTGCATGCATCCAATACAAAATTTATAAAAAGTGACAGCAATGTTCCATTTTCCCATTCTTTATGCTGCCTGAATTTTGCATAAGGCTGATTGCTCTCTTATTTTGGGGAAGTAGGCCTAATCTCAATTTTTTGTTACAATAACAACTAGATGCGATATTGGGTTAACTTCTTTCAGCATATGAGAAGTCGCCCTCATGTAGTGTCTATTGCTTTGGGGATGAGTACTGAAATTCAAAAACTAACTGCTGGCTTTCTGTTATCAAATAACATCTAAAATGCTATCCACAAGATGAATCTATATACCAAGGCCTAAGGAGTTCCAAATATACATCCAAATATAAACTGTTTACTATGCAGTAAGAAATCATTAGAACAGAATCTAATTCCTTATAGATAGGATAACCAATAAACTACTGGGAAATAAATGTCATATTTAAACAATGTTCTTGTTGACTATCAATGTTCACTTTTTCAATATACACATGCTGGAGGAAAGAAATTAAGAGTTTTTGGGCTATGTGGAAAAAGACCATTCAAAACATGGTTCAGAACTTGAAAGGATCAGTGATAAGATATATATTGTACTTCCTTCCATTCAACTATTTCAATAATTGGGTTTGCTTTCAGTCATACTTGACTTCAAAAGAAAATGAGAAAAAGAGTTACATATAAGAAGAATTGTGTGTGTGAGAGAATAATGAATATTCATTCTCCCTGTGGCCCTTTAAGTCTTTAAAAGGCCTTGTGCAAAAATTATTTTAGCTTATTTCAATTTCATTTGCCATGCAGACCAATATTAACACCATGCTTTTCTTTACTGGACTGTAGTTTTATTCCTAGAAAAAAACAAAAAAAGTAATTTCCTTTGGTCCTTTCATCCCGATATTTAAAAAATCCAGAAAATAATACATTCAAACTTAAAAGCCAGAAAAGTAGGTGAATATATATGCTGAAAATGAGTAAACCAATTTTGCTATCTGGAAATAAAATACAGGGATGGCAGTGCTGAAATGGAAGGTATGTAACCATCCATGGATAGTGAGTAAAGTAAAATAAAGTTTTTTAAAAAAGTACCGTAATTCCAGATTAAAGTAAAAAAAAGCCACTCCAGATTAAATGAAGAATTATTTCGCGTTCACATACTTTCTACTTCTGGGGTGCTTTTTAAAAAGGTTTTCTTATTGAGCATACCCTTAGATTGAGCAGTCTGCACTGGAAATGTTTCCACAAAGTTTGAATGAAGGAAAATGTTCTTACATGTAAAAAAAATGATAGCCAAAATATTTTGGAGATTTAGTCCACAAGCAACAGAAAATTGAGAAATATCTGTGAGGGGGTAGAGATACTGACCTGGTAACTTGGAACAAAGCCAACATTAAAAATTCTCATATAACATTATTTTGTGAATAGTATCCAATCCTGTATATTTTATTAGAATTAATTAATCATCAGTATTGGTTAGATAGGGGTATTTCCACAATTTAAAAAATAGAGCAAAAAATCTCTATAAAATATATTTTGAAATGGACAATTATTCATCAATTGTAACAGTGAGTTTGCTTTTGAATTGTTTCAATTTAAATAATTATTCCTGAAGAAAGAATCTTCAGTTATTAAAATATTATAATGGAACTGTGCTTATTTGCATAGATGTAACTCATTGAGCCATACAGAACTTTATTCTGATGTACTGTATATAAACTGCATGTACAACCATCATACCAGATCATTATCCAGCTCTTCTGTCTTACAGCAGGGGTGTGAAACTGGTGGCTTGCGGGACGGATGCGTCACATGCAGGCCACGCCCACCCCAGCTCAGCGTAGGGAAAAAAATGTCGTGATGCGCAGGTTTGACACCCGTGTCTTAGTAAAACTAAGTACCACTTAGTAAAACTAAGTACCACTTAGTAAAACTAAGTACTTTTCTTTGCACCAGCAAAGAAAAGAGTTATAGTCAAGTTAATGTTACAATTAAATGTTTTTAATATGTTAATTGAAAAACTACAGTGCCCTTAATATAACTAATTTCTTACTATTAAAGTTCCATTTGTTTCTGATTCTCCCAAACTGCTTTAAATGTAGCCACAAGAGTTAGCATTCAGCTTTCTGTTTATATTATAAACAGTTAATTCTCCACCACTGTACATTTTAACGAACAGTCATATAAAATGTAAATTCGAGATGACTTTCATCAGCCAGACTAATTCATATATCCACATTGTTGTAACAGATACAAGAATTTCCTTTCATGCTTGCCATTACTAATACTTAAGGTTTTATCTATATATGCTTAGCATAACCGCAACATGAATGGTAGCATTAAGTATGTATGCCAAGTAACCTGTGGTTAATAGCATGGTGGCACTTCTTTGTTTCTCATAGCAGAAGTTCAAACCTTTTGCCAGGTGACCCAGTACCTTTGAACAATTTGGAAATGTACGAGCCCTTTGTAATTCAAGAGATGGCTTTTAGCCAGAACATCAGTTATCCAATATTCTAGCTAGTACTGTAGGTTTCAGAAAGAAAGAAAAAATAGGCAGCCTTTCAGAATTGTTAGTTCTCATCCATAACCACACTAGCAGTAAAGCACAAAGTTCTGCTAAAAAAAGAAAACTGAATTCTACAAGAAAGGGAGTTATAAAAAATTATGCTCCAATGGGATTAAATGCCCCACATACATACATATATCTAAACCTTACTGAAAATAACATATTTTTACAAAGCTGAAGTATGAAATGGCAAAGTTGGGCCTATACTTCCTAATGGATGGATGGGGATATATACTAAAACATTTATTCATCTATTAAAATAATGTAGTGCAAATAAATGTGTACTTCGTTTCTGCAAAAACTGTATCTTGGAAGGGTATTTACATATGTACATATACATATTTACACATACATGTGAAATTCCAAATAAGCCAAGCAGATCAACAGCATAATGCCAGAAGATAGCTACTGAACGGATTAAGTAATGCTTGATATAGGCTTTGTAGTGGACCTGTAAAATTAATGTAGGTATTATTAGTCACTTAGAACCATATCTGTACATGGCAATGTGAAAAACATGATGGGTCATTTTATCATGCTTGGCGCATTGGTAAAAAAGCTTGAAAATTTTGGGTTCAAATACATATAGTAATACAAAGAATTTTAAAGATTAATACTAATCTCAAACCAGAACTTTTATTGCTGGAATTAATGGACAGACAACGGTAACAAGTTATGGAAAATTTTAACTGCAGCAAGATTATTATATGCAAAAGATAGAAAGACACTGAAACATTCACAATAAAGAACATAAGGGAGCCTCTCCTTTATATCTTTTTTCCTTTTCCGCTTTCTTTTTGTCTTTCTTTATTTCTTATTTACTTATAATTTTTCCTTTCCTTTTCTTTACATTGGTATTTATTCTGTTAAAAATTTCTTTAATAAAAATTAATTTGGAAAAGAACCGCATCCATATGTAGCATTGAACTAGGTTTCTAGCATTTTCTATGAACTTAATCTATCTCATAGGATAGTTACCATCCAATAAAAGATACAAAGGAACAAATGCAGCATAATTGATGACAATTTAATTGGCCCTTTCTTTCCAATTTCTAGTTAGTTTTAGTCTATCAGCGTTTATGGCAAAGTAGGCTATATGTCAAACAAGTAATGGTTTGTAACACTAGCTAATTTTTTTGGCTATTGTTATTATCTGTAACTATTATAACCATTATTGTGCCAATAACCAAAATTCTCAATGTGGATTATCAACGAGCTCCGCCCACCCACCATGGTGTCATCATGAGTGATCTGTGAATGCGTGCGCTCCCATTGCGAACTGGTAGTAAAGGCAAGTAGAACCCACCCCTGCTATGAACCTATTAAAATTTTTAAAAACCCAAACAATAAAACACTACATATTATTAAACATAAAATGATTATCCTATATTGTTTGCCCATTTAAAATAAAATCTATCTGTAAAAATTACAAAAATACCTAGATAAGAATGCCTGGCCTGGCCCCAAAATCTCATTAATATGGGCACTATTTATGACATCCTACAGCAAATACAGATAGTCCTCAACTCACAACCACAATTGAGCCAAAATGTTTGTTGCAAGTTCATTAAGTGAACTTTGCTCCATTTTATGACCTTTCTTGCCAGAGTTGTTAAATAAATCACTGCAGTTGTTAAATTAGTAATGTGGTTGTTAGGTGAATCTGGGTTTCCTGTTGACTTTGCTTGTCAGAAGATCACAAAAGGTGATCACTTAACCCCAGGACACTACAATGGTCATAAATGCGAGTCAGTTCCCACGTCTGACTTTTGATCATGTGACCATGGGATGCTGCAACATACCATGGACACTTACATGGTAAGTGTGAAAATGGACATATGTCGCTTTTTTTAGTGACGTTGAAACTTTGAACGGTCACTAAATGAACTGTTGTAAGTCTAGGAATACCTGTACCCAACAAGTGTGGCCTGAGAATTATGAAGGTCCCTCCTTTGTAGTCACACATCTAATTTTATGTAATGTAAATGTCCAGAGGGAGAGCTTCAAGGCCACTGTTTCAAGGCAAATACAGACATGAGATTAACTTTATTTAAGCTCCTTACTCAAAGCAAAATAAACAGTCTGTTGGATTGGAATTATGATATAAACCTATTTTATAATGTGTTGCAGTTAATCAAGAGTAATATTTTAATTTTTCTATGCCAAAATTAGAAGGGTCTAGATCAGTGATGGCTAACCTTTTTGCCACTGTGTGCCAGGAGAGGGGGGGTAGGGGAGGGTCATGCACGTGCCCATGCACACGCATGTGCAAACCCCTCCCCCTCCCCCTCCTGGCACATGATGGCCTGGTAGGCCCATTTTTCTTTCTTACCTGGTTCCAGATCCTCTCTATTTATCTGGGAAGGGAAAAAACAGCCTTTCCCACTCCCTCGGAGGCCCTCCAAAGGCCTGAAATGGTACATTTCCCAACTCCCGGTGGGAGAGGAAGTGACATTTTTTGCTGTCCCCAGCCTCCAGAGCCTCTCTCTGGAGGCTGGGGACAGCAAAAAACGTCACTTCCTGTTCCACTGGGAGTTGGGAAATGGGGCTTTTCAGGCCTCCAAGGGAGTGGGAAAGGCTGTTTTCGCCTTTCCCAGAAAAATAGAGAGGATCTGGAGCCAGGTAAGAAAGAAAAATGGGCCTTCCCCCCACCAGGCCCTCCAGAGGCAGGAAACAGCCTGTTTCCCTACTTCTGGTAGGCCCAGAAGGCCCAAAAATCAGCTGGCTGGTGCGCGCATGTGCCCCAGAGCTGAGCCGGCGTGCCCAATAATATGGCTCTGTGTCCCACTGTGGCAAATGTGCCATAGGTTCGCCATCACGGGTGTAGATCACTGATCTAAAAAAAAAAAAAAACACCTTTCAACCACAATTATCACAAGGTTTATTATATCCTCTATAATATGCTTATGTAGGCTGTCTATAAAAAGATATTGATAACAACATTTACAATTACATGCCAGGAATACGTGTTGATGTGAAAGCGATATTAACAAGCTAACTTATCTTTTGAAGGCTGACACAAACATACAAAAATAAAGTAACTAAAGAGCTATACACATAGACGTTATACACACTATTTTGTGTCATCTACAACCAAGGCTGATAATTTATAAAAAGTATGAAACAAACAAGTGTTTATTCAGCATAACACAATATCAAATTATTCACTTCTAAAATAAGTTTACATTAAAAAAAATCAAGAAACAAAAGGCACTTGATCACATTAGAGATATTTAATAAATAATGGAAAACGCAAGAGAGTTTCACAAAGACATTAATTTTTTTGCCTTTTCAATTATGCTAAGACTTTTGTAGACAGCAAATCATAGACTCTCCTTGTTAAACTTGTGTATACTACCTATATAATGAAGAATCGTGTGTTGGCAAAAAACCCCTCCAATTGTTGAAATGGATTATTGAGCAACTAATGGTTCAAAACCAGGAAAGAACCATTCTAAGACCCTAACTATTTAATTTACATACATAAATATCATGAGAAATGCTGGATTAGAACAAATGGATGTTGGAATTAAACATGTGTAAAGAAATGTAAACAGTTGGAAATTCTGCAGAGTAATATGTTTCAGATATTGTACTCCATTATTTAGGGAAAGCTGTAAAATTTCTGAAAGTTTAGCAGTAAGAGAAAAAACACCTTTTTACCTTAGAATTTAGAAGGAAAATGGAGAAATTTTTTTAATACAATTTTTCCTCCTTCATTTAATCGTGGGGAGAAAATAAAACTGAAAAATCCTTCTTCCAGACTTTATTGCTTCTCCTGGCTTCAGATCACTACAGTGGAGTGTGACGAAAGGCAGGGAAAAATTACCTTTCCCCACTACCAAAATCCCAACAAGTGCAGGGCAGAAACAGAAGGCACAAGCCATTCAGCATACTACCAGTGATTTATTATTCATCATGGATAATTAGTCAATTCACACCAAACTACATGGGATCTCTGAACCATGGCAGCATCCAAATAGTGACTGCAGCTGCTCAAAATGTTTACATACAAAACTATACATTGCAATAAACAACATCTAAACTACACTGCTTATAATAGACAATGATCAGCGTAAGACTTTTTATTGATAAAACATTTATCAGGCCCCATAAACCAAGAACAACACATGGAGTTACTTCTGAGTAGTAGTTGTACTTTTGCTGAGTAATCCAGCAAAAGTACAATTTTGCTGGATTAAAACAACTATCTGCATAATTATAGATACTGCATACGCTGTGAACTGCTAGGAAGAATCCATTTTTATCATCTTCCTGTTCCAAGCTCCACTACCTCTTTGCTCTCTGGGAAGGAGCTACCTAGGCTAACAGCAAATTCTTATGTATGAATTGGAACATACATTTAGCTCCCCATATATTGCTCCTTCTCCTTTTCTTTTTCTGTTTATAAGTAAAACTCGGATGCTGTGTACAGCTAAGAGCAAATTGTTATGTATGAATTGGAACAAATTGAAGCGTTAACTCTGTCCTGTTGTAACATGCAGGGATACCAACTGGGAACAAATGAGCATACATCACTGTTCAAAACAGAGGTGGCCAGTCAACCCAGTGTCTGCAAAACAGATAGGAACTTATAATAACTAGTACATGGCTCTCAGACCTTCCTCTGAAGTTCCATAACAATGGAAATTATCTGAAAGAAATTAAAATATTTTAATAGGACAACGTATTCACTGCAGTGACTGAAGAAAAAAAATTCACAGACAAGAGCCATAAATAATTACAGTAACAATTATTAACTCTGACTCATTTATTACCAATTATTTATTGTTACTTTGTGCACACATACTAAATCAATAACTAACAAATCAATAATAACTGTGTTTATTTTTATTCAATATAATATACTTGAATTAAATTGGCCATTGGTTAAAATGTAGTAGGAACAAAGGGACTGTATTGACTCTGGCACTGTAGTTGAGCATATTTCAGAAGGCAACTAGCAACAACAAAAGCAGCCATTGACCAGGGAAAGTTTGCTTATATAGTCCTCAATTTAGGGCAGTAATGGACCCTGCATCAGTAAAGAAACTGAAGTAATTCCTTGTGTTGTTCTTGGTTTGGCAGCTGGATGCTGAGTGCCCAAAATGCAGTCATATGATTGTTGTCTGTCCGCTGGTTGGAACTAGGTTCTAAGTATCCCCGGAGAGGTCTGTTGTAACTGAATGGTCACTCAGTGACTGGTCATAAGTCAAGAACTACTTGTATTCCATTCGGCACTTTCAACTGGTTAAGATAATTCTAGCAGGCAATGGATAGTGGCTGCTTTATGATGCTCTAAAAGGGGTCACATGCAAAAAACGCAAGGCCAGCCATCATTAAAGCAAAGCATTTCCTCAGAGAATGGCAGAAAACTGTCTGGCAGAAAACACAGTTTATAGGAGTGCAAATACTGACAAACTATAATTAGTTGAAAAGAAGAAAAGAATATACCATTTTCCTCAGGGAAAGAAATTTACAAGGCAAAATGAAAACTACTATTTTCATGCTATTAGATTGATAAAGCTTGGAGTAATTTTTCATAGGAATATCTACAGTAATTTCTTACAGCATAAGCAATACAAACTCCTTTTTACTCTAAAGACTGGCAAATGTTTATAGCCCAGGTTTTTACACACTTCAACCTGTTTATCAGATGCATTCAGATAAAACTTCACTAAATCTTAATGTATTAGTTGAAATGAAAATTTACTGACCTCACTGAGGTAAATAAAGAATGAGCATGTGGACCCATCAACACCGTAACTTGCATAACAAGGATCAGATCTCCACATATCTTTCATCCACTAGAAAGGAAAGCAATAATAATAATAATGATATGTCTTCAGTCAATAGGTTTGGGTCCTTATGAACCTAGACTGCAATATTAAGTACACAATTAATTAATTCTCAGGAAGCTGCTGTAACAGCATTTTAAATCAACAAGGTCAAGGCAAACTTCAGTTATCAGGAAGAGATAATTGCTATCATTTATAGGAAAATGCTGGTCAAAGAAACTTCAGCACTGTGAGCAAGATCATTAACCCACTTAGGTGGCATGAAGTTTACATTGTTTATATGGAGTTCATCCAACCAGGTTTGTCTTGGTAAATGAGACTGAAAACTTCTAATATTTTTATTTTTTTATATATTTATATCAAGATTCTTAGATGCCGATCTCACAGAAGGGCTCTTTTTATCCTTGCCCTTCAAATATAACTGCAATCTGCAACATTTTACTACTCAACTTCTTCATAAAGAAGAAATTTATACATTATTTTTGGCATCTGGATCAATATCTTATCAATTAGTTATGAATCATTTGACACTTTGCTTCAGTTATCATACTCACATAGTAGTATGTCACATACTAAGAGAAAATTGTGGGTTTTCTCTCACCCGTGGTCTTTTGATCAATTAACAAATTGTCAGATGAAATGGGAGCATTAGAACATTTTCTGTTGGAGAATGAATACATCCGGACAAATAAATCGTGTAATAGATGAAGCTTACTTTTATTTTGCCCTCACAGTGAGGAAAACCATCCATAGGAGGCAATTCACACTGTTCCTGGGCTCCATTAATGAGATCTGAAGAAGAAAAATTAACACAATGTAATATGTAATATTAAACACATGAGAATAGATTAGAATTTTTTCCACCTCAGCTGACTGTGAGGATGAATCATCGTCGAGGTACTAATGGAGTTCTAAAAATGCAGCGCTGTCTTCTTCCTCATCTCTCTGCTGGGAAATTGTAAAAGGGCCATGAAACCAGGAAATAATAAATGGAATGTGCATCAAATGTGCTCAGACATTGAGAGGTTATTAAGAATTAATGGAAATAACTGTTCATCATTTATAATTAAGCACAACTAACTTTTTAACCGGAAATGCAATTAACCTATTCGTTAAATTAAAGTACAGCTATCATTCAATTGGCTGATGGAAGTCAAAGGTCTGAATGACAATTTTAGTAAGAAAAGTAGATAAAGGCTCAAAACCCGTTAAAATTAAAATGGGGTTTCCAACAAATACATGCATTTAAAACACTTTATCACATGTGTAAAAACATACAGGAATGGATATTAGTGAGAACTGTAGGATCCAAAAGCTTCTCTCATTTTGTTATTCAACTCAGATGGGATTCCAAAATTTTGGCAACCTGTTGGACATGTTAAAGATTCCCAGGCTAAAAATTTTTGATAGCAACTTTCATTTTATGACAACTTTAACCAGAATAACTCAGGAATTCAAGGTTGCTATGACAACAAACAAGACAGTAAACCAAGATATACTTTGTATTGGTATTCTTTTGTACTGGTATTGACTGGGCAGAAATTTTACAGTGAGATAATGGGAAGTTGACCCCACTGTCACAGTCAGACCATTTTATTTTATTTAATTTGTTTGGATAAACAGTTCTTTTTTCCCCCTAGCCTAACAATAAGAAAAAAATCTATTATAATGATTTATTACTGGACATTGATACAATCTGATGGGCCTTCAAGAGCTTTAGGCGAGTTTTTAGCTGACGTGTTTGTTACACATGACAAAGCTCAATCTGTATCATATGGATTCTGTTAATTTGCATCATATGGAAATGAGTTCGGAGTAGGCGTAATTAGCTTATAGCCATGTATTCTTCTGCTTAGCAGGAATGCTTGATAAATCATATAATGGAGTGGAACACCAGGAACTACCAGTAAGTAGTAGGTGATCTGAACTCAGACATAAAATGTGATGCAAATAATAACTAAAGCAGGTAAGACTATTTCAATCCTTCTGTAGCAATAACCATGGTAAAGAAGCAATAACTCTCTATATCCAATACTACTCTTAAAATAGATTTTTTTTCCAGCAGAATTTTTTCTCTGTAGCCCTGTAATATCTAATTTTGGCTTGCTCTATTAATAGTAGCTCTATTGACAGTTACTGAAGTATGAAAACTCTCTTAGTATGGGAATGTCAACCCAAACATTTGGAATCACCCTTTCAAGCTCCTGGTTTCCCTTAAATATATCAAACATTCTAGGCTTTATGTAAAAATGCCATGGGTTAGGAAAATGATAAGAGGATAGCTGTGGAAATAAAAAGTGTTAAGTCATGTTTCTGTTTAATAAAAAAGCTTATTTTTAGAATAAAACATCCTTTAAATGAAATTTATGTACATGCATCTTGCTTGGTGTTTCTATCTTGAACTTGCAACAGGAACAAGATGACAATCCAGAAACTGAAGACTTCATGATGGAGTAAATCCAGATCTTGGCAGGCCTCCAAAATTCATGGTTACTGCCAGATAGAAGGTGGAAGCCATACCAGCGTTATCTGCTGCATCCAAATCCTGGAGGAGATGGCCTGGCTACTTCTGATAGTACTGCAATGTCTCATTACTGACTTTGTAGAGTTCTTTGGAAGAAGATGCAAAATGCAGCAGTCAGCTCTGTGAGAGCTCCTATTTCAATGCATTGGGGCACTTTTATCACAGTATGATTCAAAGTATAAGTAGTCCTTGACTTACCACCACAACTGAGCCCAAAATTTCAGTTGCTAATTGAAATATTTGTTAAGTAGGTTACAATGGGTCATTTTACGACCTTCCTTGCCACAATTATTAAGTGAACCACTGCAGTTATTAATTTAGTAACAAGGTTGTTAAGTGAACCTGGCTGGTCAGAAGGTCGCAAAAGGTGATTATATGATCCGGGGACACTGCAACTGTCATAAATATGAACCAATTGCCAAGCATCTGAATTTTGATCACGTGACTATCGAGATGCTGCAATGGTTGTAAAAGTGTGAAAAATGGTTGTAAACCAATTTTTTTTTCAGTACCACTGTAACTTCGATCAAAAATGAACTGTTATAAATCGAGGACTATCTGTACTGGCTTTTGATCGATAAAGGCTTATATGGCTTAGTGCCCAGATATTTGCAGGATTATTTTCTTTAATAGTACCTGTCTACCTGTTCTGGACATCCTGCATAGGATATCAGGAGCTCCCTTTGCAGGAAATTTTGAAAGACTGAAGCAAAATGTTTCCCAGTTATGGCTCCAACACTTTGGAACCAACTTTCCATAGAAAGCCATACAGCAACCTATCTCCAAATATCCTGAAACTTCAAAAGAGATTTCAACAGTTAAAATAACTGTTGTTAATTATGTCCAATGTACATTTTTAATCATACACTGGCTTTTATTTGATGGTTATGTGGTTGTTTTACTATATGGTATTAAACCACCACGAGTGCTCAGTAAATGTAGTAATATAAAAGCAGAATAAATAAAATCAAGAAGGTAACATGCTTGTACGTTAAGTGCAAATGGAACTTATTTACTACATAGATACGAAAAAGCTCACGTTGCTGATACAAATGGATTACTTCATAATGGAAGAGTTATGAGGGGATTGACAACAATCCAACCTGGTATACCCAAATATGATTGCACTGCAGCTTCCAAATCTCTAGGCAGTATCATAGTACTTTAGTATTTTTGGCAACTGCTACATCAATCTATCTGAAAGGCAGGTTAGGTAAAGGTAAAGGTTCCCCTCGCACATATATGCTAGTCGTTCCCGACTCTAGGGGCCAGTGCTCATCTCAGTTTCAAAGCCAAAGAGACAGCACTGTCCAAAGACGTCTCTGTGGTCATGTGGCTGGCATGACTAAACGCCAAAGGCACACAGAACGCTGTTACCTTCCCACCAAAGGTGGTCCCTATTTTTCTACTTGAATTTTTTACTTGCTTTCAAACTGGTAGGTTGGCAAAAGCTGGGACAAATAACAGGAGCTCACTCCGTTACGCGGCACTAGGGATTCAAACCACTGAACTGCTGACTATCTGATCGAGAAGCTCATCATCTTAGCCACTAAACCACCACATCCCCAACATGCAGGTTGTGGAAGAAAAATTTATGGATACTAAAGGGAGAAATCTATGAGAACAAAGACCTTGGAACTACAGGGATAGAAGAAGAGAAGGCAGACCTTGGTACTAGCCATGATAACTGCCAAGACTATCACAGTAATTGAAACAATCCCCTTTAAACCTGTGCCTAATTAACTTAATCTGGACATCTGACATTTTAGAAAACACAGGAAACCTATATACAGTTACTAATTTGGCTGAACTTTATGCCTGTCAGTCAGTAGATGATCTGTAAATAATTCAAAGAGAAGTCTGCAGAAGACTCATTTTTCTGTCATGGAAGAAAGTAAGTGTAAAGTCTCTTTATAATTATCACCAAGGTTTTTTTTTTAGAAGGACAGAAATATCTCTTTTTTTCACTCCACACACAACTATTTCTGTACAATTTAAAGATCGCAAGGCAATATGCAGAAAAATTCAACAAAGCAACTGGCAATTCAACAAAGTAATGATTATTTTTCATGTATCTTGACAGAGACAGGCTTAATTCTTCTACTACATCCCACCTTCTTAGCTTCCTTAATAGGTTAAATATGTCACAATCATCAATTTTCTTCTCTATTCTCCCAAGATGCACACATAAAAATGATGTGTTCATCTCAGGAAAAAAAAAAAAGTTATTTTCAGAAAACCTTACAAGTTGAACTCACATGGAACATGACATATCAGAATCAGAGACTGCTTAGGCTATTCTATTCAGATCTTGATCCCACAATCTGCAAGATCAAAATCAGCAACTGGGACTGTGACACTTCCTTTCCTGCTAGTATGTCTATGCTGTGATGCAAGTGTTAAAAAGATGGGTGAGTTTGAGTTAAGCTTGTCTTTAATTCTGAGCTGAACCTGTCCCACAATAAATTGTGGAAAAATTGTAGGAGTGCGATGTGTTCTATATCAGCGGTCACCAACTGGTGGTCTGTGGACCACTGGTGGTCTGTGAGAAAATTTTGGTGGTCCGCAGAAAAATTATTTGCATTTTTATATTGCACTAAATCAGGGGTCTTCAAACTACAACCCCTGGGACAGATACATGCAATGAACGTTTGTGTTGCTGCAGAGAATCTCTCCCTTTTGGGTCTTTTTGTGTGGGTCAGAGGGCAGCAGAAATTCCAACGTGGGGTCTGCTTCAGCCTACTGGTGCGGGGCTTTGGGCAAAGGCTAGAGGGAAGCGCCACTGGTGGCAAAGGGCCGGACGGCCTTGTTCCAGTGGGACTGCATCATGGCCTGGAACTGGCTGACCATCTCAGCCCACTGACCCTCCTGGCGCCGGTACCTGCCCTTGCAGGTCTTCCCTCTACTTGGAAACCATATGCTCCTAGTCCTCGGTGAGGTGCTTCTGCTAAGCCTCCTTCTCGGTCAGATCCAATTTGAACTGAGCTGTTTTGCCAACTCTTTCTCATGGTGGCTGCTTAACTCCAATAACTGCTTCCTGTTGGGACACTAAGGAGCCTGGGTGGGCAAGCGAGGAGGAGCTGGAAGAAGAGGGGCAAGTAGAAGCCAGCAAGGTGCCCAACGTGAGTGACATTGAGTTGACCACACACACCCAGTCATATGACCACCTAGCCACGCTCACCCAGCTGGTCATTAGGCAGATCATATAAGTGGTCCATGGGATTAAAAATTATGAATTTAGTGGTGCCGGAGGTCTGAAAGGTTGTGACACCTGTTCTATATGGTATTCCTAGAGGAAAGGTGGAATATATATCTAAGGAATTTAATCTTAGTCTTACACAAAGCTACATAAGAACATTCAATCTTTATTTAACCATTTTAAAAATCTAAATATCCGAGTGCCTTTAGAAATATATGACTCCAAGATTCACGCAGAATCTCATTAAACATAGTGATAAATTGGATTGTGTGCTGACCCCAACTTCAGGCTTCCAAGTAATTATCTCCCAGATTGCTACACAGTTCTAACAGATAGTCAGAAAAATTCATTAAAAACACCACACTTAATGTCATCATTTTAAGAATGTGAAATGTACTACACCTTACAGCACAGCAATTTTATTTATGAAGAAAAATTAGGCATCATTTCTCTCTTAATTAAACATGAATTTCAACAATACCCAGTTGCAGAATGCAGCACAAAACAGAATCAAAATATGCTCCTTTGTGGCAACTAGAAAAAAAGTGAGCAGACTGATTGACAAATAAAAAACAAACAAAAATAAAGAAAACCGGGGGGGGGGGAGGGCTGTTGAGACATGGTACAGTAAATACTAGGACAGAGGCCATTAACAATTATACTTTGTAAAACAGAAGAAAGAACTATGTTTCTAAAGGAAAAAACTTTAAAATCATTACCCTGTAATGCAATTAACATTGTTTTCATTTGTCATTTTTAAAACAATTACTCCTTTTAGAGTTTCTTCCTTTTTTTCCAAACTGGTTTTCTGCCACAAGCTGGGAGGAACAATAAATTTTCCTTTTCCCCATTTCCTATGCTGCCTCTCTGACCATCCACTTCTACTACTAGTTGATAAATTATCAAGATTCTCTTTGAACTGACTTATACCATTTCTAAACTTTCAAGAAAATAAACCTTGAAAAAACACCAGGGAGAGGGAAATCACAAATGTCAATTCCTGTCTGTGTATTGCAAATCTTCAAAAACTCCTAGAAATATAATGGACAACTCTACTCCTTTCTGTTGCTGTAGTAGAGGTGTGGATAAGCCCTACCAAAGCAGAAAAGATAAAGTCTACTTTCCTCTTTACTGTCTCAATTTGCCTCCACATCACAAAACATAAAATAAATTCCCATTAAAGTCACTCAGGGATTCAAAGTTCCATGTCTTTTTTCCTTTTTTCCTGAATTTTTAAAATTAGTATTCTTTCACCTGTTCCATTATGATGTCACATACTGTGCAGAAAATAGCCCTGTCCACCAGCAGAGCTTCTTATTCATTGGATTTATGATTTGTTCCCAGGAGGTGTGTTGGCTCAGTGGTTAAAGACCCTGAGCTTGTCAGCTGGAAAACTGACAGCTGGGGTTCGAGACCCGACTGCTGTGCAATGGGTTGAGCTCCGGTTACTTGCCCCAGCTCCTTCCCACCTAGCAGTTCAAAAGCATGCAAATGCAAGTGGATAAATAGGTACCACTTCGGTGGGAATGTAACAATGTCCCAAGTGCCTTTAGTATATATTCATGCTGGCCACATAATAATGGAAAATGTCACTGGACAATGCTGGCTCTGTCGGCCAAGAAACAGAGATAGCACAGCAATTGTGTCCAATTGTGTTGAGTTGGACACAATTGGACAGAGGAAACCTTTACCTTACTCAGTATTCAGAGAATGTGCATGAAATATGGGAATATGTTTGATCTTGTGGACTGTGATTATGGCCTGATTCCATCACAGATAACAGGAGTGATAAGAAGAGTGGAGGAAAAAAAAGACTATGCAAGGAAGGAGTGTATCTTACCCCATGTCACACATGCTGGAAAGGAAAAGTAAATAAAGAAGAGAATGGCAGTGGCCAATGTGACATAATGGTTCAGATGTTGGACTGTAATAAGGGATGGCCAGGTTTAAGTGCCTACCCAATCATGACATTCACAAGTTACACTATGATACTTCCTATCTCTTAGGCCAACCTACAAAGTTGCTGAGAGAATAAAACCTATTTCCCCACCACATTTATATCCTACATGAAAGACAGGATATAAATTAAATAATCATACAGCTGTAACAGCTGTCAGGATGTAGCTAGGAACAGATAGCCCTGAGGGAATACAATGCAAAACAGAAAATGTTACTCATTCATTACGCCCTTATTACTTTTTTAAGCAATACCACACAGCTGCCAGGTTCGCATTACATTGGAAGGCATTTCATAATATAGTTTCATCTTTTAGCTTGAGAAGTTTTGAGCAACTACTGCCTAAAAGGAGCATCTGCCACTTAACATAGGATAGATAGACTATCGAACAACATCAAAAAAGAAAACAAACATTTGTATCTTAGAATGTACAATAAAAATGACTGTGGTATTTTAGTTGGAAATTCAACTTCAAACAAGCACTACAAATCTTTACTTAGAGGCATTGTTATGCCTTTAAACCAAAGATAAATATTTGACTTCCACAAGTCTCTCAGAAGCAAATGCTTATAAAACATATGTTCTGAATTTAAGCCCAAGAAGTAATAGACTACAAATTTGCAGGTAAATGAATTTTTTTGAAAAAAATGTTTACATTGGCTTAATTCCAAACCTAAAGATAAGAATTGCTCATAGTTTGCTTATAAAACGTTTACAATTTCCGTATAACTGTACTGGGTTAGGGTTGGCCATCCAAACATAAGCTGAAGCAAGCAAGCATATCCTTTAACTTAAAACTATTATTTAAACTAGTGTTTTACAACATTTTGTTGTTGTGAAATATGGATATGAGGTATTTCCTCTTAATGTTTCATTATGTCTGAAATGGTATAGGGTCTCCTGCTTGAGCAAGGAGTTGGAGCAGAAGACCTCCAAGGTTCCTTCCAACTCTATTCTGATTGATTAGTCTCTTCATTTTAAGAAGAAAATATTTAGTCCAGGATTCATTTTCATATATTTATCAATATCCAAGATGGTAAAGATAAGTGCAATACGTAGACAGATTTAACTATAGTTTAAAATAGTTGGGAAAATGTGACCATCCTAGACCAAGCCAAATCCAAACAACACCAGTGAATTTCTAGAAGCCTAGCATTCTGACAAATCAGCCATCAATAGACACATAGATATTGACATTTATAGACTATGTAAAACAGACTATCAACTAGCTAAAAAGACCTAAGCACCTCTCCATCAGTAATCAGCACCCAGATCAGTGTAGATTAGCTCCAAGATGAACATGAGGCCAGCAATCAAGTAATCAATATCCCAATAAAGAAACTACCAAAGAAGCCAACAGTAAATAGCCCAACCAAAGAATCTCTAAGACCACCCCCACCAACACTGACAGAGTAAGCCACTAGAATATAAACCTACAGCAAACCCCACTCCTTACTAGCATTGATGTTACCTAGTTGGGTAATGAAACATCTGCAAAAGAACAAGCAAGCTCAGAGAGCACCAAGAACCCCTCAATAACGGAGGCAGAAAAGAAAATAAGCTCTGTCCTCTATCAAGAGATCTACCCTGTTTTCCCCAAAATAAGACATCCCCTGATAATAAGCCCAATCAAGCTTTTGAGCGCATGGCAATAAGGGCAAGTGCTTATTTCAGGGTTCAAAAAAATAGACAGGGTCTTATTTTTGGGGAAACACCGTATCGATGTGGAGGATGGTAGGTTGCTGGCTGGATTTTCGGTCTATACTTTATACAATGGAAGCAGTGGACTCTTGGAGATGATGGAGACAGTGTCTACATTAATTTGCGCCACGTGGTGGATGGCCAGTGGCTGCAGCAGCGGCATTTTAGGAAATGTGTTTGGTTTCCTCAGCTGCTGAAGGCTTTGCATGGCCACTTCATCTTTTCAGCTATGTGTGAAGCCGATCCTGGACTATTTTGTTTTAAATAATATGTTTTTGTACTATGAAGAGTTTTCTCTGGGGATCTTAGGACTGTGGTATGAGACTGAGGTGAATGTACTCAGATACTCTACTTTGGGTGAGAACCAGGGGTAAGACTGGTAAAGTGGCTCCCTGCAGCATGGGTGAAAGCAATTAACAGAGTAATAGAGTTGGAAGGGCCTTGGAAGTCTTCTAGTCCAACTCCCTGGTCAAGCAGGAGACCCTACCGCCGCAGGAGACCTTATAGCCATGATGGCGAACCTATGGCATGTGTGCCAGAGGTGGCACACAGCACCCTCTCTGATGGCACACGAGCCGTCACCCCAGTTCAGCTCTGCCATGCATAACCCAAAGACCCTCCCACTGGCCAGCTGGTCTTTGAGTCTCTGCTGCGCATGTGGGGGGCGGGGCATGTGTGGAGGGTCGCACGTGCATATACGGGGGTGTGGGGTGCGTACAGGGGGCCGCACAAGCATGCATGGGGCAGGGTACATGCGGGGGGCACGCATGCATGCGCAGGGGGAGGGGTATGTGTGTGGGCCCACGTGTGCATGCACAGAGGTGCATGCAGGGTGCGTGCACCTGCACGGGGCCGCACACACATTGCATTTTGTGGGTTCAGGCGCACGCACACATGCTTTGTGCACTCGGTCCAGAAAAGGTTAGCCATCACTTGCCCTATAATATTTCAGACAAATTGTTGCCCAATCTCTTCTTAAAAATCTCCAGTTTTGGAGCATCCATAATTTCTGAAGGCAAGCCGTTCCACTGATTAATTGTTCTGATTAATTCGTTCCACTGAATTAATCTAACAGGAATACCCCATTAATTAGAATGGGGTATTCCTGTTAGATGAAGATAGGGAGGCTACACATATGGTGACGTGAAGATGCTGAGACCTGTTGCTATAGCACCTGTCAAGTTTTCTACTATCTGTAATGTATATTGTTTGGAGTAGGGATGCATTTTAGCTTGAGAGGAGAGGTTGAGGACGGGGGATGAAGAAACTGGAGGGATGTATCTCAGCAGTGTTGGATATGGGGAGATATAATGATTGGGAGACGGGGAGAGTCACTCAAAGGGAACACAATCCCAACGTTTTAGCCTGTTTCATGTTCTGCCCCCCTGGGCTCAACCTATTTACCTAGTCAGCAGAACAATAGTGGCCCAGGTTTTTAGCTATTGCTTTTAAATGCCAGGTCAATCTTAGTAAGGCTCGCCTTATTTGCTGACTTGATCATCACAGAGAAAGCTGATCTAGTTGGCATCAGATTCCTGCTACCAAAAATCCAAATTTTTATCATGTGACTGTGAGGTGCTGTAACAGCTGTAACTTTGGTCACAGGTCACAACTCCCTTCCTTCTGTTTTATTGTAATTTTGAATAGTTACCAAATGGTTGTAAATTAAGTAGCCATCCTTAGTTGGCCTTCTCTCCCTCTCCTGAATCTTTAAAATAATAATAATAAAATCTATTTTAGACTATTTTATATTATGCTATATAGTTCAAAATTAAAGGGCAGAAACAAAGATTTTGCAGACCTACCTGCAACATTCAGCTTTTCAGCTGTCCCCGAACTAGGAATTGCAGTGGTGGTACTATTTGTGGAATTTGCACCTGTGCCATTGATTGCAAGGTTCTCAACCTTAGACTCAAGCTTCCCAATACGCTGCAATATATTATCCAGTAAGACCGCAAGAGTTTTCTTCAAATCTAAATAAGGAAAGGAAATGAAACTAATTAGTATTACAAAAGAAAACATAAATAAATAGCTTATCAATATTTTCATTGTTTCAAAGCAATGATACTACATATCATTGAAGCAAATTATTTTATTGTTGTTAGTTGAGAAGTTGTGTCTGACCCATCACAAACCCATGGACAACATTCCTCCAGGCCTTCCTGTCCTCTTATCATGCTTTGGAGTCCATTTAAGCTCACACCTACTACTTCAGTGACTCCATCCAGCCACCTCGTTCTCTTGTCACCCCCTTCTTCTTTTGCCCTCAATCTTTCCCAGCATTATACTCTTCTCCAGTGAGTCCTTCCTTCTCATTAGGTGGCCAAAATATTTGAGTTTCATCTTCAGGATCTGGCCTGGTAAAGAGCAGTCAGGATTGATCTCCTCTAGGACTGACTTATTTATTCGCCTTGCAGTCCAAGGGACTCGCAGGAGTCTTCTCCAGCACCATAGTTCAAACGCCTCAGTTCTTTGGGGCTCAGCCTTTCTTATGGTCCAACTTTCACAGCCATACATTGCAACTGGGAAAACCATAGCCTTGACTATACACACTTTTGTTGGCAGGGTGATGTCTCTGCTTTTTACTACGCTGTCTAGATTTGCCATACTTTCCTCCCCAGGAGCAAGCGTCTTTTAATTTCTTGGCTACAGTCCCCATCTGTGGTGATCTTGGAGCCCAGGAAAATGAAATATGTCACTACCTCCATTTCTTCCCCATCCATTTGCCAGGAATTGAGAGGGCCGGATGCCATGATCTTAGTTTTCTTAATGTTGAGTTTCAAGCCAACTTTTGCACTCTCCTTCTTCAACCTCATCAAGAGACTTTAGTTCCTCTTCACCTTCTGCCATTAGAGTGGTATCATCTGCATATCTGAGGTTGTTGATCTTTCTCCTGGCAATCTTAATTCCAACTTTTGATTCATCTAGCCCTGCCTTTTTCATGATGTGCTCTGCATATAAGTTAAATAGGCAGGGCGACAGTATACAGCCTTGCTGGACTCCTTTCCCAATTCTGAACCAATCAGTGGTTCCATGTCCAGTTCTCACTGTTGCTTCTTGACTCGCATATAGGTTTCTCAAGAGACAAATAAGATGGTCTGGTATTCCCATCTCTTTAAGAACTTGCCACAATTTTTTGTGATCCACACAAAGGCTTTAGCATAGTTAATGAAGCAAAAGTAGATGTTTTTCTGGAACTCCCTAGCTTTCTCCATGATCCAGCGTACTTTGGCAATTTGATCTCTAGTTCCTCTGCCTCTTCGAAATCCTGCCTGTACTTCTGGTAGTTCTCGATCCACATACTGCTGGAGCCTAGCTTGTAGGATTTTAAGCATAACCTTACTAGCATGTGAAATGAGTGCAATGGTGCGATAGTTTGAACATTCTTTGGCATGCCTTTCTTTGGAATTGGAATGTAAACTGACCTTTTCTAATCCTGTGACCACTGTTGAGTTTTCCAAATTTGCTGGCAAATTGAGTGTAGCACTTTTACTGCACCGTCTTTTAAGATTTTGAATAGCTCAGCTGGAATACTGTCTCCTCCACTAGCTTTGTTGTTGCTCAGATTTCCTAAGGCCCATTTGACTTCACATTCTAGGATGTCTGGCTCGGGCTCAGTGACCATCCCATTGTGGTTATTAGGGATGTTCACCGTCCTGAGTCCGTAAGGAGAAGGGCGGTATATAAGTCTAATTAAAAATAAATAAATAAATAAATAAATAAATAAATAAATAAATAAATAAATAAATAAATAAATAATGTTAAGCTTGTTCTTGTATAGTTCTTCTGTGTAATTTTGCCATCTCTTCTTAATCTCTTCTGCCTCTGTTAGGTCCCTGCCATTTTGGTCTTTTATCATGCCCAACTTTGCATGAAACATTCCCTTTATATCTCCAATTTTCTTGAAAAGATCTCTGGTCCTCCCTATTCTATTGTTTTCTTCTATTTCTTTGCACTGTTCATTTAAGAATGCGTTCTCATCTCTTCTAGTTATTATCTGGAATTGTGCATTCAACTGGGTCTATCTTTCTCTTTCTCCCTTGCCTTTCGCTTCCCTTCTTTCCTTAGCTATTTGCAAAGCTTTCTCAGACAACCATTTTGCTTTCTTGCCTTTCTTTTTCTTTGGGATGGTTTTAGTTGCTACCTCTTGTACAATGTTGCGAATCTCCATCCATAGTTCTTCAGGCACTCTGTCTATCAGATCTAATTCCTTAAATCTATTTGTCACCTCTACTGTGTATTCATCAGAGATATGTTTTAGTTCATACCTGAGTGGCCTAGTGCTTTTCCCTCCTTTCTTCAATTTAAGTCTAAATTTTGCAACGAGAAGCTCATGATCTGAGCCACAGTCAGCTCTTGGTCTTGTTTTTACTGACTGTATAGAGCTTTGGCTACATCTTTGGCTGCAGAGCACATAGTCAACCTGATTTCTGTATTGATCATCTGGTGATGTCCATGTGTAGAGTCATCTCTTGGGTTGTTGGAAAAGAGTGTTTGCTATGACCACCGTATTATCTTGACAGAATTCTATCAGCCTGCGCCCTCCTTCATTTTGTATTTCAAGGCCAAACTTGCCTGTTATTCTGGTTATCTTTTGGCTTCCTACTTTAGCATTCCAATACCCCATGATGATAAGGACATCATTTTTTGGTGTTAATTCTATAAGGTGCTGTAGGGCTTCATAGAACCGGTCAATTTCATCCTCTTCAGCACCAGTGGTTGGGGCATAGACTTGGACTAATGTGATGTTGAATGGTTTGCTTTGGATTCGAACTAAGATCATTCTGTCATTTGGGGATTGTATCCCAGTATTGCTTTTCCTACTCTTTTATTGATAATGAAGGCTATTCCATTTCTTTTGAGGGATTCTTGCCCACAGCAGTATACCTGATGGTCATCTGAATTAAATTCACCCATTCCTGTCCATTTTAGTTTGCTGATTCCTAAGACGTTGATGTTCAGTCTTCTCATGTCTTGTTTGACCACGTCCAGCTTGCCTTGATTCATGGAACTTACATTCCAGGTTCCTATGGAGAAAAATCTTTACAGCATCCGACTTTCCTTTCACCACCAGATGCATTCTTTCGGCTTTGGCCCAGTCATTCCACTCTTTCTGGCGCTACTAATACTAGCCCTCTGCTCTTCCCCAGTAGCATATTGGATACCTTACAACTTGAGGGGCTCATCTTCCGGCATCATATCTTTTTTTCCTTTTGGTACTTTCCATGGGGTCTTCATGGCAAAGATACTGGAGTGGGTTGCTATTTCCTTCTCCAGTGGTTCACGTTTTGTCAGAACTCTCTGCTATGACCTGTCCGTCTTGGGTGTCCCTGCATGGCATAGCTCATAGTTTCATTGAGCTACACAAGCCCCTTTGCACGACAAAGCAGTAATCCATGAAGGGGGCTGCTTTCATAATTCAAAAGGGCTTTATTTATGCTCTCATAATAATAATGGACCTCTTTAAAAGGCTTTACACAGCCCTAGTAGGCAAGTTACTTCATATGTCTCTGAACATAAAACTTTTATTAATCAACTTTTTAACTCATTTATTTTCAAGTGAACTACCAGTTTGTGAGCCATTAATTGTCTCTAGTAATTAAATCAAAATAAATTTAATGATAGTAATACAGGTGGCAATTTAACTGATCATTCATTCAGCAACTGTTTAAATTTGTGATGGTGCTGAATGAGTGGTAGTTAAAATAGTCCTTGAAATTCCACTCATCACAGTAACCCTGTGGATACATGATTGCAATCTGGGTGCTCAGCAATTGGCCCAGATTTACCAACTGTTACACCAACCTATGGTCATGTAATTGCGAGATTTGTGTCCTTCACTTTTGATTTCTCACAAGCAAAGTCAATGGGTAAGTCAACATAAACTTGGAAAATGTAATAACATGAGGTTCTCTCTTTACAACATGCATGGTCCCTGCTTAATGATGGTAACCTGAGACTTGCCAGAGCCGCCACCACTAAGCAAAACATTGTGTTTTATGACCGTATCATTTGGTAGTAATTACTGTTGTTAAGTGAGGATTACCTGTACAGTGCCACTGTGCATTTCAATAATGTACAGGGATGGCAATGATAGAGATTGTATGTCTGATTTTTTAAAGCTTTTTTGAAATGATCTTTTTTCCTACAAAAACTCCAGTGTTGACAATAAATGCAATTTCCCAAAGGAGATTTTTCTAAGAAGCAAAATTTCCTGCCAGGTTCCCTGTTACTGAAAACTTCTGCAGAACCAAGAATTTGACAATTATAGCTAAAAAAATTATAGCTAAAGAAACCACAAGGCAAATGAAGTTAAAATTTAGACCGGGTGTCATTTTCAATAATATATTTGGTTTCCCTTGCCGTACAGAATTAAGGCAGAAAACCCTTGCTTCCAGAATAGCTTTTTAGCATCTGCTATCTTACTGAAATTTCTTTTCAGGTTCAAAAAGAATAAATGATGGATCCTTGTGAAGAGAAACGTGGCATATCAATGGTCTTTAATGCATTCTCTTCAAGGAAAAGTTAGCACACATTCTGGCCAATCTGCAATATTTAGCAAGAGAATCGGAATGTAAGTCTTGGTACAGGGTGTCATGGAGGCTCTACCATGCCTTACAAAATAAGCACTAATGTTTCGCAGATGACAAAAGCAGTGCAATAGGAACGGTGACCTCCACCTTTCAAGCAAATGCATACACAACGGTCACAGAATCTTGTCAGAAAACGAAGCAAAAAGGACAAAGCAACAATTGGGCACTTGTTCCAAAGAGCGGCTTCCACTGCAGACAGAGAAGGAGAAGAAAATACTTAGAGAGATATGAAAGAAGGTTAAGCCCTGACCTGTAGGCAGATCTATTCAGGGATGTTGCAGTCTTTCCCTTTTGTCAAATAAATAACATTTCGTGATGATAAGATGGGATGGGGGAAAAAGAACAGTTGGAGAAAACAAGGGGAACCACTTAAGTTTTTAAAAAGAGGCAGGCGCCTTCTGGAAAAATAAACAGGAAGGTTAGAAAGTGAAAACCAACAGCAAGAGGAACATCCAGGACACAGTTATATAAAGCAGCACTGATCCCATTTAGGAGCAGGAAAGCATTTTTTCCAAGTTGGACTATGAATGATTATGGCTCAGGATAAATATATGAATATATTTATTCCCTCTCCCTCCCCCAATTCTTCTCGTTCCCAATACAGGAGGAGCAAATACATTTGCATCTTTATTTAAAAGTAACTTAAGACAAAACAGAAAACAATACTTCTTGTTCTGAGGTAACATTTCATTACAGGTAGTCCTTGATTTACGACCTCAATCAAGCCCAACATTTCTGTTCCTAAGTGGGACATTTGTAAAGTAAATTTTGCCCCATTTTACGACCTTCCTTGCCATAGACACATAAGACACTTTTTTCCAGTGCCATTGTAACTTCCAACGGTCACTAAATGAACTGTTGTAAGTTGAGGACTATCTGTACTTGCTATCCTGTTGGGATGCTTTGTAAATGACTCATTTTAGTATTTTATTTTAATATCATTGGAAAAGTGGGCCAAGAAGGCATTTACACTATTAAGGGAAACTTTGATTTATTAAAATTAATTAATTAAAGAAGTATATACCAAACTACACAAAAAATATAAAAATGATAAATAGCATACCCAGATAACAAACATTAGAAATTAAATAATTTTATTTAAAAATCTGTTACATAAAAAGAGAAAAGGGCTGTCTTTACTTTATACAATTATGAATATGATTTTCTCCTAAGCTTGATAAATTGAACTATTAGGACAGAATGTTGACCTTTCTTCATGCAATACTCATACTGTGGTACTGAACTATTTCAACTAAAGATTGGTCCACTTTTAAAATAAGCTATCTGCTTCTAGAGCCATGGTGGCACAGTGGTTAGAATGCAGCATTGCAGGCTAATTCTGCCGACCGCCAGCAGTTAAATCTATGCCAGTTTAAGGTTGACTCAGACTTTCATCTTTCCAAAGGTCGGTAAAATGAGGACTCAGATTGTTGGGGGCAATATACTGACATTTGTAGAACACATATAGTGATGTAAAGCATTATGAAGCGATATATAAGTCTAAATGCTATTATTGCTTCTGCTATTATGTGTGTGTCCAAGTAATTCCTAAACTCTCTTAAAGATGCAGAGAGCAAAATAAAATATGTAGGGAAAATTCAAGAGGATACTTAAACAGTAATTAAACTTCATTATTTGTAATGCATCCTCCAACTCCTTAATACTAGAAAGGACATTATTTCAAAATTCTTCTAAGATCCTCCTACACTTTCAAAACTTTGCTGAGGACAGTGTGTCAACAAAATGATTTTATCCAGGAACTTCTTCTGCTATTTGATAGACTGGAACTTTTAAATATAATTTCTCACTACAATTTATCATCTTGAAGAGATGGCAGTTTTGTAAAAATTAACCTAATTTTACTAGGCTTCAATGCAACAGATTTCTCCTGCAGCAGAGCATATTTCCTCTGCAGTTTGCATCACAACTTCATTACACAAATGTTGTTTTCACCAATTTATATAGTGACATCATGGAAATGATGTGTACTGATTTAAATAAATCAATGTAATGCCCTACTCTCCAATTCTTACCTCAATAATGGATAAGCCCTTCTACTATTTGCTCAATGTCATTAATTTCCTTTTTTATTGCACATACTTCAGTTTTGTGCTGTCCATAATGTCTGAAATGAAAGCTTTTTATATATTATAAAATCCATCACTGGCTTATTTCAAAGTTACTGAGGATAATCAGACAGAATTTGGATGCAGAAGTCATTGCTTATAGTGCAAATGTTCTATTAATTTCCTGCTTGGGGTAGTCTACCAGCCCTTTGACATAGGCCAGGTCAAATAATAGAGATATCAGAATTCCAGAATTTTAGAATTCTACTCGATGAAGAGGTTGTAAAAAATACTTTCAAAAGGCTCTGACAATCCCAGCTGAGTTGCCTGATCGTCAGAGGCTTTTTTTCTTTTAAATGCCTCTGCTGATCAGGCAACTCAGCTTGGAGCGTCAGAGGCTTTTAAAAGAAAAAAAACCTCTGCTGATCAGGCAATTCAGCTTGCATTGTCAGAGGCAAAGAAAGGGTTTTTTTCTTTTAAATGCCTCTGATGATCCAAGCTGAGTTGCCTAATCATCAGAGGTTTTTTTTTCTTTTAAAAGCCTTTGACTATCCCAGCTGAGTCGCGCAATCATCAGAGGCTTTTTTCTTTTAACTTTTAAAAGCATTTTTTTGGCCAAAGAGGTTGCAGAAAAAATGCTTTTAAAAGTAAAAAAAAAAAGCCTCTGATGATTGTGCGGCTCAGCTGGATATGGGGGGGGGGGGGCAGGGATTTTTGCTACCAGTTCTCCGAACCACCTGCCTCCATCGCTACCTGATTGGGTGATCCGGTCTGAACCGAGAGCATTTCACCCCTGCTTTGGATCATTTTTTACATTTATGACCATTGAAACATCCCCATGGTGACATGATCAAAATTCAATTGGTTGGCATTGGCACATATTTATGACAGTTACAGGGTCCCAGGTCATGTGATCACATTTTGTCACCTTCTGCAAACAAGGTAAAGGGAAAAGCCAGATTCACTTAACAATCACGTTACTAACTTAACTGCAGTGATTCACGTAATGATGGCAAAAAAGATTGTAAAATGGGGCAAAACTCACTCAGAAACTGTCTCTCTTAGCAACAGAAATTTTGGGTTCAACTGTGGTTGTAAAAATTTTAAGGGCTAACAACAAAGTGGCATGATCTTATATTTCTTTCTTATACTGTCTTCTTTTCTTCATGTCTACTAACAAACTTCATATAATTTCTCTAAGGTTATCTCTGCGGTTCTCTACAGATTCTAAACTCTGTATTAAGTAGGTCTTTAGAATAGCAGGAATGTTTTGATTATTTTTTTTATATTTTTATTCCACCTTTTTTTTCATGTGTAACTCAAGATGGCAAACATACCATATTATATTAAATACCGGTAAGTCTTTAAAATAGCAGAAATGTTTTGATGTTAAACCAACTTTGGTAAAATAGCTTTTATAGGAACTAGACAAAATGAATACAGTACATTTCTATTCATTCTAAAAGCTTCTTAACGTGTCTGGTTAACACTGGCATCTTTATGGGAGGCAATGTGTCCTAACATTCAGGAGAAAAGAATTCTTTTATCTTTTATTTATTTGTGGAGATTACTCCTCTGCATGAAACAATGGGGAAATATCACCTGAGATTTAGAGCAGGATATACAGTAAAACTGATGCTACTACAACTAGCCTTCCAATTCAACAAATTTTGAAGAGATGGTAAAAATTCTGCCCTGCCTCTGGGCAGAGTGGAACTGATTATGGATTAACAAACTAAAACTTAATATTGATGCCAACATCAGATAGGCTACCCATGTGCTGCATTGGTGCAGTGATTAGAGTACAGTACTGCAGGCTACTTCTGCTGATCACCGGCTGCCAGCAGTTTGGCAGATCAAATCTCACCAGGCTCAAGGTTGACTCATCCTTCCGAGGTTGGTAAAATGAGGACCCAGATTGTTGGGGGCAATATGCTGACTCTGGAAACTGCTTAGAGAGGGCTGCAAAGCACTATGAAGCGATAATATAAGTCTAAGTGCTATTGCTATGTCACTTCCTGAAAAATGCAGTTATAGCTACTCAGAATCACTTGACAATGAGCAATGGGCAGCATGTGAATGAATGAATGAATGAATGAATGATACAAACACAAGAGATGCTTACAGAAATCCATTCTCCATAGTGTAGAAATGGGAGGTGCCAGGCTGGGTATTCTATGCTCTAGCTCTATGTCCTAAGTTGAAAACTTCTGAAGATCCGCCTCCCTGGTGACGTCTCTTCAGTTTTTTTCAACTCAGCACTAGCTCATGGTTGCAAAATTTTCAGCTCCTGAGCTGAGCTTTGAGTTTGGAATCCCTGGATAAGGAATTTTTATTTTTTTGTATTTTTTTTTCTCTTCCTTTTCTTTTCTTCTTTATCAGCAGATACACGGTACTGTGCTGGGAAGGGCCTTCGGGTTGCTGTTTGGCAACGGGGGGGGGGGCTTTTATTTTTGTTTCCCCCTCCCCTGACCCTTCCTCTTTGTTGTATGGATACCAGGGGGTGTTTGCCGGCTGGCTTTCGCCCCGGTTTCCCCAGGGGGCCAATTTGCGGCGGGGATCTTCGTTTCAAGCCACTGGAGCCGCGCTTGGGCCGTTTGTTTTGGCGCGTGGCTCCTTTGATCCCTGCCATTGCGTTGAGCTCACTGCTGGCGATTTGGGGTTGTTTGCCGGCTGGCTTTCGCCCCGGTTGCCCCAGGAGACCATTTTACGGCGGGGATCTTCCTTTCAAGCTGTTGGAGCCGTGTTTGGGCCGTTTGTTTTGGTGTGCGGTTCCTTTGATCCCCGCCTTTGCTCTGGGTGGCTACTGGCTCTTTGGGGGCGTTTGCTGGCTGGCTTTCGCCCCGGTTTCCCCCAGGAGCCCAATTCGAGCCGGGGATCTCCTTTTTGAAGCCGTTGGAGCCGTGCTGGGCTGTTTGGCTTGCCACACAGCTCCCTTAATCCCCGCGGGCCAGCTGTAAAGTGGAGCGGCATTTTTTTCACCTTTTTTTGTCACCTTTGGGCTCATCTGAAGCCACGCCAGCCTTAAACAGCCTGGATGCCATCCATGAGACTGTGAGTTCCCGGAGGATCATTGGAGCTCAGAAGAGGGCAGTGCCAGCCACCTGGGCAAAGTCAATTTTTTTTTTAAAGGCTTGAAACATGCCTGTGCCCTTTCTTCCCGTAAGTCGCGGCGGCCTTCGTTCCCACGCAATTAAAGCGGCCATTAAGTCCGGGCGGCTTTGCTCCCCCGGCATTTTCTGAGGCACTTAATCGTTGGGGATTAGGCTGTGAGGCTTTCTGCTAGAGCAGATTGTACCTTGGTCTGTTTACACAGCCTTAATATTATTATGTTGTAGTCTGTGGGCTTGCTGTGCAGCCTGACCTGACCGATTTGGGCCCTCTGATGCATGATATATATATATATATATTTTAGAATTTCTGTCAGAAGCGGCCATTTTGATCTGTTCAGTGGCCATTTTGTCTGCCCTTTTGTAGTCTCAGATGCCATTTTGATGGCATTTCAGGCCAGTATTTCTGACTCTTTTTCTTCTTTTGAATTTCAAAGGTACTTCTGGTCTATCGTTAGCCCTATGTAATGACTTTGACACAATGGCAGACTCTGAGAACCAACTTACCTTTTCTGCTGAGGGCTCTTAGTCTCCTCCACAGAGCAGAGCCAGAACTTCCTCCAGGCCAAAAACTGCCAGCACTGCGGCAGCTAATAAGCTTAAGGCCAAGGCTAAGGCCCGCACTGGACTTTCCAAGGCTGAGGAGAAGAGGGCGCAGGTCAGACAACGGGCCTTGGACAGGGAGTTTGCAAGGGCCTCTGCGGCTAATTTTCAGGCTCCATCTCCAGCCCCTGCCTCTGGACATCTCATGTCTGCTACGACTACTGATGTCCCTGCTCCACCAGTCGGGTCTCCTGATGTGCATGTAGACTCTCAGCCCCGCCCAGGTCCTGCTGGGGCACAGAGTAAGATACCTGAAGCCACTTTCACTCCCACGGCAGCCGGTCTCCGCCAGGGGGATGGGGAGCAGCAAGAGGTCCCCAATTTTATGAAGGCGTGGGTACAATAGGCAATCCAGAAGGGTATTGCACAGGGCATGCAATTACAGTCCCAGACTCTGGCTCAGATGTTCCCCTTCCAACCACAGGTTCAACCTCAGTATTATATAGAGGTGCCAGAGGACTACCAGCTTTCCCCTTCTCCATCTGAATTGTCTGACCAGGATGAGGGGAGGGTGATTTCTCTGATGCAGACCATGAACAGGCCCCTAGACCCGCCTTTCGAGGGTTATTTAATCCAGCCCTTTTAAAGCCTCTCTTGTCTAAGGCTAGGGCTACGGCTCGCTTGGGCCCAGACCCTTCGTTGGCAACCTGTGGGGCTGGGGACCAGGATGATTACTTGTTCACAGAACAGGCAGTGGAGGCAAACACCATTCCCATTCCGGGAATGTTTCTGGATATGATCCAGAGACAATGGTCGACCCCAGCGGTGGCTTCTAGGGCCTCGGGCATTGACAACCAGCTTTTCACTGTTGATGCAGATTTGGTTAATTTGTTGGAGGTTCCCAAAGTAGATACCCCGGTGGCGGTGCTCACATCTTCTTCAGTTCTACCACCTGACGCTGAGGATGCCTTGAGGCTGAGGATCGACGGGAGGAGACGGCGCTTCGTTGTGCACATCAAGCCGATGCGTGGGCAGTGAGAGCGTCTTTGGCAGCTTCCTTCCTCACCAGAGCATCGGTCCAGTGGCTTCGCCAGCTGCAGGGCCATTTGGCACCAGATGATGTACGGGCCCACCAGGACCTTTCCAAGATCATTGCTGCAGCTAAGTATACGGCAGATGCCACCTTAGTAGCCACTAGATTCTCTGCCAGGGCCATGGCCTCATCTGTGATTGCTAGGCGCATGCTTTGGCTGCGTCATTGGCGCATGGATGGAAAGAACAAGTGGAAGTTGGCTTCAGCTCCATTTGAGGGAGGTCTTCTTTTTGGCCGAGCCTTAGACCCTCTGCTCATTGAGACAAGGGATAAGAGGAAAGTTCTCCCATCCCAGGGTAGGTGAACAGATTTCCGTTCCTCCCCCTATTACAGGTGGCCCTCCTTTCGCCAGGGGGGAGCTGGGCCAAGCTTTCCCCGTCAGCACAGGCCTTTCCAGTACTCCAGGCCCAGTTTCCAGGCCAATAAACCATCTTTCTCCCGGGGTCGTCAACAGCCCCCCAGTAAGCCCTACAGGGGCTCGGGTGGCAGAGGGGCCAGGAGATCAAAGTGACTGCCTGCCTCAGGCACTATTGGGGGCAGGCTCGCCCTGTTTGCGGACCGCTGGGACGACCTGACAACAGACAATTGGGTGAGGGAGACAGTAAGAGCAGGGCTCTCCCTCGAATTCCTTTCACCTCCTCCAAGGCATTTCCTCTGTTGCCCCATTTCTGGAGACCCGCCAGACGGGGACACATGGAATCGGCCATCCAGTATTTGTTGGATATTCGGGCCATTCAGCCGGTTCCACCGGGGCAAAGGGGCCACGGATACTACTCCATCCTTTTTGTCATCCCAAAGATCTCGGGGGGGGGGGTGGCGGGCAATTCTAAATTTGAAGGGACTAAACAAATTTATCGTGTACAGGAGATTCAAAATGCACTCCCTGCATTCCATCCTGGCTGGGATCAGGGAGGGAGACTTCTTGGCCTCCATCGATTTGACCGAAGCTTACCTCCATGTCCCTATTCGGCTGGAGCATCGTCAGTACCTGAGATTTTGTTATTCAGGCCGCCACTACCAATATCTTGCCCTGCCGTTCGGGCTGGCCTCTGCCCCCCGAACGTTCACCAAGGTCCTCTCGGTTTTGGCGGCATATCTCAGGTCTCTTCCCATCCGAATTCAGTGCTACCTCGACGATCTGCTCCTACAGGTGTCCTCACAGCAGCGGGAAGAACGGGACTTGGCCACGACAATAGGTGTGCTGAGGGACCATGGGTTCTCAGTGAATCTGGCAAAGTGCCAGCTTGTTCCTTCAACGAGGTTAGTTCACTTGGGAGCCCTGATGGACACAAAGGAGGGGCAGGTGTTCTTGTCCCAGGACAGACAGGACAGTATACGGGCTCTGATTCAGTTAATACAAGGGAGCCAGACTGTGCAAGTCGACCAGTTGTCCCAACTGTTGGGGAAAATGATTTCCTGTTTGAACATTGTTCCCTGGGCCAGGTTCCATGCGAGGCCACTACCGTGGCTGTTGCTCCCATTTCAGAAGGCAGGTTGCTCCCATTTCAGAAGGCAGGTCGAGGATCAGAGTTCGGGTGCCACCTCGGGTGCTGCACTCCCTGAATTGGTGGACTTCGCAGGCCATTCAGAAAGGGTGTTACTTCAGGGAACCCCGCAGAGTGGTAGTGACCTCAGACGCCAGTCTGTTGGGCTGGGGCGGCCATTGTGGGTCTCAGGTAGCTCAGGGCCGTTGGTCTCATCTGGAACTCACCCAACAGATCAATTGGTTAGAACTCCGGGTGGCTCGTCTGTCCTTGCAGGCCTTTCTTCCACAGGTGAGGGGACAGCATGTGCTGCTCCTCACAGACAACACAACAAAAGCCCATATAAACCGGCAAGGGGGGACTCGTTCCCGGCCTCTGATGCGCGAGGCGGAGACCCTTTGCCATTGGGCAGAGACTCATCTGTTGTCCTTAATAGCGGACCACATCGCAGGGACGGACAATGTTGAAGCCGACTGGCTGAGTCGGGCCACTATGGACCCATCGGAGTGGCAACTCCACCCCAGCCTGTTTGCGGAAATAGTCGACTGGTTCAGTCGCCCGGTGATGGACCTCTTCGCCTCGCCAACGAACACTCATCTTCCCCGCTTCCTCTCCCGTTTTCCTACCCCGGGAGCGGAGGCAACGGACGCTCTGCGGACTCCGTGGCCCAGGGGCCTATTGTATGCCTTCCCGCCCCTACCTCTGATTCCAGCTGTCATTCGGAGGGTGTTGTTGGAGAGGGCGGAGATAGTGTTAGTGGCCCCGCACTTGTCAAGACGACCATGGTTCGCCGACCCGGTCGACCTGTCTGTTGCCAGGCCATAGCGGATTCCCCCAGACAGAGTCTCCCTCAGTCAGGGGCAGTACTGCATCCAGACCTTCAAAGACTACAGTTAGCCGTTTGGAGGTTGAGCTCTTGAAGGGGGAGAACTTTCCTAACAGGGTCATCAGGACTATGCAGGCGGCCAGGTGGCCCTCAACCACACATATTTACGAGGCCACTTGGAACAGGTTTGCGCTGTAGTGTGCTTCCAGATGTTTGTGTCCAACTTGTGCTCCAGTCATTGACGTGGTGATATTTTTACAGGACGGGCTGGACATGGGTCTCTCCACCAATACCTTGAGATGACAGGTGGCTGCACTAGGATCCGTATTAAAATTTGGGAAGTGGGGCTCTCTAGCAAACCATCCGAGAGTAAAGTTTTTTCTTCGTGGAGTGGCTAATTTGAAGCCTCCTCTGCTTCACCGTTATCCCACTTGGAACCTCTCCAAGGTTCTACAGGCATTGACTAAGGCACCTTTTGAGCCGCTGAGGGAGGCTAGTCTTCGTCTCCTCTCGTGTAAAGTAGCTTTCTTTGTGGCCGTCACGTCTGCCCGACGGATATCAGAGTTAGCGGCTTTATCAGTGCAGAAAGACCCGTGTATTTTTCACTCTAACAGGGTGGTCCTACGGCTGGACCCTACCTTCCTTCTTAAGGTCAACTCCTTGTTTCACCAAGCACAGGAGTTGGTCCTGCCAGACTTCTTCCCTCAGCCCCGGCACGCCTTGGAGCAGACCTGGCACACCTTGGATGTGAAGAGGGCCCTCCGTATTTACATTTTTCGGACCTCTTCTTTCTATAAGACGGAGGCACTCTTTGTCTCTTTCCAGCCGTCGACTCTTGGCCACAAGGTGACCTCTTCCACAGTGGGGAGGTGGCTCCGGACTTGCATCTCGACCGCATATGAGCTTCAGGCTCTCCCGGTGCCTCCAGGGATAACAGCCCACTCCACCCGCAGTGCTGCCACAACCGCGGCTTGGGCTACGCAGGTGTCAGTCGAAGAAATTTGTAAGGCAGCCACCTGGACTACTCCCACGCCATTCATTCGCCACTATAGACTGGACTCTTTCGCATCGGCAGAAACGGCGTTTGGGAGACGTGTCCTACAGAGGGTTCTGGAAGATCCGGGGTCGTCGGCCCAGGACAGTTCCCACCCTTAGGGCTGGCTAGGCTTTGGTATATTCCAGCCTGGCACCTCCCATTTCTACACTATGGAGAAGGGACGTTGGTCTTACCGTGATACGATCCCTCTCGTAGTGTAAAATGGGAGGTGCCAGCCCCACCCTGTTTGTTCGGCCTGGCCCGGCTCCCATGGTGGGGCATCTCTTTTTCTGTCTTCCAGACTTCGTATCATTCGCCTGGCTTCGTTGGCAAAACTGAAGTGACGTCACCAGGGAGGCGCATCTTCAGAAGTTTTCAACTCAGGACATAGAGCTAGAGCATAGAATACCCAGCCTGGCATTTTACACTACGAGAAGGAACGTATCACGGTAAGACCAACGTCCCTTCTAGGTGGGTCTCCTTTGAAAAGCATTAAGAGGTCAGACAGAGCAAAATGTGACCATTTCCCAATCTAGAAATCTTCCAGGATTGTGAACTTTAACTCCCAGGATTTCACAACCAGAATGATCACTATGGAGAATTCTGGAGATTAAAATCCATATAGGGACCTTGTGAAGGTTTGGAAACCCCTGACTTAGAACATTAGCTGATGTCTATGGAGATTCTCAGTCAACCAGGTCACGGTTGTCCCAAAGGTGCTTTTTCAAGAGGCAACTGGACTTTTTGGTTTTTCTTTAAAGACATTTTGCTTCTCATCCAAGAAGAAGAGAGCTGAAGAACCTTCTTAGATGAGAAGCAAAATATCTTCAAAGAAAAACCAGAAAGTCCAGCCACTGCAACTGAGTCCTTAAGGGAGGACTGGTCCTCAATGGAGTAGCCAGTCCTCAGGAAGGTCTTGGATGGCCAGGGAGAGTGGTGGCTGCCTCCTGCGCTGCCACGCCATCCCTTGGTGACATCATTGCTGCATGACCGCTTCTCAGCTATTTGGCAGCCTCCTGGACTTCCCCAAGCACAATGGGCTGCTCCGGTGGGCTGCTCCGCCACCCGAAAAGGTGAGATTTGGTGTGGCGGTGGGGCTGGTGTCTCCTGGGGTCCTGGTTGGGTTCTGGCTGCTTCTGGGGTGTCAGCTGGGCTGGCAGCTGGCCGGCAGTCTCGTGCAGCGGCTCCCCGCCAAATGGCAGCTCCGGGCCGGGTGGCACGCCGGCGCTGATAGTTCAGTTGCCTCTTGAATAAGCACCTTTGAGGCAATGTTAACTGATGTGGGGCTTTGCAGAAGATGTAATCTTAGTTTGGATCAATAATATTATCTTTCAACTGGTATGAAGCCAAAGCATAGGTGCTGGATTTTGCTGATAAAACTATGAACAGATTATAATTGCCTAGAGGAGCAGAGCCAAAATATGTGTTTATTATGTCAAACCCTGTATTTGAAAGAGGGGCTTTCCCCAGGAAGTATATACTGTGTATTAGCTTTCTCTTAAACGTCCTTCTTACTTAAAAGACTATATTATCTTAACCAAGATTTTACAGTACATAGGTAGGACATGACACATGACCATAATTGAGCCCAAAATCTCCATTGCTAAGCAAGACAATTATTAAGTTACCGTTGCCACATTTTACAACCTTTTTTGCCACAGTTGTTAAGTGAATCATTGTTAGTTGTTAGGTTAGTAACACAGTTGTTAAGTGAATTTGGCTTCCCCATTGACTTTGCTTGTCAGAAGGTCACAAAAGGTGATCATATGATCCCAAGACACTGCAAGTGTCATAAATATAATCAGGCTGCCAACATCCAAATTTTGATCATATGACCATGGGGATGTTACAACAGTCGCAAATCGCTTTTTTCAATGTCATAACTTTGAACCAGTGGTGGAATTCAATTTTTTTTACTACCGGTTCTGTGGGCGTGGCTTGGTGGGCATGGCAGGGGAAGGAAAATCTCCATTCCCATCCCACTCCAGGGGAAGGATACTGTAAAATCTCTACTTCCACCCCACTCTGGGGCCAGCCAAAGGTGGTATTTGCTGGTTCTCCGAACTACTCCAAATTTCTGCTACCGATTCTCCAGAACCTGTCAGAACCTGCTGAATAGCACCCCTGCTTTGAACGGTCATAAATGAATGGTTGTAAGTTGAGGACTATCTGGAATTAGGGAAGGTCGGTATAGTATAAATGTTTGTTTTCTAAAAATAATGTATACTATTGTTGTATCACTTTTATTTTTGTTGTTACATTCACTAAATAGGCAGGTAAATCAAAGTAATTGGGGAAGAAGTTAAACATGTAATATTTCTTGCTCTTTATGTGATGTATTTTTAGCTGCTGTCCTAGCAGCTTATTTAATCATGTATCTGCTATTACACAATATGGTTGGGAAAGGGAAGATTTTTTTTTAAAAGCAGCAGTTCTCTGGCCAAAATTAAATCTTAACCTTTTTTTAATGTAGTGGAAAGGTTGAGCTCATAGTGTTCACTGCCAGCTTTTAAATATAAGTCTCCCAAACTTTGAAATTTCTTTATAAAAATAGCAAACAAATGAAACATCATATCCACAAGAATCTGCAAGATTCTTGTTTCCTGTTATGGACAACCACTTAAACCAACATTTAAGGAATTGGAGACAATTTTTTTTCATCTTGCTCTTCCCTACTGATAATTCTCTTTAGAAGTAAGTTGGTTACTGTCTAAATCTTGGGCATTTACTAGCTTTTACTGTTCCACCCCACCCCCCTTTTAATTCCATACTGAAATTCATCTCTGAACAAAGAGATATAATTACTGCAACACACAATTTTCCTTAATTTCAAAAGTCTAAAATCAAATTTAGGGAAATCTTGTGTATACGTTACAAATATAAACAGCTGCTAACAGCTACGATGATGTGAATATGCTATTCAGGCTGCTGAAAACATCCACGATCCAAAGGAAGAAAACAAATGGGACATCCAGAAAGAATAGAATTCTTATTTCCTATGAGGGGCAACTTTAAACTTCCCAGAAATATGCTATATATGATCTAGTTGCAGCTACTCTTATCTTTTTCAGACCGAGGGAGATAATGGTTGAAACACATTTTTCCTTTAGCAAAATAACCTTGAGATCCAACCAGGTTCTCTGCCTCCTCCGATTTATTTTTTTTAAATGGTCTGGGAGATTGGATATCATCCTCATTTATCTCTTTAAATTTTGGCAGATTTTGGGATACCATTCTTTCTTTAAATTCTGAAAGCCTACCCGTGTACCAATATGAAAGGTTGGGTATTGCTTCTTGCAAATTTTAGTTAAAATGGTTTTAGTTATAATAAGAATTGTAAATGCCCTAATAGAATTTTAGGAAATCTCTAACCCTATTGTTTTTACTATATAAAGATTTTAATTTTATATTAAAATTATGTATTATTTTAATGCATTGTAGCACTTTTTGTTAAGGCCTGAAGTAGGAGGCCCTCAACTTGAATCTCCTTCCAAAGCTTCTTTTGATTGGGCAGATGATAAACAAAGTAGCCACACGGACCTTTACACAACTCTGGCTCATGTGCCAGTTCCAGAGGTATTTGCAACAGAAGCTATCTTCATGGGATAGCTTTTGAAGACCATCAAGGAGCTCACGTTGTTTTAAAATGCAATGCCCCACTTGTAAGTTGACATACATTGCCAGGAGCATATCACATTTGTGTCGTAGGCTTGCTTTTAACAGGTATCTAAGTCTAAGTCAACTTCTAGGACCACACTATTCTACCCGAATCAACCCAATTGATACAATTGTTTCAGAAGACAGATGCTGGTTTTAATCCCCCTTTCTTAAAATTGGGGACTGTGTGTAGGGCTCTATGATTACACATGTTATTGATATACAACCCATTATTAACCTATATATATGCTCATGGCAATACTTCATTAAAGTTATAATACACATAAACTTAAATCAGAGGAGATGAGTGTTCCTGTGTACTTTAGATCAAGTTTTTATATGTCTCGCTGGTTTAGCAATAGCACTAATCAGCACACTGCCCCCGACAATCTAGGCCCTTATTTTACCAACCTCAAAATGATGGAAGGCTGAGTCAACCTTGAGCAATGAATTAGCTTGCAGTACTGGGCCACCTCTGGAAACAAGTTATAAAAGGAGATATTGTTTATTCTTAGGAAGGAAGGAAGGAAGGAAGGAAGGAAGGAAGGAAGGAAGGAAGGAAGGAAGGAAGGAAGGAAGGAAGGAAGTTCTAAACCCCAGCTAGAGTTGACTGGCCAGATGATACTGAATAAGGCATGAAATATTGCAGTTTCAGTATAGGAATCTATGCAAACCTACTCACCATATGCAGTCATTGTCCCAACATAAGGTCCATCCACTACATTTCTATTTTCTTCTGCTAATGCTTTTATGTATCTTTTACTGAGATCCAGTATTTGTTCACGAAGCACTGAACTGCTTTCATGCTGAGTCTTTTGTTGAATAGTAAAATGCAGGAGCATCATTCCCCAAATAAAGCCAAAAGTCACCAGAAAGAAGCCAAGTTTCTGAGAGGACAATTTCCATGGAGTGAAGAGTGCCATGACTGTTTAAACACTTCTGGAGTCTCTTGGAAAGATTTTGCAACTCAAATTCCCAGTGCAGGCCACACAAATCACAATTTTGAAGTTACAGATTCTGGCTTGTTAGTCAGCATGCTTTCTCCATTCAATTCCATCCTGCTGCTGAAAGAGAAAAGAAGCATATGGTGATTTAAAGAAATAAAATCCCTTCTTCCCCAGCTGGCTTTATATTTGTTTATTTAACTCACTCCCCACCTCTGAGTAGCACAATATATTTCCTCAGTGAATTGGCAGTTGTTGCAACTCCCTATTTTATGACATGAGTAAGAATACCAGAGTCAAGACCATATCTGGAACGACATCAAAAGATGTGTGTCACTAATTGTAGAATCTATCTTTAAAGAACTTGAAATCAATTTAACAACGTTTTCAGTTTTCATTTCTACAGAGAGTTTTTTCACGATAGCAATACAGTGGCATATTTTTAGAAGGATCTGACGGCAAAGCATTCAATTTAATTTCAGTTTCATTGCAAAAGTCTGAAGTTTTGCTAAGAACAATGGCATATAAAAAAAAAGTTTTCAGCAAACCATTCAAAAGGAAAAACAATTATAATAAAAAAAAAGCTTTCCCTAATATCCCTTTTTAAATTTCAGTTTTAAGAGTATTTTAAAATCTCATTGACACTTCTCTAAAAATAAGTTCGGAGTAAATCTTGGGTTTTCCCCAATCTTTTTCTAAGCTTCACTTTACAGTGAAGCTTACACTCCCAAAGTGTGAAATATAATTACAAAAATACATAATCTACCTACATTTCAGGGGAATTATACATTCATATCATAAATGTAAATAGCTGCAATGGTCTGTGAAGGAGTCATTTGGGTATATTATTTGTTTATTTAAAAGAATTCGTATGGACTTCCGGTGGCGCCTTCCTCGTCGTCGTCGGGCTCCTCCATGCCCACCGGCTTCTTTGCGCGTCAGAGCCGCCTTACAGCTGGCAGGTGGCTCGAACAACCTGCTCCTCAGCGGGAGGAGCAGGGAGAGCTTCTGAGGGTGAGGCTGGGCCCCCTGAGTCCCCCCAGGAATGCTTCGTTTGTCCTGGGGAGGGCTCAGAAGGATGGCCCCCTCCATATCCTCCAGAGAATGCTCCGCGTCGAGACAGTCCTCCGCTAATTAGCGGAGCCAGACGCTGGAAGCAACACCACAGCTGAAGCGTTTATTGAGCAAGCTGAGAAAGAAAGAAGAAAAATCGAAGCAAGTATGGATTTTTTTTACTGTTTTTTTATTGATTCTCTGGAAAAGGAAAGAGGGGAAGGGGGAAGGAGAGGAAGAGAAGTGAAAGCTCTTAAGAAAGTCCTTTAAGATGGCGACTGGTCTTAATTGAAGAAATGCCAGAGCGATTGAAAATGGAGGTTTTGAAATAAATACATTGCTATGGGAAAGGCACTTAAAGTAAGAAGAATTTTCTTGGATATTTTTTTTTAAATTTAAAGTAAAGTAAAGTAAAGCAAAGTAAAGCAATTTAAAGTAAAGTAAAGATGACTAAAGGAAGGGGGGGCTCCCCCATGAGCCAGCTGAAGAATAAAGCTGAGATGATGCAATTGTGTGGATTGGCAGAAGGGGACTTAAAAGATCTTATAACAACTTCCCTACCGAGCGTAGTTGACAAAATTAAAAATTCACAGAAGAATCTTGTGGACTTGATTGCTGGAAAGCATGATCAATTAAGTCAAACTATTATTAAAGTAATTTCAGATCTTTCAAATGTGGTGATTGAAATGGAGGAGAAAGTAACTGAAATTAGCAGTAAATTTGACTCTCAGATTCAAGAAATACAAGAAAAGTTTGTGGAAGCAGAGATTCGAAATCAGACTACACAGAATGATATTATCATGCTTCAAATCAAAACTATGGCATCAGCGATCAGGGTAAGAGGTATTAAAGAAAACCAGAGAGATTTAAAAGCAATTTCTGCAAAGGTCTTTGCTGAATTACTAGAGCTAGAAGATGAGATAATTCTTGGTTGTATAGAGAAAGTTTATAGAGTCAACTCACGAGTAGCCAAACAAAGGAATTTGCCTAGAGACGTTGTTGTTTACTTTACTGATAAAAGGCTGAGAGATGACATCTTACAAAAGTCCTACTCTGCCAGAGTGCAAGTAGAAGGTGCACAAATTAATATCTTTAAAGAGTTACCATCGAAGGTTCTAAAGGATAGGAAAGAATTTGCTTTTTTAACTAAGGAATTGAAGAAAAGTAATATCCCATTTAGATGGGACTTACCAGTTGGCATAATTTTTAGATACCGTGGTGTGAGATATTGTTTGAATACTATTGGAAAAGCGGAACATTTTTATAAAAATATCTTTAAGGGAGCTTCGGAATATCTTAAGAATAAGAATCAAGAAAGAGAGTTTGCAAAAGGTAAACAGAAGGATGAGACTCAAAGAATGAATCAAAGAATGTTAAAAGTACAAGGAGTACAATCTGGTTTCTCGGAGGATTTTACTATGGATCTTTCAGATGGAAAAATTGAGCATACTAGTGAACCTAGACTAGGAGCACCGGACCTTGAACTGCTGGAGCAAGATTTAAAAAATATTATAATTCAAGATGAACAGCAGCAGAGGTCCAACGCTCCGCAAGGAAAGGGTGGTGATGTCGAATAGCAGGAACCAGAATTTAATGAGGAAATTCAAGTGATAACTAATGAGTGTCGTGAAGTCCTCCACCAGTTACAGTTGTTATCAGAAAGTATGGAAAATTTCGGAAAATGGTTATAAAATTCTCAAAGTTTATATCGAGTTGGATTTATGGATTATAAAGGCTTCATCCTGAATTGGAGATTTATAAAACTTTTATTATTTTGAATTGGATTCAACATCTTGAGCAAGTTTAACAGATTGCTGCAATAGTAGCAGCGTTCTGTGATTACCCTATTATAGTTTTTTTTTGGAATTTATCATCCAAGAGGAAAGAATGGAAATGAAAACATCTCACAACCAGAAGGAGTGAACAACAAAGGGTGGCAGGATTTGAAACAGCTTCACAAGAACATCTGGGAATGCAGTTTCTAGGATTTTTTCTTTTTTTTTCTTTTTTTTGTTCTCAAGGTTTGGCGGAGCTGCATTGGGTTTTTTCTTGTTGAAATAGAATACGTTAGTTTGAATGACTCTACCTAGAGGAGTGAATATCTTCGTGGTTGGATGCTATCTATATAAAGTCACACGGGGGGTTTATGTGGAATGCTTTATTTTATTGATGGGGGCAGATAGAAGATGAAGCTTATTGGAATTGGACATATGTGAAGAAAGAAGATTTAACTTCAATCAGGATGAAGAGAAGATTGAAATTCGAGTTATGGAAAATTATAACAATATATGTATAATTATATTATATTGTATGTTTTATATTTTTTTCTTCGGGGGGGTTTTGTATTCTTGAATTAACGGGAGTAGTTGGGGTTAAACTATTTGATATTATCTAATATGAATAAGTAGGTTATATAATTTTTGGGGGATCGAGTATGGCATATGATTAGTAATGTTAGTAATGTTTCTTTTTCTTTTCTTTGTTTTTAAATTGGGTTAAATATTATAATGGTTATTTTTTCTGGGTGTTTTTCTTATTACAATATTGTTAATTTTAGATAAATATCTATGTTTATGGGCTTTTTTTTTAATTTTTATTTTTTTTGATTCTTTTCTTTCTTTCTTTTCTCTTCCTCTCAATTTAGAATTGAATATATAATAGTATTTGCTTTTCTTGTCGTTACAAATTCTTGCTGTTTTTTTTTAAGAAATGTGTAGCGGAAGTCAGGGGTGGGATGGGGAGGGAGGGGGTGGGATTGGGGGGAGGTTGGGGGGGATGGGAGGGTGGGGGTGGGGGAGGGGTGAAAAAGGGGGAAAAATTTTTGTATTGTAAAACTTTTTCAATAAAATAAATAAATAAATAAAAGAATTCGTATGGCTGTCCAGCTCATAATGCATCTCTGGGTGGACTTGTAAATCAATTTCTGGATTGCATAAGAGCCTCACATTCCATGGCTAACCAAGCCAAACAAAAAAACACCGCTCTTTGCATATAAGTGATAATTATATTATCACTAATGTGTATGGCTAAAAAGACTTGGCAGTATTCAGATACACTACAATTGAATGAACAGAATTTTGATTAACAAGAAAATTATCTAAATTATCTGAAATTAAGAATAGCCATGATGATCCATAAGAAAAAAGCTGCAGAGGCAACCTGTTGACTTCTAAGTACAATTTCAGATGATAGTCACTGCCTCTAATCCCCTTGATGAAATAGGCTCTAGTTATATGAAGGGCAGCCTATCTCTAGCTGTTTGCCCTTCAGTTGTGTGGAGTATCCATACTCCTCATGTTATTAGGAAATTGTTGAAGATCTGGAGCTTAGAAAAATATTAGGGAAAACCCAATTTCCTCAAGGCCTCCAGAACAGGGTAAATATGGAGCCTCCTTTTGGTTTTATTGTATTTTGTATTTTTTTTTCAACTTTTGAACCAGGGGTGAAAAGCTCCCAGTTTGGATTGGATCGCCTGATCCGATAGCGATGGTGGCAGGTGGTTCGGAGAACCAGTAGCAAAAAAAAATCCCTGCCCACCCCCCCATGCCCAGGATCATCAGAGGCTTTTTTTACTTTTAAAAGCATTTTTTCTACAACCTCTTAAAATGAAAAAAAATGCTTTTTTAAAAAAAAAAGCCTCTGATGATCGCGCGGCTCAGCTGGGATAGTCAGAGGCTTTTCAAAACATTTCTTTCTGCAACCTCTTGGCTGAAGAGGTGGTTAAAAAAATGCTTTGAAAAGTCTCTGACAATCCCAGCTGAGTTGCCTGATCGGCAGAGGCTTTTCAAAGCATTAGAAAAAATGCTTTGAAAAGTTAAAAAAAAAAAAAAGTTGGCTACGCCCACCGTCACATTACTCCCGTCCCCACCAAGCCACGCTTACAGAACCGGTAGTAACACATTTTACACCCCTGTTGGAACCTCCTGATTTGAAGTATTTTTCTTTTAATGAGTTGGTTTTTAGTTGTAAGACACCCAGTCATTTGGGATTCAGACATCCTAAAAACGAAATGAAATAAAATATAGTATCTTCAACAAATAATTTTCACTTCCAGTAAAAAACAAAACAAAAAAAACAACCAATTAATTTTTGTTGCGAATGTTATTGAACAGTCATATATCAAACCGGTAATGTATTTAACGCACGATCACTCACACCTTTGTCTCCTCTTGATTGGACTACTGTAATGCTCTCTACATGGGGCTCCCCTTGAAAAGCACTCGGAGGCTCCAGCTGGTCCAGAATGCAGCTGCGTGGGTGGTTATGGGCACAACCCGTTGTGCCCATGTGACCCCCCTTCTGTGTGAGCTGCACTGGCTCCCAGTGGTCTTCCGGGTGCAATTCAAGGTGTTGGTTACCACTGTTGTGGCCCCGTCCTCTGAGCCTATCCTTTTGGAGGAAGGCAGCTCTGAGCAGGAGGAAGAGGAGCCAGCCAGATCTCCCAGCCCTCCCCCTCTGGCACCAGCTCAGGTGCCAGCTGAAAGAGAGCCAAGTAGTGGGGAAACAGGTGTCTCAGATGAGAGTGAGGGAGAGACGTCATTCCTGGACGCACGCCAAAGAAGGCGAGAGAAAAGGGTACTGCAGCTGCGGCGTATGAGGAAATCCTGAGTCATTGGATTGGAGTCACAGGATCAATGACTCACTGGACCACACCCAGAAACATATCTATATAAGACAGTACGGTGGGTCACGAAGTTCGTGACGAACAAAGCTAAACAAACGGAGCAACCTCGTAGTCTTGGAAGCTGGATGAACGGCAAAGCTACGTAGGTGATTTTCTTGTTTGTGTAAACCAATAAAGTCCTTGGCAGACGGTGTGCATATCGCTGCCAAGGTTGAGATAAGAACTGCGGAGTGTGCCAAGTGATTCTTAACCCTCGGCTGGCTGTGTTTTTGTGGGTCTCTGAAGGGGGGGGACAGATCAACCACCTTTAAAGCACTCCATGGCATCGGACCGGGTTACCTTCGAGACCATCTCCTGCCACCAGTAGCCTCCCACCGGCCAGTCCGCTCCCACAAAGAGGGTCTCCTCAGGGTGCCATCGGCCAAATTATGTTGGCTGGTGACACCCAGGGGGAGGGCCTTCTCTGTGGGAGCTCTTACTCTCTGGAATGAACTGCCCCCAGAATTACATAAGATCACTGATCTCCGTGTATTCTGCTGTGCCCTCAAAACCTTTTTGTTCTGCCAGGCCGGGCTATTGATGTGAAGATTTTTAAACTGGTTTTAATCTGGGATTTTCAAATTTGGGGTTTTATATTGAGCCAAATTATTTAATATTTTTAATTTTTAAATTGTTGTTTGTCTTGTGCTTTTTATTAGGCTGTGCACCGACCTGAGTCCTTCGGGAGAAGGGCGGTATAGAAATAATAATAATAATAATAATAATAATAATAATAATAATAATAATAATAATAATAATTATATTATTATTATTATTATTATTATTATTATTATTATTATTATTATTATTATTATTATTATTATTGCAATTCCTTAACTGCACTGTGCATTTTGAAATGTCTCCAATTTTCTGCTAAATGTACGGTATTTTCTTATATCGCTGAATATATAATAATACCATTTTGTATAATACAAAATGAAACCAATCACAAAACATTTGTCCTATTATGTTCACAACTATCCTGCCTTTTAAAGTAAATAATGCCCTGCTTTCTGTAGATAGTACAGAATGACCATCTACAGAAAGACCTTGTTCTTTAAATCCAGGATAATAGAAGGCCATTTCATGTTAGACAACCCCTATACAAATGATGGCTAACCTTTTTGCCATTGTGTGCCAAAAGTGGGGGTTGCGCAGGGGGGGTCGTGTGCATGCGTGCCCACTCGTAATTCAATGTGACCCGCCCCCCCATGCATGCATGCGTGACCCCCCCCGCTTTTGGCACATGATGGCCCGATGGGCCCAATAGGCCAGTTTTTTGCCCTCCCCAGGCTCCAGACACTTTCTAGGAGCCTGGGGAGGGCGAAAACGGCTTCCCCCCCCAGGTCCTCCAGAGGCCAGAAACGGCCCGTTTCCTGACTTCCGATGGGCCCAGAAGGCCCAGAAATCAGCTGGCTAGCACACGCATCTGCACTGGAGCTGAGCTAGGGCAATGCTCATGTGCCCACAGATATGGCTCCGCGTGCCACCTGTGGCACACATGCCATAGGTTCACCATCAAGGCCCTATACTAAATGAAGCCAATATATAAACTGGGTTGGCTTCTATTTGAAGAACTATTCCCAGAGAAAGTAGCTAAGTCAAATGCTATACCTTTCTCAGGTGCTCTCTCCTCAACTAAGTTAAAATACTAAAATATGTATTCCATAACAAGCAGAGCTAAATCAGTTTTATTTCCATATGAATTTTAAAATCTAGATGTAACTTAGCTGTAGGGTTGCAAAAGCGTAACTTAAAAAGACCCCAACTACAAAACAGAAAACATTGCCCAGAATATCGAGTATATTGATACTGAAAAGAATTTGTGAAGCTATAATTCAGAGCAGGGGGATTAACTAAACTCACATCTTGCTCATAAGACTCAAACCCCAGATTGGGCGGGGCATACATATCTAACCATACTGTCACTAGTGTCCCAGAGTCAGTTTACTCAAGAAATTACAAGGCAAAGCAGATGACAATCACCAGTGCCCAAATAATATAGTAATAACTTATGAAAATACTATGGAGTCAGATCAAAACCATTAGTCCTGCAGGAGTAGCTACTCTGACCCCCATCACAAGCTGAAAGAAATTGTCTCTAGCTCCCTAGTAAAGTCCCTGACATTTCTCTGGAATACAGCTGTAAATTTGAAAAAAGCTATTTTCTTTAAGATATTTCTGAAACATATTTCTCTTGGGATTCACATGAGCAATTGTGAAGAATACCAGAGGCTATAGTTCTGCAAGATATGCTGGGTCAAAGATTTCCTATCCAGGAATTAAAAGATGCTATCTATATTTTTCAAAGAGTTTTATCTGATTTGGGAGCCCTTCAAGTGTGTAGGCCTCAGTTCACAAAATTCCTTAGTCTGGCCATGCCTGAGACTATAGTACTGAAAGTTGAAAACTATCCAATGTCTGGATATTGCCAGGGTGGAGGAGTCTTTTATAAACAAACATTTCAAATGTCTGTTTTTTTAAGGCAACTAAAACTCCTCTTACTACCTGAAGTGTAGACGTGATCTGCAGAATATCCAATAGAAGAGCTGGAAAAAGACAACTGGGACAAAGGTGGGAGGGTCAGTGCATTTTATTTATATATTTTCCCATTGAAAAAAAAAGCTTGCATTTGGGTAAATGTTTTTTAATTTTGGCTCATGATATATTTGGAAAGTTAGCTCAGAACAGAAATGGTTTTTTTAAATTGCCAGTAATACAAAGTGAGGAACCCCTTTAAATTGACTCTTAAATTAAGTCTCTAATCAGATTAGCAACAAAAGACCAGAGAGTTTCATCTGGATGATCAGCAGGAAACCATCATAATCACTCTTAAATAAAATTCTGAGAAAATGCTCTAGCCTTAGAGCTTTCTTACAAATTAAACTCTGCACTGTTTCTAACAAAGACATGCACCCATCCATTGATAGGCAACTTTTTGCATCCTTTGTATTATTCTATACAAAGAATAATACACGATTCTGATCATTCTTCTCTTTTTAAATCTTATTGTCATTATTGCTCAACCCCCAAACTGCTTGTTATTTAGTCTTAATACCACCAAGGTACTTATGGCAAGGTCTTTAATGGTCACACTTCAAAATGAATCTATAAAGTGGTGTTTAAATTTGGGAAGCATTTAGACTTCATTTTTTATTCAATAGATTTTACTAGGTTCTTCAGCATCTATTTTATATTATAATTATCTGTGTAGCTGCATTGTAGCATGGTTTCAGACTACAAATGGAGCTGCAAGCTATTTTTCATTATTCTCAGTGTGGTTCAAAGTTGCAGTTAATCAAAGTTAATTGAGTGATTTGCCTTTAAAATTAAAGCTAGGATAACAATCTAAAGGCATTTTGCATTTCAATCAGTATATGCCTCACTTTCCACAATGTTTAAATTAGTAAGTTTTCATGCAATGTCTTTTTAACAGGTTCTTCCAGATTTTAGTCCTGTAGCAACTTTTCAGAAAGTTTTCACCAAATCAATAAAACTAGAACTAATAGTATAAACTAGTAAGCATTTCACCTATTTTTCTTTATTTTTATGATGTTTGTCATACAGGTTGGTGAAGCAGCAATATTTTCAATCTTTAAAACCAAAATGAAATGAGAATTTAAAGGCGCAATACATTTCATTCAAAAACTACAATAACAAGCTATTCCGCATTAGCTGTGCTTTGATTTAGATATTAAAATTTGCCAAAACTTTCGTCTTCTATCTTAAAGCATATCCCACTATGTGGCTTCACTCACATATATGAAATGCAGGTCTTTTTAAGGGCTTCACAAGAAACCTATGATCACACACCTAATGTGCCTTAGCTTTTAATGATTTCCCTCACAGATTTCCTCTTTAGTTAAAAAATTATACAGTATTTATTTTTTATTTATTTATTTATTTATTTATTTATTTATTTATTTATTTATTTATTTATTTATTTATTTATTTATTATTTATTTATTTATTTATTTATTTATTTATTTATTTATTTATTTATTTATTTATTTAGATTTATATACCGCCCTTCTCCTTGCGGACTCAGAGCGGTGGACAGCCAAATAAAAACAGTACACAAAAGTTAAAAAATTTCTTAAAAAGACATATAACTTTGGCTAAAAATTAAAACCATTTAAATATTTAAAATACCCAACCATATAATACAATCTTAAAAATTCAGCAGGGTCAGGCTAGACCAGCAAGCTGAAAAAGATGGGTTTTCAGGGCCCGACGAAAAATCCGGAGGTCAGGAATTTTTCTCAGTTCTGGAGGAAGATCGTTCCAGAGGGTAGGGGCTGCCACAGAGAAAGCCCTCCCCCTGGGGGTCGCCAGCCGACATTGTTTGGCTGACGGCACCCTGAGGAGACCCTCTCTGTGGGAGCGCACCGGCCGGTGGGAGGCTATTGGTGGCAGAAGGCGGTCCCGTAAGTACCCTGGTCCTAAGCCATGGAGCGCTTTAAAGGTGGTCACCAACACCTTGAAACGCACCCGGAAGTCCACCGGTAGCCAATGCAGCTCGCGCAGGAGAGGTGTTACGTGGGAGCGTCCCGTCGCTCCCATAATCCCCTGCGCGGCCGCATTCTGCACTAGTTGGAGCCCCCGGGTGCACCCCAAGGGGAGCCCCATGTAGAGAGCATTGCAGTAGTCCAGGCGAGAGGTGACGAGTGCCTGAGTGACTGTGCGTAGGGAGTCCCGATCTAGAAAGGGCCGTAACTGGCGTATCAGGCGAACCTGATAGAAAGCTCCCCTGGCCACAGCTGTCGTGTGATCCTCCAGAGACAGCCGTGGGTCCAGGAGGACGCCCAAGTTGCGCACCCTTTCCGTGGGGGCCAATGATTCGCCCCCAATAACCAGCGATGGTGTCAGCTGGCTATATCGGGACACCGGCAGCCACAGCCACTCGGTCTTGGAGGGGTTGAGTCGAAGCCTGTTTCTCCCCATCCAGGCCCGCACGGCTTCAAGGCACTGGGACATCACTTCCACGGCATCGTTGGGGTGGTCTGGGGTGGAAATGTACAGCTGCGTATCATCAGCGTACTGATGGAACTCCACCCCAAAACCACGGATGATCTCACCCAGCGGCTTTACATAAATGTTGAACAGAAGGGGCGAGAGGACCGATCCCTGCGGCACTCCACACACCAGGCACCTCGGGGTCGACCGCTGCCCCCTGTCAACACAGATTGCGACCGGTCGGAGAGGTAGGAGGAGAACCACCGTAAAACGGTGCCTCCCACCCCCAGTCCCTCCAACCGGCGCAACATGATACCATGGTCGATGGTATCAAAAGCCGCTGAGAGGTCTAATAACACCAGGATAGAGGAATAACCCCTACCCCGGGCCCGCCAGAGATCATCCACCAACGCACCCAATGCCGTTTCGGTGCTGTATCCAGACCTGAAGCCGGACTGGAGCGGGTCTAAATAGACAGCTTCATCCAGGTACCGAGGGAGCTGCCACGCAACCACTCTCTCAACAACCTTCGCTAAAAAGGGAAGGTTGGAGACTGGACGGTAGTTAGCCAAAATAGCCAGGTCCAGGGAGGGCTTCTTGAGGAGGGGCCTCACCACCGCCTCCTTCAAGGCGGCCGGTAGGGCCCCTCACTCAAAGAAGCATTTATGATCTCCTGGAGCCAGCCTCGTGTAACCTCCCGGGAGGCCAGCACCAACCAGGAGGGACACGGGTCCAATAAACATGTGGTTGCGTTCAGTCTCCCCAAGGTCCTGTCCACGTCCTCGGGAGCCACAGGATCGAACTCAGCCCAGATAACACTCTCAAGACCTGCCTCAGTCACCTCGCCCGAACTAACCCAGTAACATATATTATGATCATATGATGCAGAACAGGGAAATAATCCATTAATTTTCTGTTCTATCAGAATCCATAGGCTGAGCTATAAAAGGTTTTATCATGTTTCTCCATCAGATAATGAAATGTCTGGAAGCAAACAACCAAGCTCAGAGAACACTAAGGTCTCCCTGGGTTAAGACAGCAAAACCATTTAATATGTAATGGGCTACAAAGTTTTAAGAATCACTGCTGACATGCTTTTTTTGGGGGGGGGAATTAACTCCCACTATAATTATACTTGAAATCAGATCTCTTTAAGTTTAGAAAAGCACTAAGAATGCTTCTTTTTCTTAGGTCCCTGTGAAGCTGTCCTATATCTTTTAATTATTAATAAAGGATGTTTATATTATACGTTATGGACATTTTACTCTAGAGGATCCTTGTTTTAAACTGTGATAACGTATAGCATGTCATAAAATTATGGCTGCTTTTATTCTACCGTGCTTCCCCAAAAATAATAGCCTGTCTTATATTTTTTTGAACCCTGAAATAAGCACTTGGCATTATTATTATTATTATTGGTTAATCTGTAGTGAGATTCACAGCCTTTGAGGCGGGTTAATAGCTCAGCAGCTTGACTCCTAACCAAGGACCTAGGAACTGTTAAGGTATCATCGGAGGATGTAAGCTGTTCCAAGTAAGGTGTTTTTTTGTAGAGTCAAAATGTTCAAGTCCGGTAAATTTATAATAATAATAATAATAATAATAATAATAATAATAATAATAATAATAATAATAATAATAATAATAATAATAATAATAATAATTATTATTATTATTATTATTTTGATTTATATGCCGCCCTTCTCTGGAGACTCAGGGCGGTTTAAAATGCATTAAGCAATAGCCTTCATACTTTGTATATACCTACTTAGTAGGGCTTTCACCCCCCCCCCCCAGCGGTGTTCTTTTTTATACAAAGTCAGCTTATTGCCCCCACAAGCCTCATTTTACCTTGAGCCTGGTGAGATTTGAACTTGCAGTAATTGTAGGCAGCTGGCAACTAAGTGCTACTTTAACAGCACTTAGTCCTCTGAGCCACCAGGCTCCTGCCATGTGCTCAAAAGCCTGATTGGGCTTATTATCAGGGAATGTCTTATTTTGGGGGAAACAGGGTACTTATATACTCTACTTTTTTTTTCTTCCATTGCGTCCAATTCTTGGAGACTACCTAAAAGTCCCTGAAGTTTTTCAGAACTAGTTTGCCACTGTCTCCTTCCTAGGGCTAAGACAAAATGACTGGCCCAAGGTTACCCAGCTGGCTTTGTGTCCAAAGTGGGGCTAGAATTTGGTTTCTAACCTGATGCCTCAACTACTACGCCAAACTGGTTCTCATACTCTGCTGAGCTACATATGAACAATGAAGTTAAAATTAAAATCCATTTTAAAACGCGGCCCCTATAGTCAGCAACTATTAGTGGAGTAAAATCTGCAGGGAGTCCTAAAGGTTATACACTTATTTGTATTTTTCAACAGAAAATATATTATCTCTCATCAATTATTTAATGCATGTGACATAAAACAAGTAGATAAAGCTCTATACCAATCTGAGATCGAAAAAGCAACCATCAAATAATTGAATAATATAATTGAATCTCTTTTAACTATAATTGATTAAAAGTGTAATTTAGTCAACTAAAGCTTTGAAATTATATAAGTTTGCTGAGTTAAATAAAACAAGTTTTTATGCTATATATATGTATATTTGTTAATTTATTATGGTCAGAATATCTCCAAATTTGTTTTGTTTTTTTAAAAAATGGCCATTGTTAGTAATGTAGTCATCACCATATACTGTACTTTTCATGATTCAGCAACTCCAATTTCACTACGTACTTATAACTGTATATGAGTTTTTAATTATAATGCATTGTGAATCTGATGAAATGAACAGCATAAGATCAAACATATAAAATAATAATAGGTTTACTGTTGCAAGAGCTTAGAAAGTACAAAAATGAAATACAGAGTAATAAAAACATAGAAATCAAATAGCATACATATTAGGAAATTTTCATCGATTTATTATTTGAAAGAAGAATAATCAGTTCCAACTAAGTATGCTGTCTCATACTTTACTTCATTATACAATGAAGTACTTGGGAAAACTTATATCATTAAAGGAACAGCCAAAGAAGACCCACTAGTAATCTCTTGCTCAAAGGACAATGTGTTCTAATGTCTCCAAAGTACTATATAATTAAATTGCAAGGGCAGCAAGTGAGTAATGTTTTTTTTCCAATTTTATATCCTCAAATAAGATGGACTTGATCTCACATAATCTAGTGACAGTGTTATATAACCACTGGTGTAAAGTTGGTACAGGATGGGCAGTTTGATCTGGACAGACAAGTGCTACCATGACTGCTTTGGAAGCTACCTGTGGTTTTGCATGGCAACTAAAATGATCTTGAAAATGCCTTGGAAAATTTAACTGCTTATTATTCAAATAATAACTTAATAATGTGTACAATACAGATAGTCCTCAACTTACAATAATTCATTTAGTGACTGTTCAAAATTACAATGGCATTTAAAAAAAAGACTTATGATCATTTTTCACCTTCATGACCATTGCTCACTTCTGTTTGATCATGGTCACATGATCAAAAATCAAACACTTCGGAACTGAATCATATTTAGGATGGTTTCAGTGTCCTGGGGTCTTGCGATCGCAAGCAAAGTCAACGGGGTATCCCAATTCATTTAACATCCTTGTTACTAACTTAACAGCTGCAATGATTCACTTAACAACTCTGGCAAGAAAGATGGTAAAAATGAGGGAAAATTCACTAAACAACTGTCTTGCTTAGCAACAGAAATATTGGGTTCAATTGTGGTCATAACAGAGGACTACCTATAGTGATTTTAAATGTTCCAGGGCAATATAATTATCATCTCAAGCAGAGGTGTCAAACTGGCGAGGGCTGGATGCGTCACGTAAAGGCCATGTCCACACCAGTTACACGAAGGGGGAAAGATGTCACAAAAGTCATGTGACGGCAACGTGACGCTGCGAGCTTGACACCTGTGATCTAAAGCAATAGCTTCCAACATTTTGGGTGCCAGGGACTGGTTCCATGGCAGGAGGTTTTTCTGTGGCCTGGGGGTTTTGTTTTGTGAGCTGTCTGGATCCCGTGTGTGTGGATGGGGCTTCACTCGCTTGCGCAGGCCAGTTCCTGGCAGGCTGCAGACTGGTGCTGGTCCGTGGACCAGGGGTTGGGAACCCCTGACTTAAAGGTTCCAGAAAATTTTGTGCTATTGTTTTAAAATAATTTATCTCTGCTCTGTCCTGAATAATAAAACATAAATAATTTAAAAAAGAGATCAGATGTTTGCTATGCATTTGGTGCTACATCCCACAATGCCGTACCCTGGTCGTATAAACCCAGACTGCGCAGAGAGCATTAGACTAGAATTAGGCACTAGAAATAGTAAATCAGTTCAGCAATACAGAAGTTAGGATAGGCAGATCTATCACTTCTAAGTGTTATTGTACTGTGACAAGACGGGTGAGGGCAATACTCAGCGCAAGCTATTCATTACTGCTTGGCTGAAACTTTACATGCAGGAACAGATATTACAGAATTCTCTCTAAAAGTCAACATTTCCTAGACACCCTTCAATTAAATGCAGAGACACCTGCAGCTCAGTCCTCAAATTTCTTATGCCTTTTAAGTCCTGTGGTTTGCAATCAAACAGCAAAATAATAGTCTTGAAGGTTTTTTTCAAAAAAGGAAATAAATGGTTTTTCAAAAGGAGATCAAAATTTACATGCAATAGCATATTACATCTCCGGGGTCAAAGCTTATCTTCAAAACAAATGTTGCAGTTGTTATTACTCTTATAATAAGATACTTATTCCGGAGGCTTCTTTGCTTTTGATGCATATTGCTTTACACAGAATAATACAAGCAAAGATGTCAGGTACAGTTAAGACGGTTCTCTGTTCAAGAACACAGAAAGCAGTTCCCAGGAATCAAAAGTCAATATTCTTAAAATGGGTAAATTGAGCATTAATTACCTACTGTTCCTTTTTAACTACTTAAGTTTATTGGTCATTAACCAATTGGTATTCAAATATCCAAAATATCCAAAACTAAATTGACAGTTAAGAAAAGGATTTATTGGAAAGACAGTTAAGAAAAATATATACTGGACAGACAAAAAAAAAAAAAAAAAAAAAGGCTAAAAACAATGATTAAATACTTTTTTAAAGAGGAACACAAAAAATGAGCACTTACCAATACAGGTATGCAAGTAGCTGAGCCCTGACACTACATTCCCTGCAATAAACCAATATTTAACCCTTGTGCCTTATCATTCATCCCAAGATCCTTTCTCACTGGAGAAAGTTATTACAGTTCTTGACTTACAACCACAATTGGGAGCAGAATTTCCATTGCTAAGGTAATTGTTAAGTCAGTTGTACCTGATTTTATGATCTTTTTTGCTATGGTTTTTAAACGAATCACTTGGGCATTAAGTGAACCCACCTCCCATTATGTACTTTGCTTTCCGGAAGCTGGCTGGGAAAGTTACAACTATTCAAAAAATGATTTCTGAAAATAACTTATTATTCTCACTGGTATAGCTCATGCGTTAGCTCATGTGCGTCTCCAGAAGCTGAGGAAGATACCACTACATTAGATGCCACAAACAGACTTTTTGAAATGTATACAATAAACAAGGATATTAAATTCCTAACTTGGAAAATATATGCGGCAAATAACTCCCAGCAAAGAAATTAAAATTGGATGTAATTTGTTTGCAAGAAATGCATATAAGAAAGATTAAAAAATATACTGCTCAAAAAAATAAAGGGAACACAAGCAGAAGACATCTGAAATCTGAATGAATGAAATAGCCTTATTAAATACTTATTTAATGTTCTTTACATACAGTACTTTATACACTGCTCAAACAACTAAAGGGAACACAAAACTGTATGTAACGAACAAAGTATTTAATAAGGCTATTTCATTCATTCAGATCTCAGATGTCTTCTGCTTTGTTCCCTTTATTTTTTTTTTGAGCAGTGTTTTTTATTAATGAAAACTTGGTAGAGGAGCTCAACTGCTTTTAAGTTAAAAAAAGTTGTTTTGTACATAAATCCACATTTGCAACCAAAAATGATATTATGTGATGATCAAGGCAAATATATGGGAGTGGAGATTAATTTTAATAAAAGATAGATCCTTTAGTGGATTTATGCTCCAATAAAAATAAATCTGCATTTTTCAATGGATGTATGGGAAAATTAATGGACCTGTCATATAAAAATTGGTGCCTAATGGGAGATTGTAATGAAGTAGTCTGCCCACAGCAAGCTAGAACATTAACCAAAGGAATTAAAATGATGCAAGGCAAGCTACCAAAATATTCTTTGAAATGATGGATAATCTTGAATGAATTGATATATGGTGACATAAAAATGGTGACTATAAAGAATGTACTTATTTTTCAGAAATACATAGTTCTTTTTCCAGGATGGACATGTTTTGGATTTCCAAAAGTTTGACCACTTGTGTCAACAAAGTTGAAATATTGCCAGACTTTCTGTGACCATAATTCAGTGACTTTAATATACAAGAAAAAAAGTTAGAGGTTGTAGATGGATACCAAATGAAATATGACTACAGCTTCATTTAACAGAGTACCGTAATGGAAAAAGATTCTTAAAAAGAAAAAAGAGAGACAGAATAACCTCAGTAAGGTTACTGATATTAAAATGGAATGGGATGCCAGCACAGAACTGATAAGAGGACAATTTATTCAGAACAATAAACTGAACCAGAAATATAGGTGAAAGATTCTAAATGATATAAAGATTTTTTTTAAAGGACAAACTAATGAGATCTCTGGGGAGAAAAAAATTAAACTCCTGCACTGTCAATTTTCTATGTTAATGGTGAGAAAGACGGAAATAAAATTGAATTTTGTTAAACTTTGAGTCAGCAAATAAACCAGGGAAATGGCTGGCTTTTAGCCTGAGAAAGAAAGAAAAAAAATGGTATTAACATTACAAAATCAGAAAGCTATGAAGACTGATAAAATTTTGTTTGAATCCTTATATTATCAATACTACACAACCGAGGGTGGGGGATTCACCAGTAAGGGCAGATAAATATTTAAAGAAACAAACTTTACCAAAGTAAATAGATGCATCAAAATGAACTATTAATAACAATAAGGAAAATTTATCATGCTGTAAAGAAAAGTGAAAAAATGTACAGTCCCTGGTCCAGATGGATTATTTGTTTCTTATAAATATTTTGAAGATGTGTTTTTATTGCTTTGGGAAAAAATGATGAACTCAATTTTAGATAATGGAAAGAGTGGAAAGTTGGACACGGCTAGGGATAGCACTGCTTCTTAAGGAAAGACAAGATTTGAATTTGCAAAAAAAAAAAAACCCTTATAGGCTGATATCATTACTAAATAATGATTATAAGAGTTCATGATGATTTTAACTGAAAGGCTGAAAAATATTTTACAAAATTTTAATCACAAACACCTCCTTCTTTTTTTTTTTAACCTAAGAGACATTTAAGAGATACTATAGGTAGTCCTCAACTTACGATCACAATTGAGCCCAAATGTTATGTTGTTAAACGAGATAGTTTTTGAGTTTTGCCCGACTGTACGACTTTTCTCACCACATTTGTTAAATGAATCACTGCAGTTCTTAAATTAGTAACACGGTTGTTAAGTGAATCTAGTTACTCTATTGACTTTGCTTGGCAGAAGTTCCCAAAAGAGGATCACACAATTCCGAGACATTGCAACTGTCATGAATGTGAGTCAGCTGTCAAGCATCCAAATGTAAATCACATGACCATAGGGATGCAATAATGATCATGAGTGTGAAAAATGGTAATAAGTGTGGATAGCTCAACAGGCTAAAAGCATCCAGGCCAAAAGCCTGGATAGCTTAACAGGCTAAAAGCAGACTAAAGCCTGTTATTAACATCCAGCTGTCTGCAACTGCACCAGTTCGAATCTCACCAGGCTCAAGGTTGACTCAGCCTTCCATCCTTTCTAAGGTAGGTAAATTGAGGACCAAGTTTGTGGGGGCAATAAGCTGACTTTGTATAAAATATACAAAAGTATGAAGGCTATTGCTTAACGCATTGTAAGCCACCCTGAGTCTTCGGAGAAGGGCAGCATATAAACCTAATTTAAAAAAAAACTCACTTCTTTCAGTGATTTAACTTCAAACAGTCACTAAACAAATTGTTGTAAGTAGAGGACCACCTGTATTAGAAATGTTCTTAATGTATTAGAATACCTGGAATAACACTGTGAAAAACCAAGTTCCTTTACATTTATGGAGGCAGAGAAAACTTTAGACAATTTAAACTGGTCTTTTGTTTTAAAATTTTGGAAGGTATGGACTTTGGAGACAACTTTATTGTTTTACTGTGAAATCAATATGTACTTCACAAAAAGCATAAATAATTGTGAATGGGGAACTGACCAAACCAGAAAGGAACAAGGAAGGGATGTCCACTTTCTCTGTTGTTATTCATTCTGGATCTTGAAGTTTTTAATAAAGACATATGATGAAATAATTGCTGAAATGAAAGGTAAAAAGTTTAAAAACCAAGGGCATTTGCCAAGAATTTGGTTTTTGTTTTGGAGAACTCTTTAGGAGAAATAGGTGTATTAATGGAAAACCTAAGAGAATTTAGTGTAGATTTAAAATTAATAAACAAAGATACTGACAAAGAATATTAAAGTGGAAGACCGAAAGGAATTGTCTGTGAAAACTGGTTTTCATATTGAGAAAACGTGAAAACCTTAGCTAATAATTATGTTAAAGTTTGGAATAAAATTAAGAAGGATTTATTAAGAGGGGGAAATTATAATTGTCATTGAGAAAAAAAATATCTGGTAAAAATGAATGCGTTATCTAGAATGTTCTTATTTAAGACAATACCTCTTTTCAGAACTGATGCACCATTTAAAAAATGGCAAAAACAAAACAAAAAACCAGAATGTATATGGCAGGATTAAAAAAAAAAGTTAATTATAAAATCCTTCAAGCTGTAAAGGGAAGCGGAGGACTGGGATTACATGATTTTAAGTTGTATTTTTCTGCCTGCAGCTTGGACAAAAGAACAACTGTTATTAAGAAATAAAAGATTTTTAGATTTAGACGGTCATATTTGGATGATCTGATTACTGACGGTTTGATAAAGTTAAAGGAAATATAGCAATTATATTAGGAATGCCGTACAATGACTATGGAATAAATACAAACTCAGGCAATGTTCCAAAATACCTTTATTGGCTTCAGTTCAAGAAGCATTTTATGGAAAAGGAGCAGCAGATAAAGACAAATGGTTAACATTTAAAGATTTACTAGCGGAGGAAAATAGGGAAGTCAGGAGAATAACTGAATGTAAAGGGATTTAGTTTTCAATGGTTCATATATGCACAATTAAAAGGAAGTTTTAGTATAGTTTTAAAACTAGTATAATTAAAAACTGAATAGTTTTTATCCCACAGCTATAATTGCACTTAACCATTAACTAAAGGGCCACCATCAGTGAGCTGTTGGACAGCATTACTTGTGTGGATGTTGTGTGGATGTTTGGGTGGTTTAGGGGTGGGGAATTTGTGTGGGTGGGGTGTGAGTTTGGGGATTGTTATGTGTGTTGGACGTGGTCTTTCAGTGTTAAGTGAATTTTGTTGTATGGGTATACTGTGTATACATATACAATGATAATAAAGTTGTTGCTATTGTTGTTGTTATTGTTATTATTAATAATAAATAATAATAATAAATAGTGAGATAAAACAGAATTTGAAAATGAACTATTATGAATATGTGATTGCTAAAATATATAAACTTTTATTGGGATATGAAACAGAAAAAGAACAAGTTAAGTAGCGTATGGTAAAATGGGTTAAGAATTTTGGTTGTAATATTCAAAAGGTTTAATGGGAAAAATGTTGTTTAAAGGTCTGAAATTCACATTTTCTGTATGGTAACTGCGGCAAGGATGGAAAATGGAAGACTATGGAAGATGGAAGACTATGGAAGAGGAATGGATTGAGAAGATGCCCGAGTTTCCAGAAATAGCTAAATTGATATTGGATCAAGGAAGGAACTATAGTTACTTTTATAAAACACTGGAAACGCTTTGTAGAATTCTTCCTGTAAATGAATAAAAATGAACTGCTGATTTTGGGATTTATTGATTAAAAAGGTATGTTTATAGGAAGAAGGAAATTATGATATGCAATATGGGCGGATGGAGATGGTAATTGCTATGTTTGTAACTGCTGCAAAGAAGATTGAACGTTGCTTCTTTAGATATTTTTCCATTTATTGCTTTTTTGTTGTTTGCTTTTCCTTTTACCCATTAATAATCTTTTTGTTTTTCTATTTCTCCTATGTTTGCAGTTTTAAAACTTTGTAGAATCTCCTGTTAATAAAAAATATTTTTAAAAATGCCTATTGCCTGAGGGGGAATTGAAAGAAAGAGAGAGAAAAATCTATCTGATTCCCTTAAGACAGGTGAAGCCTATTTCTGCTAAAAAGAAACAAAGAAGAAGAAAAGTATTTTTTCTCCTGGCATATATTTTCCAACATACAGAATAGAACGGATGAGAAATATTGTCAACCACATCAGAGATTCTGGCACTTACTCTTCCTGGCTTTGTATACAAGGATATCTGGATGGGAGTTATCAAAAAATTCAGGAATGTTATTCTTATGTCACTGTTGTTTACCCTCTAGATCAGTGGTCACCAACTGGTGGTCCGTGGACCACTGGTGGTCTGCAAGAAAATTTTGGTGGTCCACAGAAAAATTATTTGCATTTTCTATATTGCACTAAATTGGAAGTCCTCAAACTACAGCCCCTGGGCCGGATACATGCAATGAATGCTTACGGTACTGCAGAGAGTCTTCTCCTTTCGGAGTCTTTTTGTGCAGGTTGGAGGGGGGCAGAAATTCCGACTTGGAGTCTGTTTCAGCCTCCTGGTGCAGAGCTTTGGGCGAAGGCTGGACGGAAGCACCACTGGTGGCGAAGAGCTGGAGGGCCTTGTTCAAGTGGGACAGCATCATGGCCTGGAACTGCTGACCATCTCAGCCTGCTGAGCCCCCAGGTGCCGGTACCTGGCCTTGCACTCCTGCACGTCTTCCCTCTGCTTGGAAAGCCTATGCTCATAGTTCTCAGTGATTTGCTTCTGCTAAGCCTCCTTCTCGATCAGATCCAATTTGAACTGACCCAGCTGTTTTGCCAACTCTTCCTCGTGATGGCTGCTTAGCTTCAACAATTGCTTCCTGTTGGGGCCCTAAGGAATCCGGGCAGGCAGGCGAGGAGTGGCTGGGAGGGGAGGGTTGAGTAGAGGCCAGTGAGGCGTCCCCCAATGTGAATGACATCAAGTTGGCCATGACCACCCAGTCACATGACCACCTAGCCACGCCCACCCAGCCGGTCATTAAGCAGATCATATTAATTAATTAATTAATTAATTAATTAATTAATTAATTATATTTCTATACCACCTTTCTCCCGCAGGACTCAAGGCGGTGTACAGTCAAGAAAAAATAAAAGATACATAATCATCATAAAATTGATAATTAAAATTATAGCATAGTTTAGCCCAAATAAATAAAACCCAGAATTATATAATATTTTAATCATTCCCAGTTAACGTGCTTAACGTGGTCCACGGGATTTAAAATTATGAATTTAGTGGTCCGAGGTCCAAAAGGTTTCAAACTGGCAGCCCACGGGCCAGATGTGTCATGTAAAGGCCACACCTACCCTAGCTCCATTAAAGGAAAAAACTTCGTGAAACATGTGACGGCAACATGATGCAATGAATTTGTCACCCATGGTCTAGAGTTTAGGTTCACAACTAGCTTGTCAAATCACACATTAGTACCTGAATAAAATATCTTCTTCAATCTACATGTTATGGTTAATTTGGAGTTCTCATTTAACATTGAACATTGTTTAATACCACTAAATTTTATTTAAAATTATTCTCCCTTTTTTATATCTATAAACGTAGTGCCTCTATCCTAACGGGCAAGCTTGTCAATTAGTGTAAAGATGAAATAGTCATGCTAAGTAACACATAACAGAATAGTAAAAAACGGACAAATGTTTAACTGAAATGAACATAGGAATTTTTAAAACGCACATCTGGAATAAACATGGAAAGTTCCATAGTGTAGAGAGAAGGTGACAGTTCAAAGTTTCAAAATTACCCCAGGTAGAATTCAATGGTAAAAGATGATGATTTGAAAATCAAAAAACTAATCAGATGGTAATATTAAGTTAAGTGTGAAGAGCCTGTGGCTATCCAAAAATTGAACTATTTATTTGTGTCATCTCTTTCACTACAGGACATGAAAGCTTGCAATGCTGTGAACTATAATTTGCCAACATGTTGTAAATAGTCTATACCAAGAAAATTAATCTTCCAACAAAGGAACTGAAGACATTTAATATGTAATGTACATTAGCAACTAGCCAATCAGTTATAAGATGGTTCTCCAAGAATCGTTTTGTTTGAGTTGTAAGAGAATCATAGCTATCACCTCTTCTCTTCTTTCCCTCATATACTGTATTTTTTGGAGTATAAGACGCACTCCCCTGCCCCAAAGTGGATGGAAATGTCTGTGCATCTTATACTCCGAATATTGTGGCGGACGAGTTGGTGTGATGCCAACCAACTGTTCTAGAACGAGCTGTGGTGACTGTGAATAGGCCATGGTAGCAGTGAATGGGCAACGGCAGGAAATGGGCCACTGCAAAATGGGCGGCGGCAAACAGGCTGTGCCGAATGGGCTGTGGCAACCGGGTGGCAGCAGCAGCAAACGGGCTATAGCAAATGGGCTGCTGTAGCAAACAGGCCGCAGCAAACAGGTCAGATGAATACCAGATGGATGCTGGGAGGCAGAGGCGGATTTTTTTTTGTTCCTTGTTTTCCTCCCCAAAAGCTAGGTGCATCTTAGTCCAGAGCATTTTATAGTCCGAAAAATATGGTAATTCTTGAAACCTGCCTTCCTCCATTTCCCGATGTGTTGATCTACAACTCAAATCATTTAGGTCTGTGTTCTAGATCAGTGGTTCTCAAGCCGTGATCTGCGGACACCTGGGGGGCTGCAATGTTGTCACAGGGGATCTACAAAGGCATGGCCCGCAGTCACAAACGGTATTTAAGGGAGTCCATGGTGAAGAAAAGGTTGAGAATCACTGTTCTAGATCAATGAAGCAGATTATGGAAATTTATTTGTAAAACATTTTGCATATTTTAGCTTGAGTTGTCATTGTATTGAAATAGCTTTCAACACAGTATTATGTCCGTAAATTATTTTGAACTGTGAAGACCTCCCTTCCCACATCTACATAAAATATACTGCTGTAAATCTTATTTGGAAAATCAAAATGCCATACTAATCTATAAACAGAAATACTAAGACATATGAAAGGGTTACTATGGGTAAAAAAAGTTCATTTGTCAGCAGCAGTGATAATACAGACACAGCTAAAATACAATCTTATCTCTTGTGATACTCCTATTAGAGATAACTTAGTTATAATTCAAAATTTTCAACTATGTGACAAAAGCATGAATTTCTCTTGAAGAACGGTATAGATATTTAATAAATTAAAATACATTGCTGGTGCTGCAGGGTTATATATATGACGCCAATAACTATATCCAATTTCTTCATAGCCTAATAAGAAATAGCTGAAAACTAAAAAGACGCATATATGACAATTCAGAATCCTGACTCTATTCAAAGTTTTAGCACAAAGATTAATTATTGATTTGCATTAGCAATCAATACTTTTTGATTAGTAGCTTTGGGGAGTAGCTAATTGCTACTCCCCGAAGGGACTGAATCAGTCCCTTCGGGGAGTAGGGCAGTATACAAATTTGAAGAAACTAAACTAAACTAATACTTTTTGAAATCTCATATGCTAATTAGTCACTTTTCTCTGTACAAGTCTGCTCACTTGCTTTTCTCTTATGATGCATCGACATGTTCTCTGGAAAAGGTAAAAACAATGCTATTTATCTTCAGCAGATAAATAGTCTGCTGAAGTTGCAATAGGAAAACTATTGCATTTTCCTGTCTCATTAACATTGCATAGATGTTGCCATATTTACCAACAACAATAGCTTCTGGGAAGCTGACACAATCAGGTCATAGTGAAGGTAAGTAGTACAATATTAGAGGACAAATCTCAAATGTGAACAAAGCATTCTGCTTTCACTCTCTATTTTGTGTGAATCTTGCCCAAAGCTGCAAACTTATCCAGTTCTCTTTCACTGTGAAACTATTTCATGAAAGCAAAGCTTTATGAAAATAAAGAACCTATTTCACAAAAAAACACCAGTGATATTATGGATACTCTTTTATACGGTCAGATAGGAAGAATGGACGTAAGTAACTATGGATGAGGAGAAATATAAGCTCAGGTAAAAGAAGGACCTTTGAATTCCACAATATGACATTTCCAAATAACTGGTTAACTATATCTTAATTCTGGTCAATACCAGGATGGGACATTATTCTAAAAACTATTAACCAGAGAAAGGGAGATCATAAATATTAAGCTACAATAATGATAAAATTCCCTCAGTTAAGATCCACTTTATGAATTAAAGGTTTAATGACAACATCTAGCATCTATTTTCTTTTCATAAAAATTGGTTTTGAGGAGCATCAGCATTACTCTATCCATTAAACCACTAGCATTCATAAATAATGCTAATGTTGATCAGAGGGTACTTTCAATTTTTCCTTATCTTTCCACTTAATTTTCATCAATAGCTTTCTACAGTAAAATTTCTTTTTCTACAGTTCATTTCCCTCTCTAAGCCTTATTTAAATTACCCTAGCTAGTGATTTATTCAAGAATCTATTTCTGAAATAGGTTTTTATTGGTACCTAACAATAACATCAGTCCCTAAAATGGGATTATGGCTCCACTGGAATGTGCCTTGAATTTATAAGTTTGAAACAATAATTAAAGCCAAGGTCAATGCTTTGAGTTAAACTAAAACAATATATTGTTAAGAATGTCATCTGGTTACTTTACAGAAATATATATTTTCCACTAATACCACAAAGACAAAGATTCCAGGGATTATATACAGTATAAAATCCTGTACGTTTTGCTACTGTGCCTATCTTCCTTGTTAGCAAAGTAACTGAAGGAACAGTGAATTTGTTTTTTCAAACAAAATCAATGCAGATTGCTATCACAGAATTTTACATTTCAGAGAAACATACTTATACAAGATGTCAACATTTTCAGTCTCATTAATATGTAGTTCAGGAGAACTACAATAAAACCAAAATAGTGGTCAGAGCAGAAGCAAACAAAAGATTCTCTAATAATATATAGCACATAAAACAATGTTGCTTCTTTGAATACTTGGATGTCTTTTTCAAGGAATCATAATTATTAAAGATGCACCTGAAACGTTTTAACAACTGTTCGATCTCCGTGGGCATTATTCCAAAGGGTTTTTTTAAAAGAAATTCCAAAATATTTCAGGAAAAAATTCTGCAGTTACTTTATAGGGCAGAGATGTGGAAATAGGAGGAGAATGTAACTCATCAACTGGAAATACACTAGAAATATCTCTCTCTTTCTCTAAGCTGGTCCTGGGATTGTAACATTGGTAACTATGCCAGAAAAAATCTCTTTATTAAATGAGAGGGTATCAGTTAGAGCTTTCAACAATGGACCAAGCTTTTGTCTTAGCTACATCCCACTTTAGGAGCTAATCACAAATCTTTTCCTTAATAAGGATTGCACGATAATTGCACAGTATGAGATACGATATTTGCCTACCAATTTATTTCTTCAAGTTACCCTAGTAAGATTTAATTCAACAATAATCTAGGACAGGGGATGGGGTGGGCAATTATGGCCCCTTCACAATCTGTAGACTTCAACTCCAGCTCCAACATGGCTGGCTCAGGAATTCTGAGAGCTGAAGTCCACAGGTTGTAAAGGGGCCATAGTTGTCCACCCCAATCTAGGAAATTAGCAAGTTTCTTGAAATGTAGTGGTATTTGTATATGGGTTGTATCAGATATTGAGAATGGATCTATCTTCATTCTTAGATATCTATCAAGGACTCTCTGTGGAAGAGGTAGATTTTTCCTTAAACACTGCATTTTTAAACTATTATTCTCTTACAACATCTAGACCTTTGACTAGATATTATTTTAGAGTTAGCATTACACTGCTTTTGGCCATATTAGTGTGGTAACCTTAGAACAGCATTTCTGCAATTATGGATCACTGAGCACTAAAAATAATGTAGAGACTACTAATTAAACAAATATCCCTGCCAATGTTTTAAGAACTTAGGAGTTCAGAGTTTAAAATTTATTTATATATGCTTTTCCACCCTTAAAAACAATTTTGTATATACATAATAAATAATTAAGCATTTATCATTTAAAATTATTTTGGTTACTCAAAACAATATTAATAATTATAAGCACAAAAATGCAAATAAAAATATTCTTCAATATATATTTCTGAATACAAAAATCTTATATTAATGAGGGACATAGCTATTCTGTTCCCATACCAGGTGATCAATTTTCAATGTTTGAGGCATAAGGTAGGAGCTAAACAGCATTTAAGCAGTTATCTGTGACAAGACAGATACAGGATGGGGTGGTAAACAGATTCTGGATTATTAACTAGTAAACTTAAAACAGACCAATAGGTGCTCGGATCACATTTTGAGAATAACTATCTTAAACATGTATACGGGTGGTCCTCAACTTACAACCACCATTGACTATCTTAATTATAATTTTATTTCATTTTAATTAGGAATTCTGCTTTGGGAACTGTGTTTTATAACCACACTGCAGCTTGTTTTAATTACTCCATGCTGGAAATGTGAATAGTATTTTATTTATTTTATTATTTTATTTTATTATTTATTTTATTTTATTATTTTATTTTATTTTATTATTTAATTTTATTTATTTATTTTATTATTTTATTTTATTTTTTTATATTTTATTTTATTATATTTATTTTCTTTTGTTTTCTTTTGTTTTATTTCTTTTATTTTATTTTATTTTGTTTTGTTTTATTTTGTTTTATTTAATTTAATTTGGCTTATATGCTGCCCTATCTCCCAATGGACTCAGGGCAGCTCACAATGATAAAATGCACAAGCCACAATACAAAATTAAATCTAAAACCTAATAAAATTTTAAAATTTAAAACCCTTAAAACCCCATCAGTCCAGGTCAGGGAACTTGAAGAACCAAGTTTTTAATTCGCGGTGGAAGGTGCAAAGGTCAGGCACCAACCGAAGCTCCAAGGGGAGTTGATTCCAGAGGGTGGGAGCCACCACAGAGAAGGCTCTGCCCCTGGGGGTCACTAGCCGACAGCACCCTGAGCAGGCCCTCTCTATGGGCGCGAACCAGGCAATGGGGTGTCGTTGCTGGTTGCAGGTAGTCCACCAAATATCCTGGGCCTAAACCATGTAGAGCTTTATAGGTCATCACCAGCACCTTCAATCTCACCCGGAGGGCAACCGGTAACCAATGCAAGCCGCGCAGGAGGGGTGTAACATGGGAGTATCGGGACTCTCCCATCACAACCCGCGTGGCTGCATTTTGCACCAGTTGAAGCCTCCGAGTGGCCCTCAAGGGCAGCCCCATGTAGTATGGGGCAGTATGCAGTACTGATCTTGTCCTGTTTATTGGCTTCCTAATATTATTTGAATAATTAGCGTGGGAAACATCATCAGATCCTGCACCCCACAAAACTGCCATATAGCATCCTTATATTGTCTTCTTCTAAAATATTTATGCTCTTCTTTTATTACAAATTAATGTTTTTTCTGAACATTCTTTGTCCAATAGTATTGTCTATTCAGTTGCATGATATAAACCCGTAGTAATTATGATGATAAATAGTTAAGAAGAATACATGCCTTTAAGTAATTTTTTCTCACATTGGTGCCTTTCAGTTTTCATAATCTCCTAGCTTGACTGTCAACTGCAGAAACACTATAAATAAAAACACAGTTAAGAACATTCCCTAGGCAAAACCTGAAATAGTAACCTGTTTAAATTATCTTGAAGAAATACTTTGTCCTGTATGAAATATTTTTAGTATACTAAAGATACTAGATTATCAATTGGTTATGCAAGGTTATATGTAGTGTTACCTCTTTAGAATTGAATTCCTTATATACACAAAGAAAAAACTAAATATTAGGACAAGGACAACTTCCTGTTACAAAATAAGACTTCATAGCTAGTAAACAAATTTTATTATTTATTTGTACCCCACCTTTATTATTTTTATAAATAATTCAAGACATAACTAATACTCCTTCCTCCTATTTTCCCCACAAATACCTTGTGTGGTGAGTTGGGCTAAGAGTTGGCTTTCATGGCTAAGGTAGAACTAGAACTCACTATCTCCCACTTTCTAGCCTTAACCTTTAGAACAGGGGTGTCAAACTCACGTCATCACGGGGGCATCACGTGATGTATCGGGACTTTTTCCCCCCTTCGCTAAACCGGGCGGGGGCATGGCCACCATGTGACTCATCCGGCACACAGGCCAGGAGTTTGACAGCCCTGCTCTAGAGTCTAAACCGAACCAGCTCTAATTGTTTATCGGAAAGACTTCTTTACCACATCTTCATCTAAATGTAAACACTCTGTTTTCCAATTACATGCAAATACACTGTTTCACTGCATGCTGAGATATAGCACCAGACACTGTATAACACCAGATTGACTTCTATCAGAATCTGTGCACAGTTCATTGACTATGGATCATCAAATCTTTCAGCAACCACATAGATGCTTTATTTTACAAGCAATTAATTTTAAAGTACTCAGAGTAGCTGGGTATAGGCTGCATTTAAATTTATAATAATAATAATTAAGAAAGCAAAGATAGTATCAAGGGTGAGAGGCATCTTGAGTACTATCCCCAAACATCTGGAGCATTACTTTAATACCATGAGCACTGACAAAATCACCATCAGTCAATTGCAAAAGGCAGCTTTACTTGGAACAACTTATATCCTCTGATGACACCTTTAATATCATCAAACAAGGTCCTTGGAAATGACTAAATAGGTGGGGGAAAATGCCAAATTGAGTCTAAACATCTGGCGATGAAAACTTATTATTTTAACTTGCCCTGGTCTTTTTTTAAAAGGTAATCTATATTTTCAGTTAAATTTCAATTACTCTTCCATTTACATATTATATTTTACAAGAATTTCACCAATTTCTGGGATAGATTTGGAGAAAGGCAGAAAGGCTGCACCAGAGAAATCAGGCCCACAATCAACACAATCAATTTCAGGTTCTCTACCAGAAGGATGATTCCTTGACTCCAGAGGGACAAGAAGAAAAAAAACAACAACCATCCTCGGATCCAACTGCTGTCCCAAAAAGAAAAAACGTGGTGTTGATTAATATGTGTGACTCAATTCTGAGAGGAATTGAGCCAGCAATTTCCAGAGCAGACGTGATTGCAAGGGAAGTGTGTGGAAAATGTGAAGATGCAGCATCTAATAGAGAAATTGACCTGACTCATCAAATCTACTGACCACCATCTCTTTCATCTGCCTTCATGCGTGAACAAATGCCATTACCAGAAAAAGACTAGAAATTATATCAAAGGACTAGGAGGATATAGAGGGGAAAACGTTTGGAGCACAAATAGTGTTTTTGTCCATACTTCCAACTGAAGGTCATGGCCCAATAAAGGAGCAAAGGATTCTGAATGTCATCCACTGGCTCAAGTTGTCATAAAAACTTTGGATTCTTGGACCATGGTCTATACCAGCGTTAGCGAACCTTTTTGGCATTGCGTGCCAAAAGTCTGAGTGCATGAACCCTTGCGCGCTCTTGCGTGCCAGCACCCATAATGCAATGGGCCCTCCATTTGTGCATGCGCGCATGACCCCCCATGCTCCTAATGCACATGCACCTCACACTGCGCATGCGCACATGCACCTCACACTGCGCATGCGCACATGCAACCCGTACTGCTCATCTGTGCGCCCACCATGCATGCGCCCCCACTTTTTCCAAGATGGCCGGTGCGCCTCTTACCGGAGGACAACCACTTACCGGCCTGTTCCCTAGAGAGACAGCTGTTCCCAAGCTGGTGGCAACGCTCTTGGCCCTGCCACCTCGGCAGCACCATGTGCCGACTGGGGAAGCTCACCCCTCCACCTCGAGCCCCACATGCAGTCCGCAACCGGCTGCATGAGGTCGCGGGCTGCATGCGGGACCGCGTGCCCTTCTCCTCTTCTCTGCAGATTCACTTTCTCTTTCCTCTTAGCTAGATCTGCCACCCGAAAACGCTGGTTGGATGAGAATGGACGTTGTCTTACCTGAACGTCCCTTTTCTGGGCGCTGCATACACTATCCATGCATGGGTTAATGCTTCAGCCTTTGGTAAACAACTGAGTGTTACTTTAAGAAATAACTTCCCTTTCCCGGCTGCACAGCCACACCCCCAATCCCATGATACCCCAGTCTGAGCAAAGGTGTAGCAAATGACCACCAACTATGGAGTAACAATAACCATAACTTTATTCACAACCAACTTCAAACGTGGAAGAACTCAGAGACACAGCTAGGCAGGAAGCCATAGACTTGGGAGGGAATGGATAGTGTACGCAGCACCCAGAAAAGGGATGTTCAGGTAAAACAATGTCCATTTTCCTGTGCGCTGCTCCCACTATCCATGCATGGGATATACCCAAGCTCAAACCCCATGGGCGGGAGGCTGACTGCCCGTGGTGTCCTCATCAGCCAAGACTCATTGGAGTACCCTACGGCCAAAGGACGCATCAGCTGAGTTATAGGCGTCGATCCTGTAGTGGTGAATGAACGGTGACAACGAGGACCAGGTTGCTGCTCTGCAAATGTCTGCTACAGACCCCTGTGTAGCCCAGGCTGCCGAGGTAGCTGCACTACAGGTAGAGTGGGGTAGGATTTTGCCCGGCAGTGGCTTGGAATTTAGTTCACACGCCAGGGCAATGCAGGCTTTGATCCATCTGCTGACCGTGGAGGCGGAGATCTTCTGGCCCATGGATGCTGGGTTGAACGATACCAGAAGCGCTTCTGTGTGCCGAAAGGAGGCAGTTCTGCGTATATAAAGGCGATGGGCACGGTGAACGTCGAGGGTGTGCCAATGCTTCTCCCTGTGATCTCGGGGTGACGGGCAGAAGTCCGGAAGTATGAGTTCCTGGGCTCGGTGAAACCATGAATTCACTTTTGGTATGAAAGTGGGATCCAGGCGTAGGATCACTGAGGAGTCTCAGAAGATGCAAAGGTCCTTACGGCGGAAAGTGCCGCTATTTCCGAGACCCTCCGCGCCGAGGTGATGGAGAAATGTCACCTTGAAAGACAAGTATATGAGGCGACTGATCCCAATGGTTCGAATGGAGGGCCCGTCAAGGCCCGTAGCACTAGAGGTAAGTCCCAAGATGGATAACGGTGCACCATGGCCAGTCGTAAATTCGTAGCCCCATGTAGGAACCCTTTGATGAGTGGATGGTGCGCTAGTGACTGGTAGGGTGCACAGGTGATAACCGTTGACAGCGCTATGGTCTGGCGTCTTAGGGTGCTGGGGGCCAGCCCCTTATCTAAGCTGTAAAAACTGTAAGATATCTTGTATCATATAGTGGGGTCCACATGGTGCTGAAAACCCCAGCGACAGAAAGCTCTCCAGGAAGCCTCGTAGATGCGAGCTGTTGATGGTCGTCTAGCTGCCTGTATGGTACGGACGACCTTATCTGGCAAGTTGTCCTTCTTTAGGATGACCTGCTCAAATGCCAGACGGTTAACTGGAACCACTGAGGCTCTGGGTGAGTGACCTCTCCCTGGCACAGCACTACCTGGTGTGGTGGGATCACCCACGGCTGTTCTACTGATAGGGCCACGAGGTTGGCAAACCATGGCCTTCATGGCCAATTTGGAGCCACCAGGAGCAAGTTGGCCTTCTCTGCCATCAAATTTCATATGAGGCGTGGAATCAAGGGGATCGGTGGGAACGAATACAGAAGGCCTTTTGGCCACTTGCAGCAAATGGCATCATGATCTTCCGCTTGTGGTGTTGGGTAATGAGGCACGAAGTGGGGTAGTTGAGTTTGTTTGGAGTTGCAAACAGGTCCACTACTGGGCTCCCTAACCGAGAAGCAATCTCCCAAAAAAGGCGGGGGTGGACTTGCCATTCCGCCTGGTCTATCTTCTCTCGATTGAGCCAGTCCGCCCTCAGATTGGTCACCCCCGAAATGTGATCTGCTTTGATCGAGAGAAGATGTCTCTCCACCCAACTGAACAGGGCTTTGGACTCTAGCATCAGGAGTCGGGACCTTGTGCCCTCCTTTCTGTTCACTTGTGCCTTGGCTGAGATGTCTGTTAGGATCAATACGTGCGGACCTTGAACCGCGGCTTGGAAATGGCGTAGGGCTAGTCTGATTGCATCAAGTTCCAGAAGATTGATGCTGTTGCGCTGTTCGCGTCTGGACCACTGGCCTTGTGCCACGAGGTTGTGAATATGTGCTTTCCACCCCCTGAGATTTGCATTCGTGGTGAGAATCAGCCTGTCCGGGTCAAGAAATTCTGAGCCCTTCAGGAGCGAAGGAGAGGTCCACCATCTGAGAGAGAGGCGCACCTGGGGGGTGAGAATGACTTCGCGCTTCGAGTTGGCTTTCCCCGCTCACTGGAATGGGAGAAGAAACCATTGGAGCGCCCTCGAGTGTCTGCGTGCCTACGGAACGATGCTGAAGCAAGAGACCATTTTCCCCAGGAGGCAAGATAATTGAAGTAGGGGTACTTTCCTCCTTGTCAGGATCTGATGAACCAGATTTTGAATGCTCTGGAGCCTGTCTGGCGACAGGAAGACCTGTCCCTCAATCGAGTCTATCACTGCTCCCAAATGAAGAATCAGGGTGGACGGTTATAGGTGGCTTTTCTTGAAGTTGACTGTGAATCCATGGTTTTGGAACATTTCCAGGACCAGTTGTAAGTCCCTGACTGCCTGGTTGTGTGACGACAAGAGGATCAGAATGTCATCCAAGTAAAAAGGACTCGTACAGGAATGGCTCGTAGTCTGGCTGCCACCACCGCCACCAACTTCGTAAAGGTGCGGGGTGCTGACGATAGTCCGAAAGGCATAGCACAATGCTGAAAGTGCCGACCCGCCACAAACCTCAGGAACTGTCGGTGATCTGGGGGAATGGGGACGTGTAGATACACTTCTAGGAGGTCGACTGACTGGAGCAGGTCGCCCTGCCTCACCCGTTAAGATACATCTTAAAGAGTGCATTTTGAACCTGCGATATTGAACTGACAGGTTCAGTTGTTTTAAATTCAAGATGCCCCTCCATCCTCCGGAGCTCTTGGCACCAGGAAGAGGCTTGAATAGAAACCCGAACCGTGGTGAATTGGTGGTACTGGTTCTATGGCCCTGACCTCCAGGAGATGGACCAGTTCTTGTGGCATCAAGCGTTGGAGTTCGATGGCTTGTGGGATCGGGCACCGCATGAAGCGATGCGGCGGCGGCCCTGAAAACTCGATGGATAATCCAGATGAGGTCGTGTACCTTACCCACGAGTCCTAAATCGACCGGGCCCATTGCTGGTGGAAGAAGAGAAGTCTTCCCCCTATGGAGCCCCCGGCCTTGGAGTCACTTCGGCTCTGCGGAATGGTCTTTTGGACTGCTGGTTCCTGCCTCGGTCACGGAACTGCTGTCTGTCCTGGGATCTATCGCCTCTTTGATAATTGGAGCGGTGTGAGAAGGACCCCCTGGGCCCTGAGCTAGGACGAAAGGGCTGTTGTTGGGGGTACAGTGAGTACCTCCACTCCTGGTGACAGTAAGATGATGGAAGCACTTTCCTTTTGTCCTTGTCTTCGAATAGGACGAGTTCTAGGTCTGCTCCAAACAGATCCAGTGCCTTGTACGGAGCAGCGGCCAGCTTCCACTTAGCCTTGAGGTCGACTTTCCACGGATGTAGCCAAAAAAGTCTCCTAGCCGTGACGGTGGAGGCTAGGGGCTCTCGATGCGAATTTTGCCGAGTTAAGAGAGGCATCTGAGGTATATTCGGTGGCAGCAATTATTTTATTTATGTCTTGGTGCAGATGAGGGCCACTCTGTTGAAGAAGGACATGGCTGTAGATGTTCTGATCGCCCAGGCCACCGCCTGGTGTGCTTTGCGGAATGCCCACTTGGTCCTTTCGTCCTCCGCCTTAAGCCCGTCCAATGCATCCATGGAGATCACTGAAGCGGATGATAGAGACGCGACCAGCTGATCCACTGCTGGAAGGGTCAGCAGGTCCTCCAGTTCAGCGGCTGAGCAATACAGTTTCTTGTCGAGACTGCTGGGTGTTGTTAAAGAAGCTGGTTGCCCCCAGGGGTTCTGGATTACGTCTGCGAACAATTGTGGGCAGGGTATGCAGTCCTTTTCCGGTTTGAAAGATTTGAAAAGGTCATCGTGGGGGCCCACTGTAGTAGGCGAGGCTATCCTGATGTCCCTCATCACCCCCAAATTAGTCGTGAGGCGAGCCTTGTGGAGAAGCGACTTGAATAGTGCCGGTCAGAACAAACCAGTGAAAGCTGGCGTGTCTGGCATCAGTCCCTCATCTTCTGAAAACTCCATGTCATCTGGACCCTCCTCTGCTTGATCTGACTCTTCAGAAGAAGATGCTTGTGTTGGAGGAGGACGTTGGGACTGAGGTTGTTGATGCATCCCTTGGGTCGGGAATGTGGAGGCGGTTGTGCCGCCTGCTGCCAACTTGCGGCTAGGGAAGATGATAATGCCAATGAAAACATGGCTTGGAAATCCAGTTGTGTAGCCGGCACTACCCCTCCCATGCCCTTATGCCTGCTGCTGTCAGAGTGAATGTCACCTCTGGTGGTGGAGAGTGAGGCACAGGCACGTCTGGAGCTGAAGGGGGGCTTCCTCTGTATGAAGGCCCGATGTGGCCAGGACCGGAGTCACTGGGGTCAGAGCCAATTCAGCTAGGCTTGAGATAGCTGTCTCTATCTCCCGTGATGAGGAGGGAGCAGTGTTAGCCATTCCTGGCTCCCTGGCCGGAGATGTAGCCGCCGCCTTCTGTGTCTTAGCACACAGCCCCTCCAGCAGCTTATGGCATCTTAAGGTGTCCCTATCCTGAATGGGAAGCGCCTTGTCTGGCTTGGACTTGCGGCTGGAATTCTCAGACCGCTTCCAAGCACACTTTTTAGCAGATTTGGCCCCCTTGCGTGGCAGGCTCAATTCCAGCTCCAGGTCTCATTAAAGGGGAGTCTGACATGGCTTGCTCGCAGGCTGGCTTGCTCGCAGGCTGGCTGGTGAGAGGCCCTCTAGAGGTGTTGTGTGTGCTTCACCAGAAATAAGGCTAACAACTGCTGGGAGCCCGAACGTCTCTCCAGCTAGCCACTGTCACCAGGTCATCCTGAAAAATTATTCCTGCTGGTCCCTAATTGCCTGGTAGGGACCAGCAATCCAGCTCCCTGCGAATCAAGGGGAATGCCGGCCAGTGAATTATGGCCAAAATGGTGGCCCGAGGGTCCGTCAAGATGGCGGGCGCCACATGATGAGGTTCGGGGGTGCCGGAGGTAAGCTGCAGACTTGCACTGGCGGCCCGAAGGTCCTACCAGATGCCGCATGCTTTGCAAGCTATTTAGAGCCTTTCTGTAGCGTAGCTGCAGATGGCAGGGCTAGCCGGGGCTTCCACGGCTGCACACTGCCTTTTAAAAGCAAAGCTGAAAAATCCGGGGCCGAGAGCGCTCCCCTCTTCACTCCGGCGCCGCGGAGGCTATCGCAAGGCTCCCAGCAGCTTTAAAAGTGGCGCCGATCGAACTACATGCAGCATGGGTAGCCCAAAGCTCCGAGCCCGCCGCCCAGCTGATGAGCACTGGCGCCGCTCTCAGCGCCGACGATAGAAAAGCCCCAAGTAAAAGAAAATATTCAAAAATAAAATAAAAGCCTAAACGCCCCTAGGAAAGGGAAGGAAGGAAAAACTAGCTAAAACTTAGAAAAGGGAACAAAATACCTTAAGGATCCAGGAGCTCCCAAAAACACTTCAGTGTTTGTCAACAACTGAGCGAAGGCTGGGGTATCATGGGACTGGGGGTGTGGCTGTGCAGCCGGGAAAGGGAAGTTATTTCTTAAAGTAACACTCAGTTGTTTGCCAAAGGCTGAAGCATTAACCCATGCATGGACAGTGGGAGCAGCGCACAGGAAAAGGGGCGAGTGAGGTAGCAGCTGCTCTCACTGGTAACTGACCCCACAAATAGGCCCCTCCTAGGCCAGTAGCAGAAACTGACCACCCTCTGCCTGGGTTGTCTGGAGAGGGAGCAGGCAAAGCGGCTAGCTGCCTTACCTTACACCTCCTCCACAGCGCCTGAAATGGTGGTATTCTTGTTTTGCCTCTCCACGCCCTGTTTTTGGAATTGGGGAGGTAATGAAGATCTCCAGGCAACGGCGGCAACAATGTTTTCGGGTGGCAGCAGGCATTGTAGAGGTTGAGTGATGGGTAGCGCACACCCACAGGTAGTGCACAACCCCACCCAACCCCCGCTGCTGTGCCACCAGCCACCAGCCGAGCCAGGCTCTCTGGCCATACGCCAGGGAAGGAGCCGTGGACTGGGCAGCTGCCTGCCCTGCCAGCAAATGCTGCCCCATGCACCTGAGCTGGCTGGTCACTCTTCCCTTCTCCCTGCAGCCACAACCGCTGCCCTTCTGCGGTAGTGCGGCTGCGCAGGAAAAACACATCCCAAGCAACTCGCGCAGCTGGTGAACCGAGCCAAGAGGGGAATCTCGGCCCGCTTTGATGGTGGCCACGGGGTCATCTGAGCAGGCAGCCCACCACCACCCCGCCCTCACCAGCTGATGGTCCACCAGTAGTCCGGACCATCTGGGGTTGCACAAGTAGCTCGCTTGGGCAGGGACGGAGGGAATCCCTGGCTTACCTTGCTCTGCTCCCTTAGGAAGTGACTGCCGGGATTCCCTCTCTGTGTCTTTTGGCAGTTGCGGCAGTTGCTGGTCTTTGCATGTGCATGCGCGCCAGAAACCAGACCAGCTGGCCGGTGCGCATGAGCACTCTGGAAACAGGAAGATTGTTTTCCTGGAGTGCACATGTGCAATGGGCAGCTGCTCTTCCAATTTCCAGCACGCCCGTGCACATGAAAACCAGATGGCCGGCGTACCAGAACCCGGAAGAACAACGCCTGACGGCACCATGTGCCACTTCTGGCATGCGTGCCATAGGTTCATCAACACGGGTCTATACTCTCTACAGGAAGAACTCCTGATGAAAGACAGGTTTGCACCTTACTAAGATTGGGAAGAATGAATTAATAAGGAATTTTGCTCAGGTTATCTGGCTGGCTTTAAAGTAAATCTGGATAAAGACTAATATCCAGAACCATACTCAAACCATAAATCTTACAACAAGAAAGGAAATAGTAATAAGGAAGTAGTGCTCAGGAAGGTGGGAAACTAAGAACGCTATACTAAAGCGTTTGGATTCCTGTACACCAATGCTCAGATATTATAATATATATGGGGAACATTCTGAGATAGGAGACATAGAAATAGTTAAATATATAAACAAATAAATTAGCTCCAAGTCCTAGTTTGGGAAAGCAAATACGACATTCTGAAATCTAATAGAATGGAATTTATGACTGGAACATAGTATAGTGCTGGAAGCAGTGGTGAAATCCAATTTTTTTTTACTACTGGTTCTGTGGGCGTGGCTTGGTGGGCATTGTGTGGCTTGGTAGGTGTGTGGCTTGGCAGGGGAAGGATACTGTAAAACCTCCATTCCCACCCCACTCCAGGGGAAGGATACTGCAAAATCCCCATTCCCTCCCTACTCTGGGGCCAGCCAGAGGTGGTATTTTCTGGTTCTCCAAACTACTCAACATTTCTGCTACCGATTCTCCAAACTGCTCAAAATTTCCCTACTGGTTCTCCAGAACCTGTCAGAATCTGCTGGATTTCACCCCTAGCTGGAAGGATATAAAATGTTCAAAAGAAAAAATAAAAGGCAAAGAGGGCAATTATGCATAAGGAAATAAATGACAAGGGTAAAAATGTTGCTGAAAATATCTGAGAGACTATTAAAGGAAAAAGAAATCACAATAATGAACTGTGGTGGGAGTGTGCCACAAACCACCTAACCAAACAGAAGATATAGATGAGCTTTTTGGAATCATAGGTGAGATGACCTTTATATACAGCTGTCTGAATAACCCTACTCCACACATAGTCTTTAGTGGAGCTATGTATTCATAGAGAAAGATACATAGTGCGGGGTACCTCAGATCCAGTGTCATGAGCCCAGTGATCTTCAATATTTGGTAAATAAATTAGATGAGGAGATAGAAGGGATATTCAGCAAATTTGCACAGTTGCTAACAATTCAGAAAACAGGATCAAGCTTCAAAAAGATCTTGACAGCCATGAACACTGATGTTTTTCCAACAAAATGCAATTCAATGGGGAGAAAGGTAGGTTTCCACACTTAGGTAGGAAAAATCAGGTGGACAAATACAAAACAGGACATAAGTGACTCAGCAGTAACAATTCAGAAAACAGACTTATAGTTCAAAAGGATTTCCATAATTACACGTTGCTAAAAAAAAATCTCATGCAATCTTGGGTTACATCAACAGAAATATGATGTTGAGATCATGGGAAACAATCATCTTTTCTACGCTGTTAGGTTAGGCTGCTCCTGGAATATTGTATCTAACTGTTATCATCACAATACTAGAAAAATGCTGAGGTCTTGGAAAGAGTACTGAGAAAAGCAACAAAGATGGTGAGGGGCTTGCATGCTAAATTCTATGAAAAAACAGTTAAAAGCATTATGTATGCTTAGCCTAAAACAAAGAGAAGGCTGAGGGGGAGACATGATAGCAGTCTTTCAATACTTGAAGGATTTTTACAGGAAGAGGATGTGGATTCATTTCTCTGTAGTGTCTGAGAACCAACAGCTAGAATCTTTATTCAGAGAGGTCCATGCTCAAAATTAGGAGTAATTTCCTGACTGTGAGACTATATGGGTGCTCCGTTACTGCAAGTTTTCAAACAAAGGTTGGACATCCATATGTCTGGGATGATCAGAGAATTCATGCTCAGGATAGGGGGAATGGAGCAGAAACCTCCGAGATACTTTCCAATCCTATATTTCCTTTTTCAGCAAACAGTACTTACTCTTTAAGCTGAAATCTGTTGATAAAACTTTGTAATTTTAAAATAACTTTTTTCTTTGAAAACTCTTAATACTTTTGGAGTCCTGCCACTGCACAATCTGTTTGAATTGCAAGCCATATCCAACACAGCATAAACCAAATCCACTTTTTCCTTGTTTCATCCTCCCCAACTGCTGATCACAGATATTTTCAGAAGCTGGCTGAGTAAGTATGAAACATGAGCTAGGAAACAAAGGGTATGATGGGCAGCTACCAGCAGAAAACAAAGCATAGGAGAAATGGCCTTGAATAGCATTTCATACGGTTTCAAAGAAAAACTGGTATGAGATTGCAGATCAGCCAAATATTTTGCAGGGGGTGCTGTGCCATTGATCTAAGCAGATATGGGGTACAATTCTAATATGCTGAATCTTTAGACTATAATGTGCAACGTTTATAAATTAAGTTGAATAACATCCAGATGATCTCTTTTTCACTGCAGGAGGAAAATAGTGGCTAGTATGGATTTTCCTTTTTTTGTAATGAACCACTTATGCTGTCTAACAGCAAAGATGTATCTATCATCATCCTTTCTTCTTTATTCATGTGTTGACAAGATATAAGGAACAGTTGCAGGAGAAGAAAACAGAAAACATACAGTTACAGGAATTTTTGCAGGGCCATGTGAATAAGACCTAAGAGACCAAACGAATGTGATCAATACCAATTATATAGAAGACAAGTCTGAACACATTTAGAAATCTTTCAAACACTGGTACATAAATATCTAGCATTATTGCTGTGCGAATATGCTAATGATTTTTTTTTTAAAAAAAGAATTATAATCAAGACCAACACGTCTCCCCTTCTTTTTGTTACACTGCATGTACAGGAAGTTTCACTCATCTAGCGTTTGCTTCATGTGCAACTATAGGGCAAAACCAATTTAACTTATGAGAGAAAATAATAAATTTCTGAACAAGGATCATTAAAAAAGAGGAAAACAACAAAGCATTCTTAAAAAAGGAGGGGAAACATGATGCAAATGAACTAGGAGGAAAATTAATAACTTGTTTTGTTAGGAGTCATTCAAGAGCTGTTCCACCGAAGAAACTCAAGAGACCCCACTTATTCAGAGTGACACAGTATTATACAGTACATTATAATCACTGCTTGGGAACTAATCAGATTTTTTTGTGATTCTTGCACGGTGCTCTCTGGACAATGATGTCATCATTCAACAGAATGAGGGCAGACTCTGAATGGATCAAGCATGTATTATGTTAATAAAAATATCTGAATACAGGCCATAGGATCAATCATTTAATTGATATTGTTGCTGCAAGGAAGATATGACATGAATACTTATGTTCCACTTAAGATTTCAAAGCTGCTCATAAAACAATTGGATTTTCAACTTATAATTCACCTCATTCAAATGCCTTATTATATTCTGTAAAACACAGGGCTTCCTGTGAAATATAAAACCTTATTTTTCAATAAATTATTATAAGCCTTGGTTTTAGCACATGGCAGCAACCTTGGTCTGAGACAATAAATCATTCTAAGTTGGGTCTGATTACTACCTGAAAGGGAGACCTCCAGAAAATATCAAGATTGTAGGCTAGGGCTGAGAACTTAAAAACAAACTAACAACATGCTCACAATGAAGATAATGGAACAACACTTCTAAACTCCAGCCAAATATACTACACAGATGTACACATGAAGTCATCAGAAACTTGGTTCAGCTTGAAGGAAATTTTTGGTTATTAAAAATTTCTAACCAAAAGTAGATGCGCTGAAATCACACTTGAGGTATCTTTATTTTAAATCTATTTCCTATGAAGAGAGGTCAGTCTTCAACTTTCAGTCATTCTAAAATTACATTGTCTTAAAATCTCACCCAACATGCAAACCTATCTAGAAAATCTTCTAGAAAAAAATAAACAAACAAGGGTACCCACAATAGCCAATCGTTTTACAGTGGTGATTTGGACACTTTCTACCCATACTTAGGTTGCTTCATTCGATTCCTTCAGGATACTATTGATCAGATCCTCTAATCTCATCATGCCCTCCGTATACTACTTCCCTTTCTCTGTATGCATAGATGTTCTGAACAAATGTCAAATGTATTGATTCAACGAGCACTTAACAAGAAGCTTACATTTATTTTCAGCTCCTCTCAGGCCAAAGAACAGTCCATTAACAGAATATAACAGAGCCTCTGCTTCCTTAAGTGCAAAATTCTGCAACCTCATTTAACATTTATAGCCCTGATCCTGTTCATTTCTATGTATCCTCACTAGCAGTACATAGACCATTACAGAAAACATCTTTCTCAACAGCTTCCTCTGGTGCAGTATTAGAATTTATTACAAATTCAGCATTAGCAATACAGCCTTGCAGAAAGGTTGTTCCTAAATATTTGGTCATAAATATTTTTTTAAAGAAAATCATAATAGAACAGCATTAGTCATAAATGTAAATATATATATATATATCTTTTTATTCAATTTTTACCAAAATGCCTTTCAGTGGAAAACAGATTTATGGGTGTTTAAAGAATTTGAAGAAATCTGCTTCTACACTTTTCAAAGCAATAATCAGTAGACAAATAAGCTACTGATGTCACCTTTTACAAATGATAAGTTTTGTAACTTCTTCCCAATAAATATGAATATTAAGATTTATATGATAACATGTTTCAGTAACTTACAGGAACTGGTTCTGCATCTAAGCATTAATGACTCATACAGAAAGATACTAAATGGATAACAAGCTTTGCACTAAATCGTAATTTCTGCTTTCAAGATAAAGGTGGCTGGAAAGCCCAGCTCTCTCTCTTGACCACATTGATGTTGTAGAACAAAATAATCATTAATCACCTTTAAAGTTTATTTTACAGTGACAAAAAACCTCTTCTAAACTGAAAGATAATTTATTCAGCAGTCTCCAACTGTATGCTTGTATAAACATGTACATCTGCACAAACATATAAACAAGCTTTTAAAAAATAGTCCTACTGTGAAAGAGAAATGACACAAGTCTAAATTTTCTCCTGAAAAACATTTTAAAAATATATCACTACATATTTTTAAATAGATAAATAACACTATCCATCGCTGTATCTATTTTAATATAAGCAAAACTGCACCTTCTCTTATTAGGCACAATTCACAAGTGGACTATACAGGTATCCTCGACTTAAAAGTTTATTTAGTGATGGTTTGAAATTACAACAGCACTGAAACATGTGACTTATGACCATTTTTCACACTTATGACTGCTGCCGGTGGTCGCGTGATTTACATTCAGATGCTTGACAACTGACTCATATTTATGACGGTTGCAGTGTCCCGGGCCCATGGGATCAAATGCCTAATTCACTTAACAATCATGTTACTAATTTAACAACTGCAGTGATTCATGTAACAAATGTGGCAGGAAAAGTCGTAAAATGGGGCAAAACTCTCTTAACAAATTCCTTATTTAGGAATATAAACTCTGGGCTCAATTAAGGTTATAAGTTGAGGACTATCTGTACTCCAAATAAAGGACAAGGTCCTCACCACTCCCATCATTTCTTTTAATGATTTTTTTTTTATTTCTGTTTAAGGAAATAAAGAGTATGGTATATAAGAATGACAATAAAACCAGCAGCCTCAGCTTTACTTCCATGTATTTCCTGCAACTGAAAATAAAACCTCTATTCCAGTACGATACAAACTTTAACTCGAAGGTATTGTTGATTTCTGTCCATAAGATGTTGCATCTCCAGATTATACAATATTGTCTAAACAATATGTTCATTGCATTTTCCACTGTATTCAAAATATGCAAACCCCATCATTTTCAGGAAGAGACAGAGAAATCAACAGATTGTGTTATCTTGTAAAACAAAAATGGTTTTATGGTTACTGTTATTGTACAACCTTGAGAATGTGCCTAATTGAGACTGCACAGAATGAAATCAAAGGTTATGTTAACATTTACTTCTGAACAAGAAAAAAAGATTCTGTAGTACTTTTTAAAGTTGGCTGCTGCTGAAAATGTAAGGATATCAAATATTATTCCAAATATTGACACAAAATCCAAATCCAAATCTCTCTCTTAATATGATATTACATGACATGATAATGTGGTACTTATGGAGTCCAATACACCACCATGCTCATATGCTGTGTCTGAAAAAACTCCTCAAATCAGATTAAAATAAGATAAAATCTGGAGGGGGGAGAGGCACTTTTTGAGGTTTCAGTGATTTTTGTGACACTAAACACACTATCAGGAGACAATGTCAAATATCACAAAGAGGTTGGTCTTTATTTTACACAAATGTGTGCACGCCACCTTGGAAGATGAAAACGATGAAATCCAATAGCTGAAAAAGATACACTAGTCCTTACTTTCCTGGGTACAGCATCACATTTTTTTAAAAAAAGAAACTTCATTAAAGTTTACAAATGCAAAGATAAAAGACTTAAGCAAGCTAAAAAATATTTGAAAAGTACAGAAAAAAGTGAAAAAAGAGAAAATAACACTAGCACTTAGACTTATATACAGCTTCGCAGTGCTTTACAGCCCTCTCTAAGCGGTTTACAGTCAGCCTATTGCCTCCAACAATCTGGGTCCTTCTTTTACCAACCTTGGAAGGATGGAAGACTGAGTCGACCTTGAGCCCTGTCAGGATTGAACTGCCGGCAGTGAGCAGAGAATTAGCCTGTAGTATTGCACTCTAACCATTGCGCCATAAGAAGGTACAGAAGGTAAGGTAAAGAAACTCTTCTACTTCTACACAATTATTGACTTTTAAAGTCATGCCAGGCATGGTTCCAGCTGTTTTCAGGGACCATCTCTCCCCCATTTTACCTGCCTGCCTCACCACATCCAGCGAAGAGTGAATGTTATAGATTCTGATTGTAAAGACCTACGTTTGGGTGGGACCTAGGCAGCAAGCTTTTTCTTCTGTAGCCATTGGCTCTGTTCTCAAGGAGCCATCTTCAGTCCCCCATTACTTCCCTGGAAACAAGGAAACCTGAGGTATAATATCGTAACAATATTGTGTTCTTCATCCAGAAAAGTGAAAAAACATATCAGAAGAGAGTCCTGAAGAATGTCCAGAAGAGAAACCATATAGGGCCTGGAAAAAAAAAAAACTTTTGAGGAATGATTGGTGGTGTTGAGCATGCTTAGCCTAAAAGACTGTAGGGAAGACATAAATGCTTCAAGTATCTGAAGAATGGTCATGTAGCAGACGGAGAAGAATTGTTCAGACCTGTTCCAGAAGAAATGGCAAGCAACAATGGCTATAAGTTACAAGGAGCAGATTTTGAATGGACATCACGAAAGGTTTGATGTGGCATAGCTGTTCGACAATAGAACACATTTTTTCAGGTGATGCTGGACTCTTCGTTATTGGAGATATTTAAATAAAGGCTCAGTGGCCATGTGACAAGAATGCTGTATGCAGTTGTGATGTCACTATGGCATGGCTTCAGCCAGGTTCGCTTCAGATTGACAGGTGGTTGACTAGACTGGATTGGATTAGATGATTTCTAAGGTGTTTTCCACCCATTGTATTTTATGACTCCCTTGTCAGACTGACACATGAAATGTGAGTTAGAAAATATGTAAAATTGCATATTTTGCCACCCTTCAGAAACAAGATTATCATTACTACAAAATCTTGCCACCCACCACATTCTTTAAATAACTGCCAAAATCTGTGACGTTACTTTGCAAGTATATTTAAAATCTCAAAACACTCCCATTTAGACATCTACTTTTTGTGACTCTTCCCCTTATCACAGATGAATACAAGTGAAATGATGTAATAGCTACAATATATACTGTGAGATTTTTTTTAAAAAAAACTATCACTGAGGTACTCAAAGAACAAAGCTTCTATATGTACAAATACAGAGTTCTGAATTATTTAAAAAAATCATCCTATCATTCTAGAAAACATTCCACCAATACTAATCAATGGGCTTGTTGTATTGATTTCTGATCAATAATAAAAATAATCCAATTATGCATATGCATCAACTTTCCCTATAGCAAAAATTGATTTACACAAAGAAAAGACTACAGAATTCAGAATCCTAATTATTTTGGTCCTGTAGTTGTATTCCATTATGTCCTTTTACATTAACATAAAGCATATTGTGTTTTTTTCTTCAGTCAAATATCACTGATCATTGGCATCAGTGATATTTTCATTAAAAATGAATAAAATTTCAACTTAAAGAGACTTGATACAATTCCTACAGTTAGTCCTCAATTTACAACAGTTCAGTTAATGACTATTCAGTTATGTCACTGGAAAGTGACTTATGATCATTTTTCACACTTATCGCTGTTGCAGCATCTCCTTGGTCATGTGATCAAAATTCAGACCATTGGCAACTGACTCACATTTATGACCTTAGCAGTGTCCTGGGATCATGTGATCATCTTTTATGACCTTCTGACAAGCAAAGTCAATGGGAAAGCTAAATTCACTTAACGATGGTAGTACTAACTTAACAAGTGCAGTGATTTACTTAATAACTTTGGTAAGAAAGGTGGAAAAATGGAGCAAAACTCAACAAATGTCTCATTTAGCAACAGAAATTTTGGGCTTAATTGTGGTCATAAGTCAAGGACTACCTGTATTTCGCTCTTATTAAAATCCAATGATGCTGAGAAATATTTACTGTACTTCTGAAAAAAATCTGAATTCATCCCATTGAAAATGAAACTAGAGTGCTTTCTAGATACAAATACCAATAAAATTATGCTGCGTGTGTGTTTGTATATACACACACAGACAGACAAAGATATAATTTTTGTACCAATCATGTGGGGCAGGTATATGAGATATCAATCTCAATTCCACTCATCAGCACACAGGAATGTACCACAGTTTGCCCTGACAGTTTTGATTGGGGTGCGGTTTCTTCCTTGACTTGATCAAGGAATTATTTCTTCCCTAACTCATTATCTGGTTTTGTTTCCTGCTTATCTGGGTGTTGTTGCTAGGAAGGATGTATTCTGGGTTGTTTCCTTTACTTTTGGTTGTATCTTTCAAATGCTATAAACCTGATGATGTAAATGAGATTTATCTTTGTGTTTCTGCGGTTGGCTGATTTATGTGAATGCTCCACTTCTAGGAATTTCCTAGCATTTGGAGATTTGTGTTGGTGTAAACTATCAAGCTTCTCAGTTGAAATTGTGGTTGAATTTGTGTGTTGACAAATTAAGGATTTCTCATTATGTCTTTTTTATTCATTGATATGGGGGGGGGGGGGTTCCCTGCCAATCTTCTGTCTAGTAGCTGTTACAGTCTTTACACTAAATGTTGTAAATTACCTGCATTTTCTTCCATGGATACTGAATCTTTGGGTTTGCTTAAGTTATTTTGGAGGCATATTGTTGATTTATGTGCTACAGTGATGCCAACCAGATGTAATAGTTTATTGGTTGTATCAGAGATGTTTTTGATGTATGGAAGAGCTATCCTTCCCATAGATTGTAGTGATATTTTTACAGTAGGTTGTATAACTTGGCACTTTTTAATGGATATTTGTTGTGCTGAAAGAGGTTGTAAAAATAATCCTTTTTCTCATTTTGGAATTCTGATGTTCTTAATATGTGGAGGGAAGGTTTTTAAAATAAGTAATATTTATCCGTTCTTAAATGAACAAGTAACCTAGACTTTTTAAAATCTGTGTTGCTTAACATCAATCCTCTTAAAGCATGAAATAAAATCAACTTTCAAGAGCCGTTTTGTAGAATATTAAATTTTGTTCAAATAAAAATAGCTACAGCTATGGCTATGGCTTTCAATTTTATACATGCATTTGCCTTTCAAAATTGTTCAAATCTTGATGACTGGATTAAAATTATTTCCCATTTAAATGCAGAGTTTACTATTGCCAAAACACAACAGTGTAACTCTGAAACTAAAGAAAGCTAATGAAATGGATTCTGAGAATATTAAACAATTCATCCTTCAGCTATAAAGTTCAGAAACTGAAAAAGTGCATCACTTCCTGAATGGAATTACCCTACATACAGGCTTCTTGACTGTTGCATTTTGGTGCAATCAGAGCTGCTTAAGATGAAGCACTGATGGGGACATAAAAAAAAAAGGAAGAAAAAAAAAACCCTTTGTTGGAAATGCTGAAAACAATAGAATGGTAATGCGATGGCTGGGATCAGGCCTAGAATCAATTCCTAATTTGCTGGTTCATTTCAAATGGTGCAATAGTACCTTCAGGTTCAAGTTAAAGGTAAGAGGAAGAAAAGGATAAACTAGCACTATATTAGTCATATTTAGAGTCCCTTAGAATTCTATTTTTCAGATTTAGGCACCTGGCACTCACCCCAAGTAGCATATAATCAGAGCAGAGAGGGAGCAAAATAAAAGGCACAAACCCCTCTTATTTTCTGGGTACAAGAATTCAGATTACTTAATATTATATTCCTATATTTCTGAACATCCTGTTAATTCTCATCATGAACATTTGCTATAGCAGGATAGAAATCATTTAAACTTGAGGAAACATTATGCCTGGTTATTTCTATGGATTATGGCTACGTAGAACTTCATCCTAAAAACATGCACTTTGCCCCACCCAAAAGATGGCTACGTAGAACTTCATCCTAAAAACATGCACTTTGCCCCACCCAAAAGATGACACAATATACAAAAACAAACTAAAGAGTAGTGGTGTTGTAACCAGAGGGGGTTTCAGCAGGTTCTGACCAGTTCCGAAATTTTGAGTAGTTTGGAGAACCGGTAGTAAAAATTCTGACTGGCCCCGCCCCCATATATTCTATGCCTTCCAAGTCCCAGCTGACCAGGGGGAAATGGGGATTTTTCAGTAACCTTCCCCTGGATTAGGGTGGGAATGGATATTTTACAGTATCCTTCCCCTGCCACGCCTAAGCCACGCCCACCAAGCCATGCCATTTCACCAAGCCACACCGACAGAACCAGTAGTAAAAAATTTTGAAACCCACCACTGGTTGTAATACACAACTGGCTACTTTGAGAATAGCTACCCAGATAAGAAACTTCTTTCTTTCACTCTGATGTCATGGGTAGCTCAATATGATAAAGGGTTTTGTAATCCTATTTAATCCCTTCCAATTTAGTAAAAAAAGACCTTAACTAACCTTTGACAGTCTTTCATTTTTTCAATCCGAAAGAGGAATTTAAGAACAGGAAAGAAAAGAAGCTGGATTTGGTATTTATAATCCATATATAAGAACAGATTTTGGTTGGCATAAAGTGGTATTTTCTATTGAGTACTCTCAATAGAATGTTCACTTAAAATAGCAACATAAATTACATTACAGAGAAAATAACCAATGAAAATAGGAGAAATTTCCATATTCTGGAGAAAGGCATACTGGTATAAAAATAAATCTTCATTTCAATAATTCAAGATAGTGGTTTAGAAATACAAACGCACAGACAATATGCCTGTTATATCTTTTTATTCATTAGTAATCTGAAGAGTATTTTCACTAGCAATTTCAAACATGGTCATGATTTTTGCTTCCCTTATTGAATGCATCTCACTTTAATTGCAAGCACACAGTACCTTCAACTGATCTTCCATTATTTTTACATGGTTTTATATTATTACTTAACATTACACAAACTTTTGTTCTTTTGATCCACTTACTGTAGGGAAGGATAATGTCACTCATTTTGAAGTACTGAAGAGTAGTACTGAAGTATAGAAATAGTTCTATACTGACCTGAATGAAGGAACTTATTCAGTCCTCAAAGTTCTGGCTGCTGCAGCACCTCACAAAGTCAATGGGGAAGCCAGAAGCAAGGGTCACAAGTCACATTATCCAAGTCTCCCTATTCCCCAGCTGCTGGCCTTTCTTCATTCACATGCACCACTTGCTTTCTCATCTTTGCTTGCATGCACTTTGTATCCTCCTTTCTGGCCTACTTCCACTCGGGTAGGTATTATGTATGCACCCTGTGCTCAATTTCCCTGACCTATAGGGTTTCCTGCCTGAACAGGGGGTTGGACTAGAAGACCTCCAAGGTCCCTTCCACTTCTGTTATTCTATTCTATTCTGTTCTATTCTATCATTATGAGTGGGTCGTTAAGTGGTCACATGATACTGCACTTTATAACTGCATTGCTTAGCAATGGGAATCCCAGTCTCAAATGCAGTTATAACTCAAGGACCATCTGTACAACATCAATTTTTCCTAGTTTGTTTCTTGCTGGTATGTTAGCCTTGTTCTCAGAAGTCAATCCATGCTTGAGTCCTACGATTAAATGAGATTTGCCATGAATGAGACTCTAAAATGTTTGCTTCTTATATGAAGTTAAAATCCTTCTTACTAAAAATTAATGCAGACTATGGTATTTCAACAAACATGAAGTCGAAATAGTTTTTTTTATGTAACAAAATTTTCTAAACTTATGAAATACTTTTAAAATAAACTTACATTAGCTTCATTTACATACTTTCAACTTACTCCATCTATACATCAGTTTCTTTGTTTTTTCACATCTAGTTAAAATAACATGTAGCATTTGCATATATTTTATTCTTGTAAGTATTTACAAGATCAGATGTCTTGGGATCAGATGTCTATCTTATTCCATTTCACTTACATTCCTAAAAGCTTAGTTACCTTAAATTATACATAATCTCTCTCTTTCCCATACTCACATTGCTGTACAATGAAACAGAAACATTAAATATTTTAAAAACTTTAAGACATAAGTGGGTAGATGTGTGACCATAACCAATTTAGTAATTTAGCTCATAGGGAAAAATAAGGAAGTCTATTACTCCAAAATGAGAAAAAGACGAGACACCGTGGGGAAAAACATCAAAAGAAAAGTTGAACTATACAAAACTGCTGACTTCAGGATATTTCTTCTTTAAAAAGCAAGACCCTTTCATTGGAAATATGCATTTTATCCCCACCAAATTGTTTCTGAATAAACATGAATTATTTCAGAAACTGCCTGGAGTTAAACATACATTTCAAAATATTCTCAAGTAGTGCTTTTAGGCAATTTTGGAATCTGAAATTTATCTCGCCATCTGTAATATTTCAACTGTGAAGCACACATATAAAATTTCACTTTCCCTCCCCCAAACCATTCCCCAGTTTGAAATTGTCTTTGCATCCCTGATATATTAGAACATGAAAAACAGCAGCAGCAGCAGCAGCAGCCCAGAAGCAGCTGCCAACTCAATACAAAAATACTGTAAACAAATAGATAGCAAGAAAAAAACCTCCGTGACACAAAATGGTTGTTGCCTACTTTACCAAAAACAGCACTACAGAACATTACAGTATACAGCAAGACATGCACACCCATTTTTAATAATCCCTGTAGTTTCTGTTCCATTAGTAAACATCAAGGCATCTTATTTTGGTTGAACACAGTTTGCTTCTTACATAATACTTACATGTGTTGCCCAACTGCACAGTCAAGTCATCCCTCTCTTGCAAAATCATTATGGGAAACTGATGATTTTCAAAAGAAAAACTTGGGATTGCTGCTTGATCTCTCAAAGGGCTGGTAACCTTATATGGGGTGGGGGCACAGAACTGCAGTGTTCCTTTAAAAAAAAAAAGCAATTCCAAAGAGTTTGGAGAAAAGAGATAAAAATTCAGAATCCTCCGTTAAAGGATATTCCAGGATTTGATAATTAATATAAGGATAAGTAATTTAAGCTGCTGGACACCACCTTTAACATCCTGCGTGTTTGAATATCTGCAGGGCTACCTTTATTGCAAGTCAAGTAGAGCAGGCTCTCTCCATGCCCCATAACCGAAAAACTATCACCTTCACAGTGACAAGATGGCTTTTATGACAGTCTTTCCTTTGGAAATAACATATTCTGGCACAAAAAGCCCCTTTCCCTTTGGCATTAGGAAAATCTTAAGTAATTAGTTGAAAGTATGTTGGCTATGTGGTTATCTATTCCATTCTAGACGTATCATTGATAATTTGGTTTCCGATACAATCTGAGTTACAGAGGTAGGAACTGTATGACCCTTAAGAGTCATACAGTTCCTACCTTGACTCATAGAGTCAAAAGCCCTATGAGATACCTACACCACCACCCATATGTTTTCCTTACATTAATGCCTGCCAGCTGGAATTGTACCTGAAGTTTGTGGTGGAGTCTAGAATTCCAACAGGAATTAAGGGATAGCACTTTAAGAAACATAGGTACAGGAAAAAATAAATACTCTTTCCCCCTGGTAGTCACCCCTTAATCACAATTAAGCCTGGAATTTTTGCTGTAATCGTTGCTTAAATATTCTGTATATTCATAGAATTATACATTGACTAATTTACTATATCATTAACCCAGTTTACTATGTTTCTCTAGTGTTTTAAACTCTTTTAGGTAAATTTGTCTCTGTTACTTACATTTCAAAGATCATACATCCTGCTATAGAAAATTAACAGCTGGGCAGTAAAATAGTTTAGAAGCAGGAGATTACTTACAATAACTCAACACAGGCAAGTTGTGCATTGCAAAATAATTGGAACAATGATTCAATAATGTTATGGAATGATTTAGTAATAAGTCCAACATATCTGTGACTTCTTGGTGATCAGATGTTCAACGGAATTAAAGTTTCAGAAGAATTGGGAATTTATGCTTCTCAGATAATGCGTAAGGATGTTGGACAAAAAATTTATGAATCAGAATTTGAAATTATGGACTGAGAATCTTGTCTTAGTATTGATTTTATTAAATTATTAATTTTCTATAATGAAGGTTTTTGTATTACTGAACTGCAGATAAAGAAATGCATTCATTGCCTGTCTTAATTTTATTGTCCACTTAGCAGAGTCCTACACATTTATTAATTTTAGAGAACTTTTTTTTTCTTTTTAGGTACATCATAAAATTATAGAAAGGGCTGGCGCATTAAAGGCTTTCAGAACCAAATAAAAACATTTTAAACTAACCATTTCCTGCTCTTCCTTCTGGGTGAGGAATGATATCATTCAACAGCCACATGGTGACATGACAATATAAGAAGGCATTGCTTATGTGACATGTAATTTACTCTTCAATCTCTATGCAGCTTTTAATATCATCCACCATGGTATTCCAAGTTAGGGATTGGAAATATATTTGTTGAGGGTCTACTCCTTCCTAAACAAAAAGCTTCAGATTGTAATTCAGGTAATAATTATTCCGCTTTATAACTTTTGAGTTAAAGGATGTCACAGACTTTAAGTGTATCCCCCATGTTTTCTAGCATCTGTTTAAAGTTGCTAGAAGTGATCTTCAGGGATTGTAGGACTGAATACAACCTATAGGTAGATGACCATCCAAGTCTACTTCTTTCCATGTTAATCAAATACGTCTTGGGCTGATTCCTGTTGATCCCAAATTGTGACCGGGGAAGCTGTAAAAACTTGAAACTGAAACCAGACAAATTAGGAGTTGGAGAGATTTGATTGGGGTAGAGAAGTCCTAACCTCTTTATGATTTACAACTACACCTCTTCTTGGTTAGGTCTAATCAGACTATTTTATGCATGCAAGGGCTATCTACTGATTCAATTACTGTGAAGCAGGTTATCCTTGAAGGAAACTTAGAAGTTGCACTGGGTCCAGAATACGTCATCCAGACTTCTGTTGAGTGCTTCCCAATGACAGTTATTCTGTTAACACTATAATAGCTTCCCATTTTGTTCTTGTTCAAATTCAAGGAGCCTGATACATAAATCCTTTAATGCTTTGAATCCTGCCAAGCCATAAAGAGGCTCACCTGAAAATGACTACAGGGGTCAACTTTCTTAGTAGCATCACTGTATTTATGGATTTCCCTCTCCCTAGAAGTTCAGACTGTTCCATTCTCGGTTTGCTTTTTTTAAGAAGCTAAAAAACATTTTTATATCCAAGCTTCCTTCCACAACCACCCAACATATTACTTAATATATTACTTAAAATTTACTGCTCGAATATTTTAAGTTTGGAGCTATGAATATTAACCAGCTATGGATCATAGTAATTTATGAAGATAATAATAGATCTGATGTAGTAAAATGTATCTGATTATCAAATTTGTATTATTGTTTTAGATCTATACGGTATACTGATGTGAGCTGGTAAATGAAACAGAATAAATGAATGCTTTGGCTGTTTCTGAAGCAGTGACTAAAATATGCTATAAAGCAGGGGCTTCAAGCTGGCAGCCTGTGGGCCGGATGCAATACATGCAGGCCACGCCCATGTCAGTTCTACGAGTTTGACACTGTGCTATAAAGCACACATCTATTTCTATGAAGGAAAAAACTAAATCTGTAGACGGGTTTACAGTCACTGAAAAATGCAATGTCATTTTCACTAAGTATATTGTATGAATTGTGATTTCCAAACCGTGGTTTATAATTTTTTTAAATAACTGTGGTTTATGTAAATCACAACTGAACACATCATGGTTTGGCAAAGGTACAAATCCAAGCATTATGTACCATAATAGTATGAAATGTCAGTCTTATCTTTAAAGCACCTCTTTCTAAACAACTAAATCTTCATTTTAGATTTTATCAGGATGAAAGGTATGGTTATCTCAGGGTTTGCACTCCAAGATTAGATAATATTTTACCACCCTACAAGATTTTGGCAATGACTGCAACACATTTGGCTTACCAGGTAGCTTTTTCTCTTGTGGAGAAAACTAAGCCAAAACTCTGGATGACACAAAATTCTGTTACAGGTTTTACATAACATATGCCTCATATCTATGCAAATCTGACTTTTTTCACAATTTTTTTTTTGAGAGAGATGAGATCTCATGTTCTTTGAATTCTGAATCTCACACAAGTATATAAGTATAATTTATCTTCTGCAATTATACTATTATAGAATTAATTATACTATTAATTCTCTTTACTATGCTTGTAAAAAAAGAAAAGAAAAATGGTATATTTATGTTTTAAATAAGTGAGTGTGCAGTGTATATTAAAGTTCATACTAGTTAAGCATATTGCAATAGTACCAATTTAAGGTCAAGTTCTTAATTATGAGGGCCACATACTAGACAGTTAGTTTCTTCTAAGTGAAGAGATCTGAGAGCACATAATGACAGAGAGAACTGCAGGGTACATGTGACCAGCAGTTTCCACAAGTCTTCAAAGCAACCTTTTAACTATTTTCCACACTGTGAGTGGCAGCTCTGCATTTGTTGTATCTCTGCAATGTTTCTGAAGCAGCCAAGTTTATTTCGATCCAGTTATCACTGCAAAGTCAGTAGTGATATTCCTTCATTGTAATTGTTTTAGCTCAGTGTTATAAAATATTTCAATGTTCAGCGAACAAGGCATCAGTAAAATACTTTATGTCATATTAAGATGATCACTGCATCTCACAAGGCATCTACACAGATTGCATACTTTGTTACACATTTTGGGGCAATTCCCCAACAAAATAAATTCTCCTGCCAACTTGTACAGTAGTTATTCCCACATGGCTATCCTGTGCACTAGTGCTTACCGTCTGGAAAGAACTTACGGGTGTCTCCTATGACAACTTTTAGCCTTCTACTGAAAACTAATATTTTTACCTAGATTTTGCCTATGAATGGTTGTCTTTTTATTCCCCTTACCTCAATTTTAAATAAAACATTTACTGTTTTTGCATTGTTTTGTGTACATACACACACATAATATTTGTAACAATAAATATGAACTGTATCTGCATAGAAAAGTGTATTGAGATATATTAAATACATGGATACATACAATTCTGGAAATTCAACTAGGAGTTAGAATTCTGTGTACACTTTTGGAAACTAGTAAAAATAAAATTGGTATTGGCTGTATTACACGTAGGAGTGAGAGATTGGCTTAGGTGTGTCAAATTAATAGAAATTATGCCTTAGCTATGTGAAACCTGCTGTAGGTTAAGTTGAGTCACAGAAAATGTTGCAATAACCCAGGCACATAAAATGAAGTACAGCTGCACTTCATTTACTAATATGCTCCTCAACCACTTTCTTTGGCTGCCTTCTTTTCATGTATGTGTAGGCTACTTGTATTCAGAAATTCTAGTGATTATATTTAGATTTTCTGTGCTTCCATTTATATTTTGGAAATCTTTTTCTAGCATTCAAAACTGGCATGGATCCTGAAAACTTTGGTTTTAATCTTAAACTAACTGTATAGAAGTTAGAATCACTTTTCCCCTAATAGCTACTCTGCACCCCACCCAAAAGAACTTTTAAAGCTCAATTAGACACACACAGAAAAAAAAATTCTTTCCATGAATTTCTGTTATATTAAGAGGTTCTAATTTCTAATAGGAAATATGTTTATGTGCAGTATTTAAAATCCAGCCAAAGTGCCAGCATTGTTAATGTTTTTAATGTTTCATTAAAAAAAGACCACATTTGTTATTCAAGTTGACAAGGATCCATGCTTACTAGTATCTCTTATTTCATTGGCAAGCGCAGGTAAAATACAACTCTCAGAACATCTGGTATGCCCCCAAGCAGTCACTTATGATCTAAGAAGAATGTAACATGACTAACTAGTTCTTCCAATGTTGTTTTCAAGCCAGTAGCTCTCAACAAGTCTTTCAAAAACAATGGGTTAGAACTTGAAAGAACTAAATAACATTTTTTATAATTACCAAACTATCTCATGCTATTTGTGGAGAAGAATCAGATGCTGGGGGGGAAAAAAACAAAACTGTTTGGTAACTATAACTCAGTATAACTAAAACTCTAGGTGTTTTCAGAAATGACTACAGAAACAGAAAAGGGGGAAAATGTTGTTTTTCCACAACGTGAAAGATAACCTTACAGATATATTCCACTTTTGTTCCAGTAACTATCCCCTTTCTGGTCAGAAAAAAGTCATGGGTCAAATTGATGTATGATAGATATCTATAGCATGTTTGCTTGATTACTTACAATTAATTAATTTGGAACACCTTTCCTTGGGAGTTCGCAGCCTTCTGGAAAGCCTTAAAGATCTGGCTTTTCCCCACGTGTTGGGGTAGAGAAAAGTTGGAATCCAGTGACATCGTTGATGGAGGGGTGTTTTGGAGAATACCAGAGGTTTCTGCAATGGTTTTATGTAAAGTATTTGTTGTTTTTATTACTATGTGTAAGGCCCATGGTGTTTAAAATAGGCAGCTATATGTCTCTTCATTAAATAAACAAAACTGATCATTTCTGCACATTTGCTCCAATTTCTGAAACATATTCTATATCTATCTCCCCTCATAACATAACCACATAGTTTTATTTAAAGTATATGTACACCTATGCTCTGTTCTCACTATTCAAATTTTCTTTTATTTAAGGCAGAAGTGGATAAAGTAGCAGAGAACACCACTTGGCAGAATACAATTAAATAACCTCACTTTATTAAATCAACTTCCTCCTTGTTAGTTTATATTCAAAACGAATATAAAATGTCTTGGGCATAATAACCATAGCGATATTGTTAAAAACTCCTGAGGGACTCTAACTGCAACCACAGCCTCAACAGAACAACAGCATACCGAGATGGAAAACTGTTCTAGCTACTTCCTCTACTCAATCAGAAAACCCCCTCTTTGAGCCACTTTCCAGCAAAAATATATAATAACTGTTTAAAAGTTACAAAGTTATTAAGATATGCTATTTATAACAGATGCAGCCTCTTTTCTCAAGCATATTTTAAGTGATCCATTTAATTATAATTTTCTTCAACCTTTGAAGAACAAGACAAACTTTCTTGTTAGTTCTGATTTAAATGATTAAGACACAGCAGTCTTTTAGTATTTTGCATTTTGTTTCCTTTCATCAGGCACCAAGCAAAAGTAAATGAACCACTCAAATATTTTACAAAAATGAGACTGGACTTGAAATCAGGACACCATGAAATGAAATCTAAATGGGCATGATACTAGTAAAGAAAGAAGGCAAGGGTATCAATTCACTCCCTTATTAACATTTTTCACTGCATTAGAAATATTGGCAGAAAAATTACAAGGTGATAAAGAAGCAACAGATTTTAAAATTCATAGAGTACTTAAGTGATGGAGGAACCTAATGATTTCTTGATTAGGATCTTTTGCAATTATCAACATGAATGTACTATCAAAGTGATACTATTTCAAATGGCACCAATCAGAATTTCAGAGAGAATTTTACATGAATAACAAGAAACTGTCAGTATAGATAATCCTTGGTTAACAAAAACTCATTCAGCAACCATTTGAAATTGTGAGTGTTAAACGAGTGGAACTTAAGACCAGTCCTCAAAGTTTCAACTGTCACAGCACCTTCTGCAGACACATGATTGCAATTCAGATGCTTGGCAACCACTTCATAGTTACAAGGGTTGCACTGTCCTGGATTCATATTATCCATTTGCAACCTTCTCTGCTGTCTTCTCACGAGCAAAGTCACCGGATAACTGGCAGAGAAATTTCCCCTGCTGTTTTGCCTCCTGAGGAGCCCCATGACTACAAGGATCTCATACTCTGTAGCACATGCCAGCCTGATATAACCTCCGTTCGCACTCCATAGCGCATGCCCGCCCACCCACCTGGCATGCTCACATGTCAGCACTCTCCTGCCTGTGCAGCAGCATCCCTCCCATGCCCAGATGCTGCTCAGGTGTCTCTATACCATTCACACCATCTGCTTGTGAGCTGCCTGGGACTTGTGACTTCCTACTGGCTTCCCCACTGATTTTGCTTGTTGGAAGACAGCAGGATGTCACAAGTCAGAGTCATGTGAGGTTGTTGCTTAACAACCAGCAATTCTCGCATAACAGTGACTGCCAGATTGCCACTGCTAAGCAATGTAATCAAATGACATCATACTTTAGGAGCGTTGTGGTTAGCAATGAAAATTCCGGTCCCGATCATCTTTGTTAAGCAAGGACTACCTGCAAATTCATATGGAGCAGAAGAGTCAAACAAAATATTGTACACAGAGAAAAGTGGCCTCGCCCTTCCAAATTTTATATAGTATCATAAAACAAGCTGCCTGTCATATTAACAAGTAGATAAAATTTCCAAACAGCAGAATGACAATTTTAGGAACTAGCTTAACCAATGGATGTCATAAATATTTATGTTAGAGAGTTACACAGGAGGAAAAAAACTTAAGAGGACATATTATTGCACAACTTTTCATAAAAGTATGGAATTCTGCTAAGGGAATAGTAAGCTTTACAATTTACCTCTAGCTTCTCCTTCAAATGTTTTTCATGGCAAAGATAATTACAGCAAGAAAAATGTAATTACATATACAGATATAGTTCACTCAGATTCTACAAATAGACTAAAAACACGACTTACTGAAGGCTCAAATATACCATGGCTAATGTATTTACAAACAGCCAAAAGGATAAAATCAGATCTCAAGGAAAGAAAGCCATTTAAAACAAAAATATAGAATTTAAAATTTTTATTTATTTATTCATTTTTAAAATGCAAAACAAGCACTACTTAATAAGGTTGAATTGGGCTAAGAGAGAGAACTGGTCCAAGGACATCCAGCTGGACTTCATGGATAAGATGGGAGTAGAACTCAGTTTCCCGCTTTCTAGCCTGGTAACTTAACCAAACTGGCTATGTTCAAACAAAAAATAATGCAAGGAAAAAAAACCGAAATCAGGCTGACTTAGAGCTGGTCACTCTCTTTTAACTAAAATTACAGATTTGTTATAGAGCAGGGTAACCTGGCAGTCCATGGGTTGGATGCATCACGCGCAGGCCACACCTATCTCAGCTCCGCAGAGGAAACCATTGCGATAGGTCACGTGACAGCAATGTGACATGGCAAGTTTGACACCTGTGTTATAGAGAAAATATGGGAATATTATACATACTGCCTTAAGTTGTATAAGGGCACTAGTTGAATACCCGTACTCCACTATGAAACTATGTGATCGGGTTTGATAAACCAGCACTTACAGCTTGAAAATTAATGAGTACTTACGATCAGCCTCTCCCCTCCCCTTCTCTCCCTCAGTCTGCCCCAGAGAAGCCTCCCCTATCCTATGCCTTTCTCTCCCTCAGCCTTGCCCCACAGAACGCCCCCCTATCCTATCCCCTTCTCTCCCTCAGGCTTGCCTCATAGAAGTCTCCCTATGCTATCCCCTGCTTGCTGCTGTGAAAGTAAAACTGAAACTGAAACTCCTCTCCTCTGCTTGTGTTTTGCATTTGAAGATATTTCTTTTCAGGTGGGAGGGGGAATAGAACTCTTAGCATCAGAGCATGGAACAGGTTTATTTTCAGGTGTGGAGGGGGAGTAGAACTCCTTAGCATCAGAAGGCTGTTTGGAAAGTGAAACAGTATTTGCTGGGAGCAAGGAGGAGACAGGAAGGAGCCTGGCCATGGCTTAGCTCAACGGTTCTGTAGTAAAGCTGCTTGCTGCTGTGAAAGTAAAACTGAAATTGAAACTCCTCTCCTCTGCTTGTGTTTTGCATTTGAAACAGATTTCTTTTCAGGTGGGGAGAGGGAGTAGAACTCCTTAGCATCAGAGTGTGCTAATAATAATATAGGAAATACTAATGCTCTGATGGTCATTTCAAAAAATCCTTTCTTAGTCAGCACCTAGAAGCCAAGAGGAACATACGGGGCAAATTTCAAGTTTGTAGGCTTTATGGTTCTGAAGATTTTGTGATGATGTGTAAATGGTATTTTGCTTTTATATATATAGATGATATAAATCTAATAATAATAGTAGCCAATGAAAAACCCTATATTATCAATAGTGATTAAAAAACAGCTAAATCAAGGCTTAGTGTCATATGGCATATATGCCATATGCATATTCAATGAAAACTCTAACATTTTAGCATACTTTGACTGTATTTTCAAGCCATGATAAGCCAATATTTTGAAGAATTCTGGTTTACTGCAAATGCCCAGCGTACCGAACGAACAGCCCATTGTCATTTGATTCTCCTGCCAATGAACACACCTAAACAAATTTTAAAATTTTCATGGTGGAATCATATGCACATTGAGATGCCTGTTTTGCCATTCCTAAAATGCTGTTTCAGTTTTTGACTTCTTAAGGGAATTCTCCAAGACAAGGCATCCAGCTGGAATTTAGATGCCAAAAATGTCCCTTTTGGCACCATAACTGACATTTGTGCATGAAACCTTAAAATCAGTTAGCATTCTTTTCATGTTAAAGCAACAGGAATCTGAATACCACTAAATGAACTGGGACCACGTTTCTCTTTGTTATCATTTATCTTTTAGAAAAACTGGCCATCAATATCAGAGATGAGGTTATCTGGAGATTTCCATTTTAAGAAAGCTGCTTTAGAATAATAAAATAAATATTATTAAAGATGTAGATAGGAGGTTTATATCAACTTTTTTAGTCTTTCCCTAACCCTAACCCTAGAGTTGCCAATAATGAAGTCAAGCAAATACTTGCCACAAACTGAGAATAAAAATAACAGAAAAACAACCAACAGTTAACAATTTATTAACTTCGAATTTAGAATGTTAAACATACTTTTACTTTAAATAACTATGAGAATATTATAGGTTCTGCATATAAAGACATCATATTAGCATAATTTGCCTAGTCCATGACACTGTGATTTATTCCCAGAGTAGTTTTGTAGGTAAAAAAAAACAATAACTATACATTTAAATATAGCCCCTGCTTTGTGGAATATTCTCCCCTCAGAGATTAGAATACCCCCAACCCTTTTGGCTGTTTGTATAGCTTTAAAACATTGCTATGTATTGGGGCCTGGGGCTTGGAACATGTTAAAGGCCAAGTTATTTGGCTTTATTATTAGCTGATTATCACAGCTGCTGTTTGTACTTATTTTGTGGATGGTTTATTTTATGTTTTCATAATTTTATATTTTTAGAACTGTAAGCCACCCCGAGTCACTTGGTTGAGTTGGGCGGTCATAGAAATTGAATAAACAAACAAACAAAATTTAAATAAACACACACAATACAAACACAGAGCACTGGATAAAAAGCAGTGAATTGTAAATTTGTTCTTCCTTCTCAGTCAGCTTCAGAGAAAACCAGCTTCACTCCTTATCAGCTCTCAATCTGTCTGAACTCTATAATGACGTATTGCTTGTTTTAATTTTGGTAACCATATGCCCCCGATACAGAAATCTGTACCATTCTTAGATAGTAGAAACAGTGCTGTAATGCAGTATCTCCAAAAGGCTACTACAGATATTACACAGTTCAATGTACAGTGCTAATTTTAGACAGTTTGAGTAAAATATGTAATTCAATTCTCTTTCCACAATACTGTGGCATAACAACTCTATGGGGGATTTTTAAAGGAGTGAATAGGCTTCAAAGTAATAAGAAATATCCAGACTGTTCCAAATATTATAATTCGGAAATCTCTGGCATACAATTAAGAGCTGAATGACAAACAAAATGAACCTGGGTCTAATCAAAACAAAGCTTTTCCCAATCTTGACATCAAAATTCAAGTCCCAGAATTTCCCAGTGAGTGTGGACACTGATGAGAATTCAGGAATTTGAAATCTAATGTCTATATTACAAAAAGCTACCATTACTATACAGCAGAAGTCTTCAAACTTGGCAGCTTTAAGACTTGTGGACTATGCTGGCTGGAGAATTCTGGGAGTTGAAGTCCACAAGTCTTAAAGCTGCCAAGTTTGAAGACTTCTGCTATACAGCAACAGATAAACATTTTGGCCAGCTTATTTATCCAAAATAATGTAGTCTTTAATGGGCCAACTATAGTCAATGAAATAATCTGAAACTTTATTTGCAAGCTATCAAAACATTGCTTTTTTTGATAGGAAGCAGAAGTTAAAAGGTATTAAGACAGATTTAATAATAAGAAGCCAGAGATATGACTGAAAGAGAGAAAAGAATATTCCCCCTCTGCTTACCTATTGCTTGACATACAATAGTAAAATTACCTTAACTGGCAAACCATCTGTGATAATCAGAGAAAATTACAGGAAACTATGTCAAATGTATATTTACCTTCACTGTTAGCTGCATGAGGAGATACAACACATTTTCCTACTGTTTGCACACACCTCAATTAGTCACTATAAGAACAGTGATTTCTTGAATTGTATGTTCAAAAAAATTAGACTTGACAAAAACAGGAAGGGAAAAAAATGAAGTCTAAAATCCATGAACCCATTTTTCTCACAGCAATTTTTAAAGGCCTCAGTTCTCAGGAAATAAATGAGGAAATTAGTAAAGGCTTGAGCATTTGTTAATTCGTCATCACTGTGATACCAGAATCCAATTTCCCTGTCTAGCTGCCAAGTATATTTGGTCATTTATGTAGTTACCTTTCCTACACACAAGTTACAAAGCAATATTGAAATGGAAAGTTTCAGTATTACTGAATCTGTTACTAATATACCAGAAGTATCTATTATATAAACCAGTTGTTACTATGTGTAAAAGTTGAAGGCTTCCCTGAAAATCACAGCTGTACAAATAAAAATAGTATTTTTAAGAGCCAATTACCAAGAATATCTTGTCTGATCCTATTCATACAATACATACATCAAGCCATGGTCTCTGTTGCTTAGTATCCCAGCACCATTAAAGATTCATAGCAACCAAATTACTATATTTATAATTATATTACTTAAAATTGATTTAGTAATTTTATGATCAGCAAATGTAAGAGTCACACCAAAATGAAATCAAGTACGTCAACTGGAAGTTTTAAATGAAGCCTATGTAAATCATAGCCAGAGTAGGGCAAGGCTTAAGGAGGCTGTAACCATAGACTCAGCATGCTTGGAAATTAACTAGCAAGGAAGGCTGCTTCTCACTGCTTGTTAATTATTGAACTTCCCCAAAGTAGGAAGAAATATCAGAGAAGAAATGTACAAAGGTTTTTTCCATAGTTAAAGATATTTTATTCTCTAACTTCAGAAGAGAAGACTAATGGCTTCAAATTCTCAAATAGTCCTTTGGATCTGTACGTTTGTCCTAAGTAACAAATTATGTGTAGAAAACCACCCCTCTCCTAGAAGAATGAAATATTTTAGGAAATATTAAAAAAGGAGAGAAGGTATAAATACACCTCCCCCCCCCCGACACTCTCAACTCCATGTGGTCAGCTGCACCACAACCACAACCACGTGCTTCTGTTCATCAATAAATGGACCCTCTTTCCAATCAGCCTCCGTTTTGTCTTCAGTGCCTTTCTCCCGGCTTGGACTTGGACTTGGATATTTCTTCCAACATATGCATGGTTCTCGTAAGGAAAGTGCAGATATTTGTTATCTATTAAATGGCATATGAAATCTCATTACTGATCTGTATCAACATATGTGATCATGCTTCATGGATAGAAGCCAATATCATACTCATTAAAATATTCTAGATCCTATCTTACTTATGTTTAACATTTTACTTAATTTAATGAAAACTAAATTGATTAAAGGATTTTTTCCCCTAAAAATACTGCTGCTGAAACCAAGAGACTTATATATCTATTTACCAGGTTAATATGCTTCACATACCTCCCTCAGTAAACGATTTATTAAACAAATTTATAGGGGTGCCCAATTAACACATTAAGTCTTACAAAATTAAAATCTTCAAGCCTATAAGACCCCCTCCCCTCCCCCAGCACAGTCACAACAATCACTTGATTGGCTCTATAGCAATCTGGGGTCCCTAATCCCAAAAATGCTTTTTCTAAAGGCAATCAGAATTTTTGTTTTTCCTTAAAGACTTTTCACTTCTCAGGCCAGGTCAGAGCTGAAGAAGCTTCTTGGATGAGAAGTGAAAGGTCTTCAAGGAAAAACAAAAGTTCCGGTTGCCTTTTGAAAAAGCACTTTTGGGACAACCATGATCTGGGAAACTCTATAGACTTGCTAATAGAACCATATCTTCAGAGCCTTTTGAAATAATATCAAGGTGGAGTCACTCTTATCCCAGTGGGAATGATGTTCCTTAGGAAATGAACCACCACAGAGAAGGCACTTTTTCTTGGACACAACAGATGTACTTCTGTAAACTAGCTTGGTCTAGTGGTTAAAGCACCAGTATAGAAAGCCAAAGACTGTGAGCTCAAGTCCTGCCTTAAGCACAAAAGCCCCTAGCTTTTGTGAGAGGTAGTCACTCTCTCCAGCCCAACCCACTTCATATGATTGTTGTTGTAGGGGAAAAGAGGAGGAGGAAGGTGTGCTGCATGTGTTAGATGCCTTGAGTTATTTGTAAAAACAATAAAGGTGGAATATAAATAAATAAAATAAAATAGATGGGATCCATAATATTACACTCTCTTCCCAATTTGGTTGGCCAAGTAGATGTAACTAGGCAGAGGTGGTCCTTCAAATAACATGGCCCCAAGCCAGATTAAACACAAAAACATAAATTGCAATAACAACCACAATGTTAATCCAAACAACACCTTGGCTTTGGGAAGTTCAACAATCAAAAACATTTCTTGCAGTATATTTTTCAAGGCTAAGGCCCTGCTGAAACAGTCATTCAGAAGACCAAAAGCCTAGAAGACAATCTTTTACAAGAATATTTGTCTTTTTCTCTAGTATCTTTCACTAGAGAAAACTTGTTATTGATAGCATACAATGCTATCATGTTACTGATGGCATATAAAAAAATGAGTCATGCAAAATACTAATACTCTACTTATATTGTATATTCTCATACAATATAAAACCTAACTTAACAAATAGAATTGTTTGTTCAGATTACAATCTATGTGTAATTAAACAATATTACCATCTAATAACATCCTAGAAAGGTCAATGAATCACAAAGGTTGAATCATAAATATTCAGGTCTATTTTAGCCTAGCAGCCAAATATGATATACAAACTGGCATCATTTTTATAAGATAAACTATTATAAATTGTGCCAAATGTGTGTCTGCGCGTGCACATGCACATGAATAAACGTAAGGAAAATGTTTGTTTTATTTTTATAATAAAAATTGCATTTTTAAATACAATGACATAAACTTCAAATGTTTTATTACATTTTATATTTTTGATTAGGATGTATTTTTAAAGTGGAAACCATCCAAATTAAAAATATAAAATTTTATATTTGAAAATATATATTCAATATATATATGTGTGTTTTTTGAGGTTTTCGCGGGTGTTTGTATGTAGGTCTTTGGTTATTCGGGTCTTCTCCCACGTAAAATTGGAAGTATCTTGGTGAGCACGATACCAGGAGCACGAAGCCGAGAACACCAGCCTGAAGATGACGAATGAGACTTCGTCAAAACGTCGCCAAGATACTTCCAATTCTACGCGGGAGAAGACCCGAATAACCAAAGACATACATACATACATACATACATACATACATACATACATATATATATATATATAATATAAAAATACATCCTAATCAAAAATATATATTGACAATGGTAAGAATTCTATATGCAAGAAGATGGAAAGACGCACTAATTCCCACATGGAAAAATAGATGATAAAGGTGATGGAGTTGGCTCAGTTGGCAACACTCTGTTGTAATTAAAGATAAGAATCAATGTAGTTTTGTTTTTATTTGGAAATTGCCGTGATTTTTGTATTTTACTATACTGAAAAAAGCCAGATGTCACTACTTTCTTTCTTTCTTTCTTTCTTTCTTTCTTTCTTTCTTTCTTTCTTTCTTTCTTTCTTTCTTTCTTTCTTTCTTTCTTTTTACACCTTTTTTTCCTTTATCTTCCTTTTTATTTCTATTTCCTTATTTCTATTTCTTATAACAAACTTTAATAAAAATAATTAAAATGAAATCATTTTCTCCATGATAATGTACTCCTAACCTGTTATTTTATGTCTCCCAATGATGCACTCATTTAGGGCTACTGTGACTGAATCCATTCACACTGCAGCCGATCATCCTCTTCCTCTTTTCAGTTCCATTCCTCCCAGCATTAGAATCTTTTTCGAAAAGCTGAGTCTTCACATAATGCATTCTGATTAGGATAATTTGTGTCTGGTCATTTACGCCTCAAGTAAGAAATCTGGATAATTTGTTTGATGATCCATTTGTTTGTTTTCTTGGCTGTCCATAGTACTGTCAGGGCTTTTCAACACCGAAGTTCAAAAGCATCAATGCTCAATGTCTATGGAGATCCTCAGTCATCCAGGTCAGGGTTGTCTCAAAGGAGCTTTTTTCAAAAGGCAACTGGATTTTCTATCTTTTTTCTTCTCTTCTGGAAGTTGTTTTGCTTCTCATCCAAGACACATTTTGAGTTCTTACTGAATGCTGAGGAATGGAAGGATTTATATTCCTTGCAGTCGTCTGGTTGTTAGCACTTGGAAGGTGGGTTAGTAGCTCTCTGAGAGTTGTTGAGGTCCCTTTGGGGTTTAAATAAAACAACCACTTCACAAACACATGGCACAACATAGGAGAACAAACCCATCAGGACAAAATTCAGCAATCCATCTGCATTTGAATGACAAAGGTCACTCATTTGGAGACAGTAAAGTCCACTTTTTGGACGGAGAGGACCACTGGTTTGGAAGAGGGGTTTTTTAAAAAAGGCCATTACTGTTAAAATTGAACAGCCCTCTCTCAACAGAGGGGGTGGGATACAACACCAACTAGCTCCTGTTAACAACACAGCAGTTCCAAAAAGATTCCATAGCCATTTGCAATCTGATTCAGATGACCTGGAGGGCATAGATAAATCCCTCAATGACACTGAAAGAGCTAATGACTCACCTTCAAAGCGCTAACAACTAGATGGAATCCATTCCCCAGCATTGAGTCTGCTTCTTGGATGAGAAGTGAAATAACTTCAAGAGGTATATAAATCAAATAAACCAGAAACCAGAAGAAAAAACAGAAGTCCAGTTGCCTTTTGAAAAAGCACCTTTGGGATCAATGCTCAATGCATCAATGCTTTTTCTATCCTACTTCTTTAAAGTCTAACTTTCACTTCCATGGAGTGTCATAGGGAATACTGTGACTTGCACAATTCTGATCTTTTTTAAGTATAGATGCCAGACAGAAACTGGCTGAACCAAGGGAAGGAGTCCAGCAGTCTTTATGTAGGCACAGAAAGACAAAGTCTGATCCCCCTTGAATACTGTTAAACTGTATCTAGTCTGGTCTAGGTGCAAGACATCTATCTGGAAGATTTCTGTATAAGAGGTAAGAGCAATTCAGTAGCTAAATGAACTCTGCATATGTGGATCTGATGGTTTGCGCCTGACATTAGACCACATCACAGCATTTGAATATCTTTTCCAAGGTCTTCAAGGTTGTTCTACCAAGTGCTAGTCTATGGCATATTTCTTAACTGTTGATGGTTGGTATTAAAATATAGATGGTATTTACTATTTCAATATCTTTATTGTCTATTCTAAAGCTGGTACTACAAAAGTTAGATTAAGTTGGATGCCAATTTCACTTCCTATATCATGTATAATACATTCTCCAAAATAACAGTTCTCTCCAAATCACATATTGACATTATTATGGCTGTAATCATTATCATATAATGGCAATGCTGACAAAAATATATTTGTATCTTTTTATGGACTTTACTTTTGCTTCTTATACTCAAAATTTATATTGTGTTTATCAATAGGTATTAGAATCCATTAACTACAGTTGTTAGATACAATAACAGAACTTTCTGACAGGTGGGGAAGCTCTCTCAAACTGCCAGATGCAAAGGCACAAAAAGCTGTCTTAAGTCAAACATCTGACTCGGTACTGTTACTGTTCTTTCCAAATTTGATCTTCAGATTGCCAAAAATTCCAAATTGGAAATTCTGTAGATTGCCAATACTACAGACTTGACTGAGAAGGCTGATACAGATATAATGTCAAGCCTTATCAGCCTTCAAGATTTCAAGTAAGATACCTGTTGAGACAAGCCATAATGTAGTTTCACCTTGGCTTGGCATGTTATGTGAATCAGTGTTTGTGTTTGTAAAGTATCATTTGTGGCTTAGCATAAAATGTGAATCCTGCCAAATGTGGCTCAATTAACGAAATGTAGCTTAGATATCTATGAGGTCAGCCAACCAGTTTTCCTAGTCCCATGTGAAGATAGATGCCAAAGACTGAAGTTAAGACATGTTTCATGTCTTAAGCATGTGCTCTATGGTGAGCTAGGGTCTTACCACATGATATATTAGATAATTGGGACTCTTATTACATTTGTTTTTACATCTAAGACCTGTTCTTAAGAACACACATTTTTGAAATACATAAACTGTTTGATCCCTGCTATAAGCAAAATATTGGATAAGCTGGAACTTGTTTTGAAGAGTTTCTTCTCATGGCATACGTCACAGTATTTCATGAAGAAAAATAGAAGCCTATACAGATAGTCCTCGACGTACGACCACAATTGAGCCCAAAATTTATGTTGCTAAGTGAGAAATTCGTTAAGTGAGATTTGCCCCATTTTATGACTTTTCTTGCCATATTTGTTAATTGAATCACTGCAGTTGTTAAATTAGTAACACAGTTGTTAAGTGAATCTAGTTTCCCATTGACTTTGTCGGAAGATTACAAAAGGGGATCACACTAGCACACTGCAACTGTCATAAATGTGAGTCAGTTGTCAAACATCTGAATAGAAATCACATGGCCATGGGGATGCTGCAACGGTTATAAGTGTAAAAAATGGTCATAAGTCACTTTTTTCAGTGCTGTTATAATTTTGAACAGTCACTAAATGAATTGAAAATTGAAGACTACATGTATATTTTGTTCTTTTTGGATTCATTTAACAGCAGTTATGACCTTATTTCTTAAACGATTTATAAGACATCCATCTCAGCAAATGTAGATATGCTACAAGGCATATCTGAATTGAACAATCACAATCTTTATGGGGGAAAAAATCTGAACACAACAAAACAAGCTTTTGCCTCAGTTAAGTAATTACTTGTGTCTGAATAAAATTTAAATTCATCTTAAGGCATTAATTTTACTCCCCCCCCCCCTCCGAAGTAGATTAGCCAGTTATCCAAGACCCCAGGCAAGTAATTTGTATACAAGTTGACAGAATTTGGGAATCCATGCTGGAAAAGTTATTATGATAACTAGTTAATTCTATTAGAAAATAAGACCCAGAGACCAATTAAGCTTTCTTCAGTTAAATAAATACAGAATTGTAAATATAAAATTGTGGCTTGAGTACGAAACAACATTTCTTTCTAGAGATCCACCCTCTAGCATTATGGGATCTCATCGACTATAGGATATACCATATCTCACTACCACGAATCCTTCCCACAGAAGAGATTCAATCTTGGTTCCTTCTTTTCAAACCCTGCAGAATATCCTATCCTAAATTTTTTATCTCCAGTTATAATCTAAGACGAAAGAGTTGATTGACATAATAATGGCCAGACTTTAGATAGAAAAATGTCTCAAGTCAACTATGTCCTTAAATCAACAAACTCTGAAAAGCTTCACAAAAAAGAGCAATTCCATAAAAACAAATATCTATAGGTAAAGATAAAGGTTCCCCTCGCCCATATGTGCTAGTCGTTCCCGACTCTAGGGGGCGGTGCTCAACTCCGTTTCAAAACCAAAAAGCCAGTGCTGTCCAAAGATGTCTCCATGGTCATGTGGCTGGCATGACTAAATGCCAAAGGTGCATGGAATGCTGTTACTTCCTACCAAAGGTGGTCCCTATTTTTCTACTTGCATTTTATATGTGCTTTCGAACTGCTAGGTTGGCAGAAGCTGGGACAAGTAACAGGAGCTCACCCCGTTTACACAGTACTATTCGAACCGCTGAACTGCCGACCTTTCGATCGACAAGCTTAGCGTCTTAGTCACTGAGCCACCGCATCCCATCTATAAAATCACCACCACTCAAAGAAACAAAACTACACCACTCAGACTCATAAAGAAGAATTTCTGCTTTTGTACTTAATTTTCCTCCTACTCATTGCAATAGAAGGAACACAGTAGACTCTACTAACAGGAAGAAGTGGGGAAGAATGACAATTCTCCCACATTTTTGCCATAGAGCTTTGGATCTAAAGAAGCTTCCAACATCAAACATGGGCAAAAGGACGGCCTTTTTTACAACTTTCATAGTATCCTGAAGAGTGAAAGTTTAATGTGAGGTCAAATGAATCAAAGTAACTTTGGAATTTACATATATATTTTGAACCATGGCAGCACAACAGGTGGTTTATTTTGTCTTCAGAATATTTTTGTGATGCTTGGTAAATAATTTGATACAGGTAGACCTCAATTTACAATTGTTTGTTTAGTGACTGCTTTTAAGTTATAACAGCATTGAAAAAAAAATGACTGATAAGCATTTGTGATAAGCCCATGTGATAACATTTTTTGACCTTGGATAAGCAAAGTCAATGGGGAAGTCAAATTTACTTAACAGCCATGTTATTAACTGAACAACTGCAGTGACTGATTTAACTGTGTCAAGAAGTGTCATAAAATGGGGCAAATGTCTTGCTTAGCACAGAAATTTTAGGCTCTGTTGTGGTCATAACTCAAGGATTCCTTGTAGTATAAAATAAACCTAATTTAAGCAAGTCTGATAATGAGTACTTATAAAATATAATTTTCTATAAATTCGTTACTTTTAAAAATATTTTAAGAGACAAATCCATCACATTTCTTTATATACTTACATATTAAGCACTATTGTTATTTAACCTGGACAGGACCATACTCGACAGATCATGACTCCTGCAGATATCAGTGGGAAATTGTATATTTAATTTTTTTTAAAAAAAATCTCAGGTATTCTGGGTCTATAATTCCCAGCCAGTTTCTGAGGACTAGAACCAACCTGAATCAATAAGCTACATCATACATCCCAAAATGGACAACTGATCAAATAACTTTGGTAATACCAACTATAACATGTCGACAAAAAATAACGTTACACATTTTTGAATATGCTATAAACATTACTTCGGAACAACTTTGAGATGAAGTTTAAATGGGTTATCAATACTGACAGGTCTTTCTGATTTCAATGGTACGACTTAATCTTTCAGGCATGTTCAACCCACAGACCGTGTGCCAAATGTGGCCCTGGATAAGTTAGTAATGACCCCCCCCATAAAGGAAGCTTATTATTTATTTATATATATAAACTATAGTATATAGTTTATATAAATAATTCCTCTTCACTCAAGGGCAGCCCAGGCAAGCCAAAAGGTTGGGCACACCTGCTGCAGATCAATTCTTGTGCAACCACATTAAACCTTCTTTGGCAATCTTTGCCCATGATATTAGCATCGTATCCCTGATTATTATAAGTACATTTGCCCTTCCTACATTGTTTTACTGCTATTTTTGCTAATGAGATCAAATTTCTCTGCAGATTAATTTTTTTCTTTTTTCAACTCAGTACAAATGTATTATTTGTATTAATAATGCAAAAAATAGCAGCATGCTAGACCAGGCCAGAGAATTTTAATCAAAAGATTTCAGATTCAGATTCAGATTCCCCATTTTTAGCATAACAAGTAATTAACCACATCATGAAAACTCTTTTGGTGCTACCAGTCACAAGCCTGACAGGCTAAATAATAACATGAAGCTCACATCCTGCTATACTGCATCTTCTATAAGGACTCATGGACTCAATTTACACTTTACCTGATAAAATATCCAGGAAAATCTTTTTTTATACGCAACAGATCAGTATGATGTAGTTTCTTTGAATGTGGCCAAATTCTGCTGTGTTGTTTGTAAAATTAGGCAAACTTTAATTGACCACTGTTAATCCACAACCAAGCACAGTATGTTATTATGACTGCCTTTTATTTTTATCTATTGTCTTTTAATGCTTTTATTTGCTGGTCTGTACTGACCATAATAAAGATTGATTTAAATATCATGAAATGTAAATGCAACATTGATGTGTCAACATTGCTGTATTGCTGCATTTTCCTAATATACTACTCCCCACAGTAATATTAGCCATGAGACTACACTGATCAGTCAACAGAGGTCCTCAAAGCACAAAAACCAGTTATAACATTTTTGCTCACATTTTCAATACTAATACTTTAGCCCCCAAACTCAATATCCTACTAATATTACCAGGAAGGGAAAATACTATATGATCTGAACTATCTCAGTGAAGCAGCACAGAACAAGGCCAAAGAAAAATGGGGTGTATAAAGAGAAGGCCAACAAGTGGTTTTGTTGTTGTTGTTTGTTGTCTTTACTCTCAAGGCTATCCACAGCATTCTAAGCTAGCCTCTTAAAAAGGGAACTGTTGTCCTCTAAACATGGGGATGAGGGGAAAAAAATCATCGCTAATGGGATAGGGAGGGGAGAGAAAAGCTCCTTTCCTTTCAGAGGGAATAAATAGCAGCTGTCTGCAACAATACAGGCTGGAGGAAAAACAGCACTAACATGACACTAAAGGTCGTCCCTCCGTCTGCAAGTAATAGGCACAGAGGCGCCTCCTGATCCGTTCAACAACTGAGACGCAACCTGCAAGACTGTCAAATTGGTTCCTGGATCCTCTTAAACAAAGCAAGCGGCGACTTTAGCAAGCAAAGGAGACCCGGCAGCAAATGATGGTTATTACCACAGAGAATCAGCCACCTCTCTCCAAAGCGGGAAGAAGCACCACCAACCTTAAAAAAAAAAAATCGAGAAAAATGAGGGGAGGTGGGGGGTAAAGCAGGGAAAAAAGCAGGTGTGGCAACCTGCTCTGTATCCACGGCCAAGGGAAGGGGAGAAAAGAAAACACTTTCGTGCAAAAGGAAAAATAATGCCTCTGCCTTGCCTCAATCACACCATCCGATAGAATGAATTATCCCAGGCACCGAGTCTTTTCTCTGCTCACCGGAGGAGAAAGACAAAAGCAGCAGGTGACGAAAAAGGGTCGGGCGAGCGAGGAGAGAAGCCGCCAAGGCGCCTCGCCTCCAGCGGTCCCGTCAAAAAAAAAAAAAAAAAAAAAAACCCAAGGGGCGAGACGACTTTGCCAAAGTGTCCCGCAAAAAGCCAAGGGACAAAGCAGGTCGTTTGCCCGCTTCTCCGAGAAGAGCGAGGTAAACGGAGATAGGAAGGAAGGAAAGAAAGAAAGAAGGAAGGAAGAAGACAACGCCGCTCCCCACCCGGCAGGCAAATCATTCATGCATGCATGCGGGCGGGCAAGGCAGGCAAGCGAAAGGAGTAAGCCTACCTATTCCAGGGCTTTTCCGACAGGAAAGGCGCTCGCTCCTCATTGCGGGCGAGGAAAAAGAAACTGCTGGGTTTTCCATTGCGACCGACCGACCTAGCACGCCAGCAGACCGCACAACTGGGGGGCGGGGGGGGGAAGAGCAGCAGCGGCACGAGAACCGGGAGGGAGGGAAAGAGGAGGAGTCAGCAGTTCCCTCCCCACAGGCGCCAAGCAACACCGCGGGCCCGCACACGGCGCGAGCTCCGCCGCCGGCGAGAAAGGCTCCTCCTCCTCCCCTTCTTGCCGGAGCTCGCGGATGCTGCTTGCCCCCGCTCGGAAAACAGAGCGCGTGTAGAGAGAGAGAGAGAGCGAGCGAGCGAGAGCAAAAGCTTCTTACCAGCTTTCCTGGCGTCGCCGGCGAGGCGGGCTCCCCACACCACCCCCTTTCCCCTCGCTTTCTTCTCGTTCCATTTTGCGCTCTCTTTCTCTCGCTAAGCGGCGGCCGGGGCTTGGCCCCCCCGCCTAAGTGGCGGGGAGGCCGGACATGGAGCGGTGCAGGAGCGGCGCTCGCTGGCGGCCGCGCTTCTGGGCCGAGTTCAGCCAGCTGCCGCAGCAAAACCCCTGAGAAAGCCTGCCGGACGCGGTGTTCCCTTCCCAGCCGCCTCGCTCTTCCGACTGCGGCGGGAGGGAGCCCCGGGCCGAGCAGGGAAGCGCCTGCCAGCCGCCTTGTCTGCCCGAGAGTGTAGGGAAGGAAAAAAAAACCCCAACAAAACAGCCTCGCCGGAGCTAAGGGAGCGTCTGCAAACTACCCACCGTCAGCGGGAGCGACCAATGCCGAAAACGCTGCAAAAGACGGGAGGGGGGAAAAAGTGGGGGGTGTTGGTGATAGTAAACGGCTCTATTAAGCGTAACGAGAGAATGCGTCCTTCTCCGGCCTAGGAGTCGCCGCTCTCGGCAAAGGCTGGCGGGCGAAGGCTCTTGGACCGGCGTGTGTGGGGGGGACCCCAAAAGGCTAAGAGCGGCAGCACATCCCAGGTTCTCCGGAGTGCAGTCGGAAAGAGTCCCAGAGAGGGGCAGGAGAGTTAAGACCGTTTATTGCTGGGTGTAAAACACCCGTGCCCGAGCAGGAAGCATCTGCAATCTCGAGTCCCGTCGCCCGGCAGGCAGCGTGCAAAACACATCCTGCCTCCTAACAGCTCGGGCTTCTCAAGCATTGAAAACATCCATTTGCTGGGGGAGAAAAAAAAATAAGAAAAAAAAGCTGCATAGCGGCAGAGTCCGCTTCCTCCTTAAGATGGTAAATGCGACCCCGAAGCCGATACGATGCAATGAGCCGCTCCTGCACTGCAGACTTTCCTACCTTGGGAGAAAAAACAAACAACGGAAACGAGATAAAAGCGTGAAGTGAAGCGGGCAAACCTTCGAAATTGCTGGCGGGAAAGGCCATGCGGAATCTCGATTCTCTTGCCTTGGACGCGATTAAAAAATGGAGAAGTTGGTGAAAGCTTGCTTGGAAACCCGTGGAAATGGGTCCGCGGTTCAGCGATTATCAGTGCAGTGCAGCTGGCCGCCGCCATCACTAACCCACAAACACAGAAAAACGCCAAAGGCGCTCAGCAGCTTTATTTACTTGGCCACCACCTGAAGCGACAGATAACCTTGTGAAGAAACTGGATTGTATCCCTTCACGTTTACTATTAGTCACCGGAATATTCTCTGTTAACCCTTTCTTTTGTGTGTAAAATACAGAACAAGTAACATTGGCTGTATTTGCTCAGCATAGGAGGACTGAAATGAGGCTAGCTACTTTTTGGTTCAGCGTGTCACACACAAGCATTTAATGATTAGGTTCCTATTCTCTCCCATTTCCGCATTAGCTCCAGAATTCTATATAGATTTTTATATATATTCTGTGGTATATGCTATATAAGGTTCTTTCCTAACTAGAAACTTTATGTCTAGATGCTGTAAAGAACTGGATAGAAAAGATCAGACTTAGAATGAATCTCAAGAAGATAAGATTGCCACTTGTCCAGAAGTTTTCTGCTTCCATCTTAGCTCCAACTTCAGCTGTGCGTAGATGGCATTCCCCCTAAAAGAGCAGATGCTCAGTCTGAGGATTTGTACACTGCCCAGAGTCACTCTATGATGACTCTGAAATGCATTGGTTGCCAGTTAGCTTGTCGGCTCAACCTGTGTTCATGACCCAGATCCTTGCTGCCTTCAGGACTGTTTTCTCTTAAATAGAACCTGCTCATCTGACTGATAGGATATGCTGAGGATTCTCCCATGCCCCAAGATATTGAAGGGAAGGAACACAGAGGAAGCCTCCTTAGGGTCTAGGACAACTCACAGTGCCAACTTTCCCCAGTCAACTCGCCCTAGTCATCTGACTCACCTTGGCCGACTTGCTGCAGGACAATTCACCACAACCAACTCACCACAGGATAATTTGCCACAGGATAATTTGATGCTTGATAATTCAAGAGGAAGAAGTTAATTGCTGTGGGCCTTGTCTTGATTTAGGTTTGAACCTTTTCCAATTACAAGTCCTTGAGGCTGGGGCAAGTTGCAATTCTACTTGTCCCTTTCTTGAATTAATCTGTGTTGAATTATCCCACAGCAAGTTGCCCTGTGGTGAGTTGGCTGCATTAAATTGTCCTCAAGCAAGTTGACTGGGGCAAGTTGGCCATGGTGAGACGGCCAGGGCAAATCTACTGTAGCAAGTTGTCCTATTCCAGCCCCCTCGATCTGGAAAAACTTTTCCTTTAGCTCCTTTAAGATGGTGCTGATCTATACAACTTTTGATGGTTCATGCAATTCGTGAGACAAATGGCCCTACCATAGCTGGAAGTTTGGAATCTCAGTACAGGAAAAGAAAGAAATTAAAAACTCAGCCAATCTATATTGATCTTTCAGTTATATACCAAAGGACACACTTTGGAAAAATAGGAAAAATTAGACAAAAAATATGATCAGGACTAGAACAAGTATTTAAAGTAAATAAATTCACAACTAATACAATGATTCCTTATACATTTAACAATATATCAGCTTTTTTTATTCTAAAGCTATAATCCAGTACGGAAACTCTCTAGATGCACCTAAAATACAAAAATCACAATAAAAATTATCAGAAAAAATGTAAAGTGGATATTTTTAAAATAGGAAGTTCAAGAATATGTATTTATATTGATCATTTTATCTTGTTACGCATACATATTGAACTTGTAAATTACTAATATTGATTCCTATTGTCCTTAGGACAGTGATTTGATTATTAACGAACACTACCTCCTGCTCTATTTCTCTCCTACGTAATATGAAGATTTTTTAAAATTAGTTAAAAGAAAATGTGATATATTAAAGGTATAAATGTTTCTATCAATCAAAAGTATAAACGTTTCTTATCAATCAGAGCCTAATAAATTAGAAATTATTTTAGACAGCTCAGACAGTAATTTACCCCACTCAGACTAATTTCAAGAAACAATATTTTACCCAAAGTATGATTAAAATTGCAATTTGGAATAAAGATCATAAAACATGATATCAAACAACATCTAAGACTAATTCTTAATTTATTTACCAAGGTATTACAGCATCATAAAGTGCAGACTTTTTTTGTCTCAGAAATATGCTCCATTTTATGGAAAAGTAGTTCTGCAAATTAAAATTAAATTATATATCCATGGTGTGTGTGTGTGTATGTATTAATTGAAGTTTCCTAAAATTAAAATGTGTTGAATATACTTAAATATATTAATTGATGTGTGTGTATGTACACACACACACACAAACAAGCACAGAGTTCCTCCATGAGATAGATGGCTAGTTTTAAAAATTAGATAAATAAATAAAATACTAATTTTCAGGAGAATTTCTGCAGGATTTATAGTTCAAAATATTTAGAATATATATCTGATATATATTCTGATTGCAAAACTAAAATAGGGTTTATTTTTCTGGGAGGGGACACTAATGAGATTTGTTTTTGAGTAAACCTATATAGGATTATATTGTAAAAATAATTTTAAGTGGAGTCTTACAAATGTCTGCAGGAAATGCCTTTGTTTAAATTTCCTGTTCTGACCATTTGAAAATAATTTATAACATTATACATTTGTTAAGAAAGCATAAATGTATGTATGACAATCATATTATATCAAACAGCTATTTGTAATAAAAGCCCAATGTCCATAGAGTATTTTCAATATTTGATAGGAAGATCTTGTGTATATCCTACCATGAAAGAACTAGATAATCACTTTGTAACCTTCCCCACTATAGTGAAATAGTCATTCTTTCTTGAGTGCGGATGTATATCCACAATGGCAGGGGCGGGATGTGGTTGTGTACAAAACACTATCATTTTCAGAGATGTATACTTTCAACGTTTCATTTTCAATATTTGCACTTGTTAGAAAAGAAGAATGAATGTATCTCTATTTCCAGCAGTGTTTAGAATTCATTGTCATACTATTCCATTGACCTATAATGCTAACTTAATATTTAAATAACCCAAACATAGGAATGCAAACTTACGCTGGAACACAAAGAAAAGAATGGAATTGCAACAGCTTCAGTTGTGCACTGCTGTAGTGCATTTGTTTTTGAAGAGCAATGGAAAGTCCATGACATCTGGTGGTTAGTTTAATTCTTAGAAGGGGGGGGGGGGGGTTGGCAGGGTGGGACTGACATTTAATAGCAATAACACTTAGACTTATATACCACTCCATATGCTTTACAGCACTCTCTGAGCGGTTTATAGTGTCAGTATATTGCTTTAACAATCTGGGTCCTCATTTTACCCACCTCGAAAGGATGGAAGGCTGAGTCAACCTTGAGCAGGTCAGGATTGAACTGCAGTGTAGGCAGAATTAGCCTGCAATCCTGCATTCTAACCACTGCACCACCATAAATTTAATTAAAAAACAATTATAAAACACTGAAATAAAGGGCACTTTTATTCCATACAAATGATAGGAACATATTGAAACCCATTGATTCCATATTAGACCATTAACTAAACTCTATTTTTCAGCTGTGTCTTGAAAAGATTGTGTATTATATAATGTCCAAGATCTGACATGAATGGTTCAGTTTATGCATGGAAACTATCCCAAAATGTGAAAAATTAAATGGCAAGATAGCATTATTTTGAGGATTAGAGCAGGCAGACTGGTACAGATAGTCCTCGACTTATGACCACAGCGGAATCCAAAATTTCTGTTAAGTGAGACGTTTTAAGTTAGCTTTGCCCCATTTTACGACCTTTCTGGTCACAGTTGTTAAGTGAATCAACATAGTAATGAAGTGGTTAAGTGAATCTGGCTTTCCCATTGACTTTGCTTAGCAGAAGGTTACAAAAGGTGATCAGGTGACCTTGGGACAGCAACAGTCATAAATATGAACCAACTGCCAAGCCTCTGAATTTGATCACATGATTATGGGGACGCTGAAAAGATCATAACTCTAAAAAATAAGTCATTTTTTTTTCAGTGATGTCGTAACTTTGCATAATCACTAAATAAACTTGTAAGTCAAGGACTACCTGTATTTTAACACTGTTCTTTTGTTTCCTGGACCAGCATGTTAGAAATAGTGAAATGTGAAAACATTAAAGTCATTATCTGCAATAAAACTGTATGTACAGTAATCCATGACTGTATTATAATATGTCTTTTATTACTATAACCTTTGTCACTTAATTTAGGAATTGTAATTCTTACAGGTGACTGATGATCAAAGTCTTGGACCTTTTACATACAAAGGATGAGCTACTTCTGAAGTTTCTTCTATGATTCATGGGTTTTGTATAATTGGGTCCTTTCACAAAATGAAAGCAGCTGAAATAATGCTGTTTTCAACCACTGCAACAAAATCCTTTTCAAGAGTCTCAAGGTGAGCCAAGGTTCAGCAGAATTCTCTCCTGTATATTATGCAGAAGTGTTTTTCAGCATTTGTAAAATACGCTTCCATCTTTCTTTTTGTCCACAAAGCCCACAAGCAGAAAAAAAAATATGGAAAGCGTGATAGTTTTGAATATTGCAATCTTTTATTTTTGTACAAATCATGTCTAATTACAGGTATGATCTGTGACAACCTTGAACATTTTGAAGTTGTAGTCAGTAGGTGATATAATGTTTTTCCAATAGACGAATTAATTTGTGTGGTCCTATTTACTAAGAACGAGTACCTTTTGCAGATTGCAGGTTTCACACTAGGTTTCTGCGGTGTTGTGCACATAAAGGCACACACAAGTCAGAATAAAAATGTAGGTGAAATCAAGAGCAAATTCATACGCTTAATTTATTAACTTAATTTGACTGAAGTTGGTATTGATATGATTATATATTATTACGTTTTAGATATTCAGCAAGCCTAGGACCTTGGAATAGGTACATCTGGCAGCACTGGATTGTATTATAATATATTAATGTATTAATTAGCTACATTGTAATGCTATAAATGTATTAATTAGCTATAGGTCATGACATTTACCAAATTGAAAAGCAAACCATTCATACAAATTATCAGAGCAATTAGTCTGATTCTTGATGGGAGTCTATTTCTTTTGTTCTGTTCAATTGTAACTCAAGTTTGTGTTTAGGACAGAGTTTTCATTCATTACCTGGTCAGATGATTATTATTTGGAAATGAACCAGAGGAGTGTGAGCATGCTCATTCTCTTACAATTTTGGTGGCTAATGAAGTAAGCCATGCGGCTGTTTTTCATCATGGGAATTAGGGGCTTGTAGAAATGTTTAGGGACAATGTGGCTCAGTGGCTAAGATGCTGAGCTTGTCGATCAGAAGGTCATCAGTTCAGCGGTTCGAATCTAGCGCTGCGCAATGGAGTGAACTCCCATTACTTCTCCCAGCTTCTGCCAACCTAGCAGTTCAAAAGCATGTAAAAAATGCAAGTAAAAAAATAGGGACCAATCTTCACCGTTTAGTCATGCCAGCCACATGACCACGGAGACGTCTTCGGACAGCACTGGCTCTTTGGCTTACAAATGGAGATGAGTACTGCCCCTAGAGCCGGAAACGACTAGCATAGCTGTGCAGGGGCGGGACCTTTATCTTTACCTAGAAATGTTTTACAGTGATATTGTTTTGTTTAACTACTCTGCCTCTTTTGAATGTTTCTTTGCAGGAGGAGGAACCAGAAGGCACTCTTGCTTTCAGAATATGACCAATAAATTGGGCTGCAAGTTCCTGGATAACCACCACAAGACAGCAGAAAGACAGAAATAGTTCCTTGCCACCCTCATCAACTCATTGTTGACTCAGCCTTCCATCCTTCTGAAGTCCGTAAAATGAGAACCCAGATTGTTGAGCGCAATATGCTGACTCTGTAAACTGTAAACAGAGGAAAGTAAACTACTGTGAAGCGGTATATAACTCTAAGTCAGAGGTGGGTTTCAGCAGGTTTTAACCAGTTCTGGAGAACCAGTAGCGGAAATTTTGAGTAGTTCGGAGAACCGGTAGTAAAAATTCTGACTAGCTCCACCCCCATCTATTTTCTGCCTCCCAAGTCTCCAGCTGATTGGGAGGAAATGGGGATTTTGCAGTATCCCGCTGGAGTGGGGTGGGAATGGAGATTTTACAGTATCCTTCCCCTGCCAGGCCGACCAAGCCACACCCACAGAACCGGTAGTAAAAAATTTTGAAATGCACCACTACTCTAAATGCTATTTGCTATTGCTATCTAGTCATCATCTGGATTTTTGAAACCTACGTGTGAATGCCTACTAAAATCCCTTTAAAAATTGTCTTGGGAGATCAAATACGTTCCAAATCCAACTGCCTTTTATTCCAACAGCTAGTTTATTAAGGCAGGAAAATTCACAGACAGGAACATATGTTGTACTGTAAGTTTTAATTGTTCTTGTGTCCTCTTAACTGTATTTTTCTTCTCTTCCTTTTTGCTATACACAAGATTTTCCCAACCTGGCACCCATTGCATTTTTTAAAGTAGCTGCTATCACACATAAGGAGGGCACCAGGTCACAGAAGGCTGTGTCTTAACTGATTTTCATTTCAGAAATATTTTTAACCAAAACAACAGAAATATGATCAGCCAAATATAGGTTATGAATTAATGGCAACTCTGTTTTCAAAGGGTATTGAAAAAGTTTAACCTCACATAGCCTTTATTCCTCAGGGGCTTGACATTTAGCTAGTAAATATTTATCACAGTGCATGACTCTGCCCAAGTTCCCTTCTAAATCAACATAATTATTATTTCTTTGGTATGAATTTAGGACTTTTGAACTTCAAAAGCTGTTGGCTTGAACATGTGAGAAGACTTGAAAATGGACATGGAACTGGACCACATTTTCAGCCTGCTTCCTGTTCTTCCTGATCTCTGTGCATTCAACTCACACTGTGAAGAAAAGTTGCACTCTTGTATTAGCTTAAGTGCTAAGATTTCACTCAGTGTGATGCAGACAGAGGTCCCATATGTAAATATGAATGCTGTACAGTACAGATCTTCCAATTCCAGGTCTGCACATAGAGAGAGACTAGGATTGATCAGAATATAAGACCCATCCTTTGCTCGCTATCAAGTCTTGATACATATGAAGGTGGCTATATTTAATATACATTGATATAATGGAGCTATAGTAACTTACCCAGTGAGTTGATTGCTATATATCCCAAGTTACAACAGCACTGAAAAAAGTGACTTGTGACCCATCATTGCACTTAAAATCATCACAATATCTCCTAGTCATGTATTAAAATTTGAGTGCTTGGCAACTGGCATGTATTTACAACAGTGGCAGCATCCTGCGGTATTGGGATTGCCAGTTGTGACTTTCCCAGCCGGCTTTTGGCAGCCAAATCAATACAGGAAGCCAGATTCAGTTAATGACCATGCAAATCACTTAACAACTTCAATGATTTGCTTAACAACTCTGGTGAAAAAGGTTATAAAATTGGGCACAATTCACTTATCAATCGCCTCACGTAACAAATTCTGATCTCAATTGTGTTTTAAAGATTTTTTTTAAATTATTTAAGAAAGTTTATATGACTGCCAACTCACTCTCAGTGACTGGCCAAATTACCAAAATAAAAACCCAATATACAAACAATAAAAGTAGTGTAGGAAGTTAGCACCCACCCCTCTCCTAGGAAAATGAGATATTTTAGGAAATATTAAAAGGACAAAATATTTCCCCTAAAAGAGAGGCAGAAACTCAGCCCTCCCACCTTTGTCAATGGGCCATTAAGGCCTGGGCCAATCTATTCTACATAACAAAGATCTACCTCCTTCAGGCAGAACCATTTAATTACCCTTCATTGCATCACCCAGCAAGATTCAACCAAACTTTACACACAAAAAAAGCTGGCTATGACCTCTGACAGCAACCAATCAGGATACTCTTCCTGTGCCCTAGGAAGTTCAAAACCAGAGAGGGTATAAAACTCAGGGACTCTCAGCATCTCTTACATGAGCCACGGTGGTGCAATGTTTAGAGTGCAGTACTGCAGGCTATTTCTGCTAGCTGCTGGCTCCCTGCAATTTGGCAGTTCAAATCTCACCAGGCTTAAGACTTCCATCCTTCTGAACTGGGTAAAATGAGAACCCAAATTGTTGGGGGCAATATGCTGGCTCTGTAAACCGCTTAGAGAGGGCTGTAAAGCACTGTAAAGCGGTATATAAGTCTAAGTGCTATTGCTATCTCTTCCCTTTTTTCGCCCAAGATCTCTAAGGCATGTGATCCTGTTCATCAATAAACCTTTCGAAGCAACGCCCATGAATCCAGGGTCTTTTTCCCCAGTTGGAACTGAACCCCAGATGGACATTTCTTCCAACAGTAGTAACCCCCCACTCTCCTGGACAACAATCAATCAATTGAACAAGCCACTTGATGGGCTGCATCCTGTTCTAGGTTCCTCAGGCCCTTTGGCAAAACCAATCTTCAGGGCCCTGTGAAAGAGTGTCAAAGTGGGGGCCAATCTTATCTCCGCAGGGATGATGTTCCAAACTAAGGGAGCCGCCACAGAGAAGGCCTTTCTTCTGATGTAGCTCTTAAGGAGACATTCACTGCCTCCCATATATCTAGAATGCTATATGATTGCTGCTATGTAAATATGTAAGTAGGGTTATGTTTTTTTTCAATTTACATAGAAAAGACTATAGTTCACATCTCTGTCTTCCAAATAGCTTAGTTGCTATTTTCAGGGAGACTTTGTGGTTTCTTTGTTGCTTGCTGATAGAACTGCCAAAGTAAAACTCTGTAGTTTCTGCAAGTCTTCCCCTGGAGAAGTTATTTGGTGCTGTGTTATATAGATTCTCTTTTCTTTTCTTTGGACTTTATGAACAAAGCCACTAATTGATTTATTGGTTTATTTCTTCCCTCCCTACCTCATGGTGATAGGCCACTTCATTTGCATATAAATGGGCAATGCTGTAATACAGCAGAAAGATTAAAATAATAATATGGTGCAGAAACAAAATAATAGACTTTATCTCCACCATCATAAAGAATATCGCTCTCAATAACATTTTAATGGCAAGCCACAGAGGAAATCTACTGAAAAGTCCCTGTAGACTTTTCACAATAGTCAGGGCTTGGCAGCTTTTCTAAATCCCAACAGTTCTGGCAGCTATGGAAAACGCCCAACTTTGTTATCCCTAATTATGACATCACTGCAAAGACAGGACTTGAAGGATGCCCTAACCCCACAAGATGTGGAATAGGTGGTCTCATGCAATCAGATTCCAAACTAAATAATAGCCTTTTGGGTATCTACGACCCACCTTGAACTGCATTCATAAACTGCATTCAATGACGATGTGACATAGTAGTTTACATAACAAAGTGCAGTTTCCATAACAAATATGTGACATGAGAATAGCAAGTTTTGTTATAAGCAGCCACACTGTGTATCATTTAAAGTTTCTAGACAGTTTTCAAGGGGACCTTCAAGTAGAACAAATTACAGTAGTTCCTTTGAGAGATAGCCAGGATATAAATGACTATAGCCAGACATAAAGGGCTCTAAATATCTATAGTGCTTCCTTTTCCAGGAAAGGCCATAACTGTTGCATTAGCTGAAACTGAGCAGTAGCTGAAAATCTAGGAATATATCCAGATTGAAACCTTTTTTTTCCCAGGGGAGTGTAACTCCAAGTTCAGTAAATGTTATAATCCTAGAGTAGACTAATTTTTGAATTAAGAGCTCCGTCTTTTGCTTGAGTTAAGCCTGAGCTTGTTTCTCCCTATTCATACTTTGGTATCTTCCATCTACTGTACGGTATCACATTAAGACTTCCTCCTGCTTGGCTTTTAATGGAGATAAATAACAGGCTATCAACTGCATATTGAACGATACAAGGGCTTCATGTCGATTTTAAACAAAATTTGAAAGGGCCAAGCCCTGGTATATGCCATACATCACTGCATGGAATCACTACAATGTGATACACCCTAATCCTATGAGCTGCCAGAAGCATACCAGCAATGACTGTCTAGTATATCTTAAGGAATGTTGTATGCTCATTAGAATGCTTGATGTGCTCCTTTGTCCTCAAATGCATTAAACAGAAGATGATTGCATATATATGGTAGATTATCCTTTTGAGCCCATTTTTGAATAGGTAGTAGGCTACCATATTTAGAAAAAGAAAATACAGACCCTTATCAGATAGTAGCAAAGAATTCAGCTTTTCTGTATCCCTTTTTATCAGACAAAGTAACTCAACTTTTAGAACATTAAGTAATAGTCAAACATGGTCATAGAACATATACCATATTTTTCGGAGTATAAGGCATACTTTTTTCCTCCTCAAAGAGGGTGGAAATGTTTTTTTTTTAAATTTGATTTATATGCCGCCCTTCTCCGGAGACTCAGGGCGGCTTACAATGCATTAAGCAATAGCCTTCATACTTTTGTATATTTATACAAAGTCAGCTTATTGCCCCCACAAACTGGGTCCTCAATTTACCCACCTTAGAAAGGATGGAAGGCTGAGTCGACCTTGAGCCTGGCTAGGATTGAACTCACAGAAATTACAGGCAGCTGGTGTTAATTGCTGCCTTTAGTAGGAGGCATTAGCCCCCTACGCTACACAGGCTCGGTTGTGCGTCTTATACACCGAACACAGCCATTTTTGGCCTCCCGAAGCCCCGCTCCGCTCGTCCCATTTTTGCAAAATGTGGGCCCGTTTTTCACAAAAACAGGGTGCACAGAGGGTTTGGGAGGCCTGCAGAGTGCTCCTGGGGACCGGGGAGGGCAAAACACTTTTTTTTCTTACTTACCTCTTCAAAATTTTGATGCGTCTTATACACCAGTGCATCTTATAGTTCAAAAAATATGGTATATAGCATTATAAAAAGCAGAAGTATAGAGGGAACTAGGCAACTGGTACCCTACTAGATCATCATTTCAGAGATGTTTCTTACTATACAGAGAAACAGAATGGCCATAGGCAGGCAAAAATGGGAGCAATCTCCTGCCAGCTTCCCCATTAAATGTACTTGTGGGAAACTGGCAACGAGCATCAGAAATCTTCTCTCCTACCTTCCTTTCTCTGTTCCTTCCTCAAATTCCTGCCAGCTCTGCCATTTACTTGGCTTGTAGGAAGTTTGCAGAGAAAAAGACAGTGGGGAAGCTAGCAGGAAAATGTAAGTCTTTGGCTAGCAGACAGGTAAATGGCTAAAAGGAACCATGTGCATCAAAAAAGGGGTGTGGGCATTCATAAGAAGTGCCATACGTGTCAGGGAAGGCACGTGAGAGAGTAGTGCAGGTTGGGGAAGGCACACAGAAGGGCAGCGTGGGCCAAAAAGGGTACACAGAGATTCCTTTCTCCTTCTCTTTCTTCCTCTTGTTCTTCCCTTCCTTTCATTTTTCCCTCCCTCTTTCTCATCTTTTTCCTTCTCTCCATTCCCTTCCCATCAGGCAGGTAAGTGTCTGCTGCTCGGTGGGGGAGGGAACAAGGGATTGTGTGAATGGCTGGGAAACTGTCATGCAATATTGAAAGTATGGATCATATGACTGTAGCACTGACAGCAGCACTGAAGTAGCCACAACTTCCCAAATTTCATTCTTTCAGGAGTAATGGATCCCAGATTCTGAAAATTAGCCCATTTGAGTTAACTTTGGTTCAAAATTTGCTGCCCTATGATGCACTGTTTTGCCCAGGTAAAGGTCATAGTAAGGAAAATTGTAGCAGTATGTCAGAAGATAGTTAGAAAGTTCATGAGTTTTTGCAGGCCATAGCATTGCAGTAGCAGCCCCTAATTGCTGCCATGTTTGTTTGTTTTTAAGTCCGTTAATTCTCTACAATCATGCTGCTTAGGGCCAAAACAAAGTTTAAAAATAATTTGATCTTGATTGCAAGTATAGTTTCATTCATGCAAATTTAAACTAGCTTTCAAAGAAGTGATAATTTCCACCTGTCAAACCTCTCTCCTAAAAAAAAAAAACATTGGAGCAGTAGCTGTTAACCCTTTACTAGCAGCTCTTTACAATTTAACTCTTTGCTGGTCCTAATTTCACTGACAGACGAGTTTAATGGAACATGCCTGGGTGAAGGTAATAGTAACAGAGTTGGAAGGGACCTTGGAGGTCATCTAGTCCAACCCCCTGCTCATGCAGAAGACCTATCAGAGGTGGGTTACAGCCAGTTCTGACCAGTTCTGGAGAACCGGTAGCAGAAATTTTGAGTAGTTAGAGAACCGGTAGTAAAAATTCTGACTGACCCTACCCCCATCTATTCTCTGCCTCCCGAGTCCCAGCTGATTGCAAGAAAATGGGGATTTTGCAGTATCCTTCCGCTGGAGTGGGGTGGGAATGGAGATTTTACAATATCCATGCCCACCAAGCCATGCCACGCCAACCAAGCCATGCCCACAGAACCGGTAGTAAAAAATTTTGAAACCCACCACTGAGACCTATACTACGGCTTGCCGCTGAACTGCCGGACCTTTCTGATTGACAAATTGGAGTCTGAAACTATTCTCACAAGCAAACTGGTATCATGGATTTGATATATGTAAGGACTTGGTAATACACAGAAACTGATGTTACAGAAAAGACCTGTAATACAATAGGAAAAACTATGTTTCAGGAGGACAGGAGAAAGTAATCTTGATGTCTTTCTAAAGGAAATGCTTTAAGTTCTTCAAGAATTAAGAAACTCATAGCAGTGAAGATAATATTTTAATTCATCTTCCGCAAGCTATTGAACTGGAAATGTTTTGTTTTTATTACGTACAAATTTTGAACAAAATCACATCAAAGACTACACATACCAGTCTTTCCTAATCTGATGCTCTCCAGTAATTTTGGACTAGAATTCCCAGAGTTCCTAGCCTGCATAAAAGACTCTCAGACGCAAGCAACCAGAGTTACTGGTGAATAGCATCAGTTAGTAGCTTTATTGTCTAACACTTACAAGCGTTAGACAATAACACGGGGTTGGGGGGAGGTCAAGCTTATGCAGTTTGCAGCTCCACAATGACTCCAAGTTAGGCTCTTGCTTGACCTCTCCCTCCAACCTAGCTGGCAATTCTTCAACATCAGTTTATATTCTTGAACATGAACAGATTGCAAGGTATTGAGTTTCTTTATCTGAGCTCATGGGAGAGGACACCACTGAATGTTCCTGAGTGTTCTGAAGGCAATGTTATATGCTATTGGAAACATCTTCCTCCTATTCCTTTTTTCCACATTACATAAAAAGAAATTATTACATTTCATATTTCACATTTGCCATACATTCACGCCATATGGATTAATGTTTCTCTCTTTCTATGTTTATATTTCTCTAGATAAATTTTATGTATATTCAGGGTAAATGTTCCAACCTAGCTCAGACGCAACCGGATTTTTACAGCAGATTTACAAGTAAGCTTTAAATGAGCTACCCCTAATTACTTTATTTTACAGATTATGTAAGGGACTTCATGTATTATAGATGCAGATTAATATTCATTTTCTTTCTGCAGAAGAATTAAGGAGATTTGTGTAGTATAATGCAGTGATGACAATAGCTTCTTAATCACATAACTTAGGTACTGCATTTTTTGGAGTATAAGACGCACTTTTTCCCACATAAAAGAAGGTGAAAATTTGGGTGTGTCTTGTATACCGAATGTAGCCCTACCCACCTGCTGTCCCCCCGGAAAATGGGAATGTAGAGGCGGCAATAGGCTATGGCAATCCCTGCAGCCTGAAACAGCTGATCTTTGGGAGGCCAATCCAGCCGACAATCAACTGCATGTGCTAATCAGGCTGTGCTGGAGCTGAAATTGAAACAGGCTGTTTACTGCAAGGAGGCAAATTGCTGAGAGGCAAAGGCAGATTTTTTTTTCTTGTGCTAATCAGACTATGATGAAACTGAAACTGAAACAGGCTGTTTGCTGTTTGCTGTTTGTTGCAAGGAGGCAAATTGCTGGGAGGCAGAGATTTTTTTTTCTTGTTTTCCTCCTCAAAAAAGGTAGGTTCGTCTTATAGTCCAGAGCGTCTTATACTTCGAAATAAGAAAAATTAAAAAAAAACAAGATTATTATGAAACATAATCTTGAATGAAATGTAGAGTTTTCTTTTTGTACATTTAGAATTCATATACTCTGAATGGCATGAGCCCATGCTATCTGAGACACCATCTCACCCCAATGGGACTGGCCTGTCCACCGATGTTGGCAGAAGGGGCCAACGTAGCATCTCTGTTATCCTTAAATGACAGAGATGCTACAAACTCTGTCATTTAAGGAATTTCAGCTGTCGGGGTCCCAGGAGAAGAGACTTTTCTGCCATGATTTTTGCCCTCTGAAAGATCTTGTCCCCTGAAGGTGAGATGTGCCTGACCTTCAGTAAAGGCTGGAACACCTGGCTTTGCCACTTGGCATGGGGCCCAATGGGAGTGCAACACTCTGGAGAAGGTTGATGGGTTAAAAGAAGACCTCCCCTCCCTCCCCCCATGCATCCTGATCCTTTCCTCCCCATATTTTTAATTGTAATTTATGAATGTAAATTAAGAATATTTATTGTTCATAGTTTCATTGTCTTTTAAGGTTTGTAAGCATCCAGAAGCAAGATGGGGCTTGCCACTGATTGAGCTGCCAGACAATGAATTAATTTAATTCAGTTTACATATTTCTCCATTGTGCAAATATGAGGAATTGACAATCATCTAATGCTGAGATATTTGGAAAATTTATGCAATCTTTATCTTAACAAATATATTGAGGAAGAATTGCAGTACCAACTTTCTCACTTCTGGGAAAAATACCATTGCTTTATTTTAAATAACTTCTTAACTAATAAAGGAGAATATTTGTACCTCAGGTTGAAATGAGAGGTTCTTGGTGCTCTCTCACCTTGCTTGTTTTCTTGTAGATATTTCATTACCTAACTAGTTATCTAACTAGTTTCATTACCTAACGAGCCTGGATAGCTCAGCAGACTAATGCATTGTGATTAACTCCAGCTGTCTGCAATTACTGTAAGTTCGAATCTCACCAGGCTCAAGGTTGATTCAGCCTTCCATCCTTTCTAAGGTAGGTAAATTGAGGACCCAGTTTGTGGGAGCAATAAGCTGACTTGTATAAAATATACAAAAGTATGAAGGTTATTGCTTAACGCTTTGTAAGCTGCCCTGAGTCTCTGGAGAAGGGCGGCATATATATATATAAAAAAACTAGTTAACACCATCAGTGCTAGTAAGGAGTGGGGTTTCCTGTCAGTTTATATTCTAGTGGCTTGCCCTATCAGTGTTGGTGGGGGTGTCCAATGGTGGGATTCAAATAATTTAACAACTGGTTCACCCAGGGTCAGGTTGACTGTCATGGGGGGCGGGGCCCATTCCCATCCTCCAGCTCTGCCGCACTTGTGGTATGAGCCTCCCGTGACGGCCAACCTGACCCTGGGTAAACCGATTGTTAAATTGTCCCCCCACTATCAAAGTGGATCCTGGGTGCTGTGCTGCAATGGAGAAACAGGAAATGGAGCGGCCAGCATAAGGAAAGGAGGAAGAGCAGGGAGAAGAAAGAAGGAAAGCAGTCTTCTCCTTCCCTTACACCGGCCGTTCCGTTGTCTGTTTCGCCATTGCAGCACAGCACAGCACCCAGGATCCTCGTTGATAGTGGTGTGTGTGTGTGTGTGTGTGTGTGTGTGTGTGTGTAATTTAACAATTGGTTCACCTGAACCAGTGCAAACCGGCTAAATTCCACCACCGGTGTGGTTTTAAAGATTATTTGGTAGTCAACTGTAAACAGCCCAACCAAAGAATCTCTTTAAGACCACCCCCACCAACACTGACAGGGCAAAACACTAGAATATAAACTAACAGCAAACCCCACGCCTTACTAGCACTGATGATGTTACCCAGTTTGGGTAATGAAATGTTTGCAAGAAAACAAGCAAGCTCAGACAGTGCCAGGGACCCCCCAATTTCTTAACTCTTGGAGATGGTAGTTGAAGGTAATACTGTATACTGGTAGGAAATAATGTTTGAATCCACTTGATTTATGTTAGTTAAGAACTATACAGCACAATCTGCACAATTACCCCAGACTCTTGGTTCATGCATCATTCTATGTCACTAATTTGTTTGTTTTTAGCTTAGCGAGATATACAGATTCATATACAAAACAACTCATGGTTATAAAGATGAAATGGATGAAATCATGAATCCTTCTTCTTAAAAAAATAAATAAATCGAACTATTGTTTAGTGGGATGCATGAATTGAGCACATTCAGTAGAACAGGCTCTTTCATAAGATGGATGATAGTTCCTGCTGTGAGATGACAATAATTCAACATAGGAAAAAAAACACCTTTGTCATCTTAAGACAATTCATGATACCTATTCATTAAGTATGCAAATTAAATATCTGGAACAAAATTCAAACCAATCAATATTCTCATGTCGTATAAATGCGAATATTTTGAATGATGAACTTGTGAATCTTGGTATTATTTAAGACTATTTTTTCCCCTTTGGCAGAGAATTACACCTTATGCTTTGATTTGGATGATCATTTTTTTTTTTTGATGTTAAGGTTCAACTTCTTCATATTAAGAAGTTGAGTCAAATTTTGGGGGCCTGTTTTTTCAGGGATATTGGATCTTTTAAAAAGTACAATATCGTTATGTTTCTGTTTTACACTTCATTAAGAGGACCGCAAAAGTAGAAACTAGAGTGCCAAAAATTGGATTTATCATCCCAAATTTCAACAACTGAGCATAAAAATCTGTGGAGGATTGGTGTCTTATTGATAGCTACTTTTGGTTTGAAGAAATAACATCATAGGTTCACATGAGATGTTTATTCTACTCTTAACATTTACTCAAAAGTAAGTGCTAATGTATACTTTAGTTTTTCAACAAATATGAATGATTAAATTAGAATATTGAATGATTACTTAAAATATTGAACCAGAGACTAATATCAGTAATAGTGTAGATAAGATTCAATGAGAGTGTAATACAGCCAGTCCTCAACGTACATTCACAATTGAGTTCAAAATTTATTTTGTTAAGTGAGAATTTGTTAAGTGAGAATTTGTTAAGTGAGTTTTGCCCCATTTTACAACATTTCTTCATGTTAAGTGAATCACTGCAATTGATAGTTAGTAACCTGGTTGATAAGTGAATCTGGCTTCTCCATTGACTTTGCTTGTCCGAAAGTTGCAAAAAGTGATCACATGACTCTGGGACTCTGCAACAGTCATAAGTATGAACCAGTTGCTAAGCATCTAAATTTTGATCACATGATCATAGGGATGCTGCAAAGATAACTGTGAAAAACGTCATTTTTTTCAGTGCCATTGTCACTGTTGTAAATTGAGGACTACATATAAAAGAATTCTGGATAGAATTTGCACTACCTAAAGAATCAGTTTCATAGTTTTATATTAGTTCCATGGAAATAATGTTTATTTGTCTGAGATTATATGCCAGTTCTATCATTGATATCCTGAGACTAGTAATCCAAATTCTGGACAAAATGTATTATTCAATAATTTTTATGTTGGAAGAATGTTATGATTGGAGTTTTATGTTGAAGGAGATTTATGCCTGGGGGCAATTTGAAATCTTCAGTTTCTTCAAACTGAATCAAAAGGCTTTATGCATCCCAGTTAGTCTATATCTGAGCAGAATTCACAGAATGATGTTTATATTTAAATCCCGTTCAGTTTATGAGTCAGAGCAACCTGAGGTATTCAAGCATTTTTGCAGAATTTTCTCCTGGTAGCCCTACCAATTGTGATCAAATGGGTAGTTGTCACAAAGGGAGCCTTTTCAGTGGTACCATTTTGAGGAATTCCTTCCCCAATGGCCCATCAGTTCCAGTACTATCAGTCTCTTGCTACCAAGCAAAGGTTCTTTTCTCTAATTTAGTAATATATGCTAATTTATGCTGGTGTTTTAATGTGCTGTTATTTTTATATTTTAATTGTGCAGTATGACTCAGTAAATTCAGTAAATTCTACTGAGTGATGTCATAAAATATCTTCCTTTTTAAAAATAGTTTTTATTAAAATACTTTACATAGATAATAAGAAATGCATTCAAAGGAAAAGAAAAAATAAAGTAAATGTGAAAAAAATTTAAAAGATAGACAAAAGAAAAAGGAACTGAAAAGAGATGATAGATAGATAGATAGATAGATAGATAGATAGATAGATAGATAGATAGATAGATAGATAGATAGATAGATGATAGATAGATAGATAGATGTTAGAGACAGATAATATCCAAAGAGGGAGAAAAATATAGCTTGTGATCTTCCTCTTGACAGTGATATATAAAATTCTAATCGAATCTCTGTCTGCAAAATTTCATCATAACTCCTTTCTGTAACTATTCTTTCTAATCATCAAACCATAAGTCACAAAATCTTTTTCTTTCTTATGCAAACAGTCAATAAGGGGTTTCCAGTCACTGATAAATATCAAAAATAAAATATCTTCCATGGCTAAATAGGAATTGAGTTATATCCTGTAGTTGCCTTGTTCTAACATAGTGCAACTCAATAATCTTCACTATTTCCTACTACTACACTATTATCTACTGAAGTCAACCAGATCCCTGCAAAATTAATTTTGAAAATTGAAAGACTTTCTAACTCAACTATTGAGATGGCTACTAGAAGTTCTCCTTATTCTTCATATATGCCTGGTTATACAAACCCGTACTTAGAATTTTGGCCTTCTGTGAAAATAGATCAAGTAGCCTATCGTATACCATATGTTAAAATGAAAACATATATTTTTGGTATATGAAATTAACCAACTTAAAATATGATTATATATGTTTTCTCTATAGAAAAGTCTTGCCTCTTCCTCACAGGTTGACAAATTGTTCAAACTCCCTTAGTATACAGTAAGATTTCTCTACTGAAGCCATATAAAAATTGGCAATTTTTTCCCAACAATCTTATGTAGAAATCCTACAATCTCATAATATTTGTGGGATTTTTATTATTTTAAATGCTATGGAGCCTGGAAATTGAACTTAGTGGAATTAGACAATTAGTATGATCTTACCACAACTCCTGATAATCTTCATAAATTAAAGGCTTGAAACTACTTGAAATAACTGAATTTGTATAACATCTATTACTGTACAGAAAAATACTATAAATCAGCAGTTTGGTTTGGTCAGAGAGAGAAAAATCAATATGAATTCCACTAGAAATCATTGGAAATGCAAGGAATGTTCCTTTTAAGAATAGGGTTTTTTTTAAAAAAAGGTGTACACATACCTTTTGCCTGCCTATTTATTTTCTAATAAATAAGGTGTTTGTTTATATTTATCTCCAAAACACTCTGAGAAAACAACATTCACAATTTTTAAATGAATACCCAAGTTATGAGAAAACAGCATATATAGCAGTTGTATAATAAGGATTTTATTATTCCTTTGCAATACTGCCAAAAAGAAATACAAGAACATCTGTGAAATTGTGATCTAATCAGGTAAGATAATTCTTTTTTTTTTTTTTTTTGCACACAATCTGTTAGTGAGTATATTTAGGAGTTAAGTAGTGAATATGTTGATGAATGTTTCGAAAGCAGAGGCAGATGGAAAATGAAGTTTAGAAGAAGAGTAATTGGCAACACTAAAATTTAAGGTTGGAAGTAATTTACCTATATTTCATATAAGCTCTGTTATTTTTATAGAAGAGGTGCACAGATGCAAAATCTAAAATGTGAAGGCTGTATAAGACTCTCAAAGATCTTGGATTCAACTGTGAGAAAGCTCCAAATGCTGTTGTCAATTTATAATTCTTTATGTCCCAAAGAAAATTATGGAGTACATGGCTACAAACTCATTATATTAACATTATGAGAGCCAGGATGATTTAATGTTGGTAGTGTTGGAATCCTTGTTATTTGGAAGAGCCAAGTTTAAATCCACTCTCAGCTATGGAAGTTCACTAATGACTTTGGACAACATACCTCTTACAGGTAAAAATCTACTCTCAGCCAGGAAAAAAATAACGCATTCTCATTCTGTAGCCATCGTGTTATTGTGAGTGCAAATTAAGTACATTAATCTCAGGGTACAGCACAATGATCGTGACTTGCAATGAATCTGGTAAAATAAGTAAGTTTCATTCTGTCAAATGCAGAGAAGCTATAGTTTGAGAAAATAATTATTATTTCGTTGATTATTTTGGGGATGGCAAAGGAATATATTTTATTCTTCAACTAAAAGTTTATAACAACAACTTGAAGAACTCTTTGATTCTTCTCTTGTTTAATAGATAAAAGTCAGGCAAAGGGAAAGGTCAGAGTCTTCAAACTGCCCAGGCACAGTTGGCAATTCTGTGTTTTAGTGAGACTTGTTTTTTTTTAATTTAAATTGTAATTAATATCATTGGGTTAAAACTTTTAGGTATAAATTAACATACGCAAATATGATCTCTGCTTTTATGTTTTCTTGTTTTGCAATGTCTTCCTCATAACTTAAATGAGCAATCTGAGGAGATAATTGCTGGATTCACTCATCATGCAAGCTGAAGTATGTTTTGCTTTTTTCAACTTAGTTCTATATATATATTCATCCCTTGTAATTTGCAATAGTTGTTTTAAAAGTGTTCTTCGGTAAATGAAGTTGGGGGTTGCTTTGCTGCATGCCAGTTTCTGATTTAAAAAGTAATAAAACGTCTAAATACTAGGTGAGGGAACAGAAAAATTAGTGGACAACAAAAAAGTTAGTGTGAACCTTAGCTGCCACATTGCTTTTTCTATTCTAGTATGAAGGTAGTGATGGTGATGAATTTTGGGCTTAGCATATCCAAAGTTCAGAAAATGCCCAGTAGTCTCTGCTGGGGTGTCTCACACTCACACACATCTCAAACAAAAGAGAAACAATTCTCTATCTTCCTATTTAGGCCATCAGTGGCAACACCCAGGTTGGGCCTAAAATAGAGTCCCTGACCTCAGCTTCAATGGGTAACTCTAAAAGGCCACCTCATACTGTTCTCCAAGGTGTGATTGTTCCCACAGCCCAGTGCTATCCAGGATCTGCTACCCGCTGTTTACTTTCAAACGTTCTGTTGACAGGCCCCTGCGATCTACCCAGGGCTGCTTCAGTTGCATGAGGCCTCCATTCTTGAAGAAACTTCCAAGCATGCTATTCCACAGCCTCTGCAGCCTCTGCAAACTGCACAAAAGTGAATAGTTGTTGACATGTTGGTGCCTCAACCAAAATGTAACATATTTGTCTTTGACACACGTCATAGATTCCCCATCACTGATGTAGATCATGAGAGATACTCCTGTTTCAGAGCATGGAGAATGACTGCTATTCGGTGTCAACATCACTGAGCTAAATGGATGGGCTCTGTAGAAACCATTTTTTTATATTCTACTTTTCTAGACTCAATGCTCTTACAATCCTTGTAAGACTAAATTCCTTTATATGACTAAATACTCCAGAAAATGGAAGATACTAGATTGCACCTATAGTATTTGAATTATTCCCTATAAGCTATATATACAAAGGAAATTCAGCAAAAGAACATATTCCACAATAACCAGAAATTGTAGCAGTAGTTGGATTCAGAATGTTGAGATGTGAGAAGCTATGTGAGCTGTCCTACTCCACATTGGCACTGAATGCATAATGAAGGCAGGATGGTCATGAACTGATGCCCACTTCAATAAATGAGGAAGGAAGTCTCCTTCATGCAAGGAGGTAATCTTATCATTGAAATGTTCTTATCGCAGGTCGGAGTCATTCCTGAACATACCAAGAAGTATGGAGGTAACTGAACTCCTTATATCCATCAGGTATATAGTAAATAGGGAAGACACAACATGCAGTCTCACAAATAGCTAAATCCTTGCTTTTGTTGGAGGAAATTGATCCAATGGCACTGACTCTTCAATAGCTAATCAACATAACTCTGGACATAACTCTTATGTCCAGAGTTAAGAATTTACTCTGTGTCTCCTTTTTATCTATAACTTTGCCTGCTCTTTCTCTAAGAATTTGCAACGATCACTTCCGCCTCCTTTTATTTCTAGGCACAAACAAACAGATTGCATGCTCCTTAATTCTTTCCTGATGTAATTAGATGGATGCTAATCTCTTGTGTATTTCCTATAAACCATCCACCTTTCTGTTATAAAATACCTGCTTCACTAATCATTGCTCAGATGGGATCAGATTCCAGTTTCCATGAACACTCTCACACAAAAAACATTTCAACCTTCAAAAGCTTTGTTCTTCATCTTTGATTAGAGACAATAACTTGATTAAATTTCTTGCGGCTTGGAAACCACTGTTAGATTTCCTACAAGAAAAGGAGAAAAATGAAGATTTGATTTTGGGATTTGAGGATTAGATCTGATTTGGTTAGAGAAATATTGTGGATTTTTATTTAATTGGTTATGATTTACTGATAGTTGAAAAGTTATTATATGCTAGACTAAAGTTGAATTAAGAATATTATATGAATATTATATTTTTTAACAGTTTTTAAGTATTATTATCATTTAATTAAATTTAGAGTGAGATTGTATTCTTTTCTCTGTACTGGAAAAGGTTGGGGATAATTTTTTATTTATTTTATGTATTTCTTTGTCACTTTTTAACTTTACCTTTTTATTCCCTTTCCCCTTTCCCCTTTATATTGGTTTGTATATTTTAATGGGTTTTTTTAATTTAATTAAAAAATTTTTAAATAAAACTTTGTTCTTTAGGAACCATTTCTATATATATCTTTATAATCTGTATTTCACATGGAAGTACAACAGAATGAAAGTAATTTGGATTATTTAAATGAAAATCCTTATCCAGATTTAAACTGTATTAAAAGATAACAGCCTGAAGGTTTTCTGCTGAAAATAATAATTTTTAGTTGTGACTTTGGATTTAAAGTGGGAGGAAAATCGTCCCAAATAACAGTTAAGATGGATTGTAGCAGATTGCTTTCATTTGTTTTGAAGATGAAAACATAAAATAAGATTGTTGATTCTCTTCATTTTTGAGGATGGAGATGGTGCTGCAGGATGTGAAGAAGGGGAGATAAAAGAAATTAATTGTTTAGAGTGTTTGTTCCATCCAGGGGCAATACAAAGAAGGAAGATGGGAGATACATCTCCATGCTTCTCTAGATTCACCACAGAATCTCTAAGGTCAGACACTCTTTCCAACGGGATCCTCATAAGAAGGGTACCTTAAATCACATACAGTATATCAAAGGCTAACTTAATTGTTCCGGCAGGCACTGGAGAGAAAAAACAAACCTATTTAGGAACCCCAAAATAAAGAATGCACAGTACAGGTAGTCCTTGATTTATGACCACAATTGAGTCCAAAGTTTCTGTTGCTGAGTGGGACATTCATTAAGTGAGTTTTGTCCCATTTTACAATGGGCACAGTTGTTAAGTGAACCAATGCAGTTGTTAAGTTAATAACAAGGGCTGTTAAGTCAGTTCGGTTTCCCCATTGACCTTGCTTGTCAGAAGATAAGAAAAGGTGATCACATGACCCTGGGGACAATGCAACCATCCTAAATGTGACTCAATTGCTAAAGGTCTCACTTTTGATTACATGATCATGAGGAATGCTGCAATGGTCATAAGTGTGAAAAATGGTCTTTCTTCAGTCTTTGAACAGTCACGAAATGAACTATTCTAAGATGAGGTCTAGCTGTATTCCCAATAAATCATATTCCACTGAAACTGCATATCTGATTTCAGCTCCTTCTGGGCATCTACATATATAGAACAGATCTACTTATGCATATGAAGCACAGTGGCTTCCATGCAAACCAATCTGCATGTTCACCTCTTTAAGGACCTCGATAGTGACATTTATGAGTATTTCTATATTTTGTGTTATGTAGAATAAAACTTTAGTACATTACTTGGGGTTAAGTACTATCTCTATCCAAGCAGGAGGGAACAAAAAAAGTAATAATTGCTACATTTGAAAGTACTTATAGAATCTATCTAATTAACTAATTAGTTTAAAAGCCTGCTGCTAGATCATTTACTGAATGTCACCGAGTGCAGAGAGAAATGCTTCTCATTAAATACATTCATTGCAAGCAACATTTATGCATAAGAAATTCTTCTTTCTTATTCTTCCTTATGAATAAAGGCACAATGCACTGTGACTGAAAATCGACATAACTTTTTGGTACAGAAAAATATAATAATAACTGTACAATGCTTGATGCAAACTTAACTGTTATTCTGGAAATGCATACATTAAGTAATTTTCTAGGGGATTAATTGCTAAGGATGACTATTATGTATGTGTGTGTGTATATATATATGTGTTGTGGCTCCGTTGCCTGAGCCTGTGTCATCGGCAGATACAGACTCTGAGAGTGAGGGGGAGGAATTAGCAAAGCCTCCCTCTTCAGGACCCTCCTCTCTGGCAATGCCTCCGGAGGACACCGAAGGGCAAGAGATAGGTCCAGAGCCAAGCACATCCCCGCAGCCACAGGACAGCGACGAAGGAAATAAGTGCTGGCTGGATCCTCAACAGTGGTGCAGGGAGAAGTGTGCACAGCAGAGGGGAAGGCGTGCCAGAGATTAGCTGAGTCACTGGACCACACCCCACAGGATATAAAAGGGAGCGTGGTGGTCAGTCAAACCTTGTGACAAACAAAGCTGAAAGCTTCCACGCCATTCTGCATTGTCGGAGTTTTGGCTATAGATTATCTCTGGACTTGATTGACTCCGTAATTATTGAGCTGTTTCTTTTGATGTATCAGAAGTGGGGAGAAGTTATCTCTCCTCTTTTTAAATAATAAACTCTTGGCAGGCAGCCACTAGGTTGTTGCCAAGTTCCGTTATCTTAAGGAAAAGGATTTTGCCGGCTGGTTTGGTCTTTAACTCTCAAACGTCTGTTGGTGTGTGTGCGTGGGGTTGGGGACAGAACAATATATATATATATATATATATATATATATATATATATATATATATATATATATATATATATCGGGGACAGAAACAAGAAAAAAGAGAAATGCATGAAATTGAAGCTGGTAAAAACAGATAAAATCATTTTAAAATATTAGGCCTAATACTAGTATCTCAAACATGGTTGAGATGCATAATAAAGCAATTCTGTGTATTTTTATATGCTCCACTAAATTTAATGGAGACTCCTCCAAGGAAATTGGTGAAATTTATAAAAATATGGCTGAATAAGGTCAATGATTGTGATTACTGGGAGCCAGCCTCTTTTACAATATATATTTGACATGGGGTCAAATATAAGCAGTCCTCAACTTACAACAATTCCTTTAGCAACCATTCAAAATTACATCAGCCTTGAAAAAAGTGACTTACAACTGGTCTTCCCACTTATGACCATTGCAGCATCCCCATGGTCACATGTACAAAATTTGGGTGTTTGGCAACGGGCATGTACTTTTGCACTGGCCTGGGAGCATGTGATCATCACCATTTGCAACTTTCTCAGTCAATTCATTTAATGACCGCATGAAGTCACTTGACAGCTGCAATGATTTGTTTAACAATGATAGCGAAAAAGGTCATAAAAGTGGGTGTGACTCACTTAACAGCTGCTTTGCTTAGCAACAAAAAATCTGGTCCCAATTGTGGTTGTAAATCAAGGATTACCTGCAAATTAATATTGTGATATGGCCCTGTAAATTAATATTGTGATATTACAATATCACAATATTGCCATATCACAATATTAACCTGTAAATTAATATTGTGATATGGCCCAAGACACAATGCTCAGATTCAAATAATTGAAAACATTTTCATACCTCCAATAATTTATTTTATGACTCTCTGGAATTAAAATATCTTCCTGACCTTTTTAATTTCTGAAGTTTCCAGACCAGTGATAATCAAGAGCAGAAAAATGTTTTTTGTACAGTATTTATTTCAGAGATGGGATGGTGCCTTAAATCTACCTTGACTTGAAGAATTTTCTCTGCCCAAGAAGGCAATTACAGGCCAATCTGATTTAACAAGAATAAAACCATGCTACAAGGAGGTCAATGGTAAAGGAGCATCTGGATCAAATAAACTATAAAAAATTCTGTAAACTCTGTTACATAACTTATTCATAACACATTTCATATATACTTCATTGGTTTGTTCTCCCTACCATATTCTGGACAGCTGTAACATATACTTACATCCAGTTTTTTTTTTAATCTTGAATTTTATTGACTCTAAAATCAGTGTATGTTATTGCAAAACTGCATAATAATCTCTCTTACTTGTACAGTTTTTTGGAGGCAGAACTTTGGATGTTCCCTACTTTTATAAGAAAGTGGGTAGGTGTTAGGAATATGACTTTCTCAGTGGTGGTTTTTCGTCTTCCTCCCTATTTCAGTGGGTTGGGCATGTGGATAATATTTATGCCCTCCATAATCCTTGGGTTCTTACCCAAAATCTTGAAGCATTTTAAGTTGCTCAAGACTGAACAACAAGGCTTTCAGGATTTGCTTATAGATGAGTTATGGGAAGAAGAGATCATTTGTTCTCTTTTAAGAGAAGGAAATATTAAAATTGTTTAAACTTGTGCTGAAAGGGAAGATCGTTTCTATACTTCTTTTCTTTTTCTTTATTATTTTCTCTTCTTTCTATTTTCTACTTTTCTGAACCTAATTTTTATTTTTATTAATTTGTATTAGTTGTCTTTTTACCTGTAATTTTAATAAAATTACTATAAAAAGCAAAGCTGAAATAGCTTATATCCATATATACAGAGTTAAAAATTTAAAATTTCTCCTAGTTTGTCTTGCTTCTTTAATCACGCTGAAGTATTGCAATAACTGGAATCCTCTGCAATGTAATTCTGTTATCCTTCAGAAATAGCTCCATAGTCTCTATTTTATGTTGACAGAACAAATCAAACTAGCTGTTTGTCAACTTTCCCATCAAGTGGTTTGATGTACTGTCCAACATATCTGTTCCCCAAAGAATCTTCGCCTTAGATTCTTCCAGCAAAGAGAATAATTGTCCACATCCATACTCTGCAATATGCCAGTTTATATGAGATAGCGCATCCCTCATGTGCTATGAAGTCATGCATTATGAATTATTAAAATAATAGTGTACAGAAGTAAAGAAGTGGCCTCCAAAAAAGAACTCAATAGCAATCTAATAAATACCAGCTTAGCTTTAGAAGGGAAGAGTGACTGAGAAAGAAATTTGAAAATACTCAGCTTCTGAGGGAGAACAGAATTTCAGTCAGGCTTTTGAGATTTTGTTATAAAATTTAAGAATGAAAATGAGTTTTGCTATTTCTTGTGATATTGGCTTCTTGACTTGGCCTCTCTGAAAGGGATGATAATTAGCTTAATGTGTGCTATGCACACTGAGTAACCTTATTGTAAGAATTAACACAGTGATAACAATGACAAGAAATGGTGTGACCTTGAGTTGCTGAAAGTTATATCCAATTCCTGATTTAGAACTTCCATGGATGAAACAGATTCTTTATATCACTGCTCTGATGTTAAATTTTAGGGAAACTTATAGTACGCAACTTGTAAAAGGAAATGCTGGATAATTCCATTAGATATTTGGTTAAAGAAGATACAATTTTTGGTCCTGCCTGGGGCTTTGTATGGTAAGTCATGGCAATAAAATTTGGAGAATCTGCCTAGAAAATTAAATTTTGAAATCCTGAATTAAATCCCTTCACCCAAATCAGATCTCATATACAGGAAGAATTGAATATTTAAATACTTCCTATTTAAACTAGGACTCGCTTGTCTAAATTCCTTAATATTTTTCATTTTTACTTTGGAGGGCCTTTTCCCCCCCAGCTTCCACCCTTCGGGCTGGACATTCTGCTGTCCAGGTCTTAATTCATCTTATATAACCACAAAATAGTCAGTCCTTTGTGAAGAAAAGTTGGATTCCATCAGCTGTTTCTGACCTAGCAGTTGAGTTATGTTTGTCTTGGACTTTATTGGTAACAGGAGCCATAATATTTTGAAGTAATATCTCAAAGGACAGTGCAGTGAGAGGCGATTGCAAGCAAAAACTAAATTGCAAGAAAGAAAAAAAAACATTGTAAACTCTGAAAGCACTAGTAAATCAAGGAGGGATACCTTAAATTTTTCTCCTGATTTGAGAGCGCCCTCATAAACTTACTGTCTTCCAACTTTCTCCCAATTTACAAATACAAAATGTACAATTGTATTTTCATCATCAATCTTGCTCCCTCCACCAAAAAAATATTGATAGTTCAAATGTTAATGTATGTGACCATATTGCCAGATTATTTATTTGTGAAAACATTGTATCATCAGCTTAATAGGTTCAACTGTAAATATCTGCTCAGAGTTTACATTGGACAAAGGATACAATCCGTAATAGCTTAGCTAGAAGCATTTACTTCTAGTAAATTCAAATAAATTCATTTCCCAGCCTGTGAAATACATGCTGTTATACAAAGCCTTGAATCTTTCAGCCTGAATATATGAATTCAAAGAGAGTGAGAGGGGGATTTTAGGATATATTTAGTAAAGTTAAAATGTAATGTATTACAAAACACAAATAGCAATGGCATCAAAAGAGAATACTACCTGTATTATAAAACAAATAAGGATTTCATAGAAGACAGATTTTATCTTTATAAATTCTGTTTAAGGGAACCCCAGAACTTCACAGAAGGAGAGATCATGACATTTTACAATGCCTTCAATAAAATAAAATAGTCTGGCTGGAACTGGATTCAAACACAGCTGCTGCTCTGAACATACTTTATTACTTTATTTTGCTCTCAAAAGCCTATAAGATTTAAAACAAACAGCTGGCTGTGCAAATAGTATTGGTAGAAGAAATCTGATTTCTGGAACCATGATGAAGTGCTGGTATAAGATTGGATGTCAAGAAAGTTAAAATTCTGAATGAATTAAGTTTGGAGGATTAAAATATAATTATTTTAAATATGCTGTTAGGTGAAGAGAGCAAAATACAACAGATGACAAAATAAGCTGCACTACTTAACAATAACCCAGAAAAGTGACGTGATGGCTAGTGTTCACTGCATATATTAAGACAGACCAGAGGTGGGACTTGATGATCTAAATTCATTTTTCCAACTGTACAGATGTATTTTGCTTTACATATAAGACATTTTTGTAGCCTGAGCATGTTGACCTGAATAACCTTCTATTAAATTATGAAAATATTTTCATAACCTTCTTAGCAACCTTCTTATCAACAGATAAAACAAATTAAACAACTGAATAACCACCTGTAATCAAGAAAAATCTACAATTAAGGTTAAGTATCATTAATGTAAAATCAATCTTACTACTTGTATACATATCCATTTTTCAGGGATGCAGTATTATAAGTAGTGCAAAAATAATAAGCAAAAGAATATAAAGGCGTGACGTAAGAAAAGGAAATATAACTAAATCCATAAAGCTTAGTTTACCATCGGATACCTTTCTATCTTTGCAAACTCTGTGCTTTCATCACACACACATACAGTACTTCATGGACTATTCCTCTGTTCTTTAAAATTCTGTCCTCTTTTTTTGAGAATTTCATCAGTTCCTCCAAGGTTTCTGGTCTTCTCCTTCCTCTTAAGTCATTCACTCTTCCTTCATATATTTGTTGTTGTTTAATTTGATCCTCATTTTCACTGTACGACCAAAGGATCTCAGCATGCTTCATTTATACTGGAGACTCAATTTATGTCAAGTGCTGGGGAAATCAGGATTTATTTCAATTTAAGCTCTGTACAAGAATCTGACCAACTGTCAGTCAAGGAAATGAGTGGGAAATAAGAAAGGCATTCAAGGTAGGCTGGATTTAGATCACTTGTGGGAGCACAGGGACTCATGACTTATAATACATTTGAGCCCACCCTCGGGCTCAGCCTGATCATCTCCTATAGTTTATATTCAATTCATACTTATTCATACCCATTGAATAAACACGGTCTTGAGCCTATTTCTTGTTTTACATTCCCCCCCCCCAAGCAATTCATTCACACTGCAATCAGCATTTAAGTTGTTCTTAAGGTTGAACTATTACTTTCATATTACTTTCTACATGGGCCTGCCCCTGAGATGCACCCGGAGACTCCAGCTGATCCAGAATGCAGCCGCACGGGTTGTTACGGGAGCCCTTCGTTACTCCCATATAACACCCCTCCTGCGTCAGCTGCACTGGTTACCAGTGGTTCTCCGGGTCCACTTCAAGGTGCTGGTTCTCACCTATAAGGCCCTACATGATTTAGGTCCAGGATATTTACAGGACCTTCTCCTGCCTGCTTCCCACTGTCTTGTTCGCTCACATAGGGTCGCTCTCTCAGGGTTCCGACGGTGAGCCAGTGTCATCTAGCGGTGCCCAGGGGTAGGGCGTTCTCGGTGGGTGCTCCCACCCTCTGGAATGAATTACCTACCGAACTCCGGACGGTTCCTGATCTCCGCGCCTTCCGTTTGGAGCTGAAGACTTGGCTGTTCAAGCAAATAGGCTGACTCTGATTCTCGGTTTATTATTTATCATTTAATTAGTTATTTGATTTAAAGTGTGATTTTATTGTACATGTTTCTTAACTTGTGTTCGCCGCCCTGAGTCTTCGGGAAAAGGGCGGCATATAAATACATGTAATAAATAAACAAATAAATAAATATAACAAAGTGACCAAAAATACTCTTATAAATGACCAGTTTCACTTCTTCAGATGAACATTCATGTATTGCAAAACTCTAGATATTACTGACTACCCTCCTACCGGTACCTGCATTTCTATGTTTTGAAATTTCTCCTGTTTCTCTTTATCAGTAGTAAAAACTCTAATAAGCTAAAAGAACATATATGGTTGCCCTACATTTTTATCTGTTATGCATAATGGACAATTATATTCTTTCCCTTAGATTCCTTTCATTCCAAAAAAATGAAAAATTTCCCCTAAAACTCATTCCTGTCTTCTTGGTTAGTAGCACTCGTATCATTTCTAACTTTTATGCACACTGAAAACAACTTTGATGACAACCAGCTGAAATGATATGTTGAGTGAAATGAAGTGAATGCCAATTAAAATATAGGATTGAAGGAACTCTTTATATCAGCCCAATCCATATCCACATATTCTATTGCAATAAAATTGACAATCTGAAAAATCTTCACTAATAGGGTAGCATTTTTTGTCATTCGCCAACTGAAATCCATTGCTCACTTTCATAATGTGGTGTTCTATGTATCAACAAAGTGCCTCATTGCTTTTGATGGTTGTGCAATATTTATGTCATTGCCAATCTTCCAATACCATTTAATGAAGACTAACTTCACAATTATATTTCACAATGCTCAGTTTATTATTGAAATGGTTACAAAATTAACAGTAATGAGCTGTTTTTTTAACTCACTTTTTCTGAATAGATCATCTCTAATTTCATTCTTTGGAGGTCTTAATTTGCTTCATTTGGCCATTCAAAGGAATAAGTTACTTTCCCATAGCCTGAAAATGTTCAGTTATGGAGAAGGATTCCGGTACTAAGATGGTGAACACTGGCATATATTGACAAAACCTCCTCCTCTACATCAAAGGCAAAAGAGGTGGAACTATGATGAAAGTTCCGTCAAATGTGTGCAAAAAGCATTTGACAACATCAAGTGGGACTTTATGTTGAATCAGTTAAGATACATGAAATTTGGTGAGAACTTTATAAATATGTTTTAAGGCAATTTATTCCAAACAGGTACAAGACAAGGATACCCATTATCTCCGTTATTGTTCGTATTTTCCTTAGAGGTATTGACTAGAATAATCTGGAAAGATAAACAAATTAAAGGTTTAGAAATTAAGAAATAAATTTTTAAAGTGCAAGCTTTTGCAGATGACCTTGTGTTTATTATAGAAGAGCCATCACAGTCTGGTGTGAGGCTAATGGAAGTACTGGGATAATATGGTGAAGTAGCAAGTTTGAGGGTAAACAAGGAAAAAATGTTATATTGGGATGCGATGGATGGCCCAATAACTTACAGAGACACGTGGATTGCTGATCAAAACATATCTTTATTTTCTGCTGTTTGTTTCTTGCAGGTACATCCAGGACTGGACTGCAGGATCAACATGTGGTGACCTTAAGTACCCAGGAGGAGTGGTCTCAGGTAAGGGGTGTCCCTGGCAAGGGGAGGGGTTCAGGTACTCTGGGGTTAACCCTTGGGGTGCTGGTCTAGGGAAATAACACAGAGCAGGTAGGGCATTTACTTCTAACAAAAAACTAAAACGTTAGTTAAAAATATGACTAAAGCTCAAGAAAATGAACTGATTGGGAGAATAAACATCCAGACAGCAAAGAAAGTGAGATATTTAGGAATTCAATTAACGGCAAAAGGATAATTATAATAAATTAATTGATAACATCAAGGTGGATCTAGACAGGTGGAAAAATTTGCAACTCTCCTTTATGTGGAAAATTGCAACAATAAAAATGAACTTATTATCAAAAATACTTTTTTAATTTCAAAATATACTAATAAGATTAGAAAAGGAGTTTTGTGGAAATTTAAATAAAATCATATCTAAATTTATTTGGCAAGGGAAGAAATAGAGAATTAAACTAAAGTTATTACAGGACTCTAAGGATGTGTATGCTCAGAAGCGTGCGTGTGTGACCCTATTACAAACCGGTAGTAAAGGTAAGTAGAACCCACTCCTGGCATTTACTTGGGTAAGAGATTGGATAAATCTAAAAAATAGGAAGCTATTAATGCTGGAAGGACACGACATGCAAATAGGGTGGCATGCTGTTCTTTGGGATGAAAGACACAGGGCCCACCAGTACTTCCAGAAACACCACATTAGATGGGCTCTATTGGATATGTTTGGGTAAAAATCAAACAATGAAACTATATGGAAATTCCAAACTTGCTATCAACATTGGAGATGTTTGTACATCCAAACTTTATTAAATCAGGAAGAGTAATTACTTACAAGGATATACTAAATGAAAGAGGAGAACTAAAATCTAGGAAAAATCTACACAAGGAAGGAATAGAACTGGAATGGTGGGCATATCTACAAGTCCAGTCATGATAAACAAAAGACAAAAAAGAATGGGGTATAAAGACCGAACCTATGGAATTGGATAAAATTCTATTAGGAGCAGATGAGAAGGTGATAAGGAAAATATACCAATACCAAATGGAATATGCCATGGCAGAGGAACAGGTGAAAGAAACCATGCTAGCTTGGGGCAAAAACTTAATTTATAGTATTGATTTTGATAAATGGCAGGAATTATGGGAGAGAAATAGAAAATTAACTCTAGCCACTACATACAAACAAAACCTATACAAGATGTTTTATAGGTGGCATCTCCCACCCACAAGACTAGCCAAAATGAACAAAAACCTCTCACCGACATGCTGGAAATGTAAGGCAGAGCCAGGAACCTTCTATCATATGTGGTGGGTTTGTCTGAAAGCTAGGGATTTTTGGCATCAGATAAAACGCTGGCTCGAAGAGATGTTAAATCAAAATATAGATCCAAAGCCAGAACTCTTTCTATTGGGTATCACAAAGGATAAATATAATAAAGGAACAATATATTTAATGTTGCATATACTAACGGCAGCAAGACTGGTCTTCACACAAAATTGGAAAAGAGATAATAAACAATATACTGACTTGCGCAGAAATGACTCTCGAATTCAAAGACAAGGGTGAAATGGAATACCATGAAAACTGGAATAAAATGTATCAATGGCTGGAGTGGAGGAGGAATGTCAGGATAAAGAAATATTGATAAGTTGAAAGTTAGAAAATTATTATATTAGCATTATGTGATAGGAATTGTATTGGTATTGAAAGTAATTTTCACAGACGAAGAGATTTATGTGTTTGAATTTTGATAGACTACATATTTATATATCGAATATGAATTGTATTTGTTGCAAGGTAATACTTGATGGAAATGTTTGAACCAGAAAAGTTGCACTATGTCCAATGTTTTTAACTGTATATTTAATAAAAAACCTTTTAATAATAATAAAAAAGACAGTCCCATCAAATGAAGATAAGAAGTCATAAATCAGACTCTACTGAAGATTCAACTTTCAGCCATAACTACCATACATAAAGAAGCAATAAAGGAAGTTGGAAACTGAACTCTCCCTAATTGTTTAAGAGTTATGTACATTGTTAGATACAGGTAAAGATGTTCCTTCTTTTTAAGCAGCTCTTGAAGAGTTGAAAATCAATATCTATGATTTGTATTAAGGTAGTAAAAATAAATAAAACTTATGCAATGCTTTTTATAGATTTCCTGTTGCTCCTGAATCAACTTAATTGAGAAAATGGGTATAGTGCTGAGATACACTACAGTGAAATATACTAATTGTCTTCAAAAACATTTTTTTTGCATAGCTCTTGTTTCCAAAAAATAAAAAAATGACATCCTCTCTCCCTCCTGATATGAGTAGAAACTTGCCACTTAATTTTGAAGTTGTCATTGGCTGTGGGATGAATAAAAACTTTGTGTTCAAACATACTGGACATTTATTTCTCCTGGAGATTCTTCAGGTAGCACATTTTTCCTAGCAATATGTAGGGCATGATTCATAGTCTAGAGAAATGGCTACAAGTATTTATTTCTCTGTTTTCTAATAGTGCTAGAATTCAGGGTCAAGTGTTGCATTTGGCTGGAATAGAGAATTGGGGAAGATGAAATACTTGATCACCAAAATGCGTTAATTCTAAATTTTTACTACTGGTTAGATAGCATTAAAAAAGGAATTAGAGAAATTAATTAGAAAGACAGCATTAACATTCTAATCTAATATTTCTCCTACTACTAGTTTGTGGCAGTGGAGGAGTGGTTCCTTTACTTCTTACTTGTAAATTTCCTGGAAACATCCAAGTGATCATCCTTTTCCAACCTGACATTTTCCATGCTTTGGTACGGCAACTCCCAGCAGCAGCAGCCAGCAAAATAGTTACATCTGATGGATGCTAAATTGGGAAAGGATTAATTCAATGGGCCTTTAATCAGATCCGATTTTTCCTTTTTGCCTTCCACAGTAAATCCTCAGTGTTCTAATCAAATTTAGTAAGGAATAACAGATTTCACATGCTTGCTTTTATTGCAGCCCTTTTCAAATTTTAAATTAGTTTATCAAAATATAAAATGTAAAAAAAAATGAAAGTATATGGTAAAAGGGAAAAAGAAAGAAAAACATTGACTTCCGACTCATTTCAGCACAGTAGAATAAAATTATAATATGCAGCCTCAACCTTTTATGTTTACATAGTAGTATATTTTAGCCATTTCTATAACAACAAACTTATCTAAACAGCAAAATCCAAAGCTTCTTTCATTTTTTTCCACCTCAAGCACAAAGTCCAGAAACGGTTTCCAAGTTAACTGTATTCTTTTCTTCAATTAAAGCGGTCAGTTTAGCCACCTCTGCTAACTCCATCAGCTTTTGCAACCAGTCATCCATATTTCATTGCATCCTTTAATGAATAAACCTTTCCTTGGAAGGTTGAGATTGATAACCAGACTACTAACTTAAACAAATCTATTGTTTTCTACAATAAATCAAATTTCAGCTCTAAATGTAACCCTTCACATAGTCTGTAAAGAGAGCAAGCATGATTATTGCCATATAGTTAGAAAGCATTATAACTATTATCATCACTAATAAGCATGTTTCTATACTTATAAACATATTGTCACATTGGGCAATAGCATTATCCTGGGAAAGGCTGAACAGCAACAAGTTTGGAACCTGGTCTTGCTTCAGTTTTTTTGCAAGAGGTTGTCTGGGCAAGATATTTTCGTGCTCCTCATTCCTCTCCCCTGCTAACATGCTGCTCAAACATTATCCACCCTCCTCCTCCTCCTCCTCCTCCTCCTCCTCCTCCTCCTCCTCCTCCTCCTCCTAGGGATATTAGACAGTCCTGCTCCAGTTCCTCACACTTGTCACAATGTACATTGTCCAAACATTGGCTTGTTCACCCAATAGCCAAGATAACTAGGAAGAGCAAGGCTTTGGAGAATGGCAGACATCTCCAAATGTACCTCAATAAATTTTAAGAGAATAAATGTGTTGGAAGGGACCTTGGAAGTCTTCTAGTCCCCCTGCCCAAGCTGGAGCCCCTATACCATTTCAGGCAAATCGTTGTCCAATGTCTTCTTTAAAACCACTAGTGTTGGAGCACTCATAACTTCTGCAAGTTCTACTGATTAATTGTACTCACTGTCAGAAAATGTCTCCCTAGTTCTAAGTTAATTCTTTCCTTGATTAGTTTCTTTCAGTTGCTTCTTGTCCTGCCTTCTAGTGCTTTGGAGAGTAGATTGACCCTCTATTCTTTGTGAAAGCCCCTCAAATATTGGAACACTGCTATTATGTCTTCCTGCAACTACTCTTTGTATGTTTTAGCCTCCAGTCCCCTAATGATCCTAGTTGCTCTTCTCTGCACTCTTCTAGAGTCTCAACATCCTTTTTATCACATGGAGACCAAAACTGGATGCAACTAGATGTAAACTATGGGAAGCTGTAGCCTGAGAAATAGGAATAGTATAATTATCAATTGACAGATAACTTTTTAGTTATTTGTTTGTTTATATTTCATGTTTCTGGACTGCCCATCTCCCACAAAGAGGGCCCCTGGATGGTGTACAGTATATTATATAAATTATCAATTGCAATGTCACACCTTTCGAAACAAAGATAGTTGGTAACAAAACAGTAAATGCCACATGAAGTCATCAAAAAGAAATAATAGAAGAGTAGAAGAAAAAGACAGTACAGAAACTTTGTGCCTTCAACCGTCAATATTTGTTTCGGCTATCTTAACATTCTTCTAAAATTCTGTAGAAATTCCCAAGTTCAAAAGCCTGCAAGCCTTATTTTAGGACTAAACTCGAGAGCATCCATGCATACGAGGAACAATTTGAAAGCTGAATTTAGCCAATCATTAAATATGTGAGAGCTAGTTCTCACCATGTTCAAAAGCAAACAGGCTGATATTGGATCTGGTCATTCTCACACAAGAACAGATGGAAGCAATCTATTTTGCCCCGAAGAACGTTGCTTCTACTTAAAGCAGCTGGGGAAAAGAAGTGCAAAAATCAACATTGATTGCCGTTCAAATAAAACTCGTGTTTCAACTATAATGAGCAGTGGATTTTTTTTTTTTTTTGGTTTCTGAGCTTTTCTCCAATAAAGAAGTTGTTCTTCTATGCTCGCGTTTAATTGTTCCATCTAGCTTGCTGGGAAAAAGTCTACTAAAATCATAATATTTCTAAAATTAAATGACTACAGCCCTGCTATGAGCTAGGTAAATGGTAAAGCTATCTCTGGAAGAAGGAGGTTGGTGTGAAGCAGACACAGACTTACAGTGTCTTAGGAGGAGGAGGGGGGAAAACCCTATTCTATGAAACCAGTGAGGGTTTGGAAAAAAAAAAGCAGAGTGCAAGAGCTAACATTTTGGATCTTTTTGCCAATGTACATAACACACCCACACTTGCAAAGCAAAAGAGAGGACTTGTTTTCATAAACCTACCTGCCTTCAACTCTAATCTGAGTGTGTTAAAAGTGTGGGTGGGTTAGCATATACTGAACGTTCTATGAAAACTTTTTTATATTTTGCTACTTCTACTGCATTACGGCTTTATTTTTTATTGTGTTTGTGTATTTGCTTGATCAAGAATTGTGGAGAGGATAGAAAATGCTTTAAATGGTCCATGAATCCCACAGTTGATTAATTTTCAGAACCAATCTCCCTTGATATTATTTTTTAAAGAGTGATAATGGAAGTCTAAGAGAAGTGAAGTCGCTGAGCCTCTTTTAGATGCCAGAAAATGTCATGTATTGCTTAAGAGTGCACCTTGGCTCTGGGAAGTGCATATTATATTACATTGCTTCACAGCAGATTCTTGCCCAATGAAAACTAAATAAGTACTGTATCCATTGTTCAGGTTCGTTAATAACCCAGGAGCTGAAGGTGCCTTCTTATCTAAGTTGTAGTGTGAAAATATATTGAAAATATATGTATTTTTCTGAAAATAATTTGCTCCCTTTGGCATCCTTTTGGGCTTGCTGCTTGTAAAAAACACCCAGCCAATGAACAACATGACAAACTATTAAATTCAAATAAATTCTCACATTTTCTTTGAGGTGGAGAATAAACATTAAAAATGAATGAGGTGATTCATTGGCCATTTATAGTGATACAGATCCAAGAATGTTCAGTTACATTAGGATTCTTCTCCCCACTTATTAACATTTCCATTGGCAACGCAAAGGATCTTGTTTATCGCCCCCATTTTCATCTTGAATAAATTTGAGAATCAGCATACAGCAAAATAGTTTATTACATTAGAATGCTGTTTCTGTAAAAGCTCTTGAAAAGATATTTGAACCCAATGATTCAGATCTACTTTACTACCTTAGATGAATTGCTACAGAGTTGGACTCTGGACATAACATTTGAATTGGCTATATTTAATATAGCTTGTAAAATCTGTCCTTTTCTTGCAAATGTTTTTACATTTTTGAAATACTTTGATATTTATTTTGAGTTATTTTGGTCATTTGCAAATTGCCAGTACAGGTAGTCCTCGACTTACAACCAAAATTGAGCCCAACATTTCTGTTGCTTAGAGACAAATTTGTTAAGTGAATTTTGCCCCATTTTATGACGTTTCTTCCCAGATGTTAAGTGAATCACTGTAATTGTTAAGTTAGTAACACAGTTGTTAAGTGAATCTGGCTTCCCCATTGACTTTGCTTGTCAGAAGATCACAAAAGGGGATCAGGTGATCCTAGGATACTGCAACGGTCATAAATATGAGTCAGTTGCCAAGCGTCTAAATTTTGATCACATGACCATGGAGAAGCAGCAATGGTTGTAAGTGTGAAAAACGGTCATAACTCATTTTTTTCAGAGTCATTGTAACTTTGAGCAGTCACTAAATGAACTGTTGTAAATCAAGGATTACATGTATTGGATTATGTGTTTTCCATTGCTATTCAGTTCTTTGGGCTGGCAATGGCATCTGATTTAAAAAAGCATTGATGTGACTTTTCTTCGGATTTAATTGACAAAGCCGGGATGATTGCAAACCATGACAGAAATGATTGCACAATACAAGACAGGGCACTCCAATAACTTTGAGTCTGGAAATGAAATTAAGTGCAAGAAATCCAAATCCCTTTCATGACTGTTTCGGGGGATTTTATTGTACTTGATTAAGAAAAGAAATCACAGTAAATTTATTCTTCCATAAAACTGAAGTGGAACAAACAAACAAAGAGCAGATGAGCAAGATTAAGAGCAAAGATAATGAGTTGTAATTTCTAGAATTGGCTCCAACATAGTATCAGTTATATTTATATCAACATCTGGAGGTGCCGTGTTTTTCCTTTGAAATATTAACTTCATGGGCTTACCTGATTTAAAATCAGTGTTCTGCTGCTGTCTTAGTAGCTGCTGAGTCAGGCATAAATTGCATTCATGCTATCTTAAAGAAGCTTCCCTTGGCAATATACCGCATAATGTGAGTGCCTGTTAGATTGATTGAATGGACCTGCATTATTGTTTCTGCTTTACCTCAACAAAAGGACAGAACTGGGGTCTGAATTTTACTTTGCTTTCATTTCACCATTTTGGTTAGCGTTCTTCAGGATACCTTTTCTAATCACATGGCTGATATTAGTATTATCCTCGACTTTCTTTTTAATTTCACTGTTATTCAGAAAAATATAAGATGCATAAGAAGGAAATTCTTAAGGGCATCCTAACTATCCATTCCTAAAGCTTACCTGCTTCCTTAGATTTGTCCCATCAATCTATAGTTGCTCTTCGTAATCTTCCTTGAGTGTTGAGTTGGTGATATCTGTTCACTGTGGGGTGCTCGGTGTTCTCTGAGCTTGGTCGCTTTCTTGCAGACATTTCATTGCTAAACTAGATTACATCATCAGTGCTAGAAGGGAGTGGGGATTACTCTCATTTTATACACTAGTGGCTTAGCCTTTCTGTGTTGGTGCGATTGTTCTTGGTGGTTCCTTGATTAGACTGTTGTTCATTGTTAGCTTGTATGTCTGAATTGTCTTCTATCCTTATTCACATATTTATCCCTCTTATGCTGCTTGCTCAAATGATCCCTCTAGATCAAACCAGATGTAAGCAGAACTGCCAGATAGGGTCAAACAAGATTTTTCCATTGCCAGCTTGTTCCCTCATATCCATATTTTCTGTAAATCATCTGAAGAAAGAGTTGGGAATGTCCAGAGAAGCAGAATATGAACACATGGAGGGAGGGAAAGCTGGCTGACACAAAAAAATGAAGAGACGATGTCATAAAACAACAGTGATGGGTTTCAAACATTTTTACTACCAGTTCTGTGGGTATGGCTTGGTGGCCATGGCTGGGAAAGGATATTGTAAAATCTCCATTCCCTCCCCAATCCAGGGGAAGGTTACTGCAAAATCCCCATTTCCTCCCGATCAGCTGGGACCCGGGAGGCAGAGAATAGATGGGGCGGGGCCAGTAAGAGGTGGTATTTACCAGTTTTCCAAACTACTCAAAATTTCCACTACCGGTTCTCCAGAACTGATCAGAACCTGCTGAAACCCACCTCTGAATGGTACGCAAAATGATAAAATGACATGAAGGAAATGAAATTACAAAGAAGTAAATGAATATGTAAGCATGTGGCTGTTTGTGAATAGCTTTTTCAGATCAATGGTAGCCTAAGGCAGAAGACAAGATGGAATTCAAAATGTTTTCTACCAGTGCTGTACAATTTAATTGGTACATCTAGCTATTTCATCACTATGCAGGGACATCTTCTCAATGAACTGAATGCAACTTATCGTTAAAATAAAGGAATTTTACTGAAACAGCTACGTCAGTGTTCCTTTCACAGTTTTCATATCTCCACCCCCACCCCCCAATCCAGTTCTATATCAGTCACTGCTGAAATATTGAAAATTTAATAATAATGTGTAATAGCCAGAGGACTATCACAAGAGGTTTCTCTTCATTCTCTGAATCTTTTGAAAATGTTGAATATTATTCATACTGAGTACCCGCTAGTGGTCTAACTGGTTTTGGAAACTGAAAATGTTTTATAAATTTCAGAGAAAAGACCCACCCAGAGGGGGTCAGGTGAAGTTTGTCTCTCCTTTTTTTCCAAAAAAGATAAAAGGGATTGTTTTAAAGAATATAATGCAATAGAACAGAACAATTCATGGAATCTTTAACATGCTTACATTGCTGTAATTTTGAATAGCAACATCCGCCTTTCCCCAAATTGTCACTTTATTGTTCATTGGCTGGCCAATTTTAGGGGATTTACGGAGCATGCATATAAGCTTCAGTTTGCTCATCATTCTTCGGCAGGAAGCAATTCTCTCTGCACTTACCTAGGAATTATTTATACAGGGAGGATTTCACTTGGGTCAATCTGCAGGGCCATGACAGGAACCCAAGACTTGTCAAACAAGAATCAGCATCATTGCTTAAAGCAAATAGAACATTCCTGATTTTGCTTGAGGCACCCCACCACCTCCATTAGAGCAAATGCTTTGAAACGGATCATTCCTTTGTGTTGATTTCTTCTGAGGAAAGCTCTATTTGATTTCTGCGAAATTGGCTTTTTCACAACTATGCTTGGGATCTGTCATAAATGTCAAATACATTTTTTCCCTCCTCATTTAATGTTCAAAATGAGATAAACGGCATGTCTGATTTTATGTAATTAAACTATTATCTTTACAATAGCATAAAGCCTCAGTTCTACTTGTGTTCTTTTTTTCCCCTGCTGCAACTGTTTTGTCTAAACTGACTGTTACTATGAGGTTCATAATTAACCACTTCAGAATCTGGATTGTTCAATCTTTCAAGGATGCCAGGCTGAAGCCCTCTGATCGACAGTAGGTAATTATTGTAGATTGAACTAGCTATGCAATTATTAATTAATCTGTATACAGGGTTTTCTCATGGTAACAGCACCAGTAGTAGTTTTGGTTAAGGAAGAATTTGCTAAAGATTTCTTAATTCTAGCCTATGTAGAGAGTTTATCAGCACTGCCTGGTTGCTCTGTCACCAGAATAGGCCAGCCATCATTCATGGCAGGAATGGACAATAATGTAGTATTGATAATAGGCTGTATTATTATTTAAACTTTTAGTGCCTCTTATTACCCTCTTTTACCAGTTGCACAATTTTATTATAATTTTTGTGTTATTTTTCAACTGAATAATTCTGTACACCTTCCTTGTTTGTCTAACTATATTTGGCCGAATATTCCATTCCATTCCACTCCATTCCACTCGACTCCACTCCATCCCACTTCATCTCATCTCACCTCACCTCACCCCACCCCACCCCACCCCACCCCACCCCACCCCACTTCACTTCACTTCACTTCACTTCACTTCACTCCACTCCACTCCACTCTTACATTACTTGGACTATTTGGGAACTGAGGGTGAAGTTCTCAAATGAGTGGAGAAACAATGAAATGGCAGGACTTAACATTTTTAATCAAGCCAAGGGAAAAAAAGCCAGCTGAGGGAAAGAAAAATAGTAATTAAAACAAAACAAAACAAGCTTCAATTGGGTTTGAATCACCAGGCTTCCAAAAACAGAAGTTAGTCAGATCATACAGAGTTAGATCAGGTCACCATTCTGTTGAAGAAGGCAGAGAAAGCAGGGAGCAGCAATAGATAGGGAGGGAAGAAAGTCGTATGTAGAAGCCCCACCCTACATCCCTCTCTCTAGTCTAGTGTTTCCTTGTAATGTGACTGGTTCTGGCTCTAGCTGGGAGGAAGGCAAAGAGTAAGAGCTACTCTAGCATCAAGTATCTGAGCCTCAGGAGGCATTTCCCTTTTGTGAAATAATGATCCCCTACTTGAAGGAAACTGATGGCTCCTGAAACCTTCTGGTTTGGCACAATGGAACAGAGCCAAAATGGGAGAGTAGCCTGTCACTTCTTCCCCTAAAGTTTAAAATTCATGCCTGAAATATAAAGTTATCTAATATGTTCCTGAAGATTTTTGTAATAAAATATGTTAAGTAGTTATAGAAATCTTAAGAGAAACATTTTTAGGAACATTTGTCATGAACTTTGAAGGTTAGTTGTAAAAGATAATAAGGAATGATTTATACACTTGTATGTAGGCACAACCAGAACATGAACAAACTTTAACCTGATTGACTTCACTTTTATGATATGTCCATAGATAGTAGATGTTTTTCACAGGTCTCATGATAAATGACATCTACAAAAACATGCATATCCTGTTTAACTATTTCCTTGGCATGTTCATGTGCAGAGTGCATGCTAATTTTACAGTTTGCAGTGACCTAAAACTGAAGATACATCTTGACATTTATCAGGCAGGAGGCAAGCTAAGATATTTCCAGTCACAAAAAAAAAAAAAAAGAAAAAGAAAAAAAAAGAAAGGAAACAATAATTATTACAACACAGTTATGCATTTTAAAATAGCTGGAGCTTATTCCACAGCAATACGAGTTCATTAAATTCATTCCTATGTCTTGGCAGACTCCCTTCTAAACAGAGAGATGGAGAGCTGACTCATGAGTAACAGCAGCCAAACACTGAACTCCAAAGATATAGAAGACCTGCAGTACTTTATTCTTCACAGACGCTTAACCATTCAGGGGTGGAAAACAAGACAGTCTCTTTGGAGTGTCTGCAAGCCAGATCAGGCATAAAAAGAAACATTCTCAAACATAAAAATATTCAGATTGAGGGAGAAAATGGGACAACAGCGGTAGTTTGAGACTTACTATCTTCCTTTACACCGGTGGTCGGTTGCTACCAGTTCGTACTGGATCGGGCAAACTGGTGGTGGTGGGAGGCTCCACCCACCCGCCCACACACACGAGCAAACCAGTAGCGATGGGATTTGGAACCTGCCCTGTTTCACACCAGTAGACTTCATGGATACGCCAGCCACAGCAAGAAGGCAAAACTTTCTTCATTAAACTCTGGCCCCTTCCTTTCCTCTCATAAGGAATTCTAGCAGAGGAACCAGTTGTATGTAATTAGTGCCTGACAAATGATCCAGATCTCAACTAGGCAGTATAGAATGGTGAGGGAGTCAGTTTCTACAGGCCTTGATAAGATAATTCCCACCATTTCCTCTGAAGACTTCTCCTTGTCATTGTGCTCTGGTGCTCTGCTTCTTCCATCTTCTTCTCCAATCCCTACACCTGCCCTTTCAATTGAGCAGCCTTTAAGTTTTGTTGTTGTTCAGTTGCTAAGTCATGTCTACCTCACTGAACATAGAACGTCTTCTTTGTCACCATGAGTTTGCCCAAATTCAGGTTTATTGCATGGATGACACTATCTAACCACCTTTTAAGCTTAATCTACAGCAGGGGTGTCAAACTCATGTCGTCACGGAGGCGTCACATAACATATCAGGACTTTTTCCCCCTTCACTAAACCAGGTGTGGGCATGACCAGCACTTGATGCATCTGGCCTGTGAGTAGGGAGGTTGACAGCCCTGATCTACCGGTACATATAATCAAGAGCTGTGGCTTACTTTCAGGGAAACCTGGAATCATAGAGCTGGAAGGGATCTTGGAGGTCTTCTAGTCCAGCCCCCTGCCCAAGGCAGGAGAATTTATACCATCCTGGACAAATGGCTGTCCATTCTTTTCTTGAAAACCAGCAATGGAGCACCCACAACTTCTGGAGGCAAATTATTCCACTGGAGACTGGTGTTTTCCCTTCCTCACTCACCATTCAACTTTCTTCAACTGATGGCTGGATTTTCACATTGTATACAATAAAAAGTTCAGCGCCTCTGAATCCAGCTGTTATGGTTGGCAAATTGGAATACAGTAATACAGCACTACTGTATATGTGAACTTGGCCAGTTTGGTTTCTTGAATAAATCATGAATACAGCAAATAACAGCTCAGTGTATATATACGAAAAAACCCTTTTGGTTTCATTTGAGGAACTCTGAGGAATATCATTTTCATCTTTTGGATTTCCCTATCTTTTCCGGAGCCATCTTTAAGAGAGAGCAAAACTGGGAGAGTGAACCTGAAAGCTTCTTTCTGGGGTATCCTGTTCTATAATCTGTACCTGTTCCAACTGCGAAGTGAAATCAGGAGAACACTGGAAGGACAGAATGATGCTGTATCATCTCCCTCCTGGCTCATACATTCCCACCTTCCCAGCTATGTGGAGAAAGGAAAACAGTTGATATAGCATCACAAATTTTCAAAGGGGTGTTCCATCAAGTAGAACATCTCCAAATCATTTTAAGGCCTTAATAACCTCAGAGTCTGAGATTGCAACAGGAAATGGCTTTCTTAGCCCAATACACGAGGTGTGAGCAGTTGTATTGTTTTCCATCTGCAGTTTCCAGACTGACTTGAAAGACAGCACAAGCTTGATCATAGTCCAGCCTCAGTGAATGGATAACTAAAGCTATACTTGTTTTCAGTTGCTCCAGACTTTCATGACTCCAGGCTACTTCTCACCCCTCTTCCCAGAAAGTACAATATCTAGAAGAACTCTCGTGCTTCAGATTATTTCCTCCATTCAGAGTATAGCTTCAGTAAAGACCAATTCCTCCAGCCTGAGTGACTGACTGTTCTCATTGCATCCATACCCTCTTGTCTTGTCTGAATTAAATCTTGGCTGAGATTGTTGGAAGGAAGCCACTGAAAACAAATTAAAATGGCAATATTATGTTTCCCTCCAACCAGTCAGCAAAACCTTCTCTGGAAAACATACGCAAATGTTTTCTTTTACAGTGAAAAGGGGGGTAACCACTTTCTCCTTCCTTGAGAGGGAAACAGGCACAGCACTTGTTTATTAAATTGTTTGGTAACAAAAGTGTGATGTTGACTGCACATCATTTGTAGAAATGACCTCGTGTGTGCCTTGGCAGGAAGGAAGCATAGCAGGTAAGAATGGCTACCTTGAACAAAAGGCTTGTTGATTATCTGCATCAGATAATCAACACTACAGGAAATGTGTTATTTTCTATAGTTGGCAGAACTATAGTCGATAAAAAAAATCTGATATAAATTTTACAAGTAAATGGAAGTTTAGAAGATTAATATGTTTGGCCAGCTTACTTTTTCGCTTGTATTATTCTTAATGACTTGGAAGCTTGTGAGAGAAAACTTCTCTCAGTATTAGCTGTGTCTATTAATTGGCTTTTGGTTTGAATCTTTGAAAGAGCCAATCAGCGTGCAGCCTTTGACTCTGAGTCTTCCTGCATTTCCTAACTGACCATGACTCAGCATATAAGCAGTTGCTCTCAGTTCCACACCCATGCTTCTTTTGATTGCCCACTCCCACACACCTTGCTTACGCCGCTGCTCTTTGTAGCATGCTGCTTGAATGCAGACTTACACACACGTTTGAACTGAAGTCACTCCCCTTCCCTTCTGAGGGAGGAAGAAATGAGCTGGCCTCAAAACTGCATGGAGAAACTTCAGGAGAGCTGAATGGACTTTGCTAAGAAGCAGAGATGATTACTGACACTTTTATAGGTTTTGTTTTATTTGTTTGTTTTAATTAAATTAGTTTTAGCTTTTCTAAAACTCCTCTTGGCTCATCTGGTTTGTCTGGTGCATTTGCAAGCGAATAAGGGTCACAGTCTTTAGAACCCATCTCAACAAATGGTAGCAGAGGATGCCCATGGCGCTGGCTGGGCAGAACCTTACTCAGATGACCAATCTGGTCACAACGGCCCCAGTGATAGGCTTAAGAAGTTCGCCTACTGAAGTGGAAATCGCAAATGCAATAGAACTTTTAACAGCAGCTTTTGGGACTAATTTCCAACCACCTTTTACTCAGTACATGACAACGGCCTGTATTGACACCCCCTCAATAACTGCAACTCACTCCTTATCTATTTCAAGTGTAGCGGGTCCTCCTGCGGCATCTCCAGCTCTTGCAGTCATTTCTGGGGCTGCTCCAACCAAGGTTGAAGTTCCAGAGGCCAGCCAGAGGCCTTCTGCTGAGGAGCGACTTAGGAGATCTTCGCATTTTGGTGTCCAAGCAAGACTGAGTTGTGAGCATACTCAGTTTGGTGTTTTGACCCCTCCCACCAGGGAGGAGCAATTGTTGAACATCCGGCATGTAATTTTCAAACCAGTTACTTCAATACCAATGCCATATTGTCTGTTCCAGAATTTGCAACATCATGGACAGCAGCAGTTTTCTGCATCCATGCCTGTAACTGCCAGCATTCTGTCACCTGGTTTTAAAACCCTAAGCATTAATGGCAAAAGCTTAAAAGAATGGGTAAAATGTATACGGGTGATTTTAATGAAAGAAAATGTTATCACTGTTGTTAGAGCCCCCCTCCAAACCTTGGACTCTGGAAATCGACTTGTTACATCATCAGACTTTTTGTTTCTTGTTATTGTCAATTGATCCAGCATTGTATCCAAATATCCCTCATGGTTTAAGCATATGTGAGGTTTGGGAAAAACTATTTAATTTATTCTGTTGTAAAAACTCTAATACAACTAGCAGGATTTCTAGGGAATTCCATTCTGCTAAATTGAGGGCAGGGGTAGATATGAATGAACATCTGTGTGAGCTTAATAAGATGAGAGAAGAATTGATCTTAAGGGGGGAACCTGAGTCTGAACGGAGTTTAATTAGCATAATAATCAATTCTCTAGATTCTAGCTGGGTAACTTTATTTCCCAATTGGATAATAACAGCTATGAGGATATGTCCCTGGAAGTCCTGTCTGGTAAACTCACTGCAGAGGATAATTTAAGGAAGGACAGGGCGGCCTTCCATAAGAAGGAAAGCCCATCAAGGAGGTCCAATAGCCCTGATAAGATATATACTGTTGGGGAATGTTTTAACTGTGGATCCAGGGATCATTACAAAAGAGATTGCCCGCATAATGCTAACGCTAGGGCACGTCAGAGAGCACCTTCAGGTGACAGGTATAGAAGGAGATCACCTACCTCACATAGAAAGCCACAAGGTAACCCTTCCAGTCAGAGAAGGGGTAGATGGCCAAAGAAAGATGATAAAAGGGGTAAGTTTAAGTTTACCACTAATTTTGCTGCTGTGGTTGAGACTATTGAATCAAGGCTCTCAAGGAAGCAAGGTGAACAACTGTGGCTGTTGGATAGTGGGGCAAGTAAACACATTGTAAGTGATCGGAAATTGTTTACTGAATTGGAGGAATATAAGTCTATGGTCAAGGTTGCCAACCGTAAGAGGGCTAAAGTTACTGGTATTGGGAAGGTTCTTATCCCCAGGCTTGGGGAGGTTAATGGTGTTTTATATGTACCTGAAATTGATCGTAACTTGCTCAGCACTATGAAGATAAGTGAGAATACTAACATAGAACTGTTGTTTACAGGGGGAACTGCTATAGTTACTAACGATAAATGTGTGGTTGGGGAAGTGTTGAAGATTAACAGTTTACCTTATTATTCCCCCATTATAAGGGCTGAGGAATCTGATGTTAGCAACCAGGTCACTACTTTTGATAGTGATGATGAATTCCAATCAGAATCAGATGGTGAGCTTGAAGGTACTCAAGGGAAGAGGAGTTTTAATGATAATTGTAGAAATGTTTTAAAATGTAAAAAGCATGTCAGTTTTAATCTAGAGCAAAATGATGAGGACCCTAAAAATGTCAATGCAAGCCATTGGCAAGCCATTACTTGATGAGTGCACTCACCTTATACATCATAGAATGTGTAATATGAGTTTTCCTATAGTACAAATGATGTTTGAATGCTCAAATCGAGTTAGAATCAAGGATTGTAACATCTTTTTGGATTGCTCTATTTGCAGAAGCTCAAAATCCAGGATGAAGCCCGCACCCAGGAAGTCTCAGAGATATTCTGAACACATATTCCAGTTGGTACATATGAACTTGGTAGGTTCTTTGAAACTCTCCGTTGGTAAGAATCGTTACTTCCTGACAATTGATGCCCATAGCAGGTTTCGATTTGTTTACCTTCTTAAATACAAGGATCAGGCCTTATCTAAGTTTAAGGAATTCTGCAAGTTGATTGAGAACCAGCACAAGGTCAACATTCAGAAGATCTTGACCGACAGAGGAGTTCTCTGGCTGGCTGAAGGAGAAGGGCATAATCCATTTAAGCACTGTGCCCTATTCCGCCTTTCAGAATGGAGTGATTGAAAGGAGGAATGGTGTACTGCAGTCAATGATGAGGTGCGCTCTTGAGGATGCTGACCTAGATTATTCATACTGGGCAGAAGCAGCTTTGTATGCAAATTACACTCTCAATCATGTGTGGTCCCATGTGGTGCAAAAGACCCCATATGAGGTAGTGTATGGCCATAAGCCAAGGTTAACACATCTTCACGTATTTGGAGTGATGACCAATGTCCACATCCTCAAGGAACTTAGAAAGAAGAGGGACAGAGTCTCAGCCAAATTGAGATTTGTTGGTTATGAGACAGGCTCTAAAGGCTATACGTTTGTGGACTCCAGCAGGAGAATAGTAATATCCAGGTCAGCTACCTTCTAGAAAGTACAAATTGGAGAGGATGTCAGTGTTCCAGTGCTGACATACAAAAGCAGAGGAGAAACTTGAACTTTCACCTACTTATTTCCCCTGAAGATACTGTCTCCTCGGAGATGGGATGGGAGGGGGGACATTCCTGTGAACTGACAGAGATGGGCTGGGGAGAGTGGCTTGGAAGATGGCCAATGAGATGCAGAGAATTGGGGAATGGAAAGAGAGGGTTTGGGGGGCAAAGGTTAGTGCTGACTGTGAAAAGAGTCAGGGACAGATGGTTATGCTCAATAAAGAGAAAATTTCCTCAAAGATCGGCTGTTTGGAAATTCATTTATTTTGAGATAACATCGAAGCCTGACAGACAGTCAGAAGTCACCTTTCCAAGCCAACCTGGCAAACCTCCAGCCCTCCAGCTCCCTGCCAGGTGTTTGGACAGAGTGGAGACATGGCTCCGAAGCCATGTCAGAAAGCCAACTCTCTACTGAAAGCTTACTTCAAGCAGCTGGGAACCAGCCCTCCCCCCCGTGATTCCAGCCAGCTTGGATGTAATGGGGCCTCAACCCCCCCTCCTCCAGCAAAGCTGCAACCCCCCCTTCCTCCAGCATAGCCGAAAGACTACCAAGGTCAGACAATCATGCTCCAAGCCAAGAAGAAAAAAAAAATGACCCTTGGTGGGCTTTGCCAAAATCTGCAGCTGAGTTCCCCTTTCCAGATGTGAAAGGAAAGGGGAGGCCTCTGAGTGAATTGGGGAGGGCAGATTGGCTATGGGATTGGCAACAAGCCAGACAGCAAAAAGCTTCAAAGCTTCCACTCGAAAGCCTCATGGAGAAATTGAAGGAAAATTTTGACTGTGCCATCTGACTGGGGGAGGAACCATCCTGCAGGCTCAAGGAGAGGGGGAGGCCAGCTGAGCCTGCTGAACTGAGTCACCATAGATGGGAGTGCAGCCCTCCCCCCTCCCACACCAGAAGGAGAGAAAGTCCCAGTGTGCATCCATGGGTTTCCCCTCTGCCCAGCCAGCACACCTGCCTAGGCAGGACATTGCCCCCCCCCGCCCCCAAATGAGAGATGAGGAAGAAGTCCAATGGCACCCTAGGCAGGCTCAGAGAGCCCCGCGATGGGAGGAGGGGGCACCGAGGGCGGAACCACCCCAATTCAGAGGGAAGTTCGATGGGGATCCAGACCAGGTAGTGCAATTCCTTGACGCAGCTGAGATCTACATCGAGCGCTATGGACACCTCTACCTGTTCCCCAGAGCCCTAGTCAGTGCCATTTCAGAAGGGCTGGAGGGAGAAGCAAGGAACTGGTCAGCAGCCCTCTACAAGAATAGGGCTCCCCAACTGCAAGATGCAGATGGTTTCTTGCAACTACTATGGGCCAGGTTCGAGGAGGCAGGGGAGGACCCCCTATGTGGAAGACGAGCTCAGAAACCTAATGCAGAAAAGGAAGCCCATCAGGGAGCACATTCGTGAATTCAGAAGAGTCGTTGGCACCTTACCTCCCCTACCAGAGCAACTACTGGTGTATTTCTTCAGAACAAGCCTAGATAAGTGAATTGCCCAAGTGACCGCTTATCGGGACATCCCGAACCGACTCTCTGAATGGTTCCAGGTAGCAATGCAAATTGAGATGGGGCTGCGCACCAATGACATGCTAAAGCAACCAGATGTCAAGGAGAGATACCAATCGGACCCGAGACCACATAGCAGATGAGGAACCACAGCACTGCAGCCTACCCAAAGGCCCTTTGTTCAGCAGAGCCCGCTGAGGTGCTACAGATGTGGAGGAATGGGCCATCTGGCAGCAGCGTGTGGAACCCCAGAGCTGAGACCAAACCCACCACCGAAGGCATGACCGGAGCGAGGACCCAAGCGCACTACCGATGCGCCACAAAAACTCCCCCAGGTACAGAGGTCTTTGCCCACATGACCGAAGCAAGGACAGTCCCAGATGATGGAGATCAATCCCCCAACTCGTATGACAGTGAGGACGATGATGAAGATGACCCAATGGTGAGTGGACCCATCCACCCTTTCCTCTTCCCCATACACCTAACAGCCCCAAAAACAGGGACCCAAGGGACTTTCCAAGCCCTAATAGATTCAGGCTGCACAAGGTGCCTGATTAATCTACCCATAGTCCTAAAATTGGGGATCCGAACTAAGAAGCTCAACCACCCAATTCGATTTGAGCAAGTTGATGGGGCCCCAGTTGGCAGGGCTTACACCACACACCTGACCGAGCCAGTGAAGCTGGAGCTAGGGGATCACTGGGAGACGATTCGGTTCATAATAGCCCCCAAAATGACCGATCCAGTCATACTGGGACTTTCTTGGCTAGACAAGTGGAGCCCAATCATCTGGTGGCAAGAGGGAACCCGCAGATTGAGGATAGCAATCATGATTACGGGGTAGTAGTGGCCAAAATAATGCTATATTGTGTGTGTGTGTGTAGGGGTTAATTGTTAAACAGTTGTTAAGTGACTGTTGTAATCACATGACCATGTGAGAGGCATGTGGCCTTGTGGCTGTCAGAACTTTGAAACTGGATCACAAGTAGCTGCGGGAAGGTCTGTCCTAGCTTTAAATAATTGCTAATTGAGCGGTTATTAAGCAAGGACTGCCAGTCTAAGAATTTATGGGGGAGAGACCTGGAGGCGAGATAAGCTGGACATTACTCACTGTAATTTTCCAACACTCCCTAAGTATAAGGAATTGAGAACGTTGGATTTTCACTGCAGCAGAAGGTAGTTAAATCCTATAAATCTATGTTACCATTTCAGTATCCTGCCCTGTCCTATGCTGACATGTGGGCTAATTTACAGAGTACAACAGAGACAGGCCTGCAAGTGAGTCTCAGATGATATTATAGGACCTTGAAAACTCTGACAGGGACAAATTGTCTGTGTTCTCTCTTGGTCCAGATCTGTCTGTTCCTGAACACTCCAGAGCCATTTAATTTCTTAGCTAAAGAGTGCATGGGTAGTAAAAATGGAGGAAAGAAGAAGAGAGATAGGGAACAGATATCGAAAGAGATTAATGGCAGTTTATGTTGGATATTACTGTGAAAAACACATGTGGTTACAAAAGAGTAAGAGTAGGGAAAAACAGGGGAATCCTTAAGGAAGTAGAATATGAATCTGACAATCCAGTCTCTTTTAATCTGTTCCTTGTGTATTGCTTGCTTTGACCACAGATACCGACTGATATATGGACTTGACATAAAGAAGACCTGTTCTCCCAGTTATGAAGTTTGGTTAGGTGACATTCAGGCCTTCGTGGTGTTATGAAGGCCTCTTTTTAAACTATAGCACATATGACTTCAGTCGTTTTTATCATGTGGAAGCAAATTGCGATCATCGGGTTGGGCAGAGTTCCAGCAATGTGGTTCAATTCAATTTGGATTGCCCTGCTGGCTATGATTGTACAACATCCTGATGCAGCAACCAAGCAACCACTTTTTAGCCTAGTGTATTGTGCAAATCTGTTCTATGTAGGTAGTTGGTTCCATGTATGATGTGAATGAAGTCAATGAGTTTTCAGAGAAATCTATCTGAGGTTGGATTTTCACAATCTGTAGTGCAAAGTGTCTGGGAGGCTCCAGGATTACAAATCATATGCTATGGTCTGGTTTGGTATTATAGTCCTGCTCTCTCCCTCTCTCTCTCTCCCTCTCTCTGCATTTTTGTGTGTCTCTGTGTGGGTCTGGGTAGGTCTCTCTCTCTCTCTCTGTGTGAATGAGAGAGATTTAGCTGGTTTTTTCCTCTTCTCAGCTAGAAGTTTGTTTCTTTGTTTAACGTAAGTAAAGAAGTTTTTATAAATCCTGTAAACAGTTTAGGCCTAAGCCGTGTTGTCACTGTTGCTAACATTGACAAACCGTAGCCCTCTAGATGCTGATTTCTGTAATAACGACTTGCAGCTACCATCTGGCAAATTTAAGTTCTATTGTCCAAGTTACACAAATAAATTCTAATGTCTGGATCTTGTCCTAATTCTTGCTCGGGAACTATTCAAACAAGCCTTAGGAAGAAAACTATTTTTGATTACTCTTATAGTTTACTCTGTAAGATTACAGCTTGCTCTCTCTCCAAGTTTGATTCTCAAAAATAAAAGAAAGATCTCTCTTTCTCCCTCCCTCCCTCCCTCCCTCTCCCTCTCTCTGTTTTCAATGTTCACATTGTACATTCCTTCTTTCAACTCCAAAGCAGGCCCACCAGAAAGAGAGCTTTGAGCTGTATTTACTTCATGTACTGCAATATTCATGGTTCAGTAGGTCAGTTTTTAAATGGCATAAAGGCCACTTAGATCAATTTTTATTATTTTTTTTACAAGAAACATTTGCTCATCATAAGTTTACAAACATTTTCCTGTGAAAGGCCCTATTCCTGCAGGGACACAATCATTGGGAATCACAGGCTGGGCGAAAACAAGTCCTGGATGCGGATTGCAAACAGAGTTGGTATTGATGTTGTGGTCTGCCAGCAGCCTGCGGAGCTGGCAACAGAGTCAGACAGTGAGGAGGCTGGGGAGGAACAAGGGCCAGTCCTGGAGGCTGGGGAAGGCCCCAATGAAGGCTCTGTGTCAGAGGCAAGATGGGGCCAGGGCCATCTGGGAGTGATGCGTGGACTCCGGACTCTCCAGATTCGGACAGCAGAGAGGCAGAGTGTGGTGGCCCATCAGTGGCTTCTGCAGATTGTAGCTGATTCTGACAACGAGGAGGCTGGTGTGGTGCTGTGCCAGCAGCCTGTATAGCTGGAGCACGAGTTGGACAGTGAGGAGGCTGGAGAAGATGTGGTGCCAGAGGCAGGGATTCAGCCAGGGCCTTCAGAAGCTCCAGAAGCTCCTTTAAGTGAAGAGGACGAACAGGAGGAGCCTCTTCTCAATGCACGGGCATGCAGAGCTACCAAAAGGCAGGAGTGGCTCCTCAGGAGGAGGTCTCCTTGAGACTAAGGCTTGGGGCTAATTGGCCACTCTCTTAGCCTATTTAAGAAGGAACATCACTTGCAACAAGCTGTAGAGAACAACTTTAGTTCACTCTTGTGTCTGCAAAATTGCTTTTGGGCTTTCTGCCAACTCTAGTAAGACTGTGATTACTTTATCTTAGAATTCTGGTAGGCTGTTAAGACAGTATTAACAGCCTTTCGTAGATAAAGACTAAGTTATTTAAGTAAACCGGTTCGGTGATGTCATATTGTCACCGCTACTGGCTTGGTGGAACCGGGCAGAACCGGGCGAACCACTGCATCTTGCCAAACTTAACTCTACATGGCTTATATGTATTGCATAAAATACATTTTAAAAAATTTAATTAATAAATAAAGGCCTTAAATTTAAAAGTTCAATTAAAATAAAACTAAGCAGGATGGAAAGAGAAGGAGCAAAGCATGCACAGGGAGGAAGTAGGGTCTTCTCTACCCCATCAACCCAGTGGTGGGTTTCAAATTTTTTTACTACTGGTTCTGTGGGCGTGGCTTGGTGGGCGCGGCTTGGTGGGTGTGGCAGGGGGAAAATACAATAAAATCTCCATTCCCTCCCAATCAGCTGGGACTTCAGAGGCAGAGAATAGATGGGGGTGGGTCAGTCAGAATTACTACTGGTTCTCTGAACTACTCAAAATTTCCGCTACCGGTTCTCCAGAACTGGTCAGAACCTACTGAAACCCACCTCTGCATCAACTGCATCCAATGTGCACACCTTCATTGGGGGTCCAGGTTAATTGGCATAGCCATGACTTGCATATGAAATTAAGACCCATATACAGGCCCAAGATCACAGGTTGCCTATACTTAATGGAAGACATCTGCCAATTCTAAGCAAATAAAGTACATAAGTCTAAGTAAATAAACATAAGTAATTGCTCTACTGTATAGATATCTTTTTTTAATTTTATTTTTATTAATTTCCAACATCAACCATTAAATACAAACTATCATAAAGGAAAAAGGGAAGGGGAATAACATAGCAAATGTTACGTGACTGAAATTACACATCAACTAAATACAACAATAATGATTTTCAACTTTCCTTTAGTACAGAAATAATAACAATTCAACCGTCTCTTTCTAATTTTAAACAAAAAAACACCATTCTATGAAATAACTTAGAATACTAGAAACCTGCCCCCCCCCAATATTGTTAAAACTCCCTTCTCTTAATTTCATCTAAAATATAGTAATTGTATTTAGTATTGAGTGTAAATAGCCCTATATTTAAAAAGCAGTAATATTTCTCTAGTCAAACCCAATCTAATCCTCAAACCCCAAAATCTAGTATATAGATTTCTGACGCTAGCAGTTCATGGACTGGTAAACAAGTAATAATTTGGCTGACTATTAAGAAATGAGCATACTTCTTCTTGGGGTACTCTGAAGATGGAAGAAATGTGTAACATTCAATGACGCTTAATGAGGCAGATTTATGAAGCTTCAGAATGGTTTGCTTGATGAATATCTGTTTAGGAAAAGCTGTGTTTGTTTCAAGTACATGGTTTAAATATAAGTCTATTCACATGTATACCTAGCAAAAGAATAAATATAACTGTACAGTATTAACTTGATTGTTTGCAATGAGAGACTGAGAAAATTAATGAAAAATATAAGAATAAGAGAAGTTCTGAATGTAGAACAAAGCCAGGTTTTTGCTATGTGAAAAAATGAACCTAACAGGAATATGAACATGGAAATAAAAGCAAGAATTGAAAGAAACTGGAATGGAAAGAGAAATAATAAATGCTGTATGAAAAACTTTAGAAGATAGATTTGTGTCTCAATAGATAAATGAATAGAAATTGGATTTAAGGAGAGTATAGTTTGGCTTTGTTCTGGGCGAGGGATGTGCATATCCAATTTTTGCTCTTAAGAAATGTGTGAATATGACGAAGAAGTTTATTAAACTTTTGTTCATTTAAAAAACAATATAAGTATGGAATATTTTGCATGAGTATAGAGTTGAAAATTGGCTTTGGAATGCTTTAACAATGACATATTATGGAAGCATGCATGAAACTAAATAGACTACTCAGTGGTTCATTATTGATGATAGAATAAAAGAAGGATGTGTGATGTTCCTCTGGTTGTTTAATGTATTAGGTGTAAAAGTTTTATGGTGACATTAGAGATATATGAGTTGCAGGCGTGAATGTACATATTTTTACTCAATGCTGTATTCCTGGTTGAGAAGTGGAATGATTTACAATGAATGTTGGATTATATGATGCCAGGAGAAGAATGAATATCAAAATTAATGTATAAAAATAATGAAGCTCTTTTTCACAGAGAAAATGGAGTGAATGATTGGGGGGTGATATATAAATGGCAAGAAAGTAGAGCAAGTAGGTAATTTATGTGCTTGGTCAATATATCTTTAACCGAAGATAGCAAAATAGAAGGTGAAATGTGAAGACGTGAAAATTCTTGTGGAAAAATTGTGAATCCTGGAGAAGTGTAGTGTTTATTGAAAGATGTGAAAATATCTGTGTGCAAGGGCATGTTTTATTAAGTAGAAGGAAGACTTGGGTATATTTGGAAAAAAATATCACAGCAAATTCGAGGTCTTCCATCCTTCCGAGGTAGGTAAAATGAGGACCCGGATTGTGGGGGCAATAAGCTGACTTTGTATAAAAAAAAACACCGCTTTTGGGGGGCCCAAAAGCCCTTCTAAGCAGGTATATGCAAAAGTATGAAGGCTATTGCTTAACACATTGTAAACCACCCTGAGTCTCCGGAGAAGGGTGGCATATAAATCAAACCAATAAATAAATAAATAAATAAATAAATAAATAAATAAATAAATAAATAAATAAATAAATAAATAAATAAATAAATAAATAAATAATAAATAAATAAATAAATAAATAAATAAATAAATAAATAAATTCAACTCAGTGGGAATGGATTACTTAGGAAATGTATAGGTAAAGGTAAAGCTTCCCCTTGCACATATATGCTAGTCATTCCTGACTCTAGGGGCGGTGCTCATCTCCGTTTCAAAGCCGAAGAGCTAGCGCTGTCCGAAGATGTCTCCGTGATCATGTGGTCAGCATGACTAAACGCCAAAGGCGCACGGAACACTGTTACCTTCCCACCAAAGATGTTCCCTATTTTTCTACTTGCATTTTTTTAATGTGCTTTTGAACTGCTAGGTTGGCCAAAGCGGGGACAAGTAATGGGAGCTCACCCTGTTATGCAGCTCTAGGGGTTCGAATCACTGAACTGCTGACTTTTGGATTGACAAACTCAGCGTCTTAGTCACTGAACCATCGCGTCCCTTTTAGGAAACGTATACAACAAAACAAATAGAGATTGGGTCAACAATGAATGGATACTTTGAATGGTCCTTGGCTTTCTCTGAGCTTGGATGTTTTCCTGCAGATGTTTTATTACCTAAACTAGGTAATATCATCAGGGCACTGCAAGAAACCAGACTCAGAGAGAACCAAGGACCTCTCATTTTCAACCCTGAGCTGCAAATACAGATAGTCCTCAACTTATGACCACAATTGAGCCCAAAATTGATCTTGCTAAATGAGACAGTTGTTAAGTGAATTTTATGCCCTTTCTTTCCAAGTTGCTGAGTGAATCACTGCAGTTGTTATGTTAATAATATAGCTGTTAAGTGAATCTGGTGTCCCCATTGACTTTGCTTGTCAGAAGATTGCAAAAGGTGATCACATGACCCTGTGACATTGTCACCATCATAAATATGAGTCAATTACAAAGCATCTGAATTTTGACCATGTGACCATGGGGATGCTGCAATGGTTGTAAATGTGAAAACCGGTCATAAGTCACTTTTTTCAGTGCAGTTGTAACTTCAAAAGGTCACTAAATGAACTGTTGTAGCAATAGCAATAGCACTTATATACTGCTTCATAGTGCTTTTACAGCCCTGTCTAAGCAGTTTACAGAGTCAACATATTGCCCCCAACAATCTGGATCCTCATTTTACCAACCTCGGAAGGATGGAAGGCTGAGTCAACCTTGAGCAAGTCAGGATCGAACTGCCGAACTGCTGGCAATTGGCACTCAGGTGAATTAGCCTGAAATACGGCATTCTAACCACTACGCCATCACGGCTCATGCTGGCTCATTGTAAGTAAACAACTATCTGTATTCTCCATTATTAGTAATGAATACTTTCCATTTCGGCCTTTCCTTAAGGCTTACAACTTTCTCTTTCTGAGGTTATCAACTACACAGAATAACTTTTTTAGTCTATCTCTTTCTTCCTTGACTCGTTTTGCATCTCAACCCTCTTTCATTCCCTCTGGGTGACCAAGCCATCTCAGTGAAAACCTTAAGGCAAAACATAAGGCAATATCTGAGTAGTGTACAAACATACAGTGGTGGAAGCAGGGATGGTTTTAATGATATAAAGAAATGGGGAGATATATTGAATGTGAGGGCAGTGGGTTCCTTTTAATCAATGTTGGCTCCTGGTATCTGCTGGATGTATCTCTTCAGTATTCTTACCAAGATTTTTAGAGGTTTTCCCTTTCCTTCTTCTTATGGCTGAGATAATTTATGATGCTAATTCTGAGTAGTCTTAGTCATGTTTCCATTTATTTTTCTTGTGTCATGCCTATAATTGCTTTGGCTTCATGTTTCTTATTCCCTTTTTCCACTTCGCATTAGCCTTGAAAGCCAGTAGCATGATGGGCACAAATATATGTCTATATTATGTTGCCTTTGAATCATGAGTACTCTGATTTAAAGAGAAGATTATCTGGATTGGTTTCCAGTAGGATAATATTTAAGAATCTAATCCCATCCCACATAAAGTCAAACTGATGTTTCCCTATTGGCTTCAATTAAAATGCAATGTACTTTTAAATGTTCATTCTCTGAACCATCCCGTTCTCTGGTGGCAAGTTGCGTTATTAAAAATTATACATATGTGGACCAGGAGAACACGACTGGTTGTTAATGAGCATTGGAAAATTGTAACAATAGATCGGGCCATTTTAATTTCTATTTTTAGAGATAGAAATAAATATTCTATGCTTCTCTCTCCGCATATTTGTATACGTGTGGGTAGACAACTAAAGATAGCAAAGGAAGGAAGAGAGGGAGGGAGGGAGGAAGGAAGGAAGGAAGGCCAGTTCTGACATCTGGGGACTGCTTGAACAAGTCCCTGCAGTTTTCTTGGCAATATTTCAGAAGTGGTTTGCCTTTGCTTCCTTCCCAGGCTAAAGCTGAGTGACTGGCCAAGGTTACTCAGCTGGCTTCATGTTTAGGACTAGAATTAGGACCAGAATTAAGAGGCAAATACTAAATAGGATATATGATTATTGTAATACATATGCTTTCTCCTCTGTTTTGCAACAGCTAAAGCATTAGTGAATCTCATAAAGCTTAGGAATATTGGCCTTTGAGTTTGTTTATACAATTTATATGCATGTTGACTCCTAAGGCCTTGGATGGCCTCCAATTATACAATTAAAAGTATAAAATACAAAAGATTAAAAAAGGGAACTGTGAACAGTTCCTCAAATACCATAAAGCTAAAGGAAACTGATCCAGTAGGGATCAACCTGCACCTGCCTCAGAGCCTGGGACAATAGTCAGGCTTTTAAGTAGCTTCTTGGATGTCATCAGAATGGGAGCATTCAGATCTCTGGGGGATCTATCATTCCAATGAACAGGTACCTTAACAGACAAAGCACACTTCCTAGATCCCCCTCTGCTAGATTGATGGGAGTGGGACCCAGAGCAGGCCCACTTTGATTGCTTGGCTGAGCAGAAACAACCAGAGGCTGGCAGTGAAGGGCTTTAAAGGTGATGACCAGCATCGTGAATTGCACTTGGAAGCCAACCAGTAATCTATGCAGCTCATAGAACACTGGGATCACACAGGCATAAACAGCATGCCCAAACACTGCCCACATGGCTGTATTCTGGCCCAGTCTGTAACTTCCAAGTGGTTTCTGATGGCAGGTCCATGTAGAACATGTTCAAGTAATCCACTTGTGAGGTGAGCAAGGTGTGGAAGACTATGTAAACGGCCTCCCAGTTCAGGAAAAGGTCCATCTGGTACACTACATTTTCTTGTTTAAAGGCCCACTTGACTGCAGCTGCCAGCTACCATTTGAGGAGCTGTGATGACCATCAAGTACAACCCATCTGTGGTCAAAAATAGAAGATCTCCAGAGGCAGGAAGTCTAAATTTATGCAGAGGCTCAGTCTCATCAAAACTGAGCCTGAGATTGTTCTTCCCCATTTTGACCCACACAGTTTCCAGACACTGAGATAATACTTCAATAACATCGCTTGTTTGGGCAAGGACCCAGATGTATAACTAGGAATCATCACTGTATTGATGGTACCTGGCTAGGAACCAGCCTGTGACCTCAATCTTTTTATATCCCAAACTTCAGAAACTGCAAATATTAGCTTGTTCTCAAATCCTTCCAAGTTTTGAGAAATCTCTGAGCATGATTTAACACTGCTCTGTCTGATAAAATCAAACCATGTCTAAAGACTCTCCATCTATTTATTCTCCAAAACCGGATATATTTTTCTCATGTGGTTTTTGTTTGTTTGTTTGTTTCTAACCCCCACACCTGACAAAGAATTCTCAAATTTGAAAAGCCTGCAAAGATTTTCTAAAAGCACAGTTAGCTTGACAGAAATGCTGTCTCTGAGGAGTTGGCGATAGATATACTGCTGTTTTACTGCAATGCATTTTTTAGTTTTTCAGAAGTTTCTCAGAGGTTTTTTCGGCTGGTGCAGGATCATACCACATGGGCTTCAAAACAAAGGCCCCTCTGTGCTCAATTGAATACAAAACACCATATAGTAGATGAGTACAAAAATACTTCTAATCCCAGCAGTAAATCAGATGAAAAGCAATATGGGCAGAAGATAGCTTCTTTACGGTGTTTGAATGTGATTTATTCTTGGTTTTGCTGTAAAAAATATTGCAGCCCTGAGCTAAACTGGTAACTTTAGCTCAGAGGATTTGCAGAACCAAATGATTAGATTCAGATTTATTTTTTTTTTAAAAAGTAGTGATTATAAGGAGTCATTGGGGACCTCTGGGTATTTTTGGGAACTTTTCAAAAGTGTATCAGATGTTACCAGAAAGTAGTTGCTGTGCAATGGAGGTTATGTTGGGGGAGGGGGGTATTTTGCCTAAAACAGCCTTTGCCTTGAATGTTGCTAGCCTTGGAAGTTTAAAAATATATTTGCAGAGATAAACAAGACACACACACACAACCCTCTCCCCCTAACCTTGTTTAGGAAGCTGAGTACAAGGCAGAGCTGGAGTTGGAAGCTGCACACTCCCAATGTTCTTCTACAGAAATGATTTTACAGGTTGAAAGATATGGAATTTATACAGAATTGTGGATCTGTACTAAGTTTGACACCTCCCTGCCCCCTCCTCCAATTTTATGTATTTTGGACTTATCTACATCAGTGGTGGATTGCTCCCGGTTCGCACCGGTTCACAAGAACCGGTAGTAAAAATTTGTAGTAGTTTGGAGAACCGGTAATAACATTGGCTGGCCATACCCCTGAACCGGTCCCCGGCTCAGTTGCCACTCGCTTACCCAATCCACCTCATCAGAGGCTTTTTTTAAACTTTTAAAAGAATTTTTTCTACAACCTCTTTGGCTGAAAAAATGCTTTTAAAAGTAAAAAAAAAAAAAAAGCCTCTGATGATCACATGGCTCAACTGGGGACCGTCAGAAGCTTCTGAAAGCCTTTTTTTCTCTAACCTCTTCAGACGAAGAGGTTGTAGAAAAAAAAATGCCTTTAAAAGCCTCTGATGATCCCCGCTGAGTTGCCTGATCGTCAGAGGCTCCTGAAAGCATTTTTTTCTGCAACCTCTTAAGGTTGTAGAAAAAATGCTTTTAAAAGTAAAAAAAAAAAAGTTGGCCACACCCACCCAGTCACATTATCCCCACCAAGCCATGCCCACAAAATAAGACATCCCCACAGAACCAGTAGTAAAAAAAATTAGAACCCACCCCTGATCTACATGTCCCTCTACAATCCTTTAGTGGTCTCAAGCTGGCATCAGCGATAAAATAGGACACAAGTGATGAAAATACACAATCCTCTTTCTCATCGGTGTAAAAGAGTTTTCAGAAACAGACTTCTTTTCCCTTCATTTCACTTTCAATTAATTCCTCTCTTTATTTCACTTTTTTGTGTATGTGTTCCATTTTTAAAGACTTTCCTTCTGGGAAGAGATGCTTACTTTAAACAATTACAGGGATAACACTGGTGTGCTCCTACATATGCCAAAGCAGCTCCCTAGAACTGAAACCAAAGTGTTGTATAGCTCTGTCACACTTATGGGTGTATACACTTACAATGCAGCCAGTGGTTTCCTTAACCGTTCTAGCTGGGGTGTGCTTCCCTCTGCTGGTGAATTGATAAAATAGTTTTTGAACTGTATAAAATTAAACAGAACTCTCAATCTGCTTATTTAGAACATGGGAACATGGCATTTGGAAAGTGGAAAAGAGATCATAGATTTTCATTAATGCTGTGCTGAAATTGGCTTCAAATTTCAACCTCAAAACTGGTTTCTGTTCCTGTGTTATATTCTTTGAAGGCTTGAGAATTTCTCAGTTTCTTTTACAAGTAGTGCTCTTGAGTTTCCCTCTTGTTGGAGATTGAGACAGTTGATACCATGAGGTTTCTTGCTTTCTGTCATATGGTTCCATCTTTCTGAAGGCTAGAGCAGATGGCTGAAACTTTTTCAGGATGTGGAACCTGCTAGTTAAAAGGATATCTGGTCAAGAGGCAAAGCACCAGTGAAAGAAAATTGATTGGTGTTCAAGTGAACTCTTTTTTTTTTTGACCTTCATCTCTCATGGATATCCATCAACTACTAGTTGAATTAGGACTTGGTGGAACAGAGTGTAGGAGATGACTAGGCTGACCCCGAGGGAGGGGTCAAGCATGTCATCAGTTTAGAATCCTTTTTTGCCCGTAGGAGATCCAAGTCCAGCCCTCTGTGAATTTTGTGGACTCTTATCTACCACCAATTTGCTTTGGCCATTAGTAATTCAGATTCTTATAGAAAACTAGCATGGAATAAACCTGTACTCATTTGGATAGCTTTGTTCCTGGCTTCTTGCACCTGAAATGTAGTTTGAAAAACCCTGGTCTAGAGTTACCAAATTTAGGCTGTGCAAATATAGACAACCATTTTGTTTGTGCCTTTGAATAAGTGTTAACTCCTAGCTGGACTATCTGCCTCTTTCTTGGCAAGGATTTTCAGAAGTGGTTTGCTGTTGCCTGCTTTCTAGGGCTTTTTATCAAGCTGAGGTTTTGTCCTATTTTTCTCTGGCCAGTATTCCAGCCACCTTCGTGGTGGCTGGACAGCTATCATGTCCTGATTGTTTGCTTTTAATTTTGAAAACTTACAAAGAAAAGTAGGCAATATCTTTCCCAAGTCTCTTTGTTTCAACAGTGATTTTTCTTTGTATTATTTGGAGAGAGAAAACATCTGCAATGAAGAACATGCCAAACAAAGCATTTTATAGTAAGATTCTGCCCCAGGTATTTTGAATATCTATTAATGATTAGAGTTGGGTTTTTTTTAAGGATTAGTTCTTACTTTTCTTTTGCTTAGGTTTAAATAATAGGAATGAAGTAGCTGAGGGTCCTTTGCAAAGTGCTTGTAGCCTGCCAGTCCTTTTTATTTAGTGACCCATTGATTTCAGTTTTCTGACAAGTGGCTTAAAAGAAGTTGCTTTTCCTGCCAAACTTCACAAATAAAATTTCATCAGGAGGCCTGTGTCGCCGGGATGTGAGAATGGAATCCAATTTCTCTGAGTTAATGTCTTGGCTCATACCATTGTTCTCTAAGAAAGCAAGGTCTATTGGTCTATTTAATTACCTGTCTATTCACAGTTCTAATTCCGGTGAGGTGTTTGTGCATTAGGATATGGCAGAATATACCAATAAACCATTCAGTCAACTGCCAGGCCTACTGGATGACTTTGTGACAAGGATTTTAACAGATGGACCTCCTGATTTCCTCCTTGTGTATTTGTGCAGAAGACCAATCTGATCTTAAACTGCAGGAAGCAAAAGAAGTTCATCTGGGCTGAACACAAATGTTAACAAATACTGTAGCTATCATTTCATGGCCTGGAGAGATAAAATTGCACCCAATCCTTGGTGGGAAGGAGCCTGTGTAGCGTAGGGGGCTAATACCTCCTACTAAAGGCAGCAATTAACACCAGCTGCCTGTAGGGGGCTAATGTCTCCTACTAAAGGCAGCAATTAACACCAGCTGCCTGTAATTACTTGTGAGTTCAATCCCAGGCAGGCTCAAGGTCGACTCAGCCTTCCATCCTTTCTAAGGTGGGTAAATTGAGGACCCAGTTTGTTGGGGGCAATAAGCTGACTTTGTATAAATATACAAAAGTATGAAGGCTATTGCTTAACACATTGTAAGCCGCCCTGAGTCTCCGGAGAAGGGCGGCATATAAATCAAATTTAAAAAAAAAATCCCACTTGCTTCTTATCTATCTCCAAAAACAAGACCAGCCTCCTCATGAGAATCTGATTGGAAAATGCTAAGAGACAAGCACACACAGCAACTTACAGGACCATCCAGAGCAGTGGTGGGTTTCAGTGGTGGTATTCTACCGGTTCGCACCAGTTCAGTAGAACCGGTTGTTAAGTAGTTAAGCAATTCAGAGAACCGGTTGTTAGAAGAAATCTCCTTTTGTTTTTTTTTTCACTTTACAGGGTTAATCCTGTAAGGAATTACAACTTTCTGATGTTGTTTCCTAGCCTAATCTTTATTGCCCTGCTTAAAGAAACTACTTCTCCCTTATTACATTCTTGGCAGTATGTCTAGACTTACTGTCGCTTCAGCTTCCGGAGGTTCTCAGAGGGTTTTTTTTTTGCTTGACTTTCTTAAAGGGGAAGAAAGCTTTAAGCTTTTTACATCGCTGTTGGGAGGAAATACTTCCCTGTTGGAGTTCTTCCAGCCAGGGTGCAATGATCAGTACTTTGAAGAAATAATTGAATAACGAAGCAGAAGCTTTTAATGACAAGGAACCAAGATGAGTGATATTCAGCAAGGCTTCTTGGCTAGCTAGAAAGATTGACATTCAAATGTGAGTTTACATACCCTTTCTGACTTTTGGTCTAAAACTGGTTTTTGGTGAAGTTTAATTCTGTGCTTGGTGATGTTTAATCCTGTGTTTAGTGATGGGATAATTTTCTCTATTCAGCTTTGTTTGGAAGGAAAAATATTAATCTCTGTTCCTGAAAAGAAGCAGCTTTGGAAATCTGACTAGTTTCTGTGTCTATTTGTTCTGGTAATTGGTTTAACAAGCAACAGATACTCTGTTTGCTCCTTGCTTCGTTCTGGAGAGCTTAAATGACCTCTCTGCTAAAGGGTTTCACTTTATGAGCAAGAGTTGGCTGCTGATAGTTATCATTGCATTTTAACTATTTTAATTCCTCTAGGTGCTCTGGCACCCTGTCTGATTTGTAACTCCAGTTTGCAGGTATTTCTAATTTAATGATTGGTATTTAGGGCAGCTTTTTGCAAACAAAGAAGCTTTTTGTATTTTTGTACAGGTAATCCTTGATTTACAACAGTTACAATGGTACTGAAAAAGTGATTTAGGACCGTTTTTCACACTTACGACCATTGCAGCAAACTGTCATTAGGGCAAAGAAGCGATGCCACAGATCATTGGCCAAGCCCACCCAGTCACATGTACCACTGCAGTTGTGAAATGAGTGACCCGGTTGTTAAGAATGCTGCAACAGGCATAAATGATGAGTCATAAGTGCGAGGACCAGTCAAAAGTGCAAGGACCTGTCAGAAATCACTTTTTTCAGATTACTTTTTTCAGCCCTCTGGGTAGTCCCTATGTGCATAGGGACTACTCAGAGGGCTGAAAAAGTTATTTTTGACTGGTCTTCACACTTTTGACCGGTCCTCGCACTTACAACCGTCCTCACATTTTACATTTTTCACCCTATCTTGTCATCGTGGTGAAGAGAAGCAGTTGTGAAATGAGTGACATGGTTGTTAAGAATGCTGCAACTAGCATAAATGATGAGCGGTCATAAGTGTGAGGACCGGTCAAAAGTGCAAGGACCTGTCAGAAATCATTTTTTTCAGCCCTCTGAGTAGTCCTTATGTGCAGAGCCATGGCCACCACTCACATGACCATCAAGCCATGCCCACCCGGTCACATGACCACCAAGCCACACCCCCAAATAAACCACGCCCACAGAACCGGTTGTTTAAAAAATTGAATCCCACCACTGGTGGATTTCAAAACTTTTTACTACCGGTTCTGTGGGTGTGGCTTGGTGGGCGTGGCAGGCTTGGTGGGCATGGCTTGGTGGGTGCGGCAGGGGAAGGGTACTGCAAAATCTCCATTCCCATCCCACTCCAGGGGAAGGATACTGCAAAATCCCCATTTCATCTGGGACTAGATGGGGGCGGGGCCAGCCAGAATTTTTACTACCGATTCTCCGAACTACTTAAAATTTCCACTACCAGTTCTTCAGAACTGGTCAGAACCTGCTGAAACCCACCTCTGATCCAGAGGCTGGTGCTAACAGACCAGAGTGTAAACCTGCTGGAATGGAGCAGATCTCAAATAAATCTTTTGTTTAGCATCTCATATTTTGGAGATAAGGGTTTATAAACCTGTGTGGCTAACTTTTCAAGATAATATGGGGTTTACAATTTGAGTGGGATTTACTCTTTGGAAGATACTGCTCATAATTATCACTGCTAATATATGTTTTTCTTTTTTCTTTCTTTCTTTTTTTTTTGCAGTGATAAATCCTTGCAAAATGTTCTCAAAAAAAGGGAAGACTTGCTTAGATGGCTCCATTGTTGAGGTAGCCATTTTCATCCTCCTTTTGCCTATGGTTTGTATCTTTGGCTTTTATGATAAGTATGTATGTATGTATGTATGTATGTATGTATGTATGTATGTATGTATGTATGTATGTATGTATTGAGGGAGGGAGGAAGGGAAGGAAGGAAGGAAGGACTATGGTTAATTTGCTGCTCAGATACATAGAAAACTGAGCAAAATATGAAAAGACTACAATGATACTACAATGAATGTGGAATCTTTACTTTTCCAGCAAAATCTTGATAAAAATGAAAGTAATAATTTGATTTTTTGAGGAATCTTACATAAATGCTTTTTTTTAATTTTTTGAAACTTAAAAGACATCATTGATAGACTGCAATATTGTCAGGCACAAGCAACTACAACCACTCGGTGAATAAGCTCAAATAGATACTCTATTGCTGCTTACTTATATTACAAGATTTTTTCCAGACTGTCTGCCTTCCTTGGGAAATGGCAGATATAGACCTCAGGGTTTAACTTCAGATGTTTCCTTCCCTGAATTAACTCCAAACTTGAATGCTTTTTACTTCCCCACCCAGAGGGGGTCCTCTCTCCATCGGCTACTAACCTACGAAATATGATGGGGGGGTTTCTTGGTAGATACACCTTGGCTAACTGCCAAGAGAACATTGTACTTGTGTTCAAAGGTCTACCTGTTGCCAATAGGCTTCTGAGTATAAACTAAAGAGTTGGTTCTGAGTGATAAAGTCCTGTATACTTTTGTGCTGAGGTACTTTAGGAACCACTTTCAACCACAAGTATATTGCTCATGGAAAAAATGTGCAAGAATCCCACATTAATGTAAAATAAACCAAGAGACAATGTTTCTCTGTTATGGAATTGAATGTTTTTGAATATTCTTCGATTAAGTCTTTGTGTATCAGACTTGCCTACACTGTGATGACCTTCTAAAAGATTAAAGATGGAGTTGATCATGGATTTGTTAGTGGATGTAAGGTCACTGTGTTATGGTGAATTGGTTCAGTGAACAATGATTGGTATTTATGTTTTTTAGTGCTCTTACTTATTGTATTGTAGCCTTTTTAATGTCATTATTGCAGATAGTTTTTTTTACTATATTTTTTTTATATCTTGCATCAGGTTTAAATTATTCTTATCAGCTACCATGAGTCCATATAGTGTAAATAACCTGTACAATCAATCAGTCAATCAATATCTTTGTCATTAATCTTTGTTCATAGTATTTGACACAGACATATTTGGAGAAGATGGTTATTGCTGCCTGCAAATCACTTCCTTCCTGGTTTCCCACCCTCCCCCATCCTGAAATTTATCTGAGCTGAATTGCTTGCTTTCCAGCAGTTTTTCTTCAACAAAATAATCTTTTGCAGGATCCAAGTGAGCTTCTGAAAAGATGTTTTTCATTTTATCTGCTTTCTCTTCCTGTAGGGAAGTCTGTCATTCCACTCAAACACCCGGTCAGACTTTGAAATCACTTCTACTCATAAAGGATATAATAACACGAGCATGAAGGACACTTTATGAAGTAACATAGTGAAGCCACAATCGCTCAAAGGAATTGTCAGAAAAACAGCCAGAGAGGGGGAAAAAAAGCGAAATAATGAAGAAAAATAGCATCCGGAGAATGGATTGCGGAGTACCTCATGAGTGAGTCAGTTATTGCTTTAATGGAATAAAGACCTTTATATAAATCACTCCCTACATGCCTTATGGATTATTTTATATAAAAAAAGAAACATACTGATGTTATATCAACTATCGTCCTTTCAAATACTCAAGCACAAGGGCTAAACACTTGTGTGTATATTATATTTTTTTTGTGAGAGGACAAGCAATTTGGCATTTAAGATCTTTAGCAACTCTTTAATGGATATTACCTGACTCTGATAATTTATTATTTTAAATAAACATCATAATAAACATAAAAGCAGCAAAATAAATAAATCCCCATAGTACCTGATTTAATTTGACAGCGGATGCAGCCTGAGTGAAGAAGCAACAGTACAGCAGACTTTGTGCAGCAAAGAGAAATTGTGCTGAAACAACGCAGTAGGTGCCCTATTCCAAATTAAAAAAAAAAAAAGACTTTACACAGTGCAGGTAGTCTGATTCCTTGCCTTATGACCACAACTGAGCCCAAAATTTCTGCTACTAAGCAAGAAAAATGTTACTTGAGCACTGCCCCGTTTTATGAACTTTCTTGTCTCGTTATTAAGTGAATCTCTGCTGTTGCTAAGTTAGTAACATAGTTGTTAAGTGAATCTGGCTTTCCCATTGACTTTGCCCAATCATTTCCAAATATGAGGGCTATACAGATAAATATTTTGTTTACTTTTTTTAAAATAGTAAAACCAATCCTACACTCACATAGCAGGTAGCCAAAAAAACTGCGCAAAGCTTTTATTTATATATGTTGTTTGATTGGGCTATTATTTTTTTCCTTCCCCAATGACAAATTCCTGTATTAAACTATTTCTCTTTTTACTGTACTCTTTTACTATAAGGCTGGTCAAAGACTGTAACAAAGATGTTTGGTTTGATTTGAGTTCAAGAACTGAACTTGCTTTCTCTGACATGAAGGGCTATTTTCTTTCCAGCTTTTGTTTGTTTCAACAACCTTCTCTGTGTGTGTGTGTCTCTCTCTCTTTCTCTGTCTGCCTGTCTCTCTCTCGCTCTGTTTCTGTCTGTCTGTCTCTTTCTCTCTCTGTTCTCTCACTGTCTTTCTCTCTCTGTGTGTGTCTCTCTCTGTCTGTCTCTATGTGTCTCTCTGTCTGTCTGTCTCTCTAACTGTGTCTCTCTCTCTCTGTCTCTCTCTCTGTCTCTCTCTGTCTCTCACTCTGTGTCTCTCTGTGTGTGTCTGTGTCTGTGTCTATCTGTCTGTCTCTATCTATTTCTGTGTGTCTCTCTCTCTCTGTGTGTCTCTGTCTGTCTGTCTCTCTGTCTGTCTCTCTCTCTGTGTCTGTCTGTCTGTCTCTGTCTCTGTCTCTTTATCTGTGTCTCTCTCTTTGTCTCTCTCTCTGTGTCTCTCTGTCTGCCTCTCTATCTGTGTCTCTCTCTGTGTGTCTGTGTCTCTGTCTATCTGTCTGTCCGTCTGTCTGTCTCTCTCTCTGTCTCTCATTCTGTGTGTGTCTGTCTCTCTGTCTCTCTCTTTCTCTCTGTCTCTCTCTGTCTTTCTGTCTCTCTTTCTGTCTCTCTCTGTCTCTCTCTGTCTCTCACTCTGTGTCTCTCTCTGTGTGTCTCTCTCTGTGTGTCTCTCTGTCTGTCTCTCTCTCTGTGTCTGTCTGTCTGTCTCTGTCTCTGTCTCTTTATCTGTGTCTCTCTCTTTGTCTCTCTCTGTGTCTCTCTGTCTGCCTCTCTATCTGTGTCTCTCTCTGTGTGTCTGTGTCTCTGTCTATCTGTCTGTCCGTCTGTCTCTCTCTCTCTCTGTCTCTCGTTCTGTGTGTGTCTGTCTCTCTGTCTCTCTCTTTCTCTCTCTGTCTATCTCTGTCTTTCTGTCTCTCTTTCTGTCTCTCTCTGTCTCTCTCTGTGTCTCACTCTGTGTCTCTCTCTGTGTGTCTGTGTCTCTGTCTATCTGTCTGTCTCTATCTGTATCTCTCTCTGTGTCTCTGTCTATTTGTCTGTCTGTCTGTCAGTCTGTCTGTGTGTTTGTGTCTCTCTCTCTGTCTGTCTGTCTCTCTCTCTGTCTCTGTGTGTGTCTCTCTCTGTCTCTCTGTGTGTGTTTCTCTCTGGGTGTCTCTGTCTGTCTGTCTCTCTATCTCTCTGTTTGTGTCTCTCCGTCTGTCTCTCTCTGTGTTTCTCTGTCTCTCTGTCTGTTTTTCTATCTGTGTCTCTCTGTCTCTCTCTCTCTCTCTCTCTCTCTCTGTGTGTGTGTGTGTGTCTCTCTATGTGTCTCTCTCTGTCTCTCTCTCTCTGTGTTTCTCTCTCTGTGTCTCTCTCTCTCTGTCTGTCTATCTCTGTCTCTCTGTCTGTCTGTATGTTTTTCTATCTGTGTCTCTCTCTGTGTGTCTGTGTCTGTCTGTCTGTCTGTCTGTCTGTGTCTCTCTGTCTGTCTCTCTCTCTGTCTGTGTCTCTCTCTCTCTCTTTCTGTGTCTCTGTGTGTGTCTCTGTCTGTCTGTCTCTATTTTTGTCTCTCTCTCTGTGTCTGTCTGTCTGTCTGTTTGTCTGTCTCTGTCTCTCTCTCTGTCTCTGTCTCTCTCACACATGCACACACACACTCACACCCCTAACAATTGTGCTTTGGAAATTCTTGTTGATTTTTGCATATCACTCAGGCTGTTTCCATATCAGTGTCACCCACATGGTCATCATTATACAACTTCATCCCAGCTTTATAACAGCTTGATGCCACTGGCACCCTAACCACTCTGTTCTGCCTCTCCTCTGATGATGCTTCTCTTCTTTCCTGCATTCATGTTACGTGCTGGGGAGAAGTACAGTATGTACAAATCAGGATGCTGTAATAAGGAAAAACTCAACTATTACATATGTCCTGACAGCATTTGATCTTCGTCCCATTTCACCTTCATGCAGACATGCCTCTCTTCCCTTCCCACTGATATAAATCTGCTCACAGACTCGAGGCCATCTGCTTCCCTTTTTTTTATTTTTATTTTTAAAGGAATATAATTAATACCTTCTGTTTAGCCAAAAGTTTGAACATTCAGCAAAACTGGCTAAAATGTTAAGATACCACCGAGACTGACAAAGAATCTTCAGGTATTTGATTATATTTCTTTCCTCCTTTCTTTATTCTACAAATCTTCATCATTTTGCAAACTCACTGGTTTTTTGCTGGCTGTTTACTTATCCACCCAGAAACAAAAACAAGTGGTCTCTGCTAGATAGCTGATAAAAGAAGCTAAGATTAGGATTTAATTTAGTCCCAAATGTGGAAGGCATGGCTATTGGACTGGCATCAAAGATGCAGCCTTAATATTGCAGGATCCAATTTGGATTGGTTACCGGGCTCCAGCATAAGTCCGAAAGCTCAGAAGACTAAAACTCTGGTGCCAGTGACCGACCCAGATTAGATCCTGTAACATTATCCTGGGACATGTATACTCACCTTCATTCATGAGTCTTAATATTATTAGAAGACTCTCAGAGAGAGAACTTGATGAAGATATGTAATAGCAATTTACATGAGTCAGGACTGTGATGACTGTTAGATAAAGAGCAATGGGGGCTGATAAAGTTATAATTGACTGGGAGGTGTTTATTCTGCTGAAGGCTTGTTAGGTGGAGAGTGGCCTTAAAACCACAAAGTGAAGGAGGGCAATATTCCAGAGAAGAGCAGCAAAGATGATTAGGGGACTGGAGGCTAAAAGATATGAAGAACAGTTGCCGGAACTGGGTATGTCTAATTTAATGAAAAGGACTAGGGGAGACAGGATAGGAGTGTTCCAATATCTCAGGGGCTGCCACAAAGAAGAGGGAGTCAAAGTCAAACTATTCTCCAAAGCACCTGAGGGTAGAACAAGAAGCAATAGGTGGAAACTAATCAAGGAAAGAAGCAACTTAGAACTAAGGAGAAATTTCCTGACAGAACAATTAATCAGTGGAACAACTTGCCTGCAGAAACTGTGAATGCTCTAACACTGAAAATTTTTAAGAAGATGTTGGATAACCATTTGTCTTAAGTGGTGTAGGATTTCCTGCAGGGGGTTGGACTAGAAGACCTCCAAGATCCCTTCCAACTCTGTTATTCTATTCTATTCTAAGTCTGCCTTCACAGATGTCCTCTTGGTGAAGTTGAAGACAATGGAAGATACAAAGTTTTACTATTCGAAGACAAGCCAGTTGCCAGACTCAGTGACAGAAGGAAATTCGTGGCCAGTCTCTTTAGACAATTTCTTAATTCTACATAGTTGTGATTTAAATACTTAGAAACATACGAGGTACATCTACACTAAACTAAAAGTCTGTCTTACAAACCTATACAAGTAGTCTTCACTTAGCAACTGTTTGTGTAGCTGTTCAAAGTTACAACGGCACTGAAAAAAAGCGACTCACTATGACTACAGCCATCACAGCATTCCCACAGTCGTGTGATTTTGATTCTCATGCTTGACAACTATTGTGTTTGTGATGGTTGCAGCATCCCATTTGTAATCAGTTTCTAATAAGCAAAGTCAATGGAGAAGCTGACAGGAGGTTGCATATCATGGTCACATTGTGCCTCGCTTTACAACTGTGGGTGATTTGCTTAACGACCGCAACAGGGATTGCTGGAATTGCTGTCGCTCAGCAGAGTGATGATCACATGTTTCACTTAACAATTGTTTTGCTTAATGATGGAGTTTCCAGGACCAATTAGGACTCTTATATATCCTTAAAGAAGGTTTAAGCTACATAGTTAAGTAGAAGAAAAAAACACCATAAGACATTTTAGATCTCAGGACAATGTTGCTCTCCCTTCTCTGTCTGATCGATAATGAGCCGAAGTTGACTTGGCTGCCTGTAAATCATTTTGCTAAATAACATTGTTTAACAAGGGGGCGGGGGGGAATTCTAAGGAAGCCATAGAAAAGCCAGTTCCACTTTCCTAGTTATGGTTTTGTGCAGTGAATGACTAAGTCGCTGGGCAAAATAAAAATAAAAATGGAAGTGGATGGAAGAAATGACAAGGTTTTAAGCACAGCTAAATATCCTGAGTTTCAATGCAGGGTTGATTAGCTCCAAACGCAACACTAAACAGAGTTTATAAACCAGAGAGGCACCAACGTCACAGTCAATTTGATTTTATAAATGCAGGGAGCAGGGAAAGGCTCTTGTAACTCAGGCCTAAGTGAGAGATTGGATGTCAAAGCAGAAATGCAGGGAATGGTTATCTACTTCTCCGAGGGAAGATAACTAGATTATACTTTGACTATACGCTCAACCAGAAACTAGTCACCTGATCTAATTGCCCTCCTCCCAAAGAGGATGTGAAATGGAAAGATTTTACACATTTTTTTTTGTTATTGGTTTAACACCTCTCCACCAGGGGTGAAATCCAGCAGGTTCCGACAGGTTCTGGAGAACCAGTAGTGGAAGTTTTGAGTAGTTTGGAGAACCAGCAAATACCACCTCTGGCGGGCTCCAGAGTGGGGTGGGAATGGAGATTTTGCAATATCCTTCCCCCAGGAGTGGGGTGGGAATGGGGATTTTGCAGTATCCTTCCCCTGGAGTGGGGTGGGAATGGGGATTTTGCAGTATCCTTCCCCCCCAGGAGTGGGGAGGGATTGGGGGTTTTGCAGTATCCTTCCCCTGGAGTGGGGTGGGAATGGAGATTTTGCAGTATCCTTCCCCACGCCCACCAAGCCACACCCACAGAACTGGTAGTAAAAAAAATTGGATTTCACCATTGTTCCCGACCCCAAAACCTTGTCTGCCATCCAATTTGGGAAATGAAAAAAGAAGACTGGTTAAATTCTGAGCCAAAACTTTGATCGCATTTGTTGTTGTTGACGTGTTGGTGTGATGCAGTAGTGGGGAAACACACTGTAAATATCTCCTTTCTACCAGACTTTGTTGTCCATCATTCTTTTCCCTCTAGGAATGCCCGAGAATGGCAAATTAACACTGTTCGCAACTTCCACAGTAAATTTTATAGCCTCGTGTTGATCCTTGGTGTGGTCCAGAAATTCAATCAATTCCTTTTTTTCTTGCGGCCAAACAAGCAAATATCAATATATGTTAGCCAGCTCTTTGGCTGCAGGGACTCAAATTCTAAAGCTGCCTTCTGAAATTTTTCCATAAAGAAATTGTTAAAAACTGGTAACAATGGCTACCCTTTAGCTGCTCCATAATTCCAATCATCATAGCTCCATTTGATAATAGAGTATAATTATGTAATGTCAAAACTCCTGCGATGACATATTATCATCATGTCTCAGGCTTTAAGACAGCAAAATCTTGCTGGGATTTTCTTTTATAAAATGTTCTGTTTTTCCAATGAAAAACGGTTGGAGATGTTTTTCAGTATATTGTGACCGTCTATATGTAAATGAGGCTTTATAGCATTCAGTTTTTTCCATCTTGGTTTGGAGGCTAACCCAAAAATGTATGTATATAGTGCCCTTCTTTTGAATAGGAAGAAAGAAAAATAATGATCATTTCTTTCGTTCGATATGTACATCTTAAAAGTTTCTAGGTGGGAATATTATGATCTTAACTTTCACCGCCAGATGGCAGTAAATTTCCAGACTGAGTTTGAGTTCGCCTCTAAAAAGACTTATGTTCACTATTTCCAAACCCAGACGAAGCAGACCAGAAATAACAGAATAGAAAAAAGGGAATTATTTATGGCAGTCTTCATAACTGAACTGTTGTGATATTTCTAGTGAAGCAGCAAACCCGATTTATTCGATATCAACTAGGTGTAACAATTGAAGCAATATCTGATTGCCAAATTATATTCGTTGGCTTCCTTTGATGCAAATATCTCAATCATCGTCTTGACTCTCCTTTTCGTCTTTTGCTGAACAGAAAGTCTAGACATTATGCTGTAATGTTACTTCCCACCCACCCCTGCCCCACACCATTTGGGTTAGTCTCCAGTGGTGAGGAGGACCTCAGGAAAATGATGGATAGACCTCCTCTTTCAGTTGTGCTCTTCCCTAGTAGCAGTAAAGGGCTACAAGCCGTGGCTTTAAATTTCTTGCACAGTGCCTGGGATTGCACTATAATTCAAATGCACACCTGTCCAGAGTTGGGTATGAGATGGGTGGCTATATAAATGTGTTAAACAAATAAAATAGTAACAGCTTCTAGCTGCTAGTATCCAGGACAGGCATCAATGCCAATGATTTATGCCAGAATCTCAGCAGCTGCCCCAAGTTGCCAGATACTAATGGCAGGCTGGCCAACAATTCTATGTTCGTTTTAAACATAACATATTTGGGGAATTTGCACAGCAGGATGGCAAGTTCATCCATTCTTCATTCTTCATTTTTTGTTTTTTGGAACGAAATATAATTACCCTGCCTATTATCCAACCACTCTTGTTCCTTCCCTTCTGTGCTGGCATGATTCTGTGGGACTTGCATGGATGTTTGCTATGGCCCTAGGATTCTGTACACTTTTTATTCCCTTCCAAGCACACTTGATGATGGCTTGGCATCCAAATCCTGCTCAGTTAGCAGGCCAAAGGGGATAAAGAGAAAAAGAGAAACAACTGTATAAAAGCCCCTGCAAATGTCACAAACACCCCACACCCTATGCGTTCTAGCCTTGTTTCTTCAGGCCCTGAATTGCCTTATGGTTTATTCTTTCTTCCTGAATGCAATAAAATGTTCCTCTTGCTACTCAACCTGGGAACATGACTAGAAATTTCAGTGATGGGAATATAAGATGCTCATTATTTTAATTTTATATTTCCTGTTGGCAACCAGGGCTCTAAGAATTCTTTCTGGAGCTGCAGAGGAAATTTATTTATTTATTTATTTATTTATTTATTTATTTATTTATTTATTTATTTATTTATTTATTTATTTATTTATTTATTTATTTATTTATTTATTTATTTATTTATTTATTTATTTATTTATTTATTTATTTATTTATTTTCAACTTATATACCGCCCTGCTCCCTAGGGGGACTCAGGGCAGTGGACAGCCAGACTTAAAACACATATAGTACAAAAGTTAAGAAAAAACTAAAATAAATTAAATCATCGGCATTACCAATTTAAAAACCCAAATCTGCAGAATCGAAAAATTCCCAATTTAAAACCCCAAATCAATAAAATTTAAAATTTAAAATCCCCATTAAAACCATTTAAACTAGGCTGGCTTGTTGGAATAAATAAGTCTTCGGGGCCTTTCGGTGCAGGATCAGTCGTATTCCAGGAGGTACCTCATTCCACAGGTCAGGTGCCCCCACAGAGAAGGCTCTCCCCCTGAGGGCCGCCAGCCAACATTGCTTGGCCGATGGCACCCTGAGGAGGCCCTCTCTGTGTGAGCGTATTGGCCGGTGGGAGGTTATCGGTAGCAGCAGACGGTCTCACAAGTATCCTGGCCCTATGCCATGGAGCGCTTTAAAGGTGAGAACCAACACCTTGAAGCACACCTGAAAGACCACTGGGAGCCAGTGCAGCTCGTGCAGGAAAGGTGTTACGTGGGAGCGCCTGTTGCTCCCATAATCACCCACGCGGCTGCATTCTGGACCAGTTGGAGCCTCTGGGTGCACCTCAAGGGGAGCCCCATGTAGAGAGCGTTACAGTAGTCCAGGCGAGACGTGACGAGGGCATGGGTGACTGTGCATAAGGAGTCCCGATCCAGAAAGGGGTACAACTGATGTATCAGGCAAACCTGATAGAAGGCCCCCCTGGCCACAGCCGTCATATGCCCTTCCAAAGACAGCCATGAATCCAGGAGGACACCCAAGTTGCGAGCCCCCTCTGTGGGGGTCAGTGACTCACCCCCTCTGTGGGGGTCAGTGACTCACCCCCTCTGTGGGGGTCAGTGACTCACCCCCTCTGTGGGGGTCAGTGACTCACCCCCAATAGCCAGTGATGGCACCAGCTGGCTATACCAGGACGCCAGCATCCACAGCCACTCGGTCTTGGAAGGGTTGAGTCGAAGCCTGTTCCTCCCCATCCAGACCCACACAGCTTCAAGGCACTGGGAGATCACTTCGAGGGCATCATTGGGGTGGTCAGGGGTGGAGATGTACAGCTGAGTGTCATCAGCGTACAGTTGGCAACGCACCCCAAAACCAGGATGATTTCACCCAGTGGATTCACATAAATGTTGAACAGGAGCGGCGAGAGCACCGACCCTTGTGGCACCCCGCAAACAAGGCACCTCAAGGTCGACCTCTGCCCCCCTGCCAACATAGATTGCGATCGGTCAGAGAGATAGGAGGAGAACCACCATAGCATGGTGCCTCCCACCCTCAAGCCCTCCAGCCAACGCAGCATGATACCATGATCGATGGTATAAAAAGCTGCTGAGAGATCTAACAGGACCAGGATAGAGGAGCAGCCCCTGTCCCGAGCCCTCCAGAGATCATCCACCAATGCGACCAATGCCGTCTCCATGCTGTACCCAGGTCTGATGCTGGACTGGCATGGATCTAGATAGATGGTTTCATCCAGGCACTGCAGGAGCTGTCCCGCAACCACACTCTCAACAACCTTCGCAATGAAGCAAAGGTTGGAGACAGGACGGTAATTTGCCAGAACAGCCGAGTCCAGAGAAGGCTTCTTGAGGAGGGGCATCACCACCGCTTGGGCGCACCGGTAGTGATGGTGGTGGTAGGCTCCGCCCACCCACCCACCCAGACGTCATCATGGACACTCTGCACATGCGCAGAAGGTTCTGCGCATGCCCAGAAGCACCCCCCGCGTGCTCAGAGTTCTGAACTGGTAGTGAAGGTAAGTGAAAACCACTACTGATCCTGACCTTCATCAGTACTTCAAAAGGCCGAGGATGCGGGTGCCTGCAATCTCTTTCTCTCTTTGCTATTGCATTGTTAGTTTAGATACCTCCATATCACAAGCCAAAGAATTAGAGCCCCCTTTTATATCCACATCTCTCTTTACGGCCCAGATTCATCTCAAGCAAATCCATAAGAGCTGGAACCAATCTCTCTAAGAACATTGCTATTTTAGATAATATACAGTGCTGTTTAAAAGTTTGAAAATACATTTAAACCCCCCCCCTGCCCAGTCCCTATATATGTCAGTTGCCTTCACTTATAAATTCCAATCCTTTTAAAATTGGTCTACACAGATAATTGACAATAGTTAGATCTTTTCATTGTATAAATCATACCAAGGTTGCTGTTTAAGTCTTGCTATTCATGTTGAAGGATAGGATTTACAGGATCTCAAATAAAAAAAAAATCCCACGTTGGAAGGGATTACAAAAAGTTACAAATGCTACTTTACAAAAAACGCTGCTGTGCAAAATAAATAATGTTGATTTTTTTCCCCCTCTCCCGCCCAGAACTTCTAAGTAGAATAATACTGAGTGAACATCAAGAAATCAGTGTTAGGAACAAAATCGGGAGCCAATGTAAAAAGAAAAGAACTGTGAAATGGGAATCTTTCTATCTGTTTTTGTGTGTGTTCATATATTGTAATTTAAATTGGAAGCAGTCTGTTCTCATCTGAACATGGTTTGCATGTTGAAAAAAAAAGGAGCAAAATGCCTTTAATATCCTACAAATGCAGCTGGACTGCGTTAAACCAGCTGAATGACTTCGCCATGACTTCATTACTTCTTTGTCTTGCTCTTAAAAAAGAGAAGCAATGCAGTGATCTCTGTCAGCCAAATATTTTTCTAATCCCCTATCAGATATGGGAGGCTCTTCGAAGATCATGAGGGCGATGCTAATAAAATGCAGTCTCATCTTTCTGTCTTGAAAAACATGTAAAAAAAACCAACAACTCCAGATTGGGAGATACTGTGTCTTCCTGGGAATTTGCACAAAGCTTCCAACCTGCTTTTCATTTTATGGTCTGCATGAAGAGAATGCACCCTGCTTCATCTCATGGGTGTGGAAATGTTTGAAAATATTTGTAAATAGGCAGGGGTCATGGGTTAGGAATCACTTTCAGTTGTGGCTTTTGGACATGAGCCTGCCACATGTTTTAGGACATTTATTACTATGGGGTTCAGGACCTAGACAGGCAGTGCAAATGCTGAAAGTACATTCACTGCAAATATATGTGAAACAGACCAAGTCTGCTTCTCCAAGTCCAGCTGGAAAATAAGGAGCTGAAAGCAGACTAAGGCCATGCTGCAAAAGTGTAATCCAAGGAGCAGAGGGTATCCAACCTTGGCAACTTGAAGTCTTATGGCCTTCAATTCCCAGAATTCCCCAGCCATCATAGCTGTCAATTAACTCTAAACTTATAGCATGGCTGGCTGGGGAGTTGAAGGCCACAGGTCTTAAAGTTGCCAAGGCTGGACATCCCTAATCTGCAGCCTCCAAAAAGATCCAAACATTATGGAGATAGTCAGTGGTTGGGTGGAATAGTCCATTCATTTTTGCACTTTAATAGAACCTTTTGTTTTCTCTTTCATCCCACCCATGCTAGTGCCAAATTAAAGCTTTTATTAACATAAGCATATCACAGGACAATGCTACTCCTTGTAGACATTAGAACAGGATTTAGCAAAAGGACAAAAGGCACACTTTAAAGAGTACATGTGAGATCTCTATCTCCCTGGTTCCATCTTCATTGGGAGCTTCCACACAATCTACACTACTCAAGTTGGATGAAACAGAGATGGTTCACATAGATTCTTTCTCTACTCCTTCAGCCAGGCATTTAGGCAAAGCCAAAAGAAAGAAAATGCCGCCTCCTTTTTGTAATTGAAAAATAATAAAAATACAAGATTTCAGTCTAGCATCCAGTAGCTGACTTAGTAGTGGACTGTGGATAAGATGTCGGCAATCTGAGGCATGATACAGATTTATTTATTTAGTTTGTCAAACGTGTATAAGATTACAGATATAAATATAAACATGATTATAAATACAGGAAATGGATACGAATAAATGGGGACAGAAGGACAGGGATGGTAGGCACATTGGTGTGCTTTTGCATGCCCCTTATAGACCTCTTAGGAATGGGGCGATGTCAACAGTAGACAGTCTAAGGTTAAAATTATATGGGTTTGGAGATGTTACCACAGAGTCAAGTAGTGCATTCCAGGCATTGACCACTCTGTTGCTGAGGTCATATTTTCTGCAATCGAGTTTGGAGCAGTTTACCTTGAGTTTGTATCTATTGTGTCCTCATGTATTATTGCAGTTGAAGCTGAAGTAGTCATTGACAAATAGGACGTTGTAGCAGATAACTTAGGTCAGACCAAAGGCAGTATAGTTCTAAATTGTCCAGGCCCAAAATTTCAAGCCTGGTGGCATAAGGTATTCTGTTGTGAGCAGAGGAGTGGAGTACTCTTCTCGTAAAATACCTCTGGACTTGCTCAATTGTATTCATGTCCTATATACAGTGCAGATACAACTGGCTTTACTCTGAAAATATCTGCTGAAAATGGTATTTATTTTATGAGAAATGGATCCCAGCAAACCTGGGTGTGTGAATATTGGGATAAATGAAAAGGGACTGGATTCCAAAAGTAAGTGTAATCCAAGGAGCAATAAATAAACTCATCTGAACTGAACTTCATGGAAAAATAAGTTGTAAAAGGGATTGGGCAAGGCTTGGAACATATCCAAAACTCTAATGCTGTTTAATGGCTTACTTAATGACATTATACATCTGCATGTGATTGATTTTTTCCCCCTGAGCCCTGGAAAATCCTGAATCTGGAGAGGGTTCCTCTTCTCTTCCCACCAGTTAGAAGACTGGAAGACTCTAAGAAAAAGCTTCCCAGCTATTTAATAAAAAGTGTTTACACAGGAATTTAGGCAAAACTGTTAGGTTATCGTCACTTGACTCGGTTACAATCATGCATCAGCCTTTTGTTTTACATCGCCAGGAAAAAGCTGGAGAAAAGTTGTCTGTGGAGAGTCTCAGTCACTCAGGTCATAGTTGGGGCTTTTTCAAAAGGCAATTGGGCTGTTTTTCCCCCTGAGGAAGATGTTTCGCTTCTCATTCAAGTAGCTTCATCAGTTCTGGCATTCTGAGACTACTCCTGGAGACATTCTCATATAAGACATTCTCATTTCCTAGAAATAGTTTTCAAAAATAGAGATGTTGCTTCACAAGAACATGCTGGAAATACATCATCCTATCTAACTACATTCTAACTACATTCTAACTACTACAGAGGTGGGAGGTGCTAGAAGGGGCATGGATTTGAGATGACCAATATATCCCAGCTGCAGGCATCATGTTGTTGAGGTTACCATGTTATACTCAGTTTTCTCTATTACTCTGCAAACCAAAACTATCTTATTTTCATTTATGCACTGCTTAGGTTTGCTTAAGTTTTTTTTTTAAAGGAATTGAAGCCTTTCCTGACCATGATCAGAAAAGTAGAAAGTAAGGTAGCTCTTTCTTATTTCTACTTTTCCATTAGTTGCCAGTTCATAGTCAGTTTAAAAAAAACACAGTTTAATTACTAATTTCAGTAATAATTTGGCCTAGTCAATAGTTGTCCTTCAAATTTTCTTGGAGTTCTTTTTTTTTTTATAGCTATTAACCATGGTATTCTTCTGGAGCACCTAATGAGATTTGGCCTTGAGGGAATTGTTTAATATTGATTTATTGTTTAACAGTGATTTTGTTTTCTTCTGTTGTGGTATGACAAGTATTTATTTATTAATTTTTTATGCTGCCTAACTCCCTACACGGTGACTCTAGGCAGCTTACAGATGATGCTGAGGAATTACTTTTCATCACCTAGGCCCGTGGACTGGATGCATCATGCTCTGGCCATGCCCGGTTTAGCGAAGGGGAAAAAAGTCACGATACGTCACGTGACACTGCTGTGATGACACGAGTTTGACACCCCTGACCTAGGCTATTGACTGATTGTATCGCCCATATAACTATCAAGCTGTTTATGACAAAATGGAGGTGTTACTGGAGAATAAGCAACTGGGCTCTGAGATGGAAGTTCAATTTCTTTTGGGCAGGATTGCATCTTCTTCCATCACCTTGGAGCACACGTGTTTTCAGAAGCTATCAGTGATATCAGTGATATCAATATATCATTGATAGCTTCTGAAGACACTTGTGCAAAAAGAGGTCCTGCTCCTTTTTACATATATTTGATACATATGATGCGTGTTAAAAATGGATAACTATCCGTTTCTATCCTCCAGCTGCACCCATCATTTGGATACCCATTGGTAGTCTTATGATACCCTTGCTCTGAAGTGCTTTCGATCTTTACCTGTCACTGAATTCTAAAATAATAGCTAGGATGGGAACTGGGTTGACACAATTATACTGCATTAGGAGGTTTGACAATAGTGATCCATGTCTTGGTGCAACCTATTTTGGCTATTGATTCATCTCTCTGTGGGCTCTGCACAACAAGAAATAGAGAAACTACACTTGGTAATTTACTGTTGCAAGGGGCAGGCATCATATAAGCATATATATATTCATATATTGGAGGATCTGTACAGATAGACCTCGAATTACAGCAGTTTGTTTAGTGACAATTCAAAGTTACACCAGCACTAAAAAAGGTGACTTATGACCATTGTTCACACTTATGACCATTGCAGCATCCTATGGTCATGTGATCAAAATTCAGATACTTGGCAACTGACTTGTATTGATGACGGCTGCAATGTCCCAGGGTCATTTTGGCAACTTTCTGACAAGCCAAGTCAATGGGGAAGCCAGATTCACTTAACAACCATGTTACTAATTTAATAACTGCAGTGATTCACTGTGGCAAGAAAGGTTGTAAAAGGGAACAAAATTCACTTAATAAATGTCCCACTTAGGAACAGAAATTTTGGGCTCAATTGTGGTCATAAATCGAGGATGATCTGTACTAGTGGCCAGATGTTCGCTAGAAGCAGTTTAAGAAGTTAGTATTACTATGCTATGCTAAACCTTGAAGGGATGATTTAGCTTGAAGAAGATTTAATAGAATAACCCTTAAATCAAACATCAAGATTAAATTGTTAGATTAGTATAAAACAGGGGTGTCAGACTGGATTTCTTCAAGGGCCAGATCAGCATTGTAGTTCCCTGACCGGGGGTGGGGGTGGGGGTTGGGGGTTGGGATGGACGCTCCTGCAGCATCTTGCTGGTCAAAATGGGGCACTCATGGCCACCCCAGTTGCCCATTTTGGCTGCCAGAAGTATATGGGCCGGTCCTTTGCTATTTCCTGGCTGGCCAGGTGGGCCGGATTTAAGCACCCCACGGGCTAGATCCGGCCCATGGGCCTTGAGTTTGACACCCCTGATTTAAGACATCAATCAGCTATCTTCAATCTACTTTAGATAGCAGTTGAGAGATTTGGTAGATTTTCTGGTCCTTTTGGCTTTGAAGATCTCTTCTGGTTTTCCTTCCACATATAGTCAAGGGGGGGTGTCTGCTGTGACTTTAATAGTTGGCTAAGGAGTTATAGCAGCAAGCCTATCAGCCCAGAAAAGCAAGTTTTCTGAGGCTGATGAATTGTAAATAGCTACCATTTTAAACAAGGCCTGAAAATGTTTATGTTGACACTGACATGTAACATGTTCTGCCCTGGTTCAGTGCAAGTTCTCAAAACACTCTTTGCTGTCTTCCCCTCATTCCTGCTACCTTTGCTTCAAAAAGAGTGAAGGATGATTATTACAAAAATTTATTGTACTGAAGTCTAGAAACTACCTGAAACTTGGTAAGATTAATGCCTTTCAAGGTTCTGCCTTCCTGATATTTTCATCTCATTTCTGCCAAAAAAAAATGAAGCCTCTGTAGGTATGTTTGATGCTTCCCTATTATAAATTGGTGGTCAAATATATTATCAAATTAACTATTACAAATTGAATCTTGTTGCCCTTTAATCCCAGATTTTAATACTGTAGAACCTTGCCAATAGCGTGGCTTGAATTTGAATTAGATTTGGATGATTTGTTGAATTCTCAGTTGAGATTAACCCTCAAAGCCCATCCTCCTCCCATTATCTGCTTATCCTGTTTAGAAATGTATCTCTGTGGCCATTAAGACCTGCTGGTGAAGTTATTCTAATCCAAAATGAGCCATTATGAGGGTCTAGAAATAATTCTAGAAGTTCATGCTCTGCATACTTTGGCTGAAGGGTTTCATTTAGGAGACACATCTTCTTCACTTATAATTGTTGATCATTTGCATTTGTTGCAATTTATGTTTTAATTTTTTTTAAAAAAAATGTGCTCTGCATTACTATTGTTAATGGCCAATGGGTCAAATAGAATCAAAATAACAGGATGAAATAAAATAACAATTCCTTCAAATTTTCCAAGTTGGTTTTAGAATTATTGGTAGGAAAATACAGACATCAGAATTGTTTGTCTGCAACAAGAGAGGAATAAAATTGGATTAAAGTGTGGATATTTCTTACCCTGTATTATTGTTTTGTATTGGAAATACCTCCTTCCAAGGTCATTCTGGGGAAAAAACTGGGTATCAGGGAACTGTTTCTTCTTCCACTAGGAATGTACCTGAAAAGGTTTTCATTTTACTCACAAAATAAAAATAAAATGAAAGCCAGTTCCTAATGACAAAGCTCAATATGGGGTGCATGTGCAATAGCTATGGATTTCTTGAGAAATTATGGCTTGTAAACATTTTTTTGATGGGAAAACATGACTAGCTTATAACACGTGGCTAGTGTTATTTTGCTTTACTATATAACAATCCACCCTAGGCAGTACTGGCTTGTAAGGACATGTTTTGGTTTATAGGAAAGCATCAACAATATTCATTTCCCAGTTCCTCTCTGGAGAGGAGATTCTCTATCTATCTATCTATCTATCTATCTATCTATCTATCTATCTATCTATCTATCTATCATCTATCTATCCATCCATCCATCCATCCACCCACCCACCCACCCACCCATCCAGAGGTGGGTTTCAACAGGTTCTGACCAGTTCTGGAGAACCGGTAGAGGAAATTTTGAGTAGTTTGGAGAACTGGTAGTAAAAATTTTGACTGTCCCCGCCACCATCTATTCTCTGCCACCCAAGTCCCAGCTGATCAAGAGCCTTGGTGGTGCAGTGAACTAAAGTGCTGTTAAAGTAGGACTTAGCTGCCAGCTGCCTACAATTACTGCGAGTTCAAATCTCACCAGGCTCAAGGTTGACTCAGCCTTCCATCCTTCCGAGGTAGGTAAAATGAGGATCCGGATTGTGGGGGCAATAAACTGACTTTGTAAAAAAAAGACCATTTGGGGGGGCCAAAAGCCCTACTAAGCAGGTATATACAAATGTATGAAAGCTATTGCTTAACGCATTGTAAGCCGCCCTGAGTCTCTGGAGAAGGGCAGCATATAAATCGAACCAATAAATAAATAAATAAATAAATGTGGATTTTGCAGTAACCTTCCCCTGCCACGCCCACCAAGCCACACCCATAGAACCAATGGTAAAAAAATGTGAAACCTACCACTGCATCCATCCATTCATCAATCTACCCACCCACCCATTTCACTGACAAGTGATTCTTCTGCACTTGAATCCCCTTGAAAATGCATTGCTGCTATAAGAAATATCTAAGACTGTGATGATGAACCTATGTCATGCGTGCCACAGGTGACATGCAGCACCCTCTCTGTGGGCACATGAGCCATCATCCAAGTTCTGTTCTGCTCTGCATGCGTGCTGGTCATTGGGTCTTTGGCGTGCATGCACGGGGGGCAGAGTGAGTGTGGGGGCCCTATCTGTATGTGGAGGGGCGTGCACATATGCGGGGGCAGGGTTTGTGTGGGAAGCCGCACACATATTGCATTTTGGGTTCGGTCACGTGCTTTGGGCACTCGGAAAAGGTTAACCATCACTGACCTAGGGCATGTCCTGTAAATCAGCAAATGTGATATTTTAATATATTAGTCATTTACAAAGCTTTGTAACACCACTGAAATATTTATATTCAGGCATCCAGAATTTTCTAAATGTGGGCTTCATTAGTGAGAAACAGAAAAGATGTGGTTGTGTAATATGGTTCGGCAGGTGAATACATCTTGGATATATTTTTTCCATTAATGAAATGCAGGCTTAGAGCTTTTATCCATCACAGATGTTCTAATGTGCCGAACAGGTTTAAATGGGTTTTTCCCCCTTCCTTAGCCCTGCTGTGGAAAATTTCCAAATTCTGATTAGGAAGATAACTAAAGTAGCATGGCCCCAATTTTGCAGTGGCAGACAGAAGTAGGAGGAAGTAAGTAGGGGGAAAAAATAGCTAAAATGGCTAAGTTGGTGCCAAACGCTGATGACTTTTGTGAGCAATTATGAAGGATTCAGACAGGATGTGAGGGGGAAGAACATTTTTCCCTCCACTTTTTCTCATTTACTGCAGAAGCACACTTCAGCAGCAGCAAATCAGTTCCTAATGCTTTAAAATAGAATAGAAACCTATTTCCAGGTTTAAAAGAAGAGATGGGTAAAAAGAGCAGTTAGACTTTTCGGCTGCATCTGTTACATGCAGCAGAATTTGAAGTCTGAATAAATGGTCTTCCGAAGCAGCTTGAAAGGCAAATGGTCTGTTGTCTCTTTAGATTTGTGATGCGAGAGTCTCTCCAATTCAATTATTTCTCTGTTCAAAGGAGAAATGTGAAGGGTCACGTCAGTCCCAAATCACCACTGGCTTTGCTTCCTCACCCTCTAAAAGAGGTTCAAACTGATTCACGGTAACTCCGCCATCGCAGAGCTGAAAATGCGCAGAATCTTTCACAAAGCAGGGATTCCAGCTGACTAATTAGAGAGAGGTTTTTTTTAAAAAAAAGTTTGACCAGGGTTTGGTGCCTATTCTCAGCTTGTTTTATTTGGTAATTAAAACATCAGAGTGGCTGCCATCAAGGAGCCGGAAAACCACCAGGTGCCATTCCTCTGCTTATTTTCTGAAGGCACGATTGAAATGACAGCATGATGCTACATCAACTGGACCTTTCTGGAAAGGTGGAAATGATCACTTACAGCCACAAGTGCCTGCCGATAGAAAATGGCCTGCTTTTTAGAGCATCAGTATTTTTAACTTGAAAACAAGATTTGTTTGCTTCCTGTTGAACTGCAGCTGAGCTGGAATTAAGCCATCTGAGCTGCTGAACAGAGATAACATCATGTACTGGGCACCGAGATGACCTGAGAGGGGTGCAAAGGCAAGCTGTAGGGGTGCCCTCAATCTGTCAAAAAGCAACGTCGAATCATAAAGCTTTGTCTCTAAATCTCTTATTGCCTTTTCAGAATGGCAAGCAACTGGTCTGCTCCAGATAGTTTGGACTACAACCGCCAACATCCCTGATCGTTAGCCACACTGGCCTGAACATGTGGAGCTATAATTCAAAACATCTGGAGAACACCAGATTGCCTGCTTCTGTGCTGAAGTTTTTTATTAGTTCAGGGAAATGTAACTGTGTAAACATGTTAGGTCTGAAGTTTAAAAAAAAAAGAGAACACACAACCCACAATAGTTTAGGATTGATGATTACTCCCAAGCAACTACCTTTCTCTTTCATAAATAATGCAGCTACCCAGGGTAATATCTATTTATTATATTTATATGCTGCCCATCTCACTGTCAAGTGACTCGGGCGGCTTACAACAATACTAGCGCTAGCATTTAGATTTATATACTGCTTCCCAGTCAGTGTGTTACAGCCCTCTCTAAGCAGTTTACAGAGCCAGCATATTGTCCCCAACAAACTGGGTCCTCTTTTTACAGACCTCAGAAGGATGGAAGGCTGAGTCAACCTTGAGCCCCATCAGGATCGCACTTCTGACTGTGGGCAGAGGTAGCCTGCAATACAGGTAGACTTGACTTACGACAGTTTGCTTAGTCACTGCTCGAAGTAACAACAGCACTGAAAAAAGTGACTTATGACCATTTTTGCATTTTGATGCAATACTTGACAAGTGACTCACATTTATAATGGTTGCAGTGTCCTGGTTGCATGTGATCCCTTTTTGCGACCTTCTGATAAGCAAGATCACCGGAGAAGCCAGATTCACTTAACAACTGTGTTACTAATTTAAGAACTGCAATGATTCACTTAACAGGGCAAATAGGGCAAATTTCATTTAACGAATGTCTCACTTAGCAACATAAACGTTGGGCTCCATTGTGTTCGTAAATTGAGGACTACCTGTACTGCATTCCCACCACTGTGCCACCACAGCTTTTACCTTAAAAAACACAATATAAAGCAATAAGAACAGTAAAATCATTCAACATTAAGAATTAAAATTAACCAAGAACTAAATAAAAAGGGACCAATGCGTAAACCAAAGAGTTGGGATCTTCTCCTAAATTTATTTTCCACCTCCAAAATGAGACATCCACATTGGGATCCAAGACAGTTGTATTTACAAAGTTGCAGCATCTTGGGGTCATGTGATCGCCATTTGCGACCTTCCCCCTCAGCTTCCAACAAGCAAAGTCATTTGAATTCGCTTAATGACTGCATGATTCATTTAACACCTGCAGTGATTTGCTTAACAACTGTGGCAAAAGAGTGGGTGTAACTCACTTAACAACTTGCCTTGCTTAGGAACAGAAATTCTGGTCTCCATTGTGGTCATAAGTTGAGGAATATCTGTTTTTCACAACCCATGAGTAAGTAGATTACGGCTTGCTGTAACATTTTGAAAGTAAGTCCAATGAGATAAACCAACATTTGTATGAGGTATCTCTACAGGCTTTCTCTGGATAATCAAGAACCTCTTTGGGGCAAAGTTTATTTATTTATTCATTAAATTTTTATACCGCCCTTCTCCCAAAGGACTCAGGGCGGTGTACAGCCACAATAAAACAACATGAAATACAAATTTTAAAAGCAATTTAAAAACAAATTAAATATTTTGGCCCACCCAGTTAAAAACCCAAAAATTAAAACACCCAATCCGAATTCTTATTAAGCCAGACCAGCCTGTTGGAATAGTAGAGTCTTAAGAGTACGGAGAAAGATACGCAGGTCGGGAATCATACGTATCCCCGGGGGCAGTTCATTCCAGAGGGTGGGTGCCACAGAGAAGGCTCCCCCCCTGGGGGTCGTCAGTCGACATTGTTTGACCGACGGCACCATCAGGAGTCCCTCTCTGTGGGAGTGTGTTGGTCGGTGGGAGGCCATCGGTGGCAGAAGGCGATCCCGTAAGTATCCGGGTCCTAAGGTTCTATGCCATGCATGCAGAATTAGTGCTGAGTGCAGCTTTTGTGACAGAAGCAATGATGTGCTATTAGAGCAGCATAAAACCACACAGTTCAGCCTACATGACTCTCCATCAGCCCTCAAAAGAACAACAAGCAGCTTTATGTCTATGGAAATTCTCAGTCATCCAGGTCATGGTTGTCCCAAAGGTGCTTTTCTCAGACTTTCTGGTTTTTCTTTGAAGATGTTTTGCTTCTCACAAGGAGGGTCTTGGATGAGAAGTGAAACGTCTTTAAAGAAAAACCAGAAAGTCCAGTTGATTCAAAAAAAAAAAAAAAAAGCACTTTTGGGGCTAGAAGTAGTTTTGTACTGCTGAAACAGAGAGGTACACATTTGAGTTTTGAGTTGTTTCTCAGGATTATGTATGAACAAATGCTCAGTACAAAATGTACATTGTTTACGCTGTTTTCCACAGGCTACCGTAGTTGAATCAGCCCAAACTGCTAAGATCAAAACTAAGTGGTATTTTTCAGGTGAGATAAAAGATATTTTCTCAGAAGGATCATTTATTGCAGCCTTAACCTTTCTGCTACTCCGTAGTGTATTGTCTGTTGAAATGAAATAACTTATGTTACAATTTCCCCCCTCTTAATAGAATAATTCTATGATATAATAAACGGGGGAAACCCCTCTCCCCCCCTCCCGAATATGATCCCACCTAATTATTACTGGCTTATGAAATCTGTGGAAAAAAAGGTTGTACTTTTCAAATCATTCACAAAGATGCAGATGAACTATGCAATGTGAATGGCTATAAATCTAGCGCTAGCTCTGCTATGCACCACAAAATAAATGAGAACAGATGTAACGCTCCTCACTTTTTCAATGAGTAGATTTTTTTAAAAAAATGTTTGGGGCCAAAGTGTATGGCTTCAGGCACTCATAAAACTCCCTAAACCAGCCCACAAATAGGTTCCTGGTTGTACCTACCAATGGAATGCAACTTTCAACACAGCGTGCAAAACCTGAGGATCTTACCTTGAGTTTACAAAAACTATGCACTCCTGGCTTATGGCATTTCATAAACTCAGCGATTATGGTTTATTTAAAAAACAAACACCACCAAGTAAATGGTGGCTTTATTGCACAATTTGCACATATGAATGGGACATAGGGAGGGTCCTGTCAGAAGAAGGGAAAACATAAAGTTTTTCCAAGTTTTTCCAGTGTGTAGCAATAAACCTGGGGCTCCTCGGTACTCTAGACCTGAACCCATTGACAGACAGGGATTTAACCTAATGAAGATTCCATCTATTATTTCAAGATGGAAATTCCCATCAGGAGAAGAATCACCCATTGCTCTTGTAAGGAATCTGCACAGCTAGTCCTCTTTTAGCAACCGAGTAACTTGAGAGCCAGTTTGGCCCAGTAGTAAGGAAACAATCTAGAAAGCAGGAGACTGTGAGGTCAAGTCCCACTTAGCCATAAAAGTCGGCCTGGTGATTTTGAGCCAGTCACTCTCTCACAGCCCAATTCACCTCACAGGGTTGTTGTTGTTGTGGGGAGAACAGGAGGAAGAAGTAGCATTACTTCTTGTAGGTTTGCAGCCTTGAGTTATTTGTAAAAATAATTAAAGGAAGGATGCAAGTAAAAAAAAAAAGCTGCCTCAGACAGTGACCTTTTGCAAATATACTTGTGGTAGGTGGTAACACAAAGAATAGTTTTCTGACCAACGCATGTGCAGTTGTCATTGCTAAGTGAGGACTACCTGTACAAATTTCATCTCAAAATACCTTCTAGTTCAGCCTGGATTAATGTAGCAGAACTTAAAATTCCTGCTAGCTGCAGCAAGGTCTCCATGACCGAGGATGTTTTTTGCTCCAGAATTTTAAGGATCTCCATGTTGTAAAAAGTGAAGTCAATGTTGTATCTAGTAGCACATCTTGGCAAAAAACAAAAACAAAAACAAACAAAAAACAAAAACCCCCCCAACACCTGGAAAACGTTGCCCAAATTAAATGCATCAAAAATTAATATTACCTTTTTTATTGCTTTTTCTTCAGGAGCACAAGACAGTTTACAGAGAATACCCCTTAATTTTATCTCCATGACAACAAACTCTCCAATTGTAGTTCTTAGTGATCAGTCAGTTAAAGGAATAATCCCAGGTAATTTGAAGTCATGATGAGAAAGATTTAAGTTAGAAACCTATGTTTTCAGTATCCTACAAACAGGTCATCACTGACAAAAGAATATAGATTTTGCATTAGTATCCACTACCAAAAGTCCTGAAACTTTCAGAGCTGACAGTTTAAGCTTTAACATTACTTAATCTTATGGCAAAAGGCATTTTTGCCAAATATCATTGGACATATTCAGTTAGTTAAAATACCAGGATTGGGAAAAATGCATATCAACCTCAAGAATCAGAAAAGCAAGCTAGTTAATAAAAAGAAACATAAACATGTTCTGAAAAATAATCTTCCATGAATTATGAGAAACATTTTAAAAATATACTTTGAATTAGAAAGCAGTACATTCAAAGAGTAACATGAGGAAGGAAAATGTTTTAAGTGCTGGAGGGTAAAAAAGGACAGGAATTAATCCAGTGATAGAGTGTTCTGCTGCAAAGAAAGATTTTTTTTATTGTTACAATGTAAGTAACAATGGAGAGTAAGCAATCTTTGCTTATATTTCCAATATACAGTAGTTTTATCTCCTTTATATGTGTGCATGTCTTAATTACAAGCCCAATTTAGCAATCTAACGTACATTTATTGGTTGAGCTTCCTTGAGGTTCCTTAACTATTTAAATTGCTCCCTTATGCACACATTTGCTAAATTTAATTACTGGCATTTTGTTTGCTAGGTCGGAGCAAGAGAAAGGGGAAGAGGGCTATCATTTAGAATTATACCTAAATGATTTTTTTAAGGTTTACATTTATGATGAATGCAAGGCAAACTTGTCTGCATAATGCTCATCTGTACTGCATGTAGATTTTTTGAGTAGATAGACCCTAAAAATTTTTTTCCAGGAGAAAATCAGTAAGAGTGATGGCAAGGATCTACATCAAATTGCTGCAGACAACTTGCCAGTCAACAATCAACTTGCCATGGCCACTTTACCGGAGGACAACTTGCCAAGAGATAAGAGTTACACTAATATCGAAAAAATAGTGGGATAGAATCATTAAAGAAATGATGTCAAAGGAGGGACAAAATGAAATGTGAATGACAAAAATTAAAAAATATTTTAAATTATTTTAAATAATTACATTGAATTATTGAATTATCTTGCAACAAGTTGTCCCGTGGCAAGCTGGCCATGTCAAATTGGCCATGGTGGGTTGACCATGGTGAGTTGGCCATGGTGAGTTGACCATGGTGAGTTGGCTGCAGTGAGTTGTCTCATTCCATGGTGGCAAAGGACTGGAGAGGGACTGGAAAGAAATTCATGATGTACTGAAATAGCAGACATTAGCAAAACTTCCCAAGAAGGCTGTTTGTGTTTAGATGGGATTCAAGTGCTTATTCTGAGCCTTTTGTTTGCAAACAGTGTTTGTCATAACTAGCTAAAATTGCTTACATTCTTTCCTGAGATTTTTTTTAAAATCATCATTAAATATTCTTATTTAAGGAGCTGGCTTACATACTTTTGTTTCAGGGTTGAATGCTGAAAACAAGATTAAGTCTTCTTTAAGTGAAGCTCAAATGCATGGGTTTATTCTTGTAGTGGCTTGGGAAATGTTAAGGAAGTGGCTTTCCATTGCTTTTTTGCAGGATTTTTTTAAAAAAAGAAACCTTCCCTGGCATTCTTGATGACTTTCCATCTAGGTACAGATCCAATTCTTTTTAGCTTATGATCAGCAAAATTTGGCTAGATGCTTCTAACTATTCTTTAAAATAAAAATGCCTAAATATTGATGGAACATATTTTTGTATGGGCTTCATGATTCTGGGAGAGCAATATTATCGTGATTTTACATATGCACATTCAGTACTTAATGACACTGACCTTAAAGAAGAATTTAAGGAACTTCTGAAGATCAAAAAATAAAAAATGTGAATTCCAGTTGAAAGAAAGTAATCCACTCCTAGCCAAATTGAGCTAGAAACAGTTGTGTCAGAATTCAGCCCAGATGTTTCCTCAGTGCTATCTGAAACTACTTCAGACTGAACCTAGAACAGCTCTCACAATCTGAGATTTTAAATATATAAATCCCATTATTTAGACTAGTGTAGCAGAAATTAATGCAGAAGCATATTACTATTAATTATATGCCACCCAACTCTGATTGACTCTAGATATTTATAGCCACATGTAGAGTTCATTGAATTAGTCAAGCCAGTTGTTAGGCCCCAAAACCAAAAAAGATACTTCAATGCAATGATTCTTCCAAGCAGCCTTTTAAAAAAATTATTCTGCATCTATAGACAGAATCTTGCCAAATTGAAGCAAACTATTATCTACAGACACACCTTGGTATTTGATTGCTTCAAAACTCATCAAATTTGATGATGGGTGGGTTTCAAAACCTGTCATTACTGGTTCGCTTATGGGAGCATGCCGCTCATATTCACAAAGCTTCTGCACAAACGCAGAAGCATCTGGGTGGGTGGGTGGGTGGAGCATCCCTCCACCGCCACTGCTACCAATTTGGGGCAAACCAGTAGCAACCCACCACTGCTTGACACATTTTGAAGCAAAAAATCTTGTCCCTGTACTCATCTTTCTCCTGGTACTCGATGCTCTGGGTAGAACTTGTTAGCATCAGCTGTCTTGTGACCTGCTACTCCTTCTGGCCAAAATAAAGGGTCACGTGATAAATCACATAATTTCCTTGTTTTTCTTGTTTTTTCGAACTTGTTACGCCTCCCAGAATGAATCCCAGACCATTCATATATGAAGCATATATTCTGAGAATTATTAGGGAGGGATTGTCATCACCCTTTATCTCTCACACAAAATATCTGAATTGAGTTGCCTCTTATTCCTCTGGAATACATCCCCCATTTCCTAGGAATCCAAGAAACTACATTACTCAGTACATGTCATTACCGCTATTTATTTCCTAGTCCTTTCATAGATGTATAAAATAACATAGGCAGATGCTGCTAATTTGTGTAGAGAATCTAATTGGGTTGTTATTATTTTGCTGTCATCTACTGCTGGCTGATCTTAAACTAATTACAACAGTTCATTTAGTGACCATTTGAAGTTACAATGGAACTGAAAAAAGTGATTTATGACCATTTTTCACCCTTACAACCATTGCAGCATCCCCATAGTTACATGATTAAAATTCAGATGCTTGGCAACTGACTCATATTTACGACAGTCATAGTGTCCTGGGTCCATGTGATCACCATTTGTGATCCTCTGACAATAGGGAAGCCAGATTCCCTTAACAACCATGTTACTAACTTAACAACTGTGGCAAGAAAGGTTGTAAAATGGGACAAAATTCACTTAACTGTCTTGCTTAGCAATTGAAATTTTGGGCTCAATTGTGGTCATAAATCGAGGACTACCTGTACTGAGGTAATTTATATGCCTGCCCATATCATAGAAGTTATTTCAAGTAGTGTACAGAGATTAAAAAGCCAACTTTTTTTTAAAAAATAAGACATGCTGCTTGAGATAAATGATACATTCCAGTCTTAAACTCTCATCTATAACAGAGCTTACTTAACCTTCTGACCAAAATGCCTGGGGAACTAGCTAAGTCTCCAGAGCCTTATGAAATGAGAGGAACTCCTCTCTTTAAGAATGTAACTGAATTAGCAAGTGTGTGGAAGTTCTCCTGACAACGGCGAGGTGAGAAAGACAACAAAGGAATTATGTTCCTCTTTGGCTTTCTCCTTTTCCTCTGTAGTTCCTCTCCAGTGTTACTCTTGGCACCCGTGATGGATATTACTCTACTCTCCATAACTGGAACAGCTCCAGAACTCGGCTATCATTGAGGTATTTTACACTTTGATAGATTGATCTAAAGTAAGGGTTGAGGAGAACAAGTTGGCAACGCAAACCTGCAAGCATGTTGATTTACTTAAAGCACCCCTTAAATCACTGGAGGAAGGCTATTTTTCTCAATCTCCTTGGGATTCAGCCATTGAGTTTTCAGCAGACTTCTGGACACAATGATGACTAGCTTGTCCCCTGTATAAGCTTTTAAAAGTCTAATCGATTCAGGTTGAATTCTTTAAGCCTTGTGTCTTAAGAGACAAGCTCTGCAACACAATGTGTTCAGTAAGGAAGGGGGAAAAAGTTCCTTTCCGAATGTTTCAATCCAAATGGGAAGACATCAGTATAAAATATTTGGAAAGAAAAATCTAGCTATAAATATATAATTTATTTCTTAGTGCTGACTAAATGTCCAGCAGTTAGGAGGTGGCTGAGATACAGTAGTATAAACATTTCCATCGAGTATAGTTTTCATTTTATGTAATTTTTATCAATACATAAAAAACTGCAAGTAAAAAAAACTTGTTTACTTTGCCAAAAAATGCCATGCAGTATTATTTTATATGTATTGGCCCTTAAGTAAAAGAAAAATTAACATGTAAAAGATACACAAGAATAATAATTGAAGAAGAGTTCTAAGCAGTAGATATGATTTTCATATCTGTAAATATTTTACTGTTCTTAATCAAATTTAGAAGCCAGTTTGCATATAAAAAAATTCTTGTTCTCAATATCCTTATTGTGTCACATAAGCTTGCAATAAGCATGTGATTGTTAATATTTGACTATTAACAACACGTAAGTAAATCATGACCAGTTTGCAATTTTGCAAGTTAAGTTTCTATAAATCTTGGATTAAAATTAGTTTATCTTCAACATTTCATCAAAGCTGATTATACAACATAGTCTCAGAAATAGGTATATATTCTTAAATCTTATGATCTTTGGAAGCTGGGTTCACCCCTGGTGCTGTGCCAAAATGTCACTTATTTCATTTTAGAAATGCAAATTGTATGAATATAGCCTTAAGGTTTGCAAATACTGTACAAGTTTATGGCTTACGGTTATCTATCTCTCCAATTATTATGTCTTATTCACCAAGTAATGATTAAGCAAAGCATAGCCTAGTTTGATAATTGAACTGGTCAGCACTTTGAAGAGAAAAGATCAATAAAACCTGATATGGATATTCCTGACAGGGATTGACTCAACAGCAGATACCACAGAAAGTCAATGGATTAACTGATATTTTATTTACAGAAATATTTTGAATCTGGCTCTTCAGAACCTACTGAATAGAAAATGTGTACCTCTAATCCAATTCAGTTTCACAGCTCTGTAACCAGGTTGATGTCATTGGCATGGAATGGGAAGGTTCCTCAGGTATTCTGGTGGGTTTTAAATTTTTTTACTACTGGTTTTGTGGGTGTGGCTTGGTGAGTGTGGCATGGCTTGGTGGGTGTGGCTTGGTGGGCATAGCAGGGGAAGGATACTGTAAAAACTCCATTCCCACCCCACTCCAGGGGAAGGTTACTGCAAAATCCCCTTTCTCTCTCGATCAGCTGGGACTCGGGAGGCAGAGAATAGATGGGGGCAGGGCCAGTCAGAATTTTTACTACAGTTCTCTGAACTACTCAAAATTTCCGCTACCGGTTCTCTAGAACTGGTCAGAATCTGCTGAACCCCACCTCTGGTCCCATACCATGAAAAGCCAGAAGCAAACTGGCACACATTTTCTCTAGCATTGATAATAATGACCATGAAAATCCTTCTTTTACCACATTGGTCTCTCTATAGCAGTGGTGAGTTACTACCGGTTCGTCCCGGATCGGATGAACAGGTAGCGGCAGTGGAGGGAGGCTTTGCCCACCTGCCTGGATGCTTCTGCCGCATGCACAGAAATGTTGCGCATGTGAGTGAGCACGTATGCACCCACGAGCGAACCAGTAGCAATGGGTTTTGAAACCCACCCCTGCTCTATAGCCCACTATTGTCACCCAAACTGGTTTTGATTCTTTTAACTGGAGATGCCAGTTATTGAATCTGGTGTGACCTATGTGCAAAAACATCCATTCTGCCCCAGATTAAAGGAGAAGAGGCTTCAGCAGAGCTTGACTCCTGATGGACTTTATGGACATGTCTGTATATTTTTCTTGATAGCAATATGGAAATGATTTGCATTGCCTTCTTCCAGGATATTTTTTTGATTTCTCATTGTAGCCTAAAGTTTGGTATTCCCTGGTAATCTCCCACCCAAATACTAAGCAAGCCCTGTATTGCTTAGCCTTCAAATCCAGATAAGGTAGACCAGAGACTGCCATAATCCCCCCTAGACTGAAAATTGCACATCCCTGAAGCCAAAATTAAAACACAACACAACAAAAACCCCAGGCAAATTCATTAAGTATTTTATCACATGTAATGAATTCTGTGGTGGAACCTTATTTCTTCTCTAACTATCCATTCTAGGTAGCTAATCTAATTGCACTGATTTTAGATGACATCTTATAAAAGGAGTATTAATGATTTCATTAGGCCAGGGGTTTTGAAATCCCTCAAGAGGCCTAGCTTCTGTGGAGACTACATCACCTGCCTGCATAAACACCCAGTCTCAATATAGTACAGAGACTCGGAGGTTATCCATTTCATTGGGAGAGGAACCCAGAAGCAGGAATTTAGAATTTGAAGACATTAAAGGAAAAATATACACTAAGGTGACAGATAACAATTTAGGACTATCATTTGCCAGATTCCACTGGGAAAGTGAGAAAGAAAGTGGGAAAAAAATCAGATAATATTGTTTCCTTCTGAACCTTTCTCATGTAGCTGAAAAACTTTTAATGTCTGAAAGAGAGATTTCATAGAGGCTCTTGGAATTAATTGAAGGCATATACTTCCACAACAAACCTCTATGTATTTAATGATGATTTGATAGGAAGGAGGTATGCTGAAGTCAACAGAACATAAAATCACTGCAGTCAGTTCAATATCTCAACAGTTTTACACAGGACAGCAATATCCTTCTTTTTTATTTACTGACCCAGACATCTGCAGTTGTAATGAATAGCTTTATAATGCAATACTTGTGCTATTTGTTTGAAATGCATTGAAGGATGACCATTGCTGCATAATTTAACCTTCAAATAATGCTCATAGATAAATGTGACTGATTCGGGTTTTTTTTTCCCTTGATGGAACTTCACTCCCAATAGATGTTTGCATCGTAGCCTATCTGCTGACAACAGATGAAGCATATTGTGGAAAATATATTATACTACTTTAGGTCATGTTTTATTGCTGTCATCATTACTTCCCAATAAAGTAATCTGAAATAAAAACTGTTCTCTACAATATTGCTTGATGATTCCACACTGGAAAATTTTCTTGCTCTAATTCACATATTAAATGTGAGTTTTTTTCCACAGGAAAAACATGCTTTGTCAATCCAGTTCTGGTATAGAAGTTATGCTGATAGTTCATTCCTCTTGATTGTGAAAAACATGAGTTTAACCTGTTCTGGACAAAGTCACTGTAAGGGGACATGAGTCTAGAGAGACTAGTTTTTAATTTGAGGCGTACTAGAAAATCCAGCATTACATGCCTCTGGGTTTCTACATCATTTCATCTGTTTCACAAGCCTAAGGTTACTGTGCCAGCTTTGACCCCTAGTATTTGTTTTTAATATCCAGATGTTTTTCAGCTAGACTACTGCAATATGTTTATGAATTTGCATTTGAGTGCTTGCCTTTGAAATGCCTTTCAGACTTGTCTGAACTTCAATACTTCTGCACTGAGTGTGACTATTTGAAATGGGGCAGTATGGAAAAATTTCTTTCTTATGTGTGGAGCCAGACAATTTGAACATACCGCCTGTTCAAAAATTCTGATTGCATAGTCTGTTTACTCACAAGAAATTGCTCACCTTTTTCCAGATGCCTCACTTCCAAGCTCAGGTGGGCATGTAACATCATTTATTTATTTATTTATAATTTTATTTCTATACCGCCCTTCTCTCGAAGGATTCGTGGTGGTGTACAGCCAAGTAAAAACACAAAATATACAAAACATCATAATTTAGATTTAAATTATTAAAATTATTAAGCCATTTCAGCTGGAATTAACTAAAAACCCAAAGATTAAGACTCCAATTTAAAATTCATTTACAAAGACAGCCCTGCCTGTCAGAATAGCAGGGTCTTGAGGGCAGAGTGAAAAACACAGAGGTCGAAGATCTTGTGTATTTCCGGGGGCAGTTCGTTCCAAAGGGCAGGAGCTCCCACAGAGAAGGCTCTCCCTTTGGGTGTCGCCAGTCAACATAATTTGGCTGATGGCACCCTGAGGAGTCCCTCTCTGTGGGACGAACTGGCCGGTGGGAGGCTATCGGTGGCAGAAGGCAATCTTGTAGGTACCGAGATCCTAAGCCACGGAGCGCCTTAAAGGGGGCAACCAACACCTTGAATCACACCCGGAAGACAGGTGGGAGCCAGTGCAGCTTGCGCAGGAGAGGTGTTACATGGGCACAGTGAGTTGCGCCCATAATCACCCACGCGGCCACATTCTGGACCAGTTGGAGCCTCTGAGTGCTCTTCAAGGGAATAGTTTGTTAATACAGCCGGGTCCAGGGAAGGCTTCTTGAGGAGAGGCCTCACCAACATGATGCCTTTCCCACCATCTTGAAAGAGGTGTTGGTGAGGCCTCTCCTCAAGATAACTTAGCAACTTTAAGACTTGGTGATTTCAACTCCCAGAATGCCTCAGCCAGCCATGTTGGCTAGAGTATTCTGACAGTTTTTATTTATTTATTTTTATTTTATTTATTTATTTATTTATTTCATCAAGCATGTATTTTATGACAGATACAAGTGTAAACATAATTTACACTTGTATCTAAGACTTGAAATCTACAAGTCTTAAAGTTGCCAAGTTTGGTGTCTCCTGCTCTATACATTTGCTCACACACACACAAAAGAAATGACCAAAAAGATTCATCAATGAGATAATGCAAACATGTTATATGGATATGTAGTAACAATAATGGACTATGTGAAGAGGCAGCTAAATGGTTTATGTATCAATCAGAGTAGAGGACTTTCACAAAAGCAAAAATCTCTGGTCATGATTGTGTCCCTTGGAACCTCCTAATGTCAAGCATTAAGGCTATCCTTGTGTCTCCTCCAAATACATGATTTTAAGATGTGTGATGCATAATGACCTCTCACTTCCCTCAGTTTGTTTTCCCACTGCGGGAAAACAAAGCTTGTGCTGAGGAATTGTTATTTTGTTTTTCAAATGAAGCATTTATTGCCGTTTGGAACACTCATCAAAATTTCTGAAAGAATGCATTTCAACACTGATGAACAATTCATGAAAAATTGGACCCCTTTAGGCTTAGAACATTTCTCCCCCTCCATAAAGGATAACATGTTGTTTCTTTCAACTTGTGGAATGAGGTTTCAGTTTTCCTCAGCACATATTTTCAGAGGTAGATTTAGGCCAAAAGCCACCTGATTGAATGGATGACTTCTCTGGGCGCTTAATCAGATCTCATCAGGTACATGTTACAAAATGTCCTGAGGGAAAAATGCTGAAGAGGTTGTTTGCTCACCTCATTCATATTGAGCTCAAGCCTCAAACCCCGTGACTAAGAAAACCAGTGGCCTTCTGCAAAGCCTCCACTTTGCCTTAAATATTTAGATTTTCATCAATTTTCCCCACGTTTATCAGCTTTTATCCTTTTACTTACAGATAATACTTTACACAAAACTTGGTTAAAGGAATTAAATCTTTCGGTTTATGCACTTCATCATTCTTTCACTTCACCATCAGCAACCTCTGTAAGGGGTTTTAAAAAGATGGCAGCTGTGAGGGTTGTAATCTGTGATTGTATAGTCAAAATCCAATATTGTTATTATTTTTTTTAACATGTGATGCTTATGATGCGTGTAAAAAAAAAAATCTGGGCTCTGATTATGATGCCTCCTTGACATTTTTTTTTAGCCTTGCCTGTGAGGATGCATCTATCGATTGTTTTGTTGTTTTTAGAAAGCTGCACCATGGATGAAGTTCTTGATCAGGAATATGTAGCTGTTTTGATACACCATTCAGAGCATATGGCCATCATCGCTGCTCCATGGGCTAGCTGCAAATTGTAATGAGGTATAATCTAGAAATGATCTTAGATCAATCCAGAAACTATTTTTAATAATATTAGGACTTCAATAATTGGAATTCACAAGGTTATGGTAGCTTACTTATTGCCTTATAATATTTTAGGGACTTAATACTTTGGTTGATGCTAGTGCTTCTTCCCAGCCCTTTAAAGCTGGGCTGGGAAGATTTTTAAAAATTTTAAAAATTACAATTGATTACTCACACCAGTTTTTTAAATAGCAACCCTCACCATTGCCTGTAGTATGTAAAAAAAAAAAACTGATTCCAAATTAGGAGCTTTCATAAATAAGAATACAATGATGCCTACCTTGCTTTGGAAAATCAGTATCAGCATAGAAAGATGTGAGGTAGATATGTGAGGTGTGCAGGAATCATTGAGTGGTGTATGCATATATTTAGCAGTGTATTAAATACTGTATATTTATTTGTTTGCCAGATTTTCAGACTGGATGTAGCATTTTTATTCATCTATCGAGTCCTTATTATTATTATTATTATTATTATTATTATTAATTATACAGACAGTTAGATGTTCAGACTGGATTTGAAATATTTATTTATTTATTATCTATTTTGTATTTATTTAATAAATACTGCTTATTTATTTACTGTATATTAATGTATTTGAATATGATATATTTAGGTACTATGCAAAGCAGATCATTTCTATGTTAAAAGATAGCTGGATAGATAGGTAGGTAGGCAGGCTGAGACACAAAATTAGAAGAAAACATATTTGTACACCGATTCTTGGGAGCTACAAATAACTTCAGTAAAGTATTTCAAACATTTCTAAAACCAGAAATAATTATTGTTTCAAGGGGTGGGCTGTTAGGGGTTCGGGAGAACCCCTAGCTAAGATTCTGTGTAGTTTGGAGAACCCCCAAATCCCACTACTGGCTGGCCCCATCCACCCTACCCCTCCCTTTCCAGGAGTCCCCACACGGCCTGTTTTGGATGCAGGTAAGTGCAGGGCTCGCGCGAGGCTCGGGAGGGCAAAAAATGGGCCCACTGGAGCCCGGGGAGAGCAAAAACACAGGAGGCTAACTAGGCCACGCCCACCATGGTCACACCCACCCAGCAACCAAGCAGAGAACCTCTTGCTAAAATTTTTGAAGCTGCCCTGATTGTTTCCATATCTACATGGAAATGTTAACAGTACAGAACAATAATGTAACATTAGAACCCGTAAAGGAAATAAAAAGAAAATCCCGGTCTAACAGTAATGCTTCAAAAATGTAAACCTACAAAGCATACATAACCCCCTTTTTCCCCCTAAATGAGTTTTACAGACCTATCACAATGCTTATCATGGGCTAAAAGTTTCCTTTTATTTTCCTTTCTATTTTGCGATCCAAGTTCCATCAATAATTGCATTAAAGGTAGATTAAATGTAGAACTTGGTGCCAAACTTCTCAGAGTTTGCAAAACATCTGCAGCTTCTGGATTCTCCTTTGTTTTCAGTTTTTGTTTTATTATATTTCTATTCACAGAACTCAGGGTAACCTGGCAAATTTTCACCTAGATCACAACAAGAAGTCCAGCTAATTAGCTTTGGAGAAGCAAAGTGGTAAATTTTCCAGGTCGTTTGACACAAGGTTTTTGATGTGTAATGTAAAAGCCTTCATAAAGGCTTTCATATCATATTGTTGCTCTAGAACACTGCAATTGCCATTTGCTAGAACAATCTCTTGATACAATTAGCGATTTTTAAAAAAACAGTGGCAATTATTCTGCTCCCATGTGGTAATAATATTTATTCCTGGGAACATGATATGATCCAAAAATAGGCTACCCTGGTCCATACTTAAATGGTAAAATTCAAAGAAATGGGTTTAAGCTTTCTAAAGTCTTATTAAATTGGAGGCATTCCAGAGAAATAGTATCCGTGCTAAATTTTCAAAGGAATTTAGACAAGATCCTTGCACCTCATCTTCCAGATTTTTTTTTTTTGTAGGAACAAGTAAATGATTTGAAATGCAATCTCTCCACCTGTGTGAACAATGAATTTCACCTCAATTTTAGGAAACGGGCAATGGAATGGGAAGGGGAGTAGTCTCCAATTGAAGGCATATGAGAATGAATGAACATCCGCACAATAGAAAGGACTTGTGTAAATTAAAACAACACTCTTTTATTCTCCTCTTTGTGTGTAAATCTAGTCATTCAATACACCTGGCATTCCACTATAATTACAAATTGAGAGGAATATGTTCTTTCTTTCTTTCTTCCTTCCTTCCTTCCTTCCTTCCTTCCTTCCTTCCTTCCTTCCTTCCTTCCTTCCTTCCTTCCTCCCTTCTTTTTTCTCTTTCTTTCTTTCCTTCTTTCTTTTCTTTCTTCCTTTCTTTCCTTCCTTCCTCCCTTCTTTTTTTCTTTCTTTCCTTCCTTCCTTCCTTCCTTCCTTCCTTCCTTCCTTCCTTCCTTCCTTCCTTCCTTCCTTCCTTCCTTCCTTCCTTTCTCAAAGACAGGATGAAGTGGCTAAGCAGAAAATAAAGAAGAACAAAAGCCTCCAAATAATGTGCAATATTCTAATCATTCACTAATTATTTTGATTTGTCTATATAAGTTGGTTTCTTTCTTTTATTTTGTTTATTTATTTGATTTCTATAGCTGCCCATTGCAACAAGTGACTCTGGATGGTGTAACCGTTCAGGAAAGTATACTTCATGGAATTATCTATCATATTAATCTATTGGAATCTCTTTGTCTCTCCCATTTAATTTAAAATTTCATAAAATACGCGAGTGCTTTATCTATTTCCAACATGTTGAATGCTCAGGTTATTTATATATACTAAGTATAATGGAACAAAATACAGTATAGCAGAGTTGGAAGGGATCTTGGAGGTCTTCTATTCCAACCCTCTGCTGGAAGTAGGAGACCACATTCCACTTTGCATAAATGGCTGTCCAATCTTTTCTTGAAAACCTCCAATGTTGAAGCTCCCACAACTTCTGGAGTTAAGCCATTGCATTGATTATTAATTCTCACTGTCAGGAAATTTCTCCTTAATTCTAGGCTGGATTTGCAACAAAAAGGAGAAGATTTAGGATTAGGTTTCAGGAAGGACTAGGTCTAGGTCTGTTGTCTTGACTTGGTATCATGGAAATAGGATTGTTCTAGTTTCATTTCTGGATGAAAAAAGATTAAGTTCTTTTTCATCTAGACTCTTGATATTGCTTCACATTCACAGTGATTGTTGAAGCAACTTGAAATCTTTAGGACAAAGGTTCCTTTTTGAATTTCCTACATCTTAATGGAGGAGAAGGTATTTGTAGTGTGCTGTAACAATTGGTCTGGATGTTAAGATCATCAAAATAGTTCTTTAGGAAGGTTATATTAGGAATTTCCAAGAAAAGAAAATAATACCATTGTCACTAAAATTTCTTTTGTACTGCTATTTTAAAAATTTAAAAAGATCCCTTAGTATTATTTTAGTATTATTTTCTTTTTGATATGTTGAATCACTCATTTGCCTAGATATTTTGGATTTTGTTAAGTTTTCTGCTGGAGAAATGTCCTACTGTTTACTCTTCTTTTGACAGATATGTTTAGGACTGCATCAAAGGTAATTCTATACAATACCCAACTAATCAAATTTGCTCAACATATTTCTGAGTCAGCAAATCTGAAGCCAGCATGTGGGCAGCTCTATCCAGGTTTTTATTTTTTAAAAAAACCATCTGTTTTTAATTAGTAATATAACAATGACAAACTTTGTTTGAAGAATCTCAATTTTTAAGAGCAGAGAAATTATTTATGCTTATTAGACTATCCTTCCCCAAGGTAAGCAAAGTATAGAAGAAGAGAAATAAGCAACAAACAAAGTAAATCAAAGGCCTGCAGGACCACCTTCTGCCTGCCTCCCACCACCCTGTGCGCTCACATAGGACTGCCCTCCTCCGGGTGCCGTTGGCCAGACAATGTCGGCTGGTGGCGCCCAGGATGAAGTCATTCTCTGTGGGCACACTGACCCTCTGGAATGGGTTACCCATGGGGCTCCAGATGGCCCCCGACCTCCGCTCCTTCCACCGTGACTGAAGACATGGCTTTTCCAACAAATTTGCTGATCTGATGGGTGATTTTAATTGGGAGATTTTAATTGATTATTTTAGTAGCTATTTTTATAGTTTTCATCGTTTTTAATTTCTGGGAGCCGCCCCGAGTCCTTTGGGAGAAGGGCGGCATATAAGTATAAGAAAAATAAATAAAATAAGACATAGAAATATAACCAAATGGGCTCACAGATAGCTTTGTTGTGACTTTGGTCAATCAAGACTTTCATATATTGCAATAATATACAAACTAGACAATAAGCCTAAACTAGATCCTTGTCACATGCATCATTCTTTGCTGACAGTATGCCAAAATGTTTGAGCAGATTTTAGGTCAAAGCGAGATTTAATCTCAGGTATGCTCTAATTATGCTATGCAATTTAAGATCTCTAATCTAGAGACTACAAGAGACTTGAAGTCCACATACTTTTGCCTGCATTCCATGCATTAGGAGCAATGTGCAAGGTATTGACACATCTTCTGGATACACAGGAACACTTATCTTTAAAAATGTGATGGAGGCAGTGTTGCCCAGGCTGGTGAGTGGGGTGGAAAGGGTGCAAATGATGAACGTAGCATCAGACCAACATGATACAAGCCCTACCTATATTTTTTTGTGTCACCGTGTGATGATATTAGACATATGAAAGGGGCAGAATTTGTATCCCAACAGTGTAACATCATTTTTCATCATTTGGATGAAAGCAATGGATACTAAAGACATCTCTTGGGGGGAAATTCAGCAGCTCCCTTCAAATGGGAGCAGCTCAGGGGACCAGAATTATGTTCACACAAGCTTTTCCCCCATTTCAGAAGCATTTGTCTGAAGCACTAGGGATGTATAACCGAGGCTTGGGATTCTTGACAGGCCTGGAATTCTTGACCTGTAGGAAGTTCCCCATTCTGAACTATTCTTCCTAGGTACCTTCTCCAGATCTGGGAAAGGAAAGCATACTTAGACCCAATCCATGGTGAAGTGGAGCCCTTTTTCTGGCCCCGCTTAGTCCAACTTCCATTGAAGTTGGGAAGGGCTACTTTAAAGAAGCAATGCACTGTTTGCATTTTTCCAAAGGTATTTGCTATTGGAGAGGGATTTGCCAGTTTTAACTTCCACAATGCTTCTATTCTAACCTTAGTAAAAACACCTTCCTACCCTGGTATCAAGAGAGATACTTTTAAAGCCCAATTGCCACCAAGTTGGCCATTTAAAAAAGTTAATTATATTAAAAAATGATCCCAGTGTGAATGTTTTTACCAGTTGCTAGCTAGATTTAAAGACAGAAGCTAACATTAGCATTCTGAAAAATCTCTTTCAAACAACCACAACACAAAAGTTTTGCCCATTAATCCACAACTCTATTTTCTCATCTAAAGAGGTTCATGCTCTTCAGCGTGTGGATCTCTGCAAGAACAATTATTACACAATTTATCATCATTCTTGTTTTATTTCCCTCATGAAATATAAAACCAACAGCCAAAACCATAGAAAAAAAAACAATTCTCATATTGTAAATATATATATATATATATATATATATATATATATATATATATATATATATATATCAGATGACATTTACACAAAAAGAGGACAGTGTAATCCAGCTAAGCAAAACTTATGTTCTGCTTTTTGCAGGCTTCCTGTACTGAAGAATACATAGAAGTGTGTTGGAATGAATCCTGCAGCTCTTAACTCTAGGGGCAAATAATAAATTACACTGGGTCTGGCAAAACTGAGTACCAGCTTATACTGCAAGATTCAATTTCCCATACTCCTATAACTCTAATTTTTGTCACATTCCCCTGTGGGGATAATTTGTTGCTGAAACCCAGTGATTTGGATTGTAAGTCCACATTCCTAAGATCTGGCTTCTCCATCACTGGAAATCTCCCATCTATCAAAACGACAGAAGAAAGTAACATATTACAATCATTCCCAAATCTTGGTTTCCACAGCAAAAAAATAAAAGCAAACTGCACAGAGCAAATCTAAAGGCTGACTATCGATAAACTTGAATGAATTACTTGTTATATTTTCAATCCAAAATTACATCCGTTTTTGCCAACCTATTATCTTCTAGGTTTATTGAGAATAGCTCTGGCTGGAAGACTCCCATATGGGGAAGAAAATCTATGTTGGCATCAGTTTTGCTTCCCCAAGATATTTATTTAGCACATGATGAGAATATGATAAAAGAGAAGTAAACATATACAAACAATCCACATAATTATATATCGGTACCAAACTACTGGTTTGGTAGTTTGGTACCGGTATATAGAGGGATGCAGTGACTCAGTGGCTAAGACACTGAGCTTGTCAATCGAAAGGTTGACAGTTCAGCAGTTCAAATCCCTACTTCTGCATAACGGGGTGAGTTCCCGTTACTTGTCCCAGCTTATGCCAACCTAGAAGTTTGAAAGCATGTAAAAAATGCAAGTAGAAAAATAGGGGCCACCTTTGGTGGGAAGGTAACAGCATTCTGTGCGGCTTTGGCATTTAGTCATGCTGGCCATATGACCATGGAGATGTCTTTGGACAGCGCTGGCTCTTTGGCTTTGAAATGGAGATGAACACCGCCCCCTAGAGTCGGGAACTACTAGCACATATGTGTGAGGGGAACCTTTACATTTACCTTTATCAAACTACTGCGGGGATATGACAGTGGCCTCATAATTGGATGTCCAATTCAGTTGTCTAGATGATCGCCTCTGGCGTTGCTTCATGAAGATCTTCAAAGGAACCAGAAAATACACATTGTGAGCAACCTTGCACAATATGTTTAATTGTTTCCATATCAGCACCCCAATCTCAGCAAGAGGAGTCCCACATTGATACAGGGCAGCCGCATTGATATAGGGCAGAGGCACTTCTTCCAGTATCATTAGGAGCCGTGGTGGCACAGTGGTTAGAATGCAGCACTGCAGGCTAATTCTGTTAACTGCCAACAGTTTGATCATGGTTGACTCAGCCTTCCATCCTTCCGAGGTTGGTAAAATGAGGACCCAGATTGTTGGGGGCAATTTGCTGACTCTGAAAACCATTTAGAGAAGGCTGTAAAGCACTATGAAGTGGTATATAATTTTAAATGCTATATCTACTACTATCACACCTAATTTTGTTCAATTTCATCCAGACAGAGTGAGGCCGGTTAAAATCAGATGGTTGTAGCTCCTCATTCATTCATTATTTATTTATTTATATAAAAAACAGAAATTCAAACAAATCAAATGAAAAAACTGAAATGTGGCAGGGACAATAGTCATGTTAGTGGACTTATGCATGCCCTCTTAGGAACCTCTTAAATAGGGGATGAGATCTGCAGAAGTTAAGTTAGAATTAAAATTGTGAAAATTAGTAGCTAAGACAACTAAATCGGATAAGATATTCCAGACTTTGACAACTCTTTAACAAAAATCATTTTTTTTTTACAATCAAGTTTAAAGCGGTTTACATTAAGTTTAATGCAGTGTTTCAAGAATGACACAGTGAATGCTTTACTTAGTTGATTTGGGGGGGGGGGAAGCAGCCCCTGCACTTGTGGGAAAGACACACACACACACACACACACACACACCCCTAGTAAAGTATTACTCCTGGTAGATAGCAGCCAGGTAGTAGGCAAGGATAGTGATAGGTGTAGTAGTGCCAAGTGACAGCAACATCAGGAAGAAGGAGTATGAAAAGCTGGAGAAACACCAGGGTCTGATGGGGGAACTGGAGAGGCCAAAGTAAACGCCAAAGTGGCCCCAGTGGTCGTAGGAGCATTGGGGGCTGTAACACCTAAGCAGGGAGAGTGGCTCCAACAGAGCCCAGGAACAACTTCATAGCTCTTTGCCCAGAAAAGTACAGTGCTAGGAACAGCTAAGATCTTGAGCTGAACCTCAGTCTTAATAGAGGACATGGTAGAAACCCCCAACATAAGGATGAGAGAGAATTTTTATACCTAAATACATACAGGTAATTCTCAACTTACAACCACAATTGAGCCCAAAATTTCTGTTGCTAAATGAGACATTTGTTAAGTGAGTTTTGCTCCATTTTATGACCATAATTGTTAAGTGAATCACTGCAGTTGTTAAGTCACTGACAGTGTTGTTAAATAAATCTGGCTTCTCCACTGACTTAGCTTGTTAGAAGTTTGCAAAAGGTGAACACATTACCTTGGGACATTGCAACCCATCGTAAATATGAATCAATTGCCAAGTATTTGAATTTGGATCATGTAACCAAGAGGCTGCCTCAATAATCATTAAGTGTGAAAAGTGGTCATCAGTCACTTTTTTCAGGGCCATTGTAACTTGGAGTTATCACTAAACAAACTGTTGTAAGTCGAGGACTACCTGTACAGAAAACTGAATTCTTTTAAGCAACTTTGTTAGTTACATGCTACCGTACAGTAACTGACCGACATTTAAAATAATAATAATAATACTGTCCCATTTCACCAAAGGGTGAAAAAAAAATCAAATACATTAGCCAGCTAATGCATTTTTCATATATTGGAATGCACTAATTGACTGATGCTATCCCATGAAATATGGTTCCATGAATTATATAGCTGTAATCTGGAATTTCCTCTGTTAAAGCAAATACACTTGTGTTGGCTGACCCTGTTCTGCTCTGTTTAAAATGTTATATTGATCAAGCAAGACTAGAAACTATTTTTCATGCTTTGAAATTATTATTTTAAACAACTGTAAAGCCATTATTTATATGGAGCTTCTGATTGCCGAATGGTTTAAATTAGCCAAGATTACTAGCTGAAGCTTTCAGTTATAAATCAAGGTGAAGAATGTTAGAATTTGCTTAGTGAAATGTTTAATGTGCAGAAAGTTCTGACTTCACAAGTCATGTGCAGGCCATATCTCTTGACAGATGGTGATGCCTATACGCAGGCTACCCCCTTCTATACCGAGATGAATCTATTGGGGGCAGAGCCTCGTGGCTGGCATTGAACAGGAGACTTTAATTCCTTCCAGGCAGACTGGCAGCAGATGTTCATTTGAGCATTGCATTTTTTCCTGTGCTTTAAACAAGTCTAACTCAGAGGTTTTGCATCCCTCTCTTAAGTATTTATGTCACATAGAAGCTATGCAAGGCTGCTGGTCACAGGAATTTTTTTTTTAAAAAATAAAAGACGTTATTGCAAAAATTATTTTCATTCACTAAACAGAAGATTGCCTAGTTTAGCAAGCGAAGTAATTTCTTCATCTATTTATGTAATAGATATTACAAATATTATATATAAAATATTATAAAAATATGCCTTAAAATTGAATACGCTGAATAGTATTCAGCTATTCTTGGCTACCTCTGGAAGCTCCTCCTTTCTGATATCTAATTAAGAACATCACACAGAGATTTGATCCCAAACTAAATTTAAATAGCTATTATGGATTGCTGTAATCATAGATGATTAGCATCACAAAGAGTTTTGTCTTGCTCTGGCCTTTTTCAGACTGCTTATGCATTATTCTGTTGTCTTCCTCTTATGTAGTCTCAAATGAATTTCATCAGGTAGCCTTGTCATTGTTCAAAATGAAGTGTGGGCAGCAAGACGAGGCTCCTGATCACACAGAGGATATACATAATCTAAGACTGCTTTTATCAGATAGTATAATGTATAATATCCTAGCCTGTGAATTGTATTAAATTAAAATAAAAGAGCTACAACCCTGTAGCTGGATGAAATTTATACTATCCCATTAAATATGGATAGACAGTGTCCATCTCTTTGACAGTGTCCATCTCAGCTTTGAACGTAACACAACTTAAAAAGGGCATGTATTGCAGACATTTATATGTCTATATGTCACGTGAAGTGTTAGTACCACTTTATAATGCCTCACTAAGACCACACTTGGAATATTGCATCTAAGTTTGGTTGCCACATTGTAAAAAGGATGTTGAGATGCTAGAAAAAGTGCAGAGAAGAGCCATAAACATGATTAGGGGGCTGGAGGCTAAAACATATGAAGAAAGATATGTCTAGACCAGGAATTTGGTATGTCTGGACTAGTGATAAGGTCTAAGGGGGACATGATAGCAGTGTTCAAACATCTAAGGTGCTTCCACAAAGAAGAGGGGGTCAACCTACAGTATTCTTCAAAGCAGCTGAAGGCAGGACCAGTAGCAATGGATGGAAATGAAGCAACCTAGAACTAAGGAGAAATTTAATGATAGTTAGAACAATGAATCAGTGGAATGATTTGCTTCCAGAAATTGTGGGTGCTTCAACACTGAACGTCTTTAAGAAGAGATTGGATTATTACTTGTCTGAAATGGTTTGGGGTTTCTTGGTTGAGCAGAGGTTGTACTGGAAGACTTTCTGTTATTCTGTTATGTTTATTCAGAAGCCAGCCTTGCTAAATTCGTCAAAGTATAATAGTTCCAGAGATAGGCCTATACTTAAGGATTAAAGAGTTCCCATTAATACTGTAATTGCTTCATGTTCATTGAAAGTAAATCAATTCATGTCAATAGTCCTTAGCTCTTGTGTTAAGGAGCATAATCTAAAACAGCAATCATAAACACATTTACTTTGCAATCAATATAACTAAAAAGCCAAGTTTCTTTTTTTTGTCCCTAAGAAACACGAGTAGGATTATCTGTAGGCAGTCTAAATGCTATGATAGATTTTTTTTCTATAATACAAGATTTTTTAAAAAAGTTTTAATGTAAGCCACTTTGAGAAGGTTTTGACCTAAATGGTGGCCTATAACTTTTAATACCAATAATACCCTTATTTGTAGCTAGGGAGAACAGTGCACAGATTTGCTGTTTCAAGGACATCCATTGTTCCAGGCAGCTTGATCAAGCATATTTTATGTGCTCTGCATTGTTAATAAAAATTCAAAGTATATGCAGAACAACAAATCCAAATCTATTAAACACCTCCTGTGTATAAGGAATAGATAGTACAAAGCAAATGTTTTATCAAAAGAAGCATGAGTTGTATTAAATTAAAAGTGTAATCAGCCTAAGAAGGTTCATTCAAAACAAATAGTAGTGGTTTCATGCTGGATGCTAATAATTTCAAACCATCCCATGGAGATGGGTAAATATCTTTCTGAGTTTCAGAATAATAAATCTAGTCAGGTATTGAAATATATCTGGAACTTATTCTATTACGGCATAGTGAATTAAATTTTATGTGGTAGGAAGACAGTAGTAAGGGGGATGTTTTCTTCTGTATTTGTAGGAGGCAGGGGCAGGTTTCAAAACCCGTCGCTACCAGTTCGCTTGTGGGCGCGGGCACGCTCATGCATGCACAGAAGCTTCTGCACATGCACAGAAGCATCTGGGTGGGTGGGTGGGTGGAGTCTCCTGCTGCTGCTGCTACTGGTTCGTCCAATCTGGGGCAAATTGGTAGCAACCCACCACTGGTAGGAGAAGACACCAAGGTCATGTAATGAAACAGAAGTGAATTCAACAAGAGATAAAAGCAAGTGTTTCTTTAAGAAAAGCAGAAGTGTTGTTGAACGTTAGGACTTTGAACCTTACAACCCCAAATCACCTCAAAAACATTGGGTAAAGCCCATATAGAATTCCAGATGTTGTTACCAAAGCATCATTTTTGAAGTGACAGAAAGAGAAAACGATTAATCATGTGCTTGAAGATGTCTATGGAGATTCTTAGTCATCCAGGTTATGGTTGTCCCAAAGCTGCTATTTCAAAATGCAACTGGACTTTGTTTTGCCTTGGATGAGAAGTGAAATGTCTTCAAGGAAAAGCAAAGTTCAGTTGCAATTTGAAAAAGCAGCTTTGGTATATGCCTGGAGTCTTAGCGTATTAGCTATTTTCAACTGTAATTAAACATAGAATCAAATGTAGCTGTTCTCTTGACTGCACTTGTTGGAGTGTGGTCTCCAGTATGTCTATTCAAAAGCCCAGTATGGCCCATGGGCTGGAGAAAGTTATTCTTTACGTATATAGGGACGTAGGATACAGATAAATTATGATATTTGTTGTTACAAGCTGTAGTGATGGCCACCAACTTAGAATCCTTTAAAAGAAGAATAGAATGAGGATAAAGCTGCAAATAGCCACAAGCTCTTACACTTACATACATCACCTAAATGAAAGATGAATTTCATTTATTATTGAATTTCATTTATCCATTTGGACTATGAGTCATTAAGATGACTCATAGTCCAAATGGAAGATAGGAATTACAAAAAAAACCCAAACCAACAAGAACTGTCTTCTTCCAATTGTTCCAATTGTTCCAATCTCTTCTTTCTCTTGTGCCCCAATGCTCATAGAGTAGGAATTGGGTGTAGAGAACCAGAAAAAAAGTTCTTTTGTTTTAAAAGAAAGCAGTGAACCTATAGGTGACTATGGAGCAGTTTTTGCCAGAACTGTTGGTTTCTGACAAAATCATTGTAAACTATTGTCACAAGGCTTCAGAGTGCTACAAATGGCCATAAATATGGCCTGGTTGCTAAGCCCCCAAAATGCCATGTGACTGGGTTGGGAGGGTAGAGTTGAGGATTTTGTACAATATCTGTATGACCAAACCGCTCAGATTCAGGAACAGCTGGACTCTAACTCCGAATGGGTAGATCCGGGGGAGGTGACTGGGGCAGGCCTTGAGACTTTTGTATGGGAAGAGTTTGACTCTGTGACTCCAGAAAACGTGGACAGGATACTGAGCAGTCTGAGCGCAGCCACATGTTTACTGGACCCGTGTCCCTCCTGGTTGGTGCTGGCCTCCCGGGAGGTGACGCGAGGCTGGCTCCAGGGGATTATAAATGCTTCCTTGAGTGAGGGTGTTTTCCCCACCTCTCTGAAGGAAGCGGTGGTGAGACCCCTCCTCAAGAAACCTTCCCTGGACCCGGCAATGTTGGTAAATTATCGTCCCGTCTCCAACCTTCGCTTTGTTGCAAAGGTTGTTGAGAGTGTGGTGGCGCGACAATTGCCTCAGTACCTGGATGAATCGACCTATCTAGATCTGTTCCAGTTGGGCTTCAGGTCTGGGTACAGCACGGAGATGGCATTGGTCGTGTTGGTAGATGATCTCTGGAGGGCTCGGGACAGGGGTCGCTCCTCTGTCCTGGTCCTATTAGACCTCTCAGCGGCTTTTGATACCATCGACCATGGTATCATGCTGCACCGTTGGAGGGGCTAGGAGTGGGTGACACTGTGTTGCGGTGGTTCTCCTCCTTTCTCTCCAACCGGTCGCAGTCTGTATTGTCAGGGGGGCAGAGGTCGACCCCAAGGCCCCTTGTATGTGGGGTGCCGCAAGGATCGGTCCTCTCGCCCCTTCTGTTCAACATTTATATGAAGCCGCTGGGTGAGATCATCCGTGGTTTTGGGGTGAAGTACCATCAGTACGCTGATGACACTCAGCTGTACATCTCCATCCCAGACCACCCCAATGATGCCCTTGAAGTGATGTCCCGGTGCCTGGAGGCCGTACGGATCTGGATGGGGAGGAACAGACTCAAGCTCAACCCTTCCAAGACCGAGTGGCTGTGATTTCCGATATCCCAATATAGTCAGTTGGTGCCATCTCTGACTATTGGGGGTGAGTCATTAGCCCCCACGGATGGGGTTCGCAACTTGGGCATCCTCCTGGACTCACGGCTGTCTTTAGAAGGGCATATGAAGGCCATGGCCGGGAGGAGTTTTTATCAGGTTCGCCTGATTCGCCAGTTGCGTCCCTTTCTAGATCGGGATGTGTTACGCACGGTCACTCATGCCCTTGTCACCTCACGCCTGGATTACTGTAATGCTCTCTACATGGGGCTTCCCTTGAGGAGCACCCGGAGGCTCCAACTGGTCCAGAATGCGGCCGCACGGGTGGTGATGGGAGCGATGTGGTGCTCCCATGTGACCCCCCTCCTGCGTGAGCTGCACTGGCTCCCGGTGGTCTTCTGGGTGCGGTTCAAGGTTTTGGTTACCATCTTCAAAGCGCTCCATGGCTTAGGACCAGGGTATCTTCGGGACCGCCTTCTGCCACAAACAGCCTCTCACCGACCAGTCCGCTCCCATAGAGAGGGTCTCCTTAGGGTGCCGTTGGTCAAACAGTGTTGACTGGCGGCCCCCAGGGGGAGAGCCTTCTCTGTGGGGGCACCTACCATCTGGAATGAGTTCCCCCCTGAGATAAGGAGGTTACATGACCTGGTTACTTTTCGCCCAGACTTGAAAACATTTTTATTTGAACAAGCTTAATCTCCTTTATTTTGGGTTTTTAAATTTTTATAATTATAATTGGATTTTTAAACTGTTGAGCCAAATTATTTAATTTGTTTTAATATGATTTTTTAACTTTTGTATTTATTGTATCTTATTCTGGTTGTTCACCGCCCTGAGTCCCATCTGGGAGTAGGGCGGTATATAAATTTAATAAAGAAATAAATAATAAAGAAATAAACATATGTTGGAGACTGGGTCCTAATTCCCATTTTTCGGTCCAACTTTGAATGATCACTAAGCAACTGATCATAAATCAAAGATTATCTTTATTAGTGGACATAGCCCATCTTTGTTCTTCCCCAACCCTCTTTGTTTTAGCACACAGTATATATCTGGTAGGGATGCGGTGGCTCAGTGGCTAAGATGTTGAGCTTGTCGATCGAAAGGTTGGCAGTTCAGAGTTCAAATCCCTAGTGCCGTGTAACGGGGTGAGCTCCTGTTACTTGTCCCAGCTTCTGCCAATCTAGCAGTTTGAAAGCACGTAAAAAATGCAAGAAGAAAAATAGGGACCACCTTTGGTGGGAAGGTAACAGAGTTCTGTGCGCCTTTGGTATTTAGTCATGCCGGCCACATGACCATGGAGACGTCTTTGGACAGCGCTGGCTCTTCGGCTTGAAATGGAGATGAGCACTGCCCCCTAGAGTCAGGAACGACTAGCACATATGACCAAAGGGAACCTTTACCTTTACCTTTTTATATATCTAGTATGATTAAATATAGCCATCCACTATAAGAAGACAAGAATATCAGGGAACCTTGGTTCATAGGGATAATGTGTTTTTTTCTCACTTAAGTCATGTGATAATGTTTCAAACGGGCTGAAATTGCTTTGTAAATCTTTTTATTTTCTGCAAAGATTCCAGTGTGGGTTTTTCATAGGTCACGGATTCACTGTAAAGTTTTCTAATGCAACTTTGTCAAAATGGATAGAGTTTTTAGATAGAGTATATGGTATAACCATTTGAGAAATCCAGACTGAATCACACACATAAGCTTTACTGGCTGGCTGACCTTCGCATTCCTGCCCTTTTGACTGTGGGTGAAAAGCCAAGACAATTTCTTTTGGCATTTTGATAATCCCATTCATTCTGCAACTATTCCTAAATAAATGCAAAAAGCAAACACATTAAGGCACCTTATATTGCTTTTCTTTAAAGCCGAAGAGTAGATTTCAGGCTTTGTATATTTCTGTTTTTCTGCCAGCAGATTCTAGTCTTGAGTGGTTCTTTGTTAATTTCTTTCAAGGTTTGGCTGGGCTACTTTATATAAGCAAATATTAGCAGGAATTTTTAATGCATATTACGAGTGTAAAATAGTTCTCATCAACATTGGAAAACCTGGTTCTTATTGCTGCAGAACATTGCTTCATCTACTTTGGATTTCACAATAGTTCAGTAATGCTGTTAGCTTTTTAATTAACTAAATTATGTCTAAATACACATATTTCCATAAATAAATAAACTCTTTTCATTTGGTGAAACCTACTTAAAACTAGTATGATAAAGTCAAGTCTTTTCCATGCAGGGCTGTAAATACATCAATCGAGCAAGATAGCTTCCCTCTCTCCAGGGTTTCTATATGAGTGAGACACTGAATCTTTGCTTCTTCCTGCTTTTGTCATATGGATTTGAGGATCTCCCTCTCACTTATTCTAATATGGTTGCCCACCTCGAACTCTGGTTGGTTAGCAGGAAATAAAACAAGATAAATACATACCAGACAAATAACAAATACAGGAACCAAGATAAAACTAAACTGCCCAATCAGCATAACCCCAATAGGGCTCAACCACATTCTCTGGGCTCCAGGCTCTATAACAGTACCAGGCAGTGGTGAAATCCTAATTTTTTTACTACTGGTTCTGTGGGCGTGACTTGGTGGGCCTGGTGTGGCTTGGTGGGCGTGGCTTGGTGGGCATGGCAGGGGAAGGATACTGCAAAATCTCCATTCCCTCCCCACTCCTGGGGGACAGATATTGCAAAATCTCCATTCCCACCCCATTCTGGGGCCAGCCAGAGGTGGTATTTGTCGGTTCTCCGAACTACTCAAAATTTCTGCTACTGGTTCTTCAGAACCTATCAGAACCTGCTGGATTTCACCCCTGGTACCAGTTCTTTAGAGCATTACAGACATCTAGTTGGGTCAGGAAAACTCTACTCTCTAGAGCAGGGGTGTCAAACTCACATCATCATGGCTGCATCACATGATATATTGGGACTTTTTCCCTTTGCTAAACTGAATGTGGGTGTGGCCAGCGCATCACACATCCAGCCCATGGGCTGGGAGTTTGACAGCCCTGCTCTAGAGGAATGATGTCCCCAAGAATGGATGCCATGAGAGAAAAGGATCTCCTCCAGAGACTTGCCAGAGACAAGTCACAGTCCAGGACTTGGACTGTGACTCTTAAGAAGCTGCTCCAACTGAACCAGTTTAATGTCAGATCACCTGAGGCTGATCAAACACAGACACAGTCAGAGTAGCTGAAGATGATAAAGCAAGGTCCCCAAGCCTTTGGGGATTCAGTGAGTGGAATGGAGAGCAGAGCAAGAATGCTCAGTGAGGCTCCTTGCTAAGCAAATGAATAAATGTCTTAATTAGAGATAACTGGCTGTAACCAGATGTAAGAGAAAGTCCTGACCCATGTTTCTTTGTTGGAAACAACTTGATCTCCTGCTCTGGTATATTGTTCCTGTGTATTCTGCTTGTGTGTGTGAACAACCCCGCCATTCTGCCCTTTGGACTGGCTGATGAACATGTCTTGGCTCCCTGAATTTCAGACTAATTTTGATTTCCTCTATGTTGAAAGCAAAAGTAAACAGGCAAGCTTTTTCCCCAAGTGACACTGTTTTGATTTACATTCATTTTCTCACCTGCAGTCAACCTACTCAGCCTAGAGTAAATTGCTATTATCCCCCAGAAATTGTGTTGCAAGTTTGAAACTTAAAATATGGGACTAAGACAGCATTGGTTGTACTTGTAGATGACCTCTAGAGAAAGCAGGATGGGATGGAGCAATATTGGACAGGACCCAAAGTGTGCCTTTTCTATTGGAACTTAAAGCATGAGTAGTTATTGCTCCATCCCATCCTGCTTTCACTAGCGGCGGCAATAGGCAGTGGCAGTGATTGGTGGTGATTGGTGACAGTGGCGAATAGTGAAGGTAGTGATAGGCAGCGGCGATAGGTGGAGGCGACAATCCCCGCCACCCAGAACAGCTGATTGGTGATATTCTGGGAGGCTGATCCAACCGCCATTCAGCTGCTTGGCAGTGAAGTCTGCAGTGTTCCTCAGCGGCGGCAGCAGTTCAGCCCAGTTGACCATTAGTGAGCGCAACAGAGCGAAACCCTGATGAGCCACATGTTGGAGCTGCAATAATGTGCTGAAGCTGACAGGCTGTTTGCTGTTTGCTGCAAGGACGCTAGCCAGCTGAATACTGGATGGATGCTGGGAGGTAGAGACAGATTTTTTTTTCTTGTTTTCCTCCTCTAAAGCTAATGTCCATCTTATGGTCTGGTGTATCTTATAGTGTGAAAAATAGAGTATTTTACTATCAAATTGTGACAGGACATATGCATAACAACTTTTGTGACAAAGAACATTCTTGAAAGTAGTACTTTAAAAATTCCTCACCTAGAATATCCTTACCGATTCATCTAGAATCGCTTTGATAGAACTAAGCAAAATTGATTTTATCTCTACAAGTTTTAAGGTAATTCTATAGCTAAAAAGGTTCCTGTAGTTGTGTAACTTTTAAGGCAGAGCTACTTTTATTGCTCTATTGTTGTATGTTAACTTGATGTTTCAGATGGAAAGGAAGATCTTGCTACTTCCTTGCCCTTCCCTTGGTCCCATCAGCTTGGCACCAAACATGAAACTTCATAATAACAGAGGTGAATCTAAGAGATGTCTAAGAAATGGTTTATGGCCTTTTCTTGAGCTGGAGCTGCTTCATTCTGGTCTCCCAGAGGTATGTCTAAATGACATAGATAAGATAAAAAAAGGTAGCCTCCAAATGAAACAAATTCCTCTGAATAAACTTGGGAAACCCTAACGGAATATTTGGTCATCCTGGCTAAAGTTACAGATAGGTAGGGAACTTTTTAAAATTATGGGAGCAAACTATGGACCAGTTAGCCTAGCCAAAATAGTAGGTAGATTTCTTGAGACACTGAGAATGGATGAAATAATTTTAAAAATCAGAAAAAAATCAGAATAATGAAAAAATAAAAATTAATAAAAGCCCAAGTCATGATGGATTTATAATCCATTTCCACTGCTGGAAATATATGTATGCACAAAAGAAAAGAGAACAAAACTTTTCTATCTATTACTTCTATTTATTCATATAATAAAGCCTAGAGTTCAATAACACTTAGTTTCAGATAATTGATGGATATTTTGATTTTGGAGGAAAGAAAAGAAAAGATTGCACTCACAAGTAAGAGTAAATAATAATGGAATAAAATAGAAAAATCAACCACGGAGAAGGTTGTTGGCATATTAATTTGTAAAAGTGTGGATTGGGATTAAAAGAGAGTATCTATAAATAAAGCAAAATTTTCTTATTTAACACTGATTTTCCAAGAACTTTATTGGGAAAATATAGAGAAAGAGAAACAAACAGAAAATTATAATTGCAGCAGAAACACTGTTTCTAAGCCTTTAGAGAATTGTGATGGACTCCCCACACTTGATCATTTCTGTAAAACCGTCTCATCCATAAATCAAAAGGAATCTGGTAGCATCTTTTCTGACTAACAACTTTTGTCAAATGGTATAAATTTTCATGAATTGCAGCTCACTTTATCAGATGCATGAAGCAGCTAATCTGATGCTGGATTTAAATTGGGATGAGGTAAGGGGAAAGGGAGGGGAAGATAGGATGGTTAGGCAGGTGCAATTTACCACTGAGATAGTTTAGTAATATCTTCTTAATTAAAAATTATAATGTGTTAAAAACTCTTTGTATTTGTTGAGACTTTCTCAGATAGTCTGAAACATTTTGATGTTTCTTAGGAAGTTTAAAATGCTCTGCTATTACTTATTTTGAGTCCTGATGTCCAACTTGTATCCATTGTTTCTTTTGCACAAAGTCTTACTTATTTTTTCTACATATAATCCAGAGAAGCATTCTGGCAGATAATGACATATATAGGCAGTCCCGAGGTTAAGAACAAGGTCTGTTCCCAATTCTGCCTTTAATTTGAATTTGTATTTAAATCAGGTGCCTATTACTAAAAATAGTGGATGGCCTTCTCCTTCCTTGAGCTGATGAACTGCTGAAGCAGTTCAATATTTTTTTTGACAAACTGCTGAAAACTACCGAAAACAGGCTGTATATTAAAATGCATGATTTCAGCAGTCCATGAAAACATTGTGTGGCTTCAATGATTTGTCTGCTCAAGGAAGGAGAATACCATCTGCCATTTTTCCTACTGGGCAGCCTATTTGTATGTACACATTTTCCGTAAGTGAAACTTTCTTCACTTAGGAACTGCCTGTATCACATTAGAGAAAACGCTTATGAAGACATCTTGTGTGTGAATTTTCTATGTGAATAAATTGGTATATGTGTGGAAGCAAAGTAGACAACTTCATTAATATTACTTTCCTGTAGCTTCAATTGCTTATGAGGATCTGCTTCAAGTTAGGTGGTTGTCTATATGCAAGTGTGGAGCCTCTACTAGGTGGAAGTACTGCAGTTTTCTACTCTCAGAAGTTTGGTACTCTACAGTACCAAACCTGGATGGAATCAGAACATTTTTATTTACCTTGACTTATATTTGAAACAATACTCATGGCATTCTATGTCTTGATAGGAAGATCTATTTGTAGCCCTTGTTCATATATATACATGAGTTCATTCTTGAAAAACAAAGCAAGCAAGGAAGAATGTTCTATCACGCATTTTACCTGCTCTCTCAAGGTTATACTTTTGCTAACGGAGAATTCCCATAGACTTCAGATGTAGACAGGTTATATTTTTTAATTAATTAAAATGAAGAATTATTGATTCCCATGACTATATGCCCCATGGTTACTTTAAAAACTGCTTTTAGATTAAAGGCTAGGATAATTGTTTTGTACTAACTGCTAATGGGGTTAGATTTAGCTTAGCATGTTGTCTGAGCCCAATCAATGTGTAAACCATTGTTTCCAAAGAACAGGTTGTCTGAATCATACCAATTATAACTATTCAATAAATCATGGTTAAACAATCTAGGGCTAAACATAATATGTTCATTCAGTTAGAAAAAGCTCTTACAGCAAGTTCAAGGAAGAGAGAACTTTGCAGAATCAGGAAAAGTAAATGAAATTACCTAGATGCTTTTGATTCACAGATGTTATCATGAATCAATAGCTTTCTGGTCAAAGGTTGTATCTTTCTAAATTAGATTAAAATGGGCTGCAACTTCTTCAAGGTCACTTCCTTACTCTTTTTCTGAGGGTCTCAAACCCAGTTGGATTCAAGCTCTCTTAATTTGAGACTCCTATGGAAAAGCATCATAGAAGAGCTAGAAGGAAGAAGAAGAAAAAGAAGAGAAATTCCAATGAATACGGGAGTATATTTTAATTGTTCCCAGAATAATGCGACTCAGTATCAAACCAGTGCAGTAGCACCAAAAGTATTCATGGCATCAGATTGTTTGACATGCTTTATTTCACTCTTGTGTAATGATTAAATTCCCATTTAATTGTTTCATTTTTGTATACGATTCAGTTTTACTTATATAAGGAACATATCATAGCAGAAGAAGGAAAATCCTGACAGGAAGGAGGGACCCAGCGGTTATGTGTTCGGCAAATATTAACATTTTAAAGCATCTATTACATTGTTAACATCATTTCATAAACTTTTGAGATCCTCCTTTTCCATATACAGCTTTGAACCTTTGCGCAGTGTGATGTTTGATAGCAACATATTACTGTCTTTTTTTATCTTTTTGGCCTGAAGAATAGGTGGATCTGTGAATTCTTTCATGTTACTGGGTATAAAGTACTTCATAAGAACATGGGATTAATAACAATTTGGATAATTGGCATATCTTTGACACCTTCATTTATGATACTACCCTTTCATGAAAGAGTAGAGGAAATGAATCGTTGCTTTAGGGTAGCTGCATATGTAAGCAAACCTCTGATGGGATATTAGGAACCTATTTTCTGAATGTGTGGCTTAATGTACATCCTATGAACGTAGGCGCCATACTGGCAAACAGTCAACTCTGGGAATTGTAGGGATAATCTACTTCTAAAGTTGTCTTTCAAATAGTCAAATCTCTCCCAATAAGGTGTGTGTTTGTTGGAGAAGGAGGAGAGTTCCAAAGGACTCTGACTTTATAAAAATGTCAGTGCTTTTATATATAGTCTATCATCTCTGTCTCTGTTTCTCTGTCTCTCTGTCTCTCTCTGTCTCTCTCTCTCCCCTCCTTCCCTCCCTCCCTCCTTCTCATCTATCTACCTTCCTACCTATCATCTATCTATCTATATCAACCAACATTTAATGTGCCAAGATTATTCACATTTGGCAGTTTTTGAAACTGGCAATCATACAATATTTTAATTTTATTTTCCTACATAATTACCTTATTTATTCAATAATTTACATGGAATACTCTTTAACTGACAGTTAAGTTTCACTAATGTATAGCATGAGGTGATCAGCTCAGGTCAGGGTAGTTAATATTTTATATTGTATTTTTTTTTCTGTGTAAGCTGCCAAGAGTTTATTTGATTGTGGTGACATAGAAATATATTGAATAGTTATATTAAATAAATAAATGTACTGTAAAATCAAGTGAATCAAGATTTACCAATCTGTTTACACCAGCTAGATTTCTTAAATTTCTATGAGAGGGTGAACATTATTATTTCTCAAACACTGTGGTAACAATCTGAAATGCAATATATATATATATATACATATATATATATATATATATATATATATATATATATATATATATATATATATATATATATATATATATATATATATATTATTTGATTTATATGCCGCCCTTCTCCGGAGACTCAGGGCGGCTTACAATGCGTTAAGCAATAGCCTTCATACTTTTGTATCTTTATACAAAGTCAGCTTATTGCCCCCACAAACTGGGTCCTCAATTTACCTACCTTAGAAAGGATGGAAGGCTGAGTCGACCTTGAGCCTGGCTAGGATTGAACTCAGAGAAATTACAGGCAGCTGGTGTTAATTGCTGCCTTTAGTAGGAGGCATTAGTCCTCTACGCTACACAGGCTCCTTGGAATTCCAACACAGTTTGAATGTAGAACATTTTTTTATAGCTCTAGAGTCCAGATATACTCATCTTAGTTGATAAGTAGAAACTTCTAGAAGAATTTTTGATGCCTAGTTATTCTGGGAGCTCGAATTCAACATATTTGCAAGTATAGAAAGGCTTAAAAAGAGTTTATTTAATAAATAGATTCCAATTTAGTGATTTCAGGAATGAGTTTTCAGATGAATCCATGAATAATATCTCTTGATTTTTCAGCCTTTTAGTCCAGAGGTCAGGGCTAGCCGTGGAATTCTGGGAGTTAAATCCATTAGTCTTAAAGTTATCAAGTCTGGAGACCCCTGTCATAGTCTAGCTAACAGAAACCAAGTCAAGTTGGTTAGTTGCAGTTAGCAAAGTTAGCTGAAGCAGCAAAGCAAGGAACAGAAGATCTTTATGTGGTTTGTTCATTGTGATCTTCATGATAATTAGATTTTGAGAGGCAAAAAACAAACTATGGCTTCTGACTCTTGAATAAAAAATCCTGGAATCACCATAAATAAACCATGGAAGGAATTTCTGTGATCTGCTTACCTGTTTCTGATTGGTCAAGAAATAGACTTAAAAAAAACCTTATTCATTAAATTTACATGCTCTCCATTTCCATAGTGACTCTTAGAGACATCTATCTATCTATCTATCTATCTATCTATCTATCTATCTATCTATCTATCTATCTATCTATCTATCTATCTAAAAGTGTAAATGTTCGTTTGTTCAAAATCTTAAATCTCCGAAAGTTTTTCACCGATTGCTTTGAAATTTTGACACAATGTTGCATTCGAATACGGCGTGTTTTTATAAACCTATATTGTATAGATGTCACACCTGTGAAAGGTAAAAATGGTAAAAAAATGCTTTTTTGAAAAACAGCGCCACCTGTTAGACGTAAAAGCAACACACACTATACTAAATCTTTACGACTTTAACGTCTCAGCACCACAATGGCAGGCGTGAGCCGGGTCTTTTCCCTTCAGCGCCGCCGCCGCCAAACCCACAAGCAAAATGGTGGGAAATATCAACCGCCACAAAGCATCCTCCCAACTAACGGAGTATACCATGCCTTTGGCAGGGACCCTGATGCACCTGTGGTGTGGAGAACTGTGAAGGTGAAGGCGGTTATACCAGCAAGCCGCGAAACCAGCTCTTACACCCCCAGCAAAGTATCCTCGGAGGCGTCCGAGGACAAACTTCCAGATGGCTGCCGGATTCAAATTATTTGTCGCCACCCAGCGTCCCGGAGCCCCAGGAACACAAACTCACCAATGGCAGCCCAGGTGGAGGCCTCCACCAATCCCACGACATGCGGCTCTCCCAATGAAAGCACCAAATAGGTAAAAGTCCAAGAAAGCAATTGATTAAGCAATGTTAAAGTCCAAAAAGAAATGTAGAGAAAGGCAACTCAGGTCTTAATCCAATTGACTGAGTGAAAAGACTGGTGGGACGGAGGCAAAGTACCGTATTTTTCAGAGTATAAGATGCACCTTTTTACCCCCCAAAAGGGGGTGAAAATTTAGGTGCGTCTTATACACCAAATGTAGCCCTTCCCACCCACTAGCCCCCACCCTTTGGCCTCTGCCTCCTAGCAGTTACCTCCTTGCAAGCAAACAGCAAGAAAAAACAGCCCCATTCAGCTTCAGCATAGGCTAATTAGCACAAGTTGATTAGATCGGCCTCCTGGCTCTCAGCTGATTTGCTCTCAGCTGTTTTGTGCAGGCTCTTTTGCAAGCTCTTGTTTTGCAAGCTCTTTGCTTGCTGCAAAGAGTGCTGGAGCAATTTTTTTCCCCCTAGCTAAAATGAAACTGAAAGTAAAGCAGACTCTGCTGCAACGGGACAAAATGAGGCAGGGAGAGAGATTTCTTTTTCTTTTTGCTCACCAAAAAAGGTAGGTGCAAACAATGGGAAATGTAGAGCAAAAGAAGAGAGTTCAAGATTTTACAACACAAAAGAAAAAAGGTCTATTTAACTAGGGAATTGTAATAATTGAGATGCTATTAATTGTATATTGTGTTGAAAGCAGAAATGGTTAAGTTATGGTTTGGAGGAATATATGGGGGAAATTATTTGGTTTATTATTATTGGTAAATATAATTAATTGATTTGTAAGAAATTGGATTGCATGGAAATAATTGGAATATTCATGTTCATATTGATTAATATACAAAAAAGATAGTTATAACTAATTGATTTATATAAAAATGTTGAATATTTATTAAACAATTGTAATATTAAATAATTAACCAATGTGAGGATAGATGTAAAAATAGATGACAATGGGAAGGGGTATAATATAGAATAGAAGGGAAAAATTGAATTTGATTAAGATTAGAGATGAGAATGAAGGATAATATTGGTTTTTTTAAAAAAAATAGATGAGGAATAAATATGGTAAAAAGGAAATATAGAAATCGTAAATTTAATTGAAATGACTAAACACTGTTTAAATTTGTGAACCAGCTAAATACTCTGTTTAAAGAAAATACATTGTATGTTTGTATGTGTGCTTGCCTAAAAAAAAAAAAACTTTAAAAAACAACAACCAAAAAAAGGTAGGTGCATTTTATACTCCAGTGCATCTTATACTCCAAAAAATACGGTAGGCGTGACCTGAGTTACAGAGGGAAATTATTGGCACTTGGTCAGAACATATTGTATACCCACGAGACTGAGCTACAGCAACGCGTGGCCAGGTACAGCTAGTATTTAATAAATAAACATTTAATTAAAAAGCATTCTATTTCCTGTCATATTTTTCATTCACAGAAAGCCAACATTCTTCAAAATTCTTGCTTTCTTTGACATACCAAAAACAGCTAGTTTCTTTTACCTGATGTCTCTAAAGTCTATTTTATATTTTATATTATTATTTTCTACCTTTATTAATTCTACAAATAACTTAAGGCAGCAAACATATTCAACACATCTTTCTCCTCCTATTTTCCTCACAACAACAAATCTGTGAGTTGTGTGTTGGGCTGAGAAAGAGTGACTGGCCCAAAGTTACCCAGCTGGCTTTCATGGGTAAGGCAGGAATTGAACTCACGGTATCCAGCCTTTTGGTTTGGTGCCTTTTAGGCTTCCAGATCAAGCTAATTCCCAAGTTGTGTGGCTGAAGCATAGGAAAAGATGGCAAGGTTGCATGTTTGAGAACATGAGGATTATTTAAAAAACAAAAACAAAAAGATGTTCAAAGGAATTGTGATTGCTAGCCCTCTAATCTTGCCTTAAGACTGTTTCAAAGTTGAGAAATGGAATGTTTAATCACAATTTAAAAAGACAATTAAGACATCATCTAACTGGCTACTTCAGTGTTTTCTACCATAAATTTTCCTAGGATAACCAGTCATGTCACGTAATTCCCTGCTTAAGTTCGGATTCTGGTAAGATATGAGCATCACATCAATACTCACTGAGACACACAACTGACATGCAAGACTTTGTTTGCTTGATGATTGATGCTTATAATGCTTAGCTACAGTGAAGGCTAACCCAAGGATAAATAAACAGCTCTTGATTCCTCATTATTGGATCATAAACTGTGGCTCCACTGAAATTAATTGTCAACAGGTGATGAACATGCAGGTCAGTATTTCGTTACTGAATCTTGAGGATGCACAAATCAGCCCAGTGTGGCGTGATATACATCCTTACTCCTAAAAAAATTCTTTCTGAGACCTTAAGAGATTAATATTAATTTGATTCTCTATATTCTCTCTCCATCCTTTGTTATTGTCAGTTTTTATCAGCTGGGGAAAATAAGCTTATCGTTATTAAAAATACATCAGAATTTAACACACCACTCTTGAAAACTGACTTAGTGATTCATTGCAATAGTGAACGTGCACTGTGTCTGAAAATACAGTATTCCCTGATAGAGAATCAATGGTTCTCCAGTTGTTCTGGAAGAATATAGCTCCCATGAAATTCATGGCCTTTATGATCCATCAACCAATATTCATATTATGGAAAACGTGCAATGTGATCCCAAACTTACAGAAGGTCAGATGCAGATATTCCTGCTTGCTCAGTGATGTTTTGAAGTTATGACTGCTGGATGCTTCCTAGGTCGACGCTTCTTGCCCTGCGAGACTCCCCCCTCTCGCGGGTTTGGCCCTCCACATTATCGAGGGCCTACCTTAATGACGGGTTTTGGGACCCCGAGAGGTGGCATGTTGCGAAGAGGGGATTGAGGGGTTTTTTAAGGAATTTTTTAAGGGGTGTTTTAGGGGGTCCTGGGGTGGGGGAGGGAGTGGGTTTGGGGGGAAACCCGGGGGGGAAAGGGACAGGCCCGACAGTCTTTGATGCCACGGGGGGCTCAGTTTCTGGAGGCAAGAGGGCTCTCAATGAGCCCTCTGTTGAGGGTGGTGTGATAACTACGTTATGTGGGAGGGGCAGATATGGCGAGAGCAGGGGACCATATCATGTGTTGGGGGCGCGCACTCGCTGTCTTCGAGCGATTGCGCGCCCCGGTCCCCGGAGCTATTCCTGTTCCCCGGGTTGTTTAGAGTCTCAGGACCCGGGGCTCCGGCTGTTGTTGTGCAATGCGAGGTCCGTGGTAAACAAGGCCCCCCTCATATGTGATCTCCTTGAAGAGGGGGGTGCGGACCTGGCCGGTATTACCGAGACCTGGTTGGGCCACGAGGGGGGAGTTCCCCTCGTGGAGATGTGCCCACCGGGTTTCCTTGCATTCCACCAGCCGAGAGCCCAGGGCAGGGGTGGCGGAGTAGCGGTCATTATTAAGGAAGGTCTGGGTCCGAGGGAGGCCACTGTACCTCAGATAGCCGGGTGTGAGTCCGCCTTTGTGAGATGGGGTCCCGGTGGGCAGATGGGTCTGTTAGTCACGTACCTGGCTCCCTGCCACGTGGCAACGACCCTGCCCGAACTTCTCAATGTTATAGCCGAGGTGGCGGTTGATACCCCCAAGCTTATAGTTATGGGGGATTTCAACCTGCCATCTATCGGCGAGACATCTGAGATGGCTCGGGAGTTCATGGCTTCCATGACGGCCATGGACCTGACCCAGGTAATTCAGGGCCCGACTCACATTGGTGGACACACCCTGGACTTGGTTTTTGTCTCTGGTCAGTGGCTGAGTGGTCTTGATATTGGGGATATAGGTGTTGAACCCTTGTCATGGACTGACCACTCGCTCCTTCGTCTCGACTTTCTGACCGTTACACCCCATCGCAGGGAGGCGGAACCAACTAGGTGGTTCCGCCCCAGGCGCCTGATGGATCCTGATAGGTTCCAGACGGAGCTTGGGCCATTTCCTGAGACACTGACACGCGACTCGGCTGAGGACCTGGTGGCTGCCTGGGATAGGGCAGCCGGTGGGGCCTTGGACCGGGTCGCGCCTTTGCGGCCTCTGACCCGGCGCCGAACTCACTTATCTCCTTGGTTCACCGAGGAGCTGAGGGAGATGAAGCGCCGGAAAAGACGCCTAGAGAGTGGTTGGAGGGCTAGTCGCTCTGAATCCGACTTAACACTAGTAAGAGCTTATATTAAGACTTACTTAGTGGCAATAAAAGCGGCGAAATCTAATTATTTCACCGCTCTTATTGCGTCATCAGATAATCGCCCAGCCGCCCTGTTTAGGGTGACCCGCTCCCTCCTCCACCTGGGAGCGCGGGAGGACCCCTTGCAGGGTCGTGCTGAGGATTTTGTTCAATATCTGGATGATAAAATAACTCAGATTCGGGATGAGCTGGCCTCTGACTGGGTTAGTTCGGGCGAGGTGACTGAGCCCAGTCTTGAGAGTGTTATCTGGGCTGAGTTCGATCCTGTGGCTCCTGAGGACGTGGACAGGATCCTGGGTAGACTGAACGCTACCACATGTTTGTTGGACCCGTGTCCCTCCTGGTTGGTGCTGGCCTCCCGGGAGGTTACACGAGGCTGGCTCCAGGAGATTATAAATGCTTCTTTGAGTGAGGGTGTCCTTCCGCCTGCCTTGAAGGAGGCGGTGGTGAGGCCCCTCCTCAAGAAGCCCTCCCTGGACCCGGCTGTTTTGGTAAATTATCGTCCTGTCTCCAACCTTCCCTTTTTAGCGAAGGTTGTTGAGAGTGTGGTGGCGCGGCAGCTCCCCCGGTACCTGGATGAAGCTGTCTATTTAGACCCGCTCCAGTCCGGCTTCAGGTCTGGTTACAGCACCGAAACGGCATTGGTCGCGTTGGTGGATGATCTCTGGAGGGCCCGGGGTAGGGGGTACTCCTCTATCCTGGTGCTGTTAGACCTCTCAGCGGCTTTTGATACCATCGACCATGGTATCATGTTGCGCCGGTTGGAGGGATTGGGGGTGGGGGGCACCGTTCTGCGGTGGTTCTCCTCCTACCTCTCCGACCGGTCGCAATCGGTGTTGACAGGGGGGCAGCGGTCGACCCCGAGGCGCCTGGTGTGTGGGGTGCCACAAGGGTCGGTCCTCTCGCCCCTTCTGTTCAACATTTATGTAAAGCCGCTGGGTGAGATCATCCGTGGTTTTGGGGTGGAATTCCATCAGTACGCTGATGATACTCAGCTGTACATTTCCACCCCAGACCACCCCAACGATGCCGTGGAAGTGATGTCCCAGTGCCTTGAAGCTGTGCGGGTCTGGATGGGGAGAAACAGGCTTCGACTCAACCCCTCCAAGACTGAGTGGCTGTGGATGCCGGCGTCCCGATATAGCCAACTGACTCCATCGTTGGTTATTGGGGGCGAATCATTGGCCCCCACGGAAAGGGTGCGCAACTTGGGCGTCCTCCTGGATCCACGGCTGTCATTAGAGGATCATACGACGGCTGTGGCCAGGGGGGCTTTTTATCAGGTCCGCCTGATACGCCAGTTGCGCCCCTTTCTAGATCGGGACTCCCTGCGCACAGTCACTCAGGCGCTCGTCACGTCTCGCTTGGACTACTGTAATGCTCTCTACATGGGGCTCCCCTTGGGATGCATCCGGAGGCTTCAACTGGTACAGAATGCGGCCGCGCGGGGGATTATGGGAGCGACAGGGCGCTCCCACGTGACACCTCTCCTGCGTGAGCTGCATTGGTTGCCGGTTGATTTCCGGGTGCGTTTCAAGGTGTTGGTAATCACCTTTAAAGCGCTCCATGGCTTAGGACCAGGGTACTTACGGGACCGCCTTCTGCCACCTATTGCCTCCCACCGCCCGGTTCGCTCCCACAGAGAGGGCCTCCTCAGGGTGCCGTCAGCCAGACAGTGCCGGCTGGCGACCCCCAGGGGGAGAGCATTCTCTGTGGTAGCCCCCACCCTCTGGAACGATCTCCCTCCAGATCTGAGAACTATTGCTGACCTCCGGACCTTTCGTCGGGCGTTGAAGACTCATTTCTTCCAACTTGCCGGACTTGCCTGATCCCTCCTATTTTTAAATATTTTAAATTTTAAATTATTTTAAATTATTTAAATTTTTAGAGTTTTAGTGTTTTATTGATGTATTTTCAGCCTAAATTTATATGGACTTTTAGAACATTTTAACTTACTATATTGTTATTGGTTTTAAACTGGCTGTTCACCGCCCTGAGTCCGGTAGGAGAAGGGCGGTATAGAAATTCGATTAATAAATAAATAATAAATAAATAAATAAATAAATGACAGTGCTGAATGAAGAGTATTTATGAAGGACTGTCACAGTGGTGGGTTTGAATTTTTTTTTACTACCGGTTCTGTGGGTGTGACTTGGTGGGTGTGGCTTGGTGGGCGTGGCAGGGGAAGGGGAAGGATACTGTAAAATCTCCATTCCCAACTCACTCCAGGAGAAGGATACTGCAAAATCCCCATTTCATCCTGATCAGCTGGGACTTGGGAGGCAGAGAATAGATGGGGGCCAGTCAGAATTTTTATCACCGGTTCTCCGAATTACTCAAAATTTCCACTACCAGTTCTCCAGAATTGGTCAGAACCTGCTGAAACTCACCTCTGGACTGTCATAGTGGTGGTTGCCATAGTGTTCCCATGGTCACATGATAATAATTTGGGAGCTCGGCAACTGGTTTGCAGTTACAATGTCCCAGCATCCCGCAGTCACTTGATCACCCTTTGCCATCTTCTTTGCCAGCTTCCAACTAGCAAAGTCAGTGGGGAAGCCAGCAGGAGGTCACAAATGGCGAGCACATGACCACAGGAATGTCAAGCGAAAGCAATTAGAACTACTGGAAGAGTCTCAGCAGGAATTTTATTGCTAGTCAGCTATGTTACAAGAATCTGGGCAGACTGAGTGCAGACTGTGGGAATAGTAAGATAAAGGTTTCAAGGATCCTGGGGGAGGTAAGATGTCCGCTGCTACCTGCAATGCCAAGACTCCAGTCTCAGGCCCCCTCTTGACACTTGCCTCCAGTCTATCTGGGGATTCTACCACATAGATGCTGCAAACGCATGGAATTCACCTAATGATGGCAATGGGGACTGTTGCATCTGCAATATTGTGCCTTATGAGTGCATCACTTAGCGACAGAGTTTCCAGTTTTAAGTACTTTGGGTGAGTGAGGACTACCAGTATGATTAACAGGAATAACAGATCCTTACTGAGATAGATTCCATAACTATATCACAATTGAGAGTAGTAGAATTGCAAACAGAACCAATGCAATAGGAAGGATGCCAAAATGATTGATCCTGCAGTGGCTATCCTTCAATATTTTTCACTAATAATTTGGGTGCATAGATAGGGGGTATGCTTATCAAATACAAATCTTACACAAATACAAAATTGGGTAGGAGAGCTAATATCAGGGCTGGATAGAGGCATGGTGAGGCTCAAAGCAGTTGGAAGCTGTAGAGGCTCTATTTGCAAGTGCTAACAGAGAAGTGTTACAAGTGATTTTGGCAAGAATATTGCCAAGAAACATAATATACCCGTACTGGGTGGGGAAGTCCTCTTTGAAAAGAAGGTATGAATGCCTGCAGAAGCAAAGCATATCTTAATCAATTAATGAGGTTCATATGAGCCATACAGGAGGACTTAATTAACTTTGAAATATGAACACTCTATTTCATATATAAAACTATAACAAATAAAGAAAGTATTAAAATTTTTGAAACTGTGAGATCTTAGGGTGTAGTGTATTTAGCTTTTGCTTAAACTCAGCTTTGGCTGATATCATAGAAGACATAAATAAACTTGAAATGTATTTATTTATTCCAATTCCAAGGCCACCTAGATGACTTACAAATAAAAGAAATAATACATGCAAAAGAGAACACAGGCAACCAGAAGAGCAAAACTAAGCCAAGTTAAAAGGGGTTCCACAACCACTCTGTCCTAAAGGCTTGGCAAATAGCCAGGTTTCTAGTAATTTTCAGTACAACTGTGCTAAATTCAGAACAACTGAAAATAACCCAACAAAATATAAGAGACATAAGTGCAAAGTTCTTTACTTAAAAAAGCAAAATGAAAATGCACAGATATAGGTTAGGGAACACCTAGGTTGGCAGTAGCCCTTGTGAAAAAGATCTTGGAAGAGTAGTTGATTGCAAAAAGAAACCAATCAAATTTTATTTACTGCCCAAGGCCAAATACTTCTAAAGTGAATGAATTTGTGAGACGTGCCTTCACATAAGGCAAATGCAATTTGGGCTGCATTAACAGAATAATGGTCAAATCAAGGGAAATAATTATTTCACTCTAGTCTGATATGGTAAGACTCTGCCTTCAGTGCTAAATCCATTTTTGAGGATCACACTAAGAAGAATTCAGAACAACTGAAATAGGCTCAGAGATGGCCAGTAAAAAATTTAAAGATTAAAAACTAAGCCAGATGAAGAGAAATGAAAGGAGCCAGATATATTTCACTTTGCTTTGCTCTGCACTCTTCCTAGCTACTCAATAGCCTTCTTGTACTGTGACAACCAAAACTTGACATAGCATACCAGGTATGGTTTGATCTGTGCAGCACAGCATGCAGCCATACAGTAACTTACTGTGATCTCAGCATTATACTTCCCCTTAAAGCAGCATTGCCTCTTTTGACGGCTGCACAAACTGCAGGCTCATATTTAATCTATAGTCAGGAAAGGAAACCCAAATCCTTTTGATAAACTATCACTAGATCCTATCCTCTTTGTACTTGGTTTTTCCTACCTAAGTGCAGAACCCTATATTTTAAACTGCATTTTGTTGGAAGAAAGCCCAATGTGCATATCTACAAAGAACCTTTTGAACCGTAACTGTGTCTTCTGAGGACATCAGCAATGTCCTCAAATCTTGTCTCACCTGCAGATTTGTGGACTATCCCTTTTATCCCCTTGTCTAAGTCACGTATAAAAATGTTAAAGAACACACTGGGCCCTGAAGAGAATCCTAAGGTACCTCCTGCATATCTTTCTCCACCTAGACATAGACTCATCAAGGAACACTTGTTGGGCATGGTTTTCGATCAGTTGCGACTGGTTGTGAGGCTATGTATCTCATATTGTCCCACTTATAAATTATAGTCAGCTTTATCAAATACCATACCGTAGGAGATGATTAGGCTGAGCCCAAGGGCAGGGTAAAATTGTCATCAGTTTGCAGTCACTCCACTCCAGTGGTGGGATTCAAAAATTTTTACTACTGGTTCTGTGGGCATGGCTTTGTGGGTGTGGCTTTGTGATTGTGGCAGGGGAACAATACTGTAAAATCTCCATTCCCACCCCACTCTAGGGGAAGGATACTGTAAAATCTCCATTCCTTCCCACTCCAGGACATGGTTACTGCAAAATACCCATTTCTTCTCAATCAGCTGGGACTCGGGAGGCAGAGAATAGATGGGGGCGGGGCCAGTTAGAATTTTTACTACCGGTTCTCTGAACTACTCAAAATTTCCGCTACCGGTTCTCCAGAACTGTTCAGAACCTGCTGAAACCCACCCCTGGTCCACTCACACAAGGGACCTAAGCCTAGCCCTCCGTGAATTCCATTGACATTTATCTAGCACCTATTTGTCTTGACTATTAGTCAGTGGTGGGATTCAGCCAGTTCACACCACTTCGGGAGAACCAGTTGTTAACTTTCAGAGCAGTTTGGCAAACTGGTTGTTAGAAGAAATCATTAGGGCAGAGAACTGGTTGTTCAATTACTAGAATCCCACCACTGTTGTTAGTAGATCAAATTATTGTGTATAGGTTGCATGAAATAAACTTGAAGTGCTTTGAACTAAACTTCTTTAGTTTAGCTTAGAATTGTGAGAGACATGGTTACCTGTGTCTCTCACGTTCATAGCATAAACTAATTATTTTATAAAAGAAAAGAAAAGCAATAAGTTTACTTTGGCATGATTTATTTTTTGAACACATCCAGGCTGGCTACTGTAGTAATCAGTTTATTCTTTTTAAAGTTCTTACAAACCCACTTCTTGGTGATACATTTTTAGAAATTGGTACGGATGTCAATCTAATTGGACTTGTGGTTTTCATGGTCTACTTCATTCCCTTTTTAAAAATTGGAACAATGTCAGCTCTTCTTCTGTATTTTGGCTTTTCTCCTGTACTCCAGGACTTCTCCACTTTGTGGTTATGAGATTACATCTGCCAATTCCTTTAGCACCCTGGGAAGTAACTAGATGATGCCATAGTTGCTGGCTGAGAACCTGAATGATTTACAGTCAATGTTGGATAGACTAGATGACACAACGAGGAATATGGATCTGACAATTTATCAAATGCTAAGGTGATTATGTTGAAAAATGGACTGGAAAATTGCAAGTTACATACAAATAGTGAAAAAGAAGAGCAAGTAGGATAATTTATAGGTAGGGTTTCGTTACCGCCCATGAAAAATATTGCCATTTTTCATTTTTTAAAAAATGGTTTTATCATTGTGCAGTGCATTCTGTACCATGGATGTGTTGAATCGCACATTTTCTCTGTAAGCCACTGAGAGCGCTTTGATTCCAGGCACAGAGATATATTAAATAAGCACTTAAATCAAATCCATCAAGACATGTTTCAATGTGCAAAGTGCGAGAAGGACAGCAAGGAACATGCAGTTCCTGGTGACGAGTGAATGTTGGTTGAAAGAAGCAAAAACAACGGTTTATAATATCTGCTTCTGTCCACGTTGTTCTATGGAAGGCGGGAGGTGAGTTACATGAAAAACATGAAAGTATGTTTAGCCTAGGGCGACTGATGTGGTGCAGAAATGTGCACGGTAAACAAGAAGTGATGGCTTCAACAATGGATGGGTGGATTGAGTACACAAGGGAATGGCCAGTGAACAAAGTATGTCAAGAAGGCCAGGTCATATAGAATAAAGAATGAGGAATGAACTGCAGAAGAACTCCTTGAAGGAAGAGTGAATGGGTCAAGATGAAAGGGAAGTCATGACTGGATGAAGTTTATGAGATTCAAAAAAGGAAAAAAAAATAGAGATGAAAAATTTAAAGTTTAAAGAACAAAAGGGTTCTGAAGTGCAGGAAGTGATCTAAGGCCACAGTGAAAGCAAATATTCTTTGCGAAGATAGAAAAGTGCTGTGAATGGTATCATTGTAAGCTGCTTTTAGACATGTTTCCACTTCTTTTTCTGGTCTTATTTCTTCCTTTAATTTCTTTCTCTGTTGTCTGCTTCTGTTCTACATTATGGTAACATCCCAAAATACAATAGTATATTTTGAGAAGTTTTATATCAAAATATATTTTATTCTTGATACTTCCCTTAAAACATTAACAGAATGCACAATGGTCTGATAATCAGCATCTCCACTAGATAACTGGCAGTCAAGCGGAAACTAAATTAATCAAGTGAAAATAGCAAACCGGGGAAAATCTTTTACCCAAATTTCCTCAAACCGCCAAATAAGTTACCCAGACTTAATCCACATATCAAAGGATAAAGTCTGCAAACGTAAGTAGAGTTAATTAAATGAGGTCTCCCAGCGGAACTGCACATTCACAAAAATAAACACGATAAACACACACACACACACACACACACACCCCTCAAGTGTCACCCTAGCTAGACTCAGCACATAGATACTTCCATACCAGGTCCAGCTCCCTTATAAAAAGTCTGTTGCTGTACCCCATTTCCCTACAGCTGCTCCTAAAAGCAAACTGTTTGCTTTTAAGAATAAGTATTTCTTCTTTCTTCACAGCTGTCTGGATCTCATTTTTATTTATTCTTGCACAACCTCGGCTCAAGTTGGAACCCCAAATTATTCTTATGACAAGAGGGATCTGTGACATTGAACATGGCTAAACCAATATTTCTTGTGATTCTAGTGTGAGATGTTTCTGCTTTTTACCTGGATTATCTGCCAATAGAAGGAGCTAAAGAAGAAAGGAATAAATGAGCAGTGCAGTGATTTACACAGAGGGCAGATTATAAAGTGAATTCTTTTCTTTGATGCCAAGACATCGAAAGAGTAAAATTCCTAATATTTTTTATACCAGAATTACTGTTTCTGTTGTAGGAAGTTAGCACCCACCCCTTTCCTAGAAGAATGAAATATTTTAGGAAATATTAAAAAGGCAGAATATTATGTTTCCCTGGATGAGAAATGGAAAAACATGTTTTAAAGACAAAGCAGCTCCCACTTTCCTGCCTCTTCTCCTTTTGTCAATGGGCCAGAGGCAGAAACCCAATCCTTTGTCAATGGACCGTCATCTGCAACACAATAGGACCCATTTAGCAACAGAAAAAGGCACCTGGGAAGATTACATCAGCCAGCAAGGCCAGCTAAGACCTCCACTCCCTGGAAGTCTGACAACCAATCAGGATACTCTTTCGGGGCTCCAGGAAGTTCAAAGCCAGAGAGGGCATAAAACCCGGAGACTCGCTACATCTTGGCCCTTTTCTGTTCAAGAACTCGAACCATGTGATCCTGTCCACCATTAAACCATCTTTCCAAGCAGTCTCCATATTTCCAGTGTCTTTTTCCCTACTTGGAGCTGAGCCCAGAAGGATATTTCTTCTAACACCACAAAGCAGAGTTACTGTACTGCTATGACAGGAAACAAATCTCATCAGTCCAAATCCTGCATCATAGTACTGTTGCTGTGAGAACCTGTAAATATTCTATAGTAATATTTTGGTTGAGGTTTTATTTTCTTTCACCTGAAACAAGTCAAGGCTTCTTCTTCTTCTTCTTCTTCTTCTTCTTCTTCTTCTTCTTCTTCTTCTTCTTCTTCTTCTTCTTCTTCTTCTTCTTCTTCTTCTTCTTCTTCTTCTTCTTCTTCTTCTTCTTCTCCTTCTCCTTCTCCTTCTCCTTCTCCTTCTCCTTCTCCTTCTCCCTCTCCCTCTCCCTCTCCCTCTCCTTCTCCTTCTTCTTCTTCTTCTTCTTCTTCCAGTGAAAATAAAGTGAAATGAATAAATTATAGGAAAGAGGTAAAGACTGGCTTGAAAATATGCTACTGCAAATGCTGAAGTCCTCAGTTAATGGGAGGAATCTAAACACAGGGTAGGAACTTAATTTCATGTATATATGCATTAAATTTAGCTAAGTTGACAAGTAAATGAGCTATGGCTGCCTTAACACGGGATGGTAGCAGGTTGTTTTCTCCATCTGTTCAGCTCACTGAAGTTTTGGGACACATTTTAAAATTTAAAGAGACACATACTTCTTTCTCATTTTAGTAGTAAGTCCAACATTTTGAAACAAAGCAATCTTTTTTTTTTTTTTGTTAATAGAGCCATTCTGTCCAAATGGATTAAACCTTCAGAGCAATCAGGAAAGAAATATTTGACTATGAAAATGACATGGCATTTATTTTTCCTCCAAAGAGAGAAGGAGTATCACAAAAAAGTATATAAATAAAAGGAATTAACAGGTGCCCTAAGCAGGGAGAGTTGGAGTTACAACTGATTGTCCAGCTTCATTTATGTAGAGAATAACTATGAGTCTCTTAAAGGATTGTGCTACATGGCCTAGGCACCTCCTCATGGCAACTGCTGGAGAAGGTACAGGAGGAGTCTTTGTACCCCTCATACCAGGGGTGAAATCCATCAGGTTCTGACAGGGTCTGGAGAACTGTTAGCAGAAATTTTGAATAGTTCAGAGAACCAGCAACTATCACCTCTGGCTGGCCCCAGAGTGGTGTGGGAATGGAGATTTTGCTGTATCCTTCCCCTGGAGTGGGGTGGGAATGGGGATTTTGCAATATCCTTACAGTGTCATGCCCACCAAGCCATGCCCATAGAAGTGGTAGGGAAAAATTTTGGATTTCATCCCTGCCTTTTATTGGAGCTAAGATTCAGGCCATCTCGCCTGCTGGGTCAACCAGCTTGAAGGGGGTTAACTGCTGGTTACACTGAAACAAGATGAGTCTCTGATCCCAAGACCTCAGCAGTAAAGACAGAATTGCTACTGGCATAGATGTTCCCTCACACAATTTCTCTCATTCCAGGCAGTTTCTGTAATTAGGGGACAGGAGGCTAAAACATATGAAGAGCAATTGTAAGAATTGGGCATTGTCTAGTTTAATGAAAAGAAAGACTAGGGGTGACATGATAGCAGTCTTCCAAGGGGCTGCCACAAAGAATAGGGAGTTGAAGACAGAACAAGAAGGAATAGATGGAAACTAGTTAAGGAGAGAACCAACCTAAAACTAAGGAGAAATTTCCTAACAGATAGAACAACTGATCAGTGAAACAAGTTGTCTTGTTGTGGGTGCTCCATCACTGGAGATTTTAAAGGAGAGATTGAACAACCATTTGTCCAGAATAGTAAAGGGCTGTGATGGTGAACCTATGGCATGCATGCCAGAGGTGGCATGCAATGCCCTCTCAGATGGCACACGAGCTGTTGTCCCAGTTCAGCTCTGCGGCACATGTGCATGCACCTCCCACCGGCCAGCTGGTCTTCAGGTGTCTGCAGTGTATGCGCAGGGGCAGGGTGCATGTCGGGGCCTGCACATGCATGTGCTGGGGGCAGGGTGCATGCAGAGGGCTGTGCACACATGTGTGGGGTTGGGATGCATGCACAGGGTGGGGCACACGCATGCATTGCATTTTGGGGGTTCAGGCGCACACACGCACATTCACGCACACTCACGCATGCTTCGGGCACTCGGTCCAGAAAAGGTTAGTCATCACTGGTATAGGGTTTCTTGCTTGAGTAGGGACTAAGTCCAACTCCACATCCAACTCTATTATTTTGGTGTTCTGTTATTTAGGAAAAAGACCTCACCTCTTACATCTGAGTTTAGTGGTGATGTATGTGTGGAACATCTGTGAATGAACTTGAATATTTTGAACATTTTATAAAAAATGCTTTTGCTTTGCCCTACAATCTTGGAAATAAATTGTTTAACTCTTTCCACATACTTTCCACATAATTGTTTAACTCTTTCCACATATAATCTCCAACTTTATAATCTCCAACTTTATAATCTCCAAGCTGCAATTTTATTTTGATTGGAAAATAGAGGTTTTTCTCCCTTCTCCCATTTTTAAGTCAAAAATTAAAAATTTGAATTTTGGTCAGGGGAAAAAAAAAAAAATTAGCATGCTTCACTTTTCATGAATAACTTCCAGCCAGCCCTTAGCTTCCAGCTCTTAGTGTGCAGCAATTCTATAGTAGTAATTAAACTTACTCATGGATCAATCTAGTTATTTAGATATGTGTCAGTATGCTTGCAAGGCAGGCTGACAGATAGGAAGTTCACATTTTAATTTGGTATTAAACTTATCTAGTGCTAGCTTAATGAAACTAGTCTTTGCAACTTGGAAAACTAGACCACGATCGCTTGATATGTATAAACCCTGACATTTCAGTCTTGAATGCCTTAGTGTTTTTCTAAACTAAAGAACTTGTGATTGTATCAGGTGTAAATATGCCAAGTAAATAAATAAAATTATCACAAGAGTCATACTTTCAATAAAAGGCTAATTTATATTCAGCAACTGATTATAGTACCCTTAAAAACTTTACGCATTAACCCAGACATGCATTAATCCAGACAGGAATGCTTATAGAAATAGAGGGACCATTCCAGCTGATTTCATATTATAGACGTGCAGAAGAATATAATGTTATAATAACCTAATTTAAGATTATGAAAGTCAATCTATGAAATTTGATTAATAAAAACTGAATGCTGGGATTAATTTGAAAAGAACGTTACAGTTTTCTTGTTCATTATGGAATGTTAAATTGCATGTTAAAGAGCCAGTTTGAGGCTAGAAACCAGGTGACGGTGAGTTCTAGTCCCAGCTGAGACATGAAGCCAGAGGAATCAGGCAGGGGCAAACCACTTCCACGTCTTGCCAAGCAAACTGCAGAAAGTTGTCCAGGCAATTGGCAGGAGTTAAAAATTTATTCAAAGGCACAAACAAAATAAAATAAAAATGAATGTTAAGACATACCTAATATTAACCTGAAAAATACTCACAATTTGTGTAATGTTTATCCTTTACCTTGTAAACTTTTGGATCTAATATGAGAGCAGTTCCAGCATTTTTTTTGATCTTCTCATAAGCTATTTTCATAATAGTTATGAGATTCTATAAAAGAACATGACATTAAAATTATTTAGAGATCAGACATTATATTTGCCTTATTATTTGTTTTTTAGAAATGCAGCTTCGATTCATTGACTCTGTTTTCTTTGTTAGACTTCAATAAACTAATAGAACTATATGTAACTGAGCAAAACAGATGAGTTATTTCTAAATGGAATTTGAAGTATTCTGACATCTGAGTGAGACAAAAATTATACGATATTATATGAACATGACATGCAGGCAAACTGCTGCCTGTGATACAATTTGCACAAACCATTTATGAAAATATGATAGCTGTATCAGACTTCAGAGTGCATATGTTTGGATGGCAATTTATTCCCCACTTAACGGTGTTTTATATTGCAATAAACAAAACACTGGCAGAGTGTGTTTTGTTAACCCTGCTCTGGCTTGTATACCAAAAACAAACATTTCTAAGTGTTTAAAAATGAGCTTACTCAGGAAGGAATGGTATCTAATTTATAGATTCCATAGGGAGAAGTGCAGAAACTCTGCATGGACTGACATTTCAACAACCCAATAAACAAGACAAATGAGTCCAGAATTAGAGAGGAAAGGGGATAAGCTAGCATGAATAATTGTAGTCGACCATTGGAATCTGCTCTTTTCTGCACATTGTTGTAAAACACAAATTATGATCTCTCAGGCAATGGAGTTTTGGACATAACAAAACCGTGATGGAGACAGTTTGGCTGTACAATCAAATATTTCTAAATCCTAGGATGAACAGAGCTATGACAGTTCTCTCACTCATATTTTGCAGTAATGTAGGATAGCTGCTTTTTATGTTAACTGAGAGATTTTCGCCTCTGGTCAGTGGCTGAATGATCTTGATTTAGGGGAGTTAGTCATCAATACCTTGTCATGGACATATCATTTGCTCCTTCGGCTGGACTTTCAGACTGCTTCCCTTCGTTGCAGGGAGACAGAACCGACCAGGTGGTTCCGTCCCAGGTGCCTGATGGACCTGGATAGGTTCCTGATGGAGCTTGGGCCATTCCCAGAGGCTCTGGCTCACAACTTGGCTGAAGAACTGGTAGTCGCCTAGGATAGGGCGACTGCTGGAGCTTTGGACCATGTCATGCCTTTGCGGCCTCTGACCTGGTGCCGATCTCAATTAGCTCCTTGGTTTTCTGAGGAGCTGAGGGAGATGAAGCACTGGAAAAGACGCCTAGAGAGTGATTGGAGGGCCAGACGCACCGAATCTGACCGGACACTGGTGAGGTCTTATATCAAGACCTACCTAGTGCCAATAAGAATGGCTAAACATAACTATTTCTCCGCTCTTATTGCATCTGCAGAAGGTTCTTGTTTAGGGTGACCCGCTCTCTACTGCAGGTGGGAGCGTGGGATGATCCCTTGCAGGGTAGAGCTGCAAGAGTAGAGCTGAGGATTTTGTGCAATATCTGCACAATAAAATCGCTCAGATTTGGGACGGCCTGGACTCCGATTGGGTAGCCTCAGATGGGATGATGGGGGCAGATCTTGAGAGTGTTATCTGGGAGGAGTTTAACCCTGTGGCTCTCAAGGACATGGACAGGATTTTGGGGAGACTCAACGCTACCACATGTTTATTGGACCCGTGTCCCTCCTGGCTGGGTACTGGCCTCCAGGGAGGTAACACGAGGCTGATTTCAGGGGATTATCAATGCTTCTCTGAGTAAAGGTGTCTTCCTGGCCACCTTGAAAGCGGCGGTGGTGAGGCCCCTCCTCAAGAAGCCTTCCCTGGACCTGGCTATATTAGCTAATTACCATCCGGTCTCCAACCTTCGCTTCGCGCCGAAGGTTGTTGAGAGTGTGGTGGCATGACAGCTCCCTCGATACCTGGATGAAGCGGTCTATCTGGATCAGTGCTAATCGGGTTTCAGGGTGGGATACAGCACAGATACAGCATTGATCACATTGGTTGATGATCTCTGGAGGGCTCGGGACAGGGGATGCTCCTCAGTCCTGGTCCTCCTCGATCTCTCAGTGGCTTTTGATACCATTGATCATGGTATCATGCTGCGTCGGTTGGGGGGGATTAGGAGTGGGAGGCACCGTGATGCAATGGCTCTCCTCCTTTCTCTCTGACCATACGCAGTCCTGTTGATGAGGGTACAGAGGTCGACCTCGAGACACCTTACTTGCGGGGTGCCACAAGGGTCAGTCCTCTCACCCCTCCTGTTCAACATTTATGTGAAGCCGCTGGATGAGATCATCCGTGGTTTGGGGGTGAAGTGTCAACTGTATGCTGATGACATGCAGTTGTACATTTCTACCCCGGACCACCCCAATGATGCCCTTGACGTGATGTCCCTTTGCCTGGAAGCCATGCTTCCAGATGATGGAAGCCGATGATTCCAGACGATCATATGACGGCCGTGGCCAAGGGGGCTTTCTAACAGGTTCACCTGATTTCCCAGTTGTGTCCCTTTCTGGATTGGGATGCCTTACCCACGGTCACTCATGCCCTTGTCAATTCCCATTTGGACTACTATAATGTTCTCTACATGGGTCTCCCCTTGAGGAGCACCCGGAGACTCCAACTGGTCCAGAATGTGGCCGTGCGAATGGTTATGGGAGTGACTCATCGCTCCCGGGTAACACCCCTCTTGTGCGAGCTGCTCTGGCTCCCTGTGGTCTTCCAGGTGCGTTTCAAGGTGCTAGTCACCATCTTCAAACCGCTCCATGGCTTAGGACCGGTATACCTACAGGATCACCTTCTGCCACTGAATATCTTCCACCGTCCGATACGCTCTCACAGAGGGGGCCTCCTCAGGGTGCCGTCAGCCAGACAATGTTGGCTGGCGACTCCCAGGGGAGAGTCTTCTCTGTGGGGGCTCCTGCCCTAGGGAATGAACTGCCCCCGGATATAAGAAGGATTCCCGACCTCCACGCCTTCCATCGAGCTCTGAAAACTCTTTTGTTCCATCAAGCCAGCCTGACCAAATAGATAAATTTTGAACAGGTTTTAACTGGTTTTAAAGGGGTTTTAATAAGGGTTTTAATAACGGCCAAACTGCTTTAAATTATTTTAATAGTTTTAATTTTTGTGTTGGGTTGTTTTAATATGGCTGTAAACAGTCCTGAGTCCTTCGGGAGAAGGGCGGTATAGAAATGTAATAAATCAAATCAAATCAATCAAATCAAATCAATCAATCAACCAATAACTATATCTAATTCTTCTTGCTACTGCATTGCAGATCTATTCCGACACGATACAATTTCAAGAAAACAAAAGATGTTGTTGCATGCATGCAATGTTGGCTATCGATCGCAGTGAAAGTGTTGTGCACACATGCTCTTTTGAATGAAAGCGGTCCCATTTTCTATGCAAGCTACATGAGCCTAGTATTGGGTTAAGATCTTTGCTCATTATGTATCTGGATAAATATTTGTTTTTACAAAAGGTTTCCAAATGATAATGCTAAGAACACCTTAGTTCTTGTCAAACAGACGACAAATGGTCAAAATAGGAAGTGCTCTATCAAATCCTGTACATGTTAATAGCGGTGTTCCCCAAGGCAGTGTCTTAGGTCCAATACTCTTCATACTTTACATAAATGACATTTGTGATCATATTAAAAGCAACTGTGTTCTCTTCACTGATGATGTTAAACTATTCAACACCACCAACAATGCAACTACTCTTCAAAAAGATCTTGACTATGTGTCAGACTCTAACAAGTGGCAACTTCAAATATCAACCAACAAATGCTCTGTCTTGCACATTGGCAAAAGAAAATCAAAACATAAAATACAAATTAGATGGACATGGCCTTGTGGATGACCCTCACTCTGTCAAGGACCTTGGAGTACTCATTTCTAAAGATCTAAGTGCCTGAACCCACTGTAACAACATTGCCAAAAAGGCATTAAGAGTTGTTAACCTAATCTTGCGTAGCTTCTTCTCTGGTAATGTTGTACTACTAACTAGGGCATACAAAACATTTGCTAGACCAATTCTTGAATACAGCTCATCTGTTTGGAACCCGCACTGCATATCAGACATAAATACAATTGAGAGAGTCCAGAGATATTTTACGAGAAGAGTCCTCCATTCCTCTAACTGCAATAAAACACCTTATGCCACCAGACTTCAAATTTTGGGCTTAGACAACTTAGAACTACACTGACTTCAGTCTGACTTAAGCATAGTACATAAAATTATCTGCCACACAAATTGTGTGGGCCCTATGTGACTTGGGTTTTATATGTAAGAATATAAATATATGTGCATTATTGTTATCATACCTCTCTCTTCAATTGTATCATTACCAGAGACCCCAACCTGGTCATAGATGAAGATGAAATCATGGTCATTTGATGTCACAGCACTCTTGATATCCATAAACCCAGAATTAGCAAAATTACTCCCTCAAGCAATTAACATCCAGATGGACAGAGATTAACACCAAATTTAACACTAGAGCAACAATTAAGAAGTAAACAATACCCCCCCAAAAGGAATTACCAATGCAGACAAAACAGCCTAATCAAGGAAATCCCCAAGATGACTCCCACCAACACCCACAGGATAAAACACTAGTATATACTGTAAAATGAGACCAAATTTCTAACACTGATGATGTTACCTTGTTTGGTAATGAAATGCCGGCAAGTAAGCAACCAAAGTCAGAGAGCACCAAGGGCCCCACAGATTAACCCTGAGCTAGAAATATTCTTCTTCTATCAGCACACTTCCTTTCATTTAACTATGATTACTTCTTGGAACTTTTGCATATAACGTACCTTGTCATATTTAAATAATACTTTATGAATATGTTTATGTATAATATTGAAGATATTCCTAGATTTTGATTTTGTACAATACTGAAGACATTCCCAGAAATGTTACAGAAGATTGCAGGAAAAAATTGCCACTTATCTGTTACAGGGAATAAATTCAAGGTACATATGTAAGTTGTTCAAATAAGTTGTAAATTGAATCAAGTAAGTTGTTATGAATGTGTGTTAAACAATATTTACAAATAACATCACTTCTGCTGCTGATCTGAAAGATTGCGCATTGTGTTGGGAAGTTAACAGCTTTGGCATCCCCTGAGTTTTCTCTCCTGTTCTGGTTTTAAACATTCATTATTAATAATGGCACTGTTGGTGCTCAAACTATTAATTGCAATGATCCTATTCAACAGAAAATAGTAAAATGTCATATGCTATGTAATCATTGGCTAGAACTATTCCTCATGCAAAATCCATAACTGTCTTTTTCAAATGCAAATGAACATTGGAATTATAAATAATGGTTTGGACAAGATTTTCATTCTTTTAAATGCAATAGAAATCAACATATGCAATGCATAGCCTTAGTAGCTAGTTTTTTAAAAATACAGGTAGTCCTTGACTTACAACGGTTCCTTTAGTGACTGTTCAAAGTTACAACAGCACTGAAAAAAGTGATTTATGACCAGTTTTTACAGTTACGACCTTTGTAGCATCCCCATGATCACGTGATAAAAATTGAGATGCTTGGCAACTGGTTCACACTTATGACCATTGCAGTGTGTCCCAAGGTTACGTGATCACCCTTTTGTTACCTTTTGACATGCAAAGTCAATGGGGAAGCCAGATCCACTGAACAACAAGGTTACTAACTTATCAACTGCAGTGATTCACTTAACAACTGTGGCAAGAAAGGTCGTAAAATGAGGCAAAACTCACTTAGCAAATGTATCACTTAGCAATAGAAATTTTGGGCTCAATTGTGGATGTAAGTCAAGGACTACCAGTAACACTACATTTGCAATATCCAAATACAATAATTCATCTTCTGACTGTCATCTCAAATACCTTTGGAAATGTTTAAAGGATGAAACTCAACGGAAATAGCAACTGTTCTTTCAGAATGACTCCCTAGATGGTGATCCACTAAGTGTAGAAACTCTTTCGGACTTGATTGTACCCAAAACACAAATGTTACAATTCCTCTCTGAATAGCTACTCTACTCTAGACAGTCAGGCCAAATATGCATGGAATGTCTTGTAGTTCTTCAGAAAACTATGTTGACTGTCTCACTTTACAAACAACTGTGGAACAAGTTAGATGACAGAGAAATAATGGCAGCTTTGTGCTGAAGCAATGTACTGTTTTTGTATCTTAAAGCCGTGTGGAGTCCTGACCCTTTATTAGTAACTGTATTGTAAAGTTCCCATTTCTTTTTTTAATCTGACTATATTGGCTGAATATATTTTTCAGCCTCTTGTTGAAAATAATAGAAGTGATGTCTTTATAGAAAATGTAGCAAAGTATCCAGAATTTTCATGACAACTACAAGCCTAGCCTTATGTATCACCATTATGTGCTATTAGAATAGAATAACAGAATTGGAAGGGACCTTGGAGGTCTTCTAGTCCAACCCCCTCCACCTCAGACAAATTCATCTTAGGCAGGATACCCTACACCACTTCAGAAAAATGGTTATTCAATCTCTTCTTAAAAACTTACAATGTTGGAGCATTTACAGCTTCTGGAGGCAAGTTGTTTCACTGATTAATTGTTCTAACTGTCAGGAAATTTCTCCTTAGTTCTAAGTTCCTTCTCTCCTTGATTAGTTTCCACCCATTGCTTCTTGTCCTACCCTCAGGTGCATTGGAGAATAGCTTGACTCCCTCTTCTTTATGGCAGCCCCTGAGCTATGGGAACACTGTTATCATGTCTCCCCTAGTCCTTCTTTTCATCAGACTAGACATACCCAATTCCAGCAACCGTTCTTTATATGTTCAGCCTCCAGTCCCCTAATCATCTTTGTTGCTATTCTCTGCACTCTTTCTAGAGTTGCCACATCTTTTTTACATCGTGGCGACCAAAACTGGATGCAGTATTTTAAGTGTGGCCTTACCAAGGCATTATAAAGTGGTATTGACACTTCACATGATCTTGATTCTATCCCTCTGTTTATGCAGCCTAGAACTGTGTTGGCTTTTTGACAGCTGCTACACACTGCTGGCTCATATTTAAGTGATTGTCCACTAGGATTCCAAGATCCCTCAGTTGAGCAAGGTACCACATATACTGTACCTGTGCAAGTACTTAGGAATTTCTGGGTGTTACCTCAATAATTTCAGAAAATGCTGATCATACTACTTTGATAGCTAGAAGTGAGGAAGACTTAAAGATTCTCTTGCTAAAGATGGGAGAAGACAGTACAAAAACTGGTGTTCTGCTCAGTAGGAAGTAGTCGTTCAAATAACTGGTGAAAGTTTCACATCTGATGTTATATTGCTGAACTTCCAGGTAGCAAAATCCTCAAATATGTTGCTTCTTCAAGCTTTGCGGCAGGATTTTTAAATGCAAAAATGTCCCATCCAATGCATATGCCTTACAAATAGTGCTATAAGGTTGACGTTTCAAACAATAAATGTTAAATCTATGTTGAGCAATACAGGCAGAAAACTAAATCAGCAATAGTTTATTAAATAAGTTTTGTGACTTTTTATGTTCTTTATTCTTTATGGATTCTTCCTCCTCCTCCCCCTCCTCCTCCCCCTCCTCCTCTCTTCTCCCTGATCCCCTCTTCCTCCTTTTGCTTCTATTGTTTTCTATGGATAATTTAATTTTTTTAAACTTAAAACTCATCCCTTTAATTTCTCAGTAGATGGGGGGATATTGTACCATAAATCTTTGGTGGGTGATTATAATAAATTTAAAATTAATTACATCACATCGATTGCTGTCACATCTACTTGGGATGAAACCCATTAAAATAAATGCTTTCTTTCAAGTTTCCTGTGGTAAAACATTCCTTTCAAATTTTGCTGCATCAGGACATGGAACACTTACAAGGCTGAGATTTGATCTGTCAGGGCACAGGAAATGTGAAAAATTCTGATACAGTATTCAGAGTGACACACTTTGGCTTTGAGCTTGCAACACATTATTTTTTATTCTGTGTATATTTTTGCTCCCAGTTTGCTATTCTCCAGATACATTGAGCCTACAACTCCCAGAATTCCCAGTCAGAATGGAAGGTGCCAAACTGAGGAAGCTATTCTGGCACTCTTTCCTTGGAATAAGACTTGAAGTGGTTAAAAGATTTCAGACTGCCAGGATTGGGAATTTTCCTACCTGGCAGAAAAGGCTAGAATAATCTTGCCAGAAACATGTCAGAAGGAATCGCAAACAGCATTTATTCTGCTGTGGTAACACAATTAAGTTGCCAAAGATTTATATGATATTCATTTAATTTCACAACAAACTTATGATGACTTTTTCCCCCTTCTGTTCAATCATGTCTGATTCCACTGGACAACAAAGATTTTGCTTCCTGAACCCTTTTGAGGGTGTCTTTATAGATGTTTGGCTGCTAATCATGAAAATAAACTCTAGTTTAAGCTATCATGTACTGCTTTATAGAAATCTTCTGTTTTTACACAATGGCCATGTACCCACTTCAGTACCTGTTGGCTATATTGCATACATGAAAGAAACATACGAAAACATATGGACCGGATGTACTTCATCCACCTATGGAACTGTTGTTGAAGCACATTTGGTACACCTAGTACAGGGGTCAACAACCTTAAGCAATCAAAAAGCCATGAAGGTCCTAATCAGAAGCCCCCTGTTCAATTCTGGAGCCAACCGGAAGTCCAGTTTTCTCCCACCATAAAGTCTCCTCCTAGCACGGCATCCTTTTTCCTATGCTGACCAAAAGTCTGGTTCCCTCCACCATAGAGTCTCCTCCTAGCGTGGCACACTTTTTCCTCTACCTGTCCTAACCAAAACCCCTATCAATTGTGGAGTTGACCAGCGACAAGGAGCCACAGCAGAGGGATGAAAGAGCCACATGCAGCTCCAGAGCCATGGGTTGCTGACCCCTGACCTAGTACAACTGCAATATCTGTGGCAATCTAAAAATAATGGCTCTGCTGTTTGAAATGTAGGTCAAATATACCAAGTACTGTTGTTACTTTTCTGAATGGGACAGCCGTGCGTGAGAGTCACATTACATTAAAAAAGAAATGCCTACTCTGAAAGAATTTGGTTCAAGGATAGAAGAACATGAACCACTTGTGGACTTGACAAAGCTATTTTTGCCTCTGCTTCACATAAAACTCAAACTTACGTCAAATTTTATGAAAGCGATGAACAAAGATGGTGAAGATTTTCATTATTTGAGACAGATGTTTCCAAGAATAACTGATTCCAAGATTAAGGAAGGCATTTTTGTTGGTTCATAGATGGTCCATAGATCAAATAGGTTATCAATGATAAGTGGTTTGAAAATCTGTTGAACTCTAGTGTGGCTAGAGAAAAACATTCAAGGATGTCATTGAGAATTTCAGGAAGCAAAACTTGAAAAAGAGATGGCCTGGACAAGTCCCTGCAGTTTTCTTGCCATTGCCTCCTTCCTGGGGGATGAGAGAAAATGACTAGCCCAAGGTCACCCATCTGGCTTTGTGCCTAAGGCAAATCTACTATTCCCAGTCTTCTAGTTTCTAGCCTGATGCCTTAACCACTACATTGAACTGGCTCTCTTTTTTATGGCTTAGTCTACTTTTATATGCATTGCAAACATTCCTTAAGCAGTAAAGACATGTTTTATTCAATTACCTTAGTGGAAGAGAGAAGGATAAAAATATACCAATTAGTCATCAAGGTGCTATTGGGAAATCTTATGGTCTATGCTTCATTGAGCTTGACTTGAAGAAGCTGCACTGGTCCAAATGGTTGTGTTTAGTTATATGCTCTTTAAATGAGTTAATTAATTGAAATGCCTACAAGGAAAGCCAACTTGATTTTATTTCAGTTAAGTCTTCTTATTAATGAGAGGAGCTTATATGGGAGGTAGCACATTTTGAACAAATATGTTCATTAGAAATAATGGCCTGCTGTTGCTTCTGCTTATGGAATGTGATAAGTATGCTTTTATTCTTCCTTTGCACTTCAAATGCCATTTCCATTTGCAGAGAACTGGAAAAACAAAATAAATGCATACAAATGTAACTGAAAAACCAGCCAAGTGATTTGTTTATAAAAAGGAATCAATAGCAATTTCACATAAACTAATGAGAGGTCACAGAACACTTAAATCTTTGTTCTTTGACCGAAGTCTTCTAGCATCCAGATTTTTTCTTTTTGTGTTTTTAAACCACAGTATTTAAGAGGAGGTTGAATTATAGACTTCTTCACCTTACTGAAAACTTCATTTATGTGACTAACCTTTTGTAAACATTCTTAGCCACAGCACATAGCGCAATGACCAATTTCAGATTTCTGGCAGAAGCCAACAGATATGAAACCTGGTAAAGGTCTTTGAAAAGGCACAAACATGGATGAAGGACTAATATCAGCCTTAAGTTTCATAAGGCTGCATTGAACCAGCGTTTAGCTGGAATGAAAGCTTTAGAAAACTAGGCTTGTTCAAAGAATCCATGGCATTGATTTTCTTAATATAGGTTAGATAGAGCTGCCCGGAGAGGCAATACCGTCTTAGTGTTATGCTCTAAAAACAACAAGATATTTGTAAGTTCCTAAGGAACTGACCATCCATGCTGATAAAAATGGAATCAAGAATAAGACAGGAGGATGATTTGTATTGCTGAGAAGTATTTAATTGATAATTGACAAAATATTTCAGAATCATTTAGTCCTTAATGCCTACCATTGTTATTCATCCTTTTGACCCCTCCCCTCCATTTTTTCCAGTTCATTTGTATTAATTATAGTGGATGATTAGAAATATTGCTGGTCTATTGAGACAGATTGGGTAGATGTCCACATGCATTAACATGTGGACTGTTCATTTTATTGATAGGGAAACATCAAGTAGATATTTCAGTAGAAATATGTAGTCTTTGCATAGAAGAGGTCTCTAATACTCTCTTCGGTTCACAACAAAAATAACAATATCAGAAAAATACCAATTTCCTGGATGGCAGATTTTCCAGATGTTGGATTTCAACTTGTATCCTGCCTAGTCATCATATTCATCATATTCAATGGTAGGGATGATGACACCTTCCCATGATTTCCAGTGTGTTGTAATTCATCATTTGTTATTTATACTAGAAAACTCAGAGATAGTGTTGATTCAGCATAAGAAATATGTCACGTCCCTACAATTATTTTGGTTATACATTTTTGATGCCATTTTGATTTTATTTTAATATACAATATACGGATAGACCTCGACGCATGAGCACAATTGAACCCAAAATTTCTGTTGCTGAATGAGACAGTTGTTAAATGAGTTTTGCCTCATTTTATGAACTTTCTTGCCAGAATTGTTAAATGAATCATTGCAGTTGTTAAATTAGTAACATGGTTGTTAAGTGAATCTGTCTTCCCCACTTCGCTTGTTAGAAGTTTGCAAAAGGTGATCATATGGTATCGGGACACTGCAATTGTCCCATAAATATGAACCAGTTGCCAAGAGAACCATTTTGATCATGTGACTATGGGGATGCTGCAATGGTCATAAGTGTGAAAAATGGTCATAAGTCATCTTTCTCACTGTTCCATTGTAACATCAAACAGTCACTAAATGAATGGTTATAAGTTGAGGACTACCTGTTGCAAGCAGCATATTGTTACCCAAATGCCCAGAATACTGAAAAGTATCTAGAAAAAAGCTTTCCTTTATATGAGAGCTATTGACAGCAACCCAGTAAAGCTAACTATTATTCTTAGAAAAGCCAGAGATGCTCTCTATAGCCTTTAATAGTTTCAAAGTGTCAAAAGTTGTCCCATCAATGCAGCCATACTGAAGCTTAGAAGGCTATCAAGACTTAGGAAACTACTTCTCTAATAGCTCTGAGTCAGAATGGGACAACTTGCCACAGCCAACTCACTGTGGCCAACTCGCCATGGCCAAATCACCATGGTCTAATCACCACGGCCAACTTTCCATAGCCAACCAGTGGTGGGATTCAAAATTTTTTACTACTGGTTCTGTGAGTGTGGCTTGGTGGGCATAGCATGGCTTGGTGGGTGTGGCTTGGTGGGCGTGGCAGGGGAAGGATACTGCAAAATCCCCATTTCCTCCCGATCAGCTGGGACTTGAGAGGTAGAGAATAGATGGTGGCAGGGCCAGTCAGAGGTGGTATTTACCAGTTCTCCAAACTACTCAAAATTTCAGCTACGGTTTTCCAGGAGTTTCCTGCTGAAACTCACCTCTGTGGCCAACTCCCCGGGGAACAACTTGCTGCAGGACAATTTAACAGCACTATTTAATTATTTAAAAGAAACAAAAAAACATTTTAGTTTTTGCAACTCACATTTCATTCTAGTCCCTCCTTTTGCAACCTTTCTTTAATGATTCTATTCCACTATTTTTTTGATATTAATGTAACTCTTTTCCTGCAGCGAGTTGGCTATGTTGAGTTGTCCTGCAGTGAATTGACTGCAGCAAGTTGACCATTGCAAGTTAGCCGTGGCAAATTGTCATAGACCTATTCTGAGAAGGGCACCATACAATGATCACATCATATCTTTGAAAATCTCTGGGCTATCAAAGTAAGATGCAATGGGAAATCAACCTAGTTCAGCAAAGTTGATTAGCATTTGATAAAAGGTTATGTTAATATTTTTGTATTGATTTGGATTTGACACTTCCACCCAGTTCTGAGAGACAGTCTATATTCCCCACAGTGTAATCAATCAATCAGTCAATCAATCAAGAGCTGAGCAGTGTGTTCTTAGACTTCTTTTTTGTAATGGATGAATACAACAGCGAGCACTTGAGTATTCCTTCAACTGAGAATTAATATACTATGATAATAAAGAAAAATGACAATGTCCCAGTTAATTTAATGATTTAAAGTGTTTAAGATCAGGAAAAAGCTATAGAAATAAACAACGCTCAATCAGAAATTACTTAAAATAATTGGGCATGTCTTGTTTACAGAAGCAGAAAGTATGATAAATCATTTGAATTTTCAGTGAAATCTGGAAAGGGATGGAGATCTCTATCACCATGTAAATCTGCTGCACTGAAATATGATGTGCACAACTCAAAATGCATAAGAGGTTATTAGCATGATATCAATTTGATATATTTTTAATCATTTAAATTTTTAATAATTTTTAAATATTTTTATTAAAAATTTAGTTACAACAGTAAATATAATACAAACTATAAAACAAAAGGAAAAAGGGTACAAAAATATGAAAGGGAAAAGAAAAAGAAAGCAACTTCGCTTTCTTTTGAAAGCGAAGTTGAATCTGAGTGAGACAAAATCGCTCAGATTTGGGAAGGCTTGGGCTCCGATTGGGTGGGCTCAGATGGGGTGACGGAGGTGGGTCTTGAGAGTGTTATCTGGGAGGAGTTTGACTCTGGGAGGTTGTGGACAGGATTCTGGGTAGGTTGATCTCTTCCATATGTTTATTGGACCCATGTGGATGATTATTAACGCTTCTTTGAGTGAGGGTTTCCTCCCCTCCACCCTGAAAGAGGCAGTGGTGAGGCCCCTCCTCAAGAAGCCTTCTCTGGACTCGGCTGTATTAGCGAACTATCGTCCAGTCTCCAACCTTCGCTTTGTGGTGAAGGTTGTTGAGTGTGTGGTGGTGCAGCAACTCCCCCGGTACCTGGATGAAGCTGTCTATCTAGATCCGTTCCAGTTGGGCTTCAGGCTGGGATACAGCACGGAAACGGCATTGGTTGCATTGGTTGATGATCTTTGGAGGGCTCCGGAGAGGGGGTGCTCCTCTGTCTTAGTCCTATTGGACCTCTCAGTGGCTTTTGATACCATCGATCATGGTGTCATGCTGCGCCAGCTGGAGGGGTTAGGAGTGGGGGGCACCATGCTGCGATGGTTCTCCTCCTTCCTCTCCAGTCGGACGCAGTCTGTGTTGGCAGGAGGACAGAGGTCGATGTTGAGGCGCCTTATTTATGGGGTGCCACAAGGATCGGTCCTCTCGCCCCTTTTGTTCAACATTTATGTGAAGCCACTGGGGGAGATCTTCCGTGATTTTAGGGTGAAGTGTCATCTGTACGCTGATGATACTCAGCTGTACATCTCCAACCCAGACCACCCCAATGATGCCCTTGACGTTATGTCCCGATGTCTGGAGGCCGTACAGATCTGGATGGGGAGAAACAGGCTCAGACTCAAACCCTCCAAGACTGAGTGGCTATGGCTCCTGGCATCCCGGTATAGCCAGCTGGTTCCATTGCTGGCTATTGGGGGTGAAACTTTGGCCCCCTTGGAGAGGGTTCTCAATCTGGGTGTCCTCCTGGATGCACGGCTGTCTTTAGAAGACCATATGATGGCTGTAGGCCAGGGGGCTTTCTGTCAGGTTTGCCTGATTTACCAATTGCATCCCTTTCTGGACAGGGATGCCCTGCGCACGGTCACTCATGCCCTCGTCCCATCCCGTCTGGACTACTGTAACACTCTCTACATGGGGTCCCCCTTGAAAGGCACTCGGAGGCTCCAACTGGTCCAGAACGTGGCCGTGCGGGTGATTATGGGAGCAACTCGATGTACCCACGTGACACCTCTCCTGTGCAAGCTGCACTGGCTCCCAGTGGTCTTCCGGGTGCGGTTCAAGGTGTTGGTTACCACCTTTAAAGTGCTCCATGGCTTAAGACCCAGATACTTACGGGATCGCCTTCTGCCACCAATATCCTCCCACTGATCAACACGCTCCTGCAGAGAGAGACTCCTCAGGGTGCCATCGGTTAAACAATGTAGACTGGCAACCCCCAGGGGAAGAGCCTTCTGTGTGGGGGCACCCACCCTCTGGAATGAACTGCCCCTGGGGATACATATGATTCCCGACCTGTGTACCTTTCGCCATGCCCTTAAGACTGCTATTTTAACAGGCTGGACTGGTTTAAAAAGAACTTGGATGGGGATGTTTTAAACTTGTGGGTTTTTAATGGAAGGGCCATAAGTATTTAATTTGTTTTAATTGCTTTTAAATTTTGTATCTTATATTGTTTTATCATGGCTGTACACCACCCTGAGTTGTTCGGGAGAAGGGCAGTATAAAAATTGAATAAATAAATAAATAAATAAATAAACAAATAAATAAATAAATAAATAAACAAACTTCTACACATATCACACCTAGAATAAGGAACTTCATAATTTCTTCCTTCCTCTTAATTAACAAATATAAAACTCTTCATCTCATAACTTATCACTTAACTATGGGTAAAGTCAACAATTATCGTCTTTTTCAATCCAGATAGCAGCAAAAAGTCCAGACAGAGCTCTAAAATAACATTCCACACCTCAACTTTTACCTGTAAGCAAAATAACATTTTAAAGACATAAAGTGGTCCTGGTATTCTTGTATAAACAAAAAACTAGCATGACAAAGAGGGGCCTTTTCTTCTTTAAAAAAAACAAGCTTACAAATATCTCTTACTTCTAGAGTAACTGTAGGGAAAAAAAGCTTAAACCCCATGTTAAACATAAACAGGTACAATACACAGCTTTTTTTCTATTCCAAATGCTAACAATTCCAAAGAAAACCACACCAAATAGCAACATACATCAATGAAGTAAACATTCCATAACTCAACTCATGACTATAAAGAATTTTACATTTAGCAATATAAAGTAATCCTATATCCTAATATGAACAAAAGACTAAAATAACATATCCTCATAACAAAGAAGGATAATATATCCTTTAAAAAGAACAAGTTCACAAAGTTAAAACACTGTATTAGGAAAATGTAAGTAATACACAACATTTTTCCAGTCCAGATATCAGCAAATTCAGAAAGAACAACATAGCAACATGTTCCATTTGAACTCTGGTCAAATAAAGCAACTTGGTATTTTTACATTAAAAAAAAGTTCTTTAATTTATTCAGATGGTTATTGATCTTTGTTACAAATTTCTTTGTACTTTAAGCATACTAATTTGTAAGTCCAGCAAAATAAATAAATAAATAAATAAATAAATAAATAAATAAACAAACAAACAAATAAATAAATAAATAAATCCAATTGCTTTCTAGGATTGTCACTTTTATTTTGTTCTTAATTTTTAAAGCTCATCCATTTTTTTTCTTTATCTCTAATGATAAATTCTTATTTAAATTCTCATTTATGTTGTTCTCAGGTAGATTTTGTTGTATATCTTTTTCTGTAGCATCTTTGTTGGGAACAGATTGGTTCCCAAAAGACACAACTGTGCTGATATAATTGACTGAAAGTCTAGTTGCAATTCCCAGTACAGTTCCTCAAACATATTGCTGAATGCCATTATAAGTTACTTGTCTTGTTATGTCTCTGTCAAAATCAGCTCTATTCTACCACAAAACTGCATTTATTCTTTAAAATTAATTTCAAAGATTTAATACTCAAAACCCAATATTCCAATATTATCTAAATCACCCAAAACTTCCTGTAGTCAAAACCTTGTCTTGCTTTTCTGCTGTTCATTTTAAACTCTTAAAAATTATAAAGATACATCTTCATTTTCTTATATTAAGAATTGAAGGAACTCATTGGTATTTGCAGTCTTGCCACTTTGAAGATGTCAAACTTCTTTGAGGCAGTTAATAGGCAATTTCCAAAAGTGGTTAGGAAGGGAAGTGTGAACTTAATGTGCTTTAAAAAGATTCTGGGGATGGAACCATTACAGCAAATTCCCTCATCTTCCAATTCTCTCACTTTCCGAGACCACTATATTGCAATCTTCTCATGGGAAGCAACCATAAGTTTTTGATACTTTACAAATGAAGGCAAATATTTGTGCCCCAAGATAATATTGGAGAATCCAATCTGGATCGGTCACCAGGACCAGAGCTTAGTCTTCCAAGCTTTCAGACTCATTCTGGAACCACTCCTCAGGAAACTTCTCTTTCACATTCTGGTGAGAGAGGCGTTCCCTGAGGATAGGCTCCATCATGAGTCTGAGAACTTAAAGTCTATAGAGATTCTCAATCATCCAGATCATGGTTGTCCCAAAGATGCTTTTTCAAAAGTCAACTGGACTTTCTTTGTTTTTCCTTGAAGACATTCTACTTCTCATCCAAGAATCTTGTTCAGTTCTAGAAGCTTCTTGGATAAGAAGAGAAATGTTTTCAAGGAAAAACAAAGAAAGTCCAGTTGCCTTTCAAAAATCACCTTTGGAACAAAAATTTGGAAAACTAAACCTCTGGTCTCTGTGACCAACCCAGATTGGATCCTTTGTTACTTCAACTTGTTGAAATTTAGTTAAGTTTCTGAAATCCAGGAACAAAATGTCAGTATTCAGGGCAGTTTATCTTACAACCAATTTAAACTTGATTTTCTTGAGAATAGTTTTGTCAGGATTACAATAGTCCTTGATTTACATTCATTGAGTGACCACTCAAAATTATAGCAGCACTGAAAAATGTAATTTACAACTGGTCCTCACACTTACAACCATTACAGCATCCCCACAGTCATGTGATCAGAATTTGGATGTTTGGCAACCAACGTGTATTTACAATGCTTGTGACATTCTGGGCTCATGTGAGGTGATTGCTATTTATGAACTTGCCAGCTGACATCCTACAACAGGGGTGTCAAACTCGATTTCATTGAGGGCTGCATCAGGGTTGTGGCTGAATTTGGGAGGCTGGGATAGGTGTGAACAGGGTGGGCATGGCCAGCTCGACATTATTTGTGCTGGGGCACCTGTGGTGACCTGAGCACTCTTCCAGCAAAAACTGGCTCTCGAGCTCTGTTTTTGGCTGCAACGGCTTCTTGCAACCTTCTGCCAGTGAAAATGGAGCTCAGGAAGACCATCCACAGCCCTCACGAGGTCCATTTTCAGCTGTGATGGCCTCCTGTAACCCTCTGCCAGTGAAAATTGAGCTTGGGAGAGCCGTGGACAGTCCTCCCGAGGTCTGTTTTTTCTCTAGCACCATGGCTTCAGTGTTTCCAGGTCACCCTTGTGGGTCAGATCTAAACACTCTGTGGGCTGGATTTGGCCCATGGGCCTTGAGTTTGACACCCCTGTCCTACAAGCAAAGTCAATTCAGGAAATCAGATTTGCTTAATGACCTCATGATCCACTTAATAAGTGCAGTGATTTGCTTAAGAAGCATGACCAAAAAAAAGTGATAAAATTGGGTATGACTTACTTAAGAACCACCTTGCTTAGCAATGGCAATTCAAGGACTACTTATATTCATTATGGCTTAGCTATAGCTGTTTGAGTCATTAACATGGTTAATGGTTTCTAATGTTTTCCTCTTTCTCTCACCTGTTTATGATCTTGCTGTGTCAGTAAGGAAGGGGGGGGGGTCAATTTCATATCACCATTTGAACGCAGTCTTTCATTTGTACTATTTCTGATAATGGGTAGGTCTACAAATAGCCAAAAATACCACAATGTTCAGAAACATCAATAATGCACCTTAAATAAAAGCAATGAATGGTTCTAGAAAGGACAAGAAGCAAAGATCAATAGAATGGTCAGGAAATGTGGCATGTTGGTTTTAGGAATTAAAAATTATCTTATGCCTTATACTAAATGGAAAGTAAGACAATCTTTATTATGTTTTAGGTAAGCTGCCTTTTTGGATATATTTGCAAGCATTACCCAGCTAAAATTACAAAATATGCACCCAAAAGTATTATTAAGGTTGCAGGAACCCAGTGCCGTCTCTAAAAAAGATAAATGTGATGTCTTTATAACTTTACATACTTTTTATTAAGGGGTAAAATATTGCCAATTACAGCCCTTCAAGGCATGTGGGGTATAAGCATTGCATCTGTCTCCAGTGCTCTGTCTTTTCCTGGGATGATGGCTATACACCATCTTTTTGCAGCTGAAATCAAACCACTGATCAAGGAGAGATTTTATTTATTTTATTTTATTTTAATTTGTCGAGTACATATTAAATAATACATATAAGTATAAGCATGAATTGAATACATAAAATGAGTACAATTAAAGGGAACATTAGGACAGGGATGGTAGGCACGCTGGTGCTCTTATGCACACCCCTTACGGACCTCTTAGGAATAGAATGAGGTCAACAGTAGACACTTTTAGGTTAAGGTTTTGGGATGAGACCACAGAGTCTGGTAGTGCATTTCAGGCATTAACAACTCTGTTGCTGAAGTCATATTTTCTGCAATCGAGTTTGGAGCGGTTCACTTTAAGTTTGTATCTATTGTGTGCTCGTGTATTGTTGTGCTTGAAGCTGAAGTAGTCATTGACAGGTAGGACATTGTAGCAGATGGTTTTATGAGCTATGCTTAGGTCATACCAAAGACGGCATAGTTTTAAATTTTCTAAACCCAGAATTTCAAGTCTGGTGGCATAGGGTATTTTGTTACAAACAGAGGAATGGAGGACTCTTCTTGTGAAATATTTCTCGAAATGCTCAATTTTATTAATGTCTGATATGCAGTGCAGGTTCCAGACAGATGAGCTGTATTCGAGAATTGGTCTAGCAAATGTTTTGTATGCTCTGGTTAGTAGTGTAATATTACTGGAGAAGAAGCTATGCAAGATTAGGTTTACAACCCTTAATGCCTTTTTGGCAATGTTGTTACAGTGGGCTTTGACACTTAGATCATTTGATATGAGTAGTCCAAGGTTCTTGACAGAGTGAGGGTCATCTACAAAGTCATATCCACTCAGCTTGTATTTAGTGTTCTGATTCTTTTTGCCAATGTGTAAGACAGAGCATTTGTTGGTTGAGATTTGGAGTTGCCAATTTTTTGACCATTCTGACACAAAGTCAAGGTCTTTTTGAAGGGTAGCAGCATTGTTGGTAGTGTTAAATAGTTTAACATCATCAGCGAAGAGAACACAGTTACTTATAATATGATCACAAAGGTCATTTATGTATAGTATGAAGAGTGTTGGTCCTAGAACTCTGCCTTGGGGGACACCGCTATTAACAGGTCCAGGATTTGATAGGGCACTCCCTATTTTGACTGCTTGTTGTCTGTTTGACAGAAACACAGTTGTCCAATTATGGAGGGGTCCGGAGATGCCATAGAATTTTAGTTTTAGAAGTAGTTGGTCATGTACCACTGAATCAAAGGTTTTACAGAAGTCTATGTAAATTGTATCTATTGCTTTGCCCTGATCAAGATTTGTAGTCCATATGTTTTTGCAGTGTCGAAGTTGTAGATTACAGGTACTTTTTTTCTGAAACCAAATTGTTTATTAGAGAGTAGATTGTTTGTTTCTAGGTGGAGAGTAATGGATTGGTTGATGATTCAACCTAGCAATAAGGAGAAATTTTCTGACAGTGAGAACAATCAACCAATGGAATAACTTGCCTTCAGAAGTTGTGGGAGCTACATCACTGGAGGCTTTCAAGAAGAGATTGGACTGCCATTTGTCAGAAATAGTGTAGAGTCTCCTGCTTGGGCAGGGGGTTGGACTAGATGACCTACAAGGTCCCTTCCAACTCTGTTAATCTAATTACTGCACAATCCTATTGACAGCTGCATTATATTCTGAGATATTATGTTTCTAGAATATTATGATGCTAGAGAGCTAAATCCAATTAGTGTCACACTAAGGTCATTCTTTAGGAATGTCACACTGCTAAAAAAATGACCTTTTTATTTCCAAAATGTGTGCGCCTGCGCATGTGCATATGCAGGTGTGTGTGTGTTTAATCCCTGGAATCAGATTTTCTGGCATGTCCTAAAAATGATAAAATTGCCCTTCCACCTGCAGCCTTTCATGCTATCTCCCACACCATTTTAAAATGTCCTATGACCATCTGGAACAGATTAGGGGGAGATGTGAAGGTTATAGGAGGGAAGGGAAGTCACCCAAATATGCCTCCTCCTTGTTACATGAATGGCAGATTCCACCTGGCCGAAGAATTTGCCATCAAAGAGTTTTCCAGTGACACCACAGGATAGATAAATTTCAAGACATGTTCAGTGGAGCAGAATGCCTTGGAAATTTAAGAGGTCTCTCATGGTAATAAAAGAGAAAGTATCACGATCTTCCTCAATCTTGTGTTTTTAGCTCCAAAATAACCCCCCAAATTTATCATCTCTCCCCCCCGCCCCCGCATTCTGTTCTACAGTTTAGGACAAATTAGAATACAGTACATTTGGATTATTCAAATATGATATGATTTTTAATCCAGTGATATAGATGATTTTGTTAATTAAAAGAAAATAAGTAAATTATACCCTATTAAATCCTGAATTGGCAACTACGATTTGTAGGTCTGTAGGCTACAGTGGAATTCAAAGCATACCAAACCAAATTCTACCCTAAAAGAAAGCAATAATAGTTCAATTTCAAATTGCTGCCAGCTTCATATCCATGAATTCACCAGGAACTGAACTCAATTTGAAGAGTTCACTTTTATTGCAAATTTAAATAAATTCAAGTGAGTACAAGCATGAGTTGTGATATTATAAATACAGTATAAGCATAAATTAATGATAAACATTCTTTGGAAAATCCCGCTAGATTTCGCCCTCCTGATATGTGCTCTTCATTAATGTTAATAATTGTACAATCTTGAGCAAAAGACAGCTGTTATATTAATTGAGGCTCTGGCTGTGATGGTATTTACCTCTTTTCCTCTAGGGGAAAAAAGTTTTAATTATATTTCCCATTAATTATATTTTATTCATGCTCAACCTCCAAAGTTATATTGATGACATGATGGTATTTCCTAATTATCATAATTGCAGCTTCATGGAGTGGTTAGAGGCTAAATGTTGAGCGTTGGTATTAAAGCCATATGTAAGCATGTATGTGTATGAATACAGATACACAAATACTTCAATTATTCCTGAGAAAAGTCATTATACTATATGAAGCCACCCACAATGTTTTCAAATTGCTAGATGTAGATATTCTACGTTCTTGCCCATTTGCCAACACAGTTTTGAATCCATCACCTGTTTAGAGCTATTTCTGAATTTTCTTTGAATGATGCATTTCATTGCGTGTGTTCAGATTCCACACAAGGATGTAGACTGCCATCAGTTGCCTGTTAATGCCTTCCGACAACTCCTTATCCACATTAAGATTTGAACAGCCCTTTAGACAGATTACATCTATTCAAGTACATCTCATTTTTCTTCCTTAATTGATTCACACACAAACATACATGAATTCTTAACACAAGTTAAGAGTTGAACTCATTTGTGCTCTTTCTGGGCAAAATTGATTTGTGGGTTGCCCCTGGTTCAGACCGGTTTGCAAGAACCGGTAGTAAAACTGGTGGGAGGCTCCACCCACTGACCCAGACATCATCATAGGTGATCTGCACACATGCAGAAGAGTGTGCACGCGGGCAAACCGCTGGTAAAGGTAAGTTGAACCCACCTCTGACAGAATTATCTCAATGACATGGCATGTTTATGCCGCATATATGGTTTTTTTTTTTTTTACAAAATGACCAGATATGTTCAGATGTTTTTTTGAATACAAAATTGCTTACAGTTGTAAGTCCTTTTTAAAAATAATAATAATAAAAGCTTCTTTCTGCAACTAACATCTGCTTTTTCTAGGGTCTGCCTTGCAGCAGAAGGGATTCTGTCATTCATAGATGAGGCTTACATTGCACTAGAGCAGGGGTCCCCAACTCCTGGTCCATGGACTGGCAACAGTTCATGGCATGCCAACAGCTAGTCCATGCAAACAAGCAAAGCCCCATCTGTAGGATGCAGGCAGCACACAGAAACACACCCCCTCTGGTTTGCAGAAAAACATCTCTCCACATAACCGGTCCTGGTGCCCCCAAAGCTAGAAGCTGTTGCATTAGAAAATGCAGTCAAGTCTTTAAATCGGGGTGTTTGCAATCAAAGGCTCATAGGCTGCATTTGTACTGCCTAGCATCCTGAGATTGTACCAGTGAGAATTAAAAGCAAAATGGCTGCCTTTGGCAGGACATTTTCTCCTTGTTAAAAATAAAGGTAAGGATTGAACAGAGGCAAATGTCTCTGTTTCTGCTCACAGTTACACACAAAAAAACCCCCTATCTTATACCTCCAGCATAACTTTGGATATTTTGTGTAGAACTGGGAGAATTTATATTCTACCTGACTACCTGTAAAATGAAGACTGTGCCCTTCGCTTTTAGGAATCTCAGGTTGCAATGCCATTTCAAGACAGATTGCCTAAAGTTGCTTGAAACAACCAAACTAAAAACTATTGACAAAAGTACTGTAATTACAACCACCCAGAAAAGAAAACTGGTAGAAACTAAGATAATAAGAAGAGCGGGGGGGGGGGGGGGGGCAGGAAAGGGACAAGGAAAAACTGGTGTCGAATACTGACTTAAGAAAAAGCCCTCCAAAAGAATTCACATTTTCTCAGAAGTCAGCAACTAGCCATCCTGGATACTAAAAAAAATATGCTGCTTTGTTATAATGCATCAAAATAGATGCATTACAAGATCCGTGGTGGTGCAGTGGTTAGAATGCAGTACTCTGGGCTACTTCTGCTGACTGCCAACTGCCTGCAATTTGGCAGTTTGAATCTCATCACGTTTAAGGTGGCTTCAGCCTTCCATCCTTCCGAGGTGGGCAAAATGAGGACCCAGATTGTTGTTGGGGGCAAGATGACTCTGTAAACCACTTAGAGAGGGCTGTAAAGAACCATGAAATGGTATGCAAGTCTAAGTGCTATTGCTATCAAAATCATTTGCTCTTCTTCCTCTACCAACCCAAGCAGAAAAATCAGTCATCTCAGAACTCCTAGATCTTTTGTAGATAAAAATAATTTTTATATACAATCTTTCCCTTTGCAATACAGAGATTCTCTTGTTTTTTGTCTCCTTCCTCTTATTCAAATGTAGGGATCTTGTAGTTTACAGAGATTGCTTTTCTTCCCCGCCTCGGCTTTCAGGCAATGCGATTCTGTGTTTATACAAACGCTTCCAAATGCAGTATATTGCATATATCAATATTTACCCAGCAGGAAATTACCATGACAAGTGTGAAAATAAAGCTATGTTTGCCTTATAATGAATAGCTGTATACACAGTATGATAAACAAGCGGATACAATTCAAATATAATTCATTTCAATTTATGGGTACAAATGCTTGGTATTATAGTGACGCCTTGTAAATTGGTGCTGAAATGTGCCAACCAGGCAAAAAAATAAATAAATAAATGTTAATGCTCTGCTGAGAGCAGGCAGAAGAGAGTCACAGAGATGTATTCCTATGTTGGATGCCCAAGGGAAGAGGTCAAGATCAACCTGACTATTCTGACCCAGCCTTCTCAAGTAATGATAAGCAGCTTACTCATGAGTAAAACAAAACAGGGCAGGAACAGTTTTTTATTCACGTGAATAAACAAGATTCAAACATAATTAGTCCCAACAAACCTGGTATTGGCCAAGGAATCCAAATTGTTTGTTGCATAGTAGAAAACGAACAGTTTTCTTTGACAACTGGCCACTCCCAAACCCCTACTATTTATTTCCCAGCCAGGGAAGAGCTGATTAGCATTTACGATTTCTTTCCCTGGAAGCTGGCTTATTGCCTTCCGTTGCTCTCCTCTCTACACATACGCGACTCTGGGGATGGGCCCCATTTGTTCCTCTCCCTTGCTCAGTTTAGGCCCTGAAGACAGCTGCCTCTCCACCTGGGGGAGGATGGAAGGCCCCGGCTCTTCCTCTGTCTCTGATGCTGTTTTCCTATCAGAGCCTTCCAAAGGTTCCGAAGCTGGCCCAGGCTCTCCCTCCATCTCCTCCTTGTCTGACTCTGCTGCTAGCTCTGCTGGCAGCCAATGGGCCACAACAGCTATTAGGAAGTGAGACACCTTTGAGCGAAAGGATAGAGAGATCAAGGATAGAGGTAAGATAGAGGAAAGGATAGAGATCAAGGGGTGGTCCTTTGAACTAGGCAGAAACAGAGGTTGCCCACTGTGCAGAAGGAAGATTCGATTGCTAATCAGGTTGCCTTTCAGGAGTCCTCACCTACAACCCATTCGTTTAATAACTATTCAAAGTTCCAACAGCACTGAAAAAAGTGGCTTATGACCAATTGTCACCCTTACAAACATTGCAGCAGCAGCTTCCTGGTCATGAGATCAGAATTCAGGGACTTGGCAACTGGCAGGTATTCACGATGGTTGCACTATCCCAGGATCACCTGATCGCCATTTGTAACCTTCCCAGCTGGCTTCCAACATGCAAAGTCAACGGGAAAGCCAGATTTGCTTAATAGCTACACAATGCGCTTAACCACGGTGGCAAAAAAAAAGGTCAAAAATTGAGGTGCAAGTCACTTAACTGTCTCACTTAGAAACAGAAATTTTGGGCTCAGTTGTGGTCGTAAGTCAAAGACTACCCGTATGGAAGAAGTGGTACTACTCTACATCAGACAGCAAAATGTGTTAGGGCTAGGCTGTTCTGAGGAAGGATGATCTCCTCTTTCAACCTTCCTTCTCCCTGTGCAGGTCACAATGAAAGACCAGCACAATCGTCTTTTTTTCCCCTACTAACACCCCAGCTGTTGGTCCCTGCATGCCTAGGGCTTAAATTCAAGGCTGCTCTTGTATTGCAAACAGTCAACAGAACAGATGTGCATAGACTAGTGGCAGAGATTAGTACCTGTAATTGCTTTGAATCATAAAAAAACACTTGTAGCTCAGGTTTTAGATGTTGGCAGTGGTTTGCTCTCCAAGCTTGTTTCAATTTAGTTTCATTACTGTTTCATTAGACTGGGTAACATCATGAGCAGGATTTTCTTGTCCTGGTTTCAGGTTTTCCTCACCTAAAAGAAAGTTCAAGTCCTTGCCCATCACCCACATGTGCATCACGCAAACCAATCAGGTACCCTCCAGAATAGAAGATATCTCCCAGTTTTCTCTGCACAGCTGCAGGGCAACACAGCCTTGACTTTCTGGAAAGAATGTTATTTTGACTACATATTAATTAATTAATTAATTAATTAATTATATTTCTATACCGCCTTTCTCCCGCAGGACTCAAGGCAGTGTACAGTCAAGAAAAAATAAAAGGTACTTAAACATCATAAAATTGATAATTAAAATGGTTACATATCACCTTCACTCCATACAATCCCCCCTCCCATTTTCCCACAGTAGAATTTGTGGCAGGCCTGAAGGCTCAAAGGTAAAAGATGGCTTCCAGGTCTGATAGTATGGTCAGTCGTGTGATTGGTTGTTTGTTTACAGCTATATTTAAATTCTGAGCAGCTGATTGGTTCTTTTGTTGATTGGTCATTTGAATGCTCTGGTTTCTTATGTATTCATATACTAGATCACAATCAATATGCTTGTTAATTGCTCCTTTGGTAGAATACCAATAAATTCACGCACATGGCAGGTATTGGCATGGCCAATGATTTTTCTTCCTTCCCAATTGAACTGGTATTGTTCATTATCAATGTGGTTTGAGATCAGGGATTTTTGGTCATGCCATTTAACTGCTAGTTGATGTTCATGAACCTGTAATTGCTACTCAGTCTGCATAAATACACTACAGGGGTGGGTTGGCCCCGGTTCGGATTGGTTTGCAAGAACTGGTAGTAAAACTGGCAGGAAGCTCTGCCTACCAACCTGGACGTCATCATAGGTGATTGCACGCACAATGTGAACTGGTAGTAAAGGTAAATAGAACCCACCTCTGATACACTAGAATCATTACAGAGATCTGTCAATAGACGATGGCCTGATCAGAACCATTTTGCAAATGCAATTTTTTGGTTATGGTTATTGATTATTTATGATCAGCATCATTCCAGGGGTTGCAATTCATTCTAAAACAGTCATAGCCAAAATGGACCACTTTTAACCATCAGCATAACTGAAAGAACAGAAGCCCAGAGAAGTAAGCTGAAAAAAAATGGCTTTCCATTGATATGAAATGCCCATTCTCTACTCTTTCCCAGAATGTAAGAATTAGAAAGGGATTGTTAGTCAAGCTGGATAATCTTTCTGTTGTCTCTGGTTTTCGTCTTTGCTTGGATTGCTATTGGCAGCTGTACAGAACAGAAGAAGGACAACAACTTATGAGTTCAGCATTCTGTGTCCTATATACACAAAATGCTGAACTCAATATGCTATACAACAAAGAGGCCCAAGAGAGTCAGCATGAGCACGGACGGTTGGACTGAGGATTTCTTCCACTGTTTCTCTCCAGCATCTTGTCTATAATTCAGGAGATGATGGTTGATTGGTGAAGTCTGATCAATCCCCTTTTAAAGCCATCTGAAGTTGCCTTTCGCCCCTCCCTGGAATTTGGACTGAACCCATTTACTCCTTCCTGCTGCAATCCATTTCTTCAACATATAGAGCCTGAGTACCGTAGGAGGCTAATGCCTCCTACTAAAGGCAGCAATTAACATCCAGCTGCCTATAATTCTGTGAGTTCAATCCTAGCCAGGCTCAAGGTCGACTCAGCCTTCCATCCTTTCTAAGGTGGGTAAATTGAGGACCCAGTTTGTTGGGGGCAATAAGCTAACTTTGTACAAATATAAATATACAAAAGTATGAAGGCTATTGCTTAACGCATTGTAAGCTGCCCTGAGTCTCCGGAGAAGGGCGGCATATAAATCAAATTAAATAAAAAAAATAAATAAATAAGGAGAATGCTGGTTCAGGAAGGAGTTACGCTCTCGGACAATCTGTGGCAGGTTTAAAGCTCTTTGTTAAAATTTACTACAGTATAAAATGCAATGAAAATAAAGATTTAAAAACAGAGGTGAGGGGAGAGGATGCAGGAAAAGAAAATAATTTTTTAAAAAATGACTCTTTCCAGTACACTGAAGGACTAACTGCATTGTATCCTGAACCTTTGTTTATTACATTTAGTTATTACAAGCCATTTCTTCAACAACACAATTATTCAGTCTTCAAAGCAGGAGTGAAATCCAGCAGATTCTGACAGGTTCTGGAGAACCGGTAGTGGAAATTTTGAGCAGTTCGAAGAACTGGCAAATGCCAGCTCTGGCTGGCTCCAGAGTGGGGTGGGAATGGAGATTTTGCAATATCCTTCCCCTGGAGTGGGATGGGAATGGAGCATCCTTCCATTTGCAGCATCCTTCCCCTGCTACACCCACAAGCCACGTCCACCAAGCCACAGCCACAGAACCGGTAGTAAAAAAATATTGATTTCACCACTGCTTCAAAGTAATATCTAAGTTCCATTTTTTTTCTATTTTGGACATAAAAACCAAAAGAGGCTTCCCAATAAAAACAGGACTAAGTAAACTCTTCTCTTTGTTTGAAACAATCATCTCAACCTTTAGGCTGTCATCTCAACGAATTCCATTTTTTCCTTGTACTATTTCTCCTAATGGAAAAAACACGGATAGAAAAACCTGTGGCAGGCTTATAGCACTGAGTACTGCTTTAGCAGTACCCCCTTGCTCCTAAGGTCTCACCTGTATAGTGTGCAACACAACTCCAGCTGATACATAACTAGGACAGGACCGAGGCACAAATATTCTTAAGTATACCAATGTTCATCTTCAATCAGGTTATTCCGGATATTAAGTAATAGAGGGGAAAGGCCTGGCAGACCTTTTGATAAGATGACAAACTGAAAATAAACACGGCAGCATTGAAAGTAAACACAATGTATTGCATGTGAAGTCATAGCAGCAGTACATCTTCCCACTACACTCACTTAAAAATGTAGCAGCTGAATAAAGGGTGACATGCAGCAGTGCAAGAGAAGGAAGTCAGATGATGGCTGAGCCACTGCGATCAAATCCACCCCTCGAGAGATGCTGAAAAAAAAGTTTAATTCCCACAAATACATTCCTGTTCCCATAAAAGGATGGAACGTTATGAGAGCTGATTTGCAAATCTGTAAAAGAACTACAAGTAGTCCTTGACATATGACCACAAATGAAACCAAAGCAAGGCAATTGTTGAGTGAGTCTGTGCACCATTTTATGACCTTTCTTGCCACAGTCGTTAAGCAAATCACTGCATTTGTGATTGCAGGGATAAACTGTGCTGTTGTTAAGGAAATCTGGCTTTCCCCGTTCATTTTGCTTGTCGGAAGCTGGCTGGGAAGGTTACAAATGATGATCATGTGACCCCGGGAGCCCAGAATCATCATAATTACATGCCAGTTGCCAAGCATCCAAATTTTGATCACGTGACCATGGAGATGCTGCAACAATTGTGAGCATGAAAACCAATCATGATTCACTTTTTTTCAGTGCTGTTTGTAACCCCTGGACAGAAGACTTCCTGCCTTTTGTCTGATACCATGGAAAATTTTTGTCCTTCTTTGCCAGTTACCCATCAGCAACCTCGGGAAAGCAAAGTAGTAGCAAATTACCACTAGAAATGGTGCAAATAGGCTTTGCTTGTTTACAGTTTTACTTCATAAAATTGATGAGCTTTCTAATGATATGTGTCATACACACATGTATGTGTGTGTGCATGAATGCTATTTGATGTATTAAAGTAATGTTTTCTCATTTTCCTCTCCTTTAGGCTATTAAGTGGCTTAAGTGGCTTAATAAAAAGTTCATTATTTCCTTATATATGAACAGCACAGTGTAATGGAAATCTCTGCTAGTTTGCATTTTGGGATGAGGCTTGTTGAAGAAGAAAATCTCAAAAACATTTAATAAAAGGGTACTCTCTTCCCAAAGTTCCCCTTTTGCCCCTTGACATCCACCTAATGTGTCTTTTGACATTTAAAGCCATTTTAAATATGTATAGCGAATACACAGAAATGGCAATTAAAAACTTTGCATGCTGGATGCCTCCATTTATTGCCATTTGTTGCTGTTCTTTCAATGGAAAACAAGCTGTGTAAGTATTTTTGGCTAACCCGGCAGACATAAACCTGAAACAAGTTTGCTCTACTGAACACAAGGATACTGTCTTATGAATTAATAATATTTATTATGGTTTGTGGCACAACCAGCCAGATGTTCAGATTGGATCTGGCATTTTTATCTGCCTTTCGAGTCCTTCCCAAGGACCTGGGATAGGTAGATGTGGATATCATTGCAGGATGTAAGCTGTTCTAAGTAAAGCTGCCTTTTGCTATTGACTGATGAGCTCAGCTATGGGATCTGTGGCCTGTAGCTCACTTGTCGACAGATGTCCAGGTTCCCCAACACCCAACGTGGTCCTTGTTAACCCGGGCAATGACTGAGCCAATACAGGCTTCGTTCGGTTGTGTTTCACCATGATTCATTGCATGGGTTGTTGGGTGCACTCAGATCTGCTCCTCAGCCTAGACCTCTCTGACGTGGTTGGACCTGCTGGTAGTTTACACTACCACCAGCATAGCTCTCAGCATCATTGGAGCAGTTAAGCCCCCCGCCACGTCAAGGCGGCACCCCGTGGGGGGGTGGTCCTTCAAGCCCCAGTGCAGGTGGTTCCAGTGGTACTCAGCACACTGGATGCTGTGCCTAAAGACCTAGGCAAGCACTTAAACACAATTGGCGCTGACAAGATCATCATTGGTCAGCTGCAGAAGGCCACCTTACTGGGATCTGCTCGCATAGTCCACCAATACATCACACAGTCCTAAACGCTTGGGAAGTGTTTGACTAGTGATTTGGGATACGAAATCCAGCATGGTCATCTCGTTTGCTGTGTATATTGTCATCATCATCATCATCATCATAGAATGCTGTTTATATGCTGTTTTATGTCAGTATTTGGTAAGGAGATCAGAAAGACAGCAGATTGGTTTGAAGCCCATTTGGAGGAGTTGACACCAGCCATCAAGGAAATCTAATTGCATATAAAGCCTGTTCCAGTGAGCGCAACCCACAGATTCTGCGAGCTGCTCATAGCAAAGTCCAACAGACCACCAGGAGATGTGCTAACGATTATTGGCTGCAGCTTTGCTCTCGGATCCAGAGAGCAACTGACAGAGGCAACATCAAGGGGATGTATGATGGCATCAAGCAGGCCTTAGGTCTCACACAGAAGAAATCTGCCCCTCTGAAGTCTGCTACAGGTGAGATTATCCAGGACTGAGCACAGCAGATGGCACACTGGGTGCAACACTACTTTGAGTTACATTCCAGATAAAATGTGGTAACTGAAGAAGCATTAAATAACATTGAGTGCCTGACTGTCTTGGAGGAGATTGACAGTGAACCAACTTTAGAAGAACCAAATTCGGCCCTGGACTCCCTTGCCTCTGGCAAGGCACCTGGGAAAAATAACATCCCTGCCGAAGTTCTGAAGTGCTGCAAAGAGAACATCTCCACGGAACTGCATGAAATCTTCTGTCTTTGTTGGAGGGAAGGTGGAGTACCACAGGACATGAAGGATGTAAATATTGTCACACTGTACAAGAACAAAGGTGATAGGGGTGACTGTAACAACTACCGTGGCATCTTTGTTCTTAGTGTTATAGGGAAGCTGCTTGCCCTTGTCATACTGAAGAGGCTCCAGGTGCTTGCAGAGAGAGTCTATCCAGAATCACAGTGTGGATATCGAGCCAACAGGTCCACTACTGACATGGTATTTTTCCTTAGACAGTTGCAGGATAAATGCAGGGAACAAAGACAGCCACTTTTCGTAGCCTTCATAGATCTTATGAAGGCTTTTGACTTGATTATTTATTTATTTATTTATTTATTTATTTATTTATTTATTTATTTATTTATTTATTTATTTATTTATTTATTTATTTATTTATTTATTTATACGTCTATACTGCTTCATAGTGCTTTACAGCCCTCTCTAAGCGGTTTACAAAGTTAGCATATAGCATATTGCATATTAGCATATTGCATTAGCCTTAACATATTGCCCCCAACAATCTGGGTCTTCATTTTTCCCACCTCGGAAGGATGGAAGGCTGAGTCAACCTTGAGCTGGTGAGATTTGATCTGCTGATCTGCTGAACTAGCAGTCATCTGAAGTGGCTGCAGTACTGCACTCTAACCACTGTGCCACCTCAGCTCTTAGCAGGGACGGCCTTTATAAAATTCTCCCCAAGATTGGATGTCCACCTCAGCTCCTCAATATCATCAGGTCCTTTCATGAGGAGACGAAGGGCACTGTAGTTTTTGATGGCTTAACTTCAGATTCCTTTGATATTCAAAGTGGAATGAAGTGAGGGCTGTGTCCTCACGCCAACTTTATTTGGGACCTTTTTTGCTGTCATACTGAAACATGCTTCTGGAACTGCAAAGGGGTATTTACTTCTGGACCAGATCAGACAGAAAACTCTTTAATCTCTCTAGATTGAGAGCAAAGTCTAAAGTCCAGCTGAAATGCTTATGGGATTTCCTCTTCGCTGCTGCTGCTGCCATCACTGCTACTCTACTGACTTATGCTGACTCAACAACTTATGGACAGTTTTAGCAAGGCTTGCCAAGACTTTGGACTAAAAATCAGTGTGAAAAAAACATAAGTCATGGGTCAGGATGTGGATTCACCTCCCTGTATTACAATCTCTGCACAAGAACTGGAGGTCGTCCATGACTTTGTGTACCTCAACTCAACTATCTCTGACACTCTTTCTTTAGATACCGAGCTGAATAAACATATTAGTATAGTGGCCACCACATTTTCCAGACTTACAAAGAGAGTATGGCTTAATAAGGAGCTAATAGAACATACAAAGTTCCAGGTCTATAGATCCTGCATGCTGAGCACACTCTTGTACTGCAGTGAGTCTTGGACCCTTTATGCACAGCAGGAGAGAAAGTTGAACACCTTTCATATGTGCAGTCTCCGACGAATTCTTGGCATCACCTGGCAGAACAAAGTTCCAAATAGCGCAGTCTTAGAACGTGCTGGAATTTCTAGCATGTATACATTATTGAAACAGTGACGTCTACGCTGGCTGGGGCATGTTGTGAGAATGGCTGATGGTCAGATTCCGAAAGATCTCCTGTATGGAGAATTAGTGCAGGGAAAGTGCTCAGAGGGAGACCACAGCTGCGATATAAGGATATCTGCAAGAGGGACCTAAAGGCCCTGGAAATGGACATTAACAACTGGGAAATCTTGACCTCCAATTGTTCAGCTTGGATGCTAAAGTCGCAGCATGGCCTTCTCCAATTTGAAGAGACACTTGTTCGGCAGGCTGAGGCAAAGAGGCAATCCTGGAACCAGAGAAATCTGGGGGCTGGGCAGGGGACAGATGTATCTGCCCTCAGTGTGGAAGGGATTGCCACTCTTGAATTGGCCTTTTTAGTCACACTAGATGCTGTTTTAGGATCTCTTTCCAGAGCATGATACCATAGTCTCTTGAGACTGAAGGATGCCAATAAATAATAATAATAATAATAATAATAATAATAATAATAATAATATTAATCATCATCATCAAACCTTCTTTAAAAAGTTGCTAAAATCACAACCCACTATTTATGTATCCCTGAGGCACTCAACCAGAACAGTTCATGGGAGAAGGTATCACCCTGAAACTCCTATCAAATATATTAGTTTTGTGCCAAGGTCAAAAACTTCCTTGAAAAGAGTACAGCATTGAATATGGACCTGTTTCTTGTTTACCAGATTCTGACATAGAACCCACCAAAGGGACCTTCTGCAATTTGCTGTGTTTTTTCTTTTAAAAAAAGTATTTTATTTTTATTTATTTATTTATTGAATATATTTACTGTTCATCTTGTAAAGTGAAATGACTTTGGGCAGTTACTGTCTTATTATGTATCAGTCTTTGTCCCACAGGGTTAACATTGTCTGTTCTAGCTCTTTTTCAGGTTTTACATACCGGGAAATTTTTTGTATCATTGTCTCTAAATTCGTTTTTTCCTTGATGCTTGATTTAAACTTGGAACTTCCAATATGTTGACCTTCACTGAATGATTGTCCTTTCCAGTGTGATCCACTTCCATGGCCATGGCAAAGAAAAAAATAGAGGTACAAGGGTAAAGGGTAGCAGTGTATGTGAAAAATGAAAATAAAAAACAGACTCATTGGCTCAAGGATGCTAGAAATCTTGCCCCGATCTTGACTGACTTTCAGACACTTTGCATCAGCTGAGTGTTTATTTCAACGCTTCACTAATATCAAGAGTACTAGAAATTGACTTTGAATGACTTTAACCAGATCTATTGCTTCATGGATATTTTATGCATCAGTAAGACCACAGTGACAGAATTAAGCTTTGGTGTTTTCTTTTGGAGTGGAAGAAGAAGAAAGAAGAAAGAGAAAGGAGGAGGAGGAGGAGGAGGAGGAGGAGGAGGAGGAAGAAGAAGAAGAAGAAGAAGAAGAAGAAGAAGAAGAAGAAGAAGAAGAAAGAAAGAAAGAAAGAAAGAAAGAAAGTGTTTATAGAAAATGTGTATATTTCAAGGCTCTTGAGTCTAAATTTCCAACACTTGTACTCAGTCAACTTGTGAAATCATCTCTCTCTTTATAATTAAGTGGAGGGTTCTGTCTATAATGTATATTTCACTTTCAACACAGCTACCCTTAAGTGCTTATATATATATTTTTTTACTCCTGGCAAGAGTTGTTAGAATTTTAGCATGAAGACTGACAACATGTATTTATAGAAAACAATCCTCATTGTTCCCTAGCCAAAAAATAATCTCCTTTTCTTTAGTGCCTTTATTCATTCTAATACATCAGTAATGATGAGAGACATTTCCAATTAACCATTTGATTTCCTGCAGCTTTCTAGATATGAGAGATTACATCTCCCAGAATTCCCAGTATTCCCAGTGTGGCAATTGATCCTGTTGAGAATTCTGAAATTTATGGTGCAACACATTTAGAAGGCAGCTTTTCCTAATCTGGGCACCATCCAGAAGTGTGGATGTCAGCTCCCAGAATTCTTGAGTTAATCGGCCACTGCTGAGAATTCTGGGATCTGAAATCCATACACCTGACATTCTGAGTACTATGGCTTGAAGTCTAGATCTTTGACATTCCTGAACACTTTTTCATAGGCCACAATTTTACATTAACATTGGCTATCTGTGCCCACATTTTAGGATATCTAATTTCTACTGAATCTAATAAAAAATGAAAAGTACTTTGAATTTTCCCAATGAAATAGAGAGGCATTCCACAATTTGATTTACTAAATGGTATCTCAAATGTTTCCTTATTGATTTATTTCAGTGAACCAATTTATCTCTCGAACAGTGATGCTGAGCAATGTGCAACAGAGCTAAAAACAGTTTAGATACATAAAAATATAAAAAACAAACTAAAACAAAGAATAATAGATAAAGTAATGTTAAAAATAGCAGAGCCACTTCATTAGTTCATTTGTCCCCTGGGTCTCCATTTATTCCCCGATTTACACAGAATTATTTTATCTCTGATCCCGCAAGCATATATCAATATGCTTTCCCACTGAAAATAGTTATTTTCAGTCAGCAATATTTACTTCACTGAGAGGGGCGGAAAAGATTTAATCTGTATGTACTCAACTCAATCAGCAATGTGCTGTAGCCACCAAAAAAGCCAAGACAGTCTTGGGCTGTGTTAACCAAGGGATAGAATCAAGATTACATGAAATGTTAATACCACTTTATAATGCCTTGGTAAGATTGCATTTGGAATATTGCATCCAGTTTTGGTCACCATGAGATGAAAAAGATGTTGAGATTCTAGAAAGAGTGCAGAAAAGAGCAACAAAGATGATTAGGGACTGGAGGCTAAAACATATGAAGAATGGTTGCAGGAATTGGGTATGTCTAGTCCAGTGATAAGAAGGTCTGGGAGTGACGTGGTAGCAGTATACCATTATTTGAGGGGCCACAATAAGAAGAGGGGATCAACCTATTATCCTTTATTCACCTGAAAGCAGGACGAGAAGCAATGGATGGAATCTAACCAAGGAGAGAAGCAACCTAGAAATAAGGAGACATTTCCTGACAATGAAAACAATTAACCAGTGGAACGGCTTGCCTTCAGAAGCTGTGGGTGCTCTGGGCTTTTAAGAAGAGCATGGACAGTCACCTGTCTGAAATGGTATAGGGTTTCCTGCTTGAGCAGGGGATTGGACTAGAAGACCTCCAAGGTCCCTTCTAACTCTATTATTCTGTTCTGTTCCGAGACCTTTTACACCATCACAGACAAACATCTGCCCATCTAGGTCCTGGAGAAGGACTCAATAGGTGGATCATTGTGCCAAATTGAAAATAAACATCTTGCTGACTGTGTAACAAATTAAGAGGCCAAATCTAGTTCACAGCTCTGTGTAAAATTTCTTGCAAGTAGCCCCATTTAATTGGGATTGAATATGCATTGAAATATGAGTAAATATGCACATGCACATATTTTGTTGTCATTCTGTTGAGCACAGCAGTTCCCAATCATTCAGTGGGATGAAGTGTTGAAATGGGAGCCTGTTTGGCTGCAACCTCATAATGCAACAATTAGAAGAAGACAATACAGTTATAAAAGAGTAACTTTTCAGAGCCCCAGGGACTGATGCCAAGAAAAATCAGATATGCTGTCATTTCTACTACACTGCAGTCACAAAGAGAACAGTGGTATAAAACAACATCAAAACTAGCCAGGATGATTCATAGATAACAGAATTGGTGACAAAGCTCCCAGAGGTTGGTGGGAAATAACGTCCATAGGAGAAAACACAATGAGGAGAGAGAAAAAAAAAATATTTCTGGCATCCAAGAAATAATGATTTGTTCCAGTTCTGAACCCTTTGAGAACATTTTTACAGTGTTTTGCTAGAATGGCTTCTGAATCATGCCCTTTTAATGACTTCTCACTTAATTGAAAGACAATATGCCAAAAATTAGTAACAACATAATTTTAATTCCATGATTGAATTTCCCCCTTGCGGTGGTAGTGGTGGGGAGCCAATGATATGCCAGCAATCTCTTTTTGGTCAAGTCATGGGGACCTATTTCAGCTGCTAAAGGGCGTGCTTCCAACGCGAAAATTCCTGCCAAATGAGATTCTTTCTAAATTCCAGTCAATTAAAATACACTTAAAGGGCAACCGCTTTGGAGCAAAACACAAAGCAAAAAAAAAAAAAAAAAAAACCCACCCTGCCTACAACTTTTGAAGGCATCACGACATGAAAGTCACTCCGCTTGTCAAACAAGATAATTAAAGTCACACATGGCTGTTATTATTTTTGTCCAAGGGGGTGGAATCTCTGCGCGGCGCCTGTGTGCAGTCAGAAACTCAGATGACATGTTGGGCACCACCTTAAAAGAGACAAAGGCAGGAGTGTTGGTCCCAGTGTCAGTTTTCGGCTCTTGGTTCTTTAAACCATGTGCGTTTGGCTGCCAGCCCTCGGTGGAGCTGCATACAAATATTGACAGAACACAGTGGCATTTGTTAAGCTGCATCTTGGGAAGTGAGCGATTAAAAGTCTAGAGGAAGATCTTAGCACTTCAGAACTTCCCTTCTCTCTCCCCCTCTCTTTCTCTCCCCCTCATCTTCACGGCTTTCACAGAGTGAAAGTGAAAATGCTGAGCTTAGCCAAACAGGAGCACTGACCTTTTCCTCTGGCTTGTTCTAGGTAAGGTCCGATTTCTTTGCCTTCTTCTTCTTCTTTTTGCCACGTGTTTTAAATCTCTTTATAGAAGAGGAACTTTTAAAACAAAGGAGGGGGGAAGGTGCGATGGTGGTGAAAGGAAGTATTAATGTTTGCAATTTAATCTGAGAAGTGATGAGATTATCTTGAGCCAAGAGAGAGAGAGAGAGAGATGATGATATGTGCCAGAAACTGTGCACCATCCAACATTAGCCTTACCTTTCCAAAGTCCCATTCTTAGGGGTTGAGAAGTTCAGGAATCTGAAAGATATTTGAAAGATACCTTTTGACCCAGTAATGAAAACTTGTGAAATTCCCTTTGGATCCCCTCTGAATGGTCCTCAGCTGAGATTCTGAAGTTTATTGCCTGGTTTTACTTGTGAAACTTTTATTGTTCCATCTGAGTAGTTAATCACTGTCTTAGTTTTAATGCCTGCTAAAGGCTTCAGAAAAACCTGTTTGACCTAAGGTTATTATTTAACTTGAATGGCTTTTGGATAGGGAAATATTTTCCTTATGACATATGGTATGGTGAAAATAAAATCCCATGATGGAATGACAGAATGGGATATTAAGTAACTTCCATAACATAACTGAATATGCTATTTATGTTTTTTTAAATGATAGGTTAAAAATTGCAATATTTGGTGAGTTTATTAATAGTGTTCCCTCCAGTTCTTCCATGTAGAAACCTTATTGTAAGTCTTGGAGTTTTTTGTAAGAGTAAGCGAGACGCTTTCATGTGAAGGGATTATGTTACCACAAGGGCAATTTGTGTAAACGTGCCTTGTCAATCTCTAATGTCCAAGTACCATTCAGTTTACACCAACCTGAAACATTTAAGAAACCTTTTGCCAAAATAAATTCTGGCACTCTGCAAAATAATATTTTTAAAAACAATTTTCCAACCAACTTCAACATGCGAGTTCAACTGTTTCTTTATCCTTTGATATATTTTGGAAAATGTACAAATGCTAGCTTAACTATTAAAATCTGCAGTTGGAGGACTGGAATGCTGTAAGCTTTCTCTTGACTGAATGTCATTTATTCATGAAGCTAGTTCAAGCTGGTTCAATGGAACAGCTTGTTTCAGTCAGTACTATGCATCATTACTGTGAAATGAAACTGGTTTTATAGCAAATGGTTATCAGCATAGGCTGTCCACTTAATGCTGAGTGATAGGAACATAGAGCAAATACTAATAAACAGAAAAACATGTGGGAATATTACCCTTAAGGATTCGCAATCTGGAGCCAAAAATGTACAAACACCACCCCCCTCTCTCACACACATTTATTTGTTTTATTTTTATTTTATTATACTTTTATACCGCCCTTCTCCCGAAGGACTCAGGGTGGTGTACAGCCAGATTAAAACCAATAGCAAGACAAAATTTAAAATCATTTAAAATAATTCAATCAATTATTGGCCGCATTTAAAACTCCCACTAAAACCATTTTAAAACCATTTAAAATCCAATTAGAATCACTATCCCATCAGACTGGCTTGCTGAAATAATAGGGTCTTCAGAGCATGATGGAAGGCATAGAGGTCGGGGATCCTTCGAATATCCGGGGGCAATTCATTCCATAGGGCAGGAGCCCCCACAGAGAAGGCTCTTCCCCTGGGGGTCGCCAGTCAACATTGTTTGGCTGACAGCACCCTTAGGAGGCTCTCTCTGTGGGAGTGTATCGGTCGGTGGGAGGCAGTCGGTGGCAGAAGGCGGCCCTGTAGATATCCAGGCCCTAAGCTATGGAGCGCTTTAAAGGTGATAACCAACACCTTGAAATGCACCCAGAAAACCACCAGGAGCCAGTGCAGCTCGCGTAAGAGAGGTGTTACATGGGAGCGACGAGTCGCCCCCATTATCACTCACGCGGCCGCATTCTAGACCAGTTGGAGTTTCTGGGTGCTCCTCAAAGGGAGCCCCATGTAGAGAGCGTTACAGTAGTCCAGACGGGAAGTGACGAGGGCGTGAGTGACTGTGCGCAAGGCATCCCGATCCAGAAAGGGACGCAACTGGGAGATCAGGTGGACTTGATAGAAAGCCCCCCTGGCTACAGCTGTCATATGATCGTCCAAAGACATCCGTGAGTCCAGGAGGATGCCCAAATTGTGCACCCTCTCTGAAGGGGGTAAGATCTCATCCCCAATAGCCAGCAAAGGTGCTAGCTGGCTATGTTGGGATGTCGGAAACCACAGCCACTCAGTCTTGGAGGGGTTGAGTCAACATAAACTGTACATATCAACATAAACAGATACAAAATGGGATTATGGTGTTCTGACATCCAGTCATGCTCTGCCAAGAAGCAGAGTGGAAATATTATCTACATTTCTCTCTATTTCCCTATTTTTATCTTCATAATGCTTCCGTGATATAATTGTAGTGGGGTTTTTTTATGGTCTACAGTCATCAGGTGAGTTTCAAAGCTGTGAAACTGAATTTGTTTATTCAAGCAGGACAGTCTGTTCAATAGAATCTGGATGAGTGACACATGGACTGCTACATAGCATGGACAATGATGTGGAACAGTCAGAGATTAGAAGACAACTAGAACATTGTGATTTGTTGCTTATTCCTACACTATGTTGGTAGCTCTTAAAAAAAAAAAAGATGAAGACCTCTTTCCTTTTAGCTTGAGGAATCCTAGATGATACTCTGAGTTCAGTGATATAAAGGCCTTAGTTCCTGAGAATTATGTAGCATTATGTCAAATAATGTTCATATCTTCCTGAATCAATAAAGACCACACAATGGTGGATGGAAAAATTAGGGGCACCATCTTCATCTCAATAAATGAACAATCTGCTAATTTCCAGCAGAACTAAGTTAAAAAATGTCATGTCAAAGGACAACTGAAAGGAGGTACTGTTCCAGAGGGGTTTGTGAGGTTTGTGCAGGAAAACCATTAAAAAAGCTAAATGCCTCAAGCATGGCTCATTTATTTCAATATATTTGCTGAAAATTCTTTTTATTGGAAGATTGCTGATCCCTCCTCCTCGCCGAAAAATGTAGCTGCATTGCACTCTAAAGAGTTCACTGACAGTTAGGAAAGAAGCTTAGTAGACAGACACTGAGTTCCTTTGAAGAATTGAAGAATCCTGAGAATTACTCAGTCTAGGGAACAAAATATCAAACATCCACCTTCCCTTCTGCCCAGCTTATGGGAAATGTACAGGACTTTGGCTGAAGTACTGATTATAAAACAGTGGCTACCTTTTACTAATGTGAATATCATATAAAATGATATTAGACGTCCCAATGATCTTCTCATATTGGACCATTTCCTCATTTCCTTGTTACTGACCATGCTGGTTGGGAGCAAAGTTCAAAACATCTGGAATGTATCAGGTTGCCTTCCCTCACATTAGAACAATGATGGACACTCCTTTTTGTAGATTGCAAAGGGCTGCAAGACAATCCAAAATATGACACATCATCTTGGGTCATGAGTATAAGTTGCAGTAAATTTACAAAGATCCATTAAACAAGCAGTAGAAGCTTGGGTCTTTGCTAGGCTGGGAAACAAATAGGTTACAGAGCAAGGAGATAATGCTAAGCTTTAAGGCACCTAAATTAGTGCACCTTCAATCTGCGGGGAAAAAATAAAGGATACAATTCTAAAAACTTAAAGAAGAAGAAAAAAGAAAAGCAAAAACCTTGACAGGAGTTTCAAAAGTATAAGTTAAAATGGACTAAGGGGACAGTTAAATTGGAGTTTTGCCTTATTTAAAATACTTTTGAATTAATTATAGAAATAATACAAAACACTCTGGGAAAGAGAATTGTTTAAACTTGCTAAAGAGGATGATTGACTTTGTTAAACAAAGAGATTAAGTGAAGTAAAGAAGGCAATAGGAAGTTGTGAACAGTCATGTGATGACAGAAGTACAGGATGCTGAAAGGATTAAAGAGTTACAGAGGAAAAACAGCTCTTATTTATTTCTCCTTTCTGGATTTCAGTTTAGGAAAAAAAGAAAAATGGCTACTACTAATAAGGCAGCAAAAGTTACAGAAGGGAGGACAGAATCATCTAAAGAAGGACATCAAATACTTTACAAATGACGTTTGAAGAATTAGGGAAGAATGTTTATTTATTTATTTATTGGTTTGATTTATATGCTGCCTTTCTCTGGAGACTCAGGGCGGCTTACAATGCGTTAAGCAATAGCCTTCATACTTTTGTATATACCTGCTTAGTAGGGCTTTTGGCCTCTCCAAGTGGTGTTTTTTTTTATACAAAGTCAGCTTATTGCCCCCACAATCCGGGTCCTCATTTTACCTACCTCGGAAGAATGGAAGGCTGAGTCAACCTTGAGCCTGGTGAGATTTGAACTCGCAGTAATTGCAGGAGTGTTACTGCATCATTGTCTGCAACAATGTATAGTAGGCATCAGTTAGAAGAGACCTGGTTACTATCAAAAAGAGAATTGAGTACAGATTTACAAATATGGAAGTAAGCATGAATAAGCAACTGGGAGAATCGGGAGAGATTAAATAAATCAAAGAAATTTTTTTTGGAAAGTAATATAGTAAGACAAATAGATGGAAAAAGATTTTGATAATGTGGCTGTATTGGAATTAAGAGTCAAAGAATTTTGTTTGAGACAGAGCGGTTCAAGAGGAACTTGATGAAGATATTTGTAGACTCTCTTTGAGAAAGCCAAACTTGTATCTGTTAGAATTTGGGCCGTGCAAATTTTTGAAACTGATGTTTTGGAATCAGCAGGAAGAAGTTGAAGAGCTCAGTTGATCTTCTCTTTACATTATCTTATTTTATTTAAGTTTTATTATTTTATTATGACACAATATGACAAACACATAACATACAACATATAAATATATCCCCTTTTTAACACTTTTTAACATGTTTCTTAGTGGTCTTCTTTCCTTTCTATACCTTTCCCCTCATATCTCTCATATTATTTCATTTTCTTCATTGCCCCCTTCTTCTTTGGTTACATTGTATTTTCTAACCCTAGTAACCTTAATTTTATACATTTCTATTTATTTATTGTATACATATTTTACATTTTATATTCTCCCCTGTTTATGTTATTTTAATTTCTTTACATTATCTTTACTTGGCAAGGTGTTTGCCTCCATCCAGTCTGAGAGTTCTGTCTTCTCCCATCACCAGCACCATCTTTCTGTGAAAGAACTACTGTAGTTGGGGTTGCTTTGGTACACTGGAATTCATCTGGAATTGAGGAAGGTTGGAAAATGTGGGCAAAGCAGGGCAAGAGAAGAAAAGGAGGTAAAAAGACAGTTCAACGTTGAATGACCAGTTCATGTGACTTGGGATGATCTAATTCAATGATGGCGAACCTTTTTTTCCTCAGGTGCCGAAAGTGCACACAGACACCCATAATAGAATGTCCTCTGTAGGACCTGCCCCCTGCGCATGCTCCCATGACCCCTACGCATGCTCCCCTGCTCCCTGCATATGCGACCCCTGCACTCCCCGTGCATGCACAGGAGACCCCCGCTTTGGTGCTAGCAGGCCTCCCTGAAGCCTCCTTCAGGGGCACGGGGGCACTGCACCCCCCCATCCCCTGCACATGTGCACACGTCTCCCAGCAGAGACCCGAAAATCAGCTGGCTGGCAGGAGGTGCACGGGCATGAGTGGTGGAGCTGACCTGGGCGTCGGCTCGTGTGCCCACAGAGTTGGCTCCATGTGTCACTTGTGACATGCATGCCATAGGTTAGCCATCACAGATCTAACTAGTTAAGAACAATAAACCCAAGAACATATTGTAATAGCATGAGGCTAGAGAAAAGGAAAGGAAACATAACAAAAAATTGTTTACATCCTTCTCTATTCTGTCTTCACTACATTGATATATTCTTTTATTCTTTAAATCCTCACCTCTCTCTTTATGAAGATCTCATCAGTTCCATCCAACTTTGGCTTCCTTAGTCTTCCCTTTTCTTTTGACCTTTTCCCTCTTACTTCATCTATTTATTTTGCCATTTAATTGTTTTTCATTCTTTCTATGTGACCAAATACCCACAACATTGTTATTTCATACCAGTCAACATTTGTGTATTTATTCCACTTTCATTCATCACCCATTCTTTCTTGATTCACTTTCCTAATGCAACCTGCAGTTTTAGGAAGACCTTTTTCTTGGTTCTCGACATGAGAAGGATTAAATTCTCCTGTTTGTGTTTTACTATCACTATTCGGCAGGTGTTCCCAGAGCTGCTAGTTATTTACAATGTTACTAAGGACATAAATTGCATTTATATTATTTTAGAGTTTGTTGTGATGATGGAATTCCATCTGGAAATGAACATCAAATCAATGGCTGTGTTTAGAATAATTATATTAACCACCAGAGTTATTCAGTTGAGATTGGATTAGAAGTAAAGAAACAAAGAAATGCCACAATTTTTCATATGTCACCACACTTCAATTTTTGTTGCTTTTTTTTTAGTTAATCGTAAATTGTAATATTTTTTCAGTCAAAACAATTTTCAGTTTGCATTTCCACAGACGGGTTTTTTTTGCTATATTTTTAAATTAATATTATAAATCTGTAGTGAAAAGCTGGAAATGTGAGAGGTTTTTTAAAAAAATAAAATCAAGAAGCTTGTTCGGAATCTCTGTTTTCATAATAACGAAGTAATATTTTGCACTTCACTTTTTCAAACCCATGATTTATAGCATGAGTGAGGACTGGCATTTTTATTTTTACATGCGTAACCTTGCTGCTTATCCTGTTTTTTACCCCTTGACTTGTGCCTTATGCCATACAGTATACAGTACTGTGCATTTTGATAAGTTTGCAACCAGAGGGAAATCAATGAGCAAGTACAAATTCAAATCTATACCAAGGAAATAATGAGATCTATTTGGGGACAAACTTTAGACACTGTTTCACAGAATCAATCCAAATAACCTGTTTAAGTGGTGGCAGATTGTAAAATGTTTCACAATTCAATTTCATTTATGTGCTGAAAACATTGGCTGTAGGAAGTTTCACTGAATACCATGGGATTCATATTGATAGAATTGCACTGCTGTCTTTAATAATGGAAGTTTTAAACCTTTCTATCAAGACAATATGCCTTTTCATAGTACAACTTTAACTGGATTGAGTGGGAGAAGCCATAGTTACATAAATTTATGTACAGGATGCTTTAACATATTGTGATTTGTGTTTTTAGTAACGCAACTACAAACATCATAGTGTTTTGGGTGTTTATCACCGTTTCAAACCCGAATGGGAATTTTTATTTTGCTGGGACTCACTAACATTTGTTTTGGCAATAATTTTCTGCTTCTCTCACATGAATCATTTCTTTGGGTTAGTTAGTATAGTGACTACCCTGGCAGATTTTTAAAAGAAAAATACCCTACCGGCCAAGTTGATTTGCTAAGGTCATTCTTTGTATACCCTTTCAGACATGGCAGTTATAGTGGCTAATTTTAATGGAATAATCAGGAATGTCCCAAACATATTTTAAAAATAAATAAATAAAAATACTCTGGAAATATAAAAACTGAAGAAGAAAACAAACATGGGGAAGAGTGAGAAATCATCACTGTTATTCTTGCTACTATCTATCTATCATCTATCTATCTATCTATCTATCTATCTATCTATCTATCTATCTGTCTGTCTGTCTATCTATCTATCTATCTATCTATCATCTCTCTCTCTCTCTCTCTCTCTTTCCCCTATCTCTATCTATCATTTATCATCTATCATCAATCTCTATTTCTATCATCTATTTCAAACTAAACATGCTATATGTGATGTCTATCACATGAACACATAATTAATTTGAATGAAACCATGTTCCTCATTCCTGGGCAATCATTTCTTCAATCTTCCCTCCCAGTCACTAAAAATTTAGAGTAGAACTTTATATTCACTGAATCTTGGACCTTATGTAATTGGAATAGGAACCCCTCTTTTTAGTTATAATAGTGTGTGTGTGTGTGTGCATATAGACATCTATACATGTATATTAATGTGGAAATATATAGAAATATACATGAGTACTACATATGTCTCTGTGTGTCTGTGCGCGCACACACACAGACATATGAATATGAATTCCATTAATCTCTATGAAATGCACAAAGAGGACAGGAAAGCTGTGAGTACATACTTTGTTTGAAAACATATTGCTCATATGTTTTATTACTAAAACATATTCCATGCTCAGTTGCATTAGGGAAGGCTCTTGTGAGAATATGACCTTTGTCTGGTCTTTCTTGGAATCAGTGGAAAATTTTTGTAGGAATGTTCTGTTTATGACCAAGCAATTCTGAGCACATGTAAATAATTCAGAAAGCCAAAGGTTGACAGTGAACTTTACATTCATCAAAGTAGGGCAATTTCGTGCTCTCTTCCAAGAATCCATATTTCAAGAGTTCAGTATTACATCTGGATGTGGGAGATACCACTTCAAATCTCTTTCTTAGCCTTGAACTTTATCAGATGACCTTGGGCTAATAACACTCCCTTCTTCCTCCCAACATCACCAGGTTGCCAGTGGATGAATAAAAATCATGAGGAAAATTGAAACCTTCAATAAAAAAATTATAATGTTGCAGAGTTGTGTGTATCTAGAGGAACATAAAAGGGAAAGAAATAGTATGAAAATCGGCAGAGAAGTTGTACATAAGAAATGGTCTTTGCTATTTTTTAAAAATCAGAACTTCAGTAAAATAAATCAAAGGCTTTCCATTTATGAATTCTGAAGTTTGGAAAGGGTTGATCTATAGGGTAAGGAAGGCTTAAAATCTAGTGTGCTTCAAATATTTTGGGTTACAAGTCCAAACACTGCTTTGTTTGAGAATGTTATATGCAGTCCATCTTCCCTAAAACTCTCAGATCAGAGAGATATGGATGTTGTGTACAGAATGAGAAAAGTAGGTTTAACTGATTCTGCTTAAAACACTAGGAAGATAGCACTACAGATAATAAAATTATACAAAATACGTATGGGGACAGAATTTGCAGCATAATGTTGTGACGTTTATTTCATCCCTTATATTTTTGTGGATGCCTTCAATAGATTTTGTATAGTTTTGATTTGGTATGCTATGTCAACTCAGCTATGATCATTTTTAAACCATACTTTTTGGCATTTTAGCAAATTATGAAATTGTGAAACTAATCATTTAAAGTTATTCTGTAAACGAATGTTAAACTACAGTTTTATGTATATGCATGCATGCATACACATATATATAATTTATATTTTTCTGATAAAGAAATAAAGGGAGACTAGTATAAATCTATTTTCAACTATTTAGCTCTCATCAGTTAGCCATACCCTTACTCGGATTCAAATCCAATGTAGCTTGAAATAGATCTATACTAATCTCCCTTTATTTCTTATCAGCAAAATATAAATTTGGTATAAAAATGGTTTGTCGTGAATGCGACTTCTTGAGGGCTCCTGGATTGGAGCTAAACGGCGAAAGGGAAGCAGTATGCTCCCTCCCACATGTTGGGGTAGACCAGGTGCCTCGATAGAAAACCAACCAGGTTGGCAAATCTTTTCAAGTTAAGACAAATATCTTCCAACACATTATATCAAATTAGGAAATATTATGTTTTCTGTGTTTGCTATTAGATTTTTTATTTTATAGAGTTTTTTAATCTGACAAATTAATTGCATGCATGAATTCATTCCAAAGAATGTCCGTGTAGTTTCACTTGAAATTGAATGTAAAACTTTGGACCTTATAAAGGTATAATCCACATTCAGTTTCTTTTTTATCTGCAGAAATATTATCTGTGTCAGCTTTCTAGCTACATAATAGGTTTCCTAGCTTAAGAAAAACACCGCTACTAACAATGAAAAGGAAGAATGATTGAAATAACAAGAAAAGCTAATTTATTGTGAAGCTGAAATCAGTAGGCTATAATCACAAATATTTATTTTTGCTACATTATCATGGTATCAAGGATCTAGAGCTAACTGTACTGTATACCTTGATAGAATTCAAATCATAAAAAGGGAGACCTGTTCTGAATTACATGGTAGTGATAAATTAATGAAATGATCAATGATTAACTAAAGCACATATATATACTTCACAAGGTTGGGTAGTTTAAAGGAATACTCAGATAAACTGTTACAGCTGCCAAGAAAAAATAATAAAAAGAGCAGGCAAGATATTAATAGCCTTGAACCATTGCCATGCTTAAATGCAATAATTTACAGCAGGTGGGGAAATCTGCTGCTCTCAAAATGTTGCCAAAGTCAGTTCAGTTAATGAATGGGAACACTGGGCCCTTTAGTCTTACAACTGAATCTAAAGGCTCAATGATTATCTTAAAGCTCACCTCACCGGACTCTAATGTGCTGCCTTATCAAATAACGCTAAGTAAGTCTGTAGCCTAGCTGACACCTAGATTTTTGTGGCATACACTGGGCCTTAATTTCATCCTAGAATTACGGAAAGTATAATTTCCTATCTCTTCAGTCTCTTTCTACTCAGCAGTGGAAATTATTTCTCCTTTAAACTTGAGCACTCATGTAGGATAAACTGGCATTTAACTCTACTCACATAGCAGTAATTAATGTTGATGAATGAGATGCTGTAGCTGTGAAAGGCCTTGGCAAGCCTGCCACGTAGCTGTGGTTTGCTAAATGCTACCTATGCTGCTGTAATGGAATTACTGCCTTCTAAAACATTAGTGCTTTCTCTCATCCAAGAGACCACCATTATCTTCTAGAGCCAAAGAGGTCTTTCCTCTTCCTTCTCCTGTATTCTACACGCAGAAGGATGATTGGTTGAAGAGCTACAGCTTTATGCTAGCCACTAAAATAGAATAGAATAGAATTCTTTATTGACCAAGTGTGATTGGACACACAAGGAATTTGTCTCCAGTGCATAAGTTTTTAGTGTACAAGCCACAAGTGATAAATCATGATCATCATAATAAAATACAATCATCATAAAACATAAGATACAAACTCAGTGACAGTCATAGAATACTAAACAAGTAAACAACATAAATCATGAGTTACAAACAATAAAATTATAGTCATAAGAAGCTAAGGAAACAGGTAATAGGAAAGATGAAAAGAGGAGAAGGATAGAAGGCAATAGAGCCCTACTAGGCGGTTTGACATCCTAGGGCAAAGACAGTGATGTGAGAATTAGTTGTTTAGTAGAGTGATAGCATGGAGGGAAAAACTGTCTTTGTGTCTGGTTGTTTTGGCGTGCAATGCCCTATAGTGTCATCTTGAGGGAAGAAGTTGAAACAGTTTGTGTCCAGGATGTGAGACGTCAATAGATATTTTCACAGCCCCCTTTCTGGCTCATGCACAACATATGGTATTTTTACAGAGGATATTCTGATCATGCCCTCTTCATTAGCAACACTGAATATCCTTTTCACAGAGGATATTCTGATCATGCCCTCTTCATTGGCAACACTGAAATTGGATTTTGAGCTAGATTGGGATGAAAGAGACGAGCAGAAATGTAGGCCGTATCAGGGATATGGTTGCGCATTACTGCTGACTGACATGACAGATATAATTTTGCCAAGATTGTCTGTCAATAACTGCTTCTTTGAATATCCATAAGTTCCTGCTTATGCCATCAATGATAATAGCTAGCCAACTTGTCTTCTGTTGGAGCTCTTTTTCAATTGTCTTCAAGAAATCCCCTCTGGTTCCTTCAGCCCTTCTACATTTTTCTTGTTAACCAGCATGGTCCAATCTAGCTCAGACATGTAGCCTTCTCCTCTTTCATTTTATTTTCTTTTTTCTTTTTTTGACTTAGCTATGTGCCAGTAGGAATGACAGGCCATGAATAAGACAGGATTAATAGGCGGGACAAGGCTGGATTGAATTCAATGCTCATTCATTTCTTTCTTTGCATAAGGGGGAGAAATGAGAATAGCTTAGTCTTAGAGCAAAGTTTTTTTGTGGCAGTTATGTGTAACCTTTTTGTGACAGTTGTATTTTACACATTAAAAAAAAAGACATGATATTGGAACTTGGCCATTTATTGCCAAATAATCTTAGATTCCAGTGTTTTATATTCCCATTATGCAGTCTACATCACCCTAGACAAAGAGCCATCACCTAATTAACTATGTAGGAATTAATCTTGCAATTATAAATTATTTCATATAGTCATTATAAATATAAATATCCTAGAGTCTATATGATATACCTTGAAAATATATGATATATCTTGGTTATTACCTTTAAAGCCCTACATGGCTCAGGGCCAGGTTATCTTTGAGACCGCCTTTTACCAAATAGCTCACAGTGACCGGTAAGATCCCACAGAGTTGGTTTCTTCCGGGTCCCGTCAGCTAAACAATGCTGGCTGGTGGGCCTGTGGGGGAGGGCCTTCTCTGTGGCTGCCCCAGCTCGCTGGAACCAGTTACCTCCTGAGGTCCGGACCACCCCCACCCTATTGGCTTTCTGAAAAGCGGTGAAGACCTGGCTTTTCCAGCAGGCCTGGGGCCATTGATCTCGCTGTTACGATCTTGTGAGATCCAGCCATGAATGGTGCAAATGGGTTTTAATGTTTAAATGTTTTTATAATAGTTTTTTAAATGCATTGTAAGCCGCCCTGAGTCTTCGGAGAAAGGCAGCATATAAATTGAACTGATAAACTAATAAATAATAATAAAAATACTGTGCGGGTAGCTCTCACTTAATCCCACAATCATGTGAACATAATTTATGCGTTTCGCTGCCGGTTTCTGACAATCAGAATCATTGGGGTACCTGCCAGTAGAATTGCAAGTATCAATCACATGTTGTCTCTCTTAATGACATGGATGTTTCACTTAATGACTATCAAAGTGAGGGTGTAAGTCTGTTGTGGTCATGTGATGTCTTGCTTAATGACCACATTGTTTATGACACAAGTTGCCAGTCTCAACTGTGGTAGGTAAGTAAGGATTATCTGTACTATATTTTATATCACGGATATAAAACTTTCATCAACTTTAGGACTGGAATGGGCTTTTTCCAGCACGTTAAGAGCCACAAACTAAAAATGGATGTAGTCAAAATCCACAGTGTGGATTTTTCACATCCCAGCTCCATATGATATTGACAATTATGTCTATTAATGTTCCTATTAATGTTAATGTTACAAGTTCCTTGAATTGAAAACAGGAGAATGAAAACTGATGCCCAGAGATAATTTTAAACTCCTGAATTTTTTGGGAATGGGTGACGTTGTTGAAAAGTAAAATCCAAAACATCTGGAGGGTTCCAATAATTGATTTTAGATTGCGGTTGATGTTGAACTCATGAAAATTAGTGGTCTATTAGTAAGGGATTAGATTTTAAGAGCTATAAGTAAATCTTGTTTCATTTCAATCACGTCTTATAGCTTCAAGTTATAAATAATTCATTCTCACCTGCCAGTAGCTCCTGTGTGTATATATACACTGACTGAGGTGAAAACTATAATGATGTATGTATGAAGCAAGCTGTGGATGTGATGGAATCAAGAATGGTTTGCAAGGATGAAAAACTACAGAGAGTGATAGTAAGTTTCGTATAACTAGTTTTAGCTATGTTTTCTTTTTTACCTCTTCTTTTAATTTCCTTAGGTTGCTATTTCTTACTTTCAGTGCTGAGTATAGCACTGACTTTCAGTGCTGAGTATACTGAGTTCATTCCTAAAGAGAATAGTGTGATGAGAATATTTGTATTTCTCTATGGTTTAAATTTATTTTTTATTTTATTTTATTTTTTATTTATATCCTGCCATTATTATTCTTACAAATAACTCAAGGTGGCGAACATATCCAACACACTTTCATCCTCCTAGTGTCCCCATCACAACAACCCTGTGAGGTGAATTGGGCAGAGAGAGTAACGGGTCCCACAAATCATCCAGGTGGGACTTGAACTCACAGTCTTCTGCTTTCTAGCCTGGTGCCTTAACCAGTAGAATAAACTGGCTATCACATGCATATTTGCATCCATTCATGTAGTTTGGATCCAGATTGATGGGCAGTCTTGTTAGCCAACCCCCAGCACCTTACACAAAAATATTTGCTTTATTAAAACAACTAAAAATTTAGAATTCCAAAACAATTAGAACATAGAATACTGTAATAGAGTCGGAAGGGACCTTGGAGGTCTTCTAGTCCAAATCTCTGCTCAAGCAGCAGACCCCCATATCATTTCAAACAAATGTTCAGTCTCTTTTTGAAAGCCTCCAGTGATGGAGCACCCACAACTTCTGAAAGCAAGTTATTCATTGATTGTTTGCTCTCACCCATTAGGAATTGTCTTCTTAGTTCTAGATTACTTCTCTCTTTGGTTAGTTTCCATCTATTGTTTCTTCCATCTTGCCTTGCCTTTTGGTGCTTTGGAAAGAAAGTTGACCCCCTCATCTTTGTAGGAACCCTTCAAATATCGGAACACTGCTATCATGCCACCCCTAGTCCTTCTTTTCATTAGACTTCATTAGTTGCTATGTTAATATTTTTTTTTATCAATACTTTTGGGGTGGAGAAGAAGACTGGAGTGGGCATACAGGAGTTAACTGGGAAAAAGCCTTTTCTCTGACATTACCATATTATTTCCTCTCTCCCTTTGTAAATGGGCCAGATGATTCATGAACTTTCCAATATGTTTCTGCAAATGAGGCCAAAGTGCAGAGAAAGATTGCTTCCTATTTATGTCAATAGATTTGGCAGCAACAGCCAACAGGAAAAAAAAAAGAATAATAGTAGCAATAATCATAAAGATTGTTGCCAACACCAGTGGCATCCGAGTTACCGGAAGTCCATTACAACCTGTTATCTATTTTCATGCGTTCCATTCTAATAAAAAAGGCTCTGAATTTATGTGCTGGCTCTATATAAGATGGGAGAAAGCAAGAAACAGCTGCTGTAAGCTTAAGGAAGGTTTGCTTTGAATAATTAAATTATCCAGAGATGGAGCAGGATGTAAACATTTTCCCTGCCTTCTGCTTACTCAATTTCTTCAGCACCAATTAGGCATTATAGATTGAGCATTTTTTCTAAGATTTGGTAAGATAAAAACAAGCTGCATAACCCCTGAGAGAGATGTGGGGGTCTAGACACATGAAATGTAAACAAACAAACAAATGTAGTCCTCAATGTACAACCATTCGTTTAGTGACTGTTTGAAGTAACAAAAAAGACTTATGACTGGTTGGGTTTTTGGTTTTTTTTTGCATTTATGACTTGTAACATCCTCATGGTCACATGATCAAAATTTGGGCACTTGGCAGCTGCCATGTATTTCTGCCGGTAGCCATGTTCACCTTTTGTAGCCTTTTGATAAGCAAAACTTATTCACTTCAAACTGAGTTACTAACTTAACAACTGTGGCAAGGGAAGGTTGCAAAATGGGACAAAGCTCATTTAGCCACTGTCTCGCTTGGCAACAGAAATGTTGGGCTCAATTGTGTTTGTAAATCGAGGATCACCTGTAAAGGATTGCTGAGGAGGAAGAGGAGTAGGAGGGAGAAGAGAAAGACGTCTATTTCTTTTAGTAGTTTGTTTATCATCTGTTTGGGTTTTGCTTTCTATGAGATCTCTGGGCAGCGAGAACCGGCCGCTGATATTTGTGCATTCATTACAGAAAAGCAAAGCCTAATATAAGTAGCTACAGATGATAAAAGAAATCAGAGGTACCCTTTATTGGATATAGACAAGCAGAAGCAGGATAAACTCGGCCCGGGGTACTTACAGGACCACCTCCTGCCTTCCTCCCACCGTCCAGTGTGTTCCCATAGAGTGGGCCTCCTCCGGGTGCCGTCAGCCAAGCAATGTCGGCTGGCGGCCCCCAGGGGGAGGACTTTCTCTGTCGGAGCTCCGACCCTCTGGAATAGTCTTCCCACCGACCTCAGGACAGCCCCCGGCCTCCTCTCCTTCCGCCGGGGATTAAAGACATGGCTGTTTAAAGAACATTACGATCGTGGGGTTATATAGCCCTTTTAGAATGATTTAAATGGATTTTAATGTGTTTTAATTGTGTTTATTGTGATTTGTATTTATGATTGTTTTTGTAAGCCGCCCTGAGTCCTTGGGGAGAATGGCGGCATATAAATCACATAAATACATAAATAAATAAATAAACTCTGAGGGTAGATTCTATGCAAGGCTTTGGACTTCAGAACCTATGTAATCCTACGTAATCCTTTCAACACGGCAGTTGTTAAAAAGCCATATAAACTATTTGTTAACTATTTGAGTCAGACTCTTCTAAGTCCTCACAGGCTAAGCAGTTCTAATTCATAAACAGAGCCAGGGAGATGAGGCCTAACTAGTACTCATAAATCATCATAAGAGAGAGAGGATTATTGCATTTTTTTAACTTTAAATTCCTATTGCAAAAGGGTTTTGCTATGAATTTTCCCTAAATTCTGATCTCCTTTTTTATATCTTACCATCGTTATGTTATCACTATGACATTCATTTAATCTATGGGTGTCAAACTTGATTGCGTCACGTGATGTCACATGACCTATCATCAGGAGTGGGATTCTACCGGTTTGGACCGGTTCGGGCAAACCGGTAGCTCCAACGATCAGCTGGGAGCGAACCGGTTCACACCGACGATCAGATGGGCCACCCGCGCTATTTTTCTACCTTTATCTTCTCAGCTGATTCACACAAAGCAGCTGTGTTACTCCTCCGAAGAAACCAGAAAGTGATGATTTCTTCAAATTCCCTGCAAATCGCGCAATCACCGAACCGGTTGTTAAGCTGGGAAGATCCCACCACGGCATATCGTGCTTTTTTTTGCCTTTGCAGAACCAGGGTGGACATGGCCTGCACGTGTTGCATCTGGCCTGCGGGGCCACCAGTTTGTCACCCCTGGTTTGATCTATTGTCATCCCCAATAAGATTAAATCTAAGAACATTTTTGCAAAGGCTAAGAAATTCAAGACAGCCCGAATTAGAGTCAAGGTTAATTCAAGACAATTTTGGCCAATGACTTCACAGAAGTCATTCCCATACCTGATAGACATCGGCTTTTTATAGCAGAACCTGCCTGAGTATATCCACCACATTCTGGAAGGAGAGAAGTGTCCTGAGATGTTCCCTGAGAATGGGCTCCAGCAAGAGCCCAAAATCTTGGAAGAATAAACCTTTGGTCCTAGTGATCGACTCGGATTGGATCCTATAACATCCACCACTGAATTTATTGTAAATGTTGAAAGCTTTGAGTAGGCCATGACACTTTCATGACACTTTTTGATTTTTTTTAAAGAAACATACATAAAAACATAAAACCATCTTCAATTACACACAGTGTGTCGGTTGGTTACAAGTCTTTTGTGCATCTTCACCATATTCATAGCTTACAGTTTACCTAAATTCTTGTATTATCAATCTAATATATATCTTTGTATTATTATCCTCATTAATCATTTATTTGACTATAGCTATTCTTCCCTCATTTTGTACAAAATATTCAGGTATTTTGTATGCCACTCAGGCAAAAGGAGCCTGAGTGGCGTAGGAGGCTAATGCCTCCTACTAAGGCAGCATTTAATATCCAGCTGCCTGCAATTACTGCGAGTTCAATTCTCACTAGGCCCAAGGTTGACTCAGCCTTCCATCCTTTCTAAGGTGGGTAAATTGGGGACCCAGTTTGTGCGGGCAATAAGCTGACTTTGTATAAATATATAAAAGTATGAAGGCTATTGCTTAACACATTGTAAGCTGCCCTGAGTCTCTGGAGAAGGACGGCATATAAATCAAATAAAAAAAAATATTCCAAGGTTCAAATTAATTTATATTATAACATTCATTTCATCATCCTAAATCGACCCAATAATAATACATCTTTATGTTATATTTTATATAGTTCTACAATTCTTATATTATAAAAATCTCTATCATATTTCATTTCCATATTTTTTATCTAGCCATTGATAAAATAAATCCCATATCTTATAATATTGTTTATCTTCTTGTTCTCTAATTTCAAATGTCAATTTACTCATTTCAGCACATTCCATTATTTTCTTAATAACTTCATCTTGCGTTATTTTCTCATTTTTCCAATTCTCTATTATATATTTCAGGTACAATCCCCAATAAAAAAAACCTCTGGTTTAAAGTCTATGTGGTTTTTTATCATTTTTTCCAACCATGTGTGGATTTTAGTCCAGTATCTTTTGGCTTCTGCATACGTCCACCACATATGGTAATATGAACCCGGTATCTGATGACATTTCCAACATTTTTCAGATTTATTCTTGAACATTCTGGCTATTCTCGTCGGGGTAAATGCTACCTGTAAAAAATCTTATACAAATTTTCTTTATATGCAGTTGACATTGTCATTTTATAATTTTGTGACCACAATTTTTGCCATTTCTCTAAGTCAATCCCATGTCCAAAATTTTCCCCCCAATCAATCATTGTTTCTTTGACTTGTTCTTCTTCCAATTTAATCTCCAATAAATATCCCATATAGTTTTTAAATTACGTTTTTATCAGTAACTGTTAAAATTTTATCTAAATTAGTCAAATTATCATTAAAAAACTGTCTTAAAATCAACACTTTCATGACACTTTTCCAAGCACTGTTAAACTACTTTTTTCCCCTGTCCTTGTTGATGGACTTGAAAACTGATTTTCAGAATGAGAAGCCAGTACCAGGCCTTAATCCACTAATAAGACTCAGCAGAATTCATACTCAGTTTCTATTTCTGCCTCTCCTCAAGAGGAGGTGGGCAGGTCTGAAAAGCCATAAGTTCTACTAAGAATGAACTCTACAAAAGGCTTGTTATATGTAATTGGAAGACGAACAGTCCATTCATTGACTTATCTATCATTTAATAGAATAGAATAGAATAGAATAGAATAGAATAGAATAGAATAGAATAGAATAGAATAGAATTTTTTATTGGCCAAGTGTGATTGGACACACAAGGAATTTGTCTTCGTGCATATGCTTTCAGCGTACATAAAAGAAAAGATACGTTCATCAAGAATCATAAGGTACAACACTTAATGATAGTCATAGGGTACAAATAAGCAATCAAATCATATTAGGAAACAGTCAATATAAATTGCAAGGATACAAGCAACAAAGTTTTTAAATGTTTATATAAATCGGTGGTTTTAAATTTTCGAGCCTAAATTTAATCTTTTTAAATAGTTTTTAACTTTTGCATGTAAATTGTATTTTATTTTGGCTGTTCACCGTCCTGAGTCCCTCTGGGAATAGGGTGGTATACAAATTTAAACAATAAATAAATAAATAAATAAATAAATAAATAAATAAATAAATAAATAAATAAATAAATAAATAAATAAAAGTTACAGTCATACAGTCATAAGTGGGAGGAGATTGGTGATAGGAACAATGAGAAGACTAATAGTAGTAGTAATGCAGACTTAGTAACTAGTTTGACAGTGTTGAGGGAATTATTTGTTTAGCAGAGTTCAGGAAAAATATGTTCTTCTGTCTAGTTGTTCTGGTATGCAGTGCCCTATAGTGTTGTTTTGAGGGTAGGAGTTGAAACAGTTTATGTCTAGGATGTGAGGGATCTGTAAATATTTTCACAGCCCTCATTTTGACTCATGCAGTATACAGGTCCTTAATGGAAGGCAGGTTGGTAGCAATTGTTTTTCTTTTATAATTGTTTTAACTGTTTATATGTAGCCTTCTTTCCCAGGATAGTTTGCATTTTTTTAAAAATAAACTGTCTAAAATTCCAACTAAAAGCAGAAAATTAAAGTGAAAACATACCAGGCAAACTAATAAGAATTTAAATAATTACTAGGCAACAGCATTTACTCATGAGGAAAAGAAATAATTAGGTGGTCTCTTTGTACTATAATAGAGCTAACATTAAAAGTCCTAAGAGAATAATCATAATGGGATGATTGTTGTGATATTGATTACGCAAGTCAACAGTAGGAAACTATTTCAGCTTGAGGACTGAGTTGACTTTAGACAAGTGTATCAGAGAGCCCATCAAGTGGGATTACAGATTTAAGTGAATAGAACTGTAGGCCTAAGTGGGTGAGTGTGAACACAGGGCCAGGCAAACACATTGTACAACCCTCACGTGTTTGCCTGGTCCTGTGTTCACACTCATATCTCAATTTGCCTTCTCAATGTTTATCTGTGGATGCAGTGGCTCAGTGGCTAAGATGTTGAGCTTGTCGATCGAAAGGTCGGCAGTTCAGCAGTTCAAATCCCTAGTGCAGTGTAACGGGGTGAGCTTCCGTTACTTGTCCCAGCTTCTGCCAACCTAGCAGGTCAAAAGCACATAAAAATGCAAGTAGAAAAATAGGGACCACCTTTGGTGGGAAGGTAACAGCATTTTGTGCGCCTTTGGCATTTAGTCATGCCAGCCATATGAGCACAGAGATGTCTTCAGACAGCACTGGCTCTTCAGCTTTGAAACAGAGATGAGAACAGCCCCCTAGAGTCAGGAACGACTAGTATATATGTGTGAGGGGAACCTTTACCTTGGGAACTGACTCATATCATTTATCTATTTCTCACAGATGTTCTGAAAACCTTCCTCACCAAATCGGAAGAATGTTTAAATGTATAAAACATAGCATCTTATCTGATTTCTATTATTTTCTCCCAATTTATAGTCAGGAGTTTTTAGAATTCCTTTGAAATCCATTTTAACATCCAAGCCATCCTTCCTGCATAGAAGTCCAATTATTTGATATCATCATACTGCTCATTTTTACTAAATTTCAGGTTTAGTCTCTTAATCTGTAGAATTTGTATCTCTCTTTAGGTGTAATATTCATAATAAAATCATACTGTAATATGTATCAAAATAACATAGATATTGTATTGGGAGGAAAAACCCAAAATTCGTTTTGGTTTCCAGTGCTTTTGAAGTCTATAGAAATAGCAATTTGATATTTTTCATGGTCTTCTGTCTCTTCTGAAAAATAAGCAAACAATTGCCTGGTCACTTCAACAATAAAAAGTTCACCGGATTGTTTATTTAGCATGTTATTAATGCTGATTTAATATTACAATATCTATCAATGCTTTTGTATCATAATGAGAAATATTTTATACAGAGCAATTTTAGAAATGCGTTATTTTTTTTGGCAAGATCTTTGCAGTATATGAGAAATTACTGTTAGTAAAAAATACTTAAAATAAAAACAATGATACCCCCCACTTCCACACCAATTACATAGTCCCCATAGGCAATAATTAGCTCTCCTAGCAAAGCAATTATATGAGCCAAATATTTGTAATTTTGAAATAAATGAAACTTCATATGAATTTTTGATTCTAATGAAGAAAATTAAGAAAATAATAGCTGGCAACAGATGCATATTTATTAACCAAGGGACTGACAAATCCTTTATGTATAGTAATTTTTCCATAAGGGTAGCATTACACATTTTTCCTTCAACTATTTGGGGGTACATATTGATTTTCAGGAGATGATCTGTAGTTTGAAGTAGGTTTCCCAAACTTTGCCACAGTGAGAAAGGCCACAAATATTAGATATTTGTGACCAAAAGTCACTGATATATATCATCTCATTTATACTAACTAATCCCTCATGGTTTGCTCAATGAACAATGATTTAAAAATCCCTTTACGTGCATACTCATCTACTTAATTACTAAGTATTACTAGCCAGTATTTGCCAGGGCTTTCAATAGGGAATCCACAGGAAAGGAATAGACTGCCCTCTGGTTTAGGGTTATGATATTTGGTGTTACTCCTTAAAAGCATTCCTTTTACGTTGGATTTTTATTGATTGCAATGAATGAAGATTATTCTTGAAATACATTTGCTAAAATTCCTAGAACTACTTCATCAGATTCTTCAATAGCTGAAACAGAGGCTTAAGAAGGAAATTAGTGAATCTCCCTAATGGGACTTTTGAATTGTGCTGAAAATACAGTGATACAGTTTATATCATTTATTTTCTCGGGTTGTGTATGGATAAAGTGATGAATTCCTATCACACAATAGTTTATGCTGGGATCTGAGCTGTTATGACAATAAATGTACAGAAGAATTGTTTTTCCTTCTCCATCTATGGTATATCTGTATGTTCTCCTTCCATCTAAAACAGATTACCGTGATTGGGCAGTTGGTTCCCTAGAGAGATATGTGTGTGTGTCTTGTCACATTTGAAGATACTGCAATCTATTATCTGCCTCTTATTTAGATAGGAATCTATAAAAAGTATTTCATTTGATGGCTTACATAGGGACTTTAGCAAAGGAATTTCAATTGCATGGTGGGCACTGCTGTGCAAACCAGATTCTAGCTATCAAGATAAAAATGCTAAAAGAGACAATCCCTGGATAAAAGTATGGTATAGGAAAAGATAGTTAGTTTATTCCAAAGTACTTTACAAGAGGAATGGCACAGCAAGGAAGCATTCGCCATTCTGATAACCATTTTCCTGCGTATCACTCTTGCAAAGCTATCTACCTCTATTGCTAAATTATTCTTTTAGAATGACAGGGTGGGACAACATTGTGGATGCCATCATAGGCAGCACAGCCGTAATGCACGGATCTTCCAGCATCCATTGATTTCAGTTCAGTGCTAATATATAAAACCATATATGAGGGTGAATTGTGTTTAAAATAGTATCTATAAGGCAGAGATATGTAAAACAAGATGTGGGATTTCTTCCTTCCCAAGAAAATGTGGAAAAAATAAAAAATGGATATATGTGATGTCTCTAACTAACTCTACTACTTAAATTGATTCCTTTGGAACTTTTCATATTTATTGAGTGCCCTTTTTGAGATTATATGTGACTCCTTTTCCTCGATCAGAAATTGGATGTGCCTACTCTGTAAAATCTTTAAAGACCCATGATCATGAATAAATGCTTGCTTCTGGCATCATGTTGATAGGTAATCTTTTCTCCTGTGATGGATGTCCATTAGAAATTTCTGATGGTCCAGGAAGAAGCCTTGCTTGCAGAGAAAAAGAGTCAAATAAGTATAGTTCATTTATTGTTACTATGGTTGGTCACACAGTTGGATGTTTAGACTGGATTTGGCATTTTTATCCACCCATTGAATCTTTCCCGAGGATCTGAGATAGGGAGATGCTTTTTTTTTTGACAGTGCTAAAGGTGACATTGTAGGATGTAAGCTGTTCCAAGTAAAGTTACCTTTTGCAACTGACTGATAGTGATTTTATCAATACCAATGGTGTTCATGAAGTTTTCCAGTTGTGTTGGAATTGTACCCAAGATGCCTATTGGCACTATCTTGGCTTTCTTTTGCCACAATCATTCTACCTCTATTTGCAGGTCTTTGTATTTTGTGACTGTGATTAATTGCATAGTCAACCAGATGTTTAGACTGGATTTTTATCCATCGATTGAGTCTTTCCCAAGGACAGGGGATAGCAGATGTTGTTTGATAGTATTAAAGGTGTTTTTGCAAGATAGAAGCTGTTCTAAGCAAGACTGCCTTTTGCAATTGACTCGTGGTGATTTTGTCAATTTTGTTCAAGTAGTACTCCAGATGTTTTGGAATTGCACCCAAGGTCCCTATTACTATTGGTTTTATCTTGGCTGTCTTTTGCATGGTTGTTCTACTTCTATTTGCAAGCCTCCGAATTTTGTCATTTTTCTCCAGTTCTTTTTCTTCTGTTCTGCATTTCAGTGCCCACTCTGCAGACTTTTTTGCCTTTCTTATCAACAATTGTTAAGTCTTATTATCAATTGTTGTATGTTACCAACAATAATAAATGTAATTTATTAAGTTTACATGCCACTCAACTCCTCTTGAAAGAGAGACAGCTGATTATAACTGATGGATTAATCAGTGACAAGTTCTACCTCAGACTCTGTCAGCTCTCACTCATTATTTAGATGTATTTTTTGGTTTTGGCTTAGGGAAAAATTGCTTTAAAAATGCCACACAACTTCTAATGTTTCTTTTGGTTTTGTATAGTCTCTTGGAAAGACAAAGGGGCCGATCTGGCTTCAGCCCCTTTGTTGCTTGGCTCTAATAATGGGGTGTTCCTCAGGCGGTAACTTAATTCTGTGCCAACATGGTGAATATGAAAAATTTCTATATTATGGTTTATAGAAGGAACTTGTGGAATATGAGAATAAGGGAATATGGGAAAAATTGTGATTATTTCCTCATCTTTATTTCTCTTTTTCTCTCTATGTATTTCTATTTCTATCATCTCTATCTCTACCTCTATCTCTATCTTTATTATCTCTACCTAGCTCACTATCTATCATCTACTGTATCTGAATATTAGTTATCGTTTCTAGTTGCATCACTATTTTCATTGTAATATGAATTTTATTATGCCTGAGAATAAAGACCTAAAATTACTATTACTTTCATCTATGACACTTGAGAATTGATAGTACTTTTACTGGAAGAGTATAGGCACTCCTATACTTTTGCAAGCTGACAATTTACCGCAAATTTAACTGAATTCTTCAACAGCATATCAGTCAAAATGCATGCAGGAAAAGAAATTTCAGCAGGACAGTAAGTTTTCTATAAAGGAAACAGCAATTCCATATTGTTCCAAGAATGCCACTTTTGAAAATACCATTTGGAATAATGAAATGTTTAATGGAATCTAAAACATGGCATTACAAAAGCCTCCACTACAACAATAAATTGGCCACCTATCAAATTTGGGAAACAATAATCAAAGGAAAAGTTTGTTTCAGCAGCAAAAACTTGTTCGAGTGAGATGAACAGAAATGCTTTCAACCACCACCACAAGACTGTTCTCCTATGATGTGAAAACTGATGTCATTCTCATTCTCTTGCAGGGAAAATGGTTACAATTAGAACTACATCAATGCAACCATTTATTGCATAAACTAGGCTATAAAAAGACACTGTGTGCAAGTTTTTGTTTTCTTTGCCAGAAATGCATTCCTAAAACATAACAACATTTTTAAAAACAATTTAGATGCGCATTTCTATTTAAACGTTCATAAGGTTTATATACTGTCCCAAATGACTTAGCTGAATACTTTGGGGCTACTTCAGTGCAAACATTTATCTTAAGGGGAAGATAAATGCAGAATGTCAATCTACAGAAAATTTATAAGAAGTTAAATCAGAAATGCTTTAAAAGAGAAAATATGTTGGCAGACACAGTTATGGGACTGTAGGGACAAAGATACAAAGGTTGCCAGGAATTAAGAAATATGAGATTATTGGTATCTGGCATACATCTACTGATTTCTAAGAACTCTTGTATCTGACTCTTCTATATCTAGGATTATTACTAAGATTGCAAGTCACTTTGGCACTTGTAATTTCTTCTTAGTCTAAACCAATCATGGTTTAGACTAAGAGATGTCCAGTTTTGATTCAGCCCCCCCAATTTGGAAAATATTCTGAACTTGGACAGAAAAACAGACCTGCTAATCTCTTGATTATAGTCCTAAATTAAAATAAAATAGCTATATCTGATAGGTATATAAATAACCAAATTGCTATTGAATAGCTATATAAATATATTTTTGGGTAAAATTAGATCAGATTTGTGGATGAAGTTGAACGTGTATTTGTATTTTTAGTGTTTTGTCTTACTGTATACATGTTGATGTAGTACGTTACACTGGTACCTCAGTACTCATCGCTAATTGGTTCCAGGAGGTGTGATGAGTATCAAAAATTGTGAGTACTAAACAAATATTTCCCATATGGAATAAATGTAGGGCAGCCAACATTGACAAGTTCTAGCTGGTGCATTGAGTACCAAACCAACAATGAGAACCAGGACAAAATTTTCGCATCAACATGTGTTAAGTACTAAATTTGATGAGTTTCAAAGCAGTTGAGTACCAAGATATCACTTTTAACATTGTAAGCTGCCCAGAGTCACAGTACGGTGAGATGGGTGGTAAACAAATTTAAAAAATAAATAAAAACATTTTTAATGGAATAAGCTCATCAAGTTTTATATGAAGATATTTGGTGGCGGGGAATCTTAATATATACATTATGAAAATAACGTGGCATAAAGATGATCTTCCAAAAAAAAAGTTTTTTTAGGAAATTGTGATGTATGAAAAGCATGTTAAGACATTTTCCACATTCTCTTGTTTCAGGCATGCAAAGCACCAAGCAATAACAAGCAAAGCTTTTGCAATACACAATTCATAGAGCTGACCTGTGAAAACAGCAGCTGAAAACTCAGCTGAGAAGTTATTACCAGAAAAACTAGTTTCTTGTGAGACATTCGGTCAGCAGAGATAATATTCTAGAAGTTGAAATGAGAGTCGGTACATGGAAAACCAAAACCAGAAGATAGGAAATGGTTAAGAATGGGCCTGCTAGCTTGATAAAACAGTTGTTTAAATATCAGGGTGGTCTGTAATGAAGATTTTTAGATTACCTTGATTTATAAGGTTACCTCAAAGCAAGGACATCCCAAAGGTGCTCCCCACCCCCTCAAAAGACAATAGGACTTTCTTGGTTTTTTTCTTTTAAAATGTTTCTCTTCTCATCCAAGAAGCTTCTTCAATTCTAATTAACTGGTGGGGATGGAAAGATTTATATTCTTTGCAGTCATCTGGCAGCTTTTTGGATGAGAACCAAACACCTTCAAAGGAAAAAAGACAAGACCGGTTGTCTTTTGAGAGAGAGAGAGAGAGAGAGAGAGAGAGAGAGAAGAACACCTTTAAGACAACCATGATTTAAGGGATTGAGAATCTCCATAGACATAAAAACAAGGAGCATAAAAAAAAGAGCCTGGATAGCTCAACAGACTAAAAGCCTGTTATTAACATTCTGTCTGCAATTATTGCAAGTTCGAATCTCACCAGGCTCAAGGTTGACTCAGCCTTCCATCCTTTCTAAGGTAGGTAAATTGAGGACCCAGTTTGTGGGGGCAATAAGCTGACTTTGTATAAAACATACAAAAGTATGAAAGCTATTGCTTAGCGCATTGTAAGCCACCCTGAGTCTCCGGAGAAGGGCGGCATATAAATCTAATTTTTTTTTTTTAAAAAAGGACATTTCTAAAGCAGACCTCTTAAATCTCAAGAAATTTTCATATGATTCAAATACTTTTCTGCTTATCGTGACCCAGTTACCTATGTTTATGATAGCTTTCTGGGCAGGTCAACGTATTAGGATTTCTGGAACATAACCTTCCCTGTTAGATTCCAGTTTATGACTTCTATATTGTTGCTATCCAATTCACAAAAAATGTGGTAGAACAAGAGCTCTTGTAGCAAAGACAGGTGGATTTGAACATCCAGTAATTTCTATGCAAACACCCCCTGAAACCACCTTCCTCATTCCCCAGGTGCCACCAAAACATTCCAGGAGAAAGAATGAAAAAAGAGCAACTAAACTCCAGAACTATCTTCATTTCAATGGTCTCCATTCAAACTTCCATGATTGGTGAGTTTTGATAAAACCATACACTTTTGTTAGGGTTTGTTAGGATAAGCTGACTTTGTATAAAAAAGAACACTGCTTAGTATACCTACTAAGCAGGTATATACAAAAGTATGAAGGCTATTGCTTAACACATTGTAAGCCACCCTGAGTCTCCGGAGAAGGGCAGCATATAAATCGAATCAATCAATCAATCAATCAATCAATTTCTCACTATATCCTGTCCTTATATAAAGAGCGTTTATCAATTTGGAAAGATATTTTCTCTCTCTCCAGGTGTTTAAATGAATGGAGGCTTTCATAGTAAATCAAAGATAGGATCACCTGTGCAATCTTCTCCCAGACTTCCACCTGGTCAGCTTATGGAAACTGAGATCCAGCAACATTTAAAAGACCATCTCTGAATAAATACTACAGTCTGCGTTTTAGAAATAAAGGGAATAATTATTTCTTTTTCACTATGGTTTGCAAAGCAATGCTTTATTCCTAAAGTGCAATATCTTTCCTGTGTTATTTGATTATAAGCTTCTCTAGCAAGCATTTTTAATACTAGGTCCTTCATTCAGTGACATCTAGGACCAGGGCATCCCAATTGTGGCAACTTTTAAGATGCATGGACTTCAACTCCCAGAATTCCCCAGCCAGCATGTTTGGAATCCTGGGAGTTGAAGTCTGCACATCTTAAAGTTGCCAAGATTGGGAACCCTTGATCTAGGTTATTGGTAAAATAATCACATTTAATCTTTAGGCATGATTATAATTAGAGAATTATGTTTCAGTTGGAATTTACAAATACTTTTGTGAAAACATTTGCCATTAGTTGAACTTAAGTAAGATGAGAAGATTGGCTTGTTCACAAAACCCCAAATTTGGAATCATATCATAAAATAACCATATTTTTCTAGACTGATTTAGCACTCCAAGTAGTTTAATTTCTCTTTTCACATTCATCCTGCCCCATTAACTGTGTTTGCTCATGTTTGTTCCATGTTGCCCTTTTAGCTCCTCCTTCCATTTGTTTCCTTTGCTATTTTTACACCCCCCGGCCCCCCGAATAGAGGCCTTTCTTTTGATTATTTTACTTTCTGAACTACTAGCTAGATTGGTATTGCTATATATGCACATATCATTAAGTATTGTTGGATTGTAAGAGAAAAACAGCAGCTAATGAACAATTAATGTCTTGTCCAGTATGGTTGCTCTGATAGTTGGTAAAAGCTCATCCCATTTCTGCATACCCATGGCCACATCTGTGTTCCTTCAAACCCTAGAGAAGATTTTGGGAAACAGGGAAAATGACCAGAAAAAGTCCTTTTAGATTATTATAAGTCTGGTAAGACCTTGTGATTTCCATTAAAAATTTGTGTATTCAGCTTATGGAGAGAAGTTGGCTATATTAATGAAAAAAATGGGCAAGTCACTTCTTTTTTCCTTTAGCCTCATGGTTAATAATAAGCTGCCTTTACAACAATCTTCAAATGGTGAAATGTGCAAGTGTATCTTAGAAAAATGTGTGTGGAAGAGAGAGGGGGGGTACACACACACACACACACACACACACAAACAGACATACACACACACACACGTATATAAAGATCCACACTTTAGATAAGATTACATTCAGTGACACCAGAAAAATGGGTATTTGTATAGTAAAAAGTTCAGCTTTTTTATTCCCTTCAAATTAATGTTTGCTAGCCTATGGAAAGCATTATTAATGATATATCACTTGATTAGTTATTCTGTGATCTGTGATCTGTTGAGGCATATCAGAAGAGTGTCAGCAAGAATATGAGCATTTAGATGATTTGCAGATCTACAGAACAGCACATCATCAGGCATTTCTTCGACTGGTGACCTGCAAGGACATTGAAACCTCTGAAATGAAAATGTGCAATAGGATCAGTGCACCAGAAATTATATTTGTCTTTTTTAGTACTCTCTAGTGGACTCTGGGTAGAAATGTATGAATTTATACCAGTTATTTCAATACGTAAGTGACAGATTGTGCTTTATATAATGGTGTGCTTTCTATTGTTATTGAGTCTTCAATCCCGTGAGACATTTGCATTTACTAGTGCACAGTATGGAAACACACATTTTAATGATTCTATAAATATTTATTTCTCTTAGTATCAAGCCTGATTAATTTGTTTATGAATATGAATAATTTAATAAAGACCTGCCATGGCAACCTATTCTCTAATGGGCATGGTTCTCTCCCCTTCCCTCTCTCTCCTTCCTTCCTTCCTTCCTTCCTTCCTTCCTTCCTTCCTTCCTTCCTTCCCTCCCTCCTTCCCTCCCTCTCCCCCTCCCTGCTTCCTTCTATGTTAAATTCAGTACCTATTGTAGATTTTATTCTCCTCAGAAAGTTCTTTTATTTTCAGGTAGTCCTTGACTTACAACCACAACCGAGCCTAAAATTTCTATTGCTAAGTGAGACATTTGTTCAGTGAATTTTGCCCCACTTTACAACCTTTTTTTGCCACACTTATTAAGTGAATCACTGCAGCTGTTAAGGTAGTAACACAGTTGTTAACTGAATTGCATTTCCCCATTTTGCTCATGAGAATGTTGCAAAGGTGATCACATGACCCAGAGACACTGCAACCGTTATAAAAATGAGTCAGTTGCCAAGCATCAGAATTTTGATCACATGACCATGGGGATGCTGCAGCAGTCGTAAGTGTGAAAAACGGTCATAGGCCACTTTTTCAGTGCCATTGTAAATCTGAATGGTCACTAAATGAACTGTTGTAAGTCAAGCACTACCTATATTTATTTGTAACTCCCATTTCTAAACCACCCATTTTCCCCAATGAGGGACCCTGGGCAGTGTACAATAAAACAGCAAAATATAAAATAGTATATAAAAATTTAAATATTAGAGTTAAAATTTTAGAATTAAAAATTCAAGAAGTTACAATTTTAAAAAAACTTTTAAGGAAGCAAGTATAAACCCTGTTAAAAATGAGTTGACAAAGGCAGAGGGATGGCTTATGGCACCAACTAAATCCAAGACTGCATGCTCCTTTGGGCTTCCCACACAGAGCCATGTTTTTGGAAGGCCAGGAGAATGGGGGCCCACCTCACCTCCAAGAGGAGAATATTCCACAGGGCAGGGGCAACAACAGAGAAGGCTCTCTTCCTGGGACCCCACCAGTTGGACTGATGGTTCTTTAGCTGATGAGGTCTGCAACATCTCTTCCCTTTATGTAGCCATCAAAGCCCTTTTCCCATTGTTAGAAACTGTACTGACTTTACATCAGGGGTGAAATCCAGCAGGTTCTGACAGGTTCTGGAGAACTAGTAGCAGAAATTTTGAGTAGTTTGGAGAACCAGCAAATACTACCTCAGGCTGGCCCCAGAGTGGGGTGGGAATGGAGATTTTGCAGTAACCTTCCCCTGCCACGCCCACCAAGCCACAGCCACAGAACCGGTAGTAAAAAAATTTGGATTTCACCACTGAAATTACATAAAAGGCCCCGAATGAGACCATACCTTTTTCACTCTCTAATTATGTACCGAGTTGGGTCTATTTAAACGTATTTTAAAAAGTCACATTGGAATCAATGACACCACTGATTGGCCTAGTATAAATAATATTACTTTCAAAGAGTTTACTTTAAATAGTAGATATACTCCAAACCATTGACTTTACAAGCTCCCATGAATGTGTTAGTGAAGGGGCAATGAATGCTAATGTCCAGTCAAATATAAAAACTTTATTGCAGCTAAAGGTCAGAAAAAGGGAAAACAAATACAAAAGTCAGACAAGAAGCTATTACCTGGAGGAGGAAAACAGGAGGAACTAAATTTTCATCGGCAACAGCTACCACATTCTTAATGGTAGATTACAGAACTTGGTAATGTTTTAAGTGACCTACAGTAAAAGTACTTGTTGGTTAATAGGAAGACTGCATACTAATCATCTGACTGTCCTGGCATTCATTCATTCATTCATTCATTCATTCATTCATTCATTCATTCATTTAATTTTTTATTAATTGTTACTAGAAAAGTAATTTTGGTGAAAGCTCAATATCGACAATATAAAAATCATGTATGTATTTGTTTCAATTTCTTCTACATTATAAGGGCACAAATAGCAGGGTAGGGTAGTGGAGCTGTGTGATATTGTCCTGCAGCAAGGTAAAGAGAAGGATGTTGCAATATGCCATTGTAGATCTCCAGTATTTAGAATAGAATAGCAGATATTGGTAAGAGTTCATGACTATACCATCAAATATAGATGAGTACTAATATTCACTAACATTTCTGATGGTGTGTAAAAAACAATACTGGTAAGATTATGTTCCAAAAGCTGCATATTCTGGTGTACACACACACACACGGACACCGAAACGGATACGGAAAAATAATTTTAAATGTTTGCATTCTGCAGATGTGATGGTGGATGTTGGCTTCAAACAAAATTGTACAAAGATACGTATACAGCAATCATGTCCTGCCAAGTTCAGTGGAACGTATTCCCTAGTAAATATATTTACTGTTCCAGGCTTATTCTGTAGGCATCTCCATATATTGGTAGATTACCTCATTTTAACTCACTGCTAAATAACATAATGCAGCTTATGAATTTGCCTTGAGTGGGGGTAAAATACCAGCTTTCTTTGTGTATTCGTCAATGTGTTATGATTAAAATGTTTGCCTGTTTTTTTTCCTGGAGGCAGAGAGCTTTTCAATCTGAGGCATAGAGGCATGATACGGATTAGTCCAAAACAAGACCCAACTTGTGATTGTAATCTCTGATCTTGTTTTGGCACACTTAGCATTCTACAAATATTTTAAACAGTAGGACTTTATTTGTTAAGATGTGGAATCCTTGCCCCAGATCTGTGGGTATCGTAATGAATACATTGCATTCCCAAATAATGAAGAACTCTAGAAACCTGAGGTAAATTTAAATCCACAAGATTGTGCATATATGTACATTCCAAAGGAGAAAGAATCTCGGAGTCATAAACAAGAGGTGATTCTGCAGATTACAACTATTGATAGGAATTTTTACACAGGGCAGGTAAATTTTTCCTCAAGCATTCATTGAGAAATGTGTTTTGGGTTTTTCAGAAATAGCAGTTTTTCTAAATAGCTGACTAAGCAATAGCCATTTCTTTTGAAGAAGGCAGGAGAAACTAGGACATTTGGAGAAACATTTGCAGTTTGCATAGCTGGATTGGTCTAGAATGCTCTAGATCAATCCAGGTCTAGAGGCCAGCTCCATTGGTACGGACATGTCCAGAGAGCAGCATCTTCCACCATTGCCAAGGCAGCCTACCAACTAGAAGTCAATGTCGGTGACCTTGCGGGTGTCCAAAACAGAGATGGCAAGACACCATCAACAAAGACATGCAAGCTGTGGGCCTGGACCCCGAGATGCAGCTGACCACGCAAAGTGGCATTCAGTGATCCAAAAAGTGGACCCTGCATCTGTGGGAATACGCTAGGAAGAAGAAAAGAAGACGAAGGAGGAGGTTGAGGAAGAGTGTCTAGAATGCTCTAGAACAGTGATGGCTAACCTTTTTGCCGTCGCGTGCCAAAAGTGGGGGGAGCATGGGGGGTCGCAGGTGTGGGTGCCCACATCCATAATTCAATGTGCCCCGCCCTCCCACGCATGCACACGTGACCCACCCACACACACACACTTCCACTGCTTTTGGCACGTGATGGCCTTGTGGGCCCGTTAGGCCCATTTTCCCCCCTCCCCGGTAGGCTCCAGAAGCTTTCTAGGAGCCTGGGAAGGGCAAAAACAGCCTTCCCCATCCTCCCGGAGGCTCGGAAACAGCCAGTTTCCCGACTTCCAGTGGGCCTGGAAGGCCTGAAAATCAGTTGGCGGGTGCGCACATGCGGGCTGGAGCTGAGCTAGGGCAACACTCACATGCCCACTAATATGGCTCTGCGTGCCACCTGTGGCACTCGTGCCATAGGTTCACCATCACAGCTCTAGAAGAAGTAGCAATCTTCCATTTTGCATAAATAAGAGAGAATTATTTTCTTTGTGTGACATTAAGAATTCTTGATACTTGAATGAATTGACATTAAACATATTCCTATGCCCCATGAATATCGATAATGAAAATAGACCCAGAATGGTGATTTTGCATACATTGCTTTAGTTTATATTATGTATGAAGGAAAAGAAGGGATATATGTGAGGAGACACTAGTGTGCTTTCATAGTTGCCATTTATTTGCAATTATGTTTTTACTGGACTAAGTATGAGAGATTGTGGAAGATTGGGAGAAGAATGGAAGGGAGAGTAGATATGAATAATCAAAAGTCAAAGGGATTTTTAACAGAACAGAATCTTGATAAATTTATTGCATCCTTCTTTATGAATTGAAGAATGCTCTTACAATCTGAGTATTTTCCCACCCCCTACTTTGACATTCTTCTACAAGGCCCTGAAGACCTGGTTTTGCCAATTGGACTGGAGATTGATTGATTGCTATCACCAGGGCAGTGTGTGGGACGTTACTGCTTGTTATTGTTTTATATCAGATTTTTACTTTTGTAAGCCATTCCAGAGTCATTGAGAGTGCATTGGATGGCATATAAGTTTTCTTTTAAAAAAAAATCAATCTAATGTATGGTTTATAATCAGCCTGATGAATGAAGGAACTGAACAACCCCAATTTTCATTCAAAGCAGCTTCCTCCTGAACTAAATTATTATAACTTATTTTGTGAAAAGCCATGCTCATTTAAAATATGATTACAACATATTGCAGAATAAAATACAAATAAAACTGGAAAGCTAAAAGAGAAATAGAAAAGTGCAAAGAGAGATTTAAAAAAAATTAAGAAAATGCAGTAGTGAATTCCAAATTTTTTCAGTGCAGCAGAATAGAAAAAGAATTGCAGTCTCAACCGTTTGCTTTTCTAAAGATTTCAAGCATTTCTAAAACAACAAAACTATTCCATTCTTCAAAACCTAAAGGTTTTTTTCCATTTCAAGTACAAAACGCAGACATTCTTTCCAAATGTAAACAGAACTAGATAGATTATTTTTATTTTATTTTTATTTTATTTAGCGTGTCGAACATGTACAAGATAACAGGTGTAGGTATAAACATGGACATGAACACTGGAAATGAGTACAAATAAATGAGAACAGTAGGACAGGGACGGTAGGCATGCTGGTGCACTTATGCACATCCCCTTTATGGACCTCTTAGGAATGGGGTGAGGTCCACGGTTTGAGGTTGAAGTTGTGGGGCTTAATCAGAATAGTCAATTTTGCCATTTCCGCCAACACTATCACCTTTCCCATCCATTTTTGCATTGTAGGAGTTGGTGTGTCCTTCCATCTTTATGCAGACATGATTCTTGCCGCTGTCAACTTATATAGTACTAGAGTTTCAAATTTTCTTTTAAGCTCTTTGTCCATCAACTCTAAAAGGAAAAGTCTTGACAGCTATGTTCAATGAAACCATCAAACAGATAATCACTGACTATGAAATTCCTTGGCTATGATAGGGTAGGTGTTCTGTGTGAGAGAAAAAGATGGTTTTCAGTTGTTAGCTCAGCAGGTAAGACAGAATGGAAGAAGTTAAATGGATAGCATATATAGGGACTATCAGAGGAAATGCTGGCCAATTCTGGCCAAATACTCATTTGGTAGGCACCCCAGAGATTTTGCTTTAATCAAGGTACGTTTAGATTTTGATGAAAGACTGGAATTGTGCAGAAGCTGGACGGAAGAGAATTACACCTATTATTCTCTCTCTTTCCCCCCTCCCTCCATTTTTACTTTAGAGTCTTCAGAAGATAAACTAATGCATCTGGTCACTAGTTAAGCTTTGCTTTCTGCCCTAGGAAAACTGGCCATTGAGAATGTATCTCTTTGGTTTTTCACCCTTCCTTCCTGGTCCTGCAGCCTTCCAAATACAGGTAGAGAAAGGAGACTCTGAGATAGAACTTACACAGGGTGGGTTCTACTTACCTTTACTATTGGTTTGCAAGGGATCGTGCAGAAGCTTCTACGCATGCGCAGATCCCTGATGATGACATCAGGGGTGGTGAGCGGGGCCTCCTGCCGGTTTTACTAGCAGTTCTTGCGAACCGGTATGAACTGGGGGCAACCCACCACTGAATTTACATTAGCTTCCCACTAACATAAAAAGGAGAACTTTGAAAGGGCTTCCCAGAGATTGAAGATGAGAAGTAACACAGTTTGTAGAGTCCTTCCCACTCTGCTTCACCCTTTTTTGGCAGTTCGATTTGCAAAATTCCCACACATTAAAAATGCCCGACTACCTGTTCTCAGCTTACAAATTTTGAGGATGAAGGGAACTGATTTGGGAATAGGAAAAGTGACAGGGAGTAGAGGAGGAAGGTTCTGAGATACTGATTTGAGGAAACAAGAGACTGTTCTGGGGAAATCCTTTTCATCTCCAGCCAGTTAAGAAAACAATATTCTCCTTTCACTTAAGGTTTCCAGCTAAGAGAAGAGAAAAATTAAAAGAGCTGAAAGGGGGAGAAGTGGAAGAATTCTTTCAAACTAGGGCTGAAGAACTTCGATGAAAAGCTTCTTCCTCCTGAGATTTCCAGCCAGAAGGAAAGGGGGGCTGAGGCAGGCCTGAGGAGGGGGTGGGTTCTGCTGGTATATTGTTCCAGGGCCCATGGAGCTCAAAGGAGGCCCATGAAGAGGAAATTTTTTTAAAAAAATTTACAAAACCAAATTTTTTAAAAGAAAAACAATATTGGATATATACTTCATACTCTATGCGTTGTGTGTATAGCAAAACTGCCTTGTTTGATATAACCTTTATTCATCTGAAACTCAGTGAACAGTTATTTACTGTATGTAGTTTGTTGAATTTTGACTCGGATGCGTGGGTTTTTGCTGCACATGCGTGGGCCTGTGGCATGTGCGGGGGGGACCTCACATGTGCAGGGGCATGCAGGGGGTTTGCACACATGCAGGGATGGGGCGCGGGGGGGCATATATTAGTCTTGTTCCAGCACTTAATAATCCCTCGGTGGCCCTGGGCTGAAGTACTGTAAGTTAAAGTTTAAGACACTTTGGCAATTCCTGTTGATGGATCTACTGAAAATATAAAATTGGCCACAACCCTTTTAATCCCATAGGACCAGAGGGAAGGGAAGGAAGATGTTTTTCCAAGTCTAGAGGCAAAATTGTATTTTGTGATAGGGAAATCTCTGATCCTCATAGCAAGAAAACTGCTTTCCAATCAGATGGCAGAAACCTTGAAAATTAAGAAATTAATAGTTTTATGTCAAAAAGGTGGAAAAAAATAGACTCATAACTAAAACATACACACACACACACACAACATGATTACAGTATAGTGTTAGATGGAAAATATATACATATTAGCTTCCTCTTCAGTACATTAAAGCTGTTGACATAACTTTCTGCAATCTTCTTGGGAATGTGGAGCAGGTTTTAATCATCATATCTGTTATAAATTCTTGGCAGTTGGATTTAAAGAGCTTGTATTTATATTTCAGTAAAAAACACCCATTTAATGATGAACATTATTACTGAAGCATTTTCATTTCATTGCCGTTACTCACAAGCTGTAGCTGTTTGAATTGAGAAGAACCCAAAGCAGAATAATACTGAGGAAGCAGGAAAGACATACTGTATAAAGATAAGGACCAGCAATTTATTTCCATCTTTGTCTCCTTTTGATCAGAAAAAGATGGAATATTGTATAGGAATATATGAATATTTAATTCAGAGAGTAGTATAATCTCTAAATCAAATCAGCAGATCAAATTATTGACTTATATTAAATGGCCTGGGACACCTCTGCAGGTGCACTATTTTTTTCCATATTATTTTTAATCCAGTCTAAATGATACTAATTCAATAATCTGATCTACAATGGTTGTTCAAATGGATTGACTTTCAAGATGAGTTCAGAGAGCTGGATCAGAGAATAGAATAGAATAGAATAGAATAGAATAGAATAGAATAGAATAGAGTAGAGTAGAGTAGAGTAGAGTAGAGTAGAGTAGAATAGAATAGAATAGAATAGAATAGAATAGAATAGAATAGAATAGAATAGAATAGAATAGAATAGAATAGAATAGAACAGAATTCTGTATTGGCCAAGTGTGATTTGACACACAAGGAATTTGTCTTGGTGTATACGCTCTCAGTGTACATAAAAGAAAAGATACATTCGTCAAGAATCATAAGGTACAACCTTATGATTTGCACACTTTTTACTACATCACCTAGGTAAATTCCTTTCTTTATGTAAGCGTCAGAGAGATGGTGTGCTGCAACAATTAAAGTTATGGATTTAGCCAGGGAAGATTAAGTTCAAGTACACTCTTAAACATGACTTTAGGCTAGTTGCAATGTCATGTGGGGATAACCTTGAGAGACAGGCAAAAAACCCCACAGTTTAGACAACAGTCTGACAAATGGAACTTGAGTTCTTAGGAGGAATGATGGCAAAACACAGATAGTCCTTGACTTATAACCATTCATTTAGTGACCATTTGAAGTTACAAAAGCACTGAAAAAAAGTGGCATATGACTGTTTTTCACATTTATGACCGTCGCAGCATCCCCATGGTCATGTGATAAAATCCAGATGCTTGGCAACTGGCATGTATTTATGATGGTTACAATGTCCTGGAGTCACATGATCACTTCTTGTGATCTTCTATCAATGGGGAAGCCAGATTCATTTAACAACTGTGCTACTAATGTAACAACTGCATTGATTCACTTAAAAACTATGGCAGAAAAGGTTGTAAAATGGAGCAAAACTCATTTAACAAGTGTCTTGCTTAGCATCAGGAAATTTTGGGTTAGTTGTTGTTGTATGTCAAGGAGTACCTGATTCTCAGAAAGGACCCTCCCTAATTTGGGGAGGATCCCCAAAGGAGGCAAGTGGTTTCAGACTTGCCTGATTCTGTTAGTATGTTCTGTTGCAATGAAAATAGAGCTAGTATTCCTGAGTATGCTTGTCTAGACTGCTTCACAAGGCTAACATTCTTAGCTCATAAAGTGATAGTTGTAGGGAGAAATAAGTAGAATTTCTTGAAAAATCAGGTTATAAATCAAGGCGACATGCATACTGTAGGCATATATTGTACATACAAATGAATTCCATATCAGAATGGATATCATATCAGTATCATTCTGCAGTATAAATTTCCTGTTAAGGGAAGAACTTTTCAGACTTAAGGCAAGAGGTCTGCATACAAAAAAGAAGACACTTAACTGCGGCCATTTGGGAAATCTGTTTAAGAAAGTCATTGATGCATCTTAGGGTGTATGTTTGCAAGAAGCATTATGCAACCCCTGGCATAAAATCAACCCTTAACATCTCATCAAACAAGCCTACGTGATGTCTTCCAACAGCATTTCCAGAACAAATTGTAGGGCACAATAATGACAACATCATCTTCTGTGGATCCCACCCATCTTCTCAAATCCTCTAGACTTGGAAGACTCAAATCCTCTAGACTTGGAAGTTGAATATACATCTTTTAACCTTGACTATGCATTCTTTGGCAGATATTCTCACACATAGATAGATATATGCATGCACATCATTAACCTTCCCCCTCCCCCCCCCCCCATCCTGTTTTTCTCAGCGCTTCCTTTATAACATCAAATCAGACTCCGGCTGCTTCTAGTTTTTAACAATTGGGTTGGCTCAAGAAGATCTGTCACTGCACCCTATCTTTAGAGTCTGGTTCATTTGATAAACAGTTCAGGTTACTAGATGTGTCAGTGTCTGTTGTATATTTGTTTAATGCTTAGACCTATGTATATAATTCATGCACACACACACACACACACACATACCCTCCAACCAGTAAGTGCTGTTGTCTTTTTAGGTTTATCCTTCTTGACAGATGAAAGCTGAACAAGGATGCCTGTACCTAAAATAAGGTTGTTAAGAGCCACAGGGAAAATTTTGGGTGCATGAGAACATTTTTACTAATTGTTGAATAAGGAGGCCCTGAATTTTGGCAGAGATAAATTGCCAAATGCTTATAGTGCACAAGCATGTACATGCCAAGTAATTACTTGATGGTTTGATCTATATTGTCAGTTTCTGGTGTTGTGTTCCATTATATGTGCTCAGCTGGAAGAATGAGTTTAAAACAAATAGTTCCGAGTAACCAAATATATCCTTGAAATCATCCATCATTTGAAAACTGAATTGCCTTTCATAGAATTATGATTTAATTATCATGACAGGAACTTAGGGTCGTTTAGGTGGGTGTGTATGTGTATATAAAATGCATATTAAATATCTTCTATGCCATCCAATTTATGGCATAATAGAAAACGCTCAAAAATATGTGTTATTTACTCATTATCTTTCTGTTTCTTATAATATATGGAGAATGATTTTCACATGGTTTAATGCAGCCATCTGCTTAAAAATCATTGTCAGTATTTCATATATATCAGTATATTGGTGAATATTTGATCTAGAAGTTCAGGCACCAAGCTAGATGCTAGGAGACGATGAGTTCTAGTCCCACCATAGCCATGAAAGCCAGCTGAATATCCTTGGGCCTGTCACTCTCTCTCAGCTCAACCCACCTCACAGGGTTGTTGTGGGGAAAATAGGAGAAGGAAGTATTAATACGTTGGCTACTTTGAATAATTTATAAAATATAGATTTTAAAAAATTTAAAGGGAGCGTAAAACATTTGTTACAATGTTTTACACTTTAAAATTAAATCCCATGGGCCTGTCTATCATCTTTGCCATGGGAGATACCTGATGCGATATTATGGGAGAAAAAGAAATTTCAAATTCAGTTTATGGGTTCTTGCAATAGCTTAATAGCTACATGTACTGTATATCAGGGCCATCTGAAGCTTTGAAGATCACGTATTCTCTTTTATGGATGTATCTGCAGCAGCAGAATATGTATTTGATAGCAGTGAACCGGGGTGGGTTCTACTTAACTTTACTACCGGTTCGCAAAGGGGCCGTGCATGTGTGCAGAAGCAGTTTGATGATATCGGGGTCTGTGGGTGGAGCCGCCTGCCAGTTTTACTACCGGTTCTAAAGAACTGGTACAAACTGAAGGCAATCCACCACTGCAGTGAATCTAATTTGACCTATGACTCTTTTCTTGCTTGCATCTGTTCTGGGCCACATAAATGTCCTAGGAAATCTCTTTTTCCCCCCTGCTGTGTTCTCATGACTATGCTGCCTTCGATGTATTTCCCTCCCTACTTCTGCCAGACTTTTTCTGTTGAAACAGTCTGATACACATCATCAACCTTGGTGATCCAGTCAATTAGCCACGATTTGACCACTTTGGTGCATGTACACCTCCCCTATCCCTGGATCTCAGAGTCAGATGAGCAAGGGCCAAACATGGCACTAAAGGGCAGCTGCATGGTGAAACAAATTTTCTTCTGGTTTAACATTTTTATTGGGTTATAAAATAAAATAAGATACAAAATATGAAAGTAAATAGGTGGGGAGGAAGAGGGGGAAGAGAAGTGAGGGAGGATAAGAAAAAAAGAAAAAGAAACATTGACTTCCGACGCTCTCTGTTGCAGTAAAATAAGGCATTAACATCAAATCACAGCTTTTTGTTTTTTTCATAACCATAAGAAGAAGCCATTTCTACAAAGATCTATCAATCTAATTGGTAAATCCCACAATCAAAGTTTTATTCTTTTCCACCTCAAGTACCAAGTTCAGAAATGGTCTCCATGTGGAAATAAAAGTACTTATATTCTTTTCTTTAATCAAAATAGTCCATTTTGCCATTTCAGCCAACTCCATCAACTTCTGCAACCATTCGTCCATGCTAGGAATCGAAGTGTCCTTCCATTTTTGTGCATGGTGAAACAAATTTTCTCTCTGTTGCTTCGTGGCCAGCGAAGAACTGATTTTTAGAAGGATTTGCTTACAGTATAACTTTTGGAGAGAAGCAGTTTCAAAGATATCTGACGTTGCCCTCATATCTCTTTCTTCTTGCAGTGATCAATAAAGTCAGTGTATTAGAATGGCAGTCAGAACCTTGACACATCTCATAGATCAAAGCTTCTAAGATGCAGTTTATAGTTTACAGTCTCCTTTTTTATTATCTTGAATTCTTATCTGTTGTAAAACAAGTCTCTTTGTGTTTGAGGGGGGGGGAGAGATTTCCTTTTAATATATGTGATACTCACCATGTGTTTGATCAACATTCTATATAAGGTCTATATAAGCTAACCTGCCCACTTTCCAACTAATAAAACCATTGTTGGATCCTTTCCTACTGTTGGTGTTATAGGTAGTCCTCAACTTACAACCATTCATTTAGTGACCATTTGAAGTTACAACGGCACTGGGAAAAAAAATAATTCAGCATGCAGTATTGCAAGCAAACTCTGCCCACAGTCTGGAGTTCGATCCCGACAGCGCTCGAGGTTGACTCAGCCTTCCATCCTTCCGAGGTCAGTCAGAGGAGGACCCAGATTGTTGGGGGCAATATCCTGACTCTGTAAACTGCTTAGAGTGGGCTGTAAAGCACTACAAAGTGGTATTTAAGTCTAAGTGCTACTGCTACTTATGATGGTTTTTCACACTCTTTTTTTAATTAGATTTATATGCCGCCCTTCTCCAGAGACTCAGGGCGGCTTACAAGGTGTTAACAATAGCCTTCATACTTTTGTATATTTGTTATACAAAGTCAGCTTATTGCCCCCACAAACTGGGTCCTCAATTTACCTACCTTAGAAAGGATGGAAGGCTGAGTCAACCTTGAGCCTCAAACTGGTATAATTGCAGACAGCTGGATGTTAATAACAGGCTATTCAGCCGGTTGAGCTAACTGCAATTTATGACCATTGCAGAGTCTCCATGGTCCCTTGAACAAAATTTGGACACTTAGCAACAGGCTCATACTTGTGACAGCTTCAGTGTCCCTTTTGTGACCTTCTGACAAGCAAAATCAATGGAGAAGCCAGATTCCCTTAATAGCCATGGCCTGAACTATTTGTAAAAGCCCAAACTACTTAAATCTTCATTTCAGGAAATGCTCCTCTTATAGGTGTGGGAGATCCCAAAGATACACCAAATGTACTGAGTGTGCACAAGTTGTGCAACCCAAAATAAAGGCATTTGCTTCTTACAGGATTTGAGTCATCCGCTGTATATTTTATTCACATGGAACTACATTTTGAAAAGACAGTTATATTCAGATTAGGTCATTAAATGAACTAACTGCCATGACTTTTCCTGGCTACAGCCTTGATATTTGAAAAACCCTTGAGTGATGGTTTCATCTTTCAAAAGCAGTGATAAATATTTGTGAATGTATATTTGCTGATGTTGCATGTCAATGTTTGTTGTTTGCACTGCATAGCTACATACCTTTTATATATCAAACTGTGTCTCTTGGCAAGTTGATTTTTTTAAAAATATCCCCAGGATATAGATACAAGCCTTAGTAGATTTCTTGTGCTCCAGATGGAGCTAATTCACTTATAATCCAGAAATATACTGGAAATTAATAATTCATATCATTGGTGTCCGGAAATTCTACCATTTCTCCATTAACTATTCCTATAATTATCACAGCATGTACTATAACCTAGTGGAAAGGCTGCATAATGCATAGAAGCCCCAAAATGTGACTTTTTAGGCCAGAGCTCAAATTAAAGCATTGGCCACGATGCTAGAGACATTCTTTCATAATTTAGTATAATAAACCCGTGCTGAGTTTGCCACATATTTTTTTGTCTCCAAGCTGTAATTTGTCTTTTAAAAATAACTTGGCCTGAGTGGGTTTCTTGAGATGGTTGGCAGGCTGAATGATATTACAGAAGGAGGGTGGAGAATATGGGGTTGATTTTGTTCTTTGAAGAGCTTAGGGTTGCTGTTTCTATGTTTATTTTTGGTTAAAAATAGACTGGTTATACCTATCATATGCTTAATACCTGTATACGTTGTCCTCAACTTAGAACCATTTATTTAGTGACTATTCAAAGTTACAACAGCATTGAAAAAAGTGACTTATGAAAGTTTTTCACACTTACGACCATTGCCGAATCCCCATGGTCATGTAATAAAAGTTTGGACACTTGGCAACTGTCTTGTATTTATGGCAGTTGAAGTGTCCCGGGGTCATGGGATCACCTTCTGAAGAGCAAAGTCAATGGGGAAGCCACATTCACTTAACCACCATGTTAGTAACTTAACAAATGCAGTGATTCATTTAACAACTGTGGCAATGAAGGTTGTACAATGGGGCAAAACTCACTTCACAACTGTCTTGCTTACCAATGGAAATTTTAGGGTCAACTGTGATTGTAAATTGAGGACTATCTGTGTTTGGAGGCTTAATTTAGTTTAAAAAAAGAAAAAGAAAATATCACATCTCCGATATTCAGCTCTATGGTCCGCAAATGTTGGTAAACAATCTTATTGATCATGAAAATAAGTCTGGTAGAGATATAGATTGAATGTCCTGGAGTACTTGTGCCCATAGAAAAATGTGGGAAGTTCCTTTAAACAACTTCAAGCCCTTCTCGATCCTTTCTTCCTGCCTTTCAGTTCAGTTTTGTCCTCCTAATTCTTGGCCTGGATGGGGATTATGAATTGATGCCTTGCTGTGAACAGGCTATGTGGGTGAAATCAGTGGTGGGAGTCAAGTAATTTAACAACTGGTTCTCTGCCCTAATGATTTCTTCCAACAACCAGTTTAACAACCGGTTCTCCCGAAGTGGTGCAAACTGGCTGAATCCCACCACTGGGTGAAATTAATCTAATTTGATTTAGACACCAATGACGAGAAAGATTATGGTGATGTCATTGTGGCAATCAGTTGTCCTGCTAGTTTGGGGGGGGGGGGTTAGCTTGTGGACCTCAAAGGTATGGAAAAAAAGTCAGGTAAAATGAAGGCAAGAACTTGCTGGTTTAGTCCTTGCTCCTCTTTTTTCATTATTTATTTATTGGTTCGATTTATATGCTGCCCTCCTCTGGAGACTCATGGCGGCTTACAATGCGTTAAGCAATAGCCTTCATACTTTTGTATATCCCTGCTTAGTAGGGCTTTCGGTCCCCCCTAAGCGGTGTTCTTTTTTATACAAAGTCAGCTTATTGCCCCCACAATCCGGGTCCTCGTTTTACTTACCTTGGAAGAATGGAAGGCTGAGTCAACCTTGAGCCTGGTGAGATTTGAACTCGCAGTAATTGCAGGCAGCTGGCAGCTAAGTGCTACTTAACAGCACTTTAGTCCGCTGCACCGCCAAGGCATTAAATTGGCCAAAGGAAGAATGGCCTTATGATTAAGAGAGGTATGTAATTGTTTATTGCACAAAGGCTATGTCTCTCCTTACGTAAAGGAGCTTATAATGAGATCATTGCTAAAAAGCCTTCGTTTGACTGAGAAGAGCTAAAAAATGATTGATTGAACTCAAGTGATCAACCAGTCACTGGCTATGTTGACAGGGGGCTTGTGAGCTTGGCACTTCCAGACACAGCTATGGACACTGCTTGTTTGAACCCATTTCAACTGGGCTTTCAATTGTGATTGGAAACTTTGGCCATTCTCATGATACTGTGCCCTATGGGGAAGCATGGTCAGTTTTTTTGGACTTTTTCTTGGATTTCAATTCTACTTATATAATCTGGTGAGACTAAGCCTCAAGGACACCATTTTACAATGGTTCTGGCTCTGTTTGTTGACCCATGTCCTGAAAGGCATAGGGATTACTATACAATTCCTAGGTCTTTGTACTTGTGATGCCTTGTATGACTCCATATCAGGGGTGGGTTATACTTACCTTTACTACCAGTTCGCAACGGGAGCCCGCGTGTGTGCTTGCTTTGCTCATGCACGCACGCGTGCGCTTCTGCGCAGGCACAGATCATCAATTATGATATCCAGGTGGGTGGGTGAAACCTCCTGCCTGTTTTAGTACCAGTTCTAAAGAACCAGACAGAATCGGGAGCAACATACCACTGCTCCAGATGGTCCCCTAAACAATTTCTACTATGGGCAAAACCTTTCCATATTGTGTAGTGTTGTGGTGATACCAGCATGCCAATGACACCCAATTCTACTGTTCCTTACCTTCTAATTTGAAAGCAATGGAGTTTGAGGATTGATATCTAAATTCAGAAATGGGCTGTATCATGGTATCATTGAGGACCCAGTTGTGGGGGCAATAAGCTGACTTTGTATAAATATAAATATACAAAAGTATGAAGGCTATTGCTTAACGCATTGTAAGCCGCCCTGAGTCTCCGGAGAAGGGCGGCATATAAATCAAATTAAAAAAAAAAAAAGGTCAACGAGATCAAATAAAATCCCAAACAACAAACTGAGAAATGCTGATAATCAATAGAAAAATAAGATATGGGATTAGGGTTCAGTTTATTGTGAAGGAGGTGGCCTACTTCCTGAAATTGTAGTTCTGGAGTTGTCAAGTACTCATTAAGCTCTTTTGGTTTTTTTAGATTCCTATATGAGAGCAAGCTGTGCATTTGCACAATTGCATTTAATGCACTACCCGGGACCATTTCTAAGTCAGTCAGATAGTGTTCGACTTGGCAATTGATTATTTCCCAGCTAGACTTCTGCAGTGCATTTTACACGTAGTGAAACTATGGGTAGTTGGTACATAATGCTGGTAACAGGTTCATGGTGTAAGAAGCATGTAATTATTATGTTGCAGGATCTCTTCAACCAGGGTTTTCCTGTTTGGGTTTGTGTATAATTGATTTTAACTTTTTAAATCAGTTTTAACAATTTATGCTTTTCTGGAATTGTTATCCCTTATGAATTTCCTCTGGATGGAATGGTGGGATAGAAATAATATATAGTGATTTATAATATACATAAAATGAATACAGTGTACAATAATACATAATACAATAACAGAAAACACTCATGGCGAAAAGTATGATCCAATTACAGGAAGCTCTAATTACTTCTATGGAAGAGCATTAATTTCAAGGTCCAAGTTTTAACTCATTTCTGTGTCTGTAGTCTCTCAAATCATTAACATAAATTCTCCTGCTGTGCAGAGGCAGAATAAAACTACCATGCCTGCAATTTAAATTTAAACTCCAAAATGAAGTATCTTTAGAACTGCATTCCTGGAGATGTCCAGAATCTATGGTTTTGACTTTCCTTGGGATATTTGGGTTCCTTGCTTTTTTTATTTATTGTATCATTAAAGAAAATTTAATAGGGAGATTGTTTGTGTTTGTTTGCTACAAATAGTTCTGATTGAACGACCACTCATTTAACAACTGTTCGAAGTTATGATGGTGCTGAGATTAAGATACATCTGGGGAAATACAACAGAAGAATTATATATTTAATACTACATGTAATAACAGCAGCAAGAATTATGTATGCACAAAACTGGAAAAATGAAAGTATGCCTATAGATGAAAATGTAATAAAGAAAATATTAGACTGTACCAAAATGAACAGGTTAACGATGAAAATTAAGGATAAAGAGTATTATTTAACATGGGATTTATTTTATAAATGGTTAAAAAACAGAAGCAGAAGTTAGTAAATTTATAATTAAGGATGATTAATAAAATAGAGGTAATAGATAGATATAGATAGATATAAGCATAACACTATAAGCAATATTAGTATTGGATTACATTTGACTACAGATTAAATTGTATAGAATGACTAGAAGTGAAGATTATATTGTATATATTATGAGAATAATGGCTATAATTATGGTGTATAATATTATGTGTATTCAAAAGAGATTTGATACGGACAGTACACTGTCATTGCAGAAATGGAAACGTGATGTATAACAAAGGAAAATGTATTTTATTTATATATATACTTTCTGGGAATGAAAAGAAGGAGAAAAGGAAAGCCAGAAAGTAGTGAATGTGATTTCACTCAATTGTGGTTCCAGAAAAATTTTGGTTACGTAGGAAAAACCTGGCTTAAAGGAAAAACACACATAAAACCTGTGAAAAGTAAGAAAATAGACATTGTATCTTTACAGGGAGGAACATGAGATGTGAGTGTGGCTTACTGAGGATGGCTAATGAGCCAGAAATAGCTATATAAGTCTCTCACAATGCAGCACAAAATTTGCTGGCTGCCAGAATGAAAAGAAGGAGAAAAGAAAACCCAGAAAGTAGTGAATGTGATTTCACTCAATTGTGGTTCCAGAAAAATCTTGGTTACGTAGGAAAAACCTGGCTTAAAGGAAACACACGCACATACACACACGTCTCCATGGTCATGTGATTTGATTCAAGCTCTTGGCAACCAGCTTGCAATTACAATGTTGAAGCATGATACAGTCATGTGATTGCCATTTGCAACTTTTGTTGCTAACTTCTTCACACAAAGTCAATGATAGGACATTGCTAATCATGATGACATGACTGTGGAATACTGCAACTTCCTGGGACCGCCTAACAACAGCAACTGGGACTGGCACAGCCACCATCGTTAAGTCAGTGAGATCACATGACATCACATTTACAACCATACTACTTAATGATAGGACTACTATCGTTAAGTGAGGACTGCCTGTATAAGATAATGTGTATCTTCTCCTTTATGTTCATTCCATGACACTATTTAAAGAGGGAGAAATCTTACCAAGGGTAGGCACTGATCTAATAGAAAGTCTGCCACTTGAGATGATGATATGACCTCTGTATGTTCCAAGTGTGTCTCTATAGCAGAGGATAAGGCTGGATTATGCAGAAATTGAGAGGTCCAGATTTGGTTTTCTGAGAATTGGATTCAATTTGTTAAACATTTATCTCAAAATAAACTCCAGTGATTAGACAGTAAACTGAGGAAATGAAATGAAAGCAAACCCAAATGGATTCCAGCAAGTGGGTTTCAGAGAAAGGTATGAACAAAAATATTTGCACTGGAAGCATTATCTATGAACATATATTGACAATAGATACATAATATTAAACCCTTCGAAGAGAAAGGCTCATTTCAGCTGTTTTTGTATCTTGAAACTGGACATGAAAATACCATTCTCCTTCCATGAATCAGTTGCTTTAACAATGACACCCAAGGATGTAAAAGCAATCTGCTATACTGTAGTTTTTCTTTTTTTAAAAAGTGATCTATCAGTTAGGAGTGTGTACAAGCAACAGTAGTGCTTGTAGCACAGATTCCTGTATTGTCTGCCATTCTTGGCTTAAAAGTCCAATCATGCTGGACAATGATTGTCCAGGGTTTTTTTGCCCAACCTTGATGATTATTGAGAAGATGGCAGCTCCAGAGAATGCTGGAGGAAGTAGTTTATATGGACTCCTTTCAGTTGGGATTCGGGATTGAAACAGCAATGCTTGTGCTTGTGATCTATCAGTTAGGAGTGTGTACAAGCAACAGTAGTGCTTGTAGCACAGATTCCTGTATTGTCTGCCATTCTTGGCTTAAAAGTCCAATCATGCTGGACAATGATTGTCCAGGGTTTTTTTGCCCAACCTTGATGATTATTGAGAAGATGGCAGCTCCAGAGAATGCTGGAGGAAGTAGATTATATGGACTCCTTTCAGTTGGGATTCGGGATTGAAACAGCAATGCTTGTGCTTGTGGTTGACCTGTGGGATCCTCTCATCCCAGGAGTGGGCTAAGAATAATGTGTTTAGCCTTGCTTTTTCTGACCTCTCAGTGGCCTCCATGCCTTCAATCATAGCATCTTTCTAGATTTGATCTGAGTGTTATGAATGGGCAGAGCTGTTCTGTGCTAGTTCTGTCTTCTTCCTTTGGGGCTGATTCCAGTCAGTGTTGGCAATGCTGGAGGGGGAGAAGTCTAGCCTGTAGTTCTTGCTTGACCGGTTTCCTCAATGTTCTCCCCAATCCTGTGTAATGTCTACTTAAAGCCTCTAAGTAAGGTCATTTGTGGGATTTATATCTGTAACAACAAAGCAATGCTTTGGAACTTGAAGACTCAACTGAACAGACAAATTATTATCGTCATCAGTACCTACATTTGATCTCTACTTAGAACTTGTCCAGGTCTTGCCTATTCTCTCAGATCCAATGATCTGCTCTTTCTTGCTGTCTCTACAGCAACCAGATGCAGGAAAGTACTTTTAAAATCCAGACATTCAGTTTAATGGATGTCCTTCCTTTCCAATGGTCTCTTAAATTAAGATTTCATTATATTTCTGAAACTTACATCTATAAAAATATTTTTAGGGATGCTTGGGTAAAAAAGGCTGAAATGCAGTGCATAAATACTATGACATTGATCAGAAACTGAGTAAATTTCTTTTGAAAATTTAACTAGACACAGAAAACTGCTCTAGATTCAAGACAGATCTTTGACCCTCTAATTTAGTTTTTGATTTTGATTTGCAGCAAGTCTCCAGGATTTTGGAGAAGACATACTTTGACATATTAATACTTCAACATATTAAAGATTGAGGTGAAAACTTCTTCCTCTAGTCAGGAACCCTACTCTAGATTATGACTAAATGTTTCACTGGAGATCATGACTAGCCACAAAAGCAACATTAATCTTTGATAAATATTGAGAAATGTTATTTAAATATTTTCATAGGCTTACATTGTCAAAGTCAACATCTGCAACATCTTCTTAAAGAAGAATTGTTCTATTTATTTTCCCTAAGGACCAGTTTCATAATGATGGTAAATAGATTAAGTGTGCAAAAAATTTTCTTTCAAGAACACAAGCAAACTTCCAGTTCCAAATGATTAGTTGAATGTACAAACAAACAAAAACAAACAAAATGGTGCATATAAAAGAAGTGGATGGGAACACATTGCACAATACGAAGAGGGCATTAATCACTCCCTTAACCAAGATGCTAATTTAGCTTTGTTAGAGGGAAGGAAATGCTCAAGAGCAATTACATCACCTGTCCAGGCCACCCTCATTCACAGATTGGCCAAAGCTTCAACAGTTTCACTGACAAATGAGGCAGAAAATCCCCCAAGTCCATTGAAGAAACCATCTGGCTGTATTAGGCACTTGAATCAAATGTTTTAATCCATCTTCTATCTCTAGTTAATGGAACTTTTTCCTTTTTTAAACAGCCATTAGTGTAACATTGAACAGAAAGTGACTGTCTATATTAAGGGTGTTATAGAGAGCAACTTCACTTTCAGATCACTGACTTCAGTTGAACCAATTTCCACCCTGAACTTTGCTGTAAGTCTGAGACCAGATATTCACTGGAAAAGTTCATGGTTATCTTAGTAGATGTGAAATCCTGAACCATTTCTGTCTGGAGAACATCAATATGGACAAAAACAGTGTAAGAGCCATGATAGTGCAGTGGTTAGAATGCAGTACTGCAGGCTGCTGGCTGCCTGCAATTTGGCAGTTCAAATCTCACCAGGCTCAAGGTTGACTCAGCCTTCCATCCTTCCAAGGTCGGTAAAAGGAGGATCCAGATTGTTGGGGGCAATATGCTGACTCTGTAAATCGCTTAGACAGGGCTGTAAAGCACTGTAAAGCAGTGTATAAGTCTAAGTGCTATTGCTATCGCTATCTAAGACAAGAGGTCTAGGAAAGATCACTTCCACACTACAAGTAGTCCTCGACTTACAACAGTTCACATAGTGACCATTTGAAGTTACAATGGCTCTGAAAAAAGCGACTTATGACCATTTTTCACCAAAGGGATGTTGCAGCATCCCTCTGGTCATATGATCAAAATTTGGATGCTTGCCAACTGGGTCATATTTATGAAGGTTACATCTGTGGCAAGAAAGGTTGTAAAAGGGGGCAAATTCACTTAACAAATGTTTCACTTAGCAACAGAAATTTTGAGCTCAGTTAAGGACTATCTGTATAGGTCATCCCAGATACTTACTGGGGTAAAGGGTACATCAACAGTATCTCTACCTTTTCTTACTCAATCAAACATACCAGCAAGGACATAGCAGCGTCTGATGAATGGGATGGAATTCCTGCAATTGGGCATATTGATTCTGTCACATCAGAAAGTAACCGAGTGGAAATAGTTGGGATGAATTATTTTTTCAGTAATACATATATAGCAATAATAACACTTCGACTTATATACTACTTCATAGTGTTTTACAGCCCTCTCTAAGTGGTTTACAGAGTCATCATATTGCCCTCAACAATCTGGGTCTTCACTTTACTGACCTCAGAAGAATAGAAGGCTAAGTCAACCTTGATCTGATCAGGATTGAACTGCTGGCAGTTGGCAGAATTAGCCTGCAATATTGCATTCTAATTATGTGTCACCACAGCTTTGTATGGCCAGTACATTCATCCAGGATTAAATCTTGGATAGTAGATGCTTTATTAATGAATGATCTGGCATTAAAAGAGGATCTTAGGGTTCTATGGTTCATTGTTGTTGCCCCTTTTACTTCTTCAATAATTTTCAGTCTGAGCAGAAGGGAGAAAATTCAATATTGCAATGGTTAATTGTGGCTACAGTACCAGCAGATTGAACCTAGCCAGCTATTGGGTTGCTATTTTCTCCCAGGCATATTTCCACATCTTCAATAAGCAGATGATGAAATCTCTGCAGTGATTTCAAGTAGGTGGTACATCTGTATATAATCAAATTGAGGAACATATTAATTACACCAGAAAAGATTAGGCTCTCTCCTGTCAGGAGAGAGGGAGTCATCTAGGTCATGGAATTTAGGTTACTCTGAAAATAAGAATCCATAGAATGTGGAAAATTACATGTTTTGTTGCAATGAGCAGTGATGACAGAAGAATCAAGATAAGTTTAAGGGGAGAATTGCAGAATACCGAATGTAATCTAAGATAAAAACAAACAAGCAGACAAAACCCTATTCAGTGAATCAATTGGAACAAGATGAGTGAATGCACAGCAAGCAATTTCTTTGTTTGGGGACTCCCATGGAAATCAGGCTAGCCCCCTCCTTGATGATTTTCTGTAAATTGTTGAAAACAGAATTGCTTCAGAGGGGCTTTCTCTTCAATTTAGGTTGCACTGCCATTCTTCGTTTTATTGATAGTGGGGTTTGGCTGATGGTTGCTTTTATTGTTCTCTCATTCAAATTCTAGGTAAGCTTCCAAGAATCATTTGAACTGAGGAGAGATAGACAAGTGTTAAATAAATAAATAGGTAAACAAATCACTTTCTCTGTCTTTTCTTTATTCTGCTTAAGATTGCACACCCTGACAGGGAAAAGCTCGATAGTTTACCTGCATATGTTGGTTCTGTCTACTGCAATCCACAAGGAAAGGAATTATGAAGGGATGAGATGCTGTACTGCACAGGTACGCCACTTTTTAGGGCTGCATCAAGCTTGGGGAGAGGGAGAAGGCCTGATAAAGGTTTTCTTTAACAAGTGGGCAGGGCCAGACTCTGGGGCAGTTTCTGTGAAGTTTAAGGTGATCCTTTTACCCTCTAAATGCCTATGGAGATTCTCAGTCATCCAGGTCATGGTTGTCCCAAAGGTGCTTTTTCAGGAGGCAACTGGACTCATCAAAGAAGCTTCTTCAGCTCTTCTTAAGAAGCTTCTTGGATAAGAAGCGAAATGCCTTCAAAGAAAAACCAGAAAGTCCAGTTGCCTCCTGAAAAAGCGTCTTTGGGACTTTTACCCTTTAATTCCCCCAACACACAAAAAAGTAGACTACCCTAATGTCCACAATCTGATGATCATCTGGATTTTTTTTTAGCCCTGCTATGACAATCATTTCTCTTCTTCCCGACATTCAAAGCGTGACTTTTGCAAAACTAGGCGATAAACTATTCCATCCAGCTTTAGCTTCTAAACTCTGTTTACTGCAAAAGAGATAAAAATAGTTAAGAATGTTGCCAATCTGGAAACTTTATTGCAACTAATATAATAAGCTCTGTGTTTCTTGCTTTGAATTTCAGCTTTCTTTTGATGCTTCTAATCTTGCTGAGGAGTTTATTACATGGTATGAGGTTGCCTTTCTAAGCTCAGATAACTGGTAAACTATGCAGTCCACTTCAGTTGTGTCAAGAGTACAAAAAAAGATCATTTTTTTTTAGAGTTCAGGGGAAAATGTTCAAGGTCTGCAGCAGAAAAAACATCTAGACAATAACCCTGCAGCTTGCATCCACCTTTCAGCACCCATTGGTAAAAAAAGGGAAGGATACAATGTAAATATACAAATAAAAAACCAATGAAGATATTTTTTAACACCACACTACATTTATTCAAACTTTTCTATTTCATAGAGACACAAATTAATTTTCCTTATTTGATAAAATATTTGGAACTAGTAGATGGAGAAAAGTAATTCTTAAATTCAGCCATTAGTGCCTATTTTCAGCAGGGGTGGGTTTTACTTACATTTAATACCGGTTTGTAAAGGGGCCACGTGCGCGCTCTTCTGGCAAACACAGAAGCATTTTGATGACTTTGGGGTCGGTGGGCAGAGCCTCCCGCCAGTTTTACTACAGTTCTATAGAACTGGTGTGAACCCAGGGCAACTCACCACTGGTTTTCAGGATATCCAGGGGGACTAGAAAGTGAAAGAAAATAGCATAAACAATTTCTGCAAGAAACTGGTGCAACCTAGCCAGGGAGCTTAAACACAAAATAAAATGAGTATCATTGAACCAAGGAGGATTTCTTGGGTAAATCTTGAGTATTATAAAACTCAAACTTTTTTGATTTACACACTATCACAGCCACAGCCATAATATGCCTTGGTTTAGGAAGACAGTAAGTAACTTTGCCAAAATCATTGGAAGTGAAAAAGTTACTGAAGTAATTTGAACAAACATTTCTATCATGATGACTATACTAATACCAAAATCTCACCTAATGTACGTTTTCCAATAGGTTACAGGGTTACTATGCATATCAATTCAATTTTGAATTAAGGAGCGAGTAGTTAGTGAATTATAATTAATTATTGTTAGAAGACAGGTTTTCCCATGCTAAAATCTAAAATTACCTTATCTCTACAGTGGACTAAGAAGCATATTTTTTTACTGGGAAGGGATTTACCTTCATACCCAACTTTTTCTCATCCTTTTGCCCCATTTCAATATTTTGTAGCTAACAAGCATTCAACAACATTGAAACAGAGCAGAAACAAACTTCCTTCTTCCTAAACAGAACTGACTGATTCTATTTTTGATTGCTCTTTTTTAAATTTTAAAAAAATGCAATTTGGGAAATTAATCTTCCTTCTCAAAGATGGCAAAGGCAGAAAATGATAATTTCATGAACTTTATTTTTTTAAAAGAGATCCCATTGGATCAGTTTAAACAGAACAGGGGCAAAATCTCCCTTTTTCTCTTTATCACTATAAAATTATTTCTCTAGAATACGTCACATAGCTCCCAGCCTAATTCATATTATCCCCATGTATTTTATATAGTCAGAAGGATATCAAGCATTAATTTGTCAGGATAAAGTAAATTCCTTATTTTCTATAAGCTATCCTGATTGCTCTCAATGTTTGATAGGAGTGAAGTGTATTTGTGATGGACAAAGGGGACACTTAAAGTGTTTTTGGATAAAAGCTTTTTTCCTTTCAAGTGCCACATTATATGTAACATATCATGGGTCACAAAAATGCAGCAATTTACTGATCGTGAGCTGGATTGCTGATGTACAAAGAAGAGGAGTCAACCTATTTTCCAGGAGCCTAGTGACTCAAGTAGTTGGAACACTGGCAGGAAGTTAGCAAGCCCAAGTTCGAAACCTGAGTGTGGTGGTGGGGCTGGGTTGAACTCTCATCCTTCATTACAGCTAATGCTGGGGACATAACCCAACTCTCAAAGGACTCTTCGGCCAAAGAGGTTGAAGAAAAAAATGTTTTTAGAAGCCTCTGACGATCAGGCAACTCAGCTGGGATCGCCAGAGGCTTTTAAAGGCATTTTTTTTTCCTTACAACCTCTTCGGCCGAGAAAGAGGAAGAAAAAAATGGAGAAAAAAAATGCTTTTAAAAACCTCTGACGATCCCAGCTGAGCCGTGCGATCATCAGAGGCTTTTTCTTTTACTTTTAAAAGCATTTTTTCAGCCAAAGAAGTTGTAGAAAAAATGCTTTTAAAAGTAAAAAAAAAAGCCTCTGATGAGGTGGGCGGGGTAAATGAGCGGCGACCAGTTCGGGGACATGGCCAGCCAATGTTATTACCAGTTTTCCGAACTACTACAAATTTTTACTACCAGTTCGTAAGAACCGGGAATAACCCACCACTGCTTTCAATCCAGAAGTGCCTCAGTGCTTCTGACATGAGTGCAAACTCCCGCCGCCCCCAAAGCACCAGAAGACAAGTCAAAAAGCAATGGGTGGAAACTGACCAAGAAGAGAAGCAGCCTAGAACTAAGAAGAACTTTTCTGACAATGGGAACAATAAACCAATGGAAGGGCTTGTCTTCAGAAGTTGTGGGTGCTCCATCACTGGAAGCTTTTAAAAAGAGACTGGACAACCATTTGCTTGAAAGGGTATAGGGGCTCTTGCTTGAACAGAGATTAGAAGAACTCCAAGGTCCATTCTAGCTCTGTTATTCTGCTAGATGGAAGCCACAAGTACAGTACATCCCAAGTAGAATATCTGTGTTTTCAGCTTTCATTGGCTTTCATATCTTGACTTATCAAGAGTCAGATTATTGATGAGATTAGTTTCCTCTGCTTATGACCTCTAAATATAGCTGGCATACTAGATCTCCTCCTTGGCAGCATCAGTTTACTATCTATTTTCACTTCACCACAACAGGTGATAGCCTGTGGATTTTGAAAGGTAAGCTGGAATCAGTCCTGTTTAGGACAGAACTGGGCACCATCTGAGAATTCCAGGAGTTTTGTTTAGACTAGAAAGTTTTGATAAATCCCAGAATTATTCCTGACATGCTTCCAATAACCTGCATAAGCATGGTCACCAGGAAATGAACTTGACTCAAGGGAGGTTTTCCTTCTCCATTTTATTTTCACATCAGTGAAACTCATTGGAATTTTCAAATAATATCAACCAGGACTGTATCTGAGTAAGATGATGATGATGATGATTCAATCATGTCTGACTCTTGGAGATTCTGTGGGCCAGGTCTTTCCTCAACTTCCAATCTTGAACTACTTTTCTGACTTGTTTGAGACTCTGGCTGATCTCAGTTTTGATGGTGAGACCTTTAAACTGGTCTACATTGTATCTCACTGGGGTACATTAGAGGTTATACTGGTTTCATCAATTCAGCCAGAAGTCCTATCTAATCTTTGCTGCCTATGCTGAGCTCACTACTCATTACTTTGGGAGTGAGGATAATATTGGAAGTACCTAAGAAAAAGATCTGTAATGGACACTGGACCAGCACAAACATTGCTTGAATGGTACACATTTTTGTGTGTTGAGCAATATTTAATTGAAGACATTTTGGCTGCAGGGCAATGCAATCCACTATATATTTTATCACATAGAAGATTATTTCTCATTAGGATGGTGCTCTGTACCTAGGACTTATATTAAGATAGCCCTTGTTCAACCTGGTTACTTGCAGTTGTACTGAGATGATTGTCTTCAAAATAATAAGTTGTAAAAACCTGTTGACTAACTCATTTGGTAAGAAGCAGCATTAGAAAAGTTTGTACTATGGCATATGAATAAATTGGATTGGATACCCAGCATTAGCCATGCCAGGTGTTAAAGTTTTGTAGATATTCACTTGTAAACCAATACATTTGGGACTGTGCTATATCTGTGGTATATCAGCTAAATTTATGCTATACACATTACACTTAAAATAACCTAAGGGCAGTCAACTAACTCTGAATATTTCTTACTCTCTGTCCAACATCCACTCATATTTTATGAGAGATATAGTGGAGATGTATGGATAAAACTGTAATTAAGACAGTCAAAGCCTCCAACGGTTCTCCTGGCTTAGAAAGCCTTACCTAGCATCTGCTTCCCACTTGGCCGATATGAGGATTTACAGTAGGAGTATAAATATGTAGGAAAACTTAGGAGGGCAGGGAGATTTAGCAACAAGAATAAATGTTCTGATTTATTGAAGTCTTTATTTATGTATACATATATACAATTCGGATAACCTCGACTCCCAACCCTGGAAAACTTACAATTAAAATGTAAGAAAAATGATAATAAAAAATAGAAATTGTGTCTGGCCTGAAGATAAATATAAAAACATTTAAAATATATAAACAAAACAAAACAAAATCATCCTGAGACTCAATTGTCACCCTGTCTCCAGAACCTAAGGAAATAGCTAGGTCTTTATTAGCTACCTAAACATCTTCAAATTTGCAGATGACATCAAACTGACAGAAGTAGCCAATATTCCAAAAGATAGGCTCAAGATACAGAAGGATCTTGACAGACTTGAACGTTGGGCGCTATCTAACAAAATGAAATCCAATGGTGGGAAAATTAAGGTTCTACAAGAAAGAACAAATGCACAGGAATAGAATAGGTGGTACCTGGCTCAATAGTAAGTAACTGTGAGAGGGATCTTGGAGTCCTAGTGGACAATCACTCAAATATGAACCAGCATTGTGCTGCAGCTGCCAAATAAAGCCAATGCAGCCCTAGGCTGCATTAATAGAGGGATAAAATCAAGACCACATGAAGTGTGAGTACCATTTTATAATGCTTTGGTAAGCTGACACTTGGAATATTGCATGCAGTTTTGGTCACAATGATATAAAGAGGATATTGAGATTCTACATAGAGTAAAGAGAAGAGCAGCAAATATGATTAGAGGATTGGAGAATAAAACATATGAAGAATGGTTGCAGAAATTGGGTATGTTATGTCTTGTGAAAACAAGGACTAGGAGTGACATGATAGCAGTATTCCAATATCTAAGGGGGCAACAAAGAAGAGGGGATCAATCTATTCTGCAAAATACCTGAAGGCAGGACAAGAAAAAATGGATGGAAATTAATCAAGGATAGATCTAACCTAGAACAAAGGAGAATGAGCATTTGAGTGAGCATTCAGATCTCCCAAAAATATATAATTTCCTAGTCTTTTTAGGCAGCAGGATTCCTAGAAATACACTGATACTACCCATCTTTTGCTACCAATCTTACTGATTAGTGTTTACTGATTAGCTAAGGACTTGTCTTCACATTGACTTCCATGTTTGTACCTGATCAACCTTTGCAAAAAAGTGTGCTGTTTACTTCTATGATATTTCTCCCACAATCACACACATGACACATCTATACTCTTAACTCTCCCCCAGTTCTAGCTTGGTACTCTTTGGATACTTTGTGTGTTACTCAGCAATACTTGTTCATCTAATGATCAAAAAAATGGTCCTTTCCCTTGCATTGAATTAAGCAATTGTCTAAATAACCACATGCAGATGAAAACAATGGCAGATGCTTGGGAATTGCTTTTCCAGCACAAGCTTTTGCTGAATGAAAATGGATGAAATGCAAACTGGTTTCATATACTCCATGACAGGCTGCTACTTGTTTACAAGGGAAAATAACTTATTTGATGGAAATTTACATGAAGTGGAAGCTATACAGTACATGTAAGGCAATTTGCGACCCTTTGTGGTATCAGTTCACAGAATTATAGAGTGAGATGGAGCTATTTTGGCTGTTAGGTATCCAACATACTTGGTTGACATTAGTGGCATTTGTGAAGGATACTTTCTCTAGAGTGGTTTCTACAGTATTTCTTCTCTATATTGCGGGGTTACTCATGTATGCATTTATTGCATTTTTTAAACCTCATCTTTTCTTTAAGAGTTTAAGGAAATCTACCAGAGAACAAGTCTCTCTCTCTCTCTCTCTCCCTCTGTCTGTCTGTCTCTCTGCCTCCTTCCTTCCCTCCCTCCCTCCCCCCCCCTCTCTCCCCCCCCCTCTCTCTCATTTTATGCCTGCAGCAACAACTCTGTAAAATAGACTAGGATGAAAGACAATCAGTGGCCCAAAATCACTCCATGAATGTTGCAGTCATTCTGCTGCATTATGTTGATTTGTTTATATATATATGTATGTATGTATGTATGTATGTATGTATGTATGTATGTGTGTATGTGTGTATGTATGTACTGGATTTATATCCCATCCTGAATTACTTATAAAGTAATTCAAAGTGGCAAACATATCTAATGCTTTTCCTTCTTCCTATTTGTCCCCACAACAACAATAATCCTGCGAGATGGGTTGGGTTGAGAGAGAGTGACTGGCCCTTAGTCAGCCAGCCAGCTTTCATGCTTAAAGTGGGACTAGAACTTGCCATCTCGTAGTTTCTACGTCAGTCCCAGTCCTAGCTCTAGGTCACCACCACACCAAACTGATTTCTGAGTTTTGATTTATTACCTTAAAGCAGGGGTCTTGGTGGCTGGGGAATTCTGGAAGTTAAAGTCTGCCAGGCTTAAAGTTGCCAAGGTTGGAGACCCCTCCTTAAAGTTGGGGCACAAAACAGCACAATTTCAGCCTCATACTGTATGCTTTAGCTTGTGTTTTTTAGAGTCATTGGTCATGATTCTGTATTATCCAGTCATCCATGCAAAATAGGTAAGTTCAGTCTTTGGATTTCAAAATATAAGAGCTCAAAGAAAGAACCTAAAATACGTCAACCAACTTCATTCTTCTTTTACAACCTGGCAGGAGACAAAGGCTGAAGTGCGGACATCTTCACATATTCACTTAATAAGGAGGACAGATATAGCCACCCTATCTTCTGCTGCTTGACAATAACTCATCCCTTTTTTCAGTTATTGCCATTCTCTTTACAAGAAAAATATGGGTTTTTTGTTGTTTTGTTGCAGCTGATGCCAACTGACCAGGAAAAGATCTCTGTTGTTAGAGGCTATGCGCAAAGCTTCTATAGAAGAGGAGAAAATGGGGTGACAGATGTTATGGTTGTGTCTTTTTCTCTCAGAGGAGATGGAACAGCCTGCCAGTATATGGTTTATTGATCCATTGGCTTCTGGGAATAACGATGAACATCCCTATATTTCCTCAGAATGTAAAACAAGCCAAAGAGAATGATCCATGCAATACAAACAATACAGGGAAAATATCTTCTCATAATGTACAAGACTTTATAATGTCACACACACACACACACACGCTGCTCAAATCTTTTTGTGGCCAGGAGAGGTCCTTCTGCCTAGGACTGTTGAAAACAGACTGCACAGATATTTTGTGATGAGAAGTATTCAAAACTGCAGAGGAAGCCCCCAAACACACATCATTGTTAAAAGGCAAAGCTCAAAATTTCTTGCACAAAATCTGTTCCATCTCTTAGCAGTACTAAGGTCCCCTCCTCACAATTATGAGAGCGTACAGCCCTAATTTAAATGATTGTGTAAAGGCTTTTTTCCCCATAGATTGTGATGCCTGCTAAATGATACGTGTCTCATGCAGTGGAAAGTTTTCTCAAGTTAAATGTTTGATTAATTCATTGTGTAGAAGGGGAAGAGGTAGTTTTGGTTGTGGTGACTCACCAGAATGCCATAATGAGTCTTAACATTTTTTAACAGAATCCTAAACTGTTTTCTTTGAAATTCTTCCCCCCCCCCCCCCCAAAGATACATATATCTCTTATGATGCTATTGGTTGGGGCACAATTTGCAATCATAGCTTAGTACATAAATAAGAGTAATCTATCAGAGAGGAATATTTCACAGTGACCATACTCCTCTGGGTTTCTACTACAGCCTAGGTTCTAATCCTTAGGATTTGTAAATTAAACATGCGATACAAATTTTATTTATTTTGGCTATTTCAAATAGATTTGCTAGACAAAATATGCGTGTGCTATAGACATGTACTTTGTCTTGTTTCTCTTTTGTTGGTTCGTCTTATCATAGATACCTTTCCTCCTTTTTCAGCATAGTAAATATTGTTCTTTGGAAACCAACTTGCAGTGAGATACTAGATGAATAAAGAGAAATTCTGCACCAGGATAAACCCAGAACAAAAGTTCATGGTAATACATTTTTGTGAAGATGTTCTTACATTTCCTTCAAACCTGGTCGGAAATCTACTCCTTACACTTGTAGTCAACTGACTGATTAGAGATGAGTTTTTATTAGAAGAATCAAACCTCTTATTTTACTTTATTTTACAAGCAAAGGAGCCCGAATGTGCACAGAGCAATAATGTTTCAGTTCAGTGGAATTCATAACTCTCATGACTGGATTGAGAGCTAAAGTAGTGGGATAATTGGAACTCTATTTATACCTTTAGGATTACTTATCGCTTTCATGGCAGATTTGATTTTGAAACTGTTTCATTGCACATTACCAAGAACCAAGACATAGATCCTTAGCCACACATTGAGCAAACCTAATGAATTATAAAAGGACATTTATATGTCCTTTAGATATAGTTTATTGAGCAACATGACCTAGAGGTGAAGATACTCACCTCACACTCGGGAGGTTGAGAGTTCAATCCTAGGCAGTGATGGATGTTTCTCAGGGTGCAAAGAGAAAATATCTGCTGAGAACACTGCATAGGCGTTAGGAAGGGTATCCGGCCAGTAAACACTCAGCTACATTCAGTTGCCCTGACTCCACCTTGATAAAAAAAGGATTACAGGGTTGTAAAAAGAATTTTAAAATAATGTACAGTTCATTGCTTTACTACAAATACTTTATATATTTGGAAAATATCTTTAACATATATATAGAAGATTATTTACAAGGCTGTACATATTCTTCAGACATGGTGCTTCACAATGCATAGGAACATGTAAGGACATATTGGATGATTAAAGTGGCCATGTCTTTTTTCCAGGTAGTGCAGCTGCTTTGGTAGCTGCTCCTGGCTTTTTCCACATGTCAAAGCATTTTCCTTTACTAAGGGGTAAGAATGGAAGAAGGCCAAATTGAAGGGACTCTTTTGAATACACCCAGAATGCAGCTTGCGTGAGAAGAATGTTGTTTAATTTTTCTATTTGCTCCATGAAGCACAATCAGTTTCTTAATCCAAACACCTTCACAAAGACTCTTCTTGAATTTCCTTTCATGTTTCCCTGAAACCAAACTCAGGTAACTTTGGTGGGATCTGCCATCAATGTGAACATATTACCTTGTTTCTTAAAATGACCAAAGATTTTTAAAATCAAATTTTATGTTCAAGCATAACTTGAAAACTCTTCCACTGATTTCTGAATTTAATGTCCTGATAAAAATAATTTCCTTGCAAATGCCACCCCATTCTGTTTACAAATAACCAAAGAAAACTGTTACTACAGGTGTTACGGTTAGTCAGTGAGAGAGATGATCATTTTCTAGATTTGATATATTAAATAAATAAATAAATAATGTATGGGAGAACGGGACTACAATGGATAGTATGATCAGGCATACTAAATCATTGGATGCATCTAGGCTACCCTCCACCTGGTACATTTTTTCAGTACACAATCCAAAGATATTACAGATGTATCAGGGCTTGCTGCAACAAATTATATTTGACTAAACATGAAGGCTTAAAACTTGCGAATTTCAACTGCCAACATTCCCCTGGCTGGGGAATTCTGGGACTTGAAGTCCACAGATCTTAAAGTTGTCAAGACTGGACACCCCTGACTTAGAGATGGAAATTTGTTTGTTTTCTTGGGTATCTACTGCAAAGCAAAATGTCTTATTTCTTAAAGCGTAGCTTGAATTTTGAAAGTATAATTTGGAGATATATGGAAACTAGGATTTCAATAGTAGAAAATATATGTAGCTCAGAATTAAACTGTTGGAGTCTTGGGGTTTGAGAAAGAAACCCCTGCAGGGACAACCAAACTCAGAGAACCCCAAGTCAGAATTTTGAAACCTTTTCAAAATTCTCCAGAAACATCAATATCTAAATTCACATTTAAGCCCTCTTTATCATTTTGCTTGTTGAATCTGTAGTTCTTCATTTTTTTTCTTCATAAACCCGCTTGGAGTTTTCCCTACTCTGAAGTTTCTCCATGTTTACATTCTCAGCACAGAAAAGATATTAGTGTACACAGTAGCACTTCTGTCATGTTCCTTCTCCAGTGATCTAAGACTTCACTTGAAAAGGCCAGCTTCTGGGAAATAAGCACAGATTTAGTGTGACTTTAGCTTAAGGCCTTTCTTTGAGGAGACATTCCTAGGGACAAGAATGTGGAGCATGGCTGCAGACACCAAGTTCTTGAAGACTAGAAGATGTTGTCCTTGTTTTACACAAAAACAGCCAGCCAGTCTGAAGAGCCAGGAAGAGTGAAAGGTCAATATTTTCTTTTGTTTTATCAGCTACCACAAGCTGAATAGCTGCCTTTGTCATTTCCAAAGGATTCTCCTCCCTTTTTACTCTGGGGAAAGAAAAAAAAAAGACCTAATAGTAATGCCACTCCAATTTACATTGTGAAGGAAGGATTACAGACCCACATTTCTTCTCTTCTTTTACATATTCGCTACATTTTACTGTGCTACAAAATACCTCATGGACAATGCTGTTTAGAGAGAAACTATTAATCCAACAAACTATTTACAAATATTTGTATAATGACAGAATCAAAATCTTTGCAATATACCCTGTGCGTGGCCCTAATGTTTACCCTCTCTTTTTACTGAAAGATCCAGCATACTCTATCAAATTTTGATTTAGTAAATAAATTTTAAATCTACGCTAAGTCCATAATGCTTCTATATAATATTTATAGACACAGTCATGCTTAAAGCATGCAGGGTCTAAAAAGAAAAGTGCAGCGTTTAATTTACTAAGCATCTATTTATTTGGCTGCATGTCTTTTTTATTCCTTTCCTTTGGGGTCTGGCAAGGATAGGATTCCTACGGAAACTTGGCTTCATGCTCCTAAGGAAAGCATAGCTGAGATAATCACAAGTATTTACATATGTATAAGCAAAATTCTTACTACGCTCCCAGCTTGCACTTCAGGGGAGACAGTGGTTCCTCCCCACCCCTCGCAGTTCCTTCTTTCTTTTTTTTTTTTTTGACAGCCAGTTAATAAAGACTCAACAATAAGCAGCTGCTTGTGATGTCATTTGGGACTTTGTCCACAGAGCTTGTATTTACAAGTACGGAGCCGCAGAAAAACTAACTGGCAGCAAACTTTATGTCTGCAGTTACAGTAGGACTTTCAACTGTGCTCAGGATGAACTTGAGAGCTCATTCAGTACTCCACACCAGAAATTTTTAAGGCTTGGTAAATAAACACAGCATTCACTCAAGAGGATTCTGGACTGCCTGAGACCTCCACAGGTTTTTCCATTTCTCTAGTACTGGAGCAAATTTTAATGGAGCAACAGCAAGTAAGGGGTTTGTTGTTGTTGTTGTTGTTATTATTATTTGCAAATTTCTGATTCTTTTCTTGTTACTCTATTTACTGTGCTTCACTCTTGCAGCTGGGGGTTATTGTTAATTAGCAAACTGGCAACTGTTAGAATTATAATTAGATGGTTTAATATGTTTTATGCATTTTCTCATAAAACAGGAATGACAGAGTTGAGCATAAGTTTGATTTTGACTTCAAATTTTATGGATATGTTAAGCTATATGTCTTTTGGGGGTAATTGATTCATCTGTCTACAATTTTAAGGCTAATGCTAAAATGAATATTTTGTCACTAGCTAAATATTGAATTTGAAAATATTAATGTACTAATTATATTTTGGGGTTATTGCTCAAATTATATTAAATAAGTGCTTCAGAATTAGATTACTTATTTTGGTAGATTTAGACTTAGAAAAAACACAGATCTGCACAGAAGTTTTGAAAAATTTCAGGGCAATAAAAATGTGTGAAACTATGCTGCAAAAAGTCCTTTATTAACAGCTGGACCAGTGGTGGGATTCAGCCAGTTCGCACCACGTCAAGAGACCTGGTTGTTAACTTTCTGAGCAGTTTGGTGAACTGGTTATTGGAAGAAATCATTGGGGCAGAGAACCAGTTGTTAAATTACTTGAATCCCACCACTGAGCTGGACATGAAAGTTTGGTTGATGTTACAAATAGTGAATAGGATGAAACATGACTGAGGAATGTTCACTTTAATCTTTAGTAGTAGAAGGAGCAACTTCAAATCACAATTGCTGCATGCTACTGCAACATAAATTTTCAGAAAGCTTGGTGTACATTAATCCAAAATTATAAATAAAGCTGCATGAAATATTTACTAAAGAGCAAGCAGAAAAAGAGATGATGTGAATTTGCCATGCTGTCCCTTCTCACCCTCTGGGCAATCTTACTTACTCATGTTGACATGGAAGAGAACATAATAGGATTTAATGGGACTTAATCCCTTGTAAATCTGTCTAGAATTTGAGCTTTTGGATACAATCCCCTATGCACTTCCCTGGAGATAAGCCCACTTTATCCCAATGGGTATACTTCTGAATGATCATCCATAGGATTGTATTTTTAATCATCAAAGTCCCCATACATATCTTGTGGAATAATATATTTTACAATGCTTTCTCATTCCTTCTTCCTATTGCAAGAAGATGTTGTTCTGAACCATTGCTCCCACCACCTTATAGAGGCAGAGAAGATGATCAAGATATTTTCTTGTGTTCCCTCACCGTTTTTCTGTACTCTCTCTTCATAAGGATTTCATACTTTTCGCTTTGCTTGACCTTTTTAGTTTCAGAATTCTGATGAATCTTTTGGAACAAACTGTTTGTATGTTTTCCTTTCCATGATTCACTTTTCACTCTAAGGACACTGACTCCACAGATCTGAAGGGGTAGGTAAATTACAAGTACGCATGAAAAGCAAGCCCTCACATCTTCAATGTAGAATAGGTTTATTCAACCCACATCATCCAAGTCTTTTGTAATGGGATGAGGTGAATTGTTTTCACATTCCTTCTTATTTTATTTCCACCTTGATCATTGCTTAAATTTTTTTGTTTGTTCCCCAACCCACAAATTCTATGCCTGTACATTTATTCAGAATGTTCTCATCACCTTATTTATTTAATAATATTTCTATCTGTTTCTTTCATTTCATTGGAAATGAAACCAAATAAGGACAAAAATTAGGGGCTTCGTAAAATTGAAAGATTGTAAGATTGAAGGCAAAGCTAGATAATCTGAAGCCCATTCCTATTTGTACTTTCCCACAAAGCTTTCTCAGATGACACCACTGGAATTCAGCATCAAACCCACCATTTTTCACTAGTTTGATCTGATTTTATCTTAAAAACAAACCAAAACAAAAACCCACCACACCAAATATTTCTATTAGATCTATGTGAGGCTTAACACACCCAGTTTAAATCCATATATTTCCCTTGGGAAGAAGAGTTAATGAATGGAAAATGTAGCTCTTGGCTGCAAAAAACATTGCTCAACTAATTTTTTTTAGGATGTAAAGGATTTAAAACAAGGTGTTTACAAGCCCTGTGGATATTGCTGCGGTGGGTTTTAGATCACAACAAGCAGTATATTTAAACAAATATACTAATGCAAGTATTAATGTATAATTAAGGTGTCCTTAATTATAATAAAGATAAAGATTTTTACCAATTAAGGGGGTAGTCTTTTGCATATAGTAGCACTTTAAAAAAATATCTATGGCTGTTTTTTCTAGCCATTTGTTCATCTCTTTCTTGTAAGCTGCCAAGAATGTTAGATTTTTTCTTTATTTCAGATTTTAAAAGCATATAACTTTTGACCTTGACCTTGAGACTATGTAGGTTTGAATAAAGAGGAACCATCTTTGACTCAATCACATCAAGACCGAGTGGCTGGGGCTGTTGTAGCCATTTAGATTTGGGATTATTCCATACCTGACTTTGGATGGGTGTGTGTGTGTGTGTCATACATACTTCTCCATCAAAGAATGTTGGACAAACTGTGGTACTTCTGACTCACATCTCCTCGATGAACAGGAGGCAACTGTGGCCAAGAAGGCCTTTGTGTGACTTCATCTGGTCCACCTTTCCTATTTGGCAGTCCCTTTAGACACTCATTTATGCCTTTGTCACCTTATCATTCAGTTATTGCAATGTGCTGTGCATAAAGGTTAACTTTAAGATTACTAAGAAGCTTCAACTGGTCCAGAATGCAGCAGTTTGGGCAGTGCTGGCATGCATCGGTATGCTCATATGACTCCCTGTTTTGCAATCTGCACTGGTTCCTGTTATGATTCTGGTTGTGATTCAAAGTGCTAGTTATGACCTATATAGCCCTACAAGTAATTAGATCCTAATTACTTGAGGCACCTATCTTCCATGGATTGACTCAATCCAATAGAGTTGACAAGCTTGGGGTCCTTTCAGTTAAAGAGTATTATCTACAAGACCCTAGAAGCATCTTTCTCTGTCCCAGCATCTGGTCTCTGTAATGGGATTTCTCCTGATAGCATACAAGCCCACCCTGCTGACATTCTGGAAAGTCTTAAAAACCTAGATATTTTTCCAACCCTGGGGTTAGGTTCCTTGGGGCAACTGCTGGATTGTGTGTTGGTGAGGTTGCCATTCTTTTGTGATTTATTCTCTTATTGTATTTTGTTTTTATATTGTTAATTTTATTGTACACTGGCCAAAGTCAGTTGAAGCTGGGTGATGTATAAATTGAATAAATCAAACAGAGAAGTAAAATTATGCACTTCTTACTATTCAAATTTCTTAAATCTTCGGAAGCAGTCTGAAGGCAATCTTTGATAGTCTTCACTTTTGCTGATTTAAATATTCTTGTTGTGGTCCCCCAGTGGCCTGTGGAGCTGGCAGCAGAGTCGGACAGTGGGGAGGAATATGGGCCAGTCCTGGAGTCTGGGGAAGGCTCAGATGAGGGCTCTGCATTGGAGTCAGAGAAAGGGCCATCTGGGAGATACGTGCTGGCTCTGGAGCCTCCAGAGTCGGACCTCAGCGAAGTAAAGGAACAGGGGGAGCCTGTTCTCAGTGCGAGCATGCACAGAGCTGCCAGAAGGCAAGAACAGTTAAAACAAAAGGGACGACTCAGGAATAGGGCTTGGAGATGATTGGCCCCTCCCATAAGACTTAAAAGAGGAGCAAAGGCATGAGGGTCTTTGCAGGAAGCAACATTGTTAATTCTGTTCAGTTTAAAGTCTGAAGTTCTGTTTGATTCTGGACTCCATGTGGTTTTCCCAGCTAGGTATTTGGTAGCGTCTCAAGGGAGATAAAGGTGGGTGATTATCAACCTTATCCCGAAGGACTCTTTGCAACTATTTTGGACTCATCTGTGAATGAACAGAATTCCCAGCTGTTGAAATTAAAGAGGTTTTTGGGATTACTCGTGTATTTTACTTACTCAGGAAGCCTAGGTCAAAACAATTCTGAAAAGAGAGAATAAAGACTATTCCTGCACTGAGCTCCAGCAGAATCTACAGCAACACAATTCCCAACCTTTACCTCCACCTCCACATGAAAAGGAGAGGAAATAAAACCTCAAGAGCTTAGCATTTTGGTCTCCTCTTCCAGTGATGAAATAAAGCAGGAAATTGACACACTACATCTCAGTGTGATCCCTGTTTCTTTTGTTGGCTACAAGAGAGAACTACAAAGACCTCAAATATGCATTCTTTTGAAAAGGCCTGGAGTTCCAGAACTGGAAGGAGAGATGTTAAATGAGTCTTTTCCAATGCTGAAAGGAATCCACAGTTTCCCAAAACAAAACAACAAAATAACAAAACAAAAATACCCTACCTTGCAACTGCAATAAGCTTGAGCTAGAAATCAGCTCTCTAACAACAGTCCTGAGGTTATAAGAACACCAACATCCAAGCCTCCTTTGAAGTGGCCCACAATATTTGCATACAAGTGCCTTAACCTGTAACAAAAACAGACCCAGGGAGATAGAATTAAACTATAATGGGAGTTGCTTGTTTGCGGCTTACTTCATTTTATGAAGTAAGTTTGTAAAGCATGGTTTGTGGCTTAGTGAAGCCACAAATAAGTCATTTGTGACTTACTCAACGGTTAAGCAAACCATAGATCAATGTAATATATAAACCAGACAGTGTAATATGTGAACCAGACTGTAAGAAAAGGGAGAAAGAAAACTTGCTGGTTCTTATTCTCTGAGTGAAATGGAAAAAGGAATTATGATTTAAGGATGCGAGACAGATACCTGGTTGGAAACTGACACAGCTAAGGAGGAGGGTAAAGGGCCTGTTCGGAGAATGACAAAGAAAAATTCTTGAAAGGCCAGAGGAAAAAAATTGCAACAGTATGAGTTTTACCTTGTCAAGGGAAATATAGATTCAGGTCAAAAGACTCTTAAGTTATTGGATTTGTAGTACTTATACCTCATTCCCTTCTAAAGCTTAATTCAACTAATAGCATAGTGCTGTATTGCAATGTTAATAGGCCTCATCTTATTTGACTATTGATTGAGATTATTTCCTTATCAATATGAATAAGGGGGAAACCTCAGCTTTCTATTGCCAAATCTCTACTTGGCTAACATATCAATTAGTGGATGATCTTCATTTTCCTGGCAATAGCTAATCATTCACCTGCTCTCTTGCTTATGTGCATTTTGAAATGAACAAAACCATGTTCAGCCCATAATAGCAATAGCAATACCACTTAAGATTTATATACCGCTTCATAGTGCTTTACAGTGGTTTACAATGTCAGCATATTGCCCTCAACAGTCTGGGTCTTCATTTTACTGACCTCAGAAGGATGGAAGGCTGAGTCAACCTGGAGTCCTGTCAGGATTGAACTTCAGACTGTGGGCAGAGTTTGCTGTATTCTAACCTCTGCTCCACCATGGGTGTTTGAAAATTACTGGGTTTAAAGCAGAATGGTCCACTATATAAATTAAAACCAACAGAGCATGATAAAATTGGTATCACATCTAAGATAGAATCTCTGAATTCTAAGTCCACCAGAAATGAGGTAAATATAGTATACCACAGGGCTTAGTGCTCTCTTTGCTCCTATTCAACAACTGGAAGAGGTGCCTGGGCGAGTCACAATGGGGGTGAGGTATCATCAGCATACTAACTACATATGTGTAATTCTGAATTAAGCCATGAACATCTTGTTCCTGTGAAGATCCAAGTGGGAAACAGCAGGCTTCAGCTGAACTGGCAAGACTGAGTGGTTTTATGTGTTGGGACTTGCTGGTTGTAGGACTGTGTTATCATTGATGCTGGATGACCCAGACAGTTTCCATGCAAAATCTGGAGATCTTCACTACACTCCAGCTTTGTGTTGTGTCCACTTGTGCCCATTCCCAGATCGGGGGAGTTCTGCCCACAGTCAGTTATGTCCCAGCCATCTCTTCATTGGATTACTGTAATGTGCTGTATAGAGGACTGCCCATGAAGAGTATCAGGAAGCTTCAGCTGGTGCAAAATGCAGTCGTCTAGGCAGTTAGTTCCAGAACAGCACGTTATATTTTTATATAATATGTGAACTGCATTGGTTGCCAAGCTTGCTTCCAGGTCCAATTCAAGCTGTTGTCTTTAAAGCCTTTCCTGGCATTGGGCTGATTTACCTGAGGAGCCACCTCTCTTCAATTACATCTGCCCATCCCATTAGATCCATCAGGTCTCACATCCTGCAAGTCCAAATGTTAGGGAACTTCACTTGGCAGGTCCCAGGAGGTGTGTTCTGACCTAGATTTCCCCAGCAGCACGAAGCTGAGTCCTCATTCCGATAAACCCCTTTTATTTAATTTACAGTGAATTCCTCTCCAGCAAAGTCTTTCCTCTCCCACAGTCTTTCAAGATAGTTCACAATTATCAACTTTTATCAGGCTTAAAGAGTGGCCAGATATCTTTCAGACTCCGCAATACTTGGCAAGAATGCAGTAATGAACTAATTGTCTCCTGCAAACTCCACTCCCCTTTCGCTCCTCTTTTATTCCCTATGGGAGGGGTCATTCATCGTCCACCTGTGGCCTTACTCCCAAATCGACCCTTGTTCTTTAGCTGTTCCCTTTGTCTGGCAACTCTGTGCATGCACACACTGGGAACAGGCTCCAGCTGTTCATCTGCCTCACTGATGTCTGACTCCAAAGGCAGCTGATAACTGGCATACGGCTCTGCCCACCCACTCTGCCTTCGACGTACAGCCCTCATCAGAGCCTTCCACAGACTCCAGGACTGGCCCATGTTCCTCCCCAACTTCCTCACTGTCCAAATCTGCTGCTAGATCCACTGGCGGGCCACAACAAGGTGAGCCTTTTCTACCTTGGTGCCTCCCCTGTGAAGTGAGGTTAGCGCTGTCCCTCCTTATTTTCCAGAAGTCCCATAAAACCTGTCTATGTCATTAGGTTTGGGGGATCCCAAGGGACCAATAAGGTCGTGAGATGGCTCCATTTTTCCTTTTAACATCTCCTTTATGCCTTATGGTTTTTAAAACTTTTGAGTAATGAGTTTTTAAATAAATATATATTAAATAATAAATATTAAATTTATTGTTTAATATTTTGTTGTAAACCACCCAAAGTCACTTTGAAGCAGCCGTATAAATTTTACATGCAAATAAATAAATAAATAAAAACACTTTTAGCAGCCGATTTTTGGGGGGTTGTTTTCTGATAGTTACCCAATGATGAAGAAACTGAGGCATATGCCCGTTCTTTCAAACCTCTTGCCATGCTGATTACTTTTGACTGGCACTAAGGTATCAAACTCCAGTAAGACATGTAGTGTGACAGACGGTGCTGAAAGCTGTGGTGGGAATTGCCTATTGCACTGTGAACAATGCAAATTCAATGCCAAGGCAGCCTGGTTAATAAAACAGCCGGTAAATATTATGCTGCGGAAAGATGGACATTTATAGAACCAATGTTTCTGCTGAGCCCCGTGTTTTGATAGGCTTGCCACTGAAAGATCCAGTTTGTTTTCTCAGACTCAGATGAGGACTGGATGGCCTGAATGCATAATAGATCTGTGCAGCTGGAAATTTGTGTCGCAAATTATTTTCTTTGACAGTGCTAATTGATTATAAGGCTCCAGCCTTATCTCAATTGTTAAATTCAACAGTTCTCCCTCCCCCTCCCCCTCCCCCTCCTCCTCCTTCTCCTCCTCCTTTTTCTTGCCTCTTCCTCTGCCTTTCTTTTTTCTTTTCCTTTGAAAATGCAAAACGGGAATGCGGGCAGATAATCTACCCATCTTTCAAAGGGAAAAAAGTAATAATAATCACAGATGGAAAATAAGGTACTATTAGGACGGGCTGCTCTGAGTGAGATGGAAATAAATCAGAATAATAAACTGTCCTTTATTAAGAAACTTTTGGTTTTGTATATTTTAAAGAAAGGATATTTATGTATGCAAAACTTCATTTCACAGAGTCAGATATTCATGGGCAGCTTTCATGTGCTGTGCATGACAGTTGTGTTGGCTATTTTATCGTATTTTTCTTCTTGTGGAGCTGGTTTGGATGTCATAATTGTGATTTAATAGGATTTACTGGAACTTAATTTACCGGAACATGATTTAATCTTAATCACTATATTCAGAAAGGGAAAATTTAGCTTAATTTGGTACTTGAAGCTATGATATGAAAGCACTCCTGGTCCTTCCTTAACAGTTACATAGCTCAGAGACGGGCGACCTGCGTGCCAAGCTGCAACACCCATTTGGCATTTTGAGGCTAAGCCATTAAAAAGCCGTTTTGTAAAAGGGCAAAAATTTGGTGGCACTTTTTTTTTGTTTCAATTTGGAGTGGAAGGCTTCGGTAGCTCTTTCCCTCTCATTTCCACCTTCTTCCCAAAGACAGAAATCACTGTTTCCTTCTTTCCTTCCTCAGGCCAATTTTGTCCATTTTTAGTATTTTGAAGGGACCCTAAAAGAAAGGGAGAAGAAGGAGTTGTAACTGGCTCATTTAAATCCTTTGCTTCCCACCCCTAAATTCAAGCTCTAGAATACAGCTTTAACTTATTTGGGAGGAGCCTGGAGAGATTTAAAACATTTTGATAGGGGATGCCGTTCCCTGATGGACAGTGGCTTCCTCTCATGCTTGAGCTTTCCAGGCAGAGTCTGAAGATGGTTGGAGATCTGCTGAAGATGGTTGGCTTCAGCTAGATGGTCTACAAGAGCTCCTTTGACTCTAAAGAGAATCAAAAGGGTTTTGGTGCCATGGAAAATCCTTATGCATATTTAAAAGTTGCACATTGAAAATGCTACAAGTAGACAACTGCTAGTTTGTTTTAAATGAAGGTATTTGGTTTTTTGGGTTTGATCCAGGGGTGAAATGTAAAATTTGTTACTACCGGTTCTGTGGGCATAGCTTGGTGGTGGTGGTGGGGTGGTGGTGGTGGTAATGTAACTGGGTGGGTGTGGCCAACTTTTTTTTAAAAAACTTTTCAAAGCATTTTTTCTACAACCTCTTCAGCTGAAGAGGTTGCAGAAAAAAATGCTTTGAAAAGCCTCTGACGATCCCAGCTGAGCCCCACGATCATCAGAGGCTTTTTTTTTTTACTTTTAAAAGCATTTTTTTGACGGAAAAGGTTGTAGAAAAAATGCTTTTAAAAGTTTTTTAAAAAGCCTCTGATGATCATGTGCTCAACTGGGCATGGTGTGTGGGGGAGGGCAGGGATTTTTGCTAACGGTTCTCCGAACCACCCACCACCATCACTACTGGATCAGGTGATTCGGTCCGAACCAGGAGCATTTCACCCCTGGTTTGATCCCCTAATATACATAAGAGCAGGAATTAGGTATGTCTAGTTTAATGAAAGGAAGGAGTGGATTGACATGATAGCAGTGTTACAATATCTGAGGGGCTGCCATAAAGAAGAGTGCATCAATCTATTCTCCAAAGCACTTGAAGGCACGACAAGAAGCTACGGATGGAAACTATTCAAAGAGAGAACCAACCTAGAACTAGGGAGAAATTTCCTGACAGTGAGAACAATTAACCAATGGAATGGCTTGCCTTCAGAAGTTATGGGTGCTCCATTACTGGAGGTTTTCAAGAAGAAATTGGACAACCGTCTGTCTGAAATGGTATATGGTCTCTAGACAGAGCAGGGGGTGGGAGTAGAAGACCAATTCTGTTATTGTTTAAGATAGTTGAACTGTTTTTTAGTAGACCCACTGCCACTCACCCCATGCCCATGGCACCACAAGGATGAAAAACAAGTGCGTCTTTTGAAAGACAGGATCTCTAAATTGTGAGATAGCTCTGAAATCAGTTGTACTGTAGATTGCAATTTGGCCATTCAACATTTGTTTCACAGAGTAGATAAGCAGGCAACTTTCCATATTCATCACAATGCTGTTTTTCTTTTTCTTTTTTTTAAGAACAACTCATTCTTTTAAATGAGTTTGCTTCTTGTCCTGAGGTAAATCTGCTTACATTAAGTCCTTTCAAAACACACTTTGGCTGGTAAAATTTGGAGGTAAATATTGCCAGCAGAGGGCCATGTTAAGCTGAATAATATGGCAATGGGTAATTTAAATAAATATATACCTTTATACACATTTTAAAGGACAGGATTTATACAGGGTATTTGATGGCTTTGGTTTGTTTTTTTTAAAAAAAGTAAGAGACTAGTATTATTTGTCATTAATGTGGAAATGTTTTCATTTCTGACTGAACTGAATTAGAATAAAATTTGTAATCTCGGGAATTTTTAAAAAACAAAACAAAACAGCAAAGGAATTCCCAGGTGTAATCTTTCTGTGAATAATTGTTTCCACAGTCAGTCAGTAAAGGATTATACAGGTAGTGTCAGGGTTCCAAGTAATAGATCCATTGCAAGCAAAAACTCTGAGGCAGGTGAATTCCTCAAAGAATAGCTTTATTGGAAATTTCATATTGGCACATATCTGGTGAAAACCAACTCTGAGGGACTCCTTTGTTTTCACCTAATTAAAAGTCAAAGTTTTTCCCTCAATCCCAAATAATCAGTCACATGGCCCAATCAAGGCAGCATCTGCTGATCTGGTGACATCACTCCTCCTTCCTCCAGCCAGGTGTGAGAACGTCCTTGGTTCCTAAGAGAAAGTATTTTATTTTGGCTACACACCCCCAGCTATCTCTAATTCCCCCCCCCCCTTTCAAGTTGTGGACTGCTCCCAGTTCTGTCCAGTACCAGTAGTAAAAGCGGTAGGAGACTCTGCCCACCTGCCCGGATGTCATAATTGATGATCTGCGCATGCGCATGAGCAGAAACGCTCACACACCCATTGCAAAACAGTAGTAAAGCTAAGTAGAACCCATCCCTGCCCCCTTCCCTATCCCTCACTTCAGTGTGGCAGCACTGGAGCTCCAAGATGGCTTCGGTCAGGTCAGCTTCGGGGTTGACAGATAGGTTCTCGACTTAAAACCATTTCGTTAGCGACAATGGCACTAAAAAAGTGACTTATGACTGGTTTTCACACTAACAATTGTTGCAGCATCCCAATAATAATGGGATCAAAATTCAGCTGATCCATATTTATAACGGTTGCAGTGTCCCAGGGTAATGTGATCACTTTTGTTATCTTCTGATAAGCAAAGTCAATGGGGAAGCCAGGTTGTTCATTTAACAACCGTGTTACGAACTTAACAACTGCAGTGATTCACTTAACAACTGTGGCAAGAAAGGTTAGAAAATTGGGCAAAATTCACTTAACAACAGTCTTGCTTGGCAACAGAAATTTTGGGCTTAATTGTGATCGTAAATTGAGGACTACCTGTACAGATAGACATATTTGGAATAAAATTATTAGCTGAACTTTTTAGACTATATTGACAGTAAACAATGAAGGACAAAGGAAGTATTACCTTTTATGATTCATGTCCTTTTAACAAATGTTAATCATATACATCGTGATTATGTTGGTACTCCAGGACTTTTCTGTAAAGAGTTAAGCTAAAACACGGGCTTTTTCTGAAAGTGATCTGTTTATACTTCATGCTATGCACATTTTACTGCTTGCTTGTAAAGGGTCATTTATTACCCACCCACAATTGTTTGTCCTTTGAACAGATGCTAAAGGAATCAATCCTTAAGGGGTGACTTCTCCATAGAACCTGATTACATCTGGCACAAAAGATTAACAGATGTTATAATTGTCTTTATGTTCTGATGAAACGGTTTTCTGCATGATTTGGTTTCCGCACTTTCACCTGGCAACACTGTTCCTGGCGTGGAAGTGTACATGGATAATGAACATGGTACTTCAATTTGTTTACAGCGATTATTATCGGATTCACAATTTCCTTCTCATTGTATTTGCTAAGTGTTAGCATAGTTTATGTATTTGCAAGCACAATGGCTATAAAATGCACATATAATTGCCTATTTAGCTTTCTCCCCTCTGCACTTAAGACATTATTGTTTCTGATGTAGAAGAGAGGGACTTAGTACTTGTAAAACTATTTGCATAGACTGCAAATCAAGTGTGAACCAAGGAAAAAGTAATACAAGAGTTCCATTTTATAGTAGGCTACAGACAACGTCCATCTATTTGATACCTAGCCAGATGTGGCCTCTTATTAGACAGATAAAGCATCAATGACATGTGATAGATGTTGGAAAGCAGAAGATATTAGAAAGACATTCCTTCTGATTCTTCAAGCATTTTCTCTTCTGCATTTCCTATCTCTCAAACTGGACCTCTGCCATTAACAGCATCCAAGAACTTGTCCACACTACTGAGCTGAAATGCTCTCCACTCATCCTTGAGCTGCCAAGGACTTATATCGGCATGAGAGTTGCTGTCATCATTCCCATTTCTGGTTCCAGTCCCTCCCACCCACTCCATGTAATGGATGAAAAAAAACCTAATTAATAATATCCTGTTTCCCCAAAAATAAGACCCAACCAGAAAATAAGTCCTAGCATGATTTTTCAGGATGCTCATAATATAAGCCCTACTCACAAAATAAGCCCCAGTGAAGATTGTCAGTCAGATGGATGCATTTAGTACTGTATTTCCCCCAAAATAAGACCTAACCAGAAAATAAGCTCTGATGCATTTTTTGGAGAAAAAATTAATATAAGACCTGGTCTTATTTTCAGGGAAACATGGTATACTTGTTGTTACTCTCTTTGGAGTTGTAAGAATAAGGAAGAAACATAATATTAATCCAGCACAGTTAGGGATGGTTTAAACTTGGTCTAGTTTGGTGTAGTGGTTAAGGCATCAGGCTAGAGAGTGGGAGACAGGGAGTTCTAGTCCTGCCTTAGCTATGAAATCAAGCCGCGTCGGTCTCTTTCAGCTCAACTCACCTCACAAGTAGTTGTGGGGAAAATAGGGAATTGGAAATAGAAAATAGGAAGAGGAAGCCATATTAGTTATGTTGTACAAACTAGATACATGGAGGCAAAAATGGAGAAAGATGGCTACCTTGATTTCTTGTTTGAGGGCTTTCTAGGTGCAGTTTATTGACTGCTATAAGATGGAATGCTGTGTAAACACCCCTAGGCTTGATAGGACAAAGCTGTTTTCATAGTCTAATGTTCCTCAACCAGTGGTTGTTCGGACCACTTCGGAAGAACCGGTTGTTAACTTTCTGAGCAGTTTGGCAAACTGGTTGTTGGAAGAAATCCTTAGGGTAGAGAACTGGTGGTTAAATTACTTGAATCCCACCACTGTCTTCAACCATTCTGACATGAAATTCCCCAGAACTGTACTGATCAAAACGGTTGAACTCTTTTTCTGTTATTATATGAGCTGGTGTCACTTGAATATTCAAAAATCCTTGGGAATCCCTGGAGTGGGCAACATTCAATCTTCTGTAGAAGTGAATAAATAACATGGATCATTTTCAGTCTGGATATTAAATTTCAGCCATTTGCAGAGTCCAGAGATAAATTTCATTGAGTATATAGATGACCTATTTTAAGTTTGCAACTATATATTTTGAATCAGTGGGATTCACTTTTTTTTTTTTGCAAAATATTTTTTATTTTTTCCAACATAACACATAAAATACATCTCTTTTGAGAGTGAAGTCTCGATCCGGTCATGAATAGGTAGAATCGCTTATATTTTGAAAAAGTTCTTCTCACAATTTCCCATTATATCTTTTAAAATTCAAAGTCAAAACAGAGAAAAATTTTTAGTCATAAACTCTAATATCTTGATCAGAACCATTCTATTATGTCACCACCAATTTAATTTCCAGGTACACATTTAATTCATTGTTATGTTCATTTATAAGTTCAATTATCTCTAGTTTTTTTCCAAGCTCTCTTCATTATACCTTTTGACATCAATATTACAACATTAAAAAAAGAAAAAAAAATTCTAATTTCTTAGTCTAATTATTTACCTTACAATTTCTAACCACACATCGTAATTTCAATTTAGATACAGTTCTATTTTTTATTTCAAATAATAAATCAAAATTCAGTCAAAATTTATGTCTTAATCTCTTGACCCCTTCATCAGATCTTTAACCCTTAAAGCTTTATCAATTTGCCTTCAGTTTTGCATATTTCATATTCTCAAATTTATCCCAAGATCCATATCCTCCTCCCTATCTCCTCCTATTATTTGCTGATTTCCAGCATATTATTGTTTGGCTGATTAACAGCATATCCTCCTCCATATCTCCAACTTTTGTTTGGCTGATTTCCAGCATGCTTTATTTTGGCTGATTTCCAGCATAGTCACCTCCATAACTCCAACCTGTTGGCTAGTTTCCAACGTATTGTATTTTGGCTGATTTCCAGCATAGTCTCCTCCGAATCTCCCACTATTATTTGGCTGATTTCCAGCATGTTTTGTTTTGGCTGATTTCCAGCATAGTCACCTCCATACCTCCACCTGTTGTTGGCTAGTTTCCAACGTATTATATTTTGGCTGGTTTCCAGCATAGTCTCCTCCGAACCTCCTACTATTATTTGGCTGATTTCTAGCATGTTTTGTTTTGGCTAATTTCCAGCATATTCTCCTCCGAATCTCCTTCTCTTATTTGGCTCCTCCAACATATTTTCCTCCATGCCTGCATCTGTTGTTTTAGCTATTTCATTTTAACTAATTCACATATTGCATAATTTGCTCTTTCAGATACCACAATTTAACTCAGCGTAAATTTTAACAAATATCTCCTCATATATTTTAAGATCAACTACTTCATATTTATTTTAAATTTCAAAAATTCATCTAAGCATATAGAGCATTTAGAAAAATCATGTTCTCATTCATTCATTTATAGTCTTATTTCATAATCAAATACATATGTTTATATAGTCCAATTTAAAAGGATTGGGAATAAAAGGTGAAAAAGACAAGGAAAGGAAAACAAAAATAAAGAAGGAGAAAAGAGGGAAAATAAAAAGAAAAAAGTATCAAGAAAGGAAGGAAACTCAAAAAGGTAACAAAGGGAAACACACATACAAAAAATATAATACCTCATATCAATATTCAGGCTTCAAATATGCATTAAGCATTACATTTCCATTTTAATCAAACTCCATTGTTTTTCTTATCTTGCAACCTAGTATAAATCTTTTTCCAATCTGTCCAAAATTGTTCTTTTTCAATTTCAATATTATCAATGTTAAAAATTCTATAGAGTTTAGTTCTTTTATATCATTCCATATATTATATCATCATCTCTTCTTTTCGTGCCACGCCTTTTTTCCTTTTCTTGCTGCACCTGGGAATTCAGTTATAGTTATACCATTTTATTTCTTTTTTCTTTCCATCAATAAAGCTTCCAATAGACAGATTGAATATCCCCAGAGTCAAAGTTCCTTATTTGTTGCCAAAGTAAGCCAATTAAAATAACAAGACACTTAGTTTCTCTTCTGAGCTGCTAGCAATCCACAATTACACTTTCACTTCTTTAGTCTCCATTTTATATATTACAAGGCTATCCGTTTGTCTTTTCCCTTTGTTTTAAAAAAGTCCTGTTTATCGCCTCTTTCCTCTTTCTCTCCTCTAACTGTAATCCAATCCCATTTTAAAAAGAAAAAGAACAGTTTTCAAAATTTATAACTTTCCAAAAAGGCAATCATTCCAAATTAGCAATAAAATACATAATCCTTTGGTGGATCTTTCCTTTTTAAAAGGTATTTTGCAGATCTTGCCCCAATACATCATAGCCGCTAATTAAGGCTGGGGCACACTTCTCGATATTCACAGTTTAAACACTGTTCCCGCCTAGGTTTGGTCTTGCTTACCCAGCTTCCGAATGCCTTGCTCTCACTTTTCCTTCTTTCTCCAGTTGGCCCGGACTTCAGGGCAGTCGCCATGACTGCTGCTCCCCCACCGCTGGGCTTCCTTCGGCCCCAAGGAACCTGCCCATTCCTCTTGGCCATCCAAGAGGTTCCTCTCTCTTCCCCTGTCCCTACAGGGTAGAGTAGGTCCGCAGACCTGTCAGCAACAGCTTGCCAGTTGGGGTTTTCACGGGGCTCGTAATAGCCCTGCCATTTCACGACTGAATCGCCCAGCGCCAACCGGAAGTCTCCCCATGGGATTCACTTTTGAATACATGCAGAGGAATATTATAGCTTGCCATACTTATCCCTTCAATTCTAGCTTTTTAGAAAAATAAACCCCATTCCTTTGGTATAAAAAACATTCCAAGGGTATGTTTCCATCAAGAATCAACACAAATTATTTATCATCTGATCAAAACACAATTCCTACTTCTTTTTCATCTTCTGCAGTGAACCTTAATTGTACATATCTATGATTGTAATTGAATGATACATTACTATGTTGTCCAGCAAACTGTTAATTAGAATTCAACCCATAGCAAAGTTTGATTGGTTACCCATATAGATTTTCCTTATGACGTTGATAGCATTCATCAATGTTGTGCAAACTTCAGGAGAACTGAAACTATGTTCAACATCAATAGTTAGACAAGGATGGTGTGGCAATGTATAGGATAAAGCTGTATACTGAGTGTGATTGGGAGCTTCTTAGCAGTGATCACTGAGCATTTATAAAAATATTGACATATCTGTTGTAGAGAAAACTCTTGTGATTCTCAGTGAAGGAAAACTACAAATGAGCATATTATATACCTGAAACAAGATCTGACAATGGGCCAAGTCATCTTCTATATACACATTTTTATTATATATCCAACTTTTTGTGGGGCAACTCTGAATCAATGAAGCCATACAAGTCCTTGGAATATAGCTTGAGGTTCCCTACTTTTGTTATTGTAAGTGTCAGAATAGGATAGTTTCATCAATAAAATTATATTACCTTTAATCAATTCAGAAAATTACCTTTAGCAACATTTCAGGATGCATCACTGCTATTTTGTACAATAGACACAAAATAAAATTAATGGTAGCCTTTTAACTTTATGAAATGTAAAGCCTTATGCATTTGGCTTTTAAAGCTGAGTGACCTACCTATTTATAAGTAAAATCAAGAATGGCCTTGAAATATATGGTAGGGAGATAAGGGGAGTTAAGAATGAGATTAACAGTGATATGTGTAGCACTTTATTAATACAGACATTTGTTCATCATCAACTATTTTCATATTTGATTTTGGTCATTGAACAGCAGTCTTGTAGGAGTAGCTTATACCCATTGCTCACGTGGTATGAATCTAAAGTGCTGTTCTTTAAGTTACAGGCCAATATTACGATTGGCTGAAGTATGAGCTATCTAATGTTCTGCATCACCATTAATAACAAAGCAAGCCTAGTCTAGCTGGTGGCAGCATCTAAACGAACTTTGCTCATCTTGAAAAATTAACCAGACTGGACCTGGCTACTCCTTGGATGGGAACTCACCTGAAAAATTCAGGTTTTTAGGTGACACTAGAAAGTTGAAAACTGTTGTGGCCCGTCAACGGCCTGTGCAGATTGTAGCTGATTCTGACAACGAGGAGGCTGGTGTGGTGCTACGCCAGCAGCCTGTGCAGCTGGCACTCGAGTCGGACAGTGAGGAGGCTGGAGAAGATCTGGTGCCAGAGGCAGGGATTCAGCCAGGGCCTTCAGAACCTCCAGAAGTTCCTTTAAATGAAGAGGACAAAGAGGAGGAGCCTCTTCTCAATGCACAGGCGCGCAGAGCTGCCAAAAAGCAGGAGTGTCTCCTCATGAGGAGGTCTCCTCGAGAGTAAGGCTTGGGGCTAATTGGCCACTCCCTTAGCCTATTTAAGGAGGAACGCCACTTGCAGCAAGCTGTAAGGAACAACTTTAGTTCAATGGATTGTCTGCAAAATTGTTTCTGGGCTTTCTGCCAACTCTAGTAAGATTGTAATTACCTTATCTTAGAATTCTGGCAGCTGCTAAGACTAAGTTTATTAACAACCTTTGATTGATAAAGACAAAGTTATTTGAGTAAAATAAGCTTTGTATAGCGTTTGTGTGTGCTGCGTTCTTTGGGGTCTGTAGCTAGGGTAGAACAAAAACCTTAGAGTAAATTCAGTGGAAAGCTACTTCTACAGTATATAGTCCCCAAGAAAACTAAATGGGGAGGAGGATGTGAAATCACCAAAGTCAAGATCAATTCAAAGGTTTTACCTTCACCTTAAACCAGGGATGGGCAAGTATGGTGGCACAGTGGTTAGAATGCAATATTGCAGGCTAATTCTGCCTGCAGAATTGCCAAAAGTTCGATCCTGACCGGCTCAAGGTTTCCATCTGCTTTCGTCCTTCCAAGGTCAGTAAATTTTGGGGAGCAATATGCTGACATTGTAAACCACTTTAAGAGGGCTGTAAAGCACTATGAAACGATATATAAGTCTAAGTGCTATTGCTAGTGCTTTACAACCTGTCGACTTCAACTCCTAGAATTCCTGAGCCAGCATGCCCATCCCTGCCTTAAAGCAAACCTTAATCTTCTAAATGTTTTTAGGACATACACAATCATATAAATTATGGCCTGAAAATACCAGTTGTATTGCTTCATGATTCTACCACTTGAAGAAAAGAATGATATAACCCAATACCCTTGAGAATTTCTATTTAGGTTGAAGTTGCAAATAATCATAGTGAACTAAGTAAAAATCTCTACCACCATTGCCATAGACTAGAGCATGGAAAGCACTAAAAGAGTAGCAAAGTGAGAGAATACCTTGGATTATTCTGTGTGTTCATCCATGGTTTGATTAACTCTAACTTGTTGAATAAGCCATACAAAACACACTATCAATACCAAACAAACCACACTGTGAGTGAAGGCAATCTGCAAATCTAGTCAACCAAGCAAACCATTTATATCTTGTTTGCATGTGATATATAAACCAAAAAATATTCTCTATTGAGTTTCTACTGAATGAAATACATTCAATATTATTTTTTCATGTGTAGGCTAAATTAATATTTAATCAGTGGCTATATGGCCATTGATCAACCAGATTTACAGATTTTTCCTGAAGAGAAATTATAAAATTTATCCACATCTCCTGTCACCAAAAATATTTCCTAAAGTTACTGTTCTTATTTTCTTCCTCTCTGCCTCTTCTTTTGAAATAACCAAATGCAGACAAGGCAATCAAAATGTATTGATGACAAAAATCAAGGTCATTCAAGGAGAATTATGGACTGTGAATGTTGTTCATGAGCATTTTAAAAAAAATACATTTTTATTCATTTCTTAGCAGATGGTAGCAAGCCATCTGCAACTATGAGTATCTCTTCAAAGGGAGGAAAGTAAACCCCTCCCTGCTAGCAGCTGACTGCCTTTGGGCAAAGAAGATTCTGCTCTATATTTTATATATATGTATATATATATTCAAAGCAAACCTCTCAACCTAATATTTATACAATTTGAGCCATACCCATTGTTGCTGAAAAAGAAGAACTGGAGGAGATCAAGGGAAAAGAGAATCTAGTTTTCTACTGCTGCCTTTGATAAGTGCTCCCTCAAGTATATTTTATAGTACTTTAGATTCTGCATCTTTAATATAAAAATTCTTCCATGTATCCCTGCGGCATATGACACTGCATTTTATAATTCCACGATGGAGACTTTTTATTGCACATGTAATATATCACAGAATGGCTAGTCAGGGTTGAATCTGGTCCAACCGTCTAAAGAAATCCTGTTGAGATTTACCCCTAATGAGATTTACAAAATACAGGTTAGATTAGTGCAGTGGTGAAATTCAATTTTTTTTTACTACCAAGTCCGTGGTGTGTGGCTTGGTGGGCGTGGCTTGGTAGGCGTGGCAGGTGAAGGATACTGCAAAATCCCCATTCCCTCTCCACTCCTGCGGGAAGGACATTGCAAAATCTCCATTCGCACCCCAGTCTGGGACCAGCCAGACGTGATATTTGCTAGTTCTCCGAACTACTCAAAATTTAGTTACTCAAAAGCTACCAGTTCTCCAGAACCTGTCAGAACCTGCTGGATTTCACCCCTGGATTAGTGTCTTTCAACCACAGCAACTTTAAGGTGTGTAGACTTCAACAACTCCCAGAATTCTCCAACCAGCATTTTCCAGTCCACACATCTTAAAGTTGCTGAGGTTGAAAAACACTAAGCTAGATGAGATTCACCTCAGTAGCAGCACCCTGCCCTCAAAGGTTCACATTGTCCAATGTTGCTTATATTCTGTAAATTTATATTATTCCAGCAAGTCTTGACTCCTAGATGTCCTGATGCATCTAGATACATCTCTACCTTTAAGTTTGAGATTTTATGCTTATATCCTTTTTAAAAATTTTATGTATTGCTCTATGCTTATAGTTCTCTAGGATTGAGGTATATCATCATCAGCATTGCAAACAAACAAATAAATGCAAACAAACGATATATTCACTGTTATAACTAGATTTACGAAAAGTAAGAAACCATTAGTGAACTTTTTTCCGCAAGGTGAATTGTAACTCACTGTGTATGCGGTCCTGTAATATCAGAAAAGGGACTCAAGAAAATCCTAGAGTAATCCTCTAGGAAAATCCTAGAGAAATCCTCCTTCCATAAGCAAGGAGCCTCAGGTTCAAAGCCACATTCAATAGTAAGATAATTGAAGATAGTATGAAACAATTTTAGAAGCCTCCAATGCCTGACTTGACTTGTATGAGAAATTTTATTCAATAACTCAGTGACCACTAACTTGCCTGAAGTCCTTGTCGTTGTTCACTGAAACCTAATGAATTACTAATTAAAGCATCTGCTCATTAAAGTTCACGTGCATCTGTCCATGGTTTTGATTTTCTGCAGTTGCACTATTCGTGATGGTGGACCTCTTAATCAAATAAGCTCAGTAGGTGGATGCCAACTGCTTCTGGATGTTCTGAGATGTTCTTTCTCCAGTAGAGAAGGAAAGGAATTTCATTTTGCCTAATCGCTACCAGAATACGTAGCTACCACTTAGGACTGAGAACCGTCAGTAATTGTTGATCTGCACATCCTTAAGTTTGGATGTTATTTGTTGTGTACACTATGGTATAAAGGGCTAGAGAGATCTGTAGTACTTCCAGCTCTGACCAGTGTGTGTGTATGTATCACAGATGGGTTTCAGCAGGTTCTGACCAGTTCTGGAGAACTGGTAGCAGAAATTTTGGGTAGTTCAGAGAACCGATAGTAAAAATTCTGACTGGTCCCACCCCCATCTATTCTCTGCCTCCCAGGTCCCAGCTGATCAGGAGGAAATGGGGATTTTGCAGTATCCTTCCCCTGGAATGGGGTAGGAATGGAGATTTTACTCTATCCTTCCCTTGCCACACCCACCAAGCCACTCTCACCAAGCCATGCCACTCCCACCAAGCCACACCCACACAACCGGTAGTAAAAAAAATTGAAACCCACCACTGGTATGTATGTACACACACACACACACTCTAAGAAGAGTGAAATATGTAGACTTACTTCAGGTAGGGAGATAGATACATAGACACAGAAAGGTTTAATATTATTTTGACAAGTTTATTTTTTCTATAAAATAAATGTATTTTTATTTTCTTCCCAGTGAAAATTGCAGATACATGGCATTTCCAACAAAGAACATTATGGATAAAAAGCAGCAACTAGTAAAAAAGGAATTTGGGAAGAGATTCTCGCTGGATAGCAGACTCATGGTGAGCATAAAAATATTTCTCTGCTTCTAGATTTGTCTGTGTGTACGCCTGTGTGTGCTGATGGTCCAGATTTTTCAAAATTTACTTAGCATTAGTAAATTGAACACATTGACATCTTAAGTCCCATTGATTTTAAGGAGTCTAATCCTAAACTCAGCAATGTGCTACCCATGGTGCCTCTGAAGTCCTTAAATACTATTCCCCAAAGCAAATTAAAAAATAAATTAAAATTGTTGATAGATGAGATATCAGAAGATCACTTAATCTTATGAGATCTCATGGTATGCTGGTATGCCATACTAAGATTGCTAAACCCATGCTAAAACGTCGAGATTTCACAACATCTCAGTAAATTAGTTAATTGTTTAGTTCGTTATTTCAAAGACGTTTGATTTTATGTATTGTGCAAAGTTCCTAGATAGCGTCTCCCATTTGAAAAGTGGCTCACTCCCGGTTCATGACTGTGATCCATCCCACTGTGCGGACAAATTGCAAGAGGTGTTTGCTGACCTACATTTAAGTCGATATTAATGCCCTCTCGAGCAATTCAGCTGTGAATCGTGCTAATAATGATGCTCCAAAATTAGAATTTCAAGAGACAAAAAAACCCCATGTTTTGTTCAATGACATTGTATCAACCTGCAATAAAGAAATCAACTGTACCTTTTTATTCATAAAGAAAGATATGAATAATCTTGGCTGTCTTTTGCTGGCAAATCTGGGCTGGTTTTTTTTTTTTTTTTTTCCCTGGGAGAATGACTCTGTATATGTCAATAATGATTTTGATAGTAGAAGACAAAGGTGGAATCTAGAATCTTATTTAGGGATTTCAATTTGAATTCTTGGTCTGCTTCACACATGATATTTGAACCTGTAAGGCATGTGCCGTGGACTTGCAAATAGCTTGCTGTTTTCTTCTGTATATCTACTTAGCAACAATTGTATTTGTGATGCCCTCTGTGACACGGTTGTCTCTGTGTTAGCACTGATGATGTTATCTAGTTGGGTAATGAGACTTCTGCAAGAGAACAGCCAAGCATAGAGGGCACACCAGGGACCCCACAGTTCAACCCTGATTTACAAATACTGTCTTTTATTCATTCTGTTTGTGGTCGGTGACACGGAGGTTAGTCTAAATGGTCTTTGGTGTTAAATTAGTACTGTAGTTCTGTTAAATGCCAAAACTCCCTCACTCATCATCTAAATGAAATATATTTAAGGTATGCCTCATCCCGCAAGCATATGCAAGTTTCTACATTGCCACTTAAAAGAAACATCCATTTGCACATAATCATTGTGAAACTCTAAAGCAAACAGAGAAACGTCACTTTGAGTTGTCAGCACATCCAATCTCAAGGGGTTTTCCCAAAAAAATAAACTAAAATAAAGTATCACAATTTGGGGGGTGGGGGATGAGAGTAGGAGAGCCCTGTGAGACTCGCCCAGGGGTTTGAGACACACTTTTAAATTAATGGGTTCCTTAACAGACTGGAGGGAAAAATATATGCAAAATTCCTTTTAAGTCATGTCATGTGAGTGTTCTTTGGAAGAGGATTCAAGGTGGAGCTGGATGTTATCACAATGCTCCTGAGAATTGCAGCACGTTCTGACATTTTTCTCACTCGATGTAATGGCTGGGATATGGATAACACTGTTGAATGTATTGTCAGCAGAGCAAGCTTCAGCCAAGTTAGTGGGATGCACCTGAATCTAAAGAAAGAGGAGTGAGGCAATAAGGAAACTTCAAAATCCCCAGGAACCCCAGACAGTTTCATTCATATTTGGGGAACTGCAGCACAGTTCTACTTGGACTGGGAATTGGTTGGCTTCCAAAAAAGCAACAGTAGAGTCTTCTCCTTTAAAAATAAAAAATAAGTCAGCCTCTCAGGGTCAATGTTTCATATCATTGCTGGCATGTGGAGTGAATCTTCAAACCACAAATGTAGGAAGGTCATATGAATTTTTTTGCTGGTGTTGAAATCAAATGGTCCTAGACAGTATGGAAAGGAGAGGTGACAATCTAAGACAGGGATGTCACACTCGATTTCACTGAGGGCTGCATCAGGGTTGTGTATGACCTCGGGGGTCAGGGTGGATGTCACTTGGGTTGGTGGTGCCTGTGGCCAGAGCACTCTGCCAGCGAAAACGGGCTTGTGAGCTTCATTTTTGGCTGAGACGGCCTCCTACAACCCTCTGCCTGCAAAAACGGAGTTTGGGGGGACGCATGCGGCCCTCCCAAGCTCTGTTTTTTATGGCAGAGGCACTGTGGTCCAGACTTTTCCAAGGTGGCCCCGTGGGCCAGATCTAAGCACCCCATGGCCCAGCCCGCGGGCCTTGAGTTTGACACCCGTGATCTAGGGTGTTTTCTTTCTGCATCAGTGATAGAACAGTTCCAGCAGGAGAGATGATAAAAGGATGAACTTGCTGCCTTTCTGCCTCAGTCAACACAATATATCCACACACACAAACATTCCCCCCCCCCCCAAAGATTGATTTTGGTCCCTGAAAAAAAGATTGGTCAGCACCAGCATCAGTAGTTACAGTCTTGGCTTAAAGGAAGATCTATGGAATTAACAGCAGCAACTACATCATAGGAGAGTGGATTCTCTCCCACCCTTCTCAGGGCTTCTTCCTACTGACATATTTTAATAAGTGGATACTTGCTTTCAAAAGCAAAGAAATTCAGAGCAGAAAAAATAAGAACACAACAAGATGACATATTGATCTTGTTGGCCACACAAAGGATGATTGCTCAGTCAGCTTTCTACCTAGCTTTGGCTATCTATATATATGCATATTGTAGAATTTGAGAGAACGGTGTATAGTCATATTAATATTTTAATATTAATATTAATACATTGTTTATATGTTCAGACATTACTTGACTTACTAAGACTCTTCTGACTTACCGCATGAAAAGAAATAAACAATAGAAATAAACAATAGAGCAGAGCTTCCGGGCCAGCACAGGTGCCCTGACATGAGTGACATCAAGCTGGCCATGTCTGCCCTGGCCCCCCGAGGTCAAACACAACCCTGATGCGGCCCTCAATGAAATCGAGTTTGACACCCCTGGTATAGATAATCCATTTCCTCCAGAATTCTCTGCAGTTCAATCATGTTCTCAACCATCTTCTCTAAAAAGAGGATATTTGGAGACTGGACAAATTCTTTTCTATTATTTCCCCACCCTCTCTTTCACCTCCCCCCCCCACCATACAGACAATTTATGCTACCCATGCAGACACACATTTTTCCACACCCCATCCATGGTCTATCCCTTCTTCTCCTCTCTTTCCTATTATACGTTTTTGTTTAAATACAATTTACCCTCATTGTGCGTTTAACACAATTGTGTCTAGATTGAATACAGTATTTGAAAACAAACTTTTCTAGCTGAGAAGAACAGATGGCAGCTGACTCCTCTGCTTGTGTTATCTATGTTGTGATACTTCAGTGAATTGCAGTATTCCAGGATAAAAGAAACCCGACAGATTTTTATATCCCTAGTGGAATTCAGTAAGTTGGAAAAAATGTCTCCAGCTTGCCATTGCAGGCATATTCAACTGCCTTTTTCTGCTCTCAACCTGAACAGTGCATGTTTTTGTCCTTGAGTAGAACATATTAATGTAAAACCATCCTGAACCCAGGGGTGAAATCCAGCAGGTTCTGACAGGTTCTGGAGAACTGGTAGCGGAAATTTTGAGCAGTTCGGAGAACTGGCAAATACCACCTCTGGCTGGCCCCAGAATGGAGTGGGAATGGAAATTTTGCAATATCCTTCCCCTAGGAGTGGGATGGGAATGGGGATTTTGCAGTATCCTTCCTCTGCCATGCCCATCAAGCCACACCCACCAAGCCACACCACACCCACCAAGCCACGCTCACGGACCTGGTAGTACAAAAATTTGAATTTCACCACTGCTTGAACCCATCCATTATTTTTTTCCCTAGTGGTTATTAATCTTGAGATTCAGCATGTGGTTGGACCATCATAGCTTCTGTCACTGTCCTCAGAGATCTCAACATATTTTTGGAACCATTCTCATGTCTCTTTGGCATTGATAAAGGCTTTCTGTTCAATATATCTGATATGAGGCATTCATTGAAATTAGCAGGAGGGTAGCAATGTGTATTTCTAGTTCTAAAGCTGTAGTAAAAAGCATGACTTCATAAAGACTGGCTCCATATATTATTTTAGAAAAGGGCCCTAGCTCCCCATCAGAATGCAGTTTTTAAAAATAGCCTCCATATGTGTACGTAAACTTTTTCATCTTCTGCTTTTACATTCGCATGAAAAGTATGGCAGCATTGTGAATTAGGACTTGGATGCAAACTGGGTTTGTCAGATACTTAGCTGAGATACTGCCTTTTCTATTACCTTGAATAAAGCGCCTTCACTTCAGAAGTTCTAAGCAGTGGATAATCATCAAGACCTATTTTAATTATTTGCATTTTAATAGCTTAGAATACTGTTTCATAAGAAAGTTTCAGTTTAAAATTCTCAAGGTTGTTTAAATGACAGTTGCCGTTTGAAGGGTGTAAGGAATAGATGGATGCTGTTCAATCTACCATCTGAAAAGATTTTAAGCTTTTTCAAATATGAAAAGCCCTTTTGCTACCATGTGCAAAGCAGAAAAAAGTATTAGATAATATCACAACTGATGTGAGGAAATGCAACTTTTCACACATTCTAAGGTTATGAAAATAATGAAAGGCTCACCAGTAACAGAGCCCTTTGAGTGACCTAAAACTGTGGCATTGTCTCCAGGACATCTTTTTGATCAGAAGAAGTCAATTCTTCAAGCTGTGTTTTTACCAGAATAATTCCCAGGCTGATTTGAGAAACTGCTTTAGATTGACACTTACAACTGTGATATCATTTAATTGAGCAGCCTTCTTCAGAATGTTTCATCTGTACAAGTAGCTGACCAACCGACTTTATAAAATAGATTTTTTAATAGGAGGCTTTCAATTTTCAAAAGCCAAGAGCAGTGAATTGTTTCTTAGGAGACTGGTGGCCCAGGCTTTCACCTTTCCAGTTCTGAGTCACATGCCAACTGTGACTTGCAATCAGATTTAATTTAAGCAAAGAACCTGTGAAATTTCTTATTCAAAGCAAAAAGCTGGAGAAGGACATCTTGATACCAGAACCTTAAGGTTTCTAAATTCCACCTACACCACATTTCTTTTTCAGTCCTCATTAAATTAGCTCCTTGGGACCAGAAGTACACAGTTCATCACACATCATTAGAAGGTATGTAGAAAAATTTGCCCGGTTCTGTTTGGCATCAATCAGGGCAGCTTGTTCTGGCAGCTTGCTATCAGAACACAGTTTGAAATTGGTGCTTCCAGGAGCAGATCACCTTCAATTTTCAATTTTGATATCTCAGTCTTCAAACCTTTCAACCAGCTGCATTGATTTGGTTCACTTCAGGCTACTTGGGCACGACACAGATGCCTGCATCACTTTCACAGCAGTATCATGTTTTCTGTGTATTACCATCCTTTGATTCTCAGTTCATTAGTTACCGTCTCTCATGAACTAGAGGGTGTTTGGGAAAGTCCTGATAAAGATACTGAAAGAGACTACGGATTTCCTGCTAGAAATGCCAGGTCTTCCTTGCTTATTCTCTTGCCCTCATCAACATTCAGTGCTTTCTCAGCTCTTCATCATCCTCAAATGATTAGTCCACATCACAACACTTTTCATACAAACAATAGAAGATTTAATATGATTTGAGTTTCGTGGACTAGAACCCTCTTAAAATTGCCCAGTAGGCAATTTTCATAGTTTCTGTGAACTTCTTTGATAAAAAAAGGTTGATTCCTGCCAGGTGAACATATGCTATCTGTGCTCAGCCAGAAGTCCAAAGAAGTAGGGGGAGATAGTTCTCTCCAGTTGACAAAACAAGAACAATATTAAATTTACCGCAGTTCTGTGCTGCTATAGTTAGATGTCAAAGAAGTACACAACTTCTTTGATAAAAAAGGTTGATTCCTGCCAGGTGAACATATGCTATCTGTGCTCAGCCAGAAGTCCAAAGAAATAGGGGGAGATAGTTCTCTCCAGTTGACAAAACAAGAACAATATTAAATTTACTGCAGTTCTGTGCTGGTATAGTTAGATGCCACAGAATTGTTGTACACAACGTAAGATATGTAAGATGTAAAAGTTGACCAGGCTGAGTCTGAGGGAAGGGTCAAACATGTGAACAGTCAGTCCTGTGCACCAACAATAGATCTAAGTCCAGCTCGCTTTGAATGTCGTTCTTAACTCTCACTAATTTCCCTTGACAATTAGTAGTTCAGATTCTTTACAGTTCAGATTAAGTTTACAGAGCTTAATGTTGCAATAAATCTTTATACTGATTTGAACTGCCTGAATCTCCTGATTTCCACAGTGTTTGACAACAGGTTACACTAAGCTAGAATCTGGGCACAGAGTAAAATACAGGTAGCCCTCAACTTGCGACCACAATTGAGCCCAAAATTTCAATTGCTAAGCAAGACAATTGTTAAGTGAGCTTTGCCCCATTTTATGGCCTTTCTTGCTACAGTTGTTAAGTGAATCATTGCAATTGTTAAGTTAGTAACATGGTTGTTAAGTGAATTTGGCTTTCCCATTGATTTGCTTGTCAGAAAGTTACAAAAGGTGATCACATGATCCCAGGACACTGTGACCATCATAAATAAATACCAGTTGCCAAGCATCCAAATTTTGATCATGTTACCATGGAGATGCTGCAAGTATGAAAACTGGTCACGAGTCACTTTTTTCATTGCCATTGTTAACTTTGAACAGTCACTAAATGAATGGTTGCAAGTCAAGGACTGCTTGTATTTATTTAAAACCCATTACCATTGTCTATGTGTGTGTGAGAGGTTCAACATGTAGCTCATTTAGTTGGAGGCTGAAACTTTCTGATTTCAATTACTCGCATCTCTCATCCCATTGCCTTAGGTTGCCAAAGCTAATACAGATTGCATTAGCCACATCTGGAGAACCACATGCTGCCCATTCTTGATATATGTTTCTAGAAATTACCTAAACGTCTTTTTCTAATTTATTTTCTAAGCGCATATCTCTGTTGGCTTTTAAAACTTGAATAATCCATCATTTGTGTGATTCTGAAGGAATTTAATGTAGCATGGAAAGACAGTGGTTGAAAATATAATGTTAAAATTCTGGTCATCCACACATGGGTGGAAAAAATGACACAAAAAACACGTAGACTTTAAACCAGAGATTTTTTTATTGGGGATTGTACCTGAAATATACAATAGAGAATTGAGATATTTGATTGTGAATGTATTAACAGCTAGACTTGTGTTTGCTAAAAATTGGAAAAATGAGAAAATGCCAACACAAGATGAAGTTATTAAGAAAATAATGGAATGTGCAGAAATGAGCAAATTGACATTTGAAATTAGACAACAAGAAGATAAACAATATTATAAGATATGGGATCTATTTTACCAATGGTTAGATACAAAGACATGGAAATGAAATACGGTAGAGATTTTTCTAATACAAGAAATGCAGAATTATATAAAATTTAATACAAAGATGTATTGTTATTGGGATAATTTAAGAGGATGAAATGGATGACATAATATAAGTCAACCCAAATTTGTTAAATATATGATTAATGAGGATAATAATATACGGATTTATATAAATAGGGCTAAGATGCACAAACCAACCGACACACTGTTTGTATTTGTATTTGAAAATGGTGTTTTATTTGTTTTTTTATAAATTTGTTTAAAATAACTCAGGATAGTATTGATACACTGAAAAACTCATTGCTTTTTGGCTTAGCTGAACAACTTAAGCTGTACAACTGTTGCCAAGGTCCAGCATGTCTTGTTATTATAAACATTGCTTTTGAGAAGAATAAACTCCACTGAATTTGAAAAAAAAAATTCTGGTCCTTATAGAAATCCACATATTCCAATATAAAAGGTTTACGTCCTGTAAACCTATTTCCAAATATCCAGTGTTGATTCCAGGTGTAAGGAAAATGTACTTCCTGCCACTTCTTGCCTGCTTGAGATGTATAGGTGAGGATGAAGAGATAGCAAAGAGTGGGGACAATAGCAGCAACTTGGCTTTTTACAGCTGCCCTTTCTACTTTGTATAGCACTAAGCTGTACCCAAAATAGACAAAGCCCTGTTTGAGACCTGAGCATTTATCATTAGATATTCTAATAATAAGAGCTCCTGCAGAAGAAAGACTCATGGGGTAAAATGTATGGTCTTGGGGTAACGAGAGACCTTTAAATAAGTAGGTTTTGTATGCAGTTAGTTTTATGACCCTTTCTTACAGCTGGCAATTTCACAAGTCAAGGTAATGATGAAAACAATTAAGTCTTGTTCCCAAGCTTGTAAAATAATCCATTTTAAAGAGGGGAAAGAATGTACCCTTTCTCCTTCATTGGCATTGTATCATGGAATTTGAAGAGAAAAACAAATATGCTTCTCCCCCCCCCCCCACACACTCAGGATTGGAAGGGATGGTCCTCCCAGCAGGCAAATCTAACTCAGTAGATCTCCTATGTATTGGGAAGAAAGAAAAGGGAGATCTGTGTATGCAAAGTAGAAATGCTTAACCTTTTGCATGAATTGTTTTGTTGATGTTATCATTCCTACAAATCAGCCTTTGGGCCTTGGACTTGAAGCATCTATTTGTCATTCCATAAAATCTATAAAACCTTAAGAACACCCTTGGAATAAAATTTGATTTATGACCTCCGAGTGTGTTTGTAGGTTTGGATGTTTTTCCTCTGGCTAGCCACTCAAATGCAATAGGCCATGATTGCTGTTAGGATGAAAAATTCTACCACCTCCCTGAAACATTTGTCTCCTTGCCACATGGATAATATTCAATAGCATAAACAGGAGCTTTCTGTAATATATGCAGTGGCTAGGTTTTGTGTTTTAGTTTAACCAGAGGTGAATAATTCCAAACAGAAATGGAATTGGCACATTTGCTTTGAGAGACACTAATTCTGAAACTATTTGCCCTCAAGGAAAATATACACATTGGATGTTTTTGAGAACCTCTCCACAAGATTCACCTGCTCTTTTTTTTAAAAATGTCTACACTATATATGCTAGACTTTCCACCAAATATGCTTTATGGGAGTAACAAGGAAAGGCGTATTGCCATAAATGTTGTCCTCTGTGTAATAAGTAATTAGCTGCCCAGAGTTGCTTTGAATAGAGAGATGGGCGGCATATACATTTAATAAGTAAATGAAATAATAAAACTAACAGTAATGCTGTGTTTTCCTTTAGATGTCATACATCTATCTGTGGGGTCTACAGGCTGTTATTTCAGCCCACTATATAAACAGGCCTTTTGGTACTCAGTATAGAAATAATTATAACTAGCACAGGTAACTTCATTTGTATTGAAAATAATGGAAGGGGAAGAATGGTTCTGATACCATGAGAATGGTATCTCATTTAATTCAATTTTTAATATCTTCCTTCTCATTCTTCCAGATTTGTACACTCATAAGCAGGCTGTGTTCAGCTACAAGATTCTGTGTTGCCAGAGTACAATCAACCTAGCATTGAACTTGTACTTATAATTTTAATTAATACATAGGGCAACAACAAATGCCATAAAGGAAAACTCCAGAGAAACAATCTTCTTTAAAAGCATAATGGTTGATCATCCAGTATCAGATGTATGAGAAATGATGTGTTGTCTCATCCATTTTGATTGTATGCCTGCCTGTTTAGGAATTAAACAAAATTAACTGGAATTGGAAGACAATAACACAGTATAACTATGTAAAGTGATTACATTTATGCCCTCTTCTCTTATTCTGTCTTTGCCCTGATTCTGATCATGAAAACACAGGAAGAGCAGTAATATTGAGCATGTGTTTGAAAATAACATTGACTTAAAGTGAAGACTTTTTATGTTGTAATATTTTGTTGTCTTCAAGAATTGAACTTTTAATCTACTAAATTTTCTGACTTTGCCAATATAGACAGGGAAGGGAGGGAGGGAGGGAGGCAGGGAAGGAAAGAAGGAAGGAAGGAAGGAAGGAAGGAAGGAAGGAAGGAAGGAAGGAAGGAAGGAAGGAAGGAAGGAAGGAAGGTTGGTTCTATTTTCAAGCCAAGAAAATGCACTTCACTGCAAGAGTTTCATGCTTCATCTAAGCCTGAGCTCCTGTCTGAATGTCTTAGGCTACAAAAAAAGTACTTAAATGTGGCAAGCTGATTAAACCATGATATAAGACTGCTTTCCAATGGTGTCTATATCACTCTCCAAACTGTCTCTCCACCTCCATCTTCACACCACTCAAAGAATTGATTTAGACTAAGAACTTGCACAAGTGAACAAAGCCAAAGGAAATTCATAAAAGAAGGAGCAGCTGCCTCAACCAGCACTTTGTGTAACATTTTAGTCAAGTTCATCCTAACAGATAGAGTTGAAGACCCATCTGTCACCTGTGGTTTATAAAATAGCAAAAAGTCTGCCAATAATTTGTCCATAAGGCAATCAGGCTGCCCTGTTTCTTCAGACTCTATGAAGGTAAGTAAATTGTTGCCATGCTCCATAAGAGGTAAAGATCAAGGTTTCAGGTGGAGGACCAGTGGCTATAGTTGTTGGTATTGCTTCTCCAAGGAGGAGAACAAAGTCTCTAATTTAAATTTCCTCTATTATTGGCCCAAAAGAAATCTAACATCAATGATATTAAGACTAGGACGTCTGCATTGTCATGAACTTGTTTCACAACTATGATGTAACTTAAATATTCAGTTGTGTTGAAGAGGAAAATAATGGCAGGCTGTTACAAGTTTCTAACAACAGCCACAACAGTCTCTTTCCCCCTACTAAATCTTTCTGACAAGCACCTCTCACAAGCCAAATACTGTTACTACCCATTATCCTATGTCAGTTTGAACTACTGAATTGTCCTTGCCTGAGTTCTCTTACTCATAAATCTCTGTATTGCTGTTAGGTCTTCCTGTAGGGACCCAAAGGAACAAAGAGCCTTGTGTGAAGTAGGATTTTTAAGTTCTTTCATATTCAGCACAAATTTTTAAAAAGGAAAAGTCTTTCTCTAAATATTTAGCATTATTCATGCAGATAGACGGTTACTGAACTTTAGATAAGAAAGTCATATTGGAGATGTACTGCAAAGGAAGAATATATATTTTTTTAAAAAGACAAACCCTATAAATGAATAAAAACAACCATGGATTTCTTCAGATTTGAATCACGCCATATAGAAGATGTGGCATTTTACATTTTATCCATAGTTCTCCTTCTAAGATTACTGCTCTTAATATACTTTCATAATACTTCCCTAGATATTGTGTGTAAAATGAGTGACTACTTCTTTTTGAAAGAATTGGCTGCAGTTGATGTTTAACAGCTTTAATATTTTCCTTTCCCTTGCTTTTCTCAAGAATGTACGTTGGTGCATATACTTGAAATGTTTTTGTATAATCAAATTTACAGTGCTGGTTTCATATTTGAAAGATCATATGTATTTTGCGTATCAAAGCAACAAGAATTCTTCAGTATGATGTACACTGAAAAACAGTTTTAGAGAATATCAGGAATACTCAAGCCCTTAATTAAATTGTAACCCCAGCATTCAAAAATATCATTATGTAGGAAATGCACTAATATGATCTTAAAGTAGGGACTTTAAAAATAAATTGGGGAAGGGGAAGAGAGTATCATTTTGAAGACAATCCTCATATGTCTTCATACAGTTCAGTGGGAAAGCAGTTTCTGATAGATCAGATCTAATCAGCTTCATTTAGAAGATGAAGATCATGTTCACCTTCTTGAAGATAAATTCCTCCAAATTCCTCAGCTTTTCATTGTTTCCTCCAAGAGTCCATATATGCTGAAAATTCTAGGCACAATTTAATGATGTCATCTCTGAGGCTTAGGCATAGTTGGACGTGGTTTTGCTCAAATAGTCGGCATAGATTTCAAATTTGGCAAACAAAACTAAGCAAATGACAAAGTCTATTTAGGCACAGCCAAGCCAAAGAGGTAGCTCCCTGGATTGTTGCTGATAATGTTGGGCAGGAAAGTCATACAAGCCGGCTGAAACCCTGAAAGATATTTTGAAAAATTGTTTTCAATGTATACAGAGCTTACAGCGAGCTAACTGCACTTCATGAATGAAACCAATCCAATTAATGGGACCAACACATTAATGCAGGTGATTACAGGGAATGGTTCTGTTGGGACTTCAGAAAAATGCAGACATCTAGGACTAAGTCTCAAGGCAATGCTTTCTGCAAATATGAAATGGAGAAAAATGTTTCCATGATTTTCAAATTCAAATTTTATTTCCAACCCATTGATACTACTGGGCCTATGTAAGAGACCAGTTCTCCTTCCCTCTAATTTTAAGGACCATTGAGAAGGGTCTATTTGATCCACTATCTATCTGGACAGCCATTTGTCTGAAATGATATAGGGTCCCCTGCTGGAATAGGGGTCTGGATTAGAAGGCTTCCAAGGTCCTTTCCAGTTCTATTCTATTCTATTCTATTCTATTCTATTCTATTCTATTCTATTCTATTCTATTCTATTCTATTCTATTCTATTCTATTCTATTCTATTCTATTCTATTCTAACTCAATCACCAGATGGAGCCAGAGAGAATAGGGGATTGAACTGGGACGTGAGAAATCTATGAAAAGCATATGGGCATACTCTGCACTGAACATTTTGAAATGTCCTGCAACAGTGATTCTTACAGGATATATAGCTTTTACTTTTTTCAACTAAAACTTTTCATGGACATAGGCATTTTTCTTTTTGATTTTTATTCTACCTTTATTATTTTTATAAATAAGTCAAGTCAGAGAACATACCTAATACTCCTTTCTTGTTCTATTTTCCCTACCACAACAACCCTACGAGATGAATTGGCCTCAGTGTCAGGTGCGAAAGACCTGGTCCTCATGTGAAGGTTCAATTAAACTGATTTATTGCTAAAAGCCTAAACACAGGAATTCTCTCAACTAACAGTCAGCAGCTGCTAAGACTTAGATAAGGGTCAATGGCATTTATTGGGTGGGTGGGTTGGTTGGATTTAACCCTGTTATGGCTATGTAGGGATTCTAGGTTCATTCCCCTTTTCACTCCACTGCCATCTCTTCTCCTACATTGAGAAAGTGACTAGCCCAGAACCACCCAGCCAGATTTTATGTTTAATGTGAGACTAGAACTCACAGTCTCCTGATGTCTAGCTGGGTGCCTTAATCACTAGACCAAACTGCTTATTTGTGGATAATTAAAACAATCATGGTTCCTTCAGAAATATGACTGATATATGTTTTATGGGCTCTGCAGCTATTCGACTAATCTCCTTCATTTTGCTGTTCGCTTTTGTAAGGGAGATGTTATGTTGAATAGAGGCTGTGTGATTTACTTTCAGTTTACGTGCATGGGCAAAGATACCTGGCACGGCTCAGGCATTATTATTTTATCTTAGATCAATCTTCAGGTAGTTGGAGAACCTGTTGGAACCATGTCTTTTCCATTGCGAGCCTAGCAGTATTTATGAGCAACAGCTGGAGCAGAGGGCTTAAACATTATTTCCAATAAACCAATTGCCCTGAGCTTGTCTTCTCTCACTGACATTGTGGAAATGACATGTGAGAAACAGGAGAAAGAAGTGGGGGGGGGGGAAAGGGAGTGTATTCCACTACTTTAAATAGACATATACCCAATATAGAAGCTATGACCTAATGGATGATTACGGGCGGGGGCATACTCAAATTTAAAAACTAATTTGAAACTGAGACTTATCTGAGAAAGTATAAATAACACCTAGTTAGACAGTCCTATTTCTCTTTTTAAACGAAAGGGGAAGCAGCACGATTTGCTTCAATTAATTTCAGCTGGACCACTTGCAAATGACAATTTCGATTTCAGGTTTTTCTTCGCTTGCCATGTTGTGTTTTTTGTCTGTCTGCATTAGAGTTGTCAGCTTATACTAAATCATGTAGCATACTGTAGATTTCTCCTGTGCCATCATTACAGCACCCAAAGGTCAACTTTCTATCCATAGTTAAACACATTCTGTGTCCTCGGTCAATTCTTGCTGTTTGCAGTAGTTATGTTCTGTAATACTGCTGTGAACACTGAAATAAAGGCTAAAATTTCAGCTGGGAATGTGTGCATCAGGCAATTTTATTATTATTATTATTATTTTTCTGCTCTACATGTCAGCAAATGACCCCAAAATCGTCACAAGTAATTAATTTGTAGTTATAATCAATGTTAGTGAGCAGCTGAATGGGCAAATATGGAATCTGTAATTGTGTAATTCATGAATAACAAGAATTAACTATACAAATTTTAGGGTATATCTTTAAAGCCAAACCAAAACTATTTTCTTCCAAGCTGAAGAATCCAGTGAAATGAATTTCGATTCTATTCCTCCTCAGTATCTCATTTAGCAGTGTCTGAATTTTTTGAGGCGCCATCAACTGTCCCCTGGCCACCCTTCCTCCATCCCTGCAGCTTCTTCTTTTGCAGTTTTTAGAGAATGGACTTCCTACAGATGAACAAGATGAACTGCTCGAACTGCTCAGCAATATCATCTCTTCCATGAGGCACAGCTGATCAGCTAGCATCAGAATATAATTTTAGTCAATTCTGATCCAAAGCAGATGCAAAGGCTCTGACTTCCTAATTGTGGTTTTATGATGATGAGTAGGTAGACAGCATAACTGACTTTCAGTTAGAAAATACTCAGAGGACAATATATATGAATTCTCATACTTGATTTCTAAGAAAACTGGAAGTATACCCACATTTGCTGTCTCTGTGTTGGCTTGACTCTGAACCAGCCCTCAGAAAATCTCACCTGAGATAGTTTGATGAAAACCTCTATGGCACAGGTGTCAAACTCACCATGTCATGTTGCTGTCACGTGACACTTTGCAATGTTTTCCCCATTTGCGGAGCTGGGGTGGGCGTGGCCTGTGTATGATGTATCCGGCCCATGGGCCACCAGTTTGCCTATGGTTCTCAGCTGAATAGCAGGGTATTATGTCCTCCTCTTGAACGATTTCCTACTGCAGGACTGTCCCATCTTTCTGTACTAGAAAAAGAGTGACTAATCATTTCTCTTCACATCAGTAGGTCTGTTTGGACCAACATACTATTAACTATGCAGTGTAGTTGCATGTATATTTGTATGTGCTTGTGTGCATATGTATGTGTGAACACACACATATACACACATTTAATTAATATATACAAAGTTAAAGCCTTAAAACGCATGTGCAGGCAGGCACCTCAAGATTTTTTTTAATCCTTTCACGTTGCCTTGCGTTTTTTTAAATTTCTTTTAGAGCTATTCATTCCAGTAAATAATACAGCTACAAATATCTGGTATGGCCCGTAAAAAGAACCAGATAATTCAGTTCTTTTCACAATATGAAATTGCTTTCATTATGCCATTTTCTTCTGTTTTCCCAAGGGAGATGCTACAGTCTAATTTTTAAATCTCTAGATTACAGAAATATCTGTATTATATGGAAATGAACAGATATATTTCAAAAGAAAAATAAAACAGGCGTTTGTGAAAAATTGGTATGTATATCAGAAATTGTTTATTCTGTTTATTCAAAACTTCCTTAAGAAATCTTTTTTTAAAAAAATCTACTTAAGGGAAACTGAACTTCCTCAATATTTTTTGAGAGTCTGTGGGTGTAATATATGTATCTAAAAGAACAATTCCTTTAGATGAACTTAATAAAGAATTTAATGTAATCATGAGGACATGCAAAAAAATGGGTGAGAGTAGATTGTTTGCATGTTCTGCGCTTTAAAAAGCTTTGTTTACCTTTTTTTAAAATGAAAAACCTGGGCCTAGGACCATATATGTTTTTCTTTTTTATAACCCCAGTAATTGATCACAATGATCCCGGAATGGGTGATGAGCTGATAAGCTATTTTGAGAATATGAAGAAACATATTGTAATATAAATCTTAAAGTAACTTAACATTATTTTTAAAAGACAAAAGGAACCCTGACAAATTGATTTACAGGGGGACACCTGAAATAAGTTCATGAGATAAGATCACTCCAGGAATTTTCCAGTTTCCCTTCCTCATTCATTTTTCCAGGACATTGTGTTCCTAAAGTGATTGCATGAACTAATGAATCAGTCTTGAATTCGTCAGTTGCACTCCTGTGCACCACATCATGATATAATACTGAAGAATCAAATTGACTTATTGAAAATAGATCTGTCATTGGCCCTCAATTACAGATGAAGGGCTTCTGTTAACAGCTGTTATATAATGTCCAGAAGCTATCAGGTAATCACTGGGGGAGAGCATTCCTCAGTCAAAATGATATTTATTTCTTTGTTTATTAGATTTATATCCTGCTTTTTTTCTCTGGGAGCTTATGTGGCATCTGTCTTCATTTTAGTTCCCAAACAGTAATCAAGAAAGATCAAACCCCAAATCAGGTCTTTTTCAGTGAGAGAAAGCTTCTGTTGAAGGATAACTAATGTTGCAAGCACAAGGGACACTCAGATTCTAGTTTACCCTCAAGCACTTCAGCTCACAGGTTGATTTTACTCCATTCACTCTCTCTCAGCTCATAGAAATGCTGGATGGAAAAAATAGGAGGAAGTGAGTTGTAAGATGCCTGAGGCTCCTGAATGAAGGGTGACATATCAGTCTAACACATGAGTAAATACGCTTTCCTCCCTCACCGATAGCATGTTCAAGAAGGGGATACTCTGTTGCTAAGTGAGACATTTGTTAAGTGAGTTTTGCCCCGTTTTTACGACATTTCTGTCCACATTTGTGAAGTGAATTACTACAGATGTTAAATTAGCAATGCCATTGTTAAGTGAATCTGGCTTCTCCATTGATTCTGCTTGTGAGGAAGCCCCCAAAGGTGACTCTGAAACACTGAGACACTACAACTGTCTCAGTTTCAGTGAGTTTAAGTCAGTTTAAGTCAGTTTCCAAGAGTCTGAATTTTCATCACTTGATCATGGAGACGCTGCAACGGTCGTAAATGGGAAAAATGGCCATGAGTCACTTTTTTCCAGTGCCATTGTAACTCTGAATGGTCACTGAATGAACTGTTGTAAGTTGAGGACTACCTATATATGTAAGTGTCTAATCAGGGCAAATGCACATACAATATGTTGCTCTGCATCTGTATGTATTCATTGAATATCACCTGATCTTGCCTATAATTTTGCTCCTTGTTTTGTATGCATGTGTGGAAGTACAGGGCAGGTTGCATATGCTCCATTCTGAGTAATATTACCAGAGGCAGAACAAAACAGCTGGTAACATTTGGCACTGCTAAACAACTCCCGATCCCATAAGGATGCACTGGGGGACTTTTTTTCCGGCAGATTTTTTCCCCCCGTCACATCAAGCCCATTGCAAAGCAACATATAGCAGGGGTGAAATGTAAAATGTGTTATTACCGGTTCTATGGGTGTAGTTTGGTGATGGGGTGATAATGTGACTGGGTGGGCATGGCCAATTTTTTTTTTAACTTTTCAAAGCATTTTTTCTAATGCTTTGAAAAGCCTCTGGCGATCAGGCAACTCAGCTGGTATCATCAGAGACTTTTCAAAGCATTTTTTTTACTAACTCTTCGGCCAAGAGGCTGCAGAAAAAAATGCTTTGAAAAGCCTCTGAGGCTCCTAGCTGAGCTGGGCGATCATAAGAGGCTTTTTTTTTTACTTTTAAAAGCATTTTTTCGTCAGAAGAGGTTGTAGAAAAAATGTTTTTAAAAGAAAAAAAAAGAAAGGCCTCTGATGATTGTGTGACTCAGCTGAACATGGGGGGAGGGGGTGTGTGCAGGGATTTTTGCTACCGGTTCACCGAACCACCTGCTGCCATTGCTACTGGATCGGGTGATCCGGTCCGAACCGGGAGCATTTCACCCCTGACATATAGGGAGTCCTCGCAGTACGATCACAACTGAGCCCAAAATTTCCATTGCTAAAAAGGACAGTTGTTAAGTGAGTTTTGCCACATTTTACAACCTTTCTTGCCGCAGTTGTAAAGTCAATCACTGCAGTTGTGAAGTTACTAACATGGTTGTTAAGCTTCCCCATTGACTCTGCTGATCAGAAGTTCGCAAAAGTGGATTGCGCGACCCTGCCATCGTGATAAATACAAATCAGTTGCCTAGCATCCGAATTTTGATCATGTGACCACTTGCAATGATCACAAGTGTGAAAAACAATCATCAGTCACTCCGTGACATTGTAACTTCGGTCACTAAATGAATGGTTTTAAGTTGAGGACTACCTGTATTTTTTTCCTGGCTTCTCTCCCAACACCAAATTGGTCCCATTCTGTTGAATTTTCAGTGAGGTATCCTGGCAAACAGGCAGACCCCGAGGCACTTTATATAATTTTTCTCACATTCTTCTGGGTTGGAAGGAATAGAAAGAAAGAAGATCTAGAAAATTACCTGCAGAAAACCTGTTGTCTGATTTTGGGCTGGGCGCTATTGATGCCACCCAGATGCTTTTTTACATTACTTGCTGCTACTTGCCTAATATTCCACTCCCTTTGCATGGGGTGGGGATGCAATATAGTCTTCAAGCAAAACTCATCCATCTTATGAAGCCCAAATAAGCGTGGGAAACTGAATTCACCCAGTTGAAATAGAATTAAAATCATGAGCAGCCAAATATTATTATGACCATAGTGGTTAACACACTGGAGTTGCATTTAATGATTTTGGAAAGAGAGTCACAGCATGCAAGATGATGATGATGATGATGATGATGATGATGATGCAGTATGTCATATATTTGAAAAGGACTAGTATTTTCTCTTTGTCATTTAGTTTCTTGGTTATTGGGTCGACATCATTGCTTTCTGAATTACTCCAGACATACATTAGCATGTTGGCATGTTTCATCTCTAGAGAAAGATAATTAAATATTGACAGCACAATCAGAAGGCGTTCTAGATAGAAGGGTGGTATTCAAATGCCAGCTAAAGATTGACCACCCATGCATAAAATAATATATTTTGAGTTCATAGATGCCTTTTCTTTAATAATAAAGCACTGAATCTGCCTTTTGTTAATCTTTCTAGGGTGTAGATGTGCTATATATATAGAATTAGCAAAAGCACTTAGACTTATATACTGCTTCATAATGCTTTACATCCCTCTCTAAGTGGTTTACAGAGTCAGCATATTGCTCCCAACTATCTGGATCCTCATTGTACTGGCCTTGGAAGGATGCAAGGCTAAGTCAACCTTGAACCCCTTCAGGATCGAACTCCTCGCTGTGAGTGGAATCAGCCCACAATTCTGCATTCTAACCACTGCACCACGCAATTATATATAGGACTCCTATATCTATAATTGTGTCGCCCTCCTAAAGAGTTAGAGTAGTTAAGTCAACAGTGGAAACAGATGGAAAGAGTGCAAGATATTCACTAAAAAGCTATGTGATCATTTTTTACTGCTTTTATTGATGTCAGGTGGGACTTAAATATTTACAGCCATCTCAGTCTCTCTTTTTATACATTGCAGATTTGCCCTAAATACTATAGCTTGGAAAATAGAATTATGATTAATTTTTCTCCTTAGCTGTGGGAATGAAGGGAGGTATTATGAGAGTCTGAGTAGCCTGAATATACCACTATTTTTTACTAGGGGCAAGGAAGACCATGTCTAGGAGTCATTTTGAAACACAATTCCCCATCCTGTCAAATTTCCTGTATCTCAGTTTGTTCTTTGTTCTCTGATTTGCAGATAAACACTGAAATTAAGATTCCTATGAATCTAAAAATCCAAGACAAAGCTAGGTTTTATTAATTCATCCAAACTCTGTGCTTGCATTATAGAGTTCTAACTTCCCAGGTCTTGTTTCTGAAGTGGAGAAAGTACAGAACCTATATAGTTTCAAACGGCATTACAGTGCCATTTCCTCATTTTTAACATGGGAGTTGCAGAAACATATGGTTAGCAGAAATCTGGCTGGTTGCATAAATGGAGAACACTTAATCCAAATAAGATAACATGCATGAGCGTATACCGTAGATATGCCATTTAACATTAGATAATACATATTTGGATCCAAATATTTGAAAAGTGAAAGGTCACTTGGAAAAAGTACTAGAACGTATAATATAATCTCTTAGCAGCTCTATATAATGCATTCCCTAGGATCTCAAATGAAGTTCAGATGGTGAAGTGCCAAAAGATAATTTAGAAGGATACATCTTATAGACAGTGGCATATTTAGCACTGTAGCTTTAGGGAATGGATATTTTATTTGCTTTTGCAGGTTGACATATGGTTTGTTAGAATTTATACCCATTAGATGTATGATTACATAAAACCTAGCTCCTCTTGCCCCACCCATGGTTTTATGATGAAAATTGTAAAAATCGAATTCTTCTAGAGTGGAAAATACTATTTCCCAAAGGATCATTTATCCGTTTGGATATAGTTCCCAAGTTTAATTCCATTCTTAATGATTTGAAAAAACTGTATAACTTTGAAAGAATGGTGAGCATTTTAAATTCCTTTGCAGATGAGGGAACTTTATGGGGCCTTTGTTTTCATCCTTGCTATTTTTAATGCCATGATTCAATTTTCACAATCTGGATAAACCAGTTCCTACACAGAGTTTATAAAAGGACTATAACACTGTGCCTTTTGTAATTGGTTTTTCCCCATCAATACTGTTTGATACAAGAGCATCTTACTGGTAACAATATTGAGGTAGGCCAAAGAAGACCTAAATTCAGTGTCTACGTCCACCACAATGTTCACTTTGGATTAGTTTAACCTACCACTAATCTCAGAAAGTTGCTTGTTAGAAAGAAAATGGAGAGAAACTATAATGTAGGCTGCCTTGAGGTCCAGAAAAGGAAGGCTATAAATCAATAATCACATCAATCAATGAATGTTTATACTGCAATCTGAGCTATACAGAATACATCGCTGCAAATAACAAAGCATTCTGTAGGTAAGAGTGACAGAAGTAATGTGCACAAACAATTTATCTGGAAGGAAAGAGCACTCCATACCCATTCTGAAACACAAAATGCTATACACTTTCTTGGGAAATGTTCTCATTTTTTTCCCCCTGATATTACTATTCTCGAATCCTGTTCCAAACATCCGTTGCATGTTGTTTGATGGGTAATCACTGCAAATAAGAAGGTTATTGTCAAAACCATTCTGTGACATGCACTGTAGTTTCAACTGCCATGTAAGAAAAATGCTTAGCTTCTAATGTCTAAGTTATTGTATTTATCCAAAAGGAAGACAACCTTCAATTTCAGACAGCCCTTTTCAAAGGGGAAAAAATATTTATTTATATATAAATATTTATTTATATACATGGATGCTTGTAAGTAAAAGTGAATGAAATAGATAGTTATTTGTTTAGTGTATTGTGATAAATAAATAAATAATAAACAAATAAAATAGGCATTTATTTATTCAGTTTATTGTGATGTTACATTATCCAGGGGAGTACAATATTAGGACAAAGTAGTTGTTTGGCTGCCAACGAATATAATAGACAGATTAGAGAGAGAAGAGGTTATTAAATGTATTACTTCAATACTATACATTGTTAATGCTTCCTTTGTTGCACTCATACAGTATATTAATGGAGATGCATGTATTCTCCCAAAAATGGCAGTGCTAGAGTGAAATATTAAGTTGATATTAATTGTTTTACTGGTTTTTGATTAATATGACTTGCTGTAAAATTATATAATTTTCAATTGAATCTAAGGGAAGCATAGAGGCAACCCCTTGCTCAGTGTAGGAATTGAAATTAAAAGAGCCTAAAGTCATGATGGCAAACCTATGGCACATGTAGCCATATCAGTGGGCATGCCAGCTCAGCTCTGGCATGCATGTGCATACCAGCCAGTTGATTTTTGGGCCTTCTGGGCCCACCAGAAGTAGGGAAACAGGCTGTTTCCTGCCTCCCGAGGGCCTGGGTGGGGTTGGGAAGGGCTGTTTTTCTTTCTCACCTGGCTCCAGATCCTCTCTATGCATCTGGGGAGGGTGAAAACAGTCTTCCCCACCCCCTCAGAGACCCTCCGGAGGCCCGAAACGGCCCAGTTCCCAACTTCCGGTTGGCTAGGATATGATGTTTTTTTCTGTCCCCAGTCTCCAGAGACTCCTAGAGAGAGGGCGTACAGGTGAGAGAGAGGGCCTACTGGGCTATCATGTGCCAGGAGCGGCGGGGAGGGGGATCATACACACATGCGCGGGGCATGGCCCATAGAATTATGGGTGTTGGCATGCGCACGCGTGAACCTCCCCCTCCCCACCTCCTGGCACGTGATAGCAAAAAGGTTAGCCATCACTGGCCTAGAGAAATGCTGAGGCTACTCCTTTTCTGGATAAGTGGTCAGTGTTTTCCTAACATGCATTTGGAATCTGCTTTCTTCAATATTCTGTATCCTGCCTTCTGGAATGGGTGAGAACTGGTGTTGCCATTCTATATGTGCTCCATTCCTCTGAACTCATTGATGGATTAATTATTAAAACAGCCATCAAGCTGTTTTTGATTCCTTGCGACCACCTACAGAGAGATTTTCTTCATGTCCATCTATCCTTACCCTGTTTTTTCAAATCTCCCAATTCATCATCGCTGTAACAAAGTCAGTCCACCTTGTTGCTGATCATTCTCTTCTTTTCTCAGTGCTAGAGAAGTAGGTCTTCTCATTACGTGTCTGAAGTAAGATAATTGGAACCTGGTCATCTGTCCCTCAAGTGAGAACTCTGGATTGGTTTATTCAATAATACACCAGCTTTCTTAGCTGCCCAAAGTATTCTCAGGAGTCTTCTCCAACATCAGAATTCAAAGGCATCGATACTATTTCTACAATGCTCTTCCTATCCTGTCCCAAAGGTGTTTTTTTCAAGAGGCAACTGGACTTTCTGGTTTTTCTTTGAAGATGTTTCACTTCTCATCCAAGAAGCTTTTTAAGACAACGATCAGGAGTTGGGAGATATCAACCTGCTGCTAGAAGCTTCTTCAGAAGCTTCTTGGATGAGAAGCGAAACATCTTCAAAGAAAAACCAGAAAGTCCATTTGCCTCTTGAAAAAACACTTTTGGGACAACCATGATCTGGATGATTGAGAATTGCCATAGACATCTTCGTATCCTGCTTCTTTAAAGTCCATCTTTGGCTTTCATTGAGCATAATGGGGAATATTATAGTTTGCATTATTCTGATTTTGGTAGGTAAAGACACATCACAGCATCTTTTCCAACACCTCATGGCTGCTCTACCAAGTGCTAATCTGCAGCAGATTTCTTGACTGCTTGCTCCATTAATGTTGATAGTTGATCCTAAAAGGCAGAAGCCATCCACCACTTTGATATCTTCATTGTCAAGTATGAAACCATAGGATACCTATGTATCCAAGATGTAATTTTATACAGCAACTTTAATCTAAATATTTTTTTATATTTCCCTGGTTTATTTAAACAAACAAGCAATGTTCCACATTACATATATTTAAGACCATTGCTACTATATGTGGGATTTTGTAAACCATCTGCATTATGAATACATGGCAGAAGTGCATGTTTTATTGAATTAAAAAATACAGTTTGGAAGCATGCCATAGTCCTAGTTGTTCAATAGCATCACCCCCTCCCCAAATTCTTATTTTAAGAGTGTTAAACAGGGAGCATAAGCAGAAAAAACAAAAGCTGGAAAACGTTGTTTTCAGTGTACTCTTTATACAAGGAAATAACTTTTTCATAATCAAGAAGCCTAATGTGACATACTGATTTGTGGATGAACATGAAAAGAGATTTTGTTGTTTTCAGCAGATATTTATTCTTGGATAGAAAAATTTGCTGATGAAACCAGTATTCAGATATTTATTGGATGACCTGTGACATATGTTTTCTTGAATTCAAAGTATAACACATCACTTTCCATTATATTTATAACTGTGTGTGTGTGAGAGAGGGGGGGGGGAGGGACTTCCAGATCACATACAAACACACAAACATAAAATGTATATATGCAGACATTTAAATGTAATTTTAACATAACTGTTATAGTAAATATTATATATTTATGTATTTCTAACATAATTAGAAAAGGGGTCTGCGGACTACATCTAAGGCTTTTGGGGACCACAAAGAGCCTTTGGGCTTGTGGCTGTAAGCTATTGGGGTATTGTTGTATGTGATCATAGTTTCTTCTCTTTGCTAACTCTAATTTGTTTGGGGCTGTTGTCAATTGCAATTGGGATGCTATGTCTTACTCTATTCTTATTAGTTAGTAACATTGACTATATTGTGATGTCTGGCAGTTGAGTATGGTGTTGGATTCAGTTAATATTGCTGTGGGCTGGCTGAGGATCAGGAAAAGCCAGCTGTAGCTAGATGGACACCAAGACGTGGACCAGGCCACCTGAATTTTGATAGAACAAAGCACTAATCAGGACCTTGGAGAGTTCAGTGCAGGATAAGCTAGGCTACTTCTAGCAAGGTTGCTGCTATACCAACTTTTGTTTACACTTAACTGCGGTCTTAAAACCTGAACCAGCAGGGGATTCGTTAACTCTATCTGTGCTTGTCTCTGACTTTTAGATTTGAAAAGCACCTGGCTTGCTGGATTCTGAGCTTCTTGTGTGGCTATAAATTGCAGTTGATATCTGAGTGTCTGAATCTGAGATTTCAGGCTGCATGCTTAGGCATGAAAAAGGGTGCCAAAGGTTTCACTTGAATTAAGGTATCCTAAACTAGGGAATCATCATCTGTAATGTTCCTGACCCTGAGGACATAACAAATATAATTGTGGTTTTGTTTCAAGAACAGGAGACAGATCCTTCAAAGGCATGCCTTTTCTTGGGCTCTAGACAGATTGAGATACATGCTTGGCATCAAAAGAAAGAAATTCAATATTTATATTTTAGACCCTAACTACTGGTTAGTTCATGTTCTTTCAACTTTGCAGCCCTCAGCATAGTAATTCTGCTGTTCCTTCAACTAAATTTCTGTTTTATTACGTTGTAGTTTCAATATTTATACATATAATTGCTTTCTAAATATTCAACCATTATATTATTGTGCATTTCTGAATGAGGGAAATAATATATTTCTTTTTTGTTAATGTATCTTGACTTTTCAGTTTCTTTTAAAGCAGCTCATGGGGGCCTATGAAGGAACTCAGTTTCCAGAGAGCACGTTTACTATTTGAAATGATACTAGATGTCACTTTTGTTAGATGGATTCACAGTTGACTGGATGACCACATTCAAAGAGTGGTCTTAAATGGCTACATTATAGCTTGGAGAAAAGCATCAAGTGGAGTGGAATGAAGGTCTCTGCTGGATTGATGCTATTCAAATTGTTTAACATGACAGAAAGTTCTGTAACTGGGCACGAAATACAAAAGGCAGGTGTATAAGACGAGACCTGTCTTGGCCATAGTACATGTGAAAGAGATCCAGATGTCCTGGTCAACTACAAATACAAATGCGTTGATAGAATAGCTAATGAGAAATAATTTCTTTATTATGTCAGACTCCAACTGGGATACCATGTCCAATTCTGTCCATCATACTTTAAAGGGAGCAATTTAAAGTTCAGAGGAAGGTGACTAAGATGGTGAATGGAAATCAGGCCCTGTGAGGAATGGTTAATGATTTAGATTTTAAAAAAAGATAACCAAGGAGAGATAGGATAGTGATCTTCTAATATCACAAAGGTTATCACAGAAGAAGGAGTAGACATATTCCTTATTGACCAGGGAATCAGGATCAAAATCAATGGGTTAAAACTGGAAAGAAGCAGGCTCAAGTTAGAGATACCAGAAGGAACTTCATTACTGCATGAATTTCCAGGTGGTGGAACAGATTGGCCATAATAGGGTGAATTCTCCTTCAGCAGAGGTCTTCAAACAAAGGCTGGATGGTCATCTGAGATGTTCTAGTGGAGCTATCCTTGTGCAGGGGATACCCCTCATACCACTGATTCAGTGCTTGTTTCTGGTACTCCATTTATCTCATGTCTTAATTCAATTTCTCTGATCCCTTAAACAAGCTGTGACATCTGTTCCCATTTCCACCGCAGTTCTGGTCAACCCAGATTTGCACATCTCCTTATGCTCAGCAATGACTGTATTTTGGATCTTAAGCCAAACTGTATGCGCTGTCTCTCTTGTAAAGGGGCCCAGCCAGGGAATGTCATTACAGAAAACGTATGGTCAATTATAATGGACATTTATAAGACATAACTTGTTTGTTTAAGAAGCATATGGCAGAGCAGGCCGTGGAGTCAGCAGAGTATTTTTATTCATTAATTTATTTATTTGAAACCTGCCTTTTAGTTTCACGAGGGATCCCCAAGGCAGCTCACAGCCATCAAAACGAAAACAAATGAAAGTAAATTGATTAAACCAAGCGATGAAACACAGCCATGTGTAAAACGCTATGGCTGCATGCGGGGGGAGGGGGGAGGAGAAGGGGGAGTGCTGCTGGGAATACTGCTGCCATGGGAAGATTTGGCCCCTTTTTTTCACCTGACTTGGTTCCCTCAATTTGAGTTCATTTCTCATTTGGCATCTGCCCTTTTGCCTGAGTCTCATCTACTTTCTCCATTGGTGGTGTCTGCCACCTACTGTTGTATGCCTGGCATTCTTTCTCATATCAATCAATAACAGCAACCTTCCTTAGCACAAAAGATCTGTCCAGATTATTATTCCTTTCCTCTGTTTCTAAACTACGACATGCAGTTCTGCTTCCCAGTATCTAAGAGTTCATTCACCTCCTTTCAGAGATGCTTGATGTACCTAGTTGAGGAAAGGCATCAAAGCCATCGGCAAGTCAGAAAGCCAGGATATAAATCAGATGATGGAGGAGGACCAGTGGTGGGTTTCTACCGATTCACCCTGGCTCGGTTGAACTAGTAGCAGTGGTGGCAGGAGCATCGCGCCCATGCATTAGCACGCCCGTGCCTGCAAGCAAACCGGTAGTGACCGAAATTGAAACCCACTACTGAGGAGGAGGTGTCAGAATCTGAAGAATAAAGGTCGACCATCTTAAGCATTGTTACCTTATGTACAGAATTGTCTTGTTCTACAGATAGTCTCACCTAGTGACCACAATTGGGCTGGCCACTCAGTCTTAAAACAAAGTGGTTGCTGTGTGATGCCACCACTGTGCTTCCGAAGGGTGCTTTTTCCAAAAGGCAGCGGGATTTTTGGGGGGTTTTTTTTCTCCCTGTGAAAACATTTTGCTTCTCATCCAGAAAGTTTCTTCAGTTCCAACTGACTGGTTGGGATTTCCATTCCATTTCCCACCAACTGAAGAACCTTCTTGGATGAGAAGAGAAATTTTTTCAAAGGGAGGGGGGAACAAGGAAGGCTAAAAGCACCTTTGGGACAACCATGTCCTGGATGATTTAGAATCTCCACAGACATTCATAACTGTCCTAATCTTACTTCAGCTTTCATTTGCTTTGCAGACCTATAATGATTATAAACACAAGATTCTAAAGTTACTTTTTTCATCATTCTTGTAGTTATGAGCAGTCATCATATGAGAAGTTGCTAAGCAAGAACTACCTGTAGTCCAGTCAAAGATAGGAGGAGTATCATCCTGTCTCCACATCTTGAACCATCAAAGACAGTGGGACGCTTAACTTTACCTGCTTTTCTTGTAATAGTCAAGAACCACTTAGATTTCTGGAAAGACTTTTCTGCTGGTAGAGCAATGTAGGAGAATCTTGAAAACCAGCCAAGACTGTTCTCCCACTCAGCTTATACCTAACATAAATAAGGTGGAGTTGCTTTTTCTCACCCTTCCCCCTCCTTTGGGTTGTAGTGGCTCTTTTGCATTAAACCAGATTGCTCAGATATAATTTATTTATTTTATTTATTTATTAATTAGATTTCTATACCGCCCTTCTCCTAGCGGACTCAGGGCGGTGAACAGCCAATTAAAAAACCAGTACACAAACATTTAAAAACATACTAAAACCAATATAAATTAGGCTGAAAGTATAAAACCGAATGAAAACTCTAAAAAGTTAAAATTTACAAATATTTAAAAAATAGAAGGGATCAGGCAAGTCCGGCAAGTTGAAAGAGGTGAGTCTTCAGAGCCCGACGAAAAGTCCGGAGGTCAGCAATTGTTCTCAGTTCTGGAGGAAGATCGTTCCAGAGGGTGGGGGCTACCACAGAGAACGCTCTCCCCCTGGGGGTCGCCAGCCGGCATTGTCTGGCTGACGGCACCCTGAGGAGGCCCTCTCTGTGGGAGCGAACCGGCCGGTGGGAGGCAATTGGTGGCAGAAGGCGGTCCCGTAAGTATCCTGGTCCTAAGCCATGGAGCACTTTAAAGGTGATTACCAACACCTTGAAACGCACCCGGAAGTCAACCGGCAACCAATGCAGCTCACGCAGGAGAGGTGTCACGTGGGAGCGCCCCGTCGCTCCCATAATCCCCTGCGCGGCCACATTCTGCACCAGCTGAGGCCTCCGGGTGCATCCCAAGGGGAGCCCCATGTAGAGAGCATTACAGTAGTCCAAGCGAGACGTGACGAGCGCCTGAGTGACTGTGCGTAGGGAGTCCCGATCTAGAAAGGGCCGCAACTGGCATATCAGGCGAACCTGATAGAAAGCCCCCCTGGCCACGGCTGTCGTATGATCCTCTAAAGACAGCCGTGGGTCCAGGAGGACGCCCAAGTTGCGCACCCTTTCTGTGGGGGCCAATGATTGGCCCCCAATAACCAACGATGGAGTCAGTTGGCTATATCGGGACGCCGGCAGCCACAGCCACTCGGTCTTGGAGGGGTTGAGTCGAAGCCTGTTTCTCCCCATCCAGATCTGCACAGCTTCAAGGCACTGGGACATCACTTCCACGGCATCGTTGGGGTGGTCTGGGGTGGAAATGTACAGCTGAGTGTCATCAGCGTACTGATGGAATTCCACCCCAAAACCACGGATGATCTCACCCAGCGGCTTTACATAAATGTTGAACAGAAGGGGCGAGAGGACCGACCCTTGTGGCACCCCACACACTAGGCGCCTTGGGGTCGACCGCTGCCCCCCTGTCAACACAGATTGCGACCGGTCGGAGAGGTAGGAGGAGAACCACCGTAGAACGGTGCCCCCTACCCCCAATCCCTCCAACCGGCGCAACATGATACCATGGTCGATGGTATCAAAAGCCGCTGAGAGGTCTAACAGCACCAGGATAGAGGAGTACCCCCTACCCTGGACCCTCCAGAGATCATCCACCAACGCGACCAATGCCGTTTCGGTGCTGTAACCAGACCTGAAGCCGGACTGGAGCGGGTCTAAATAGACAGCTTCATCCAGGTACCGGGGGAGCTGCCACGCCACCACACTCTCAACAACCTTCGCTAGAAAGGGAAGGTTGGAGACTGGACGGTAATTTGCCAAAACAGCTGGGTCCAGGGAAGGCTTCTTGAGGAGGGGCCTCACCACCGCCTTCTTCAAAGCTCTTTTATCCGTATTTAGTCTGCAGTCTTTAGGCCCAATAATGCATACAAGCTTCTTTCAAAACCAGCATGTTTGCATATAGACACAACTGCCATTGTTTTATTCCTTCACAGCATTTTGCTTACTGAAAGCTAATTTTCCATCCTATTGAGCTATTTGGATTCAATTGGCTGCATTAAGTCCAAAAATTGTCTTCCATCTTGGAATGCAAAGTAGAATGCACGCGTTTTCCAGAAAAAGATAAGCTCAATGCCAGCTCAGTATGCGCAAGCAGGGTTGGTCATATGTTCTCAAACCATAATAATACATTACAGCAAGAGTTGTAATAAGTAACATGATGATAATTGTTATATGAACACGTGTGCTTCTAGCCTGCCTTTTATGGTATAATATGAGGTTGAAGGCTTAAAAATATTGTATACACTGTTATATCCACAGTTGTATTCATTACATAAAATAAAAAAAGTATAGGATATATAGCTAATGAGAGAAATGGATGACAAATGAGGCAGAAGGAGATATAAGGGTGGCTTTAGTATAGAGATAGCCTTAGCTGGCTGACCACTTGTTGAGCAACTGTTGAAATTGATGATGGTGCTGAATGAGTGGTACTTTCAACTGGACCTCAAAGTTTTGGCTGTTCCAGCATATCTGTGGTCATGTGATCACCATTTGGGTGCTTGACAACCAACACTTATCATGGTTCCAGCATCCTATGGTCACAAGATTGCCATTTGAGACCTTCTCTACCTACTTCCCTCAAGCAAAGCCAATGGGAAAGAGGACAGGGAAGGCCACAAGTTTGTCTGGTAAGTCCTGTTTGGCCTCCCTATAGCCACACCCTCGTTCCCTTCACCTCCCTTCATTTGTAGGTAACAATGCCCTTCTTCTGTCAGCCTCTCTGCACTCACACACAGCCCCTCTTCAATTCTTATGTAGCCTGTGCTGGATGTCCACCACCCTCCTATGGGACCCCCTGCTCCCACTGCTTCCTGTTTAACAGCTTGCATGTTTTGGAGTTACAACAGCAACCCAGACTAGCAGGATTGCCGTTGCCAAGCGATGCTGTCATGTGATGTTGCATTTTATGAGTGCATTGCCTAACAACTGCGATCTCCAGTCTCGATTGCTGTCAGAACCCGAGGACTACCTATAGATGATATTTTATAGATTATTTATAGATGCCATTTAGAGAGAGAATTTTGAGGTGTTGGGAATCATGGAAATAGCAGCAGGACTGGCAGGACTACTTGGAGCTCCTGGTATCTGTCTCATGAGGTCAAATTTGGACCCAAGGCATAAATGCTTTCTGTAAGTAGAATGACACAATGCAATATGTTTATAGCTGTATTGTGAACCAGCAGTCTTCTTTACAATCTTTTCCCCTTCTTCAAAAAATTATTTGTAGAATTTGAAGCTTCCAAGCAACTTTCCACTGCAGCACTAGCTATGAAGCTCTACTAGGAGGCAATTCCAGAGAATGGGACATGCTGTTGGAAAAAAGACTCCCTTCTAATCAGAATCCAATCCCACAGGGACAGGAAGAGAAGCAGATTTTGTCACTAGGTATTGCTGTCAGTTAAGGGTCTTTATGATCTATCTATCTATCTATCTATCTATCTATCTATCTATCTATCTATCTATCTATCCATCCATCCTGTTTCCCCAAAAATAAGACTCTGTCTTATATTTTTTGAACCCCAAAATAAGGGCTTGGCCTTATTATTGGGGGAGGGGTTTTATTATTTTGAGGTGCAGGAGACAGCGAGCATGGCCACCTCATGGCTTCTGCTGTGTTGCGCTGCTGTGGCAGCGAAACACAGACACTCATCAGCTGTTCGCTGGGCACTTGCCCGCTTCGCATCCATCCATCCATTCCCCTCACCTGCAAACTCCTGCCCCACTCCCACCACTCTGCAGACAACCCCCGGCAGCCCCAGACGCCCAAAGCTTGCGCCCACCCAGCTCCCTTTTCCAAAGCACCTGGTTCTTTATTGAGGGGGATGGCATGTCTTGCCATCTCTTCTCCCCCTCCCTCACCAGGGGCCAGGGAGACACAAGACGCGACCCTTACCTGCATTGCAGCTCTGTCGTGCATCTTGCTATTGTCTGCAGGCAAACACATTGTAGGGTAAAAGCAAACTTCTCGCAAGTTCGAGAAATTTGATTGAACTCGCGAGGTTTCTTTTACCCTACAACATGTTTTCCTGCAGACAACAGTGAGACACACGACAGAGCTACAAGGTAAGTAAGACGCACGTCTCATGTCTCTCTGCCATCCTCAAATTGCATCCAATTTGAGCAGGGGCAGGAAGCCTTGCCATGCCTGGCAAGAGGGGAAGAAGAGACGGCAAGAAGAGCGAGGCAGAGTTTGAACTGGGGAAATGTGATTCCCAAAATGTCTGAGGCCATAATGTGATCTCAGACTTCTGAAAGGAGGCAGGGGGATGTAGTGTCTGTAGAAATATTGCTTTAAAGAGTTAAACTTTAAGTTTTCTATAGAAAATCAAAGAATAACTAGAACAACAGAATTAGAATAATAATGTAGCAAAAGCATGCTTTAGACGGTATAAAGGTAAAGGTAAAGGTTCCCCTCGCATATATATGCTAGTTGTTCCCAACCCTAAGGGGCGGTGCTCATCTCCGTTTCAAAGCCGAAGAGTCAGTGCTGTCCAAAAACGTCTCCGTGGCCATGTGGCTGGCATGACAAAATGTCAAAGGCACACAGATCACTATTACCTTCCCACCAAAGGTGGTCCTTATTTTTCTACTTGTATTTGTTACATGCTTTCGAACTGCTAGGTTGGCAAAAGCTGGGACAAGTAATGGGACAAGTAACGGGAGCTCACCCGGTTATGCGGCACTAGGGATTTGAACTGCTGAACTGCTGACCTTTTGATCAACAACCTCTTAGCCACTGAGCCACCCCGTCCCTGTTTAGATAATATAGGCATACACAATTCTAACTTTATTTAAGAATGTGCATATATATTTTTATATTTCCAAGTGTGATTTTTAAAGACAATTTTCACTATTACTAATATATATTCCATATATATATTCCATAGCAAAGATTTCATTCTGTTGGAAAAAAAATATTAGTCATCTTTCAGCATTTAAAGCATTAATGGCCATGGTGCCTCAGAAATTTTGTTAAGACGCCAGAAGATTGTGAATTCTAGTCCTGTCTTTTACATGAAAGTGAATTCGGGTTAGTCATTCTCTGTCTCAGGCCAATCCCTCTCACAGGGTTGTTGTAAGGAAAAATAAGGAGTATTAACTATGTTTGGTGCCTTAAATTATTGATAAAAATAATAAAGGGTGAATATAAATTAAATAAATACTCATGGAATTTGTAAATATATGTTTGTTCTTAAGGAAAGTGAACATATCACTGATACTTCTTTAAATATCATTCATACTACTAATGAAATTAACTTTCATTGAGATAACTCAGAGTCCCTATGTGTTTTTGTGTGTATTTATTAATAGGGAATATCTATCCACAGGATATAGGCAATAAAAAGGTAAAGGTAAAGATTCCCCTCGCACATATGGGCTAGTCATTTTTCTACTTGCATTTTTTACATGCTTTCAAACTGCTAGGTTGGCAGAAGTTGGGACAAATAACGGGACCTCATCCCATTACGCAGCATTAGGGATTTGAACCGCTGAACTGCGGCATTAGGGATTTGAACCGCTGAACTGAAGGTCAATCGACCTTTCGATTGACAAGCTCAGCATCTTAGCGACTGAGCCACCATGTCCCTATGTAGGCAATACATACAATATATTGAAATAATAATAACAGTTGTTGTTTTCCTATAATACAGCACTAAATCTCTCTCATGAATTCCTTTTACTTCATGAGTTTTTTGAGAGGCCACTTTGTACTTAAACTTCTTCTCTTCCCTTATGCACCCTGCAGAACATAGCAAGAAGTAGGGTACGTAACTAAGAAAATGATTTGTGGGTCAAACAAATTACCCTAGGAATATTAAAGCCTTTGTTATCACTGGCTTTAATTAAAGTATTTCAATTCTGGTATGACTTTTATCCCTTGGCCAGTGTATGCCAGAGTGATTCTATTAGAATCCCAATAGCATAAATAGTTTGATGATCTGAGTTCATATTTTACAGAGTTAATAGATGTTAAAGGAGTGACTAAACTGCTACCACTAAAGTCCATTCTAGAACTTGAAAGAATGAGGGACATCCGAAGATTAATTCCCCACCAAAGCCAATTAGTCTATTAATGTGATCTGAAGAATCAATGTGGCAGCCAGATAACTTACGTAACTTTGATAACGACTGTTGTACTTTTGCCAGCAGAATTGGCATTTTAATTACTTTGGCAGTAGCTTAAGAGTGCATTCTGATTAAAGCTGACAAACCTTGATTAATGAAAAACCTGAAAGGTTAAAAAGTTGTATTACAGAATTTAAAGGAAATTTAATTATCTCATGAGCTTTTCTGCCAGTGTTTTAAAAATGGAGAATCTATGTCAGCAATTAAAGGGTTCCCCACCCCACCCCCAATTTCCGTTTCATTATTTTTGGATATTTATTAAAATAATCACAAAAATTTCAAGAGATCACACCTCTGTTTCATATTGCTTCAGGTAGACAGTTGCTCTGTGGCAAATGCATTTTTTAAAATCTTAAATTTATTAGATTCTTTTTTTTTGAAAAAAGTTTTTTTAATTTTTTTTAAACACAAACATAAAACACATCTTTTCCAAAATGAAGCATTGATCCGGTCACAAATTAATACAAATCACTAACAATTCTTAACTTCCAATTAACACAACTTAATATTTTACTCAGTTATTTCTCTAAATTCTATCAATTTAACTATGCCATTATCCCCAAAACCCGTTACTTAAAGCTTAAATCCTAACCAAATATCATTCCATCTTTCTCTTTCTTTTTGCTTGGATGGATATATTTTAAAAATATAAATCATTACAGTTATTGAAAACATTTAAAAAATATTTTAACTATTACTCCCATAATAATCATCTTCATTGCTTTACTATTAATCCCAACACAATCATTTCATTTTTTACTGTTCCCAACATAATCATTACTTTTTGGCTGTTAATGCCAACATAATCATTTTATTTTAGTATTGAACTCATCATTATCATCTTTATTTCTGTTGTTAAATCCAATTTATACATTTCATTTTTACTGTTAATCTCAACATACTCCTCCCTATTTTTGCTGTCCTACCCAGCATAATAATTTTTATTTTTGGCTATTAATCCCGGCATAGTCATTTTATTTTTACTATTAAACCTAACATCTTTATCTTTGTCTTTGTTGTTAAACCCAACATATTCATTTCATTTCTGCTGTTACTCCCAGCAAAATCCTCTTTATTTTGTTGTCCTACTCAACATAATCATTTTTGTTTTTTGGCTGTTAAATACAGCATAGCATTTTTATTTTTTGGCTGTTAAACACAGCATATTCTTTTTTATTTTTTGGCTGTTAATCACAGCATAATCATAGTTAGCTTTGCCGTTAGTCCCAGCATCTTCCTCTTTTTTGTTGTTTCCATCCATCTATACATTGCTTATTTCAGTTAATCATATTTATCATTATCCTTTTTTATGACAATTTAACATTGAGACATGGTTCTTGCTTAAAACATAACTTTCTATATATTTAAAAATCTCTTTTAACATGCTTAATTTCTCTTATATTCTAATTTTCATCAATATTTCAATTTTATATATCTATGTCATATTCTTCTCATATTCTTATCCATCCATAATTATCTTATAAGAACCTCCTTTTTATTATTACTACCACCTATACATTATTTCATTTTTTATGACATTGTTTTAGTTCTTCTTTTTTCTTTTTCCAGTCGCATTTACCTCATTTCTTCACTTTCTCGTCTTCTTGCGTATATTTCCTTCCATTTTCAAAGTGTTCCAGTTTTTTCTTCCATGTGTCTTTTTAAGTCTTTTTCTTATTTTTAATCTGGATTAAATGCATCACGTTCCCTTCTCTTGAGCCTGCACTAAATCCTTCTTTTGTTCCTGCGACAGTTTTTAAAATTATTATTCCAATTATAGGAGTTCCATTGTAGTTTCCTTTTCTTTTCATCAAAGTCAAGCTGCCTGCAGACGAGAAAAAAACCTCCTACACAAAATCCCAATACCCAATAAAAAATCCCATGACTGTTATCTGTAAAATTCAAAATTTTCCATAACAAAAACGAGTAACAATGTTCCTTTTTAGACCAGAAGGTGTCCCTCTACAATCCACATTTTCCATTAGTCATACAAGTATCTATTTTGTTGCAATTATATAACAGTCCAGTTTAATTACACTTCTTCTTTTAATTTTGAAAGTATCAAATCTTCTTCTTTTTTTAAAATCCAATTCCAGTTTTAAAATATCCAGTCTTTTCACCATATCTCAATATTTAATTCCATTAGTTCTGTTCTAGAGTTAGTTGTTTGTCAGGTCTTTGTCTCTTTAAGATTATATTTTAAACTTTCCATAGCCCCTTTGTTGTTCAGCCGCTGTTTTAGGGGTCTTATAGTTAATAATATTGCTTTAAGTGTTGTTGCAGCCTGGGTTGGTTGTCACTCACCTGGCTTCAAAATGCTCCATTTCAATCCACTCTCCTCCTGCACATCTCTTAGCCCAATTGTCCCAGCTTCATGGCAGCCACCATGTCTGCCACCCCCCGCCACCGACTCACAGAGGGTTCCCTCTGACCTCCGAGGAACTTGCCTGTTCCTCTTGGTCGTCCAAGGTACCCCTCCTTTTCCCCTGTCCCTACAGGACGGTTCCGGTCCAAAGACCCATCAGCGGCGGTTTGGCAGCCAGGGTTTTCACGGCGCTCATCAGAGCCTGCTATTTCCCCGACTGTCTCACCACAACGCCAAACCGGAAGTCAATTTATTAGATTCTTAAAGCAGGAGGAAGGTAAGCCATCAAAACTCACAAGGCAGGATTCTGTACTATGAGTTGTAATTCCAACAATGAATAGCATGAAATATAGAGCTTCTATTATCCCTTTTAAGTGACAATTTATTGTGATTTTCCACTTCAGAAAATAAGCGCTATAAATTTTAATATCAACATGTTATTCATAGGAGTAGATTACTCACATAAGCAATCAATTTGTTCAAGTTGGCCATCAAAATATAATTGGAATTAACTCTGAAGAAAGATATTAGATACAGATAAATAGCCATGTAGGTGACAAGTAACTAGCTGGATTCAAGCAGTTATTCTAATAAGCAGTTCTTATAAATCTTAATATGTTTGTTGAGAATTTTTGCTTCTTTCTTGCAGTAAATCAGCTTTCTCAGGGAGGCTCTCTCTCTAGATAAACTGAATTTCAAATTTTATAATTCTTATACTGCTAGTTTCATGTGGTGTTCATAAAACACCATATTAGAGAAACTTGCAAGTTATATTACCAATCAAATAGTAAAATAAACTTCAGTATTAATGATTAAAAAGATCATTATATGATGCTAATTGATCTTATTATCATTATATGATGATAAGATCAATTCATTATATAATGCTAAATGTAATGGGCTATGAGAGTAACCTTGGGACATGGAAGGAAGAGCCGCAGCCAAGACAATAGTCTGGACATCCAAAGAAGGGATGGGGATGGAGAAAGTGATTCAGAAGGGACCTTCCCTAGTTTTCTGGAAGATGAAGACAAAGGCAGGGGAGGAGGGATGCCCTTTCAGACTCGCAAAACTATGTTACTATAACCTTACAATAAAGGTAGTATTTGTTCTCATGGTTTTGGTTTCCTGTCTGGAAACCAAATGAGCTGACGCTAAAAGATTGAATAAACAGATGAACAGAAGCACACAATGTATGTGTATGTGTTTGTGGAGAGAGAGACAGAAATGGAGAGGGAGAAGGAGAGGGAGAGAGAGAGGGAGTGCGCAAGTGCACAACTGGTAGTTACAAAATTGCTTTGTTTTATTTATTTTATTTTTATTTATTTATTTTATTTATTATGTTATTATGACACCCATCTTTCCTATACTGTAAGGTGACTCTAGATCAGTGGTGGGTTGCCCCCAGTTCAGACCAGTTCTATACAACTGGTAGTAAAACCAGAGGGAGGCTCTGCCCACTGACCCTGACATCATCAAAATGCTTGTGAGTGAAGCGAGCATGCACGCGCAGCCCCATTGCAAACCAGTAGTAAAGGTAAATAGAATCCACCCCTGCTCTAAATGGTTTTACAGTAATGGTAAAGTAAACCCACCATCTCTGGACTAGATGGCAGCAAGCTCTCAGAAGCATCTGAATCTCTTGACTGCCATCTAGTGATCATCCAGAGTTCTGCAGCCCAGATACGGTAGCCTAATAGAAGTGCAACTAAATTTATTGTGATCTGAAAGGAGGTGGTAAATAAATGGATTACATAAACAAGTTGGAGAGACACTCAAGTTTAGATCATTAAATGTTCTAGCACTCTCAAAGTGTGTCTGGAATTTACCCATAAACTATTATTGCTTTACCACACCTTCAGTAGGTGTTGTATTGTTGCATTGTATGTAGCATATATTGAATATAGTATTCAGAAGGTATGGGAGCCAATGTGGTCTCGTGATCAAGACACCAGTCAGGAACTAGGAAACTGTGAGTTCTAGTCCTGCCTTAGACATGAAAGCTGACTGGGTGACTTTGAGCCAGTCACTCTCTCTCAGCCTATCTACCTTACAGAGTTGTTGCTATTCTGGGGAAGATACATTAAGTATGTTCACTGACTTGAGTTATTTATAAAAAAAAATTAAAAATGGGATAAATAAACTCAAATATATACAGTTTGGATTATACTTTTTCTTGGTTAAGTTGCATTCCCAGTAACCTTGCTGATACTGATTCTAGGATGAAACTAGAGCCTTGGATAGCTCAACAGGCTAATAAGCAGACTAAAGCCTGTTATTAACATCCAGCTGTCTGCAATTGCACCAGTTCGGGTCTCACCAGGCTTAAGGTTGACTCAGCCTTCCATCCTTTCTAAGGTAGGTAAATTGAGGACCCAGTTTGTGGGGGCAATAAGCTGGCTTTGTATAAAATATACAAAAGTATGAAGGCTATTGCTTAGCGCATTGTAAGCCGCCCTGAGTCTCCGGAGAAGGGCGGCATATAAATCTAATTTAAAAACAAAACAAAACCTAGAATCAGGAACTTCATTCCTTCTTGTAGGAACATTCGAGAAGGAAGTGATAACCATTATCCTTAATTTCCTGTGGGGTCCTATGTGCCTCAGATCATTTTAAGAGGTGATGCTGAAATTGCAAGGAGAAAAGGACACTGGCATAAGTCATCTCCTACGCTTCATGGAGGAATAGGTCCATTAGATTTTCAATACTTTTGCTTCAGAAGGCAAAGTAGAGTTCCAATCCATAACTGGAATGTGAACTTGATAAGCCAGCGTGATTAATGGTATTAACCTTGGTGGAAACCATCTCTTCATCAACCAAGCACAGTGTCCAGATGACTTACTTCTAAGCTACTTAAAAATCTATCTGTGTCTTTCTCTTATATACATAGGAGGACTTATCTCTGAATGTTATCCATGTTAATTAATTAAACAGAGTTTAATGAATGCAAGATTCCCCTTAAAGTATAAGAAAATGTTTGCTCTGTCTCATTCTAATAATTCATTCTGCCTGTCTCTTTTCCTCCCAACTTATTATAAGATTACCCAAGATAATATACATTGCTCATTAGTTAAAGACACAAAGTACATAGCAAAGTTATAATCACTGTCAGCTATATATTTGCAGAAGGTTATAATAATGCTCTAATCCTATGATCTGGTAAGGGTTTTTTTACAGAGCCAGAATTAATATTGTACCCATCACAGTATCTAGGACAGTTGACTTCTAAAGCAAACCTTCTCAAGTTTTTCCCCTCAGAGAACTGGGCAACAGTTTTAATGAAGGAAGAACATCCTGACCATGGGTGAAATGTAAAATTTGTTACTACCAGTTCTGTGGGCGTGGCTTGGTGGTGGTGGGGTAATGTGACTTGGTGGGCGTGGCCAACTTTTTTTTTTACCTCTCTGCCAATCAGGCAACTCAGCTGGGATCATCAGAAACTTTTCAAAGCGTTTTTTTTTACCACCTATTTGGCCAAGAGGTTGCAGAAAAAAATTCTTTGAAAAGCCTCTGATGATCCCCGCTAAGCCGCGCGATCATCAGAGGCTTTTTTTTTACTTTTAAAAGCAGTTTTTTGTAGGAAGAGGTGGTAGAAAAAATGCTTTTAAAAGTAAAAAAAAAGCCTCTGATAATCGTGCGGCTCAGCTGGACATGGAGGGGTGGGCAGGGATTTTTGTTACTGGTTCTCCGAACCACTCACCGCCATTGCTACCGGATCGGGCGATCCCGTCTGAATTGGGAGCATTTCATCCCTGATCCTGACCATCACTTAGGAATTATTTATTTATTTATTTATTTATTTATTTATTTATTTATTTATTTATTAGTTTGATTTATATGCCTCCCTTCTCCGAAGACTCAGGGCCGCTTACAATGCATTAAGCAATAGCCTTCATACTTTTGTATATACCTGCTTAGCAGAGCTTTTGGCAAAGTTCAACTTTGCAACCCAAATATTGTACAAAGAACACGTTTGTCTATTTAGCTTTGAGGCAGAGCAAGACCCCACTCAACACAAGTACACCAAAAATGGAAAGGCACAGAATGCATGCCAGAATTCATTATTTTTAAATGGAAAATCGGAAGGATGATATGGCAACATGTTGTGTATAACATCCATTCTATCAGTGGAAATACCGAGGCTGTAAGCAACCTTGAAAACCCGCAAAGAACAATAGGTTGGAAAAGTACATTTTCCTGGTTCAACTGTCTCAATCATTGTAATAGCAATGTTTATTTAGTATATTTACCACATTTTTTTAAAAAAAATCTGACTATGAAGGAGAAGAGGGTATAGCCTAAATCAGAAGCATCACCCATTTCATTCTGCAAAGGCGAAGTCTCCAGACCTATCCCTTGGTTAAGTGCAATCTCAATTAAAGCTCTTCTCTGTAGGAGCCTAGAGGTTAAATGCATTCACAGTCAGCAATCATCCTTCACCCCGCAAGAAATCACTGAAGGCAAAATAGAACTGCCAGGATTTAAAGGATGGGGGGTAAGCGGTGTACGTTTGTATGGAAACAGAGGGAATAAATATCAAAAGTACAAAAGTATAGTCCAGCAGAGCATTCTGCTTTAGGTGCGAGGATCCCACAGTGGAACATGCTGGGGAATCAGAATGCTCTTCGGAGTTTGGTATGCAAGTCAGGGAAAGAGCCTTACCAAGAGTCTGCAAACAGAAGGTCCCAGGGAAGTGCATGGAAAACTTGATTACTTTAAATAATGTCTGTCGTTTGAGAGGCCAGATGGACCACTGGATTGGCTTCTTCAAAACAAAATCTTTCCTGAGTTTGGGGCATTCCCAAAGGAAGAACAAAACGGCTTGTTCTCGGATGTTTAAAGAAGTCAATGGATTGCACAGATGGCTGGGAAACTGGCACCCTAAAGAAAAATTAGCCAAGGAAAGAGAACAGGCCTCCTTTGGCCAGAAAGTTATAGAGAAAGGGGATTTTCTCTCAAATGCAATCCCTGTTAAGTTAGGGTTTCTAGAACTGGCAGTATCTAAGCACAAAGCTGGAGCAAGGGAGATATTAACACCCTGAGGAGCAGCTGTATAATAGATTCATACCACAGATTCAAGATTTGATCATCTGCTGCAAGGACAGATATTCAACAGCGTAAATGTATCTTATATCTCATATGGTAGCATGGTGGCACAGTGGTTAGAATGCAATATTACAGGCTGACTCTGCCCACTGCCAGGAGTTTGATCCCGATCGGCTCAAGGTTGACTCAGCCTTCCAACTTTCTGAGGTCAGTAAAATGAAGACCCAGATTGGTGGGGGCAATATGCTGACGCTGTAAACTACCAAGAGAGTGCTGTAAAGCACTATGAAGTCTAAATGCTATTGCTATCTGGTGAGATTTTATTTTCAAATAGCCTTTCAGGTTGGTTGGGTGTGCAAATCTCTTTTGGAAATTGCTTTCAGAAATAACTGTCCTCTTAAACACATCTTAATGAAGATGTTTAAGATATGCTGCTTAGGCATAGCAGCTTCTATAATCAGCCACATAAAATAGATCCATGGATGTGTGTGTGTGTGTGTGTGTGTGTATACACACACACACACACACACACACACACAAAGATGAGGATGCAGTAGAGTCTATTTAAGTGCTTAAGGAAAGGGCTGTGAGGACAACAGATTTCAAGACATATTGCCAATATGTATATATTGGTGCAAGCTCATTTACTGAATGATAACGAAGCTAGTTGTAAGAAAATAAAGGTTTCAAAGAAAGATCCGAAAGGATGCACTCTGATTAGAAAAGTTAAAAAATGCACCCTCCCACCCCACGGAAACGCTTGCTCAGTTTTGTTTAAATGTAATGCAAAACGGCTGCAGATAATGCCTAACCCAAATGAAATACTTAATTTGGCTTTCCTGAGCTGGGCAACTATTAATAATATTGTGCTTCTAAAGCAAAGGCATTAAGCGAAGCAGGGGAGCCATAAATGATCTTAGGCTGAGCAGCACTGTTGATATTAGTGGCTAATAGCTCCAGAGTTCACATAAAATGCAGACCGAAGTACAATGATGTTTAGTGGAGTCAGCAGTGGCAATGGACTGTTTACAGGTGAAACCAATAACCAGAGGGCAAGGCCAGCATGGAGGAGCTCTGGGCAAGCCTTCAGTGGGCAAATTCTGCAGAAACTGTGTCCCAAGTGCGGGAAGACTTAGATGATTCCAGATTTATTCTTGGGAGGAGAAGAAGGAAGGGCACCTGGTTACAAGGGATAGATTATAACTTGTTTCCATTTATAAATGTCACGCAGCGTTCAAGCCAGTGTGTTTATAAAACATCTGCATTGATGTAGGGAGATTTCTGCAAGGCTACTGACATTTGACTTAACAGACCACCACAAGGGCCTGGAGATGAGACATGGAGCTCAGGGTTAATGAACCATATTTAAATTCATTCGCTGTGACTTACAGAAGTCTGACGTGCTTAACAGCAGGCAATGGGACATTCACATATGCAGAGTGTTTTCAGAAGATGGACTATTTTTGTCAGAGAGGGCTGCAACAACAACAAAATCAGTGCAATATCATGAACATTACCTCAGAGGTAAACTCCATTTCATTGAGACTGACTTGCAAAGCCGTGTTTAGGATTGCAGCTGTAAGATATGGTCCACATTTTATTCCAGTTTGTTACCTCTTTCAATGTGTTCGTTAATAGCAATAGCATTTAGATTTATATACCACTTCACAGTGTTTTACCTCCCTCTATAAGCAGTTTATGGAGTCAGCATATTGCTCCCAACAATCTAATTTACATGTGTACAGTCAAGCTCAAATTCTTTTGGGCACATGAAATATTCTCAGAATTCCTTCACGGGAAAAATGACGACTATATTTATGGTCCATTGTTATTACGGCTATTCATTAAGCAAACACACTCATCTCCCTATGACATCCATTGGACTACACTTATATTTTATTGCTTACTGTTCCATTATGAGAATTGATGACAGAAATGATTGTCCATTGAAATACTAGGCATGTTATGGAATATAGAGACTTTTTGTTATTATCATAATTTTATAAGAAAATAGTAATAAAACAAGGTTGCTTACATGGCAGTAGAAGAATGCTTAGGATCATACTATACAGACTAAAGGTCTACATCGAAAGGAAGATACCAGATATTCAAGCTGGTTTTTATTAAAGAAAGAAGAGGCATTATTAATGATGCACACTTAGTAATGGAGAATGCCAAAGAAAAGAAAAGAAAAGAAAAGAAAAGAAAAGAAAAGAAAAGAAAAGAAAAGAAAAGAAAAGAAAAAAGAAAGAAAGAAAGAAAGAAAGAAAGAAAGAAAGAAAGAAAGAAAGAAAGAAAAATTGTTATCTTTTTTTTTCATTGATTATAGAAAGGACTTTGATTGTGTCAACTATGCCAAACTATGGAATGTGCTTAGAAAGCTGAGAATCCCACATCTCATTGTTCTAAGCCTATGCACGTGTCAGAAAGCCATGATATAGATATTAATGTTGAAAAAAACTGGCTCCAGGTTGGCAAAGGAGTAAAGTAAGACTGTATATGTTCCCTTTATTTATCCAGTCTACATGTAGAATATACATTGAGGAAAAGTTGGAAAGAAAGAAGACATGCTGGAAGATGAAAGAAGATGCACCGGATTATAAAATGGGAAGAAGGAACATCAAGAACCTATGCTGTCCTGATGACACTACTCTGATAGCTGAACAAGCACATGATCAGCAAGTTCTAATAATAAAAATGGTACATCGTGAAAAATAATGTGACAAAGATTAAATATAAGGAAGGCTGAAGTAATGATAACAGGTGCAGCAACCAGTTTTAGAACTGACAATGAAGATATTAAAGTAGTGGATAGTTTAGAAATATATTAGTCTAGCAGATTAGCTATGAAGGACTTCAAAAAAGATACAAAGATCAGAATTATGTCGGCAATAGTTTCCCTGGAATAGTCAACAAATGTGAAAGTCACACTTTGAAGAAGCAGGATAAAAAGAGCATTGATGCTTTTGAACTTTGGTGTTGGCAAAGACTCCCGAGAATATCATGGATAATCAAGAAAACAAACAAATGCATTATTGAACAATTCAATCCAACTTCTGGCACAAATAATCAGGCTCATATTATCCTACTTTGGACACATTATGATAAGACCTAGCTTTCTGGAAAAGGTTCTAATGCAAGGAAAGATAGAAGGAAAGACAAGAAGAAGGTGACTGACAGCAAGGTACAAAGAGTTAGTTAGAGCAACAGTTAGAGCAACTGCTAGAAGACTTGAAGGACCAGGTTAGGACAGTTCCTCCTAGAGAAAATCTATCTATGTGATTGCTAAAAGTTGACACTGATGTGAAGGCACATAATCAATATAAATTGAACAAATTTTTATGGATCACCCTTTGAAGTAATTTGCAACGGTAGATTATGAATTTCAAAGAAAACAAATATGTATTCCCAGTGCAACTAGATCTTATGAATCAGTATATGGGCACACAGAATAGTATTAAGAGAAAATAGGTGTCATTGCACGGTTTATGAGTTTACATATTTTCGTAATGTGCAAAATAAACCATGGGGACACCTTTGCTGTCCAGAATAAGATTGTTATAATGCAACAAATGCTTTTTTTAGTTACACATAAGCATGTATAAAGTTTATGCAATTTTATTTCACACAAAATAAACTGAACCTTATTTTTTTTTTTCACACAACACGGAAGACCTCTTGAAGATATTTAGAATGTTGGAACTTTCATCACATATAGATGCAACATTTTAAGTGAATCTATTGGAAATATAAGATGAAATAAAATAAACGAAAGCAAGCCTGTTCCTACTGAGCAGTGTCAACTTGTTAAAGCATGGTAGAAATAGATCCATGACAGCAGTCTTCTGTTCCTGAACTCTGTGTCACTTTAAAATGTCTGCTTGTATTTCAGTTTCTGAAGCTTCTTCTCAATCAGGTCATCAGGTCCTTTAATGCACCTCCAGCTGAAGCTTATCTTTACAGAACAGGTAGCCTTGCCTCAAAAAACAAAGGGAAAAAGGCATGTACAACTTTGAAAGGGATATGTGGCTAAAGAGGAATAAAATAAATAAATAATAAATAAAATAAAATAAAGAGGAATAAAAATAGAAATGATTTTGCCTCTACCTTGTGCATTGTTTTAAGTTTCACTTCACATTTGTTCTTGATCATTGCTTGCAAGATTTCTAGTACCATTATTGGTGAGGTTAACCTGATCTTATACCAATTGGGGTAATGGTGGTCTAAAAATGAAACTACCTTGGATACGCATATTGGAATGTACTGTATGGAGTAAAAGCAGGAGACAAATCTGTTAAATGAATGAATGAATGATTTGATTCAGGTTTTTTTTCTAGAGATAATTTCAGAAGAAATATTATCCTGTTTCCCTGAAAATAAGACATCCTCTGATAATAAGCCCAATTGGGCTTTTGAGCGCATGTGCTAAAATAAGCCTCCCCCTGAAAATAAGCCCTCCCCGAAAATATTTAAATGCAGAGCTGGAAATCGGGTAAGACAGCAAGAGGAGCCCCATCTTGCTCCAGGCACCCCAAAATAATATTACCTCCCCGAAAATAAGGCCAAGTGCTTATTTCAGGGTTCAAAAAATAGAACACAGGGTCTTATTTTCAGGGAAACATGGTAGTTATTGTAATCTTACCAACATAGTCAGGAAAAAAGATATAATTTCCAAAGCTGATGCTTTTTGCAATAATGTCAATTGTGTAGATGAAACAATGTATGATAAATAAAACGATGAACGCATAATTGCATTCACAGTGACAACCGCTTTATTAGCAAGCGTCTAGATACCAGTTTATTTATCTCTACTGCTCAGCCCAACAGGAAGTGAAATAATTTTGTTACCTATCTATCCAAAGTAGCAACAATTATGTTAATACAATTAGTAATTTAATGATAAGAGATGATGAAACAGTGGAACTATAGTTGCATTTGTATCTGCTGCTGACAGGCAAAGTACTACTAAAACAGGTATCAAATTGGTGAGGTGTGGCAAAGAAATTGTTACGAAACACACACACAATGTTTCTTTCTTATAGGTTGTTCTGAAGCTACATTTTAAAATGATAAATCATCTGACTTAATTAATTTTTGGTTTTTGACTGCTTTGTCCAAGTTATTTGTGTCATTGTTTGTCCCTTTGTTTGTTACTGAGCAGTCTGAGATGGCACTGAAGCTCTATACCAGAACAGAAACTTTTAAAGTTAAAATTTAAAAGTTCTTTCTTTGTTACCTGAATGGCAAAATGAGATGTGCCTCAATTGGTTCTATACTATTCAACTGTATATGTTGTTGACATAATTCACACATTTTTTATAAATGGGGGACATCTTGAGCTAATCAAGAAGCCACACAAAATGCAAAAAATATGGTGCTTCTTGCCCCAAAAAACTGCTACCATTAGCTTGTTCCATGATACATGAAATCTGACCTGTTTACCACAGAAAAGTAGAGTTTGATTGACTTTCTGTTGTGCCCCTGTAGGGTAATTCTGGAAGGTCAGAGACTCCTTGGAATGGGTAGGATGTGAAGCGAACAAGAGTTGAAGCAATGAATGGGCACAAATTATGGGTCCTTCTTATGCAAAGGAACTTCGTGCAATACTGACAATATTTCTTTTTCATTTTTTCCAACATGAGAATATGAGAAAGAAATTATATAAAGGGATCAGAACCCTGTTTCTCTGTTAGCAGGATAATTCCCAGACAATAAAAGAGAATAGGATTAAATTTTAAATGGTGTGTCAGGAGAATCCATTCTAAAATACAGATGCTGGGACGAAGTAAGACTCATTGCAGAAAGTTGGATCCATTTCTGAGTAAGAAAGCTTTATTAAAGGGTTAGCTGAGTGAAACCATTCATATTGGCTTTGGGATGCTAAATCTATGGCATCCTTAGTGAGGACTTTGCTGCCCAATACAACCTTGGTAATTTAAGATTAACAAGTCTCACTAGTTGGGGAATTATGATATATTATTCATGTAATACATTCAAAATAAGCAAAAGGCCAGTGAATGAAAATTCAATAGTCTCCCATCTCCTGAGATTTTTTCAAGACTGTTAAAACTTATTCTTGAATGTACTTAACTTCAGTGGAGTGAAAAGATTTATTTCTGTCAAATAAATATGTGTGCATGTGTGAGTGAGTGTGTAAAATTATAGACATTGCCATGGAAATAAAATTATTTTTGGAGGAACTAGCATTATTCTGAATACATAAAAAAGAAGGAAGGAAAAACTCTGGCTTGCTTCAAAATAATTTCATGAATGCATTAAGCGAACTACAATTTTTGCATTTTTTTTACCATTTGCATTTTTTTCTTGTCTATATCCAAATACTTTAATTCTGTTTATAGACATAGAATAAAATTTATTTATGGAACCAAATTTCATCACTATGTCAGTCCGGAGAGAATATCCATTTATATAAATCCTTGGAAGAGCCTCATGCCCACTGATGATTTAATGAAGGACAGAAGCTTGTTTCCCTTCTACGCGTTCCCTTAGAACTAGCATAATATGGTATTACCAAGAGAAATTGTCAGGAGAGTTCTGGTAACTTTCAATATAGTTTTATGATATTCTGAGGTTCATGGAACTGGTATCCGGAGGTCAAAAATTTTGTTTCTAACCTGCTCAGGTGGAAATTAAAAGATTTGGTAAATGGAGAAATAAGTCCACCAAAACACTCTTCTCAACATGGTGGGAAATTTCGGGAAAGGAACTACAGTACAGTACAGTCTTTTTCAAGGAATCCTTTCATTATTCATCTGACTTTTATTTTTTAAAATTCAGTATAAATTGTGTTTGTGGGTTAGAGAGGGCAAGAAAGAGAGGTGGGGGGGTCTTGTAGTGGGTCCTAATAAAGCTACCCTTTTATCTTGATTTGAAACATTTGAAACTCAAATGTAGCACTTTCAAATCAAGATGTTTTTAAGTTGACCTTGACTCTGGTTGAATATATCGGCTGAACCATGCAATTTTTTTTGACATAGTGTGGAAAAGGTTTGCATGTTCTTTGTCTGTCGATTACATTTTAATCAACTTCTTAATAGTTGTTTTTTTGTGCTTTCAAGTCATTGTTGGCTCCGGATGACTGCCTAGACGAGTTCCTGCAGTTTTCTTGGCAAAGTTTTGCCAAGTGGTTTGCCACTGTCTGCTTCCTAGGGCTAAGAGAGAATGATTGACCCAAGAATAGTAATCTGGCTTTGTGCCTAAACCAGTACTAGTCTACCCACTCTCCTGGTTTCTAGCCTAATGCCTTAACCGCTATACCAAACCAGCTCCCAGACTGTTTGTGCAGCATTATTAAACTCCTATGCTTGATTTTCTGTTGGTTAGGAAGACCCTGAATCAAAATCACATTTCTTGAAACCCCTCCTAATGTCAGCAGAATCATGGCTCCTATAACTTCTAAAAGAAGCTGTTCAAGGCTAAGCTAGATAGTTTATTTACTGTGCAGTCATATGTAATGGTACGGTACTGACTGTAATAATCACATATAGAATAGTGGAAGTCTAATCCTTATATGCAAACAATATCTCTGTCCATTCTACATATGATGGTCCAGATTAGGCCATGGTATACTGAGAATAAAGAGCATGAAACTAAGAAATGAATTAGCAAGTTTATTAGGGATGAAACTGGCAGTTTCATGTTATAGAAAACATACGTTAACATAGATCAAGTACCTTCTAATGCCATCAAAGCAATAGCAGTTTTTCATATATTTGGAATACATATTCCAAAGGAGGAGGCAGCTTAGAATTTAAATTCAGAAGCTAAAATCTATAAATACAGCTTTGATTTCTGTATCCTATGCCAGGCAGATTTCTGTTATGATGACTTCATTCCTTCATTTTCATACAAAATTAAAGTAATCCTGCCAAGTCATGAGCCTTTTGCTGAATAGCTCTATTCCTGTGGAAAACGATAGAAAGAGAAAGCTGTAGAACCAAAGTTTACAACCAGGCCTGTGTGAAGCCTGACAAAGATGTAAAATTTACACATAGTGCTGGGTGACATTGGGCCTGTCATTCTCCCTCAGCCCAACATACCTCACAAAATCATTGTTACATGGAAAATAGGAGGAGGAAGGAGCATTAGACTTGTTCACTATCTTGAGTTGTTTACATAAAGAATAATAAAGGAGGGACATAAATAAAATGAAATAAATAGTCTTCTTTAGCATGAAAAAATATACTAAGGATGGGGTACATGAGGTAGACCTTTTCTGCCTCCATGATTAAAATTTGTGAGATGCAATTGGCTGGGCCTATGGTAGTTCAATATGGAACAGAGTAGTCAGTAATCATAGTAATTAGTATGTTTACTTTTCATATGACTGTAACTAGATGCCATACAAATGGATAAAGTGCAGTATCAACAATTTGATGTAATAACTCACTACATTCTAATCACAGCTTAAAATGTAGAACCACCCTTGAACTGAATGTCCCAAGTAGGCCTCCTAGATAAACATTTCAACCTTAGAAAGTTTGCAGTATGATTTGTGCATCTTCTGGAAGAAAGCCTTCAAAACACAAACAATAAGAAGAGAAAAGGCAGGGCTGGATATGTAGCATGCATACAGGGCTGAATGCATCCATTTGAATGAAATCAAATTCCAGTAATGAGCAAGCCTCTTTCTTAGGACTGCAATATTATCATTTATTCAAGTTAATAAAATAAATGTAATAAATTATATATGCACACGCGCGCGTGCACACACACACACACACACACACACACAATGTATTGGCAGAAAGAAGAGGCCTTACTGAATCTTTCAAGAGAAAGTCTTCCTCTTTCTTGTCAGTCAATAGAATTGCAAAATACCATTGCATAGTATTTAGAAGATTTCTCTGTTCCTAATCTGGCCATCTTCTATTCCCATTAAATTAAAGTAATATAAATATATGGGATACCTAAAACACTTATAAAGGGTAACCTGGTAAAATAGGGGACCGACTACTGTTGGGCAAGGGAGCAATTTGAAAAAGCAATAAAATAAAATAAAAACATTAAATTCTTTTGGAGAATTCTTCACATGGCTGGCTGGGTTTTGAAAGGCGAGGTAGGCAACGCCACACACTCCTGCACTTTTGGTAGGAAAAGTGGAACAAAGCATCTGGGTACACAAGAATCACTTGTGTCAAGCCAGCCAGCTTAAGAAAACAAAACAGAGCAGCAAGAACAAAAGGAGCGAGATGAAAAGACTTCCTCGCCCCTGTTCTGAACCCTGAGGATTTGCAATCCCCAGTTTGTATGCATGGATACAGATGCATTTATAACCACAGAATTTTTCAGTAGGGGATATCTGGAAGACATGTTGGGCCTCCCTGAAGTTGCAGTTATATTCACACCAAGTGGGTCATTTTTACAGACCTTGAGGGCAGAGTAGTTTGTATTTCTCCTCACAATACAATTCCCTACTGTAAAAGCCTTGGCCATCAGTACATCTGGCATGGAATTACAGTCTGGAGAAAGAGATGAAGCAGCCAAGGCTGTCCGCAGTGCATTAAGGCTGCTTTTGTGAGACCAAGCATCTCCAATGCAAAAGCAGTTTAAACATTACTTGAGAACTAATCAAACTGGCATCTGAGAAGGACACACAATTGCAGGGGTCCTGTAGCTCACAGTGGCACTGTGATGGCTGACCTTTAGCCATCTCATTCAATATTCCTTTTGCAGCCCAAACGCTCGCACTTCAGGCAATGTGAAAAGAATTCTTGATGGGGTACTGACAGAGCTTGTAAAGGCAGGAACCCAAATTCATGCCTACCACTGATTTGAAACAATAGACGGCACAATCTGAATCACAGGGAGATTTTAAAACATGATGGAGCCTCCTTCGATTACACCCTTTGATCACAAGTGGAAACTTGATGGTTTTCAAGTACAGAACAGGCATATACAGCGTATTATATTATACACGGTGTCTTAAGAATTCAAGAACTTTGGAAAGAATAGATATCTGTCATTTTAAGGACTGTGGAGATGGGGCTATTTGGCAACTCAAGTACAAACTCTTTCTGTCTCTCTCTCTCTCTCTGCTTTTCAGGAATAAAAAGTAAACCTCTTAACTGACAAAATAAATGTTAATGTTTTTAAGGAAAACATAAGTCAGCTTGAAACTCAGGCTCTTAACATAATAAATTTCAGTGACTTAAGAATTCCTTACTGTGTTTTGTCTGTCTCTGTCTCGAAACGCGTTGTCTCTAAAATTCTCCCTCGTGTGTATATAACATTACAGTTATTTCCTGCAATATTAAATGATATTGCTACACTCCAGTTCAAAGCTCCATGGCCTTTGCATTGAATTAAGATCCTACCTTCTCTACAATGCTAAACCAAGGTCTCTGAACTCTGCCAAGGAAGCAATGGAGTGAGCCCTGTACATTTTGGTTCAGAGGGTATTAAAGATGCAAGACTGCATTCAGAAGACAGAAGGCACCATTCAAAGGCTGGTTGCTAATTTTTAAATGGTGGAACAAATGACTTTGGTGGACTTGTGCCAACTTATACCATCTGAAACTTTGCTGTGAATATTAATTAGACTGTCAAAACTAACAAACCCAGGGGCCTCTTAGCTCCTTTAACAACTTCTTATGGAGTCAGTTTTTTGGGGTGTGAGGCACAGCTGATTTTTGTAGGCAGGCTACTTAATATCAAACATCAATTCCTGCCTGTGATTTTCCCTGTGAGGAATCACTTTGGGGCAGGGGATAGTATTTATAAACTTAAAGGCTACAATTATAGGTTACGAAGAACCTGAGGAATGATTTCTTGGGATCAAGGGAACATAAGTCATTTTTGAAACGTGGTGTTCCTTGTTTCTAATAAAGTAAGAGTCCTGTTTGAAAGAGTCCTGAGAATATTAGTGGTATTCCTTGGTATAAAGATACCAATTATTACAAACAGCACAGTCTGCCTGTTCAGACAGCATCACCTTATAAAAGTAATAATCACACTCGTATTCCTGGTTGCCTCAGTCCGGCACAGGAATCACGGTCTGAAATTCTGCTTAATTTGCCCTTGGTAAAAACAACACAGAGTCTAATTTGGGTGCCTAGATGGAACCATAAGTTTTTCAGATTTGCTATGCAGTCTCAAAAAAGATATTCTGAAGAAAGGAGGAATAGTAAGTCATAGAACTGTGTGAACAATTTGGAGAGAAGCTTTGGAAAAGTGAGCAGACTGTCTCTCCAAGCCAGCTGCTTGAAGCACTGAAATGCTGTGTGCTCTTGAAGGTTTCACACAGCAACATAAAGGGCCCCCTTTCTTCATCTGAGTCTTCGCTACATTTTGGCAAATGCCGGCCAAGGCAGCAGGAGATTTGATAAGGAAGAAACTCTAAACAGGCCAAGAAGGGGGAAAAAAGGGTGGGTGGGTGGGTGGGTGAATACTATTTTTATTTTTGGAGTAGATTTAGAAACCCCATAATCAATGTTTATAAACAATGCTTATGATGAAGTTCTAATTCAGGGTCAGTAATGCATTCTGGAACCTCGTGTGTATGTGGATTATCTGGCTAAATGTAAACAGAAGTCTTGGTTATTTGATTAATTTAGGAATGATGCAATTTGTTTGCTTTTGCATCATAATATACTAACATACATTGAAATTCGTAGCTGATATGAGACCTAAGTGCCATGGAATGAGGTGAGCTCCCATTACTTGGCCCAGCTCCGGCCCACCTAGCAGTTCAAAAGCATGCAAATGCAAGTAAATAAATAGGTACCACGTCAGTGGGAAGGTAACAGTGTTTTCTGCACCTCAGCATATAGTCATGCTGGCCATGTGACCACAGAAAATGTCTTCAGACAACGCTGGCTCCCTTGACTAAGAAACAAAGATGAGCATCACCCCTTAGAATTGGACACGAGTGGAAAGCGTAAACCTTTATCTTTACAGTGTTTTAAAAGTGCTTTAGGACTGGTTTTATTTCATCTCAAAAATACTTAACTATATGCTTGATTCCTGTTATCTTTGTCTGAGCTGCAGGGTTGGCTCCGTTCTTTGGAAGTGGTGCTACTTCTTATTAATAAAACAAGCCTCTCTGAATACAGTTCACTTCAGAGGTGGTATTCAGCAGGTTCTGACCAGTTCTGGAGAACTGGTAGCAGAAATTTTGAGTAGTTTGGAGAACTGGCAAATACCACCTCTGACTGGCCCCACTCCTATCTATTCTCTACCTCCCGAGTCCCAGCTGATCGGGAGGAAATGGGGATTTTACAGTAACCTTCCCCTGGAGTAGGGTGGGAATGGAGATTTTACAGTATCCTTTCCCTGCCATGCCCACCAAGCCACACCCACCAAGTTACGCCCACAGAACCGGTAGCAAAAAAATTCTAATTCCACTACTGGTTCACTTCTCCAGTTCTTCCCTTCTTCAGCTGCAGTAAGATTCAGAAGTACTCCTGATAGTTCACACAAAGTGGTTCAAATCAAATGGTGTGGGCTTCCAAAGCATAAACTCATATCACACCCTTTTTGAAGGTTGAACTGAATTGTGGTTGATTTGTACAAGTCTAATGTTTGCATTGCTCCTGGCTAAATTCTTCATCTGAGACTGCAGAGAGCCAATAAATCTCAAGAAGGAACATCACTTTATTTTTTTTTTTAAAGTCTTTTCCTATTAATGTTCCCTTTAGTAATCTTTGGGGTCTTCTATTTACCCATATCTTGTTCAAGGTGTGTGTGTGAATTTTTAAAAATATAGTCAGAAAATACATGTGCTGCTTGATTGAAACACTGCTGACCACGTTTTCCAAATTCCTCTCAATGCAAGAATCTAAGAGACATATTTAAGGAAGGTAGATATCTTAGAGTCTAGCAAGCTGCAGTAAAAATGAAAGTTAAAAATCTAGAAATGAAAATAAAGTGGGATCATATGGCATGCATTAAGCCCAGTGTGAAATTGTGTCCTAAACCCTAGGTACTTTCCTTAAAGTCTGGTCATTATCAGGAAAATAGCTAACAGACAGCACAGTTGGTGAAATGAATGGACTTGCATACCAGCATTAATACCAAATTATCTATTATATGTCTATTGCATTGGAAAAATGCTTACATTTTCCACTGTGCAGAACTTTCTTGTTTGGGAAGAACCGTGGTGAGAACTGTTTACTTTTTAACAGTACAGTAATTTAGCAACGTAAAGAGCAAACCTTCACATTGTTATGGCATGAATCTACTGCTGAAAACAGATTGGTTATGCAAAGTTTTGAAAGGGTGCCTTGCTCTGATGCAACTTTAATGAAGTCATTCTATCGAAACAGATTTGCAAATCAAAATGGTGACACAGTTCAATGCAACAAAATTAAATTAAATTAAAATTTCAGTTCCATATTTGGAGAGTGCAGAATGCAATGAGGGTTAAACACCATGATGTGATGTTGCTGATAGTGACATGAGACACCAGCCAGTTAGCTTAATGCCTCATTTAACTCTCTGCCTCTCCCAGCATTTTGGAGATAGCAAAGCACACATCACTTTGGATTCTGTTCATTTTCTTTCTTCATGTCTTGAAATGGCTGTTCCAAGTTTTAACTTTAGCCTCTTTTGACACTGATATGTTCACCTTGCTACCAAAGATGGGAGTTTAACTCAGTTCTCAGTTCTGACCAGCTCAGAACTATTGTGTCAAAACTTATTTTTAACTTCTGCATGGCTGGAAAAAATGAAGGTTAACTGGAAGACTTAAATTTTAAGTGTTATTCTCAGAAGACTTAAAGTCTTTATTGGCACCAAACCAAACACTTATTTTAATGGAAGGTTGAAGCCATGAAGCCACTGCCTTTTTGCTTTCTCCCATAGTTTTACTACCTTAGTGGTAGTATGATAACCTTCTACTGCGCCTGCTAAATGACAGCAGTAGCAAGCCACAAAGTTAACATAAACCACTCTGAATCAGAATAGAACTGGAAGGGACCTTGGAGGTCTTCTAGTCCAGCCTCCTGCTCAAGCAGGAGATTGTATACCATTTCAGACAAGTGACTGTCCAGTCTGTTCTTAAAAACCTCCAGTGATAAAGCAATGTCTGAAGGCAACTTCTGTTCCACTGGTTAATTCTTCTCACTGTTAGGAAGTTTCTACTTAATTCCAAGTTGCTTCTTTCCTTGATTAGCATATTTTTCGGACTATAAAATACTCCAGACTATAAAACGCACCTAGCTTTTGGGGAGGAAAACAAGAAAAAAAAATCTGCCTCTCCCTCTGCCTCCCAGCAATTTGTCTCCTTGCATCAAAGAGCAAACAGCCTGGTAAGCTTCAGCACTGCCTGATTTAGTACGAGCAGCTGATTGGCAGTTGGATCGGCCTCCTGGAATACCACCTATCAGCTGTTCTAGGCTGTGGGGATTGCCACTGCCCATCGCCGCCTCCATGCGCCCCATTTTTGGCCTCCATCCATGCATCTCGTTTTTGGCCTCCGTGTGCCCCATTTTTGGCCTCTTCAAGCTCCACTTTCAGCCTCCGTGCACTCCATTTTTGCCTCCTTCCAGGTGGCTGGGAGCCTATCCCCACCACCTGGAATGGGATGAAAATGGGGCATGCAGAGACCAAAAATGGGGCATGTGGAGGCAGCAATAGGCAGAGGTGGTGATGGGCAGAAACGGTGGTGATTGGCAGTGGCGATCCCTGCAGTCTGGAACAGCTGATAGGCAGTATTCCGGGAGGCAGATCCAACTGCCAATCAGCTGCTTATTCTAAATCAGGCTGTGCTGAAGCTGCCCAGGCTGTTTGCTGTTTGCTGCAAGGAGGCAAACTGCTGGGAGGCAGAGGCCGAAGGGTGGGGGCCAGAGGGTGGGCAAGACTTCAGCAACATTCGCTCTATAAGATGCACAGATATTTCCACCCACTTGGGGGGGAGTGTGTCTTATACACCAAAAAATATGTAGTTTCCATCCATTATTTCGTGTCCTACCCTCTGGTGCTTTGGAGAATAAATCCCCTCCTCTTTGTGCAGCCTCTCAAATACTGCCATCATGTCTCCCCTAATCCTTCTTTTTAGACTAGCCAAACCCAAATCCTGCAACCGTTCTTCATATGTTTTAGTCTCCAGGCTTTTAATCATCTTAGTTGGTCTTCTCTGTACTTTTTCCAAAGTCTCAACATATTTTTTGTAAAGTGGTGACCTACACTGGATGCAGTATTACAAATGTGGTCTTACTAAGGCTTTATAAAGTGGTACTAATACTTCACATGATTTTGATTCTATGCCTCTGATTATACAACCAAGGATTGTGTTAGCTTTTTGGGCTGCTACCGCACACTGCTTGCTCATATTTAAGTGATCATCCACTAGACCCCATGGTCCCTCTTACAGTTACTGTTTTTGAGCCAGGTTTCGCCTAATCTGTACTTGTACCTTTGGTTTTTCCTGCTTAGGTGTAAAACCACACCTGAGCAGCACCAAATCTCCTCCCCAAATCTCCTTCCCTTTTCTCAGAAGGATCATGGACATCTAAGAAGGATTGTGGATGCATTTAAATCAGGGAACGGAAGAGCTTTAAGGGAAGATAATCCAATTCATTGATAAAGCCCGTGCTTGGCCACCATTATTAAACTGTGGAAGTTGTTCTTACTGGAAAACATGAGTCCATTTTCTTGGGATTTAATCTTCTCTTTGCTTAGGGGAGTTTCAATGTGAAATGACCCCTCCAATTCCCCCACTCTGCTCTGCCCTGTTGGGAATGAAAAGATTCTGGGTGAAATCCCCCCAAGTAGTAGTAGTAGTAGCAGTAGTAGTAGTAGTAGTAGTAATAATAATAATAATAATAATAATAATAATAATAATAATAATAATATAAATAGTAGCACCTGAAAAGACATGAAAAATTCTAAAAACCTAAAGAGGGGGAAATGGCCTTGGAAATAATTTGCAGGAGCTACTAAAGTTTTCCAAAGTTCCTTTCCTTTGATTAGCAGACAATTCTCCTTTTATTTGTAGCATTTTCAAGGCAGTGTTTCTCCCTTCACCCTGAAGCATTATTTGCAGAAACAAAATCTCCATTCAGTGCCTCCACAATACTGTATCCTGGGGTAAACATTATCAAGAAGACAGCATGTCGTACGATGGTAATGCATTGGCTTCGCATGCAGGAAGTCCAAGGTTCATAATCCCATATTTCCAAGAGAGGCTGTTAACAAATTCTGTCTAAACGCTTAGAAAGCTGTAGCTGATCAATAGCACCAGCCCAGGATTAGATTCATTATAGAGCAACTTCCTGCATTTTAATGATAGAGAGGAAAGCAAGTCTGCAATACTTTTTGGTTTTTGTTTCTTAAGGACAAAATGAAAAACAGTCACAAACCAATATACTCATTTTTGTTTCGGATTTCTCTCTCCACTTTGCCCTTTTGCCTTCCGTCTCATCACCCTATTTTGTAGGGGAAAAGATGTCTTCGCGGAACAGTTTGCCTTGATTGCAGAAAAAGGCTGGGGACTGTTTTCAGGGGCACGGCCCCTTCTTTTAATGACAAGCCCTCTCTTTCTGAGAGAAGTCAGAAGCATGGAAGGAACTGAGTTATGGCTTGAAAATCCCTTTTAAACAGATGCATATATGATGCCTTCGTCCTGTAGAATTTCTAGTAATGAATAATGTAAATTACATCGTTATAGGTATTTTTGTTCCAACAACTTATGCTTAAACCGGTTCCCTTTTTAAATTCTTCTTCTGCTTCACTTTAACTGTTTTCACCAAGGTTCTGGACAACTGTTCTGAAAAACAGAAATAAAAGCATCTCGTAGGTTTGTGGCTTTCTCACCCTTTCCCGTTAGGAATTGGCAATGAATGTGATCTGCTGTGGAGGTTGCACCAGCAAGAACTATAAATTATGCCTCACTATTCCTATCCTCAGGGAAAATGTTAGGGAGTATTTGTAACATCTAATACAGATAGTCCTTGATTTACAACCACAACTGAGCCCAAAAATATTGCTAAGCCAGATATTTGTTAAGTGAGTTAACTTAACAAATCTTACAACCTTTCTTGCCACAGTTGTTAAAAGTGAATCACTGCGATTGTTTAGTTAGTAACATGGTTGTTAAGTGAATCTGGCTTCTGCATTGACTATGCTTTTCAGAAGGTCGCAAAAGGTGATCACATGACCCTGTGACATTGCAACCAGGGGTGAAATCCAGCAGGTTCTGGAGAACCAGCAGCAGAAATTTTGAGTAGTTCGGAGAACCGGCAAATACCACCTCTGGCTGGCCCTAGAGTGGGGTGAGAATGGAGATTTTGCAGTATCCCTCCCCTGGAGTGGGGAGGGATTGGAGATTTTGCAGTATCCTTCTCCTGCCATGCCCACCAAGCCACGCTCACCAAGCCACACCATACCCACCAAGCCACACCACGCCCACCAAGCCACATCCACAGAACCGATAGTAAAAAAATTTGGATTTCACCACTGATAAGTGAGTTGTCAAGTGTCTGAATTTTGATCACGTGACCACGAGGATGCTGTAACGATCACAAGCATGAAAAATTGTCATAAGTCACTTTTTTCAGTGCCTTTGTAACTTTGAACGGTCACTAAATGAACTGTTGTAAATCAAGGACTACCTGTAATCCAACATTCACTTGTGCATGGCATTTCCTCCATGTGCTTCACTCCTGTAGATGGACTCCAAATCTGCTCTAAAGTGCTGTCCAAACTTCTAAATTCAAGGTAGGGGGGAATATGCATTTAGTCACAAGATGGAAAAGGAATCCAATTTACAGTATTTTTTGGAGTATAAGACACACCTTTCCTCCCCCTAAAAGGGGTGAAAGTTTAGGTGTGTCTTATACACCAAATGTAGCCCCACCCACTCACTGGCCCCCATCCTTTGGCCTCTGCCTCCCAGCAGTTACCTCCTTGCAACAAGCAGCAATAAGAAACAGCTCCTTTCAGCTTCAGAACAGCCTAATTAGCACAAGTTGATTGGATCCGCCTCCCGACTCTCAGCTGTTTTGCTCTCAGCTGTTTTGTGCGGGCCTCTGCTGCTTGCTGCAAGGAGGTAAATTGCTGGAGCAGATTTCCTTGTGCTAATCAAGCTATGCTGAAAATGAAAATGAAAGTAAAGCAGGCTGTTGGCTGTTTGCTGTTTGCTGCAACGAGGCAAAATTGCTGGGAGGCAGAGGCAGATTTCTTTTTCTTGTTTTCCTCATCAAAAAAGGTAGGTGCGTCTTATAGTCCGATGCATCTTATACTCCGAAAAATACCGTACCTAAGAGGTCCATTTCACTGTGGGGCATCATACAAAGTATTGATTTTTGTTTCCAGGTTTCATCGAATTCATGGATGAACAAGAATAATTGGTTACAATATGGTCTATCTGTTTTACTTCTATCCCATAAGTAAGAGTTAAATATTATGCATTAAAAAAAATTAAGTCTGAACATTCAGAAAAAGGACTGCAATATCTAATAAAGAACAAAGCCTCATTCTTGTGATCTCCCTTGTTTCGTGGCTACAGCTGGAAGACCACGTCATCATATCAAAGGATGTTTTTAATCTGTTTGTACCTGTCTCTCTTGATGAGATTTGAAAGGCTAATTCAACCTTAGAAATCTTTCTAAAACATGATTTTAACCTCAATTAACTTCCCTCCCCTCTAATTTGTACATGCTGTGGCATCTATGGAACAAGATTTCATATATCCTTGTAGAACCGCACATCCTGAATATAGCTTAACCTTATTAATAGTGCCCAGACTATTTGTGCAGCTAGTCAGATGTCATCAAACCATAGTCAACTCTTGGTAGATGGATAGGGAAATCATTGCCATCCTAAACCCAACACCTTTAAAAAATGATCATATCTCATGATGGACCTCAATGAATCGTAAAGCAATAATATTTTAGAAAGATATAGAGGCAAGGAATCCATTAGGAAAAGTGCATGCTCTCCATATAGATATGTATATTTATAACGGAAGTCAAGACAAGGAGAAAGAAGCAATCAATAAGAAGTCTAGTCTTCTCAGGATAATACTCTTTCTTATCTCAAATATTGCATCGGTGAAGAATGGAGAAACCATTCACGGAAGAACAGCAGGTTAGCACTCTATTAATTTGCAATCAATAAACCACTCTAGTATCATGCACTTCCATTTAGATTTCCGTCTCCTGTTTCTATTTCTGGTTACCTGTCAGATTATTTAGAAGAAGATACAATTAATTTAGAGCTTTCCTAGATGTGATGGGGTAGGAACCTCTCCTTTCCCTTTCCTTTGTTCATTGTAGCTTTATGTTAATATTATGTGTTGTCTTTAAGCCCTGAATAAAATGATTCAGATACTAATGAATGAACACATTATTTACTCAGTTTATGATGGTAGGGAACAGTAATTAGTCTGAATAGTAGACGATTGGCAAAATGTATTCTGCCTACTTCTTTATTTTGCCAAGGAATCATATGAAAGCAGGAATTATAAGTGCATATATTGGCTATGTATATGATTTAGGTCCTTGTTAAATTAACATCGCAATGTCTACAGGTAGTTCTCGACTTACGATCACAGATTGATTCATGTTGTTAAGTGAAACATTTGTTAAGTGAGTTTTGTCCCATTTTATGACCTTTTTGCCATACTTGTTAAGTGAATCACTGCAACTGTTAAATTATTAAAATAGTTGTTAAGTGAACCTGACTTCTCCATTGACTTTATTTGTCAGAAGGTCGCAAGAGGTGATCACTTGACCCTGGGATGCTGCAATCTTCATAAATATGAAGTCACTTGCCAACCATCCAAATTTTGATCACGTGACCATGGGGGTGCTTCAGTGATCGCAAGTGTGAAAAACGGTCATTAGTCACTTTTTCGGTGCTGTTGTAACTTGAAATGGTCACTAAATGAACTGCTGTAAGTCAAGGATTACTTGTATTTGTAAAGTGGGAACAACAGTAATATATGACTTATTATTATAATAGTTATTAAAAGTGTTAGAAAAAGATCCTAAAAATCAGATTCAAGTCCACCCTCAGAATGGAAATTCACTGGTTGATTTTAGGTCAGTCACCTTCTCCCTAGTATTATTGATATAGGGAAACTTCATAACAAGAATATTATAGCTGCCTACAAGAAAGGCAGAGTATAAATTTAATCATATAAATGAATAAATATGGAATCAAACATGGTATTTGTGTAATTATAAAATGGAGCGAGTAACCTGAGACCCTACAGCCAATGAATCCCACTTTTTATGTTGCTTAACTACAGAACTTACACAAATTGTATTATAAATCATAAAACATGGATCTTAAAACAGAAACCTCACATGTTCTGGTCTCTCTCTGTTACCCACACATACACACAAATCCAGAATTTCTCTGAAAACCCTGATGCTGCCGATGTTAATGATGTCAGCACTGTATCTAGTCCTCAGCTCCACCCACATAGGAAAGATGGACCCAAACACCATAAGACTGTGCATCCTTGTTGGGAAGCACTGAACATTTGAAATAAAAATGTATGTGCTAATAAATCATCTGCCAGAAAACTCTGACATGCCTCTTTATATGTAAAATGTGGCTTGAGATGAAGAGACATGCTGCACTTTTATACTGGGTATACAAAGAAGAAAACCACACGATAGACTTGAGCCTAGAGAGATTCTGGCTAGGGAATTCTGGGAGTTGGAGTCCACACCTCTTAAAATTGCTGCATTTAAGAAACACTGCCATAGATCATTAATTTTGAAGATAGTAGAGTCTGTTTTTCTGGAAGTAGCAAGACAAACACTTTATTCCTTCACAGTAGACAATGTGTGATGGAATTAACTGTAAACTCTGTTCAGCCCACTTCTATTCATGGCTCTCGGTAAGTAATCCTCATATTTATCACCAAGGCTTCTTCTATAGAAAGATTCTTTTCCTGTGATTAAAAGAGCTCTATTTTATGGTTCTGTTGAAATATCCTTCCTTGGCAGAGCCAGTAGAATGCAATATTTGCATTAAGAGTATTTGCCCATGGGCTTTCATTTTTTAATAAATATATTCAAGGACCTTTTTTCATATATATATATATATATATCGGTACAACTCACAGAATTGTGCTCATAAGCGAATATGTATATTATTTTTTTTCAGTGTCTAGATGCTGCTTTAACCTTAATTATAAGCTGGATGCCTGTTGTACTGAGCTTTATAGATACATAGGATTTTCATATCATAGAAATGTCAAGTGCATGAACAATTGAATAATTTGATATAATTCTGATTAAAAAAAACAAAAACAAAATGTAAATGAAGCATTTAGCACCCAGTTCAGCAAAGTGGACATTTTATTTTCAAAATAATAACAATACCAAATCTATTTAAATGTTCCTTTTCCTTTGATGACTAAGTATCCATTTCTATCTCTGTTAAAACTTTTAATTTCCACTGGTATCTTTCCTCCTGTATCTTACACCCATCAATCTGCTTCAGAAGATTCGTTGCCAACTTCTTCCCATTCAGTCCTATTCAGTTCAGTCCCCCCATCTGTGTACTCTGGAACAGAGGTTCTCAACCTTTTTTTTTTGTTCATGACCCCTTTCTGAGCCTCATTGACCTCTGTGACACCCTCCCCCCCCTTATAGTCCCTAATAATGTTAGCTGAGGGGAAAAAGGCTACTTTACCATCTGCACTGTTTATTAATCTAAACTGTATCATATAAAGATTGTGGCCTCCTATAAATGGCCTCTGGGGGGGGGGCATATGGCTCATCTTGAGAATCACTGCTCTAGAATATGTTTGGCAGACAAATGAACAGTAATGTGGAACAGAAAAGTTAGAGGGTTTCCTACATATATTTCACTGGCTAAATTTTCTGTATAGCCTGTTTGATAAAAATCACACCCCCAAACAGATTCTTAACATTTTTCCCATCCGAGACATGGCTAAGCAGTCTCCACTGGGTAAGGAGAATATATGAACCAAGTCGCCTTCAAGAATCTACACCGTCAGCATAACGTGATTACAACTGATTAGAAAGCTCAAACGGAATTAGTTTACTGCCAGAATGATGAGGTGAATCATCAATTGGCCATTAAAACCTCTGTTAAAAATATTTTTTAATCTCACCATATAATTCTTGCTCATGCAATTATCCAGGCATTTTACACACACATGCCATACTTGTCTGTATGTGAGGGTGAGACAATCTGCACTGCTCAACTGTAAGGTCAGTTCCATATACTGTTGAGATGTACAAATTATGAGAAGGCCCCCAAAGGTTAAGGATGTGTTCATCATTACGTTAAACATCTTAGGCCGATATGCAGAGAGTTTCTCTTTTTTTGCTTGATGGAGAACTCAGATAAAGAAAAGCTTAAGTGCATTGTGTTCTAACCAATTTCTTTAGCAGCTCTGAGCTTCAGAGGAAGACCCTGGGGATTGATACATTTGATGTACCCAAGGGCCCTCATTAATTTATGACCAGATTGGTGGTACCAGATGGGAAGTCATTGTGATTCAGAATTTCAAGAAGAAAGGAAAGGTGCATAGTTCTGTCCCTGTGTATATTTTTGAACAGATTCTTTTGGATGCATTCATACACCCCACATGAGGTTGCCCCTTTGCTCCAGTTCTTATTGTCAAAACACTATATATATGCTAATCTGTTGATGTCAAGAAAAGCTGGAGAGATTGCTAGAATATCTGGATGCAATCACTTTACCACATTATAATTCTGTAAGATATAATTATGTATATATAAGAGCCGCGGTGGCGCAGTGGATAGAATACAGTACTGCAGGCTACTTCTGTTGATCACCAGTTGCCAGCAGTTTGGCAGTTTGGGACTCACTGGCTCAAGGTTGACTCAGCCTTCCATCCTTCCGAGGTGGGTAAAACGAGGACCCAGATTGTTGGGGACAATATGCTGACTCTTTAAACTGCTTAGAGAGGGCTGTAAAGCACTGTGAAGTGGTATATAAGTCTAAGCTCTATTGCTATGTGCTTTTAGAATAGCTTTTATATATATTCCATGTGGGACAAAGGATCTTTTTCCCCCCCAGATGACTCCATGAGACTGAACATGATGTTTCCAACTACAGTATAATATGACTTTTCTTTGTATTCTATGCCTGGAGCAGGGGTGTTACTTAATTGGGGAGGGGAGGTGGGGAGGGGAAAGCAGCCAATAATTTCCATTTCATCTGAGACATTGCCCCTTCTCAATGAAGTCTAAAACAGCTGAAGGATCCCAGTTAATGTACTTCCAATGAATTCTTGCTAAATATTCAGCATTATAGATTCTGAGAAGATCTCTCCAATTCATGAAATAGCAACCGCTTTTGGGTTAAGCTATTGAAAAATTCAAATAATTGAGGAATGTTAATATATCTTTTTCTCTGGTACATTGTGGCATGTTATGAGTCTTCCAAATTCTTGCAGATCTTCCAGTCTTGATATTAGTGGTCTTGTAATTGCAAACAATTATGATATACACTGTCTCATTGTATCAGTGGATCAGAATTGGTTCTTCTATGAAGCAAAGTTTATATAGGCAAGATTATTAGATTCCTAAGAGTCAAGAGTGAAGAAAATTTAAGGCATAAACAATCTTTAGAAACAAAATGGATGTTGTTAGTAAGTCGCTTCATCCCTAGGAACTCAGTGAAAGTACTCAGATATTTACCATTGATATGAGTCTTAGCAATTGCAGTGTTTTTTTCTCCATATTACTTTTTTCTTGCAGTATTCCTTAAAAATTTTTTTCTCCAAATTTATTATTCTGCTCAGCCAGATACATTAAGTAGGTTTTCCTGTAAGAAATAATACTTCTTCACACAATCAGGAAAAAAACTCTCCTTCATTAATATCAAAGTTAAAACTCTATTTAAGTTGTAGATGTTCATTTTGTTTGCTAAGAGAAATTAAAATAAGGCAAAGTCAAAAGAGATTTTAAAAATGAGCTAACAATTTATGTTTTGAAACATGGATTTAATTATATCAGCCTTCATCTCCCAAGGAATTAACATCTTTCATTTTTGCAAATGGTTGGTTCTTCTATAGTTCCAAGTTATCTGACATGTTTCCTTGTTTCAGTATATTAGAGATAAACTAAGTAAAATATTGTTCATGTTACAATACGCTTCTTTTGCTGTCGTTTCAAAGAGTGTATTGTGATTTTGGTCTTATCTCTACTTTAGAGAGTGATGTTTTTATATGATTAAGATTGTATAAACTGTTTATAGGGTTTGTTTTGCAGTAACCTTGGTAAAGGAACTTTCTGAAATATATCGGGGCTTCTATATAATAACTTCTTTTTGGCTAGCATTGAGGTATTCTCCCACCCTCTTTTTTAATTTATTTATTTATTTTTTGCCTGTTTTTCTTCTTCCCCTTGGATGGAAATGTGAGCAATTACATACAATTCCAGGGAGAATGGGAGAATCTCCTTATAGTTTATAGAGATAGGCTTTTAGCAGAGGTGATGGGCCCTGCTTCTCATTTCATTGGTGAGTTCATTGGTGCACTTAGGTGTGAAAATGAGTGGGTTTGACAGTGAATACATATGGAGGACAATCCATTGTTCTCAATGCAGACGGGTGCATAGATTATCTGGGCATATAGAATCTGCTGAAAATCTACCTGGATGCCAAATAAAATTGCAAAGTTCACTGCAACTATGTAGTTAATCTTGTGTATTTTATTTCTGCATACCTGCCAGAAATTAGAATACACATTTGAATTCTCTAATTGGAACCTGTAGCATCGGCATGGGGAATATTGAGTAAGACACAGCAGTAATTGCAATTAAATACAGTAATGGCTCAGTAAGGCTGCCTGAGATGGCAAAACTAGTTAAAATGCATAACTAATTGGAAGCAAGAAGAGACAACATTTTGTGGTAGAGAATGCAAGCAGATACTGTTTCTTTCCAAATGATAGGCGGTTAAGATTGGGTTCAAATGATATTTTCTTCCTCCCATTATTCATGAGCAAATTTGCCAGTTCTGGAGCAAAATGACTTCAGAGTTCCCTATATACAGTAAGCAGTGAGTTGGCACATACTTTTGTTTAAATTCATCTCCAGCATAGGAAACAAAGCAGGTAAGTTGAGAGATAGCTAACAACTCTATCCAGAATAACAGAATACCAGAATTAGAAGGGACCCTGGAGGTCTTCTAGTCCTGCTCAAGCGAGAAACCTTATACCATTTTTTAAAATTTAAAATTAGATTTATATGCCGCCCTTCTCAGGAGACTCAGGGCGGCTTACAATGCGTTAAGCAATTTCAGACAAAGGTTGTCCAATCTCTTCTTAAAAACCTTCAGTGTTGAAGAACCAGGGGTGGGCTGCTGGGGATTTGCAGGGTACAGGAAAAACTCTAACTAAGATTCTGTGCAGTTCAGAGAACCCCCAAATCCTACTCCTGGCTGGCCCTGCCCACCCACCCCTCCCAGGAGTCCCCACACAGCCTGTTTTGGATGCAGGTAAGTGCAGGGCGTGCACAGAAGCTTGGGGAAGGCAAAAACCAGGCCTACTAAAAGTTCGGGAATATTGGGGGAGGCCGTTTTTGCCTCCAGAGCCTGGGAAGGGCAAAAACACCCCCCCCCAGGTGCAGGAGGCTGATTAGGCCACGCCCACTATGGCCACTCCCACCCAGCAACCGGGCAGAAAACCTCTTGGTAAAATTTTTGAAGCCTACCCCTGTGGAGAACCCACAACTTCCGGAGACAAGTAGTTCAAATCATTGAATGAAAATCTTTGAGTTACAGTAAATCATAATCTTTTACTTTATGTTACTTGAGATGATGCGTTTTTCTTCATGATACAGCATATTCTGGTTCTTAGAATGGTGTAAAGAAGTCAAATTCCATTTTTTTTTTTTTTTTTTGCCCCAGAACATTTTGTCTTCTCCAATAGACAAACTCAGCCCTCTGGTCATTTTAACATCAGGGGAGTTCACAAAATTTTCAGGGATGGCAGATTTTTCTACATTTTTCAGAAATGGCCTCTATATCATTTTCATCCCATCCTCTATGGCCGGGGAATTCTGGGAGCTGAAGTCCGCCAGGCTTAATGTTGCCAAGGTTGGAGACCCCTGCTCTATGGTGTTCATACATTCAGTTGTTCATTCAATTGGATGAATAACTACAGGTAAAGTAAAGATTTACCTGTAGTTATTCAGGTAAAGATTAGTATTAGTAAAGATTATTATATTTTGAGTAGGATTTCATGCCTATAATTATACAAAAAAAGAAACAAGAAAAAAACCCAAAAGAAATATTAGAAAAGGATATAAAGGAAAAATAGCTCTCTCTCTATATATATATAATTTATAAGAGTTTTTCATATACATTTATCTGCATGTAAAGTTTTAAAGTTTCAAGAAAGAATGTCTAAATTACATTTATAATACCTAACCAATGTATGTGGCCAACTGATTCATAAGATACAAGCATCATCATGTCTTCAATTCACTGAGTAATTGGGGACATAAATCTGTCTTTCCTATGCTGGAGGACTAACCTCTTAGCAATAAGAATGGCACAGAAAATGCATCTGTTTATTTCCATGAAACAGGCTTGCAGTTCAAAAGAATATGGACAGCCCAAATTATTAAGCCTCTTCCCAAGTCAATGTGATTTGTTAATTACTTCTTCCCAGAATAATAACAATGTAGTTTAATGAAGCATTTATTCTCATTCTGTCTTCTATAATACAGTGGTTTACTCTTTCTTTTTCTGTGGGAATGCAATGAAATTCAGTGAATCCAAAATGTTAGGTTCTGTTCAGTAAGCTGTAGTCTAAGGCCTATTGATTTATTTTTCCAGATACAGATGTTAAAATGGTTTCACACTGTTTAAACAAACTAGGACTTTCAGTTCCCTGCTCCATTCGGTCTTTAAAATCTGCATATGAAATTGATTTTGCCAACAGGCATTTACAAAGTGTAATTGTGGGCTATTTGGTCTCATAAGATTTAATTACCGGATCTAATTACGTATGGGTGCTACTGGTGCAAATCGAGAATTCAATAAATGTAGCTGTAGATACTGTCAGTTTTTGGCAACAAAGGAAGGGTATTTATTCTTTAGTACAGGAAATAATAAAATATCTCATTATACGTACTTTCTAGCAAATATGACTTACCTTGTAGACTTAGTACAACTCTATTATATTATTCCCATGATCTTTTTTCTCATGCCATCAACTAAATACACTATGTATGTATTTTCCAAATGGGCACAGGAAGAAGAATTTATATTAAGTGAAGCTATCCAAAATTCAATACTAATCAAACAATAAATATAATAGGATAATTCATAATTCATTTGGGCACATCTTGTCCAATTGAACTCTAAAATTAGAGTTGGTATTAGGGTGTTCTGATTAGAAAATAACAAAAATTAAATATAAGAGCTTGAGCGTGCCTCAGAACAAGAACTCTTATTTTAGAAATCATAGCTGGATGGATGAATTATTTTAATTGCTATTACTCAATTTGGAACATGGGAATGGGCAAACTACAATGTGATGTATAAATAAAGTATAATCATTCACATTTGATTAATCTGGATTCCTCTATATTAACAGATAGAAGGCAGCCATATTGCATCATGTTGGCAGCTAATTATTTCAACAGATCTTAATCTAAACTATTAAAGACTTTTGGACATTGCTGTGATCAGTGTTTAAATTAGAGTCTATTCTTGCATTTTAAATCTCTGGGCTATAATTCTTAAAGTGACAGCGAAAAATCTACTCAATTCAGTTTCTGGGCAGGAACAGAAATTTTAAGGAAAGAGCTTGATAATAGAACCTATGTTTGAATCATATGCCTATTTTGTTAGCTATTTTGCATGGACTAGAAAGATGTAAAAAACCAAACAAATTTCGCCATCCTATTGTATTAACTCCAGAGTAAGCGTCATTGACCTTACTGAGGCAACTGCCCATTCTCTGTGGTCTTCCACAATAGATCCTGCCATTTCTGAGACTTCCGCTTTTCATCTCAAAGCTACATGTCTAGGTCAGTCTTCCTTACCCTGATTCCATCCAGATGTGTTGTGACTATAGTTGCTAGAATTCTCTTTTCTGGCCACACAAACTTAGATGTTGATTCTTGGAAAGGAGGCATCATATTAGGGAAGCTGATCTAATTTCTTTTCACGGATTCACCTCAGGACCCCCCTCCAGATGTGAGTTTGGAGGATGAGGAGTTTGAGTTGGTAGAGGAAAGAGCGGGGCTGAACAATGGCCTGGATCAGGGCTTGGAGAGTGCTAGCCTGATGGAGCAGCATCAGCTGAGTTGATCAGATGAGCAACAGGCTAAGGCTGAGCAAGGTGAGCCACAGCTGCAGGGAGCTGGCTAGGAGACTCCAGGCAAGGACCAGGAGCAGCTGCCACCCTTAGCAATGAGACAGAGGTGATACATTGGGCAGAGAGGAGACTGGTACAACTGGTCAGCTAGATTATTCATGAAGAGGCAACCATGCCCCTTATGAAGGGTTGAATTGGCATCACCTACTTAATTCCACCCGGAGAACTTGAGTGTTGCTGGGGCAATGTACCCAGTTCCTGCTGTTGTAGTCCGCTGGCAGCCTGTGGAGCTGGCAACAGAGTGAGACAGTGAGGTGGCTGGAAGGAACATGGGCCAGTCCTGTAGTCTGGGGAAGGCTCGGATGAGGGCTCTGTGTTGGAGGCAGAGATGGGGCCAGGGTCATCTGGGAATTAGGTGCTGACTCTGGAGCCTCCAGAATCTTACGTCAACAAGGCAGAGGAACAGGAGGAGCCTGTTCCCAATGCGTGCAAGCGCAGAGCTGCCAGAAGGCAAGAACAGTTAAGACAAAAGGAGTGACTCGGGAGTAAGCTTGCAAGATTGGCCCCTCCCCTAAGACATAAAGGAGCAAAGTCATGTGAGCCTTTGCAGGAAGCAACTTTGTTTGTGTTGGTCGGTTTAAATTCTGAAGCTCTGTTTTGACTCTGTGCTCCATGTGGCCTTGCAAAACTAATTGCCAATTAGGTGTTTGGCAGCTCAAGGGAGATAAAGGTGGGTGCTTATCAGTCTTATCCCGAAGGACTGTGGCAAACTTCTGTCAGACTCTTTACAAACTATTTGTGACTCATCACAGGTTGGGAATGAACAAAATTCACAGTTGTTGAAATAAAAAGAGGGGTTTTGGGACTAATCATGTGTTTTTTACTGTCTCAGGAAGCCTAGGTCGGAACACCAGCCATGTGTACTCATGTTCTGTATCCTGGCCTGTTTTACTCGTGGACTGCTGTCCTGGAATTTGTGTGTGCCCATTGAATTTGGTTAACAAGTGACTCCTGCCGTGCTGAGCTCAGAATTCGAACCTGGATAATGGGAGTGTTTTCTGAGGACCTGTTTGGGGGATTTAAATAGACACCTGTAGAACTCTTGCTTTATGTGCATGTGTGTGAGGGGACCAGGGCAGCACATTTCTATCCAGAGTTTGCTCATTCTAGACTAAGAGGTCCTGGGGAAGATATTTCTGATATGTTCACACAAATAACACCATTTGGAAGTTGATATCAAGGCCAATGGACCATAGCTCTGATCCTAGCTGAAGACAGAATATGGGGGAGACTTTTGCTATGCTTCTACTCCCTTTATTGAATTCCCTCCTAGAGAGGTTTGACAGGCACTACATTTTGTTCCAGGCAGTAGTTTTACCACAGTTTTTATTTGGCTCTTAATTGTATTTTAATTCATATTGTTTTAGTCTTTGAATGCTTTGCCTTGCCGCTGCCTAGTTTATATAGTGTTTTTATTTTGTATTTTATAATATATTTTTATTGAAATTATATTTGTAATGTGTTTTATTGTAAATGGCTCAAAGGTTTCAGTTACAGGGGAGTTTTAAAAATGTTAATATAATATAATAGCTATTTAGGTGCAGTAGAGTAGAGTAGAGTAGAGTACCGTGATGGTGAACCAGCTGATTTTTGGGCCTTCTGAGCCCACCAGAAGTAGGGAAACAGGCTGTTTCCTGCCTCTGGAGGGGCTGGGGTGGGGTGGGGAGGCCCATTTTTCTTTCTTACCTGGTTCCAGATCCTCTCTATTTATCTGGGAAGGGCAAAAACAACCTTTCCCACTCCCTCAGAGGCCCCCCAAAGGCCTGAAACAGCCCATTTTCCAACTCCAGGTGGGACAGGAAGTGACAACTTTTTGCTGTCCCCAGCCTCCAGAGACTCCTAGAGAGGCTAGGAGGCTATCAGCAAAAAATGTCACTTCTGTCTCACTGGGAGTTGGGAAATGGGCCTTTTCAGGCCTTTGGAGGGCCTCCAAGGGAGTGGGAAAGGTTGTTTTCGCCCTTCCCAGATAAATAGAGAGGATCTGGAACCAGGTAAGAAAGAAAAACAGGCCTACCAGGCCATCACGTGCCAGGAGAAGGAGGGGGAGAGGGGGGTTGCGCACGCAAGCACAGGGCAGGGCGCATAGAATTATCGGTATGGGCACACACACACGATCCTCCCCTGCCCCCCCCTTCCTGGCAAGCAATGGCAAAAATGTTAGCTATCACTGGTATAATATATGCTAATATATATAATATAATATAATATAATATAATATAATATAATATAATATAATATAATATAATAATATAATATAATATAATATAATATAATATAATATAATATAATATAATATAATATAATATAATATAATATAATATAATATAATATAATATAATATAATATAATATAATATAATATAATATAATATAATATATCATATCATATCATATCATATCTTCAGGCACCAAGGATAGGAGAAAGAATATCATATTTTTCAGAAAATAGTTAACTATTCTAAACCAAAAATGTTGTCATTGGTATTAATGAGTATTGGACACAGTAAAATGCTACAATATGTGCCTTGATATGACCTTTGGTTTTTCTATTTATTTAGGTATAATTATTTAATTATTGTCAGTCCTTTCCAGATTCTTATCAAAACAATCCTAGCTGGTGGAGTTTTAGGGCAACCTTCCTTTCCCTCCTCTAATGTCCCCTCCCCTCTCCTCTCCTCATTCCTGTTCCTGTTCCTGTTCGTGTTCCTGTTCCTTTTCCTGTTCCTTTTCCTTTTCTCTTTCCTTTCCTTTCCCCTCCCCTCCCCTCCCCTCTCCTCTCCTCTCCTCTCCTCTCCTCTCCTTTCCTTTCCTTTCCTTCACCAAAATCCTTTTTATCAGAACTGCAGTGTCCAGGGAGATAAGGATTAACTGTTAACTTCCCAGCTAAAAACTACCCTGATCCTCCTTATATGGTTCCTGATGCTGGTAGCCTAGGGAATCAAGAGCAGATTAAAATAATAGTTTCTAATTGTGTTCTTCAGTTGCTTCACTGTATGAATAGTAAATTCCTATGAACTGTTTATAGGATTGGCTCATAAGTGATAGCATATTTACAAATGGCTCCTTACAGTGTGTTATTTGTTGTCCTGCTACTACCAAAACAGTTATACAGAATAACTGTATTCTGTGGGAAGGGACCTTGTAGGTCATCTAGTCCAACCCCCTGCTCAAGCATTATACCATTTCTGGCAAGTGGCTGTCCAGTCTCTTCTTAAAAGCTTCCAATGATGAAGCACACACAACCCTGTCTCATAAGAGCACACCCTTTTGGAGTGCACCTGAGTTTCAGTTAGCCCCATTGTTTCCTGTTTCCTGACTGCACCCCTTAGCATGAAAGACCAGTGCAAGGCACTTAGTTCCTAAACTGAAGCTGCATTCTAAGGTGTTATCTAGTAAGATTACATTGTTTGAATCTGTGGTGCTGTCATTTTTAGACCAGAATAATGGGCTGCAGCTATGGTACAGGTAAATTCAGCTGCAATTTTCTTTGTTCCTTCTCCTTTCCCACTTGGTGTCCCCTAAATCTTCTCCAATAATTTCATTAAATTTGTGGATCTGAAGACTTGGGCAGAGAAACTGATTTCTCCACAGTTTTGTTGTAACTGGCCCAGCATTCTGTGCAGAATTCACCGCAGAATTCACCATCAGAAATTCACCATTTCTTTCTCTTTTTTTTAATTGCCTATGCTTCAGAAATATTTATTTTTTCTATTTAGAATATTTTATAAATGTTCCTTCTGAAAGCTAAGATGGTGCATAATGATACATTTTAAAAAAACTAATAGTTAGGTGCAATGAAATTCCAAATCACCGAATAGCAATAGAATAAAAAAGGACCATGCCATAAAGCAGCAAAATGTCTGACTAAACTAGCTTTCAGATGGAAACAGACTAAAACATTCCTAAAAAGTTAAATCAAAGAATAAAAGATGGACCTTGATTAAATTTCTGATACATAAAACTGATCCAACTTCAGTTTGAGGGTGAAAAAAGAGAGATACCTTTCTAGAAGCCTCAATAAAGAAGCTTCCACAGATAAGAAAGTTTTATTTATTTATTTTATTTTATTTACTTATTTAATTTTTATACCGCCCTTCTCCCAAAGGACTCAGGGCGGTAAACAGTTAAAATAGCATACATATAAAATGTGAATATAAGATAATTAAACCAGTTTGGCTCATCAGTTAAGAATCTTCAGCATAAAGATTTAGAATAATTAGAAGAGATTTATGCCAGACCGGCTTGGTGAAACAGAAAGGTCTTAAGTGCACGACGGAAAGGACGAAGATCTGGGATCATTCGTATCCCTGGGGGTAACCTGTTCCAAAGAGTAGGTGCCCCCACAGAGAAGGCTCTTTCTCTGGGAACCACTAGTCGACATTGCTTTAGTAACGGCACCTGAGGAGGCCCTCCCTATGGGAGCGTGCTTGTTGGTGGGAGGTTATCGGTTGCAGAAGGTGGTCTCATAGGTACCCAGGTCCTAAGCCATGGAGCACTTTGAAGGTAAGAACCAACACCTTGAAGTGCACCCGGAAGACCACAAGAAAGTTATGCAGAGATTATTAATTTATTAAATTTATGTTTTCCCTCTCACTGAAAAAGTGATGCCGGGTGGCTTACAGACAGTAAAAAGATAAATGTAAAACATTTAAACTTTTAAACCCAGAACAGTGAGTGTGCATGCATCTGGGCCAAAACCCGGAAGAGGAGCTGCCCAGGGTGCATGTATGCGCCCAAAAATGAACTTCCGGTTTCAGCTACTGAACTTCCAGTTTCAGCCAGCTACTCTTCCGGGTTTCTGGCACGCATGTGCGCGCAACAATCAGCTGGCCAGTGCGATGCTTATGCAGGAAAATGGAAGACCAACTCTTTCAGTTTCCGGCACTGCCGCATGCAAAAAGACCAGCTGATCATTGCACGCACATGTGTGCCAGAAACCCGGAAGAGGAACAGGCGATGCTGTGCGTGCCGGGCAACATGGCTCCGCGTGTTACTTTGTGCACGTGTGTCATAGATTTGCCACCACAGACTTAGAACCAATGAGACTGAGGACTCATGGATGAGATCTTCTCAAGTCAACCACTTCCAGCAGTGAGCACCCACCCACCCCAAGCCAACTGGCAAAACCAGGTTTTGATACTCTTCCAAAAGGATGGGAGCAGTTCTCACTTCTGGTGGTTGAATAGTCCACAGGACTGGGGCAACAGTGAAAACGGCTCTTCTTCTTGACCCCACCAGCTGGAATTCCTTGGCCAACAGGATCTGCACAGGTTGTTTATGCCGGAGCAAGTAAGGCAGGCTAGTTGCATTGGGGTGAAATACCCTGGGCCTATGCCATATAGGGCCTTAAAGGCAATACTTTGAATTGGACCTAGAAGCAAACTAGTAACCAATGCACCTTGCGCAACAGTGGTATTATATGTGCCACCTTAGAGTCCCCAGGTTGTATCTTACACATCTCAGTAACTGGAGAAATTCATTCCTGACTAGACAAGACTTCATTTGACCCCATTCATTTATAATCTGATGACCATAGATCACTCAGAGATTGATGATGCTCTGACTTGAGCTTGACAAAGCAGTATTTTCCTGGTATGACTGGTATCTGAGTAAAAGAACTACAATATTGTGGCCCAGTTAGTCTTCCTGCCACATATCCTTCATGGCTAAGGTAGTCACAAAGCAATGAATGATGTTATTGCCTTGGAGACAGCTTCTTACTGTTAATCATGTAGTTGTGCATGAATTTATGTTGTTCAAATATTAATGAGTGAAATCAAGCCAAGTCTTCTAGAAGAACAGCACAACCCTTTTTATTGCACATTTTACATTCTGCAAGCTGACCTCTGGGAGTCATGATTATCCATTTGTATTCATTTCAAAAGATTTATTTAGTTGACGGAATTACTGTGCTGTTTAAATAGACTCCTTGCTAATGCAAAAGCCTGCAACATCAAGGGCATTATCTGATTATAGCTCCATACAGGGACAGCCAAAGGTTGCAATTACATATTTCCTTCTCCTTCTTGTCCTTCATATGCCAGGATATCTTTAGAAGACATTCTGGCATATGAAGAAAGTACTAATCTGTTCCTGGTTGTTCTTAAGGAAAGAACTTCCTTATATTAGTAACAGGGAATATAAAATTTGGCCGGGGGCAGTTTTTTCCAGCTCCATGACAAGTTACACAGTTATAAATACCCTCTCATAGAAAGGTGATATTGTATTTTAAATTTTTGTGTGCTGGAAGGTAATTTTTATATTGTAGAGTCCTCATTTGTTTCCTAGGCTCTACTTTCCAACACTACCGTGTTTTCCCAAAAATAAGACCCTGTCTTATATTTTTTTGAACCCCAAAATAAGTGCTTGGCCTTATTTTCGGGGAGGTCTTATTATTTGGGGGCACGTAGAGGAAACCAGAGGAAATGGCGGGGACCGGCTACACATGCGTTTAAATATTTTCGGGAAGGGCTTATTTTCAGAGGAGGCTTATTTTAGTACATGTGCTCAAAAGTCTGATTGGGCTTATTATCAGGGGATGTTTTATTTTAGGGAAAACAGGGTGCTTATTTCAAAAACAGCTGTTTTTGAAAGGTGATTTAAACCTGTTGAAATTCGTTTGAAAAAGTTCAGCTGTGCACGTTGTTTCTTAAACATAAATTTCACAGTCTTAAAATAATCTTGAAATGTCTGAAAATAGTGTCATTCAAATAACTCAAATGGTCAGGACAGTTACAGCTGAATGAAGAAGGAGGAGGAGGAGGAGGAGGAGGAGGAGGAGGAGGAGGAGGAGGAGAGGGAAAGCAGAGCAGATATGGCTGGAGAAGGCAGGAGAAGAATGGTGATTAAGTGATTCAGATAAAAGACTAGAAGGAATGGATGGACTATGAAGTTGAGAGTTGGACAGAAAAAGGAGAGGAGAGGCAGTCAGAGGCAAGGAAGGGGAGAGTGAAAGCTGCTGAGTAATCCAGGTAGATGATCAGTGAAGAGCAGAATCTAAAACTTTTGGCTGAAAGATATATGGGAAGTGATGGTGGATAACCTCCCTTAACTAGCCTTATCTATCAGGGCTAAGGGAGGCAAGGAGAAGGGATGCATTAGGGAGTATAAAGGAGTGAGAGAATCAGAGGGTAGTGAAAATAGCTCAATCAGATTTTTCTCTACAGCAGGGAGTGTGTGTAGCGATCGAAGAATGGTAGGTATTAAAAGCTGAGAGGACAATGATGGATGTGGTGGTAACCTAGATGGGAGAACAGGGTAGAGGAACATAAGGAGAAAGAAAATGAGTGATGATGAGCCAAGTCCTCCCTTGGATCAACTGCAAAATTACCAGATAAATAAAGAAGGTGCCTCAATTATGAAACTAATAAAGGAAACTTGGATCTAGAGCTTCCTGTAACCTCTTTTAAGGCCTCTGTGGAAAATATATTCAATATTTTGGATTATAGCATTAGGGTTGAATCTTTGTGTCTTACTTTCGCAGAGTTCATGCAATCCTTGATCCAAGCAGTAGACTTCTTTAAAGTCCAGATATTACTTAATTCATTTCCTTTGTGAATAAAAGTTACAGAATAAGTCACATCTTATGCTAATTTAGAATATAATGCATTTGAGCATGTGAACTTAACCATTCCACTGTGATTTATTCCATAAACCATGGCTTGATGTGATGCATATTTTAGTCCATAGCAGCAGATAAGTCAATCATCTACTTTGATTTTAAATGTAGTAATACTAAAAAAAGAATGATTTCTATCGAGAAAGAAGGAAACATGCCTTACTGCAATTTCCATTAATCCTAATTGTCATTAGTTGGGAACGTGGCGGCTTTTAAACCACAGGAGATGAGAATAACAATTTTGTGTTATCAACCTGCATTGTTGCCTGCATCTATAAAACAGCATATTTTAACAACATGCCAGACAAATAAAGCCAAGACAGAACATTTCCATGTCATATCGATTGTGTTTAAAAGCTATCACTGCATTTTGATCACGAGCAATTTTGCCTTTCCAAAGGACAAAATATTATGTGATATTTCCATGAATTATGCATTATAGGATAAAATATAAAGTAGGGTTACTTATTTGTATGCCAAATACTAGATGATGCAGGAAAGAATTTGGAAAATAATAGATGACTGAATGACTGAATAACTCAAGGTTAGAGTTAGAAATGATAGTTTACCACCTCATTTGCCAAAGAAACTGTTATGCAAATGAAATGAAAATTGACGTTTCCTCAATAAAAGGTTGGAGTTTATTCACCCCTCTTAAAATATGTTGGTGTCATAATTATGTGACAAATTTGTAACACTAAGAAAATAAATGTAGAATCTTCAACCATGCAAAGCAATAAAAAACGGATCAATTTGCTCCAAAAACTAACCAGAGTTAGTTTATGGAGTTCCTTCTTTGTCAAAGAATGTTTTTGGTCTTGTCTTCTAATCATTTATTCCACCAAACCAACTCCAGAGGAACTAAAGCAATTTTGAGGTGGACTTGAGGCAGAGACATCATACACTACTGCTTCTAAAAATGGACTGTTATCTGATATTATAGTGGGAATAAGACAGACATCTTTACTTCAGTATGGCAAGTACTATAATGGCATGACTTTCTGGTTCCATGAATGAAGAGAGGAGTTTTCCTGCATGCAATGAAGTAAATCTAGAAGTTCATGCCATAAAAGATACATAAGACTTCGTTGATATTGATGATCAAGTGAAAATAAATAATACTAGACCCCAAACCCTTTGACTGAATTACTAGATATATATTCCACCTTTATTTTCTATAAGTCAAGCAACATTACTTAATGTTCCTTCCTCCAGTTTTTCCTCATAACAATGGCCCTCTGAAGTGGGTAGGGCTAAGAGTGACTGGCATCAAGAAGCCTTTCCTGCCTATGACAGATGTAGAATTCACCAGCTCTTGGTTTCTAGGACAGCATCTGAACCACTATCCCAAACTGGCTCTCTAACAATGCATTGTTATTGCTACAACATCTATAGCTGTTTGAGATTAGATTGCAACACCTTGCAAATAGGAATAAATCCCTTTCAATTTCTGAATAAATCCTACAAAAGGTTGGCTCTGTATATTATTGCCATTTTGTTTAATGTAATCAATGCACATTGTGTAATATCTTAACCAGACTGGATCTTACTTCATCATCCTGTTTATTGTGACAATTAAGGGATGCTGCCTTGAATAGCTTTGTGGTATTTCTAGAGATTTTAGTAAATAAGAACAGTTGTCAGAGCTTACCATGGGCTCCTGTGATCTGGAGGCTTAATGTGAAAGAGAGAGAGAGAGAGAGAGAGAGACAATTTGATGACTGCCCACCTCACTCATCATCCAAGAATTTGTCTTTGCTTTGTGACTTGTTCCAGCTTCTGACAGGGGAAGGAGAATTATAAGCCTTTGGTAGCAGACTGGGTGGGGTGGGGGGGAGGGGGAGGCCTCTGTCATTGAAAAGTATATTCAGTGACTCTGTTTCATTTTTTAAAAATGCAGCTCTTGGTTTCTGATGGAGCTATCATTTTGCCTGAACAATTAATTTCAACACAAGGCTTCTTTTCAAAAAAGAAAAAAAAATACAAAAACTCCATTGTATGTTAAACATGGGGGAACCCAATCGGAAAATTAGGAAGAATGCAAATCTTTGTTAAATTTTTAGTTCTGTGTGCAGCTTTGACAGTACTCTAATTTATTATGAATGTGAAACGAGATATCTGATCAATTCTTGTTTGTTAACTTTCATTTTTTTACTACATTGGGGTGTGGAGGGGGGAATAAAAAATATCTGAAGATATGTGCTAAGGGATAGGATGTTTATGAAGCAAGTATTAATTTAAGATTAACAAGAAAACATTGATGTATACAACTAACACATATCTCATAAAAAGGTATTTCTAAAATTTATTTTGGATTAAGGCATTCATTTGGCATGTGCCTTCATCTATAAAAATATTCTATACAGTGCCACATGTTGCATTATGCCATGTTGTGTTTAATCATCATCTGTGGTATAAGCTACAATTATCCACTTTACATATAAAATAAACCATAATATACAAACGATAATTGCAGGTTTCTCCCATCAAATTCTAGATCTGATTTAAATGGAAGGCAAAAAATAAGGTGAACTGATTTTGGAGTGAATGGCAGCACAGACTAAAAGGCAAATTTAGCATGCGTTTCAGACTACATAACTGCTACATGGATTTTAAATAGTTAAATTTGTTATATAAAATAGCACAGCTACTATATATGTTTGAGAGTGGGCCCTCCCCAAAGTACTGTAGGTTAAGCAAAAAGCTGTCTTATTTTAACCCTGAAAGGTTAGAATATAGGACAAATTTCACTGCAGCAGCATGAAAGTCCAAAAGGTGCTTTAAACATGACAAATGCTACAATAATCTGGAACATATACCTCGAAAAGAGCATAGCAACAATATCAGTTCCTGCCCAGCAAAGCCACCATCTGGGATAACACTGTTAACCTTCCTGAAGATCACCATACTAAAGGCACCTTTTCCCCCCTGATATGGACCTGATATTCATCTGGGGCATTGCTCATATGAGGAAAGGCTCTGAATCTTAACTCCTGTAGGTCAAGGGAGAGCTGAGGATGGTGTCATGGTAATTGAATGGCAAATGTCCAGTGCTAGATCACATCTGCTACATTGACAGTGTTCACAGCAATAAGGGCCATATGCTCCTCAATATAAATCAGGGATAGCAAGGGGGGAAACTTCTCAAACCTGCATTTTAGAAAATTGATCAGCACAAGTCTCAATGAGGAACTTGCTTTCCGGTCATTCTCTCTTCATCAACAGTTTCGTACAGAATAGCTTTTAAAAATACATATTCCAGGGCAGAATCTGGAACAAATCAGGTTGAATTTGTTGCATTCTATCACTTTATTCACTGATATTATTTTGAATTTGAGCACATAAAAATATAATGGTGAATGTAGCACCAATGCATGTTTTAGACATGGCCAGGAGAATCATAGATGCTCTTTGCCTGAGGGTTCAGTATCAGTCATGTGGAGAGAGAGAGAGAGAGGGAGGGAGGGAGGGAGAGAGAGAGAGAGAGAGAGAGAGAGAGAGAGAGAGAGAGGGAGGATGAGAGAGAGAGGGAGGGAGGGAGAGGGAAGAAGAAAGAGAGAGAGGGAGATGGAGGGAGAGAGGGAGGGGATTTCCTAAGCTTCAGAGGTAATGGAGCTGTATTCCTATATTTATGAAAAGCACCCTTGCTGACTATATGGATTTTTTTCATTTTGTTTCTTGACAGTATGAAATCAATTTGTTTTTGCAGTCATCTTCCCAAAATTCCTTGGGATTTCCTTCTAGTCTCTCTCATCCAAGAACTAGTTTCATCCCTGTCCCAAAGGTGCTTTTTCCAAAAGGCAACTGGCCTTTCCTGTTGTTGTTTTTTTTCCTTTGAAAATATTTTACTTCTCATCCAAGAAGCTGCTTTAGTTCTGATCGAGAATCTCCACAGACATATAATCCCAACCCTCTTTTGGTTTCTGAAGATCAAGCAAAGTTGTCTAGTGCTGCCATCTCACATATTCTTTAATATTTATTTTAAAATAAATTTCACAGAGATTCTTGACTTTTAGATCCCTAAAGGATTGAAAGCAACTTAGAGAGAAACTTTTGGGTAAATCAACCCAAGTGAGCAGTAAAGCCTGGCACAAGTTTGGGAAAAGGCTTTGACTAAAACTGTAGGTCTGTCTGTTGGAGACCAACCATCCCGGTTGGAAGGAAGAATCAGACAGGGAATTAATCTGAATTCCTTACATAGACACAAGAGATATAGAACAATAAAGTAGCTATTTTGACCTGTACACATGTGGCCCTCGTTGTTTGCGCCTGACATTGTCAGAACTCAGTTCAGCATTGAAATTGTAGGGGTCCGCTTGCCAGCTGATGGGTTTTAGCCAATGGTGGGTTTCAAATTTTTTTACTACTGGTTCTATGGGTGTGGCTTGATGGGTGTGGCATGACATGGCTTAATGGGCGTGGCTTGGTGGCCATGGCAGGGGAAGGATACTATAAAATCCCTATTCCCTCCCCACTCCAGGGGAAGATTACTGCAAAATCCCCATTTTCTCCAGATCAGTTGGGACTTGGGAGGCAGAGAATAGATGGTGGCGGGGCCAATCAGAGGTGGTATTTACCGGTTCTCTGAATTACTCAAAATTTCCGCTACTGATTCTCCAAAACTGGTCAGAATGCTGAATACTACCTCTGGTATGGTATATAAACTTGCCCCTGTAGATAGGGCTCGCAACTTGGGTGTCCTCCTGGATGCTCAGCTGTCCCTAGAAGACCATTTAACGGCTGTGACCAGGGGGGCCTTCGCACAGGTTCGCCTGGTGCGCCAGTTGCGCCCTTTCCTGGACCGAGATGACCTTCGCACAGTCATTCATGCCCTGGTTACTTCCCGCTTGGATTACTGCAATTCCCTCTACATGGGCCTGCCCTTGAGATGCACCCGGAGACTCCAGCTGATCCAGAATGCAGCCGCACGGGTTGTTACGGGAGTCCCTCATTACTCCCATATAACACCCCTCCTGCGTCAGCTGCACTGGTTACCAGTGGTTCTCCGGGTCCGCTTCAAGGTGCTGGTTCTCACCTATGAGGCCCTACATGATTTAGGTCCAGGATATTTGCAGGACCTTCTCCAGCCTGCTTCCCACCATCCTGTTCGCTCACATAGGGCCGCTCTCCTCAGGGTTCTGATGGCGAGCCAATGTCATCTAGCGGTGCCCAGGGGTAGGGTGTTCTCTGTGGGTGCTCCCACTCTCTGGAATGAATTACCTACCGAGTTCCAGATGGCTCCTGATCTCCGCTCCTTCTGTCAGGAGCTGAAGACAAGCAAATAGGCTGACTCTGATTCTGGGTTTATTATTTATCATTAATTAGTTATTTGATTTAAAGTGCGATTTTATTGTTCATGTTTCTTAACTTGTGTTCGCCGCCCTGAGTCCTTTGGGAGAAGGGCGGCATATAAATAAATAAATAAATAATAAATAATAATAATAATATAGTATTTATTTATTTATTTAATCTAAGTTTTATACTGCCCTTCTCCCAAAGGACTCAGGGCGGTGTACAGCCAATAATAAAACAGCATAGACACAAAAGTTAAAACAATTTAAAACAGGTTCAATGGTCTGGCCAAATTATTAAAACCCCAAAACTAAAATACCCATTAAAATATGCATTAAAATTCATCATTCCATCAGACCAACATGTTGGAATAGTAGAGTCATAAGGGCACTGTGAAAGGCACGAAGGTCGGGGCTCCTACGTATCTCCGAGAGCAATTCATTCCATAGGGCAGGGCTCCCACAGAGGGGGTCGCCAATCAACATAATTTGACCGACGGCACCCTAAGGAGGCCCTCTCTGTGGGAGCCAATGGGAGGCTATCGGTGTCAGCAGGCAGTCTTGTAAATATCCAGGTCCTAAGTCATGGTGGTAACCAACACCTTGAATTGCACCCAGAAGACCACCAGAAGCCAGTGCAGCTCGCTCAGGAGAGATGTTACATGGGTGCACCGTGTTGCCCCATAATCACCCGTGTGGCCACATTCTGGACCAGTTGGAGCCCTCGAGTGCTCTTCAAGGGGAGCCTCATGTAGAGAGCATTACAGTAGTTCAGACGGGAAGTGATAAGGGCATGAGTCATCGTACGCAGTATAATAGTAGATCCTAGTATTGTGACTTATAAGACGTTTACATAATAAAGACATAAACAAACCCACATTGTCAATATGATGAAGACAACTTCAATATTAACGGCCGCATTAGGCAACTCAATTACGTTCAGTATACATGAGATTGAACAGAAAATATTTTGTTTTTTTCTAAGAAAAAAAATGTCATTTTACACTGAGCAAGAATTTTTAGAACAACCATGATGAGTTTAGATTATCTTATTTAAATTCTCAGTTCCATCTAATTGGATCAGTCTAATTCATAGTAGACTTCTTTAGACTCGGCTTATATTCACACTTTTGGGAAATGGGTTTGACAATGCAAATTAAAAGAAGCACAGGTTAAGGGGAAATTAGCATTTGCTTTTCCCAAATCATCTGGAACTAAAGGAAAATCTTTTATGTCCTCTGTGACCTTGGTCTGGCTACTGTACAAGAGAGTCGGATCATATTTTATTGAATTTGGCTCCTGAAGCAAAACATACCAGGTTTAATTTGCTCCATTCTGGGCACAGCAAATATTTAGTTGTACAACTACATTAAATAATTTAAGTAAACGAAGGGTAATGTTTGATACTGATCTGCAAACAAGTACATTTTAGTGACTCAAGGGGGAAGATATTTTTGAAAGGAAAGTCTTAAATGATTTGCTTTTCAGACACTTCTCTTGCTTGTCATCAGATATCACATCCCCTTTCTTACTATATTCACTGTCTGTTAGTTATTGTATGTAACTAATATAAACCAAACACTGGCAGAAGAAAAGCCTTTTCACAATTAAAAGATAATGCTGTCAAAGTTTGGCTTTGTTTAAATTTGGCAGCCAAATTCAGTGCTGAAATGCATTCTCTTCGTGTCCTAGACAGATTTCCAAAAGGAAAAAAAAAAAAAACTTCTATAAAATCCAGCCAGAACTGGTGAACAGTGTTTGTGGGCAAATAAGATCTCCACCTTTAGCACATTTAGGGATCACAGTTCATTTAAATCTTTCGTCTTTTTTAGTATGAAATAATTCCTAAATAGAAAAAGGCCATCAAATGATATTTATCATGCCTCTAGAAAGATTGCAATCTAACTAAGTATGCATTTTGGTAGGTAAATTCCTTTTCTTATTTTTGTAGCCATTAAGTGGTATGCCAGTTGCTAAAGTTTAACCATTATCCCATGCAAATATTTATAATTAATTAACTTGAAACCATATATGCTTGTTTTGCAACACAATTCCACAATTCTAGGGCAGGAAATTGGTAGGAAAACATCTGATTTCTAATCCTCCATATTTCCTTATACCAAATTATTGTTAGGTGCAAGTATTTAATACCTGAACTGAAGCTGTGTGATGAGCGAAAATCCTAGACTGAGTTTCAACTGGGCAGAGCAAAAAACAGACACTATTTTGCATATAAATATTGTGGTGTTGGAACTAGCACTTTAACTTATATGCCGCTCTGCGGTCCTTTACAGTACTCTCTTGGAGGTTTACAATGTCAGCATTTTGACTCCAACAATCTGGGCCCTCGTTTTAATGACCTCGGAAGGATGGAAGGCTGAGTCAATCTGGAGCCCAGTCAGAATCAAACTTCTGGCTGTGGGCAGAGTCAGCCTGTAATACTGCATGCCATCAGGACTCTGGGGTTAAGTGAAGGTAAGAATCTTTAGCTGAAATGAAAAATTCTTAAGTTTCAGCACCCTGGTCAGTTGATAGAGCTTGGGAAGAAAGGTTCCAATTACAGTCATCTAATTTGAACTGACAAAGAACTGTTCTCTAATGCCAATTCTATATTGTTGCATTTCTAAGTATTGTCGTATGTGTGAGTATTTATTTCCTGTCATGATATAAATTTAAAGTTAGACTGTTTATCATAAGCAGGCTGTGGAAATATTGTAATGCAGTATTCTGTTTTCTTTCCCTAAAATTATTCTCAGAAAATATTTGAAATTAACGAGAATGTAAAAAATAGTAAGAAATAATAATAACAACATATTGACCCCTAGTCAAATGAATAAACACCTTTGTTTCCTAATTTTGTTTCTGCAACCAAGGCTAAATATTTTGATATTACAATAGAAACCAACCTCACTCACATAAAATGCTATGGCTATGGATAATCTTGCTACAGTCAACATTTGTAACAAGATTTTTCTGCAAATGTTCTATGCCCACCCATGCCTACAAATCCAATTTGACCAGTTGAATATTTTAAAAGTTTATGAAGTAAGAGAGAAAATAGGAAAGGGAAAAGTGCTACTATGAAATCTCTTAATAAAAATTGTTATTTGGAATGTTATATCAGGGATCACGCTGAAAATTTACCTCTGGACAACAAAATGAATGGACAATTTAAACAGATGATTATGGCAGTAAATAAATCTTTCCAGATTCTACTGTTGATGTTTCACAAAAAAAGTAGACAATAGCTTTGTAAATTATTTGCATGTTTTATGGCCAACTTGCAATAGGCCCCCTGTAGCTGAAGTCTTCCTGTTATTAATGGCAACCGAAGCCCTTTTGACCTTTTCAATGTATCATCCAAGGTAGTAATGGTCATCTGGCTATCATCATTTGCTGGGACTCCATCTGGACAACCAGCTGGCTGCCAGACATATGGAAGAAACTGACATGGTCTCAGCTTCACAATGGCAGCCTAGCTAGAATCACCAGATGCATTGACAGTTGTGCCCAGTTAGATCTACGAAGTCTGAAAGCTAGTTCAGTGGTCTTTGTTTCGTGCTTGAATGGGATGTTTGTCGCATGCTAGGTAGAACAGAATGTATTCTTTTCCCTGAATTCAACATACGTCATATTTTCAAAACCACTCTACACCTACAGTGATTTTTCAAAGCACTCTTTCCAAAGATTCCATATCTTGAATTCTTAAACATTTTTAAACTCTTGGGCTTATAATCAAATTAAGTAAACTTGAAAAAGTATCACATTAAATATGATGGATTCTAATAGAGCCTCGATGTTCTAGCCCCCCCCCCCAAATAAATATGAACTTTTAGAAGAAATACTACAGATTACTTAGAACTAGAGGGGGCATCAGAAGCAAAAGCAATAAGTTGTGAACCAAGTTTATAGAAAATCCATGCGTAATAATTAATATATTTCTCCCTTTCATTAGATTTGCTCCTATGTCAGGAGGTGTGTATTTGAATGCAGCAGGAGCATGCATAAATATTGCTTCTATGTTTAATATATGGGCACATAGATGCCAATTTTTTTTTAATCTTTAGGATTAACAGCTACAGTCACTTATTTTTCCAGACAATTGATGGTACCTTATTCAGCTGTATGTCTATGAAAATTCTCAGTCATCCAGGTCATGATTGTCCCAAAGGCGCTTCTTTCAAAAAGCAACTGGCTTTGTTTTTCCTTGAAGCCATTTCATTTCTCACCCAAGAAGCTTCTTCAGTTCTGACTGTTCAGTTCATTCAGCTGTGCTGAATGTATAATGCCCAGTTGGGATGTGGTACTGATGTTAGTCACATGCAGAACCTTCACCTTCTTTTCTTGAATTTCATCATTTTATGTTTTATCAAGTTTAAGTCACTTCTGATCAAATAAAACAAATATTTATAATGTAGGGAGAAGATCAAAGAATTTTGAATACATTGAGACCTTCTGTACCTAAGACAAATTCCTTGTGTGTCTAATCACACTTAGCTAAATAAAGCTATTCTATTCTATTCTATTCTATTCTATTCTATTCTATTCTATTCTATTCTATTCTATTCTATTCCATTCCATTCCATTCCATTCCACTCCACTCCACTCCACTCCACTCCACTCCACTCCACTCCACTCCACTCCACCCTATGCTACTGTACTCTACTCTACTCTACTCTACTCTACTCTACTCTACTCTACTCTACTCTACTCTACTCTACTCTACCCTACCCTACCCTACCCTACTCTAACACCATGGTAGCACACAAGAGATCAACCGTAGGGTTGGAAGTGACCTTGGAGGTCTTCTAGTCCAACCACTGCCCAAGATAGTCCAAAATATTTTCAAGATCAAGTTTAGTTTGCTGTAGTCAGCTAGCTTGAGAATCTTAAAAAATAGCAAATGCATTTGATGTATTACCAATCTTTCTTGTAGTATGGCATTGTTTTATCCATCATATTTCTTAGTTAATCAGCTGCAAAAACTGCTTCTTATAATATTTATGGTCTAATGGTTAAGGCACTAGGCTAGAAACAGGAGATTGAGAGTTCTAGTCCTGCCTGAGGCATGAAAGCCTGGCTGGATGACTTGGACCAAGTAACTCTCTCTTGCAGTCCACAAAATCAGGCTTGGATGACAAGCCTATTTATTAGTCAATTCTTGTCACAACCAATGGATCATTACTCCTTGAAAAGGAGATCCTGCATTTGTGGGAAAGTCCTAGGAAGAAAAAAGTTTTATTGCTTTGTATTGTTAAATGAAGTTGTCTCAGGTTTAGCAAAAAAAGAAATAACTGCAGACTTAGAACTTGAATATAAAAATAGGTTAAGAAAGAAAAATAGTGATGGTATTTATTAAAGGGACATGGGTACAGATAATATTGCACCATCTATAAAAAATCTCTTGCTTTTAAAGGTCAGCTGTAACTATTTTATAAAAAGGAATTACTATGTGAAAACCAGTTCTTTGCTTTGGAGAAACATTTTGTTTTTTATTGGGAAAATGGAATACTAAGGGAGTGACTACACAGCTCTGAGCAACAGTTCTCAGCACAAGTTAGTATGAATCTGTTTGTGACTAGTGTTCTCCACTGTTATATGATAACTGCAGACAAAAAAGGTGCTTTTTTAAAGAAAAACCAATCCATAATGTTATTTTTATTATTTCAATGTAATTTAATGTATATTATTTCTACCTGATCCTATTTATAAATGTATTGCATGTGCATAAAGCATGCTTAATAGTTTCTTTCATGTGTGTTTAATACCATAAAATTGCTCTCTACATTTCTGTCACTGGACATCAGCTCAAATTTGTAAAATCTGCCAACTGGATTGGAAGGACACATTTATCTAAACTGTGGCTTTGTTTTGCTTTCCTACTTTTACTAGTGCGTGAATTATATGAGTAAATTCACCAGATGTGGTTATAAGCACTTGAGAGCATGAAGGTTTTTTTTTACCCCAGTGTGTACAGAAATAATTTCCGTGATAAAATAATTCTACAACAGAGTTAGATTTATATATTAAGGGATCTGTACACTAGTTTTTCCGGACTTGAAACAAAGCTATTCAAATGTAACAAAATATTTAAAAGAAGTAATTTGCAAAAGAGTTTTGTAAATGTTATATTCCAATTATACCCATTATGTAGGATCTTGGATAGTGTCTACAGTACTGAATGTTGGTTTTCCCCCCCTTTTTGCTGACCTCATTTTTTAGCTTTTCTACCCATTTTTAGCAAAGTAAGAGGAACAAAACTGATATGTAAAAAGAAACATATATATATGTGTTTGTGTTTTGTATGTTGTGTTGTGTTGGGTTGTTTTTGTAAAATAAATAAAAAACTTATTTAAAAAAAGAAACACATGGAATGGCCAAAATAAGCCTCAAATTGGTAATCTTAGCATCCAGTGATATTTCTGGCTTGATGTGGTCTAAAATCTCCTAGATTTTTTATTTTTGCTGTCCAAGATATATGGAATAGCCATCTTTTATTTGCTTTTCTAAACTGTCCAATTTTCATAGGCATGGAAGGCTATGGATAGCTTTTATTTTCTACCCTTGATATTAAAATGGCATGTAACGTCATCTTCCAATGTAACTTTCTGCTTCAGATTTCTGATAGTTAAGTTGTTGAAGAACATTCCTAGGCACACAATTCTCCAGTACCTCTTCCAGCTAGTTTTGATTTGCTTCTGGTCATTCAGTTCTTTCCATAGTTCAACAGATTGTTTTACCATGAAGTCACATCTGTTCCTTACTTTATTGCATATAACACTTGAAATCCTATTTCCTGGATGCTGTGTTATTTTTGGTATTTCAAAATTCAGATTTGAAACAGGCGTAGTCTGAACCCGGTAAAGTTTAAAAGAACTAACTATGGGTTCCATCATTGCAGGGGTGAAACGCTCCCGGTTCAGACCGGATCACCCGATCCGGTAGCAATGTCGGCGGGTGGTTCAGATAACCGTTAGCAACAATCCCTGCCCCCACCCCTCATGTCCAGCTGAGCCACACGATCATCAGAAGCTGGGGGTTTTGTTTTTTTTTTACTTTTAAAAGCATTTTTCCTACAACCTCTTCGGCCAAAAAAATGCTTTTAAAAGTTAAAAAAAAGCCTCTGATGATCTCACGGCTCACACTGGGATCGTCAGAGGCTTTTAAAAGCATTTTTTTCTGCAACCTCTTTGAGGGAAGAGGTTATAGGAAAAAAATGCTTTTAAAAGTAAAAAAAAAAGTTGGCCACGCCCACCCAGTCACATTACCACCCCCCACCAAGCCATGCCCACAGAACTGGTAGTAACAAATTTTAGATTTCACTCCTGCATCACTGTCTGCACAAATCAATCCATTGAGTTGTGTGGAACAATCTATATGGAGATGTTAACTGGACAAGCAATATTTGAGTTATATATATCATGTATTGTTGATCCTCGGCTGATTTTCTTTTTTTAATTATTTTGTGTATGGCCATCTGTTCCAGTAGAATCTAAGTTGCTTACAAAACTCAATTCATAGCGAAAACAGTTAAAAATGTCAATCCATGAAACCGAATCTACTGATGGTTTTTGCTTCTGCTTTGTCTCTGTTTTTGTGTTAAATTTTTACAGAATGCATATAGCACTTTTTGAATATCAACATAGAACTGTTGCATTTCTTCTTTGGAAGCAACTGTTGTGCATACTAATGGAACATCGGGATGGGGTTGTATAGATCAATAAGAATCATTGCCATTTTACTATTTATACCAAGAGGTAATTGATGCTGGAGTTCATTTTTGTTATAGTGACCTTTAATTAAGAGCCTCAGATAGCTCGACAGGCTAAATAGCCTGTTATTAACACCCAGCTGTCTGCAATTATGCAAGTTCGAGGCTCAAGGTTGACTCAGCCTTCCATCCTTTCTAAGGTAGGTAAATTGAAGACCCAGTTTGTGGGGGCAATAAGCTGACTTTGTATAACAAATATACAAAAGTATGAAGGCTATTGCTTAACGCATTGTAAGCCGCCCTGAGTCTCCGGAGAAGGGCGGCATATAAATCTAATTTAAAAAAGAAAAAAGAAAAAAGAAAAATGATAATTGATTAGGTTACATGTTGGAAAAACCCATGCCTCTCTTCTCTGTACAGAGGGGCCTCCTTCTCATTATGTAGAGCAGCTTTGAGGAAAGTTCAGGAGATTAGATGATGAAAAACTCTGACTTCTCCTTATTCCAAAGAGAAATTATCTGCAATTCTATCAGGAGAGGCAGAGTAATTCATTTAGATTACTCTAAATGAGTAATTTAGGGATGTGGATATAACTAAAAAGCAACAACTACCCTGGAGAATATTTAGAATCACCTTTTGCGACCTTCTGACAAGCTGTACAAGAACTCATCAGCCACATTCAGTTAACAACCATGTTACTAACTGAACAATTGCAGTGATTCACTTAACAATGGTGGCAAGAAAGGTTGTAAAATGAGGCAAAATTCACTTAACAATTGTTTCGCTTAGCAATAGAAATTTTGGGCTGAATTGTGGTTGTAACTTTAGGACTACCTGTATCCAATTTCTGAGATTCTGTTGTAGGAGGTTAGCATGCACCCCTTTCCTAGGAGAATGAAACATTTTGGGAAATATTAAAAAGGCAGAATATTATATTTCCCTGGATGAGAAATGGATAAGCATGTTTTGAAGCAGCTCCCATCTTCCTGCCCCCACCCTTTGTCAATGGGCCATTAAGGCCTGGGGCAGTCTATTCTACATAACAAAGATCTACCTCCTTCAGGCAGAGCCATAGCAGGAATTGCCAAAGATCCAACAAAGATAGGATTAGCCCTTTACACAATAGCAGCAGAAACTCATCACATGTGAGCTGGGAAGCATGTGAGCTGGGAAGCATGTGACCTGGGAAGCATGTGACCTGGGAAGCATATGTGACCATCAGCCAGCAAGGCTAGCTAAGACCCCCACCCCCTGGGAGTCTGACAACCAATCAGGATACTGTTTCAGGGCCCCAGGAAATGCAAAGCCAGAGAGAGCATAAAAACCCGAGGATTCACTGTATCTGCCCTTTTTCTGTTCAGGAACTCAAGCCATGTGATCCTGTCCACCATTAAACCATCTTTCCAAGCAGTCTCCATGTTTCCAGTGTCTTTTTCCCCACTTGGAGCAGAACCCAGGAGGATGTTTCTTCCTACACTGTAATGTAATTTTTTTGGTGGGGAGTGACTGATGGGATTCTGACAATGATTAGGGCAACCATGTAGCACAGAGCCAAACATGTTCAGACATGTTCTCAGTATTTCCATGTGCCACGCATCCCCTAATCTTTATCTCAGTGGGCTAAAAATGCAACACCCAATCGACATTTAAAATGAAAACTACTGGACTTTATTCTTGGCTTTTTCCTTTTTATGCTGTAAAGTGTCTGATTTACTTAAAATGGGCAATTTTGTAATGGAGGAAGACAGCATTTTATCTGGATGTACCATTTACATTTCTAATCATTGGCATCGGCAAGCAAACTGAGATTACACCAAAATGACAATGTAGGTGTGGTGACATCATGACGCAAACTTGACCCTTATGAATTTGCATCCAAAAAATCTATTGTAAAAATGTAAATCATGTTTTTTTTTGTGCCATGATGACATCTCAGTCCTCCCCCCCCCACCGCAGATGCCTAGGTTTTAAAAAAACAAATCAAAGCAAATGTAAATGTGTAAAAAATTATAGATGCAAAAAAGCCACGTTGATTTATCCCAAACGTATTGATTTCAGAACTCACAAAAATGAGCATAGTAATGATACATATATTTGTTTCATACTTAAATTCCTTTTTTTCCCCTATTATTTTACCTGACATGTAATCTTCTACACTAAGGATAAGATGCTGTTCACAAGATATCATGTTTTAATGGTTTGATTATGGACTGCATTTCTTAAAAATACCATCCCCTAAGCTGTTTTCTGTAACAGCGTTTCTTGATTACTGAGTTTCTCATAAAGCTCATTTACTGAAATAATTAGAGACAATTTCCTCTCATCCACTTTACCAGAATAATCTGCTTTACAAATTGCCTCTCTAAACCCATTCAGATATTAAAATCCTTATCATGAAGAAGAATTGCAGAATAAGGGCTTTTTAAATGTAATACACAAGAATGTTTTGATGAGGACTGGATAGTGTGTGCATTAATAAACTTAGTGCCTAGAAGCATCCAAGGCTGCTGACTAAAAAACTGAGGTTAAGTTTTTCAGTTAACATCCTGAATTATGGTGCTTTACATCTTGTATTAAGTGAGCAAATGACTTAGCCTGGATGTCACTTAAGCAACATACAAGGGAGTAAGGAACTATTTTGTTTGTGGTGAGGCATTTTATGCAGTGGTGGGATTCAAATAATTTAATGACTGGTTCTCTGCCCTAATGACCAGCTGGGTAAGTGTGGCTTGGTGGTCATGTGACCACATGGGCATGGCCAACTCAACATCACTCACGTCGATGGGCACTTCACCTTAGTTGTTGCAATGTAATAAGGGTTAACCAGAGAAGCAGTTTTTGTAAGCAGGGCAATAAAGGTTAGGTTAGAAACAACACCAGAATGTTTCCTTCCTGCCTTCCATACAGGATTAGCCCTGTAAAGTGGAAAAAAAGAAAATAAGATTTCTTCCAACAATCTGTTCTCCCAAATAGCTGTGAACTGGCTGAATTCCACCACTGTTTTTATGTTTTTAAATGCTAGATGTTATCACAGAAGAAGGGCAGTACTAGGGGATACTACAAAGAAGTCTTCCTTTGGCAGTAGGTCAGCATGGATTTATTTAGTGTACGGCATACAATGTTAGGGAAATGCTACACACAATGCAGTCCTGATATCCTAAATTGCTAGTTCATTCTGTTCAGCACTTGTGTGCATATCCTTGGTATACTGCAGGGGGTGAACTAGTTTATACCAGCTGACTAGCAGCATTCATTCTTCTGGGCTCCTCTATCAGGTTGCCTCGCCTCGCCTTGTGTTGCATTGCCTCCAGTCTAGTCCAGCTTCTGCTTCTTCACTCTGCACACATGAATGCAGCTAGGTTTTTTCCCACTGAAGTGGTACCCATTTATCTACTTGCAATAGTGCATGCTTTTGAACTGCTGGGTGGGCAGGAGCTGGGGAGCAAGCAGCAGGAGCTCATTCTGTCTCATGGAACCAGGCTCAAACTGCTAGAATGCAGACCATTTCTAGCCGGCAGTTCCACTATCATTAAGCCACTGTGTCACTGCATTAAAATAGTGAACGTCCTGCTCTGACAACTGCAAATACTGCTCTTGTGCAGTAGAAGGTATAAGAAGAAATATGGACGAAACAATTGAAACTCTTGATGGCAACCACCTACAAAGAAAACTTGTATAAGATGGTGTATAGATGGCATCTCCCTTCTGTCTGACTATCTAAAATGTACCCAGGACTTTCTCCAAACTATTGGAAGTGCGGGGAGATAAGTACTTATTTTCATGTATGGTGGATTTGCCCTAAGGCAATTGAATTTTGGAAATCTATACAGAGGTGGATATTAGAAATTACGGGGTATAAACTACAATTGAAACCAGAATATTATCTATTAAATATTAGGCCAGATAAGATAGGCACGAATATATGGTGTTTCAGTATATATATCACAACCACAGCAAGAATATGTTTTGCTCAACATTGGAAGGGGAAAGACCTGCCAGCTGAAGATTTGATTTTGGGGAAGATCATTGAATATGCGGAAGCTGACAGGTTAACAAAAATTTTGAGAGATCAAAAGGACTCTGTATACTTCCAATACTGGGACCAATGATATACCTGGTTGAATAATAAAATTTAAAAAGGACAAGGTTAATGTAGATTTTATTTTTTATTTGTAAATTTTGATTGAAGTTAATATACTGTGTAAAGTTCCCATCGTGATCTGTATGTGAATAATTATTTTGTTGTAATGAAATAAATAAATAAATAAATAAAAACTTTTAAAAAAAAGAAGACTATGGGGCCATACTGAGCATCTCCCCAAAGTAAGCTGTGCTCCTCATCTCAACAACAGGCACTTTGTCAACAGAGTGATGGAAAACACCTTGTGAGGTTCCTCTGACTCACTTCTCGGGGATCTGTTGTGCATTGACAAGATGAGAAACTTAAAGAAATACCAAATAAGGAAATTTAATGAGAGAGCAAACAGTTATTGAACATGCATTTGCCAGTTTATGCCAAGTGATAGGATTTGGGATAGGAAAGGATCCAGAGCTCAAAATTATTGTTGCACTTTGAAGTCCCTCAACATTGCTGAGGGAAAAAAAATGGCAACAAACCATCAAATAATGGTGGCACTCCTTTCTTCTGATAGGAATGTTATATCTCTGCCAATCTTAATTATTCGTTTACTTTCCAAAAATATCTGTCCCAGTCCCTAATTGGAAAAAGGAATGAGATGAAGCTTTCAGGTCTGCCATTTTCAATGGAATCTCCAGTCCCTAAATTAAAATTTCCAGAAGTGCTGTTCCTGGCTGCAAACTGAAAAGTGCAGGAAAATGTTCAGGAAAATCTTAGAATCAGATAGTAGAGCAGGTGACTCTTATGGAGATTTTGATTCTGGAGTATTGTGCACCTGGGAATTTTTCCAGTGCCCAACTCCTGCCAGCATTTATGAAGTAGCTGAAGTAATTATGAACAAATATTATTTAGTGATTCATAACTTAGCTGCTTGTACTATTCAGTATTATTTAAAGCTTCATTTGAAATGTTCTGAATTGTGATTCATAACTAGAGGCATAAATGAAGAGGAGATAAATTTTTGAAGTGAAACAGAAGTATTTCAGAGTGTACTCTGAATGACACTGGGGTCCTTTTTACAGCAATTTTCACTTTAAAGACCTCTCAAAATCCTTGGCATTTAGATTCAGAGAGATGATAGATGATAGCGATTGATGTTCCCAATTATAATGTATACTGGTGAAGTAAACAAAGTTCTCCAGAAACTTTTAGGTGTCATGCATTTCCTGCTTATTCATCTCCTTTGAGAAGGAAGCAACACATTGTTCTCTTCATTCCTCACAATTGCCCCATCAGAGGAAAGATAAATTCTTGAGAGTTCAGTCTATTTTTTCTCATGTGAACAGTGCTATTTTTTTTTAACTGTCTGAAAAAAAGGCAGTACAAGTTATGGACAAGAACAACCTGAAGTACAAGTTTCGGTTCTCTTAATATTGTTTGTGTGCTTGATTTGTTTTCTTTTCAAGAATTTGTTTGATTTGTTGGGGAGAAAAAAGAGAAATATGCTCTGAAAGAATCTTAAAATAGACTGTTTTCTGTGTGAAAGAAATATACCGATTTCTTTGCCTTTGGACTGATCTTTCAGGTAGAAACCCATATCATGAAGTTATCCAGGTCAGTGAGAGAGGTAATTCTTATTGTCTGGAATACTCAATAACTGAGAGATTTACTGACACGGACTCTTAAACCAAAGAGTTTCACAAGAGAGTGTTTTATAAGACATTTGCACAACTCAATTTTGTTGGTGAAGGTAGTCCAACCAGCCTACCTCCTTCTAGTTCTTAAGTGAAGTTATTTGATTCTTATCCACTAGAGTAAAATAAACATTTTTTTAATTTTCTATCCCTGTCTATAGAATATTTTTATTTATTATAGTGTGTTTCAAAACACAAGGAATTTGTCTCCATTGCATAAGCTCTCAGTGTACATACAAACAACAACATGATAGTCATACGACTATGTATATGAGGTCTTATGAAGTCTTACATGTAAAATCCTTGCAATTTTGCAAAGTGGGGAAAACTAAAAGAGAATAAAGTCATGAGAATGATTAAAATCCTCAAAATTGACACTAAAGGGGCTGATGAATACGCAGCAGATTTAACTGCAAGAGTCATGAACTACAAGACCTTCCAATGACAAACTGATCTAGGACTTCCAGAATATTAGATTTTGTGTTTAAGGAATAAGGCAAGGAACTAAATGGAAAAGCAGCCTAAGACAGCTGTTGGAATAGATAAAGCAAAGACAGCAAAAGTTTACAACCCCTTCGCACCCTTTTCTGCCTAATCAGCATTTCTTATAATGATCATGGCCTATACATGCCTTGAAAGAAATAAAAATACAGCCAAGTAACCACACTCATGTCTGATAATCATAATGTGCTTCCAGTTTACTAGCAAGTACAGAAAATAGAAGATGTAATCTGTCAGTGAAAATACTTAAGGCTGTTATTCTAGAAACATGTTTGAAAGAAGGAAAAAATCTGTCTCCTGCAAAGAAACTGTCAGATTGTTTTGCCACTGAAAATAACATTGCCACATTCAGTACATGCTATCGGATGTCTTCAGGATAAAAATGAGAAAATATAATCAAGAAAGATGCCGGAAAAGGCTCTGTTCGGTTAACTTTTAGAATGTGTCTGTGCAACCTGCACATTCATTCTTTCATATCCTCAGTCAGGGTGAGTGAATAATTTGACTAGAAGTGGTGTTGACCCCGTAAGGAAAAAGAACCACTTCACAAAATAAACCACTTCACAAACACATGGCACAACATAGGAAAACAAACAAATCAGGACAAGATTCAGCAGCCCATTTGAAAGACAAAGATCATTCCTTTGAAGACAGCGAAGTCTACATTCTGGGCAGAGGGGACTACTGGTTTGAAAGAGGGGTCAAAGTGGTCATCTATGTTAAAACTGAACAGCCCTCTCTCAACAGAGGGAAACAGATACGATACCACCTTTCTCCTGTTTACAACACAGTCCTCTCAGCAGTTCCAAGAAGGTACCACACCCATTTGCACTATTCAGATGACTCTGAGGGCACAGATAAACCTCCAAGCGGCCTCAATAACTCTCAGAAGGAGTACTAATGACCAGATGACTGCAAGGAATAAAAATCCTTCCATTCTCTACCATTCATTCAGAACTGAAGGAACTTCTTGGTTGAGGACTGAAATGTATTCAAGCAAAAACAAAGAAAATTCAGTTGCCTTTTGGGACATAAGGAAAAAGATTGATCTGAAATTGGAGCCAAGAGGTAATTTCTTTACCTCTTGTAGTACTAATCCACCCACATGGCTATCCAGGGAAGTATGTTGTAGAAGAGGAAGCAAAATCAGTAAACCTGGTGATGGAAAAGTTCTGCCATGCTACTCATGCCAATTAAGCTAAAAATGTTCCAAGAGTTGTGAAATGATTTATTCAGGTTTGATAAAAAAGAAAAAGAAAAAGAAAAAAATCAATTTAGACTTCCTAATTAAAATATGCAGCAATAGTAGTTTTACAGTTGGCTTAATCAAATCCTGTACATTATAAGGAGGCATCTCATTATTACTGTTCATCAGTTAAATGTGTTTACATCAGCCCATAGTAGATTTGAAACACTATTCTAAAGATACACTGGTGAAATTCATTATACTTAATAGAATCTAGTACAAATTAAAATTCCTTTGAACAAAATCTTTCAGTGTTATTGAAATAAATCATGAATGGGTTTCCTATTTCCTGTGTTCTCTTTAAGCAGAATAATAATTCAGGGCTGCTTTCTGTGTGATATTTTGTTCTTGGCTATAGATAGGAGAGTAGAAAAAGGCATGAAGTACACATTTGTAGAGATGGCTTCCTCCTCTATCAAAATCAATGAAATCAGCCTCTTGGAAAAAGACATGGTACTCATCCTCTATTTGTAAAGAAGAAAGGGATATTACAGTTTATTATAGTTTTTGTAGCTGATGTTATTTATTATCTACAGTTGAGTTAAGAAAAAGGAGCACAGCCATCAGACTAACATTTCTTTTCTGCTTTCCTTCACAATTGTATCTTCTCTTTTACTGCAGTTCCAAAAGAATGCAATTAACGTAATCCTTGCAAAAGATGAATCCCTATGGTCCTATGGAAAGGACACATTGTGATCATACTTTATGACTAACACTTAAATAAAATCAAATAATGTATACGAAATGTCTGTTATATGCCTCCTTTCCCAGCACTGGTTTTATCACCACAGCGCCAGACTGTGTAGCTCCAGGATTACTCAGACCCTTACTCTTGACTAAGACCCTGTGCTTGGAAGATTTTCAGCATGAGTTGCCAAATCTGAATCCCATTGTATTGTGGAATTCCTGACAATACACATGGAAAGCCTCTATTTGGGATGGGGGGTCCTTAACATGCACCAAGGTTCTCTTGGTTAGCCTCCCCTGTGTTCCTTGGGGAACTCCAAGGCAATTTAGGAATAATTGGTTTGAACTTGAGGATTTGCTGCAACTCATACCTGAATTCTCTAGCCACAGCCCTGTAGGAGAGAGGCCACTTAATTTTCTGATACAATGTGAGCTCTAGGGCAAGGTCTCTATAGTGTGGTGGGAGCACAGAGCAACTAGAGCTGACAATATTTCACTGAAACTACACTGGGTGATTATTGGAACGTGCCAGAGTGCAGAGTGCAGCAAACGTCACACTTGTTGTCTGGTGTTTTCCTTTGTCGCGCCATTCCAGAACCTGACAGCTAGTACAAGAAATGAACACAGGTTTGTGATGTCGTTATGATGTCTTCTCTGAATCCAAAATGCATGATTCACCCTATGCTACTCTTGTCCTTCTGTTTCAATTTTTAAAACAAATCCTTTACATTTCAGGATACTCATAATGATATCTAAGAAAGCCAATAGATGACAGAGTGACAGACAGACAGATGATAGCCAGATAGATAAATAGCTAGATGACAGCTAGATGATAGAGAGAGGGGGGGGAGGGGGGTGGATGGATGGGTTAGGGTTAGGGTTAGGGAGACAGAGCTGGAAATCAGTTAAGATGGCAAAAGGAGCCCCATCTTGCTCCATGTGCCCCAAAATAATAAGACCTCCTCGAAAATAAGGCCAAGCGCTTATTTTGAGGTTCAAAAAAATATAAGAGTCTTATTTTGGGGGCGGTATATATCTTTAGCAATATGTCAAAAGAACTTTCTAGAGCCACTGGAAGCAATACTGTGGGTAATTAGCATGGACACTCCCAAGGGGAGGGGCCTTTACCTATTTCAGCATTAATCCTGTTATGCATTACAGTAGCAGCTGAATAGAGACTGAAATTAGAAACTGGGTAATCTTTGCTCTGTTCTGCACAATGAAATAAATGCTTTAGTGGATGAGGACGGCATTTACAACATCTGTTACATTTAGAGCAAAAGCAAAATCAACATGCATTTTAACAGAACATCTGAACAATTTTAGAAGCATTCCCTTCCAAGATTATATACACATTTTAAAAATGTTTTGGGTTGCAAAAGGAACCCAGGCAATGAAACCATCCTCTTATGTTATTCATCTGATTCCAAAGAATAGCTTCATAGATGTCACCCTAAAAAGTTAATTGCAGACTAGGTAGTATTCAGATAAGTTTAATACACATTTGTACCATTCCGAAGTTGCTTGAAAGGTGTTTACTTCTCTGTCTTTCTTTTTCACTAATATAAGATATCACAAAATGATCTTTCTGGACAAAAGATGCTTACTGCTTTTAGGTGAAAATTGAAACAAACTTAATAAACTTTATCAGTACTTGGAAAAATATTCTAGGAACAAATTAGAAAGGTGAGATCCCTTTGCTCTCTAAAAGTCAGCTGTGAAATTTTCTGTTGTGTCTGCACAACTTGAAGCCAAGAATTATGGCATGGGATCTATTTAGATAGGTGACTCTTATGGAAAGAGAAGATGATGGAGATGGAGATGGAGATGGAGGAGGAGGAGGAGGAGGAGGAAAGGAGGAGGAGGAGGAGAAGAAGAAGAAAAAGAAGAAGAAGAAGCCTATGATTAAGAAATTATAAATTGTATTAAGCTTATTTAGCTAAATTGTCTTAATCTAATATGTTTAGATTTATAAGTATGTGAATGTTAGTGAAGTGTTAATAGTTAATTTCTTTGCAAAGGGATCTCGCCTTTAAAGAATGTTGAATATGATAAGATTAATGTTTGTCAAATAGCGGAAGTCAAGGGAGGGGGGAGGGATAGAAGGGATAGGATGGGGGGGGGGAAAGGGAGGGGGAAGGGGGGGGGTTTATATTATAAAATGTAATGTAAAACTTTTTCAATAAAAAAAAAAAAAAAAAGAAATTATAAATTGTGAGAATGCTGTTTTATTTCCCACCTGTTTTATGTATCGTATTTTCCGGCGTATAAGATGACTTTTTAACACATGAAAATCTTCTCAAAAGTCGGGTGTTGTCTTATACGCTGGGTGTTGTCTTATAAACTGGTATACGGCGTGCTGAAACTTACTTCCGAGCCAGACTGGAGAAGCTGTCCTTCTCCAGCTTCAGGGACAGGTGCCCTCTAGCTGAGCCACTGTGCGCTGCATCCTGGCCAGCCTCCTCTCCCTGCTCTCAGTTGTTTTCTCATGCCGGCAGTATCACATTGCGTACTACCGCTCAGATTGTCTTGGAGACAGGGAGGGCTGGGCAGGCAGGGAGAGCTGACCCACCCAGTCCAAGCAGGCTTTGTATGCAGTGTGCGCAGAAAATACATTGCTTGCCGTGATTGGCTGGTTATTGTATACTGGGTTGGATTGGCGATTCTGAGGGAAGGCATACTGGGTTGGATTGGCGATTCTGAGGGAAGGCATAGGAGCATCTGCACTTCAGCCAATTCTAATGTTGGAACGGTTTTATGTTTACATGTTTGATGACAAACAGCCTTATGTTTATAAGTGACAGTTTTCCTGCTAAGTACCTGCATGTCATAAGCATTTGAATTAAAATTACCATATTGAAATCAAATCTGATGTTTTTTAATTTTTATTTGGTGCGTATTGGAAGAGGGGTAGTCTTATACGGCGAGTATAGCCCAAACCCTATATTTTAACAGGAAAAGTAGGGGGCGTCTTATGCGCCCAGTCGTCTTATACGCAGGAAAATATGGTATTATATATATTTGATACATAGAATATACTAATTCTCAATTATTCAGCCAAAGCAAAATCACTGGGTATGAACATATTCGGTATTAAAACATTTAGAACTATAAGGAGTACAGGATTGATTGTGAATATTCTTAGTGAACTATGTGATATGTTAATGTGCACAATGACAGCGTGAAAACAATTGTTGCTTTCTTTTGCAACAGGGAAATCTGATAATGCTTATTTCACATTCATACTTTATTCCTAAAGAAACCAAGAGAGTGCACCACCCTATAAAAATGATTAATACGAAAAAAATGAAACGTTCAGTCGTAGCATTGAATAGGATAAATGCTAGGATGCATTCCACAGCTATAAGTCAACCAATTACTATCAAGAGATTGACAGTTTAAGGGCCAATCATGCTTCTTCAGAGAAGGAATGCTATAGCTGGAATGTTTTGAATCATCTTGCCATGGGCCATTCCTACCTTGAACTGTTTTCTTTTTTATTTTAAAGTATAAGTTGGCAGGTATGAGGAAGATGCTCTTAATATTCCATATAATCATTTTTGCTGATGTCTTCTCTGTTTCAGGGAAAATAGGATGTCAGTTTGGGAGTTAAGAAAACAAAACAAAACCCCTAAGGTTATAACACCTGCACATTCTTCCATTATCTCAAAAAATGGAGAGTCAGCTTCCTGTCTATCAAGGACTGTTAACAAGAGAATGAAGACATTTGTACTCCAGAGACCTTAGAGATAAATTAATTGCTAAAGACAACTTAAAAAAAAAAAAGATCATCCTTTCACTACACGTGCCACATCTCACAAGGGGACCATCTAATAGCATTTTATCATCTAGATAGTTGTTTCCATTGTTCATTTAATTTGTCTTTCCCTACTTTTACTACCAGAGTAAAAAGTTAGATTGAAGATAGTAAGTTGAAACTTGAGAGCAGAATTCTTCTCTTCTACTTTAACAGGATCTCTTGGCAAGCATTTATACTGTGATGCCTGAATAAAATCTGTGAAGGAGATATTCTGTTATGATGGGAGGAAAACACATATATTAATAGGAACCTTGTACATATTGGAACCTTAGATTCTGAAAAAATCAGAATCTCTTTTGTGTTGTGGCACAAAAGAGATGTGTCGTGCAATTGTCTTATTAGAGATTGAGAAGACACTTCTAACCATCTCACACATGTGAATACAGCTGAGCTTTACAATTATCCATTCTAGTGAGAACATCGGAGCCATTTTGTAAATATGTTCAAATACACATGAACACCTTTGCCACACCACAACTTTGAACTCTTAGAAGTGTTTTCCTTCTTCCAAGTAATCACCAGTTCGTCTGGATAAACAGCATCTAAAGCTAATAGATGGCAAACAGCAGACTAGCTAATTTCTGATGGAAATGGACAGTAGCAGCCAAAAGAAAAAGCAAACCGAAACAAAACCCTTAAGTTACCCTTAAGTTCTTAAGTCACCTGCCTATTGGTTTATAGCATGAGTGTCAGACTCGATCACATCACATGATGTATCATGATGCATAGCAACATTTCTTGCAGAGATGAGGTGAGTGTGGCCTGCCTGTCCGGCCCACGGGCCCCCAGTTTGACAGGTCTGGTTCATAGGTAATCCTCATTTACCAATTGCCTTGTTTAATTATTGTTCACAGTTACAGCGGTGTTGAAAAAGTAATTTTACAACCTGTAACAGTAACAGAGTTGGAAAGGACCTTGGAGGTCATCTAGTCCAACCCCCTGCTCCAGCAGGAGAACTATACTAGGGATTCGAACCGCCGAACTGCTGACCTATCTGATCGACAAGCTCAGTGACTTTGCCACTGAGCCACCTAGTCAGGTCCACCAGTCCTGTAGGAGATGAGCAGACTAAGCTGGGGGGGTGGGGAACGGGGGAGGTGGAACTAGATGTGTCATTACCTTAGAGTTATTATGCTCCCACAAATAGTCCAAGTCCAACCCCTCCTGAATTTTGTTGACACTTATTTGGCACCAATTTTGTGTTGAAATGTAGTTGACGAGGTTCTTGTTTATAGGTTTGAATAAATCTTCCGTACGGCAACTTAATGGGTAGTCCTAGTTCTTTGCAACTATGAAATCCTCACTTTTATGAGCTTCGCAGGTTTTGTAAAGCAAAGAAAAACTGAAGTAAGATCATAAGCTCAGTCAAATTTCACTTAGCAACTGCTTCGTTTAATGACTAAATTACTGGTCTCAGTTGTGGCTTCTAAGTAAGGACTACCTGGATATATTTACAGAAAATGAAGAAAAGAAGAATGGTGGTAATGAAATCCTGTCATGGCTGTATGGTATTTATGAACTAAGACATTTTCTGAAATGTATTGTGGAGAACTGTAGAGAAACTGTCAGTGTTTAAATCCTTGTGTCCTTTTCTTCGCTATTTAATCCCACACAAATTACCAAATTGCTTGTTACAGCACAAGCAATGTTCAGATCTAGTCAAGATGAACTCTCTTACTTTGTCATAGAAAAGCAAGTTAGACTGCGAATCAATCACCAACTCAATTTGACACACTTTTCAATAGCAGTTTGCACTCTGTTCGTTCTTCTTACAGGATTCATCTGTGATTTGGCTATCTTAGAAATGTAGCTTTAGATAAAACCTCCATTTGCTGAAACTATCTAAACCCATTTGAAGTTAATTGGTGCACTTTCAGCTCACAGATAGTTAGAAGAGTAGTTTAACTTCCCCAACAGCACTTTTAAAAAAAAACTCAAATGAGAAAGCAGTAACTGGATCCTATCATTTTTTTAAAAGTTGAAAATCTCATAATTATGACGATTCACTCTGATACTTTGTTTTCTCATAATAACAAGAAAGCACCTGCCTTCAGACTGTTATGACCGTTGATAGAAAATGGTTACAGAAAATGACAAGATTTAAGCTTATGATTCCGAAAGAAATTCCAATTTAAGGAGATGATTTTACACCTTTGTGTTTGAAAAGTCCCTTTAGATACCAGTCTACAACAGAATACAGCTGGAAGGAATTCCTTGATTTTGCAATTGGGAAGAATATTTTTTTCTAAGGAATTTTGAGAAACTGACTAGTTCTTGGTCAGCTCTTTCCAGCATACTTGAGTTTATTAGTTGTTACATGAACTGAACTCTAGGACAACATTTCTGAGGTCTCCTTTCCGAAGCAATCGCTTTTAAAAAAAAAGAAAATCCAGAAGAGCTGACAATTTAAAGAAAATAACCAATCTTTTTTATCTACTTATCAATAACAGTTGCTGGGAAAGACGTAAAACACTTGTAGAATCTCCTTTCAGTAATAGTAGAGCCAGTTTACTCCCTTTCTAAAATTTTATGTAGTGAGTGAACCAGAAAGGTCACCGAAAGCAGTGGAAGCGGATAACTATTTGATTTGGTGGAGTTTAAACTACCTTTGTACACCAACGATTTGTATAGTTCTTGAATAAAAGTGGGGATTTCATATGAGTGAGGCAGTCTGAAGCCTCCTGTTGAACTCTATTAACATTTCATCCCACAAGATGCTCTGCCTGTTAATGCACAATATAATAAGATAATTTGTCAGTAGATGTGTGCAGAACTTTTTATTTGACTCTTGGTGCTTTTTATTTGCATATAAAGTGGGACATTTACACTCAACAATAACTGGGCCTGAAGGAGTGATATTTAATAGGAGAATATAATTATTCCACTCAGGTCATAAACATTTTCTTTAGGGCAATGGCCAACTGTTTAAGGACAAGACTCATAATCATTCATGCAAATGACTTGAACATTACAATATGGAGCCACTACAGATTTAAAGGTGTAAAAATAAGTGCTGTGATTCAATTTTAATGCAGTATTTATCTCTTTCTTATCAACTGACCTATCAGTCACAGTCAACGAACTTTCTACTTTAAATGGATATTTAGCCTCTAAACATACATACTGTGTGTTCTGACTTTCAGGTTTGCAATAGGTATATCTGAGATAGATCTTGAGGCATATAATTTATGGACAATTCAATAGTTGCTTTTTCTCTTAATCTTATAAGGAACATGACCTGCCTAAATAAAAGGAATTTGTATAATAAGTCATTAAAAAAAAGAAAAGATTGACTCCTCAAGGATATAAGAAGTAAGCACTGAGCTTACTCAGACTATATCTAGCATCATAAAACTCTGAACAATTTCAGCTACATTGCTTAAAGTACATTATTTCTCCTTTTCTAGACAAACGCACAAAATGCAGATAATTTGGATAACTTTCTTATATACGCTTTGAAGAATAGCACTATTTATCAAATCATAGATTGGCTTCATTGGAACAAATTTGGACTGGTTGCTGAGATATGGTAATGTAAAGAAATCCACTGAATGTCTTCCTGAAAAAGGTGTATTATGTGTATGTGCAGAGAAGCAGATGAGAAGCGGACATGGCAAAACCAGATGTGGGAGGCAAAATAATGACTACTACAGTAGTGAAGTGGTAGTTAAGCATAGCATAGATAGACTAAGAAACTGTCCATTGGTTCTCTCTTCAATCTTTGAGAAACCCTAAGCTTCATGTAATCCATGGGAAATTATGTTAAAAGATAAAACCCAGCTCAATTGACTCATGGTAAAGCCAATCTTTATAACTCCTCTTATTAAAGTGGGCATAGTATTCTGGGCAACTGAAATGTCCTCCTGCAGGTTTTTGAATATTACCATATCCATCATCAGATATTATTATGATTTTTCCCCTTGTTTAACAGAGTTATAATCTGTCCAATGTAAAATGCATTGGGCTACTGCTGCAAATGATGGAAAATATTACATAAATGATTCTCTGATACATACTGTGGCAGAATTTTGGGGCCTTTAATAATGTTGATAGTAAAGTTATAGAAGTAAAGGCGGCATTTGGGCCCACCAGAAAGTTTTTGTTTATGTCACTGTAGCATGTTTTGTGTTGCTGGTTAATAGTTACTTGTTGATAAAATGTATAAACATACAGCATTTAAAAGGAAAGTATCCCAAATAGACTGCATGAAACTTTTCAGCAGTGTTAACTATGCTGTTTAGTTGTTTTAATGTTTGGTTTTCTCTTGTTGTAGATTGCTGGAAACCAAGATTGATGTTCTTAGCTCAGGGGTGTCAAACTTGTGTCATCACGGCATCGCCATTTGATGTATTGTGACTTTTCCCCCCTTCGCTTAAACTGGGTGTGGGCATGGCCAGTGTGTGATGCATCCAGCCCGCGGGCTGTGAATTTGACACCCCTGTTTTAGGTAAATTGCATGGACATTATAATTTGAAAAATCTTGTACATGGCTGTTTCTGTCATATGGGTTTGAGTTGCCCTGCAACCTTCAAACTAACAAAAGCAGCATCACATTGGTTCAAGTGTATGCATGACTTTTACATCTTGCGGAATTCCTTTATTTGAAATTGCATATTGTTGATGAGGATTCCGTTTTGCTGGTTTGTCAGTCCAGGATGACAAACATTTTCCAAACCTTGGAGCTCATTTGGTGTAGAGGCCAAGGAGCTGGGCTAGTGTCAGCCCTACAAGGGATACGGGACCAAGAAACAGACATCAGGTGTATGCAAAACTACTTTTTATTAAGATTGGCTATGGTAACATCATTTTGCATGTCTGAATGTGGTTCTTCTCCTCTCTATTTTATCTTCATGTGAATTCAGGAGCGGGGTATCTGAGATGCTTCTGAATCTCTCTCCCCCACCCCTGTTCATTGCCTGAGTAATGAATTTGTCAAAGTCATCCTCTTTATTCTCTGCAGCTAGAAATTAGGATATTGCAAATTCTAATCCACCCTTAGAGATCAAAGCTATAACTTTGGGAAACCAGGTTGTTTCTATGTTATTGTAGCACTGTAGCATTAGGATATTAGATTTTAGAATTACTTTTTCAATGATGTTTAAAAAATACCCAAAGTCTTGGAAGTTGACTACGCATAACAGAATTATACCATTCCCAATTCCACACGCTCCCTTACATTTCAGCTTTCTTGAAACAAACTTTGAATGTTGACTCTCATCTGGATCAACCCTTAAGACTCTCCTTAAAATGCAAAGCTTCTCTTCCTGACCTATGCTTGCTAACAACCCCGTGGCAGTGATTTGAGGCAGGGTTTTCAATGGCTCTTTAAAACTTTGAAGTACAGTTTTTGGGTTAGTCTCAAAGTAATTGAGGAGAGGCTTGGCCTTCCTCTAAGACATTGGTGGGCTTATCTGCTAAGGAGGAGGTGGTGGTGGAAGGTAAAGGATCTTGAGATTTCTTCAGTGCAGCTCTAACAAATAACTGCTTCAGGAAACAATGTGCAAAGCATCTTATTTTCACCCCCAAACCCAGATAACAGCTTCAGAGGGACTTTAGCATCCTTGGACATCAGGTGATAAGACAGTACTGATCAGTTCTTTCTTACCTCTTTTGATTAAACAATCTGGAACCAAAAGTTCTTTTGGAAAAGGATTCATGGCGTTTCCAGAATTCACAGGGTTTTTTTTAAAACAAATACATAAATAAAATGGAATGCAGTTTGTTGAAGTTGATGGTCTCATTTTCTTCTTGCTAAAGTGATAGAAGTTAGAAGTGCATCAGGTAGATACTTGCCACACAATATTCATGTGTTGCAGAAGAAAAATTTGTCCTACTTTGTGTGAGACTCTCTAAATGTTTAATCCCTGTATTCAGGAACTTGTTTGCAGGAGAACTCACCCACATAACAGTTAGATTACATTTTTTATTGCAGATGGGATAAAAGGCACAAACAGTCCAAAGGCTGAACACAGCAACACACACACACACACACAGCAACATTTTAGGGTGATTTTTAAGATGGCTCCCATTTTGTGGATGATGTGTTGTTACTATATTTCCTCCCTCTGTTTTGGATACTCTGTTTTTTAATTTCTTTAATAATAATTGTCCATATTTTATAATGGCGGTTTTATGTTACTGGTTTTGTATTGTGATTTTATTTTATGGTTGAACAGAGTCACTTCTAGCATGATAGGCAGCTATAACAATTCAATCAATCAATCAATCAATCAGTCAGTCAGTCAGTCAGTCAGTCAATCACATCCACACTTATAGCACATCCACACATATATTCACACTCACTCATGTCTGATCCAGGATTCAAATTCTAGACATTTTTCTCCGGCGTTTTTTGAGTCGCCTTAAATTTGGCCATTCTTTTCCTGTCCTTAAACTAAGGAGATACCTGCTCAATATTTATACAATGATCAGCTTAGCTTGAGAGTTGTTGATTCCTGACTTCAACCGTTATATGCTATCGTTTTCTTTGTACATGGTTTTCAGAGGATTGTTGAATTACAAGTACTACTTAGTACTAAAAAAGTACTAAAGTATAATTAGTTTCTATGCCTGGAAGTTGATTGGATGTGATTAATTAATGAAATGTCTTTGTAGTAATTTGATATCAAATATAAAGAATGGTGAGGAAGAATGGCTTTACAGAAATTATCCATGCAGATATTCTGTAAAATATGCTCCAGTTAATTCTGTGACTTACTTTTATAGATAGAGCAACAGCAAATCAGGAAGAAAGCTGAATGTGGTTGAACTGATGGTAAATTTAGCATGATAGCTTTTCCTGGTAGGTCTCTGCAAGTGGCATTGTCTGGACTAAGTAGAGTTGGGCTAAGTCTGTAGTTGGATATTATTGGAATATTCGGTTTGAAAAGGAAAGGAAGGGAGGGAGGGAGGGAGGGAGGGAGGGAGGGAGGGAGGGAAGGAAGGAAGGAAGGAAGGAAGGAAGGAAGGAAGGAAGGAAGGAAGGAAGGAAGGAAGGATCCAGTAGCAAGTGACATCTGAATTAATACTAGGAAAAACTATTTAGGTGTGTCCATGTAGTCACCAGGAATTAAATCTGATTTGAGAAAGGCTGTGCTTTATAATAATTGATGTCTATTGCACTATAGAATTAAATATTTTATTATAATTTATAAAATATTATAGTATTTTATAGGGTAATAGTAATAAAGTAGTTAAAAATATCAATTTCCTCTATTTTTTTTCCAGATTTACGACTAGAAAATCTATGCTTATAAATGTTTCAGTTTATTTACGGGTTATTAATTATGTTACAGCTACATGAAGAATATAACATAAAAAGCACACATCTGAATTAATAAAAAGTTCTAGCTTTTTCTGTAATTTACTATACATATATGAAGCCCAGGCTTTAGACACCTTTGGATTTATTCCATTAGAATAAACCTAACAACATATGAATAATACTGATAATAACAGATCTCCCTAAATCTAATTGCTCATGATCCTATTGTATTTTTGAATTTATTTATTTATTTATTTATTTTATTTTATTAAATTTATATGCCACCCTTCTCCCCAAGGGGACTCAGGCGGTGAACAACCAAAAATTAAAATAACACACAATATAAAAATTAAGATTACTAAAAATAGATTAAATTAATTGGCCTCCCAAATTTAAAATCCCAAGCTATGCAATTAAAAAACTAACCCATAAAACCTATTTCAGGCCAGGCCGGCTTGGTAAAATAAAAACGTCTTCAGGGCCTTGCGGAAAGTGCGGAGATCCGGGATCAATCTTATTCCAGGAGGGAGTTCATTCCAGAGGGCGGGTGCTCCCACAGAGAAGGCTCTCCCCCTGGGGGTCACCAGCTAACATTGCTTGACTGGCAGCATCCTGAGGAGGCCCTCTCTGTGGGGGCGTATTGGGTGGTGGGAGGCTATCGGTAGCAGAAGGCGGTCCCGTAAATACCTTGGCCCTAAGCCATGGAACGCTTTAAAGGTGAGAACCAACACCTTGAAGCGCACCCGGAAGACCACCAGAAGCCAGTGCAGCTCACGCAGGAGAGGTGTTATATGGGAGCGCCAGGTCGCTCCTTTAATCACCCGCGCAGCCGCATTCTGGACCAGTTGGAGCCTCTGGGTGCTTCTCAAGGGGAGCCCCATGTAGAGACCATTACAGTAGTCCAGGTGAGAAGTGACGAGAGCATGAGTGACTGTGCATAAGGAATCCTGACTCAGAAAGGGGTGTAACTGGTGTATCAGGCGAACCTGATAAAAAGCCCCCTGGCCACGGCTGTCATATGCTCTTTTAAAGACAGCCGTGTGTACAGGAGGACACCCCAAGTTGTGAGCCCCCTCTGTGGGGGTCAATGACTCACCCCCAATAGCCAGCGATGGCACTAGCTGGCTATATCGGGATGCCGGCATCCACAGCCACTCAGTCTTGGAAGGGTTGAGTCGAAGACTGTTCCTCCCCATCCAGACCCACACAGCCTCCAGACACTGGGACATCACTTCAAGGGCATTGTTGGGGTGGTTTGGGGTGGAGATGTACAGCTGGGTGTCATCAGCATACAGATGGCACTGCACTCCAAAACCACGGATGATCTCACCCAGCAGCTTCACATAAATGTTGAACAGGAGTGGCGAGAGGACCGACCCTTGTGGCACCCCACAAACAAGGCGCCTCGAGGTCGACCTCTGCCCCCCTGCCAACACAAACTGCGACCGGTCGGAGAGATAGGAGGAGAAGCACCACAAAATGGTGCCTCCCACCCCAATCCCTCTAGCTGGTGCAGCATGATACCATGGTCGATGGTATCAAAAGACGCTGAGAGATCTAATAGGACCAGAACAGAGGAGCAACCCCTGTCCCGAGCCCTCCAGAGATCATCAACCATTGCGACCAATGCCATTTCCATGCTGTACCCAGGCCTGAAGCCGGACTGGCATGGGTCTAGATAGACGGTTTCATCCAGGTACTGTGACAGCTGTTGCGCAACCACACTCTCAACAACCTTCGCAATGAAGTGAAGGTTAGAGACAGGACGATAATTAGCCATAACAGCTGGGTCCATAGAAGCCTTCTTGAGGAGGGGTCTCACCACCGCCTCTTTCAAGGCAGGCGGCAAGAAACCCTCCCCAAGAGAAGCATTTATAATCCTCTGGAGCCAGTCTCATGTAACCTCCTGGGTAGCCAGTACCAGCCAAGAGGGACATGGGTCCAATAAACATGTGGTTGTATTTAACCTCCCCAAAATCCTGTCCACGTCCTCAGGAGTCACAGGATCGAACTCATCCCAGATAACATTCTCAAGACCTGCCTCAGCCACCTCGCCAGAATCTACCCAGAGTCCAGGCCTTCCCGAATCTGAGCGATTTTATCGTGCAGATACTGTGCAAAATCCTCAGCCTGCCCTTGCAAGAGGTCTTCCCATACTCCCTGATGTAGGAGGGAGCGGGTCACTCTAAACAAGGCGGCTGGGCGATTATCTGCCGGTGCAATAAGAGCGGAAAAGTAATCACACTTTGCCGCTTTTATCACCACTAAATAGGTCTTAATGTGAGACCTAATTAGTGTTCGGTCGGATTTGGAATGACTGGCCCTCCAACCACTCTCTAGGCATCTTTTCTGGCTCTTCATCCCCCTCAGCTCCTCAGTGAACCAAGGAGCTGGGCAGGTGCGGCACCGGGTCAGAGGCCGCAAAGGCACGACACAGTCCAAAGCCCTGGTGGCTATCCTATCCCAGACGGCCACCAGACCTTCAGTCAAGTCGTGAGCCAAAGCCTCAGGAAATGGCCCAAGCTCCCTCTGGAATCTTTCCGGATCCATCAGGCACCTGGGGCGGAACCACCTAATCGGTTCCACCTCCCTGCAGTGAGGTGCAGCAGTCAGAAAGTCCAGCCTCAGGAGAGAATGGTCAGACCATGACAGGGGCTCAATAGCTATATCCCCTATATCCTGGCCATTTAACCTCTGACCAGAGACAAAAACCAAGTCCAGAGTGTGTCCTCCCATGTGAGTAGGGCCATGAATTAATTGTGTCAGGTCCATGGCTGCCATGGAAGCCGTGAACTCCCGGGCCACCTCAGACGCCTTACCGGCTGACGGCAGGTTGAAGTCCCCCATGACCACCAGTCTGGGGGTGTCATCCACCACTCCAGCAATAACGTTGAGGAGCTCAGGCAGGGCTGCTGTCATGTGGCAGGGAGGCAATTACGCGATCAGCAGGCCCACCTGCATCCCATGGCCCCACTTCACCAGGAGAGACTCACATCCGGCTATCTGTGGTACAGTGGCCTCCCTCGGATCAAGAACTTCCTTTATGACAACCACCCCCCCCCACCCCTGCCCTGGGCCCTTGGCTGATGAAATGCTCAGAAACCCGATGGGCACATTTCTACGAGGGGGACCCCCCCCTTCTTGGTCTCAGTAATACCCGCCAGGTTTGCTCACCCCTCCTGAATTAACTAGCAGATGAGGGGGGCCTTATTGACCACGGACCTGGTGTTGCACAGCATCAGCCTAAGGACTGGGCTCTGAAGCTCTGGACAACCCGGGGAACGAGAGGAGCTTTGAGGGCCGAGGCACGCCACCGCTTGAAGACAGGAGGTGTATTGTTATATTTCCTTTCTTTTTTTTTTTTTTACTTTATAAGAAAAGTGCAAATTAGACAGAAAATAAGAAGTTTTGTTTCCCAATGTGATGTTATTATTCTGAGGGCTTTCCCCCCACAAAATCATCTGGCAAATCCAAGAATGATAAATATTCATTTGGTATGATTGAACAACAGGCACAAAGCCATAATACAATCGTTCGTTTTCTTGATGAAATTGTACGATGTTAATGGTCCTGCAATTATAAATCCTTTTCTGTTCCTTGCTACGGGAAGTACACTTTACCTTTATTCAGCATCGAAAGTCTGGCATATCGATTTTGTTCAATGGGTAAGATGATTAGAAGTCTACTGAGTAACAAGCAGGTGCCACTGGTTTCCAATTGAAGTTTTCAAAAGGAGACATTCAGTAACAATGGACTTTATCATCACTGTCCCGTCTAATGCTATTTCACAACAGGGATTTCTATTTACAGCATAAAAGCAACAAAAGTAATGGAGGAGTAGACAAGGGGAAAAAAATCAATGGCTTTGCAATTGCAATCAGCAAGGTGCTTTTGTTAAGTGAAACTTATCAATATCCTGGGAAGATAATAAAAGCCGTTCTCCTCACATATCAGAAGACTAGTCTCCCATGATTTTATTGTAGGAGTAATAATGGATTTTTTTTTTTTTTGCAACCACATGCTGTTTAGAGTGATTTCTAGGCACTTAGCAAATACTTTCTTTTAATGAAATTTCGCCCCTTTTATTTTAAAAAATGCATTTGATATGAGATTTCTGAGGGGAAAAAATAGAATGCTTGTCCTATAAAACCACCACAGAATGAAACATTGAGCAGCATGACAGATTTTTTAAAAAAATGCCTATGCCAGGGGTCTCTCATGCTGGCTGAGGAATTCTGGGAGTTGAAGTCCACAAGTCTTAAAGTTGCCAAGTTTGGAGACTCCTGTTTTTTGTCTTTACAATATAGTGTCATAAACCATTACTGTCCCATGGTGAAATCATTATCTCTTCTCTGATATTCCCTTTTTATTATCTAAACCAGAGCTACTTTGATACTTGATAATTGTAAAGTGCTTGACAACTGAAAAAAAAAGCTAGATATGATTAATTCTGGTAGAAAGAATATATTTGTATCAAGAAAAAGGATATAAGAGGAGGATAGTCAATATCTATCATACAACTTAGAGATTCCAAGAGGGGGTTGCAATCTTTAGACCGAATATATCTGAGAAATGATCAGTTATGTTATACAGGTAGTCCTCGACTTACAACCATTCATTTAGTGAATGTTCAAAGTAACAAGGAGGAGCCTGCCCACAGCCTGGAGTTGAATCCTAATGGGGCTCAAGGTTGACTCAGATTTCCATCCTTCTAAGGTTAGTAAAATGAGGACCCAGATTATTATGACATTTGTATGACATAATGTATTTGTATGACATTTGTATGTCATCAGAATGTCATCATTATGACATTATGATGACATTTGTAAACTGCTTAGAGGGTGTTTTAAAGCATTATGGAATGGTATATAAGTCTAAGCGCTATTGCTATTGCTATAACAGCACTGGCAAAAAATGACTTATGACAAATTTTCAGACTATTGCAGCATCCCCGTGATCATGTGATCAAAATTTGGATACTTGGCAATAGGACCGTGTTTATGACGGTTGCAATGTCCCTGATCATGTGATCCCCTTTTGCAATCTTCTGACAAGCAAAGTCAGTGGGGAAGCCAGAATCATTTAACAACTGCATTACTACCAACAACTGCAGTGATTCACTTAACAACTGTGGCAAGAAAGTTCATAAAATGAGGCAAAAATCACTTAACCGTTGTCTCGCTTAAGCCATGGAAATTTTGGACTCAGTTGTGGCCAATAAGTCAAGGAAGACCTGTATAGCAACCTTTCTCAACTCTATTTACTCTCCAGATATAAAGACTGAAGCTCCCAAGATCCTCAACAATATCTACCTTGGTTGGGGAATTCTGCAGGTTGCAGACTACATATTGGAGGGTGCCCCAGATGGGGAAGGCTATATGAGTTATAAATAGAACAATGATTTAATTAGGATTAGGACAATGACTTGAGCTGTTTTTATTCTTCGTAACAACTCTGTGGGTCAAATGCCACAAAGATGTCTGACCCTCCCAATCCCCAGGTCTAAAATACAGGATTATGGCTTCTGGCCAGTCAGGTCATTTTTGTCAGTCAAAGTAGAAGGAATGACCTTGATGAAGGCATAGAGGAGCCATTAAAGGAGGCAAAATGACAATTTAGTCCTGGGAAAGGGGAAAATGTAAGAAAGAAACTCAAAGGAAACTTACCCCAATGAAGTTTGGTATAAGAAAGGTGCAGAGGAAACGTTGGGAAGCTTTCAGATTTTACAACACTACAGAAACGTATCTATAATCTTTGAGATTGCAAGGAATAACAGCCACATTTTTAAATATATTTACTTCAAAAATTTTGAAGGCTAAAATAAATGACTACATAAAAGAAAAAATAACGAAGTGAGAAAAGACATAGTGGCTGCAAGGTAAACTATCAATAAATAAACAGAGAATTTGCAATTGCTGTCCTCTTTAGAATTCATTCAGAATTCATAATTTCATTGATTAAATTATTAATTGAATATATAAAACAAAAATGATATCATCTCGAGAAATTATTGTAAATCCTATAAAACTCTCAGCTGTAATATTTATATTGATGTCACAACTATTTAAAATAAAAAAAAAACTAAATGAACTTATGAAAAGAAAAAAACAGAAAAAAAATGAAGACAGGGAGTTAATTTATAGAATGAAGTGTGGAGGATATTTTTCTTAGTTGGGATTAATAATGAGATAATAAAAGAGGGATTTTGGTTTTTTTGAATGTTACAGATAGCAGCATTTGAAGAAAGCATGTGTGTGAAGTGAAAGGGAGAGAAGCGAGGGTGGTGATTGACAACAATTGTTAAATGTAAATCTCTATTTCTTGGGGTCTGAATGTAGGCTAGTGGGTGAATTATGACATGGCCCTGACCTCAAGTAAGACTTAAAGATGGAATGTGAATCATTGGGATCCAAAGCTCCCATATTGCTAGCAGTTACAATCTACTTCTGGTTTCTGAAGGTTGAGAATTCCAATTCTCCTCTTCTAGACATCTTCTCTTGGGCTTATTTTTCACAAAGAACCAAAGAACGGTTGCAGGAACTGGGTATTTCTAGTTTAATGAAAAGAAGGACTACGGGAGACATGATAGCAATGTCCAATATCTCAGGGGTTGCCACAAAGAAGAGGGTGTTCTCCAGAACACCTGAGGGTGGGACAAGAAGCAATGGGTGGAAACTAATCAAGGAGAGAAGCAACTGAGAACTAAGGAGAAATTTCCTGACAGTTAGAACAATTAATCAGTGGAACAACTTGCCTCCAGAAGCTGTGAATGCTCCAACACTGGAAGTTTTTAAGAAGATGTTGGATAACCATTTGTCTGAGTGGTGTAGGGTTTCCTGCCTAAGCAGAGGGTTGACTAGAAGACCTCCAAGGTCCCTTCCAACTCTGTTATTTTATTCTATTCTATTATCCATTATATTGAGATACCATGTTTTCCCACAGCAAACAGGCTAGTAAAAGAGAGAGAAAAAGACCTCTAATGGAGCCAAACTTAGGATAACTTTTCAGAATCTTCAGATTTATTGTTTATTGTCTCAGCAAATCATTTTTCCAAAATCTAGTAGTTTACTGGTCCTATGTGCTTTTTTTTTTTAGCAGTCTCTTTCTTCTCTCTAAATCAAATGAACATTCCTGTCCATCATGTTCTACATACTTTTGTTGCAAACAGCAACACTTCTCTGACATATTTCATGTATTTCAATTCAGTCAACAAGTTCTGAGTACACTTTGATAAGTTTGCCTTAAGGATGCACTCCTATACTTATTATTTGGGAATTTGGGAAGTAAACCTTACTGAACCTAGTCAGCTTTATTTAGTACAGAGAAGACTTTTTTTCTTATTGACTAATGCTTAATGGAATCAATAATATGTTCACAATGTAATGCATGGATAATTAATTTAATAGTAACTAGACATCAACATCTATCACCACTCATAAGTCAATGAGGCAGGGGTGGGGGAGTAGCGGTCATTATTAAGGAGGGTCTGGGTCCGAGGGAGGCCACTGTACCTCAGATAGCCGGGTGTGAGTCCATCTTCGTGAGGTGGGGTCCTGGTGGGCAGATGGGTCTGTTAGTCACATACCTGGCTCCCTGCCACGTGGCAACGACCCTGCCCGAGCTTCTCAATGTTATAGCCGAGGTGGCGGTTGGTACCCCCAGGCTTATAGTCATGGGGGATTTCAATTTGCCATCTATCGGTGAAACATCTGAGATGGCTCGGGAGTTCATGGCTTCCATGACGGCCATGGACCTGACCCAGGTAAAAAGCCAATTAAGTTTCTAAGGGTGCTGGAAAACACTCCCCAGTCTATAAAAACTGGTTACTTCACAACAAAAATAGTCTGGTTTTACTGCCTCTTGGAATAAATAAATGTTCCTTTTTTTAAAAAAAAGTAAACATTCTGCCCTTCGATACTGCTCTTTAATGCCCTCCTATGTGACTGTGAAAGCTCACAAAGAAATTTGTTCAACTGCTTCCTAGGCTCCTCACATAATTTCACAAATGTCAAGTAATGCAGACATTTTTCTTGGTGGCTTCAGAATGCAGAATTCCCAGTCTCCCCATGATTACGGTCCAGGATTATTTATGACTCACAAGGAGAGCGAGGTATTTATTTTTATTGCTGGAAAGCTCAGGAGGCTACTTTTCAAACACAACTTTAAGAAGCATCTATAGAGGCTGGGATCTCTCTCCTTGATGCTATTCCACTCTAAATTACAAAATAGGAAGAATACACGCCATGATTTCTAATACAGGTAGTCCTCGACTTGCGACCACAATTGACCCCAAAATGTATGTTGCTAAGCGAGACAGTTGTTAAGAGCCGAGGTGGCGCAGTGGTTAGAGTGCTGTACTGCAGCTACTTCAGCTGACTGCTAGTTCAGCAGATCAGCAGATCAAATCTCACCAGCTCCAGGTTGACTCAGCCTTCCATCCTTCCGAAGTGGGTAAAATGAGGACCCAGATTGTTGGGGGCAATATGCTATTTAGTGTACTGTCAATTGTTGTAAGCCACCCAGAGTGGGCGGCATAGAAAAAGGATTAATAAAATAATAATAAAAAAGTGAATTTTTGCCCCATTTTATGACCTTTCTTGCCGCACTGGTTAAGAGAATCAGTGTGGTGGTGAAGTTAGTAACATGGCCGTTAAGTGAATCCAGCTTCCCCATTGACTTTGCTTGTCAGAGAGTTGCAAAAAGTGAATCACAGGACCCTGGGACACTGTAGCCGTCATAAATGTGAGTCACTTGCCAAATATTTGAAATTTGATCATGTGACCATGCGGATGGTGCATGGGTTGTAACAGGGGTGGGTTTTACTTACCTTTGCTACCGGTTAGCTCATGCATGCACATGTGCATGCGCAGATCATACTGCGCATGCGCATGCCCCTACTGCTGCCCCTACTGCTGGGGTGAACCAGTAGCAATCCACCACTGGGTTGTAAGTGTGAAAAACAGCCATAAGTCACTTTTTTCAGCAATCTTGTAACTTTGAATGGTCACTAAATGAACTGTTCTTAAGTCGAGGACTACCTGTTTTTTATTTATTTCTTGCTTCCATGTAAATCTTGCAGCAGTCCAGGGAGACTTTTGCCATGCTGGTAACACATCCTACTAAGGACGGTGCAGGAGTATGCACATATAAACATACTAAGTTGATTGTGGGCAATTGACTAAGAGACTTTTGTTCATCTCTAACATAGGCCATTTCACCAGTATCAAGATGAGCTGCCAGATTTGGTTACCTTTTTAAATATCTCATTAACAGCAAATGTTAAAATATTGATGAGGATAAAGGATAAATTGACTTGTATTACTTTTTCCAGCCATGGAGTCCTGCTGAACTTGGAATTATAATTAACTTGAATTTGAACTTGCATTATAATAAGATAATTTGGCTGTGTCAGGCTGGCCATAGATGTAATGCTCTGTGTTAACTTCCAGGTTATTGTTGCTAGTTTATGAATATGTGTTCGTTTTTTTTTTAAGCACAGAAGGAAGCATTAATTAACACATAGAATAACTTGTATGTAGGTAATTATCATGCTATCTGCTTCACGTGGGGCTATTTATTAGAAATAAGCTTTGGGTTTCACTAAAAGGAATAAAGTGACCATATTCAGAGAAGTCAATTATTAATGTTTTTAATCGCCTGTAGTTATATACCCTGAAATTTTTAACTTTTCTATTCCAAAAAGTAAGGCTTTAATTCTTGGGACTTTAAGTTCTTTGGCTATGCTTTGTAAATATTACTTAGCCAAATATTTGGCTAAACTTTGTAAATTAGCTTGGTTGGTTTAAGAATTGTAGCCTGGAAATCTCAGTGCCAGGAATGTAGCTCTAGTCTAGGGACTCCAGTGACCAAGCACTAAAGTTTGGGAGCTTCAGTGTAGTGCACATATAACTCATTTTTGTGTACATACTTGGAGCATCAGAACTCTGTTAGTCCACTGTGAGGAAGATTGTTGGATCTGGCTGATGTCTCCCTAGTAAATGGTGAGCATACAGCCTAATAAAGTACATTCTCTAGACAGATCCTTGGCAACACAAAGGTTTTCATGAAAAATGAGAAAATAGAATTTTGAAAAGAAGTAAAGCATCCCAAACTAGCATTAGTTAATTGCTTTAATACAGTCCCTGCTTGATTGGCTAAGCAGAACTGTGAAGTGTTGTGCCAGAAATTTTGGTTTTTTTCTAGTCCTCTGCCTAATGAACATTGGGACATCAAATCAGGTCATTGTTCATGCTGAGTATAGAACTGTATCTGTATGGGGAAATCTGCATTATAGCTCTTGCAAACCTCATCCAGGCGTGAATATGTTTGCATGCAGTTAAGCCTTATGTTGGAACATTGCCTTGGTTCAAGTAAAATGGATTGATAATTATACTTGTGATGTTTATCAATTTATTAGCACTGTTACTGAACTTATAATTTAATTGATTATCAAAATCTCTTGGCAAACTCCACATTGATTAAAAAACATAACATGGTTGGTTATACAGCAATCAAATACAATGGGAAAATGAGATAATAATATCCCTACATTTTGTGTGATACTCAAAGACTATTTGTTATTCATCCATTAGTAAATGACATGTTTATGTCAATAGTTTGCACAAAATTATTTACGCGAATGATTGGCTCACTTAGGAGGTCAAGAGATATTTTTGATTATAAGAATGATTCTCTTTGATAATAGCAGATCCCACTGAGAAATATTACTGGACAGAATCCAAAGCAAATCAAATCAAAATAAAATACAACTAGAGAGGACATGCATACAGGAAATAGGTGTGTCCTCTATAGAAAAATTGTGCTGGTTCCAATTGTTTGGAACAATACAATATGTTGGCAATTCCCTTTCCAAAGATTGCCATATTTAAAAAAAAAAAAACCTAGAGAAGTAAAAGCAAGAATTTATCCAAAATCAAATCATGGTGATTCTGTTTAACCTTCTTTCAGGCCACAAACTGACTAGTAAAAGTAGAAGTCAAAAACTTTATAAAAACCTGGCTATGGTTATTTCGACCTCATAGAAGCTTACTTCTTGATGCTGCACAGAATGACATTGTTCAGATATTAACTGGAATCAGAGGAAATCTTATACCTATAGAAGCTGGAGGACTCTGTAAACACTTCACTCAATTTGCTTTAAAAAAAAAGTTGCTCTCCAAATTCCTGAAAATCTGCTCAGCATGGAGGTTGCACGAACAATAAAAACAATGTCTTAAAGAACACTTGGAAGCCTGAAAATTGATTTAATACTGACTAACCATTTGAGGAAGGTCTTTGGTTTCATGATTGGAAATCCTAGTTGGAGTTATATCCTGCCTTTCTGCCAGTAAAGGACCATCAAGACAAAGTGACTTGTAGAACATATCCACATTCAGACTCCTGAAAATGAAGCCAGGCTTCCTTTGACTAGTTTATCCTTTTTTAGCAAAAGGCCTGTGGGATTAATAAACTGCTTTTGACCTTAATAGATGCTGCTGGTAACATGTATCTGCTTGCCAGTTGGCATTCTAATTCATTTAACTATTTGATCTGCATAGAATTCATAATAGACTTAAATTGTTGAATGTGCACAAATGGTTCCAAACTTTAGTCAAGGGGCAATCATTACTCTTAACAACAGGAGCTTTGCTTCCTCCTGAGAAAAATGTCCAATTGCTGCTTTCAGTCATAGTAGCCGCAACAGGAGCCAAATGCCTGACAACAGGCAAAAATGTCAGGATGCAGTCAATCAGAAATTCTGTTTGCTGATAGACAGTCTGAGTCATAGCAAGATATGAAATGAAATCCTTAACTGACAGGTTTGGTTATGTTTTCTCCCAAGAAATGATTCACTTGCAGAATTCTTCTCTTCACCTTGATGGATAAAATACAGATATATTTGTATGTGCTTTCCCCACCTTAATTTGGAATTTTTACTGATCTTAATAGCCCTTGTAGGAATGTGTCATTCACTATGAATCTGGTCTATGACAGCCTCGTAAGTGTTTGCATATTATGTTATTCTGACAATAATAATAGGAGGAAGACTATAACAGCTGGCAATACGGTCCAGTGTCTCTTAATTGTTGCTAATATCTATAGATACTATAGATATTATAAAACTTAATTATCTCTAGCTTTATATATTTCCTATATGTGCCCTTTCAAAAATACAAATGCTCTTAGTATACCCTTTTTTGTACTCAAACTTCCCTAAATATGTTTTTTTTTCTTGAATGTCTCTTTTCACAATATATGTTGTGATCTGCATTTGCACGAGTGTTGTGCATTTTTGCACATGCATATATTCTGACTCATCTATGATGCAGCAGAATCTGTTTGGGGCAAGAGCAGCATTTCAATTCTCTTGGAACTGAAGATGCTTTTCTTGCCTAATCAGCTGTAGCAAAATTAGACATGCAGACTGGTTGCTGAACTTTAGCCTGAAAATCTACGGACCATATTTCGTTTTGCTATACACGCATGTAAAAATATTGGGCATACATTCAGCTTCTATTCTAATGCAATCAGACATTCAAAATTTGATGTATGATGGCATTTTCATATCACATTGCATGTTAAACACAAAACTGTTTTAACTCTAATCCCCATAAACATGGCCACTGGTCATAGATAGGAATACTGAATCCAACAATATTGAAGATATCCCAGACTGCTTCTGTTTAACACAGTACTGGCTCAGGCTTGATATTAAGATGGGGAAGATTATATAAATTACAGTAGTACAATCATGATGGTCTCCAAATCCTAATGCAATTACTTCTGTCTTTGAAGTCTTGGAGATTTTTTTTTCCAGTCTGGAAGCTGAAATTCTCTTTAATCTTTGGATTGCAGCCTTGTCTCCATAGGGACCTTTCTCAAATTGCTTTTCATTATTTACTCTTTTTTCTAGTTTGTTACAGCACAGATAGTGTAGCGTTCTCTTCACTGAAGAGACCAAATATCAGAGCAGAGCTAAGGTAAATTCTATGGTTAGAGGAGAAGGATTAGATAGGCACAGTAGCAGTGATGGGATTCAAGTAATTTAACAACCGGTTCTCTGCCCTAATGATTTCTTCCAACAACCAGTTAGAACCAGTGTGAACTGGCTGAATCCCACCACTGCACAGTAAAAATAGTTAGGAACGGCGCCTCTTGTGAAATATTATGAAAGAAGTTACGATAAAGCTTGTCCTATAGGATCAAGAAATATTGAGACATTTCTCTTCTTTGCATTTAGAAAAATGTTCTTGATGACTTATGGATGCTTTACTATTTTCCCCACCCTAGAAACCTACTGTTCGCATACATTCAAACCTCCTGACAGAAATGAGTTAGCTATCAATATAAAAAGATTGATTTCCTAATATTTGCACAATGTAGGTGTACTGCAGTTAACGAAAAATGGATAAGCAATTCATACAGGATTACCTGTTAGAATTCATACATCCAGTCTACACTATTGAATTAAAATTCTGTTTATTTATTTGTTTGTTTATAAAATCTGTATGCTGCCCATCTCCCCTATAAAGTGACTGTGATATTCAGCAAGAATATCCTAACTGTGATTCAGGAAGTAGCTATTCTTACTTCTATTTATTTAATTAATTGAATATTTTTACTCTGACTACCTATCAAAAGTGCTCTTAATATGTCTCAGCCATAGTTTACTGTTTTATAAGTCATGGTTTAGGGATCACAACGGATGCATTCACAGATCACAAACTATTCCACCAACAAAACACAAGTGTAATGGGAAAAATTACTGAAAGAGAAAAGGAACAACATTAACAAAATGCTTAGGCACTGTTCTTAAATTATTGGATCCTTGGTGCTCTCTGAGCATAGTTGTTTTCTTGCATACATTTCATTGCCCAACTAGATGACATCTTCAGTGTTAAGGAGGCACCAAGGACCCCACAGTTCCAAACCTGAACTACAAATGTTCTCTTTTATAGGTACCATTCTTAAAATTAAGGCTTAGCTTTTAATTAATATTTTTGATGCATTCCAGGAAGGAGGGACGTTGTGCTGATCTTACAGCTCAACGGAAAGAGGAGGCCTGCTTCCCATATTATCTTCCTCTTTGTCAGCCTTATAAGATAGACCAGACAAAACAACCAATGCCATATAGGTTAGAACTACTTTAATGTATCAATTATAAAATCTCTTGGCCCACTTTATCTTTGTAGGAACTAAGAAAGGGTTTGTTAAGAGATTTTTCTCAAGTTATTTTCAAGACCCAGTTATTTGACTGATGCCTTGGTAGCAGCTCTTCCTTCTGTCCTTCAAGGACATTTTCGATGCTCTCTGCACTTGTGCTTTAATATAGAGTTCCCCAACCTTTCGGGCTCTTTGGATCAGTGGGGGGGATGGGATGGTTCTGTGCAAGGGAAGGGTAAGCATGCACATATGTGCATCTGCATTTGCGCGAGTGCTGTGCACGCATGCACGCTGATTACTGCAACGCCCCCTACGTGGGGCTGCCCTGGGGATGCATCTGGAGGCTCCAGCTGGTCCAGAATGCAGCCACACAGGCAGTTATGGGAGTTCCTCATTACTCCCATGTAACACCTCTCCTGCGCGAGCTGCACTGGCTGCTGGTTGCTCTCCGGGTCTGTTTCAAGGTGCTGGTGCTAACCTATAAAGCCCTACATGGCTTAGGCCCAGGGTACTTGCAGGACCATCCTCTGCCTTCTTCCCATTGTCCCGTGCGCTCCCACAGAGCAGGCCTCCTCAGGGTGCCATTGGCCAAACAATGTCAACTGGCAGCCCCCAGGGGGAGAGCATTCTCTGTCGGAGCACCAACCCACTGGAATTATTTGCCCACCGAACTCAGGATAGCCCCGGACCTCCTCTCCTTTTGCCGCAAACTGAAAACGTGGCTCTTCCGTCAAATAACTTGATCTGTTAGGGGTTGCACAAACTGTAATAATTTTAAATATAGTTTTTAAGGGGTTTTGTAACTTATTTTTAACTTATTTTGTGATTTTGTGATTTGTATTATTGATTGTTGTTGTAAGCCGCCCTGAGTCCTTCGGGAGAATGGCGGCATATAAATCGCAAAAATAAATAAATAAATAAATGGTTTTGAACAGCTCAAGCCCAGTAATAGGGATGTGGCCCATGGGTTAGGGACCGCTGTTTTAATAGGTAAAACTGTTTCAAGGCATGATGAAACATCAGCCATAAAACCAACATTTTGATGGGTGTTAACTGACAGAACAAAACTTCTCCCAACTTAAAAACATTTTTCTGGTTTGTGTATAATGAAAACCATTATTTAAAACAAATCCTTTTAAAAAATTTGTCTGTTTGTTTTCTGTAACCCTAAAATAATAAGTGATCTCAAAAATCTTGTAATGTTTATTTATACTTTCAAGAATAGAAAGCCAACACATTATAAGCCACTCACTTATCAATCATTTTCAATTGCTTAAAATGAGCTATTCATTACACAATGATGACCAAGCAGTTACGAAATTGCTCTCAAAAGCTTTTGTGCATAATTCATAGAAAGCTAAAAAGCTTGCTTCCATTCATACATGATCACATGCCTCAAGGAAGAAAGGAGGGAGGGAGGGAGGGAGGGAGGGAGGAAGGAAGGAAGGAAGGAAGGATCTTATTATATTGATACAGATAATAAAAAGAATCTAATGGACCCTGACATGTTTTTCTTCAAATATTATTTACTTGTGTTGCATTTAATTTCCATGATAATGAACTGTTCTGAGCAGCCAACTGAATATTAACATATAAGAAATAAATTAGAAATTTCCACTTAGATTTCCAAATTTTCTCTAGAATTACCTTTGGATATGATTACTGAATATTTTCCTTGCACATTGCATTAAGCAATATCCTTTGAACATATTTCCTGTTTAAAAATAATTGTTGGTTTATCTGGATCCTTTCACTTAACTACTGTTAAGCCGATACTAATGTAAATGATTTTCAAAAGGAAATTATTAAATAGTTCAGCTCTTTCTTTTAAATTGCTGCCTCCACATATATAATCCTGAGGGCTCAAGGGGATTTGCATGTGCTCAACACCTTTGCATGTAGAACTCTTTTGATTACAAAATTCTGGAAAATGAAAAACTCCCCCCCCCCAAATACATGCACATAATTTTAATACGCCAAACAACTTCATAACATTGGCAAAAATGTGAGATAGATCCCCTGTTAGCCTTAAATGAGAAGAAACTTATGTTCCTACCTGGAAAGATTGTGTAGATATTCTGAAAACATTTTCTTACCATCCATTTGGGTGAAGGGAGGAATCTAAATTATGATTCACTTGAACATAAGTACTGTGGAGTTAATATATTTAACTTGGAACATAATGGAACTGTGAACGTGGTAGATTGTTCTGATTTGAGATAGAGACAATTCTATCTTTGTGATAAAGAAGATGATCTGAGAAATAGCTGTAACTATGTTCAACTAAATGTGGGCACAATATGCTCTTCAAACTTGGCAACTTTAAGACTTATGGTCTTCGATTCCCAGAATTCCTCAGCCAGCCAAGTCTGGAGATCTCTATTCTAGGGTCAGGGAGAGAGCGAATCATCTGAATTCTTCATTGTGTGGAACTTTGTGACTATGTTGAGCTAAAAACTATTTTGTCTAGAGCTGTTCACCAGAAGGTGAGGTCTGCTCTCGCCTTCCTGACCTTCTGGAAAACCCTAAAATCCTGGCTCTGCTGCTTGGCCTGGCGCCCAGATAGATGCCTGCTACGTTGTGGGCTGGTTAATGGGATAGAAAAGATTCCCATTCCGTAGGCTGTCCATCTTAGTTTTTAGCTTCTCTATTTAATTCTTCTGATTTTAATTGCCTTGTAAATACTTTTTTTTTACCTTTTAACATATTGTAAACCATTCAGAGTCGCTGTAACAGTGATGTGGGTGACATAAAAATGTAATTTTTAATTACATTATTTAATTATATTAATTACATATAATTAAACACCAAACAAATAACTTTCTGACCCAAAAGGTTTGTTGTTTGTTTGATTGATTTTTATTCTACTTTTATTACTTTATAAGTAACTCAAGGCAGAACATATCTAATACTCTTTCCTCCTCCTACTTCGCCCACAACAATAACCATGCGAGGCAAGTTTGGCTGAAAGAGAATAACTGATCCAGCCAGTTGTCTTCCCTAATGTGGGACTAGAACTCCCACTCTCCTGGTTTCTAGGACAGAGCCTTTAGTATTACACCAAACTGGCTCTTTCTTAGCGCCATTTTATATTCACAAATTTTTGCCATTGAGGACTGGAGTGTTAAATATTGCAGGAAAGCAAAGGACAAGGCACCGAGTTTCTCTCAGAAGAGGCAACTTGGCCCATGTACAGAAAGAGCAGCAGGAAGAAAGCATTTCAAACAGAATCCATCTTAATCAACTCGCCATAACATAGGCTGGGAATTTACAGCATTCTTAAAATTTTCAAGATTTGTTCACCTCAGGCTGCAATTAAGGTACTTTTGAGAAATCTGTGTTGTTCTTTCTTCCTAAGTGTTACCAGCTACATTGAGCTTGACACTGTGGGAAGTAGAAGGAGGAGGACAGAGGGCAGAGGAAAAAGCTCTCCTGTTGCAAGAATGGATTTTACTTCGTGCAACATTCAATTTTACTATATTTTAATTGCCTTTTTTCTCAGTCTTCTTCCACCTTCAAGGACACTTTTATTCTCATTCCTCTCTGTCTCCGCCACAGCCTGGTACCTGCACTGAATTGGGAAAGCTGAGTCAATTAACTATCAGCCCAATTTCTGCTCTACAGGACATATTATTAAGATTCACATTTTCATTCAAAATTATTCTCAGGAACAGAACATTTTACTATTACCTTTTTATTTGTTAAAAAAGTAAAGTTAAATTAGCTTTCCACCCAGTTAAAAAGTTATTTAAAATCTTATTTCAGATGTGCTTTCTCTAGCTAAGATTGTCTGGGATTTTCTAATTATAACTACTATTTTGAAACAGCCACTTCAGTTTGCTAAATCTGTCCCATGTTTCTTCTCTGGCAATGCCACGTGATGTTATCTACTTCATCTATATTGCATTTGGGACAGATTTAGCAAAATGAAGTGGATAATTCTGTGAACACTGAGTGTAGTTATGTGGGGGTTTTTTCCCTACTGTTTCATGTTGAAAATAAACCTTTTTTAAAAATGCAACATGTCAGTAGCTGTACTTGGTCTATTGTTTAGCATTAATGATTTTCATTTGCATTAGTTACATATACATGATACAAAAATAATAATTCCTATCAATCATCATCAGACATTAATAGTGAAAGCTAACTGGCTGCAAAATTAAAATATCTCTTTGCTGTTATTGGCCATAAATATCCTTCAAAAATCCATCTTAAATATATTTAGGACTGTTGTAAACATTTCAGTGTAGGAAATATTTGTAGATAGTTATGGGTTTCTGAGTATTTTTAATAAACAGATATAGTACAACTTGGGCTCTTTGTAATACCATATACTTAATACAATCAGCCACTAACCCAGTCAAATGTCTTTATCATTAGCTCACAGTGAGAAATCAACACAAATCATATTGGAAATATAGATTCTCACCTTTTTTCGCTAATATTTTGTATCTAATATTTTTTCTTCCTTGAGTTATTTATAAAAACAATAAAAGGATAAAATTGTCTAAAAAATGACTGACTGGTTTAGCCTTGTCCATGACTGATTATGTTTTGATTTAAATTTTAATTGTTTGGGGTCAGCTAACTGGATTAGGTAATCATTTTTTGAATTCTTATGATATATTGTCCCCTCCCAAACCTAATAAGCATGTTATTGGAATAGGATCCTGTTGTTACAAGAACATTTAAATCATAAGATGTTTTGCTAAATATATAATGTTAATGGCAATTTGTTATTAAAAGTATATATCATTAAAGTGTTAAATGGAAAATGCACACATGCGATTAGACATATTTGCTTTGATGGATTGAGCTAGTTTTATCTTGACTCCTCAGCCTGAAAAATTCACCTTCTGTCATGGGTGTTTCTTTCTCATTCAAATAGTCTCCAGAATTAACACATAAATAGATGTGCTGGAGAATAGTCAGAAGATTTTGGTTCAGATTCATAAACAGTGGAAGTTCAAAAACAACAATGGATAAGACACAGTGTGAAAGATGAAATGAAATAGGAACTTTTCAAATAAACTTGATACCATAAAGAGTAGAATGTCCTAAAGAATAAAACATAGCAATAGTTAACAATATTAAATACTGTACTTTTCTTAACTCCTTAACTATGCAAAACAATGCAGAATAAGGTAAAATTGATCTTGATGCCCATTTCTCAGCTGGTGAAACCAAACCAAAATAAACAAATTCACCAGTTGTTTAGGACTACCCGTAGTCATGCCATCTGGTCTATGGAAACATGATCTTCTATCAGCACTGGGCAGATACATCTATAAGTCTTAACAAAATAATAGAGACCTTGGAGATCTTCTTGTCCAACCCCCTGTTCAAACAGGAGATATATTATCTGAAGATATATTAACCTGGGATATTAACTTCCTAGCTCACTAGCCCCAACCAAATTTACAACTCACACGTAGCTACAAGGCAGCCATGTAATAAAAACTCACCTCTTCCATTTGAAACAAGTTCTGCTATCTGTTCCCAGAAAGAGTCCTATTTCAGAAAAAATATTTTTCTCAATGAACCAACTATCCAAAACAATCACGTTTACCAGTAACTCAGTTTTAGAAGCACTAATTCTATACAATTCTCTATTCACTGAATCTAGATGATAGACAGATGAGAAAAAGATGTGTGTGTGTGTGTGTATGTGTGTGTGTGTATGAATGTATACCCATGCAAATATATGACTAATTTGGTATATGCATGAGGTCATATGAACAGGCCAAATCTAATATTCATTGCAGAGCGATTGCCCTTTAAACAAGGTAGAAGCAGTGATGAAATCAGCACTGCTGGCTACTGCAGAGCAGATGCTGCTTTCCAACCTGCCTTAACAAGCCCTATTCTTGCAGAAAAAAATATATTTGTGGCTAGAACTGGGTGCCCTGCCAGACATGGAAAAGAAAGACAAAGGACTGCAGGAAACAATGAAAGTAAGCTGCCTTTCAGCTGTCTTACTAAAAGAGTGAAGAATGTGTTGGCATGTCTACAGACAAGGCAGCGTTGGCTTCTGCACTCCTGTCGGCCTCTCATCGCTAATCATTCATGTCTGCATTTTCATGACAGGTCACAACATACAGGAGCTACTGTATATAGCTCTGGGGAATGATTTTCTAAGTCGGCAATGTTTTTCTAAAGACAGTCATAGCCAACAAACAGGAGTCCGTGGACTGATGAATTTTGATGAGTTTTCCTTCTCAGTGCTTACAGAGAACATTCCACCTAGAATTTATCTAGCTCTCTGTTCTGAAATGCACATGACTCAGTGTCCTTAATTTTAAAAGGGATAAGCCAAACAGATGTTGCCTCTCTGCACAAAGGTTTAATGAGTTTTGTATGGACGAGCAATTACAAGCTTCAGAAAACTCCCTCAGATACAGTTTCTGGTTGGCAAGTGGTCACATCTGCTTGGTGAAAATTATGATGAATAAAAAGGTAAGTAGCTAAAAATAGGCTTTAGTCAATGATGTTTGAGCATTTCAAGTGAGATACTTGTTACAGGGATCAACCTTACTTAGTGATATCTGCCTGGAGGAGGGGAAAGACTTTTTGGGGTCTTTTGAAAGTTCTACACATGCTCCTCCTTACTAGCATTGATGATGTTTCCTAGTTTGGGTAATGAAACATCTGAAAGAAAACAACCAAACTCAGAGAGCACCAAGGACCCCCTCCCCACCCATATTTTTGTATGTTGTGTGTGTACATATTTTCACTAATCTTGATACCTCTCACATCTTGAGGCAATTTACAGAATAAATATAAACCAAAATAACACACAATACGAATAAGATCCAGGCATGCCATCTTTTCCCCAACCCTTCAGAGTAGGATTGTTTCTATAGCTTTGCAAAATGCAAGCAAGATTGTGCACTTCTTAATTTTTCCCACCACAAGAAGCTAGTGATGTAGGTTGCGTAGAGAAAAGTGGCTTAGCCCAAACTCAGTCAGTAAGCTTCCATAGCTGAAGATGGGCTAGAACCTACTTCACCCATTTCTAGATCAATACTTCAAGAATTACTCCACTCTACAATGGCTTTCCGTACATGACAGTGAAGATCTTAAGAGAAGATGGATCATGGGGTGGAGTTCATTGGAGCATAGGAAAAGAAAAACTGTAAAATGGCTGCTATGTTTTACTGGATAAGGACATTTTCCCCTCACAGACAGCTTGAAAAAGATTACTTGAACAACCACATATGCTGATTTTTCTGTTCTCCTTATCTCCTGGAAACCTTGCTGGTATAAAATGGGCACAGAAATCTTACCTCATATGGCATATGCATAAAAGGCAAGACTGGGCCAGAGTGGAGTGGGTAATTCATATGGATTGTGATTCATTTCCCCAATATATGTACTGAAGCTGAATCATATGCTGATATCCTGAATTTTTTCATGCAAAGCAATTCATGCTTTTAAAAAATGCATTCCAAATGTGCGTATTAGGTGAATGAATACACACACAAAAAAATCTTCTGTTAGTAGCAAATGCTTGTAAAATGCAATTATTGGAAGAAATACAGCCAAGCAGAGCATGTTATTAAAATGCTGAATCTGTGTACTGGGGAAAACCTGTCACAAATCAGTTAAATTAGAAAGAAAACAAAAATAATGCCAGATTTGTTCATTTCTTGAGGAAGGTGCCTTTGCATAGTGAGAGAGTTACTGCTGAGCTTTTATATCATTTTTCTTAGCACTGATTTTAGGCTAATATGAGCTCAGAAAATACAATAAAAAGGAACAAGGTAACAAGGCATCTTAGGGCCCTAAAGACTAACGTTAAGATGTAAGGATATATCTATATCAGACAAAAGTTATCTAACTTGCTGAAGAAACTGTGCAAGACTGCAGCAAAAGTAAAATCATAATTATTTTTTTAAGTCTTTGTACATAGCTCTAGAGCCAAATTGAAAGACTCAAGACTGCTTTCAGAAACTCATAAAAATTGCATTAAAGGGGGAGGGGGGCTTTCCTAGGTTTCTCTAGCACAGCACATAAACACTTTTCATGCTTGTTAACACTTCATGACTTCTTTAACCTATCATATTCATAAGTTACTTGAAGACATCCAATGGTCAGAAACATAAAATATCATATACATTTAGTACAATGTACATCACCATTTTGTAGAACCTATGTTCTTTCAAACAATTTCCCAGTAATGGCAATAGATTAAGTACAGATTATATTGAACTTACTTATCCTTCTACCCTTGCTCAATTTCTTTTCTTTCTCTGACAATTGCCTTTTAGGCCAATTGTTGTTAGGCCCCAAACCAAGAAAGACAAATTGTGATTCTTACAAGAGGAGTTATTAATGTTTTCACACCTATAGCCAGTGATGGGATTCAAATAATTTAACAAGTGGTTCTCTGTCCTAATGATTTCTTCCAACAACCAGTTCACCAAACTGCTCAGAAAGTTAACAACCGGTTCTCCCAAAGTGGTGCGAACTGGCTGAATCCCACCACTGCCTATAGCCAGAATCTTGCCAGACTGAAGACAGTGTGAACGTTTAGAGAGGGGCTATATTCACCCTCTTTCTTTCACACACACAGTGCATTCAGAAATGCTTTATTTTTGTCAATTTTGTTTTGTAACTGTTGAAACAACTGATTCCACAGTTGTTGAAATTCATTTTTTCCTCATTAATGACAATGACAGAATTGTCCCTATGCCACTGTGTTGTCTTGGTTATGTGCTTAGGATCGTTGTCATGTTGGAAAGTAAACCATCGGCCCAGTCTCAGGTCCTGAGTGTGTGGAACAAGTTTTCACTGAGGATATCCCTGTACTTTACTCCATTAAGCTTTCCCTCAACCATGACCAGTCATTCAGTCCTTGCTTCTGAAAAACACCCCCATAGCATGATGCTACCACCACTATGCTTCACTGTTGGGATGATATTGGGCAGGTGATGAGCAGTGTCTGGTTTCCTACAGACATAACATTAAGAATTGAGGCCAAACAGTTCAAACTTGGTTTCATCAGACCAGAGAATCTGGTTCCTCACAGTCTGAGAGGACTGTGCTTTTTTTTTTTTTTTGGCAAACTCTAAGCCAAACTCTTTCATGTGTTTTTCACTGAAGACAATCTTCTGTCTAGCCACTCTGGCATAAAGCCCAGATCAGCGGAGGGCTGCAGTAATGGTTGTCCTTCTGGAACTCTGTCCCATCTCCACACAGGATCTAAGGCCCTTCTCTCCTGATTGCTCAGTTTGGCTGGGCAACCAGCTCTTGGAAGAGACCTGTTTGTGCCAGACTTCTTCCATTTGAGAATTATGGAGGCCATGTGCTCTTAGGAACCATCAGTGCAGCAGAAAATTTATTGTAGCCTTCCCCAGATCTGTCGCTTGCAAATCCTATCTCTGAACTCTGCAAGCAGTTCTTATGACCTCACGGCTTTTGCTCTACTACAGTATGCATTGTCAGCTGTGGGGTCTTCTATAGAGAGGTGTGTGCCTTTCCAAATCATGTCCAATCAGTTTAATTTACCACAGGTCGACTCCAATCAAGGTGTAGAAACATGTCAGTAACAATCAAGAGAAATGAGAGGTACCTGAGCTAAATTTCAAGTGTTGTTGCAAAGGGTCTGAATACTTATGCCAATGTGATATTTCAGTTTTTTCCTTTTTAATAAATTTACAGACATGTCTAAAATTCTGTTTTCACTTTGTCATTATGGGGTACTGAATGTAGATTAATGAGAAAAAAATGAATTTCAACAACTATAGAATCAGGCTGCAGCATAACAAAATTGACAAAAGTGAAGGGGGGTCTGAATACTTTCTGAATGCATTGTCATATCTGGACTGAGTTGCTTCTTACTCATCTGGAATGCACCCGCTCTCTCCTGGGAATCCACCTTGTCACTACATTCCATCATAATTATAATATCCCACTTTTGGGGAGGGAAGGTGTCAGTGTTTTCCAACCCTTCAGTTCTTGTTTTCATTTGAAATCCATAGAATTAGGCTTCATTTGCAAGCTGATGCTTTCTCTTCTAAGTTCTAATATACCTTGGGATCTAAACAAAACAAAACGAATAGGATTTGGCTGGAGCACTATGTAGAAAAATCCAAGATCCATAGAAACAATATAGTTTAAAGTGAACCACACTTGTATAAAGTTGCATTACAAAAACAGGGATAATAAAAGCTCTCAGGTTTTTATTATTATTATTATTATTTTGCTGCCTTGCTTCCTTGACCATGAATGTAAGGCATTTCTTGGCCAAAATGCATAGAGTACTGGATTGGGTTTAAAACAGCCTCGTACTGAATCGAAATGCATTCATGTGTATGGTCTCTCAAAAGATTTGAGAGAAGCATGCCTAGCCAAAACAAGCTTTCAAAACAATGGGATTCAACATGGAAGTTTATAAAACAGGTTTAATCTTTTCTGCTGAGATTTAATATGACATGCTAATGTTGAAATATTATGATCAGTTGAGCACTCTGGGTAAAATGTGGTTTAAAGCAGCTGCAACTGTTTGTTTTAAAAGATTATGTTCAAAATTAAAAGTAATTCAGTTTCCAAAACATAATGTGAGCTGCTTGTAAAATTCCTTGGTTTTGGGCTTTTGCTAATTTTTCATAGCAAACCATCTGACCATGACATCTATTTTTGGTAAATACAATTATGGATAGTAACACAAATTAAAATGAAGGAGGGGAGTAATAAGTAAGCCAAGGAAGATTAGGATGTAGTGTTGATCCAACAGCAAATGAATGTGCTTCTTAGCTTGGATTTTCTATTTGGTTTGCATCCCAGATCATTCATCTTGGGACATTCTTGGAAACAGATTACAGGGAGGGATTTGGGGTGACAGGTAAAGCCCCTTTTATATAAGCTTTTCCCTGTGGTTACAACAGCATAAGAAGTCTTTGTTTCACTCTGAATAACTGAATTTTCTTATTAAAATGTCTATTATTATCCTCCCTCCAAACAGGCAGGATGTCTCAATGATGTTGAAATGTCGAATGTAGCTCACAGCTACACACATAGCTTCTGTGTAGCTCATAGCTCAGCAGCGTTTAAAACATGTCTTTCTCCTGTGGGTACTCCTTATATTTTATAATTAATTTATAAAATATTAATATTTTCTAGAAGAATGTAAAGTTTGGAAGGATTTGAGATCATTCTGTAACAGAGCGTGGGGATGATCTCAGGAGACAAGAAGAAGCACCTCAGACTAGACAATAGTCAGATGAGCAACAGCAGGGGGGTGTCGATGGCAAATATCTCAAAAGGTACCCGCCCTGATCTTTGGGACAGTAAAGTAGGGGGGGGGGGAAGATTTGGATTTCCAGACTTTCCAGACTTTCAAGAATCTGTTAATGCAACCTTACATTAGAAATAGTACTTCTGAGTTGCTTCTTGTATGGACTACCTTGCAAATGCATTACTTGCTTTCTTTGCAATAGGAAAACATGAAAAAAAAATCCATATAAACAGGAGAACAGGTCAATAACAATGACCATACACCACAACACTGATTTAGATGCTGATTTTGGGAGAGATACAGAATATTTAGAAATGTGTCCCCTCCAAGTTGTTTTTTTTTTTTTTTTACTGAGACCCATATTTTATTGCATATGATTTGGCAAGGGGTGCTAAGCAAAGAGCCAAGTAGGAGATATCATATGGTTTCCAAAAAAGGAGGATATTTGTAGCTCAATTTTGAAATAAGGGGTCTAGCACTGATGATGTCCCCTAGTTTGGGTAATGAAACATCTGCAAGAAAACAACCAAGTTCAGAGAGCATCAAGGATCCTTCATGGTTTCCAATAACAGATTTATTCCTGTATGCTTTCTTTGGATGGTTGCTTTAAAATGAAGTTGGAGCCTGTAATTCATTAAAATAGAAGCATACATTTCTAACAAAATTGAGAGGTAAAATGTTCACGAGCTTAATTCTCAGCATAGTCTTCCCCAACTTGATACCCTCCACTTCTATTATGAAAACAATGTCCAGAATTCTCTTTTTTGATACGGTTATCAAATATCAATATGTAAATGTCTGCAATCAGAGATGCCTGGTACCTTTTCCAACAGATATGTTTCATATTCTTTTGATAAATAATTATCGTATTAGATTCAACATCACCTCATCAGTGCTACAACTTGAATTTGCTGCACAGCATTAAACTGCACCGGCTGTACAATGCTTTTGAATATTTGGCCATTACAGGTGGCCCTCGAGTTACGACCACAATTGAGCCCAGAATTTATGTTGCTAAAAGAGAAATTTGTTAAATGAGTTTTGCCCCATTTTACGACTTTTCTTGCCACCTTTGTTAGGTGAATCATTGCAGTTGTTAAGTTAGTAACCTGGTTGTTAAATGAATCTGGTTTCCCCATTGACTTTGCTCATCAGAAGGTCGCAAAAGGAGATCACATGACCCCAAGACATTGCAACCGTCATAAATATAAACCAACTACATAAACCAATTGTCAAGTATCTGAATATAAATCACATGACCACGACATGCTGCAGGGGTTCTAAGTGTGAAAAATAGTCATCAGTCACATTTTTCAGTGCCATTATAACTTCGAATGGTGACTAAATGAAAAATTGTAAGGCGAGGACTATCTGTATTCTAAAATGTTGAATAGATTTTTAAGACCGAGATTAATGATAAATGTTTTTCTATAGGATGATTATTTATTGCCATATAGTAATCCATTTTATTAATTTCATTAGGGTAGCAAAACAGGTAGTGTGGATGCCACAATTGTGAACAGCCATAATTATCAACTTTCCTGTTCTTCCTAATCAGATCCTTTTCATGGACTGAAACATCTGGTCCAATGTATCCCATGTTGTTACCCAAAACCAAAATTACACTGAAGTTTTAGCATGCTCCATTTACAATTTCATCAATTACTATTGTATGATTTAGTTGTCTATTTAAAAAATGCCTCAAAATTCTTTGGTGTGTCCTCCTGAAAACGCTTTCTGGTGGTGTGTAGCAGCATTAAAATACCTAGTCTCAATTCAGAGTATATTCTAAGCTAAAAAAAAAAAAAAACCTCCTGAGAAAAACTAGGAAAAGAAAAGGTACAGTTGTCATCTTGTAACATATTATCTTCATGAAAAAAAGATATGTGGGAATACTGCATTATTGATGGACTTGGACTTTCTCGCACTCTTCAGTTATGAGGACAAATGGTTGAATAAAAGCCTGCCATTCATTCCACAGCTGCAAACCTTCTCAATGAATAATAAAGCATTACAATCAATGAATGCAAAAATATATGCTCTCCTAAGGGAAGGATGGATTTTGAGTTTTTAGGTAATAAAACAAGGGGCAAGCACTATCATCTTGATTACATATACTGCACACAACCCAGATATTTTCTTAGCAGTGGCAATATCCACTGTCACCTTGTTGAAGCATTTTAAATATCATTATATAACAGAATAAGAAGATACCCTAATTGACATCAATCTGTTTTGCATTCATTTTTAACATAAAGAACACAAAGGAATTCAAGTTGTTACAAAATCAAGACCTATGACTACAAGAAAAAGCCTCTCTCTCCCATCCTCTCTGTGACTGAGCATTTATGTGAATCTTATCATTAAATCATATTGTGCATAGATCAGAAGGACTTTCCTGAGCTTTTAATTTTTATTTTAAAGTCGACATTTAACTCCAAATTTTATTGAGACTCTCTAATTAGAGGACCATTTAATTTCTTTCCTATGTCATTTTCCCAATTTAAATACTACTCTCCCCCTTTCTTAAAGCTTTTAACTTTAGGAGTACATAAAGAGAGAGAAAATGGCAATTTAAAAATTATTAAAAACCTTTATCTACTAGCACTTCTTGCCTTTCAGAAATTCACTGATATATTTTTTTTTCTTTCCTGCAGGAGTACATGGACTCAAATAAATACATAGATTACTTGCTAAGTCAACTGGAAGAACAGCGCTGGAACTTGTGGAAGTAGGTAGATTTGGAATACAAATCAGTAACATGGTCTTATTCCTATTTAATCAGTAGTAAGAATAACCTAGACTTGACACAATGTCAATTCAGGATTGGCTCTTATCTTTTCTCTTAATGTCAAATTTGGTGTCAAGTCAACAAATGAAGTCCTTCCTATATATGTTCATAATATTAAATATACTTTCATGAACACCTAAGATCAACAGATATTTGTTGTTAGATGTTGCAAAAATGACATTTTCTTTTCACTATAAATTAAAACTAAATTTATTTCTCATTAAAACAATACTATAAAAATAATGTAAACACATTACCAGAGAGGTTCCTGCTTTGTATATTATACCGATGAGATAATATATGTTATCTTATCAGTATAATATACTGATATATAATATGTAATAAAACATATTATATAATATATGATATGTTTCTATTATATATGTTAGGATTTTAAAAAATCTGCTGTACTTTATTAGGAAAAAAATCACTGATATCCAAAAATAATATACTGATTTTTTCCTTTGAAATTCTAGTTTGCAAGTGTTCATTAAATGGGGAAATTTTTTATTATTTTTTATTATTTTAGCAGCTTTTAAGACATTTGTGTATA